>VONZ01000005.1:0-1355000 GCA_012976165.1 Labeo catla
CAATATAAAATGAACAGAAAATAACATTTAATATGACCTTCTGAGGTTGGTAAACAACATTTTCTGAAAGTCTAGCAGCATTGTTCTAAATCATTTGTTAAAAAAACAAACAAACATTAATTCATTTTCAGCCGTTTCATGCCCTATTTTGTTCCCTGCTTGTGGAAAGTACCAACAGGTCTCCTGAGCTTTGAAGGAACAACCTCTGAGCAATAAAATCTTCCATTGGGAAAGATTTATCTGGAGCAAGCCAAAAAAGGAAGATGTTTAACTTTATTTATTATTGAAGGGGAGTTAATATCGTAGCATCTCAGAGAAACATTGCTTTTCTTTCAGATGTCCCTTAACTTTCACCCCTGGGGAGCGGATGGGGACGGGTTTTATCGTTTACTATGACTGCAGGCGGCATTTTAACCCAGCATTTGAGAGCATACAAGCAAAGCTGAAGGCTGGCCTCGGGAGATTTCAAGGGTAAAGCGTCTGTTTAGACTTACCCCAGAGGATCGTGGGTCAGACGCAGGTACACAGTGTATTTCACCTTTTAATGGAGACATAAATAGCTATAGAGCTTTTTTTCAATGCAAACTGTATTTAAAACTCTCCAGTAGAGGTTTAGGATGACACTTTCATCATCAAGTACAAAGACCTTACTCTCTCTGCCAGTTTGTACTTGAAGCTGTATTTTCTGAGATTTAATCAAATCTTTTCATCTTATCTAGCTGCAGAATGACCCCTATATATTCTGCCTTTTCATTTTTAAATTACACTGCAGCCAGCAAGAAAAGAAGAATGAGAAAAGAAATATGTCAGTTAAGCTAAATCTCTTTAAAGCATATTTGTAGAATCAAGACATCGCATACTGTTCCTGCCAGCGCTGAAATGCACGGTGCATTCACTGCAGTGCGTTTTATAGTGTCTAATCTGAGATATACTTTCATTGTACAGCAGTAACAAGGCTGTATCAATTGAAATCGATTGTGATATGAGGGCTTACGGCCTTGGCTAAATTGTGAGTGTCAGTAGGAATCAAAATTCTATTATTTTCCAAACAATCAGATAAAGCTGTATAAAAATTCCAATGCCTGGCCTCTGAAAGCGCTTGTTTGCTGTACCTGATTGAACCCGCTCTCTGCAGCCTCCTTCCCGTCCTGTGGGACACGCTCAATTTTCCACAGGCTTATCTTGCCAAGGTGGCCAATTTAGGGCCCTTTTGCAGCTTGGCTTTTTGAGATAGGTCCCATATTACAAACACAGGTGGGAACAGTTGCGTTTGTTGGGACCGTTTTGGGTTCAGGATACAGTGAAGGGCCTAAATTAAAAAATTGATGGCCTTGTAGTTGATGCTCCGGAGTAAAGAATGTGTTTAATTTCATTTTTGTCATCATTTACTCACCTTTATGTCGTGTGACCACAAAATGAGAAATGACTCTTTTCCACACTGGAAAAAAAAAGAATAGAAACAATTTTCAGTCAGAAATTTCTATTAAATTCCACAATTAATTACAAAGAAACAACATGTAACACATTGAATTTTGAAGTTAAAAAACTAAAGTAGTACTTTATTGTAAAACATAGGCTACTGCAATAATATCTGTTTCTTGTTTTTACAGTGCACATGAAAGGAATTTCGACTAGGTCTGTCTTTCTAATTTTCATCTTGGTTAATCTCTTTAATATTAATTACTGAAAAATAAGTCAGCTAATACTGACTTAAGATTGCAGTTGGCATCTCTTTCGCACATTTTGTATCTTTTCTTACCAATTAAAAAAAACAGCTATGAGATGTGTGATACTCCTGAGTCCTGACGCTGCACATGGTTTGAATAAATCTTAGTTTTGTACTGCTGCATTAATAAACATGATCCACAAAAGCCACACTTACATTTATCTTTTGAAATTACTTCATTAAAAGGAGCATAACAAATGCCTATTCTAGACACTTATTAGTATGGTATGAACACAGTTCATGCTAAAGCTGATGTATAATTGACATCACTCATGAGTGTTGTATTTCATCAATCATTTACGTTTTACCTGTATTGACTGTTTAGGGCTCCATGGAGCTGGACAGCTAACTGTACGCACTTGGTGCCATCTACAGGAGTTAACGCGTAATTACAACTGTTGTAAAACTTTCCATACCAAGCCACACAATTTTATTCTAGTACTAATGACTGTATTAAGTACACAAACACAAGTAACAATACGTCATGTCATCGATTATATATATTATCAGTCAAAAGTTTTTAAATAGGAAGATTTTTAATGTTTTTTTTATTTGATCCAAAATACAGCAAAAGCAGCAATACTGTGAAAAACTTTTACTATTTAAAATAACTGGTTTCTATTTGAATATATTTTAAAATGGAATTTATACCTGTGATCAAATATAAATTTTCATTTCATGTAACATTACACACTATATCATTCAAAAGCTTGGCGTCAGTAGAGAGAGAGAGAGAGAGAGAGAGAGAGAGAGATTTTGGGGAGGGGAGGGAGAAATGATAGAAATGAATACTTTTATTTAGCATGGACGCTTTAAATTAATCAAAAGTGATGATAAAGCCATTTTTAATGTTGCAAAAGATTTCTATTTCAGATAAATGCTGACTTTTTAGTCAAATAGTTAAATACTTTAGTTAAATGCTTAATTTTTTATTCATCAAAGATACCTGAAAAAATTATGCTCAGCTGTTTTCAACATAATAATAATAATAATAATAAACAAATAAATAAAAACGTTTTTTGAGCAGCAGAAAATTAAAATGATTTCTCAAGGATCAAGTGACTGGTGTAAAAATTAAGCTTTGAAATTACAGGAAATAATTACATTTTAAAATATATTCAAAAAGAAAACAGTTATTCTGAATAGTAAAAAATATTTCAAAATAGTTACTGTTTTTGCTGTACTTTGGATCAAATAAATACAAGCTTGGTAAATAAACAACATTTAAATGTACTTAAATTTAAACTTATTTAGGTTTAAATTTAAGTAAACTTCAAATTTAAATCAGCGTTTTAAACTGTATTTCGATAAACTTTGGTTACAGGGTTTTAATTAATTTCTATGATAATTAGTTTGACCTCCTGCGATTGGGAAACAACCTTAAATTGTAGTACTTGTTAAAAATTATCACTGGAATACCATGTAAAAAGTATAATAGTACATGAATTAAGTTATAGTACCGCGATAAAATGTACACCTTGCTAGCAAATATAATAAACGCAGCGTTGTCAACGAGCGACAAGGGCCTCAAGTTCAAACCCAAGTAATTAATTAACCCTTCTAGCAAAAATAACTTAACAGTGTTTGACAGTGGATGTATTTATTTATTTATTTGGATCACCATTATCACAGTGGATGTATATTTGGCGTGAGGCGCATTTTGTCTTGTGATTTGATTATCTTGACCAAATATTAGTACCTTTATCGTCCATCCAAAATTTGGCTTTCCGTTCCTCTCATCACTGCATTTGACATCTATTGTATGCTGCTAAACACACCTCCAACCTCTAGGTGGCGCTATATTAAATAAAATACACTCTCGCGTCAATTTAAATAACGCTGTTAAAATAATATACCGCTTCAGTTGAGTTCAACTTCAGTTCACTTTTCTCTAACTAAATTACATATATTATTCGTAATTATAAAATATGATTTTTAATTGTATAATGTATAAGTTTTGTAAGACCTTGTGTAATTTTCAGGGATGGGAGGGGGCAGTATCGCTTTCATCCGGTGGAAGCGTCTTTCTATCCGCAGAGTCAAGAACATGGCGGCGCTCCGTGTGGTCGTGTTCTCCGGCACCGGGAGAACCCTCCTGAACACATCCAAAACCATTCATACTCCACGGGTATGGACACATGTTGTGTTTGCTTTCTTATTTGCTTTATTTCCACATTCTGGAGTGTGAAGGATGCAAATATAAGGCTTTTTTCTTTGGCATGTCCCGGCGTCTCGTACAGTGTATTACCTACAGCAAGGTCACAGCAGATGTGGCTCTTAATACATTCGCATCATGATATTTGCGGTTTTATATTGGTGTCATAACGCATTTGCTATCTAATAAGAGTATTATTTGTAACAAAATATTAATATTTGGATTAAAAAGCACTTTGGAGTCTAATAACAGATGCGAGCTGCCATTCCTTGGGTTTATCTTGAGGGTGACATCACTGGTCTTTGACATCCAAGGCTTATAATACATTATTAATGCTGGGAGTTTTAACAAAACATGTCAGTTGTTTCTACTGAAAAGTGAGCGTGAATGTCAATGTCTTAGTACTTGTTTTAATTTCAGAACATTTAAGCTGGCATAAACTTCAAGTTTGTGTATAACCAGATGATCAATGACATCTAACATGATTATAGAATTTTACTGCTGTCTTTTTGTCTGTATTTTGCAAATTTGCTTGCTATGATGATCACTGACCTAAGTATCATTCATAATTTTCAATTATTTTATATCTTGATGGTTCTCGTGTTAAATATTTCAGAATCCTAAAACTTAATTTACAGGTTTAAATTTAGATTTTTAATGTGGTCCCAAACCTCTGGATGTCACTGTGTTTAGAAGTTAATACAGATTAATGTGTTTGTAAGGTGCTTTAATGGGCATTTAAGGTCAGTCTGTCCTTCACTGGTGCAAATTTTGTCATTATGTGAGGAATAGTTTTAATGTTTTTTTCTTTTTTGTTTCTGATTTTTTTTTTTTTTTTTGTGGGACATGTCTGCTTGTACCTTTGAGTTTCATATAAATAACTTGGTATATGATTATAGCAACAGTTCCGTTGCTCATTTTTTTGCAATATAATAATTTGTCCCTTTCTATATTTAATTTGTGACTTGCGTCTGTACTTGTTTGGATGATGCTCATCATGTTTGTGCAATCATAAGCTGCATTTATGCAGATTGTCCATCAGTTTACTAACTGAAAAGCAATCCTAGGTAACTTTTTGTTTCGTTTTGTAGGCCAACATGTCATTCGCTAGCCTGCCGAAGGGAAGAAAGATAGCCCTGACCACGATTGGAGTGCTGACGACAGGAGGAGCAGGTTTGGCTCTAATGCTGCAGCAGTCAGTCAAGGCCTCTGATTTGGAGCTGCACCCACCGTCCTACCCCTGGAGCCACAACGGCATGCTGTCCTCCCTCGACCATGCCAGGTACCACATCCCACATCAGAGTACCGCCTTACCAGGACGTACAAGATAGTCAAAGTGTCTAGTAATGTTGTAGTAACAGTACGTTAAAGGCGATATGTTCCATTTCTGCATGATGACTAACGGCACCAGAGTTGTAAAACAGACTTTTTTTAAACAGGTTTTCAGAACAGTTTACACATCTAAAGCATAAACTCTCAACTCAACTCACACCACTGGGTACTGAAATTGTGCTTAATGAAAGGGCAAAATTGTAACTTTCCAGAAGTAATATTTCTATGGCCTTAAAGTATAGCAGACATAGCCTATACAGCTTACAGTATCATATTTGATGCACAAATGCACATTTCTAAATGATTAACAAATCAAAACTTTGCTGAAAAACCTGTTGTACACAATCTACTATATGGCATCTGTTGTCTGTCCATTTTTTTATTGTTTTTTTTTAAAGTACATATACAAACAACTTTAATACTATTAGTAATATTTATAAAAGAACATTTACAAGACTGAAGAAACTTGGGTATATTTGTATATGTATGCGTCTTTTTAAACAAATCATGTTAAAATGACCAATGTTGAATATGATACACCAAAGTTTTTTAATTCTCATCTGTCATTTTTCATTATATTGCATTGTAAGTTTTGTCCCCTACAATAAAAATTACAGAGCTTTAATCATACAACAAAGCATAAGCGTTAAATACCATCTTACTAAAACATTACTGAGAGCTATAGAGTGACAACTGATTTTAACACGCGTTTTATAAATGTAGTCTGATGTTTTAAAAATATAACATCAAGCCCTTTGTTCTCACTATATCATATTATATGAGCCATAAAAGCCTGATGTATCAAATATTGTACTCATTAAAAGTAGAGTAGGTTTTGTCTAAAGGTTTAGTAAACTGCTTTAAAAAAAAAAATCTTACAATGGCTTTGTTTTTCAGTATTCGTCGTGGGTATCAGGTATATAAGCAGGTGTGCGCAGCCTGTCACAGTATGGAGTATTTGGCCTTCCGTAACTTGGTGGGAGTGTCACACACAGAGGCAGAGGTCAAGACCCTGGCTGAAGAGGTCAGTTTTCTTATGATGTTAACCCACACACAACTTCTTTTAATTGTCTAATTGCACCGCTGTGATTAATTAGATACATTGTAGTGCTTGTTAGAGCTCAGCAGTACAATAAAAACCACCACCTTAGCAACACCCTGGTAATTGGGCTGGCAGATTTTACACAGACAAGCAAGCACCACTAACATTTTCTTTTGGGTCCGAGAGTCTTGTTAATATGAAGGTCAGCTTAATATCTTTGACACACTTCCATAAGGTTGCAAAATGTTCCATAATGTTAATATTCTGTTCTGCAGGTTGAAGTTGTGGATGGTCCTGATGACACTGGAGAGATGTTCACCCGACCGGGAAAACCCTCTGATTACTTCCCCAAACCTTATGCAAACCCTGAGGCCGCCCGTGCTGCTAACAACGGCGCTTTGCCCCCTGACCTTAGCTATATAGTCAATGCCAGGTAAAGAAGTCATTACTTTAAACTTGAAAAAAAAAAAATTGTCACAAGCATCACTATTTGCTCTGACATTGAAAACTATTCTAATGCAAGCAATTTATAAGGAAAAATAATTTTTAATGATTAAGATAGATTAAACTCAAAATTATCATTATCACACTTATGTTTTTCATCAGACTTGATCTTATCGTTACAAACCCCTTTTTTTTTTTTTCCCCTCTCTCTCACTCAGGCATGGAGGGGAAGATTACGTGTTTTCTCTCCTGACCGGTTACTGTGATCCTCCAGCTGGTGTGTCTTTGAGGGAAGGCCTTTATTACAACCCTTATTTCCCTGGCCAGGCCATTGGTATGGCACCACCCATCTACAATGAGGTGCTTGAGTTTGAAGATGGTGAGTTTTTAATATTTTCTATTATCATTACCTGTTTTCAGACATAAACTTACATTAAGTATTTCTGCTAGAAATGTCAATATATTCATCATATTATGTATGTTATTAAACCCATTTCAGTTCATTTATTTATTTATTTATTGCCTGCTTAAATACTGTGTATTCATTTTGAATGCATTTAGTTCATTTTGGTGGAAAAGAGGGAATATTATAATGAGATTTGTCAGCCTGCTAGTGGCATTCTCATTAACGGTGTATTTTACTCAGGAGTTATATTTCATACTTTCCAAGCTTTGATTATAATTAAAATCTGCCATATAAAGACTGCAAATGACTTTCGTTTTTTAATCATCCCATCTGATTTGATTTACATATAAATTAGCCATTTAGAAAGTTAAATGGAGCATCTACTGGGTTAAATGCATTTACGAGGTATTGCAACTAATGGACATGAAGTAGCATATTAAGTATTTCATGCTGTAGGTCAGAGTTTTGTAATAACTCACTTTTCCTCCATAGGAACCCCTGCCACCATGAGCCAGGTTGCTAAAGATGTGTGTACTTTCCTGAGGTGGGCGGCTGAGCCAGAACATGACCAACGTAAACGTATGGGACTGAAGGTTTGTATTTTCCTTTTTCCATATTTTTCATATTTTTAGGAAATTGCAACACTGAATGTCCACAACCGAAGAACAGAACATTCATTTGTCCTCATTAATGCACCGTTGCTAAAAACATAGTGTTTATTGTGTTCCTCTGATTCTGTCTGCAGTTGTTGATGGGCGCGTCCATACTACTTCCTCTGGTCTACTACCTGAAGAGGCACAGGTGGTCTGTGATGAAGAGCAGAAAGATCGCCTACAGGCCTCCCAAATAAAGCCAAACTGCTGCCTTCACCAGGCCTTGACACAGCGTAAAAAACCTGATTCACGATTGTCCGATCTTTTTCAGAATGCACAATGCTTCAAGATAAGGTTGCTATCATCAATAACCGCTGGACATCCTTTCAGATAGGTGTCCTTGCTCCTAAATGACTTGGGGAGTGGGACATGAGACGATGTTTTACTGTAAAATAAATATTATCTCAATGAATTATTTGTGGTTGTTTGTAAGGCACGCATACAGAAGCGAAAATCAAAAACTACATTTGCAACCTTCTTGTGCTTTGTGAGATCTGTCCTTGCAGTAGGTTCTCTACACTTTGTTGTGTAAATATTTAATAAAAGCGGTATACCTTAATGACCTCTTATAACAAATCTGATGGTTTGTGATCTGATTCTTTCAGTTTGAATACTGAGATTGATTTGTTTAGCTGATTTTATCCAAAGCAACCTAAAAATGATACGAAAGCCATTCATCAAAAAAGACAGTATTATCAGATGCACTGTAATGCTTAACATCCCAACTTTGGACTTTTATAAGTACAAATATGGGTAAATTAGACGTGTGTAAAATGCTGTGAAACAACTACTTGTAGAAATGCTGTTTTCTGTGATTTCCTGAAGGTTTTGAGTAACCATAGACCAGAATACAAATCTTTACTTGACATTCCTTAAAAATGAAGCTGTTTTAAATGTCTTTCTCTAGATTTTTAGATAAACATGTGTAGGCAGCACCTTGATCCTTATAACTGCAGGGCTAATCAGCTGTTTTATACTTCAAGAAGCACTAATATTTATCAAGAGAGCACTGGGTAAATGAGTCAGACATCTTAAGATAATTGTAAATATCTGAATCATTAAAACAAAATTAGTGTAAAAAGTATGCTTGAATTTGACAATGTAATATGGCAAAAACTGAAGGAGTGAATGACATCCAAAACATGAAAGAAAAACATTTACAACTTACTCAAACTTAATATATCCACATTATTTCATCCACTTTTTATATTCGTTTTCGTATATATTCATATGTACATAACTATCTATATATATCTAAATGAAGAATTTCAATATTGAAAATATAATATTTAAATTCCTATTTGTGACCCAGGACCACAAAACCAGTCATAAGGGTCATTTTTCTTAAATTGATATTTATACATAATCTGAAAGCTGAATAAATAAGCTTTCTATTGATGTATGGTTTGTTAGGATAGAACGATATTTATCAATACAACTATTTGACAATCTGAAATCTGAGGTTTAAAGTTTTAGCAATTAAGTTTTAGCAATGCATATTACTAATCAAAAATTAGGTTTTGATGTATTTACGGTAGAATTTACATTTACAAAATATCTTCATGGAACATGATTTTTACTTAATATCCCAATGATTTTTGGCATTAAAGAAAAATCGATAATTTTCACCCATACAGTGTATTTTTGGCTATTGCTACAAAGACTGGTTTTGTGGTCCAGGGTCACATTAATGTCGAACAATCTTTTTGATTAATATAGGTGAAATTTAGGTTGACATTTAACATAGTTTTTTGATTTGTGGATGTATGGTTTACCATGTATAAAATAAAAGTTCCAAATAAATCATAAGAAATGGTATTTTATCGTTAGTATTCATATAATATCTTCAAGGGTAAGTCCACATAGGTAACAAAATTTAAAAATCAGATTACGGTTACAAAAGAAATCAATCAAACAGCAAAAAAATGCGCATTTGTTATCAATATCTATATAATTAACGTCAATTAAAGCGGTGTAGCATGGTTATGTTTTGTGCAGGTCTTACTACAAATTTTGAGCGTACTTTTTGTCTTAAAGTTGAGTGGCTAATATAAAAATAGTATATTAATATCCGTTCCAAAGTATAAAACACATTGGAATAGTATTCATTTATATAGATAAGTTACTTGATAAAATAGTTTTTACAGTGCAGATATTTCAGAAATCTGCCACTAGAGGGTCAACACAGCAGAGACGCTCCAGCTACGCGGTGGAATCTGATTGGCTGAGAGGATTCCATCATTTCCTCGGTGTACCGGAAATGGGTCACTGGGAATCGAAGTGACGGCTAGCTTTACCGCCGTACGAGAGGGAGAATGGATGCGTTAAATAAACTTAAACAATTTGACGCGTATCCGAAAACTCTAGAGGACTTCAGGATCAAAACATGTGGAGGAGCCACGGGTGAGTGAAACAGAGCCACCGTGAGCTGCTAAAGTGCTGAGCGCCATTCATACACACAGGCTCATGGGGAGAAAGCAGTGCTGAACAGGCTAATTAACATAAAGTCTTAAAATATGCACATATAATTACATATTGAAATGACACAGAAATTAACATAGTTTGAGTGGAATGTGTGACTGGGGCGCATAAATACAAAACTGTATAAGATAAGATGTTTAATGAGTCATGTTTAATGAGTCTGTGATTTAAATGCCAGAAGTTGTTTCTAATTCATATGCCCTTTGTTCACTTTATAGTGACCATCATCAGTGGACTTATCATGCTGATTCTGTTCTTCTCTGAGCTGCAGTATTATCTAACTAAGGAGGTGAGTGAATGTTTTTCTGCAACCTTGTACATAATATATATGTAACTCAATCTCATGACATCTGTCAGTCTGTGAATGTAGATTGTATTTTCTAAATAGTACTATGTGTGTTTTTAAAGCTGTTCATTAAATTTTGATTGAAAAAAAATTGAGTTTTGGCTTTGATGTCATCTCTTAGGTCCATCCTGAACTATTTGTAGACACCTCCAGAGGAGACAAACTAAGAATCAACATTGATGTTATATTTCCACATATGCCTTGTGCCTGTAAGTAAATGTTTTGTTCCGCTCTTTGTTCTGAACTTGGCAAGTAGTTGTATAATAAAAGAAGCCTCTATACTGTGAAATACATTTGATTATTGAAAAACCATTTGTAGATTTCAGTGTGTCAAGAACATGTCCATGTCATATATCACTCCAAAAACCTGATGCAACCATCCAGAAGCAAACTGACACTTTGTTACCTAATCAAAGATGGTTTCATAATATCTACTCCACCTATTCTGCTTCAGGTCGTTTGGTTTTATTGAACATTTGTGTTTTTGTTTTCTTAGATCTGAGCATTGATGCCATGGACGTAGCAGGGGAACAGCAGCTAGACGTGGAGCATAACTTGTTTAAACAGAGACTCGACAAAGAGGGCCAGCCAGTCACGGCAGAAGCTGAAAAACATGGTCAGTATAATCATAACAACCGTTTAAACACACTATTGTTCTTGTTATCTGATACACTACAAAAAAATGTATAGTATGTTGTTCCAAAAAGATGCTCATTGTTTTCACACATACTTAAAATACATAATTAAATGAATAGTGAAAGTATAAACGACCGTGAAAAAGTTACAACACTTATACAACAATTAAATTCTGAAATGAAATCCAATATTTATAATAAAATCTGTAAATAAAAGTGGGTTATGCAATTACAAACAAAATGTTAATTGTTAACAGATTTTTGAATATATGCCCTGATTTAACTGTTTCCTGCTGTTGCTTGCTGTGCAGATTTGGGGAAAGAGGAAGAAGGGGTGTTTGACGCCAGTAAGCTGGATCCTGACCGCTGTGAGAGCTGTTATGGAGCTGAGACTGATGATTTCAAGTGAGTTTCACATTTTTCTAATAATGAATCACCACTACCTCAAACAGAGTAGCAGAAGTTTCCTGATAGGGAAACCGCTGGTTGAACAGGTTGTCTGCTGGCATAAAACCAGTTTTGAAAGCTGTAGTTAAGATCCGGTAAATCGATAGGTTGCTTACATAGTCCAAATAGCTCAAATTCATCACCAGCTGGCTACATGACAGAGGAGGAGATTAATTAGAACTTGAAAATTCCTCCAGAGGCTCTGTATTTACACTTACTTTGTTAAAAGTAAGTGCCTTGTCAGTCAATCAGTCAAATGAACAATTACATTTGTATTGTAAACTTCTAATATGAAATATAAATGGCAATCTGTTATTATAGCATTATGTAAATACAATTAGTATTAATTAATATTTTATGTGCTTTTGTCACTTAATTTTTTTTTTAAATATTTGTTTGTTATATTTTATATTTATGTTTATATTTGTGACCCTGGACCACAAAACAATCATAAGGGTAATTTTTTTTTTTTTAAATTGAGATTTATACATAATTCGAAAGCTGAATAAATAAGCTCCATTTTTTTTTTCATTTTCATTTATGTATGGTTTGTTAGGATACTACTATTTGAAAATCTAAGGGTGCAAAAAAAATCAAAATATTGAGAAAATCACTTTTAAAGTTGTTCAAATGAAGTTCTTAGCAATGCATATTACTAATCAGAAATTAGGTTTTGATGTATTCACGGTAGAAAATTTACAAAATATCTTCATGGAACATGATCTTTACTTAATATCCTAATGATTTTTTGGCATAAAAGAAAAATCAATAATTTTGACCAATACATTGTATTGTTGGCTACTGCTACAAATATACCTGTGCTGCTTATGACTGGTTTTGTGGTCCAGGGTCACATTTCTATTTAACTTCAATTTATTTTTAGTAATGTTAGTACTTAAAACATGTTATTTGCCAAGGCAACATTTCAGGTGTATATAGGACCAAAGAGTTTGTAATTTGTAAAATGGTTTAAGACACTAACTGGTTGTTTTGCAGGTGTTGCAACACCTGTGATGACGTGCGGGAGGCGTACCGGCGGCGTGGCTGGGCGTTTAAGACCCCTGACTCCATTGAGCAATGTAAGAGAGAAGGCTTCAGCCAGAAGATGCAGGAACAGAAGAATGAAGGATGTCAAGTCTATGGCTTTCTGGAGGTCAATAAGGTAACATGCAGCCCCATGAATTAGTATTGTTATTAGGTTCATGGTATATATTCCAAAGAAAATCACAACATTTCCTATATCTTTCTCCAGGTCGCAGGAAATTTTCATTTTGCTCCTGGAAAGAGCTTCCAGCAGTCTCATGTACATGGTAAAGACTCAGGTTTAGATGTTAAGTATGAATCGTAAACACAAGACAAAGCTTTTAGGTCTGATGCAGAGGCATGTTTATTAGTTTTAACCCATTAACCTTTATAAAGACTGGACTGTGTTAACTCAAATCTATATATCTATATATCTATCTATCAAATCTATATATCTATCGATCAAATCTAAATTGAGACCACTTTTATATCAAGCCTATGTGCCAGTATGCATCAGTCCTGAAAGTTTGATTTACCTGCATGTAGTTAGATGCTTCATGTAGCCTCTCATTTCTTACTATGCATACTAGAAGTGCATGATGAGCCATTCAGTGCTGTACAAATGTCTTGTGATTTGCATTTGTATTTATGTAGAGAAATACACAATGCATGTCTTGCATGTTTGCTTTTTTCTGCCTGCTTTCTCAAAACTGTTCATCAGTTCGTGAGAATCTGTAGTTCAAATCAGTTCAAGTTCTGTTTGATATTGATCTTATTTCTGGGCTGATGAACAGTTTCTTATCTTGTCGTGGTGTATGCAAGTGTGCCTTTAAGATCTAATGAATTTCTCTATGCGCTCATTACTTTGTGGTGTTGGCCATTGAAGCTGTAAGTCAAAGCTGTTTTAATAATGAAATGATTTTTGGGAAGTCTGGGTTTTTAACTTTGGGACAAAAAGGTTTCTATGCTTTCCCACCAAAGCTCACAATCTTTCTAAGTAACAAGGTACAGAACTAACACCGGTTATGCTTGGCCATGCATAGGCTGTTCTTCCAATGGCTTAAGTGCATAAACAATACTTATATTAATACATAATTACAGACCCTGAATACAAGTGGCAAACTATATTTCAGTACCTCTACTTAAGGGGAAAAACAGATAGTAATTTGGCAATTACAATTTTACTCTAATATTGGAATGAGCTTAAAGGGCCAGTGGTTGTCACAAATTCCTCTTAAAAACTTTGCTTACCAAAACCCATTTAGTGACTATTTTCTTTTCTTTCTGCAGTGCATGCTGTGGAAAGTAAGTTGATCTTTTATATTTTAATAAATATTGATTTCAAGACAAGTTAGAATTTACCTTGTTACTACATTAGTAATTCTGCTTTTCTCTGCACACAATTTGAGATTTAGACTTAACAAATAGTCAGTTTGTGATTTGACATTGCAGTGGCTTTAAAGCGTCACTTAATTTGTCTTGATTCTCATCAGCAAGTGCATCTGTGACCACTTAACATACTACGCTGTGCCTTTGCAAATTCCCAGGCTAATTAAATTCCCTTAACTAAGATGCATTTACAAAAACTGCACGTCTTTGAAAACATTCAATCATGTTTTTAATTGATTCCTTTATTTTCAGTTCATGATCTGCAGAGCTTTGGACTAGACAATGTGAGTTGCTTCACTTCTTTTCAATAACACTGATCTGCCCATAATATTAGACCTAACAGAATTTGTTTGGTATGACCACAGATCAACATGACGCATTTCATCAAACATCTTTCATTCGGCAAAGACTATCCTGGAATTGTCAATCCTTTAGATGGTACTAACGTAGCAGCACCTCAAGGTAAGTGCATGTCATTTCTTTAAAGTAACAATTTGTCCAAAATTAAAGAGATGTTCTTTATCTTCTCCGTGGTCATTTCATTGTCATCCAGCAGCAAAGGTCACTGCTAAAGGTCAATCCCACGGTTGTCCTCAAAGTGTCATAATCTAGCAACCGTCAGCAATTAGATCTTAGATTGAGCCCAGGATTTACAATTATTATTTATTTATTTTTTTTTAATCAGTCTTTATTAACACCTGCGTCCTTGAATGTGGGCATGATAACAAAGGGATGAAACTAGAAAGTCCTGTAATTTCAGAAGTGGCATTAGTGTGATCTCAGCAGCGGATACCCATCCCAATGGCCATAAAGGTTCCAAACGTTCCACCGCTTTGCATCATCGTCTTCCCAACTCCGCCCATCAACTCTCGACCCCTCATACCGATCCTGGATAAAAAAAAAACGGTCTTTATTAAAACTGATTTTCTCCCAAAGTATCAGTTGCATATATATAAATGATGATAAATAATCCTAAAAATGACAGCGGTTGTTTATACCTGAGACAGGAGAACGTTCCAAACATGGCACCTGCAGCCATGCCCACAGCAAAACCCATCATGAAGCCCATCTTGACTCTGTCAAAGCAACTGGGCTGCGTCTGTCCGTACGGTCCTACTGTCACCGGCATCTGAAAAGAGAACAATATTTAATCTTAATTTGTCTTTCATTATTTTAGGATGCAAATATACACATTTTGAAATTATATATATCTCATTTTAGACATCATAGACGCGTTTCGAGCCAGTAGACATATAATGACCTCTAAAATGCCCCCAAAAATGCTGTTTGTACCTATGCTTACTACGTAGGTGGCTCACTAGGTTTTTACTGATAAGCCACACACCTGCATGTTATGTAAGGGAAGGTAATTACATAAGCAACCTTGGTGAAATTGGCTTATTTAAGAGGTTTAAATAAATAATATCACGGTTAAAGTTAAATTAAAACATAAAAGACTGAATTTACTCCACGTGAGCCGTTTATTTCGTTAAATGTCATCACGGTCTCTGGCCTTGAACAAACTACGTCGAGCACTGTAATGTTCGCAACGATAAATGAACGGAAAATATATATGAAGAAAGTGTGCTTACCTTGTTCAAATCGCTATATGAGTGTCTGTATTAGTTAGTTTTCTGGGAATATTGTCCAATGTTTGCTGTAGGACTGCTTCACACCGACGCCATTACTTGAGAGGAAGTGGTTGGTGTTAAAGTACAAGCGGAGAATGTGAGGTTAAGAAGCGCTGCAGCGCCTTCTAGCGGTAGAGCCAATCACGTGTTTAGACTGGAGATTCGCTTGCCCCCTAACGGAGAATGTTAAAACTGCAGGCGGTTTGAGATTAAATGCCATATTGGTTTGTTCTTTTGAATGTGTTAATGTGAAACAAACTCTTTTATAATATCCTATACAAAAAGGAATTATTAGATTTATTTCCTAGCATAATATAAAGGTTAAATATAAAATATAATAGAAACACATGGCACAGACTTGTCCAAAAAAATTTATAAAAACATTGAAATACCATCTTACTGTTTTTGTTAATGGTACAATATGATTTCAACGGAATAATTTAGAAATAAAAGTTGAAGATCCTGTATGTTACATTGACCTCAGCTTTCTTTTGCTCTTTACAGCATCAATGATGTACCAGTATTTTGTGAAAATTGTGCCAACGATATACGTTAAAGGAGATGGAGAGGTAAGTGAGCTGAGCTATGGAAAAATAAGGAGGTTAAAAACAGAACACGCTTACAAAAAATTGGTAAAACTTTTTTTTTTTTTTTTTTGGTAAATATGACAATCAATAAACTACCAGTCAAAAGTTTTTAAACAGTAAGATTTTTAAAAATGTTTTTTAAATAAATTTCTTCTGCTCACCAAGCCTACATTTATTTGATCCAAAGTACACCAAAATCAGTACAATTTTGAAATATTTTTACTATTTAAAAAAACTGTTTTCTATTTAAATATATATTAAAATGTAATTTATTCCTGTGCTTTCAAAGCTGAATTTTTAGCATCATTACTCCAGTCTTAAATAGTAAAAATATTTCAAAAATATTTTTTGCTGAACTTTTGATCAAATAAATGCAGGCTCGGTGAGCAGAAGAGACTTTTTGACTGGTAGTGAAAATAAGGTTTTACAGTACTGACAATAACTAAAGTAGTAACAATGCTGTGTATATATATAATCTTTTATAAGAAAAAAAAATGTTGATTAAGAAGATGAGAATTAAAAAAACAACTTTTTAGGATGATTCAGTTATCTTTGTTTAGACATGGATGATTAAAAAAACATTTGTCTTTTACTTTAGGTTGTTAAAACAAACCAGTTTTCAGTAACGAGACATGAGAAAGTAGCCAACGGGCTGATTGGAGATCAGGGTTTACCTGGTGTATTTGTGCTTTATGAACTGTCTCCGATGATGGTCAAATTCACAGAGAAGCAGAGGTACGTCTGTTTTGTTTTGTGAACTTATTTAATTACATAACGTACATTGAGTTCACTTTGGTTGAAAGAAACAGTCTAATGTAATGTTTGTTGCATGCTAGAATGATTTTGATATATTTTTGCACATGTTTTCGTCTGCAGGTCTTTCACCCATTTCCTAACAGGGGTTTGTGCTATTATAGGAGGTGTTTTCACAGGTGAGATTCCATTCTGTGTTTTGTACTTTCACAGTGGTTTTCACAGAAATGTACTGTGTGTGCAGAACACAAGAATGTAGACTGTAAACCCACTTTTACGGCTTATTTTTACTGTGGCTGTAGTATTTTGAACATTTTTATGCTCAAAATCTTCCTGAACATCATGTACATGAGAAATGTGTAAAATCCAGCCAAACTGTTTCTAATTCAGCAGCAAAAAGCAACTGTAACACACAGTCACAGGCACAGTCAAAATATACCACACGCTTCACTGAATGTGTTTCTCATGATCTTGAAAACCTTTTGATCTACAGATTTGAGCTTAAATACTAAAGATTAGTTTTTAAAGACATAAAGCATTTTAATGGTTAGGTTAGACTAGATGATAAAGGAAAAGCAGCCAGTAAATGTCCAGCATGCATGTAAACACCTTTAAAACTCTTTAAAAAAAAAAAAACATTGTGAAGTTGCTTAAGAAAAGCCTAGATTGTGTCAACTTCAAAAAAAAAAAAAAAAAAAAAATATATATATATATATATATATATATATATATATATATAAAATATAAAAAAAAAACTATAATCTTTTTCTTCTTCTTCTTCTTTTTTAATGCATTTTTTGTATGATTTTATTAATATGACTATAGAATAAGAATAAAAAGAATAATTTTTTTTGTTTGTTTGTTTAATAATATTCATTATTATTAAATAAAATATCAAACTATAAGAAATATTGCTATTTTAATACTTCTCTATAAAAAAAATCAAGCAAAATTTAAAAATAAAAATATAATAATAATATTATTGTTTTATTTTATTAATTTTTGGGTTTTTTTATTTTAAATTACAATACTAAAATTAAAATTGTGATTTTTGTTGTTGTTTTTTAATGCATTTTTTAAGGACTCGGGTTTGCTGTGTTTGCTTGTAATATTAATATTATTATTATTATTATTATTAAAAAATAAAATATTAAACAATAAGAAATATTACTATTTTAAAATGTCCCTGTCAAAAAGTAAGCAAATAAAATATAATAATAATAAAAAAGTTGTTTGTTATTTTAGTTGTTTGTTATTTTAAAATTACAATACTAAAATAAAAATAAAAATGTGTTTTTTTCCCCTGAAAAAAATTGCTGTTGTGATTTATTTTATTTTTTTATTTTTACATGTGTGTATATATATATATTTTAATGCATTTTTTTAAGGATTCAGGGTTGCTGTGCTTTGTTTGTAAGGCTGCACAATTTGACCAAATAGTTTATTAATATTTGTATTAATATGACTATAGAAAAATAATAATAATAATAATAATTATTATTATTATATTATTATTATAAAACATATTACTATTTTAATACTGTAAAAAAGAAAAATGTAAAAATAAAAATATAATAATTATAATAATTATAATAAATTAAAAATAAAAATATAACAATAAAAAACTGTAAAATTGCAATACTAAAATTTCCCTAAGCTATAATATAATTTATCATTTTTGTTACTGTAATTGTACATCACATATATATTTATTTAATTTAATTGCATCTTTTGCAGCCACTCTACAAACATACTGCGATTTAGGTTTTATTTTTATATTTCGTTCAGTCCTAATAAGCAGTATAACTTATTAGTATTTGTTACTTAATAATCCTCATTTGTGTGATTTGAATGCAACATGAAAACATCAGTCTCTACTGTATATCTCACCCAGTCTGTTTCTGTCCTGTTCCTGCAGTTGCTGGACTCATCGATTCTTTGATATACCACTCAGCAAGAGCCATACAGAAGAAGATCGAGCTGGGTAAAGCATCCTAGCACCACTGGGACACTGGGTGCATGACTGTGTCTGGAAACCTCTGTGTTTTAAAGGGAAGATGCCACAATGAAAGCCCCCAGACTGTTTCTCGTTGTGGCCACAGAGCAGTATCTATCAACACAGGCCCCTCGCAAAAAAACACAGGAACCGCACGAGGACCTGTGACTAAGACACTGGCCGACTGTATTTTGGAGGATCATATGAACGTCCGCATTAGCGACAATTGTTTACCTCTGCAAATCAAAGCTTTTATTTCAGAGATTTTGGCCTTTATTTGTTCTTTACGAATCACTCATTGGTTGATTTGAAAATTGTAGTCTTATCTGATCACAAAACCAGTGTTTTCCTGCCTGTCATACACTGTCAAGAGTTTGGCAGACTAAACCAGCAGTTTTAACAGTCGTTTGAATGAGTTTTGGTCCCTACAGAAGAATCAGAAGCAGCAGCCTTTGTCAAACTGGAAAAGACACAAGCGATCTCAACAGGAGTCCTGTTCTGTCATCAAGCACATGTACGGAAACACAGAGACTGCAGTCTGTACAGAACAGTCTGTTTTTTTGTAATTGCACCTTTAACTCTAAATTCAGGGGCTGGGGTGTGTGTTTGCGAGTGTGTGTGCGTGTATGTGTGTGTTTGCAGATGGGTGTTTGATATGAGAGAATTTTCGTCATGTGTTGTTTCCTTGTGTGTGTGGGGAAAAATGTATTTATATTTTGATTGTTCAAAGCAGTTTTTAAAATGAGAAATAAATGTAACACTGAACTTCAGTGACTGTTTTCTTGTAAATTAGCAACCGTTCAGTACTGGAAAATAAAGCTAGTGCACATCAGTGATGCTTTTAGTTACGATTATGAGAATTCTTGCTTCATTTTATACATTTGATCTTAAGTGATTAATTTGTATTTAATTATAATTTGTAATAATTTATAAAAACCAAGCCACCTACCAGTCAAAAGTTTTTGAACAGTAAGTTTTTTTTTAAGAAGTCTCTTCTACTCACAAAGCCTCCGTTTATTTGGTCCAAAGTACAGCAAAAACAGTAAAATTTTTGAAATATTTTTACTACTCAAAATAACTTTTCTATTTTAATATATTTTAAAATGTAATTTATTCCAGTGATTTCAAAGCTGAATTTTTAGCATCAGTACTCCAGTCACAAGATCCTTCAGAAATCATTCTAATATTTTGATTTGCTGCTCAAAAAAAAAAAAAAAAACAACTAACATTTATTAATAAATAAAACATTTATGTTGAAAACAGTGGAGTAGAATTTTTTTTTTCAGGTTTCTTTTATAAATAGAACAGCATTTATCTTAAATAGAAACTTTTTGTAACATTATAAATTCCTTTATCATCACTTTTGATCAATTTAAACCATCCTTGCTAAATAAAAATATTAATTTCTATCATTTATTTCCAAAAAAAAGATCTTTGGATCTTTCTATTCATCAAAGAATCCTGAAAAAAAATATTCAACTGTTTTAAATATTCATTGTAATAAAAATGCTTCTTGAACAGCAAATCCAAAAAAAAAAAAAACAGAAAATGCAGGCTTGGTAAGCAGAAGAGACTTATTTAAAAAACAAAAAAAATCTCTAGTGTAGATGGAGAGGGTGTGTTGGAAACGGCATACTATATTTTTAGCATTTTTCTGTGTGATTTGTTTATATTGTGTTAGCATCTCTTACTGAACTGATTATTTAATTGGACAGCTGTGACATTTTCATACAAAATTCCATTGTGAAATGGCACTTTATTTCCAAGATAATCCTTTTTAGCGTATTACATCACCAAAAATATATACACTGTACAATTGTATCTATTGTGTTAAATTTAGCATCTCTTACTAAACGAATTATTTAATCAGACAGCAAAGAATTAAGAACATTTTGCACAAAATTAATTAAAAATCTAAAATAATGCTTGTTTCCATTATTAGTGTATTAAATCACCAAAATATACAGTACTGCACTGTATCCCAGTGATTTCTAATGAACTGAAATCAATATGAACCACTATTTTGATCATCTCCTTTACTTATTCCTAATTCCCAAGACATAAGTTGGATTTAAAAAGCAAAATAACTTTTCGTTTCCTTGATGCCACTTTCACAAGAAACATAACTGGTCATGTGACAAGAAGTAACACACTATATCGTTTGAATTTTAATGTTGCATAACACAGTCCGATTCTTGCTATTTCCTCAGGATGAACTTGTTCTGACTTAAAGGTCATTCTCTGTAAGCAGACAGTCTTCTGTATTGATTTCATTTCATGTGACTGATCCACTGACCTTTTTTCCTAAAATTTCTCCTCAGAACAAAGAGCTGACTGTTTGACGGAAAACTTTTTCCGGTGGCATCTGAGAGCAGGTAATGTTAGCCACAAGGTGGCGCTCTTGTATTTTTAAAACTGCACACGAGCCTCAAAACGACTATTATTTTTTGTCTTCCTTTTCTTTTTTTAACATAAAATGGGGAACACGTTTATAGCGAACTGAACACACTGGCATGAGTAATTTCCGGGAAGTGTGTCACAACTGCTTTTGTGCTGAAACACAAACACAGCTAGTCAAAAAACGATTTTAGCTCGTTTCATTGGTGTAGCGCTGTTATGAGACGTCCAGACTAAATCTTTAGAGACTTCTGTCTAATTCATTCCATGCGGAAATGTTTCCAGACCATAGTTTCCTGAATCTGTGACTGAACTTTAGTCATACCGTTTTAAACGGCGTGTGATAAAATTTTCTAACAGTAATATACCATATTGTCACATGACCGTATTAGCATGTATGTTAAATTTAGCAAGCGGCAACTAGCCATCTATAAAAACAACTATAGAAAGTTGTTTTGTTTTTATTTATGAATCAAGATGTTGAAATTCACATTGAGTCAATTTGATTGCATTGCATTGTGGGATACGGTCCACAGTGCAGTATGTTGTTGTACACAGCAGTTCTAGTGTGCTGGTTTTAGCATAACTTACTAAAAATGATTATTTAACAGGACATCAAAGAGGGTTTGTTTTAACACGTGTTTCCAGTGTAGTACAGTACTAAAATATGCAGGACACTGTATTGCAATTCTCTGCACTCTGTTGCATGCGTACAGAAAGCTATGAAAAGTATATGGGCCTGTTATAAATTGCAGAAATATATTAAGTTAGTATGCAACTGTTTCATTGCACAGTTGTGATTGTTCAGAACAACAGAACTTTTACTTGTGTGTGATATTGCTTAGTTGCATTGTTGCAAAGTCTATCTGTGGGTGCATTTTCTGCATATTAAGAAATAGGGAAGATCTAAACATTTTGTGCAACATGGGAAAGACTTGACAGTTTGCAAACTCTGCAAAATCAAGCTGAACTCTAATATTAGATGTTCTGCGAACACTGTGATTCACTGTCTGATGAGTCTGATATTGGAGGACTGGAACATTGTGAAATGTGGAGGGCAGGAAGGAAAGAAAGAAAGAAGAGGAACATGATTGAAAGAACAAAAGGAATGTGTTGCAGATTTGGGCTTTCTTTTTGAGGTTTTTTTTTTTAACAAATCAAATGTCTGTTGATAGTCAAATGTTTTAAGCCTTTTATTGAGGAAGATCATGTGATATTGATTTCTAATATACTCACTGTTTTTACACATTGGACTTTTTGGGCTCTTAATAGTAGGCTTGGAAATGAAGATTTTTTTTTAAAGAATGTGTCCTGGTATTATTTGCTATTATTTATTATATTTATACCCCAAATATATTATTCATATTTGTGTTTTTATTTTATTTTATTTTATTTTATTTATTTCGCACAAGGTTTCCTACATGGCTATATAAGGAAAAGTAAGCTAATTAATTAATTAATTAATTATAACTAACTAATTAATTAATTCATTAATTAATCAATTAATTAATTTTATTTATGCATAGTGAAATGCTGTATTATAATATACCCACTGTTTTTACAGATTGGATTTTTTGAACTCTTGGAAATGAACCTTTTGCAGATGTTTTTTTTAAAGAATGTGTCCTAGTATTATTTGCTTTTTATTATTTTTATACCCCAAATGTATTATTTATATTTTTATTATTATTTGTGTTTTGTATTTAGAAAAAATATTTTATTTTATTTTATTTTATTTTATTTTTGTGGAAAGCGCAAGGTTTCCTACATGGCTATATTAAAAAAAAAATTAGCATATTTATTTAATTATTTATTGAAGTTATTTTTTATGTTATTTCTGCATTGTAAAATTAATAATGTTTTTATTTTCAATATGTCCACTGTTTTTACACATTGGATTTTTTTGTAATCTTAATAGCAGGCTTGGAAATAAACCTTTTGCATAGTTTTTTTTAAAGAATGTGTCCTAGTATTATTTGCTATTATTTTTATACCCCAAATATATTATTTATATTTTTTATTATTATTTGTGGTTTGTATTTAGAAAACAAATAGCATTATTTTATTTTATTTTATTTTATTTTATTTTATTTTTATTTTATTTTATTTTATTTTGTGGAAAGCACAAGGTTTCCTACATGGCTATATTAAGAAAATTGAGCATATTTATTAATTTATTTTATTTATTATTTAATTTTTGCATTGTGAAATGCATAATGTATTTATTTTTATATATCTGCTATTTTTACACATTTGTGTTTTTTTTTTGGACTTTTAAAAGTAGACTTGGAAAGGAACCTTGTGCATAGAATGTTTTTTTTTTCAATGTGTCCTAGTATTATTTGCTATTCATTATTTTTATACCCCAAATATATTATTTATATTTGTATTATTATTTATGTTTTGTATTTAGAAACATACATATTTTTTATTATTTTGTTTTATTTTATTTTATTTTTGCATTGTGAAACACACAAGGTTTCCTACATGACTATATTAAAATATATAAATATATAATATATTTGCTAGTTGCCAGCTGCTTTGAAAAATTTATGTGCATGTTGAGCAAACGCATTTGGAAAAGCTACATGGGTCCTAATCCCTATGAATAATGAATTAATCAGACAGGCAGGGATAGCGTTAATTGCTGAGTGTGCACTAAACGCTGGCTGCTGGTCACATGTCAATCCATGAAACTACCTCAGCATAGCATCCCCATCAATGATGATGAAGCAGGAGAAATCAAACTGCATTAAGAGCATTGCATGACTTCTCTCCTCACTGCAATCTACAGCTAATCTCTTCCATATATACATTTATTCAGCCTTGCTTTGAGATGCAGATCATTAGAGACGGAGACAAAGAGAGAAACTTCACAGCTTATGCAGCCGCGGCTTATGCTAATGCCTGATGCTCAATGCATAGCTCATTGATCGCTCGTGTGCCTCCCGGGGCGTTGAGGAAACTAAAGAGACATCTAGTCTTTCCAGAGAGGACTAGGAGAGACAACAGGCCTCGCTTGATCTGAAGCGGTTAGTTATGCGCATAGGACAGAAGTTTGTGAGCAGTTACTCCTGACGAGTCTTAGCATGCCTCGGCCGATGGGACATCTGTTAGTACAGCTCCATCATTCACTGTCACCCTAAAAACACACCCTGCATTTGTTTCAGATGGCCATCCATCTTTTTTTTAGCAATAGTGATTACAGCCCAATTGACTGTTGAGTTGAAAGGTGGGGATCATTAAACCTACGCTATGAAACGACAAAACAAATAAGAACAGAATAGAGTTTTTATGATCCACCAATGTAAGGTCTAAAAGTTACTGATGAGAATGCATCTGTTTTATATGGGCAAGACACCGCAGGTGAATAGGGTAGAGATACGACCATACTTGCCCAGGTGTTTAATCTGAGTATATTAAGTATATTAAGTTGATTTATACAAGGTTTCTGAAATGTTATGATTAAATATGCACCAATTTGCATACGGTTCCAAAACAATGTATAAAGCCTGTTTTAATTATTTTATTTTATTTTATTTTATTTTTGCACAAAGTTTCCCAAATAGATAGTGTAACAAGTAGATAAAGTATAATAAAATCAACATTTAAATGTGTATTTCTTTCCACTAGTCTGAAAAAAGATGGAAGAAAAATAGTCTAAAGTCTCATGTTTTATTTTATTTTATTTTATTTTTGCATTGTGGGTGCACAAGGTTCCCCACATAGATAATGTGTAACAAACAGATAAAGTGTAATAAAATAAACATTTAAATGTGCATTTCTTTCCACTAGTCTGAAAAAAGATAGTATATTGATAGTCTAAAGTCTCATGTTTTATTTTATTTTATTTTATTATTTTATTTTTGCATTTATTTTATTTTATTTTATTTTATTTTATTATTATTTTAATTTTTTTTATTTTTGCATTGTGGGTGCACAAGGTTTCCCACATAGATAATGTGTAACAAACAGATAAAGTGTAATAAAATAAACATTTAAATGTGTATTTCTTTCCACTAGTCTGAAAAAAGATAGTCTATGGAAGCAAAATAGTCTAAAGTCTCATGTTTTATTTTATTTTATTTTATTTTATTTTATTAGATAATGTAATAAAACAAATGTAAAAAAACAAATAGCTAAAGTGTAATAAAATCAACATTTAAATGTGCATTTCTTCCCACTAGTATTTTATTTATTTATTTTTTTACTTGTCTTTCTTTTTTGAATTTATATTTCATTTTTTGCATCATAGATTTGCATCATTAGGTTTCCTACATAGATAAAGTATACCAAATAGATAAAGTGCAATAAAATATCTATATATTTTTAATTTCTAATAAATAATTTAAATGTGTTGTTTTGTATGTTTTCTTTCCACTAGTCTGAATGAAGACATGTTTTGGAAGCAAAATAGTCTAAAATCTCCAAATTGAGCGGTGTATGAAAAAAGGTTTGGCCTGTGGTGTCTGAAAGCAACATCTTGAATAGCATCTTGTGCTTCAAAGGAAATACGAATATCTGACCATCTGTACAAAGAGTCGCATGATCAATGTCAAATTTGCATATTTGATTAGTCGCCTTGAAATAGTGCAGAAAATATTTATTATTCATAGTATAAAGTGACGTAAAACATATGGCACAGTTTTCGTGCTAGGGCATGAGAAGGGCATGATGATATCCATACTAAATTTAGTTCTGTTTCCAAGAAACACACATAAAATGTATCCTGTGAATTTGACTTTAAGTTGCTTTGGATGAGTGTGCCTCTCAGGGTAATATATGTCATGTCCATCCAGCAAGTTAAATTAAGGTATAGAAGACAAGAGGCCTCACTCATCAGTCAGCATAACTGTGTGTTGTAATCTAGGGTAGAAGTGAAACCAGGTTATGTAAGTCACACAGGGAGCTGAACATGAGAAGAGCACATGAACACTGCAGGACGTTATGACCCAATCCATTTAATGCAAATCTGTGCTGATTGTTCACTGACCATTATGGATTTTTTTCTCCCCATCAGATTGCAGTATGGTGTTTTCAGAGGTATATTATGATTTGAATAGTGCTATCATATCGATTAACTGCAATTAATCACATCCGAAATAAAAGTGTGTGTAGTATATTTGTGTAGTGTGTATATTTATATGTATAAATATGAAATGTAAGAAATATTTACACAGATATATAAATATACACATTACACAATTTTACATTTTACAATTTTAATTAATAATGAACGTGAATGCATCAGGTTTATGTGAATTAAATAAACAAACAAATAAAAATGGCTTCAAAATGTGCCAAAAATATAAGACAATATTGTAAAAAAAATAATAATAATAAAATAAAAAAATAAATAAACATTGTAAAAATGTAAATAAATAATACATAACTTGAAGCAAACATTTCATGCAATAATGATTTCTTCAATATATGTATATAAATATACTTTTATGTATATAAATATAAACACATTCAGTATGAATGTGAATGCATCAGGTTTATGCAAATTAATTAAATAAACAAACAAACAAATAAAAAATGTGCCAAAAATATATGTAAGACAATAGTGTAAAAAAAATTAAATTAAATAAAAAAAATAATAATAACAGTTTTTTAAAAACATTAATAAATAATACATAAACAATTTGAAGCAAACATTTAAAGCAATAATGATTTCTTCAATATATATGTATATAAATATACTTTTATGTATATAAATATTTTTTTAACAATTTGAAAACATTCAGTATGAATGTGAATGCATCAGGTTTATGCAAATTAATTAAATAAATAAACAAACAAATAAAAAATGGCTTCAAAATGTGACAAAAATATATGTAAGACAATAGTGTAAAAAAATAATAATAAAATTAAAAAAATAATAATAATAACATTTAAAAAATGAATAAATAATACATAAACAATTTGAAGCAAACACTTAATGCAATAATGATTTCTTTAATATATATGTATATAAATGTACTTTTATGTATATAAATATTTTTTAACAATTTTAAAACATTCAGTATGAATGTGAATGCATCAGGTTTATGCAAATTAATTAAATAAATAAACAAACAAATAAAAAATGGCTTCAAAATGTGACAAAAATATATGTAAGACAATAGTGTAAAAAAATAATAATAAAATTAAAAAAATAATAATAATAACATTTAAAACATCAGGGTTTATGTAAAATAAATGTGGCTAAATGGGGTTAAAGTAAACAAGACCGTCTTTCCACAGACAGAAGAGAGGGGTGAGCAGAGCTCATTTGCATTTAAAGGAACAACACCTTAGAATGAGATGATTTTTGCAGAGCTCATTTTGACAAGGTAAAAGGGTGTTGTTTTACAAAACCATTAAAATTTTTAATCAAAGTATATTAGAGACTTTTCATTAAGACCCTAAAGAATCATATCAACTTGTGGAATTGGGCATCCATGGCCCCTTTAAAGCAACCTCGACCAGAACAGGATGATTTTTGCAGAGCTGATTTTGGCAAGGTAAAAAGGGTGTTGTTTTACACAACCATTGAGAATTTTTAACCAAAGTATATTATAGACTTTTCATTAAGACTCTAAAGAATCATATCAACTTTTTGAAAATGGGCATCCGATGACCCCTTTAAGCATCTCAGGAAAGTGGTTTAAGGATAATTAGACTGCATTTGAAAACAAAAAGCATGAGGAAGATCTTTTTTCCAATGCATGCAACATTTAATGGCATGACATGAATTCAAGTCTTTCTGTTCAGATTTAAGACATTTTTTAAGCCTTAAAGAGTGGAAGAGTAAATAAACAGTGTGGTCACCATTCACTTCCATTATATGGAGAAGAGCAGCTTGGACTGCTATTAATATCTTCTTTTGCGTTCCACAGAATGATGACAAAAAGGTGAACGGTCCCTTTAAATGTCTTTAGTTGAATGCAGGATGAGCAGTCTTGTGATTTTAAGACTTGAGAATATGGAGCAAGAAGTTTGCCATATGCAGACAGCGGACAGTGAGACATTGTTTCTGAGAAGTGGTTTCGGGAGCCCGCGATGAATGGAGGGTTCAGTGGACGCCGGTGGCACGCGTGGCGTCAGGTTGCGGGTCAGTTGTGGTCACCAACTGCTATAGGGGCATGTGTGCCAACTCTCTGCCCTACATGGCCAGGAGGAACGGATGTGCTTTGCAATGTTCTGCTGATACAGGACCTCTCCGGCATCTGCGGTGGCTTCACAGTGTCGGTTGTACTCTGTGGTACTCGTTCTGAGTATAGTCTAAATTTGGAGGTACTATGGTGATGCCCTCTCTCATTCTACCTCTCTTATTTCACTCCGCTTTACATCGAGCTCCTTCCCGCTGCATATTTCCTCTTGCTGCACTACTTTTCCTCTACAGTCAAGGCACTATATCCCGAGTTCCTAGAAAATGTACTGGTGTAAAGTTCAAGGAAGAGACTGAAAAACAGATCATCCCCTGTATGTTTCCCCTCATGTGGGAGCCATGTGAATTACACAGAGGGTTGTTTTTACTGCTTTGCTCGTCCTTTGGTCACTTTAGGACATCTGCGCTCTTTAAAATCTTTAATTTGCGCAGGTTCTGTGGTTAAACCTTGAAAGAATGTTATAATTATCAGGGAATCAAAGTGGGAACGGCTCTAGCCGGGATGACCTTGGTTTGGACCGTCTGCCGCACACATACAGATTGGGACATTGTTTCAGAGCTTGCATTAGGACACTGTCAGATGGGGAGACTCCCTGCTAAAAAAAAACAGATGTTTCTTATAGAGGCGTGTGTGTGCGTGTGCATCTGTTTTTCATTCGAACACTGAGCTCCTTCTGTTCTTCTGATCGTCATCTTAGTGGATGGATGTGTGTGTGAGTGTGTGACATTTTGCATTCTAAATGTTTGCTCAAGAAACCACTCGTGTTGGCGCTCATGTGTTTCCAAACAAATCAATGATTGATTGTGAGATCTGATTTATTTCTCTGAGATTCTGTGTTCATTACTATTTTTTAACTTTAGCTTTATTTTATGACTCATATTTGGCGGGATGTGATGATTGGTGGTTGCTAAGGCAATATTGTTCAAATTTAGAGTTAATGATTCGAACAAACCACTAAGCCTAAGTATTAAACTATGGTACGCAACTCTCTCCATACTTTTTTTACATACTCAGACTTGCAATTTACAACTTTTGTGTTGTGGTATATATATATATATATATATATATATATATATATATATATTGTCATTTTAATTACAATTTATATACATTTAGTTCAATATAAATTTCAACGTGTCAGCTATTGCTTCGCAAGCAATTATATATATATATATATACATATATATGTGTGTGTGTGTGTATATATATATATTATATGTATATATAAACTATGTAGCATATTATATATTATTTACTTACAATATAATAATGCAATACAATATAATTTACTTATTTATGTAATTTTAATTACAATTTATATACATCTAATTCGATATAAATACCAACATCTAATTATATATATATATATATATACATTTATATAATGTGTTGTTATTTAATAATACATATATAAAAACTATACTACTGTTCAAAAATGTTTTTTTTAAAGATGTCTTTTATGCTCATCAAAGTTTAATTCATTTAATAAAAAATACAGAAAAAAATGTTATATTATGAAATATTATTGCAATTAATATTATTATTTAATATACTTTTAAATATAATTTATTTCTGTAATGCATAAATAATGCATATATATAACCAATGTAGTATATATGTGTGTGCACTAACTGTGTATATATATATATATATATATATATATATATATATAAAATGTAATGTAATGTAATGTAATAATATAAAAACTATACTATGGGATCAAAAATTGTTTATGTTTTTTGATGTCTCTTATGCTCATCAAAGTTTAATTCATTTGATCAAAAATACAGAAAAAATGTAATATTATGAAATAATAATCATTCTAATCATTCTAATGAAATCATTCTAATATGCTGATTTATTATCAATGTTGGAAACAGTTGGGCTGCTTAATATTTTTTTGTTATCTGTGATACTTTTTCAGAATTTTTGATGAATAAAAAGAACAGCATGTATTTAAAATAAAGATCTTTTTTTTAACAATATAAGTCTGTACTATCACTTTTTGTCCATTTAACACATGCTAGCTGAATAAAAATATAAATTTCTTAATATTACATTACTGACCCCAAACTTTTGAATGGTAGTGTACATTGTAGCACAAAAATTCAGTTTTGAATAAACACTGTTCTTTCTAACTTTTTATTTATCAAAGTATCCTGAAAAAAGTATTACATGTCCCCCCAAAATATAAAGTATTTCTAACTGTTTCCAATTTTTTTTTTTACATATTTAACCTAACACTGTCTGAATTTTCTTTTTTAATTTAATTTGAAACAGTAACTTCACACTGATTTGGTTTTTGACATATACCTGTTCACATTGCATAACGTAACATTTTGAGTACAAAGTGTCCAAGAGGAGAGGAAACGTCAATTCAAATATGTCAAAAAAAAGTATGTATTGCAAAAGTAACGTTCATAGCTGCTGTACTGGCTGATTCCTCCCCACTTAAGGGGCCCCTCAAAGCAAAAAAAACTGTTGGTGGTATGTGGTCAAATTGACAGAGCATCAAAAGCAGAAGTGAAACCTGTCACGTGTATTCAGAGCAAGAGTAACAGTAAAGAGTGTCCACTTCTTTGAAACTTTATCAATGAACACTTTCAATTTTACTCAACCTGTTGTATCGTTTACTAAACTTCATTAAGGTTTAAATTTACAGCTAGGACTAATAACATCTGAGATAAAATAAATCTGTGAAAATCAATCTTTTTATAGTACATATGGTAGCATATTAACTATGAATGAAGAAAACTTTACAGCATTTAGTAATCTTGGTTAATGTTTTTTCTACAGATACTACTAAGATTTTTAATGCTTTTTTTTTTTTTTTAAAGAAGTCTCTTATGCTCATTAAAGTTCGATCTATTCGATCAAAAATACAGAAAAAATATTATGAGTAAGAGTAATATTATGAAATATTATTGCAATTTAAAATAAGAGTTTTCTATTATAATATACTTTAAAATATAATATATTTCTGAGATGCAAAAGCTGAATTTTCATCATCATTACTCCAGTCTTCAGTGTCGCACAATCTTTCAGAAATCATTCTAATATGCTGATTTATTACTTTTATTATCAATGTTAAAAACAGTTGTGCTGCTTAATATTTTTTATTTATTTTTTTTTTTTTCTGGAACCTGTGATACTTTTTTTAGGATTCTTAAAAGGTTAAAACAGCATTTATTCAAAATATAAATGTTTTCTAACAATATAAGTATAATATTCAATATACGAAAACATGCTCACTTCAGTATTTCTGTAAATTTAAATGAACCAGATAAAGCATGAATTGATCAAATGTATTCCTTAAGTGCAAAGTAAGTAACTTTTGCTAAATGCACAAATATATAAATATAAACCAAGACAAATAAATGATTAAAAATAAATTCTGTGTGTAAAATTTAGCTCATTGTTAGTTATTAGTTAGTGATGTCTAATGTATTGACTAATGTTGATGTATTTAAACTTATAGTAAAGTGCATATTTATATGTGACCCTGAACCACAAAGTAGCATGGGTATATTTGTAGCAATAGCCAAAAATACATTGTATGGGTCAAAATGATCAATTTTTCTTTTATGCCAAAAATCATTAGGATATTAAGTAAACATCATGTTCTATGAAGATATTTTGTAAATTTCCTACTGTAAATATATCAAAATATGCATTGCTAAGAACTTCATTTGGACAACTTTCAAGGCAATTTTCTTATTATTTCGATTTTTTTGCACCCTTAGATTCCAGATTTTCAAATAGTTGTATCTCGGCCAAATATTATCCTACCCTAACAAATATAATATAATAAAAAATGTTTACTATTTTTTCCTCCATGCATTACTGCAAAGCAGCAAAGAAAAATCATATAAACCAAGAATAATAAATGAGAAAAAATGAATTATTGCTTATTGTTACCTGTTAATTCATGTTCATGTATTTAAACGTAAAGTGCATATTTCATACAATTTTGCTAATATGCTATTATGACCATTTTTCTTCATGCACCAATGCACTGAAAAACAAAAAAGAAAGTAAAATGTACATATACCCTGCTTTCTGACCCTGATGATGTAATGATTGACTTAGACTCTTATTTCCTAAGTTTGTACTTCTGTGTACTTGAGGCCTATTCAGATCCGTCCCTTACTGACTTATATGTGACAGAGTAAGTTAACCGACTAAGGAAGGATGAAGGTAACTCTGTAACAGTCTCACAGGAAGAGGATTCTATCTGCTTCTGGTGAATTGGCCTTTTCCAGTGAGGCATCAGTTACAGTCTGTGAGTCCAGATATGCTGGAGCATCAGTCGGTGATGTTCACTAGGACCCCTGAGGAGCAGCATTTACACAGTTTGAAACTGTTACTATCACCAATTTACAGGCAAACCTCCCCCTGACATGTCCCCTCCCTCCCCCACCGCACACCACATGCTTCTAAGGAAAGTTGTGGCCGCTTGTGTTGCAATGCTTGATTGCCTGCAGAAAAGAGTGTTAGGTGGTGTCTTTCTTGTTATCTGCTTTTCTCTTCCTGCACCGGCGGACCTTGCTGAACATTATCAGGGGGAAGAGCAAAACCACGACATGCCATTGTAAACCTCACTTTCAACACCTTGTGGTCGAACTGGGTACGAAAAACTTCTGTCCATCCTGAGTCAAGCTAACTGAAGCTGAATCAGCGAAGTTAAAGGTCACGAGAAGCAAGAAGGGCCAAAGTCGAAATGGCTCGCTCCCTATTTCTGCCATTTCTTTATAAGGCGAAAATATTAAGAATAGTATGCTATTCCCAATTCAGGATGCTATTTTAAAAGCAGTTACATTTTTACAGGTCAAACTTGTTTTAAAACTTTAAGAAAGTGTTTGCTAAGAACATTAAATAGCCAGTGATGCAAGAAAGTATAAAACATTCTATACACAATCGCTAAAAGCCATAAATAAGTCATAAATATTTCAAACAAATGTATTTATTTATTTATTGATGCTTTATGCTTTGTCATTCTTTCATATTCACAAAAGCACAGAAGCAAAAGTATGCGGTTATCCATTATACAAACACTCCTTGTGTGTGTTTCATCAATGATGATTCATTTATTGTAGCTTACTTCATCTCATATGAGTGTAAAAGTTTCAACTGATTATAATGAGTTTCAAGCAGTAAATAAATTACATTCTACACCCCAAAAATACTGGGTGAAATACAGACAAACCCAGCGGTTGGGTTAAAGGTTTAACCCAGCCTTCTGGGTAGTTTTATATACTCAACTATTGCTTAAAAATTACTGTATTTCTTGCTTAAAGGGGAACATAGACGGATATATGTAGATCAGGAGGCGCATTCTATTCACAAACAAACGTAATCCTTCTTTAGCAGCTCAGATGTCAGGAGTAAATGACGAGCACTACGTTCATTATTACATCCAGCAACACAACACCTCAATCGCTCAATCGGAGATATTCTTGTCTAACTTACATCCCTGCTCCGGCATAAAAACATGGAGGTTGGACTGTTACATCTGATCTGAGGTAAGACGCTCATGTCAATCAACTATCGTGGGAGCGGCCTCTGTCTGTGTGATGCCACAACAACAGGCATCTGAGAATGGCTCGATTTGAAAAAGGGAATATTATTTTTACAGATTAATTAAAAACCACTGAATGGATTTTTATCATAATAGGGTAGATTTGTACTTACACTGCCAACACATTAATGTTCAAACAACATGCAAAAGTGAACTTAGCATCCGATGACCCCTTTAAAATGAAGCCAAAATAGACTGGAAATTAACATTTATTAATAATAATTGAATAATACATGTTTTTTAAATTGCTTTTTAATAAATGTTCACCATTTGATTATTGCTGATGCCTCTATAATTATTTATCTGTTTATCTATTTTGGCCAGCCAAATACTAATTTTTAAACAGCTGAGTTAAAAGCATTTTTTAGAGTGTACTCTTATATATGTAAGGAATTGTGAACTTGTTAATATGACAGTGTGGGAACATGGCCTTTGCAAATCTTATCTTTGGATGACTGTCTAGACAGGTTCTCTTTTTTTTATACAGTCCTGATAAGAGAAAAAATAATATCTCATTGGAAATGTGTAAGTGCTTTGGCTAAAATTGCAACATTTCTTTAAGCAGTGCTGATGAGGCAATCTACAAACAATGGGATTCTTTGTTGAATGAACACAGGCCATTTAAATTCCATGTCTAAAGCATGTTGCTGGACAACATATGGGAGCTATTTTTGAGATAGCTAGAAGCAACATGAATGAGTGATGCAAGACATTTAAAAAGTCTCGGACAAGAAAATGCCTCCTGTTGAGTTTAACAACCACACACTGCCACCACAAACCGCATGAAAGCTGGTCAAACAATGAACTTTCTCCAAAAGGCCTTTCCTAGACAAATCTGACATATGAAAGAATTACCTACAGTCTGAAGTTAAACATTATTTTTAAACTTTGTGTGGGATGAGGTAACAGACTGAATTGAGTGCATACGGCTATGTTGAGTGTAATGTGCATTAACTTACTGAGCATTGCTCTCTCCTAGTCTTTGTCCGTTGTGCAATATTCATTACATCTCATTTCATTAGTGGAATATATACAAATATTAAAAGCACTCTAGATCAAAGTGTAGAAGATACAGTAAAGGTCTGGGTCTAATTTAGGGAGGCTGGATTATACGAGATGGGAAGCGAACTGAGCGATGGCGTAATGCTCTACATCCGTCTAGAGTTCACCAGGTCTTGGTACACTAGCCTAATTCAGCTGCCTCTAGGTGGCAACATTTATAGGACATTCAAAATACATGCAGTTCTGTCCATTTGAGTCACTGATATGCAGTGTGATTTATGTCCTTGGTCATTTACCTAATGTTTTATGTATCCTGAATGATCAATGCATTCGAAAATTGTTGCATTTTAATTTTTAACATAATTTAAGGTATATAAATAATTTATACAATTAAATACTGCTTAATCTGTTTTAGAATGCCTTGAAATTCAAGTTGCACTACCTCTTTAATTTGAGGTCACAGAAACTGCACATATAACAGCTATGGATAGTAAATGTTGTTTAGACCGTTTAAGAAGTAGAGCATATAACACTGTACGTTGAACGTGTATGAGAATTCTATTTTCCCTTTGTTGCATTCTGAGGTCAGCGGTTGCAAAGAATGCAGGATTCCGCCCATATGTTGAATTCGCGGGAGACTCATAAATCATTCGCGCCACCTGAGAAAGGGGGGGTTACCTCTGCACGTGTTGAGCCGGATGCGATTCTTTTGTTATGTAACCAACGCCTATATCTTCCTCATATGCACTTCAGACACTGTAAAGTTCACATTTCTATCCCTTAAGTCGCGGAAGAGCTGTGTATACAGGGAGTGTCTGTTTGAGAACAGTATGTCCTTGTATACATATATTACCCGCCAAAACAGACCACAGCACAACGTGATCGCAGCTTTCTTTCTCTTTTTTTGTACACACTACTATCGCTGTAGCAAACCAGAGCCGGCATTTGTGAACACTCGCACACGTGTGTAAGTTACAACCCCCCTTCTTTTTCTTGGAATTGTACGGTTCATTGAGTGCACGAGCGCACCAGCGGACACTAGGTCCGACCTATATTCCCTTCATTCCTCCGCGGTTGTTCAGTCGCTTTTCCGTGAAGGCTTTTATTGAATATCAAGCTACAGACTATAATTAGGCATAATTACTAAAAGAGTTTTCATTCAACATTTGTCGAATAAGTTTTGGCGCGAGTTTTCTCGCGGAGGAATTACGGCAGTACATCGCCCTTTAAAATTAAATGGTCTCCATCCGTCGCCACACCCACCGCCAGCTTCTGTCCGCGTGGGCTCTGACATGCCGCAAAGAGGATCTGCGGTTTTTCAGACGTTTTTTAAATAATTTTTTAAACAGTTATTTTAAATTGACGGACGGTTTTCATCGATTTTATTCGCCGTAGTGTTTGGAAAAAAAGGTAAGGCGTGACTTTTTTTTTTTTTGTAGAGCGTTCGTGCATGTGGTCTGTCTACCCGGCTTCCTCCATATGATTTTACTATGTGAACCGCTTACTTGTGCAGGAAGTGCATTACTCGTAAAGAAATTAGTGAAGGCGTTTTAGAAAGTTGCAATGATGCAGCTTTATATGCTTTGTGGATCTTATATGACTTTTGATCCGCTGTTTAATGCACATTTATGAAAAGATAAAGTCTTTTCAGTCATTGTCTATTCTACTTTTACCTACATTTTATAATGTGTATATATGTATCAGCGTCGTTCCGTTTAAATACCAACGTTACTATTTTAAAGAGTTTGGTCATACTTGAATATATAATTTTTAAAATAGTTTTTAAGCAGTTTTGTTTATCATAGCTAAGGTTTAAGAATTGTTTCAGTGAAAGCCACTTTAATCAATGTCATGACTATTGAAAAGAGGCGTTTAAAGATATTTAAGCTAGTAGTGTCAATAACATTGACAAAAAAATTGTTTTACGTAAATTGCAATTCCATTAAGACAAAATAAGTTTACAGCTCGTTTTTTGTTATTAGCGTTCAAAAAGACGTATGAGTTACCATAATTTTTTAAATGTGAGAAATTTGGCATGGAACAAAAACTCCGTGCGGGACCTTTCCAGCTGTTCAGTGACATCACTGCACGGGTAAAATTAACCCCGCCCACATGGGCGGAGCCAACATTGTAAACATGAATAAAAATGAACGCGCCAGCCGGGAAACTTTACAATCGGCAGTGCTTAAGAACAACACTTCGCAGGCCGTTTAGAAACACGCCGAGTGGACTTTTACTCTTGGATACACTTTGTCTATCATTTTAAAGGATTGCGCTTTTCTGACAGGTACCGCCAAGATGTTGCAGTCTTGTTCTCCATCGCACGATTGGCTTTGCGATTCCGAGCCACTGCTGTTTGACGACGAGTTTTGCTTGAGCCTTATGAAGGACTTGCAGTCCATCCCCACGCCGCCCCAGTCACCTCCGATGAAACCGGGGCTCGCAAAGAATCTATCAACGGTGGATCAGTTGGAGTTAGTATCTGAACTTTTAATGGAGGACAGCGACTTTCTCCAGCTGGACTGGAACTTTACAGGCAGCGCTTTAGCAGCAGATTCGGATCCGCTTTCGGAGGACTGCCTGTGGCACAGCGACAAACCGACCGAGGATAAACTCTCAGCGGTGCTCTCCACAAGTCCCCTGCTCTCCGATATTGACACTGAGATTTTTGCTGAAATTGCTGGCTCTACGTTGGACTGCCACAATGTGGCGCTCGCCTGCCAAGCTCTGGAGAGCGAGGATTTACCGCTGGACAGCCAGGAGCAGATCGAGTCCACGTCCGATTATGGCTCGCTGTCCACTGGAGGAGAATCATCAACAAGCGATTCTGGTGAGTCTTTTGATTCGTATGCAAGGTTTATTTAGCTGTTTTTGTTCAAACCGGATTTTAACATTGTGTTTGTGCTCCACAGAGGAGGAGATTGATGTTGTAACAGTCCGGCGGTCAAGCACGCTGACGCGCTCTCAACACCAGCAGCAGCTGGAGGACAGTCGGCGTGAGCAGCAGCGTGCTCTCAAGCGCTGTCACTTTGAAATCCAACAACAGCACAACTACGCCGCCCCGCGGCCCGCCTCTCCTCCGCCCCCGCCCTCCCCGGTTTCCGTGCCCCCTCTCAAACGCTCCCGAGGGTCTGGAGACTCCCACCGAAGCGCGCAGAGCACGGGACGCTCTCGCAGTCTGGCCTCCCGACAGGGGGCGGACACGGAGGACGAAGAAGAGAGACGGAGGACGCACAACGTGATGGAGAGGCAAAGGCGCAACGAGTTAAAAAACTGCTTCCTTCGGCTACGGGACAACGTCCCCGAACTGTCCAATAACGACAAGGCGTCCAAGGTGGTGATTTTAAAGCGGGCGAAAGAAAGCATCAGAAATCTGGAAACGGAGAACCAGAGACTGACACAGAAGAGAGATAAACTTAGAGAACGACAAGAACAGCTAAAAGCCAGACTGGAACAGCTCAAGAGGTTGTGAGCGTCTTGGACTAAAAAGTAACAAAGTGTAACACTTGTGACTGACTGTAAAGCTTGTGGATTTTTTTCCCACCGCAAAGTTCCGTTTGGAAACACGCATGGTCAATGCAAGAAAAACGTTCTCAGTGTTTTATGACTTTATTAAGTCATTTAGTTCTTGCGTCTTAATATGAATCTGTTTCATATACTGTATGTTGAATGAGTAATCAGATAAAGCATAGTTAGCCTTAAGAAACACCTTAGATGATTCTCACACATTCTACCTTATTGTTCTTGGCATACATTTCTTGTTATATTTTGGGCTGGATCCAAAGGATGTTAAAAAAAATAAGGGGTTGAATGTAATTTGCAGATGATTGTTTTTATAGACTAAAGTATGCATTTGTTGATGTTCAGACTGGAAAGATAAACTATTGGATTCATGTTCATGCATAGCTCGTATTGTTGAGGTCTGGAGTTGTGGAGCGTATTCGTACTTGAATCACTCTCTGTGTTTGACTCCATGTGTCTTTACTCTGTCAGTTATTGTATGTTCCCTCTCATTTCTATGTTTATCTACCTCTACCAGGAAGAAGCCTGGCTATTTTATTGCCTTCATAATGGCAACTGTATAGAATGTTTCTTTAATTTTTTTTTTTTCCGTGTAAATACCACCTGTTAATTATGTATTATAAATTATTTAGGCATTTTCTTCTTAGTTCATTTGCAGGTTTTTGAAATAATAAAAAAAAAGTTTTGTTCATCTTCAACTGCACTTTGTTTTATAAAGTAATAAAAAAAAGAGCAAGATGACTTATTGTGTTCGGATCTTTTTTACTGGCACCACACAGAAAGTCACAACTTAAAGACTTCAAGGTGTGGTTTCGTCACAGGTGAAATTGTTGGCACTCAGAGTTGCACAAGACTAAAACCTTTAAAGAAAAGAAGGAATGTTTGAGTGATGGAATTCAGGTCAAGGTGAGGGGGTGGCAAGATTGACATTTGTTGAAAGTCTAAAGGGCCTGATTGCGGCAGGTCAATAAAACACTTATGTGTAGGTGTTTCTGAATTGAAACGGAGCACAAACTTGCCCCACGTGAATCCCATAAATGAACCTTTAAGCGTAAACCTTGTTTTATAGTGAACTGAAACATAAAGCATAAACTGTAAACTTTAGTGTGACCAGTAAAAACGTTTAATGTACCTCTCCCTTCCTTTTCCCACCATGCATACGTCTTGAAGGTGTTATGAGCGCCTGTCATTTCTCATTACATAATTTCTAATTATCTGAATTACTATTTGAAAGTCAAATTCATAGTAGTATTCAAAAACACTTGATGCCAGAGGCACTGTGGGTAAATATTTGACTTACTGCCCTAGTTGGCGCTTAAAGAGTAGCACAGTTGTGTGATTCAGGTAATGTTTAATTAAAAGTCTAAAAATACATTACAACCTTGAAAAGAATTACATATTTTATAAATGTAAAATATTTTTACTATTTCAAATATCTGTTTTCGATTTGAATATGTTTTAAAATGTAATTTATTCCTGTGATCAAAGCTACATTTTCATCACCATTACTCCAGTCTTCACTGTCACATGATCCTTCAGAAATCATTCTAATATGCTGTTTTGCTGCTCACTATACCATTCAAAAGCTTTGAGTCAGTATGCATTTTTTTACTTACAGTTTTTCACATTTGCTAAAACACTAAACCTGTTCTCTAAACTAAATTCTCAACAGCCTAAACCAATTAGTCAAATAAATCACTCTTTCTGCAAAACCTTAAACAAGTTCAGGCAGTTTAGATACTGTTTGCAGATCTCATGCACTCTTTTTGCAAAGCTCTAAACACATTCTCACTCACTAAGACACAATTTGCTCTGTGATGAACTTGTGATCCAAAACCCTAAACACAAGAAAGCAAAAGTTAAGCACAACTGCAACACGGCTGTCATCGCTTACACACAATAATTCAAAATTCGTCACACTTGTTTCTAAATATTTAAATATACACAATATAAGCCAGTTCAAAGTGCACAGAATGCACGGCTGCATCTGCCAATCTGAGAGGTACAGAAGAGTGTATATATGATATACTGTACAGTATATAGTAATTATTTCGCAATAAAAAAGATACACAAACATACTGATTGTTTGATTTTGCCAGAGGAGTCAGGGGTTCTGTGAATTTAGTTTGAACATCTGGATTGTGTATAAGGTTTTCAGAAAATTAGTGATGGTTTTAAAAAATGTGTTTTAGCATTTCAGAAAAACTGTAATACTTTTTAGCAAGGATGCTTCAAAAGTGATGATAAAGACATTTATAATGTTACAAAAGTTGTATTTCAAATAAATTAATCAAAGAATCATCAAAGAAACCTGAAAAAAATCTACTCAGCTGTTTTTAGCATGATATGTTTTTTTGAGCAGCAAGTCAGCATATTAGAATGATTTCTGAAGGATCATGTGTTGAGTAATGATGCTAAAAAAATCAGCTTTGAAATCACAGGAATAAATTACATTTTAAAATAAATTTAAATAGAAAACGGTCATTTTAAATAGCACAAATATTTTATAATTGTACTGTTTTTGCTGTACTTTGGATCAAATAAGTATAAGCTTGGTGAGAAGAAAAGACTTCTTTAAAAATATTTAAAATCTTACTGTAAAAAAACATTTTGACTGGTAGCGTACATTTTCTAGAATTGTATTTCTATTCATCTGAAAAAAATTAATCAGTTTCCACAAAAATATGAAGCAGCTCAACTGTCTTCATCACTGATAATAATAAGAAATGTTTCTTGAGCACCAAATCAGCATATTTCTGAAGGATCTGGAGTAATGATGCTGAAAAGTAAGTTCTGCCATGACAGGAATAAAAAAAAAAAATGTAATAATACAACATTTGGACTTTAAGTGACCTTTATCGCTTCTGTCAGAACACCAAGGCTGAGCAGTGACGGTTTTGCAACAAGTGTCAGAACGGGTTTTAGACTTCCATTACTTACTCTCCTTTCATCTTTTGTGCTTAAACCTGTTGGGTCTTGGATGCTTTGGAGAGAAAGAAAGCGAGGTTTGTCCCCTGACAATCTGCATTGTGAAGTCTGCATTCAGTCTTTAAACATGTAAATGTGCTGTCATCTAGACAACTGGCCCCTGAACCGTTCTGAAGTTGTAGACGGAGAGGTGCTAAACAGACCAAAGCGAGACGAAAAAGATCTGGAAAAAGAAACCGCTCTTGTTGAAATCTAGTCGATGTTTTAGATATTTCACATATTTCACATTTCATCGAAAAAAATGTTTAAGTAAGCAAATGTTCTTTTAAAATCTTTATTGTAGACCATTAAATTTCACACACTCACTCTCGTGAACGTTAAGATCAAAAAGTTGCAACATCTGTAGAAGGGTTGAACACGCACGTCAGTGCATGTTAAGCTTGTGTCCCTGAGGCTGTTCGGTAGGAAGCAAGAAAACGTCCTGACAAGGATTCCAAAGTGTTTCAAAAGCTCATCTTTAAACCAAAGCCCTCCAAAAACAGGGAATCACCTCACCTACTAAATGAGGGGAAAAAGACAAAGAAAAGAGATAAAATCTATTTACTTTAGCCATCACAACCATCTCTCTTTGAAAACTGGTGCTTCCACCAATCCACTTGAATACATGACTAGAGGAATCACCCTTAGAAGACCGCGAGAAAGGAGTTTCTGTATTCTTTTGCATGCTGGGTTTGCACAAGAGATGAAATGACAACTTAAAAATCTTAAATTATTGTACAAACTTATGCATTCCCATACGCTCTTAAAAATAAAGGTTCAGAAATTTCAGCATCCACGGAATCTTTTCATTCCACAAAAGGTTCTACAGAACTTTCAAATTTTTCTTTTTACAATGTTTTTCCATGGCATCACTGTAAAAACCCCTTTTTGGAACTTTTATTTTCTAGAGCGTATTTGCTGAAAAACACCAAATAAAACATTTTTCAACAACCCCCTAAGATACATATCAGTCGCCGTATGACAATCTTGCCATTTAGTGCATTGTGTGAAAGTGTTTTTATCAGCGTTTGGGCTTTAGCCTGTTGGCCTGATGTGGATTGACACTGTTGTGTTTGCTTTCATCACACTAGTGTCTCTGGCCATATGTTCCTTCGCAAGAAGGTGACAAGAGACGGGAGCCATGTTTGCGCTGGGACGTTTCACTGCCTTCCTACTGTCATTAAAACATGAAAGCAGATTTTAGAGCTGAAACAGCCTCTTTAAAGAATATTGACCATAAAGGTCACAAATTCATTCTTTACAATAATTCATGCCAAACAGACCAGCATCCTCCTGAAAGTATTACGTCACATTAATGAAGGCGGAAATGCCGAACTTGTATTACTTAAGGGCTAAAAAATGAGTTATTTCAGCAATGCACCTATGGAATTATGTAAGTGATTGACACATAAATTAGATTTTGAGATGTGGATGACTGCTGGCTGTTTGGGAAAAATTGCTTTTTGAAAGGTAGCAGTCACTGAAGCGCTCGAGGGCTCGGCGCAAAAATGCCAAATAGTCAGTGAAATCCACACGCGACGCTGACACGTGAGGCCGTTCGGAGTGGTAGACAAGGACAGGTGTGAGATCTGTTTGAGGCCGGGATACACCCTCTGGGGTGTGTGGAAGGGGACCGTCCTGGATGCATGTGTGGAGCTGGGAAAGTATTTTGAGGAGAGTTTCGGATCAATGCATGTGTGTCTTCAGCGGATGATTTATGAAGACACACCACGCACTAACCCCAGGGCTAAAGTTAGTCGATTCCAAAGCGACATCTTCCCGGCCGTTAGAAAACAGCACAACTGCACTCAAATGGAGTTTTTAATAGACAGTGTCTTTAAGATGCCATTTGGAACAAACCCCATTAATTTAAGCCTTGGGAATGATGGTAATGGTTTACTTGTGTTTGAAATACACTACGTAACGTTTGAACAGATTTTTGCCACAGTCTGCAGTGTGGACAAGTCAGCAGAAAGTTGGCTAAAGTTAGAGCCAGTTCACAGATTTTGGGCAGTCAGACTTGACCGATTTCACAGAAAATCAGTGTATGTCAGTCTTTTCAGATCGTAAAAAAAAAGGAATGTGGTGTATTCCATCCTGAAGAGATGGAAAAAATGAAAAATGAAAATTAGGTCATCATATACTTACTCTCATAGAAAAAAAAATTAGTTTGTATTGTTTTTGTTCTTATAATGAATTGTTAGTGTGCTCCAAAACAGTTTTTTACCCTATTGACCTGAAACAAACAAACAAGTTACGAATATACATACACAGCCATCTATTTTTGATCGGTAAGATTTTTAATGTTTTTTAAAATTTTATTACAATTTATCTCAATATACTTTAAATATAATTTATTTCTGTGATGAAATGCTGAATTTTCAGCATCATTACTCTAGCCTTCAGTGTCACATGATCCTTCAGAAATCATTTTAACGTGCTGATTTATAATCAATGTTGGAAACAGTTGTGCTGCTTAATATATTTTTTTGGAACCTGTGATACATTTTTCAAGATTATTTAATTGATAAAAAGTTTTGATCACTTTTTATCCATTTAATACATCCTTGCTGAATAAAAATATTATTTCTTTTCAAAAAAAGTAAGACATAAAATTACTAATCCCCAAACTTTTGAACGGTAGCATATATTGTTAGTAAAGATTCTAAGTGCTGTTCTTTTGAAGTTTTTATTCATCAAAGAATCCTGAAAAAAAGTATCACAGGTTCCAAAAGAATATTACACTGCACAACTGTTCCCAATATTGATAATAAATCTGCATATTAGAATGATTTCTGAAGGATCATGTGACTCTGAAGACAATTGAAGAAAATTCAGCTTTGCATTACAGAAATATATTAGATTTTGAAGTATATTAAAATATAAAACCATTATTTTAAATTACAATAACATTTCACAATATTACTGTTTTTTCTGTATTTTTACCATAATAAATCCAACCTTGACGAGCATAAGAAACTTCTTTAAAAAAAACATTTAAAATCTTACTGATCCCAAACCTCTGAATGGCAGTGCATATAATATCTTCTTCTGTGTTACTACAGGAGAAATACAAGTTTGAAATGTCAAAAAAGTGAGTAAATGACAATTTTCATTTTTGGGTGAACTATTCCTTTAAAGGAGAAGTCCACTTTCAGAACAAATAATTTACTCACACCCTCGTCATCCAAGATGTTCATGTCTTTCTGTCTTCAGTCGTGAAGAAATTATGTTTTTTGAGGAAAGCATTTTAGGATTTTTCTCCATATAATGGACTTCATTGGTACTTCCAAACTTTGGAACTTCCAAAATGTAGTTTAAATGCAGCTTCAAAGGGCTCTAAATGACCCCAGGTGAGGAAGAAGGGTCTTATCTAGCAAAACGATTGGCCATTTTTTTTCGGAAAATAAAAATTTGTATACTTTTTAAGCACAAAAGCTTGTGTAGCACAGGCTCTGGGATGTGCATTTACATACTATTGAATCACGTCAAAAGGTCACACGGAACTACAGACCCAGCGTTTACAAAGTGAATGCACAAAGACTAAGAAAGTGCAAGTCAAATGCTGTTTACAAACAAAAAGGTACAACGATGTTGGACGATTCTGAAGTTGTAGGAGAAAATAACATGGAGTTTTTTTTTTGAGTCATTTCGCTCATTTTAGCAAAATTAGCATCACGTGACAGGCCCATAAGATGAACGAACGACTCAAAAAACCCGAAGACTCGAAATAGGTGAACTAATTCCAGTACAGAACCTAATAGGATGTTGCGCTTGCGCGACTGAACAAATCACTCCCAGAGACGACTCGTTCTTCCCGAGTCACATTAAAGATTTGTTCAAAATGAACGAATTGTTCAAGAACGACCTGTGGACACACATCCCAGAGCCTGTGCAAATTCAGGGCACCAACGAAGTCCATTATATGCAGAAAAATCCTGAAGTGTTTTCCTCAAAAAACATAATTTCTTTACGACTGAAGACAGAAAGACATGAACATCTTGGATGACAAGGGGGTGAGTACATTATCTGTAAATTGTTGTTCTGGAAGTGGACTTCTCCTTTAAGGACTGCAGGGCATTATTACTTACATGAATGCAATAGGAAATCAAAACTAAGGTTATTAATGCACATTATGAGCATGATTCATCAGTTGCATGTTGTCTTTGCAATCTTATCAAAAAGTAACTAACTTTCCCAACCTCTCCTCACTAACTGCCTGCCATAAACAAATAGCTTTTCAATCCAATCCATTGTCTCATTCAACCTCTAAGTACCTTATTTCACTGTGAAATGCACTACATTGTGAAAATAAAATGGGATTTGAACACCACTTCATGTTGACTTTAACATCTATAATATGCAATGCATCTGGACCTCAGTCGCCATGAAACAAACATTACTCTTTATACTTTGTCACTTACAGGTTTTCACGTCAAGCGCACAATAGCAGCTCAGTACTTATGTTACCAACACAACCATTTCCTTTAATTTATAGCACAAAAGGTGTGCAAAATGACTCGCCACACTATTTACTTTCATCAGTTCAACCGATATACGTCACACATTGCCATGTAAGTAGTTATTTTCATGTTTCAGATATGGATCATTTTACTGATCTAGCATGTAGTCAAACTAGTATAACTTTAGCTTCAATAGCACTGGATAAAACACTTAATCTTATCAACTCAGAATCAACTAAACCTCATTGTCAATTTTAAGGAACTGACAGAAACTTCCCTGCAATTTTAAAACAAAGAGACTTTATCTAAATCCCAAAGTACATAATGACTTACACTCAGATGTCTGATCCATGTCCTTCTTTGCTTTGTTTTGGGATAACTGATGGAATAAAAACTTATTTCTTGACATTTACTCCTGTATTTATTTGAACTAGTTAATCATAAAGGAATTAAAATAGCATTAACAAGAAAAAGCAATTAATATTTGTGACATTCTTTACAGTCAGACTAAACACACATACTACACGTTGATAACCTTTTGCTCAAAGATCTCTAATCCCAGAGAGATGAGCATACGGGTGAACAGAGGTTTTAGGGTCACCCCCTAATGAAGCCTAATCCCCCAAAGGTTAAAGGTCACTGTGTATCCACTTTCCAGGGCATAAGAAGGTTCTTTCTTTTGTGGATGTTAAACCTCCTTTTCTTCATGCCCTCAGAGCATAATGAGAATCCAGTCACAGTGAGAGAAGCGGTGGGGTAATTAGGCGTAGAAGCTGATAGGGTGTCTTTAAACATTAATGGAATTTATGTGGATTATTTCAAGTATGTCAAATTGTGTCGGAAACATTATTCCACATAAAGGCTTTTAAACTGACAAAGGAATGATAAAAGCTTGTGTTGACACGTTAGTCCGTTTGCACAATATATTTCTTTTTATTTTCTGAGGGCGCCAAAATGCCGCTCGACCGGTTGGGTCGCACGGGTATCAGGCTCTTACGTGCACGCGAAGAAACGCACTTTTTTTTTGAGAAGCTGCTCCGTGTTTCAAAGCGAACAGGGAGTAAAGTGGCATTCATGCTGCCTATCAAGAATAAGATGAATCGTAAATCACAGGACCTTCCTAGAATCTTCCAAGAAGTTCTATTGTTGAGGGAGCTGCCGGGCCCCTCTCCCTCCAGCGTGAGGCCTTTCCTCGGCCCGTTTCCTTCGCCATGGGGGGGCTTCACCCCTGAGCTCCTGTAGGTGTGCATGTCTGTCATCTCAGGAACGTCCTGCAGCACATGTACGTACACATGCAGAGAGGTTAGGGCACATATAAAATCTTGTTTTAAGCATAAATCTAAAAAACTATCTAATTTTATTAAAACGTCAAATACTTATATTCATAAACATATAAAACAGATTTTATAAATTAAAAGAATGTTATATGTATATATACTTATATTCATATACATTCTAAATATTTATGTCATTAGGTTTTAAAATTTCTGTATATATTTACAATCAAAATACATTGTTTAAAATTTAGAAATTAAATATAGATTTATAACATTTTGATAAAAATATATTTTGCATTTGTTTAAAAATGTATTTTTATTTAGTTTAAAATGTGTTTTCTTTAAAATGTGTTTTAAAATAGAAAACTAATTAATTTCATTAATAAAATATACATATTTATGTACATTTTTTAATGTACATAATAACCTTAAAAACTATTCATAAACATTGTAAATATTTATGTAATTAGGTTTTAAAATGTAATTTAAATTAATGCAAAATAACTTATAAAATATGTTAAAAAATATATTTTGATTTTAAGCATATATATATATATATATATATATATTTGTGTGTGTGTGTTTACAATCATATATATTTAAAATATATTTTATAAGATATTTAGTGCTAATTTAGTGTATTTTAAAATAAAAAATATATTTATATAACATTTTTTGTGTATTTAAAACTTCTAAAAATTTCTAAATATTTATGTAATTATAGGTTTTAAAATGTGTGTGTGTGTGTACATATATATATATATATATATATTTTTTTTTTACAATGAAAATATATTTAATAAGATATTTTTTAATTTAAAGTGTATTTTAGAACAGAAAATTAATCTATTTTGCTTTTTAAGTAATAAAAACTTCATAACAAAATATATTAATTAAAATATATTTAAATTTAAAAAGTGATTTTGCATTTACTTAAAATGTACTTTAAAATAGAAACAAGAAATTTAAATATTTTCTTGCCCCTTTGAGTACATTTTATAATATATTTTGACATTTGAAGGTTTCAACAATATATATTTATATATATATATATATATATATAACTTTTTTCATAATATATTTAACCGATTTGTTTTATTGGAAAAAAATACTGATTAAGCATACTACTGTATAAGTATAGCATAAAGTCTTCACTAACTTTAGTTGCCCGCAGGCTTAAATTGTTTATTGAAGATTTATAGGCTAAATGACTACGCAACAGCATTCTTTCCCTTCATTTCACATCTGTGGGTAAAACAGGCTAATGAGCACAACGAGAGCTCAATGTGAACATGACGACACTGTAAACCAGTGAGATTTATTTTATATTTCAGAATTAGGAATTTAAAAAGAGGAAGTAACCAAGAAACGTACAGCAAAGAGAAGAAAGGAGAAGTAACAAGAAGGCGTGACAGAGAGGGGGAAATGCTAGTTTGTAGCTGTGGTGATGTGTTTTGATACAGTATAAACAAGAACAGTGTTTAAAAATAATCCAAAGCATGGAGTCTTTCTTCTCACTAGCAAGGGAAGTTGTTACGGTACACATGTGTTTGTGTGTGTGCGCAAGAGTTGCACATGATTTAAAAGTTTTGCATCATTCTGTTGACACTAACACACCCATTATATTTGTTCAAAGGTTGGTCATTCTTTAATAGAGGCAATTTCCACATTTGCACATAGTGTGTGACCTGGTCAAAGGCAACTGAGGTGAGATTATATGAGCTCTTTAAGGGTAATAAGTTTAGCATGAACTTGCAAAACATGTCGTTCCATCTCTCTCCAATAAAGGCAGTAAAATAAAAAGCTGTACAGCCTGGTGAATGTAGTGTGCATGCATTATGTAAAAGTAGTATGTGAATCACAGACCAGCAGAAAAGCTATTCTTCGTATAGCTGCTCCATCTGAGTGTGTGTTCTCTGGCCGTCTCTGCCTAGCTAATAGCTCATGACAGCCTGAGGTCTCTCCCTGTCAGGCCTACCTGCAGGGGTCTGGCCCAACGCCTCTTCAGGGTAATTGTTCTGCCCCTTCCAACCCCCTCCTCAGGCTTTAATCCCTTCCCCCAAGAATGCCGCGGAGGGTCAAGGTGTGTGCGGGGGGAGAAAGCGGAAGAGAGAGAGTGTGTGAGAGAATGCAGGAGCAGTTGCTGTTCCAAACTAATTATAACTGCATGTCAGCGCTGTCAATGTAATCTCAGTTCTGCACGGCAGCTCAGGGACACATCTACACTTCATCAAGACACCAGCTGAAGAACTGTGAGAATCAACTGTTACGTAACACTAGTGTGTTTAGGTGAGATGCAAAACCTCTTTTGCCAGCACAAAGCTGATGTTTCTGTATATAGTACTATACAGAATTGAAGTACAGCTGTTTTCAACCTCACAAAATTTGTTACAATGATTTGATAATAAGATTCCAATTTTAAAATAATTAAAATATTTTTTTCAATATTTATTATGCCAATTTAATGTAACAGCGTGATATAAGTGAATGCCAAAGCATCAATAAAAATAATGTAAATAATTAGTGCTGTTTTTTTTTTTTTGGACGATATGTAGATAAATTGTTCTTTTCGTTTTTTTTTTCACCCCCACCAGATTCCTTTTTAAGTAAGTTAAAAGTAATATATATATATATATATATATATATATATTTGTATTAGTAAATTAATATAATTTAAAACAATAATAAAATAGAATAAATATGCAGAATAAAATAAAAATGATTCATATACAATAAAAAAAATGAAAAAGGAATCATTAGTACAAATTAAAACTGAATTAAAAATATTTATTAATAAAATAATTAAATGTAATAATAATACAAATAATATATATATATATATATAATATACAGAAAAAAACATATAGAAAAATAAAAAATAAAATAAAGCGTATTAAACTGAATTAAAAATATTTAAAACATTATAAACAAAATGAGAAATAAATTAATAACATAAAATAATAAAATAAGTAAGCCGAAAGTAGTAAGCAAAGAAAATGCAGTAGGTAAAATTATGATAATAAACAAAAATAATTAACATTAATAATTAAATGTAATAAAATATATAGACACATTTGTTACATATTTTTGTTATATATTATATAAAATTTGTTTAAAAATACATAATATAGAAATAAAAAAGAAAAGAATATATAAAAAGAAAAATAAGAAAATAGAAATATTAAATTATTGAAATTGCATTTTAAAATATTTAAAACATTAAGTTATTAAAATAAATTGAAATTATTAATATGTAATTAAAAATAAAATAAAACAAATAATACAATAAAATAAGTAAATTAGGTAGGTTACAATTATGATTATAAACAAAAATAATTAAAATAAATAATTAAATATAATAAAATATATATTAAAATATTTATAAAAATATATAAGTAAAGAAAATCCAGTAGGTAACGATTATGATGCTAAACAAAAATAATTAAAATCAATAATTAAATGTATAATTTGTATTAAAAAAATAAAAAAGAAAAGAATATAAAAAAGGAAAATTAAATAAATTATTAAAATTGAGTTAAAAATATTTAAAACATTAAAAAATAAAATTAAATAAAAATGATTAATATGTAACTAAGAATCAAATAAACGAAATGAAAAATAAAACAATAATTAATAAAATTAAAATAATAAAATAAAAGTTTAAATCAAGAAACTCAGAACTACACCATCACTTCAAAACCCTTCTGTCCTCTTCCTTTGTGTCTAAAACACAAAGGTTGTATTAGCTTAGAAAGAACACTGAGTTGGAGTCAGTGAGTTCCCCACTGCTGTTTTTGTTGGTCGGCCCAGGCACCTGTTAATCATTGGCCAGGACGGGTACGTTCTGTGAGGCTTTTCCTAGAAACGCTCCTCTCTCCAGTTAAGCTGAAGAGTCTTTCTGAATGTATGTGTGCATGTGGACACTGCGTGGCTGAACACAGGGGGCGGAGAATAGTCCTCCTCTTCAGCCTACCAGACGGGAGGTTGTGATCCCAGACACGTGGACTACAGCCCAGGAAAATTCATAGAAGTACAGAGACATACTGTACATACTGTACATGAAAACCCACATGGAAAACAGGGATTGCGGTGTCCTCATAATACAGAGAATCACAACTGTGGGGCCAAAACAAAGTCTGAACATATGCTTCACTCCAGGATAACAGCCTGAATGTATAGAATTCTTGTGTGCTTTAAAGAAATATTTCATCTTATATATATGTAGACTGAAAATGGTCATACTTTACTCACCCTATTTCTTCTGCAGGATGCAAAAACAGATGTTTAGCTTCTCCATACCATGAAAATGGATGGTGAGCAGGAGCGGTCACTATCAGGAGTTCAAAAACAGAAAATAATTATAGAAATACACCAATAAATGCATGCTTTGCATATTTTATTTCCTTATTTTGCTGTAACTATGCATTCCCACACCTCTCATTAAGAAACTCCTTGGCTATATAATGAAGCCCTTATGTGACATTTTTAATTACCTCAGAGAAAAACTGCTTACACAAGACGCTCTGCCCTTGTTTTGGTGTAATTTCAGCGTTCTCCAGCATGTGTGGTCTGCGACTAACCAACAAGCTTGAAGATGGAAGCCTTGAGAAAAGTTCTGTGAAATCTGGGTGACCAAAAAAGGCAGTTTGGATGAAAATAGTAGCATCTCCTAACCATTCTATCATAGCTGATTTATTTTGCGATCATAAAGTTACGGTTGCAAAGTACATAAACCCATTTACATCAGTCAATGCACGTAGACAGTTTTACGCAAAACTCACATAATTAATGTGCTGCAATATGCATAATAGTAGTATAAGGAGCTATTTTTTATATTTTGAAACAATCATAATGCCAGGCCATTGCTTTGCAGTTGCTAATGTGTGTACTTACTTTAGTGCATAGTTACACTATATGGCGAAACACCCCATTTCCTTGTACAGTCATGACCAAAAATATTGGCACCCTTGCATTTCTGTCAGAAATTCTTTTTTGTTTGCATTGGAACAACACAAAAAAAACAAAGCAGAAAAGTTAAATCTGATACAATTCCACACAGAACCCAAAAAAATGCACTGGACAAAATTATTATCACCCTTAACTTAATATTTGGTAGCATCCCCTTTGGAAAAAATAACTGAAATCAATCGCTTCCTGTAACCATGAATAAGTTTCTTATACCTCTCTATTGGAATTTTGGACCACTCTTCTTTTGCAAACTGCTCCATGTCATTCAGATATGAAGGATGCCATCTCCCAACTGCTGTTTTGAGATCTCTCTCTCTTCTATGGGATTCAGATCTGAACTCATTGCTGGCCATTTCAGAACTCTCCAGCGCTTTGTTTGTAACCATTTCTGAGTGCTTTTTGAAGTGTGTTTTGGGGCATTGTCTGCTGAAAGACCCATGACCATGCCCCAGAATTCTTTGGTAATCATCAGATTTCATGATACTGTTCACACAGTCAAGGCATCCAGTGCCAGAAGCAGCAAAGCAACCCCAAAACATCTTTGAACCTCCACCATGTTTGACTGTAGGGACTGTGTTATTTTCTTTAAAGGCCTCATTTCTTTTTCTGTAAACAGTGCCATGATCTACTTTTGTCTCATCTGTCCACAGTATGTTCTCCCAGATAGATTGTGGTTTTGGCAAACTCCTGGTGCTTTTTTATGCTCTTGTGTCAGCAGTGGTGTCCTCCATAGCGTCCCTTTTCATTCAGATGGCGACGGATAGTGCGAGCTGACACTGTTGTACCCTGTGTCTGTAGATCAGCTTGAATTTGTTTGGAAGTCTATCTGGGTTCTTTATCCACCAATTGAACAATCCTTCCTTGCAATTTTTCATTAATTTTGCTCTTCCATCCACGTCCAGGGAGGTTAGCTACAGTGCCATGGGCTGTAAACCTCTTGATGATATTGCTCAAAGTGGACACAGGAACATTAAGATCTCTAGAGATGGACTTGTAGCCTTGACATTGTCCATGTTTTTCCACAATTTATTCTCTCAAATCCACAGACAACTCTTTACACTTCTTTCTTTTCTCCATGCTCAGTGTGACACACAACACAAAAGTTGAGTCAACTTTTCTCCATTTTAACTGGTTGCAAGTGTGATTACTATATTGCCCATGCCTGTTACTTGCCACAGCTATGTCTAAATACAAATTACAGGAGCATCACATGCTTGAAAAGCAGTTATTTCTTACAATTTTGACAAGGTGCCAATAATTTTGCCCAGTCCATTTTTGAGTTCTTGATCAAGTTTGACTTTTCTTCTCTGCTTTTTTGTGTTGTTGCAGTGCAAACAAAAACAATAAGCATGTGAATACCAAAATATTTGCAATTTTCTGACAGAATTGCAAGGGTGCCCATATTTTTGGCCATGACTGTATGTGACTCTGGACCACATAAGGGTCAATTTTTTTAAATTGAGATTTATACATCACCTGAAAGCTGAATAAATAAGCCTTCCATTGATGTATGTTTGTTAGGATAGGACAATATTTGGCTGAGATACAACTATTTGAATATCTGGAATCTGATGGTGCAAAAAAAATCAAAATATTGAGAAAATCACCTTTAAAGTTGTCCAAATGAAGTTCTTAGCAATGCATATTACTAATCAAAAATTTACGGTAGGAAATGTACTAAATATTTTCATGGAACATGATCTTTATTTAATATCCTAATAATTTTTGGCATAAAAGAAAAATCCATAATTGTGACACATACAATGTATTGTTGGCTATTGCTATAAATATACCCGTGCTACTTATGACTGGTTTTGTGATCCAGGGCCACATATGATTCTCCCTTTAATGCAAGTCTGTTGTATTTTTTATGCCAAATTTTAATACTTGGGATTTGCTCAGATCACTAACCCTAAGCATGACCAATAGTAATACTGATACTTGTCTCGCATGATTGAAGTAGACAGACTAAGAGAGAAAACACATTTACACCCATGTAAAAATGGTTCACTTTCGGTCTATCAGAAATGAGTGCTAAATTTGACATTGGCCCTTCACTGGTGGGCGTTTTTGAGCTGAAAACTTCCATTTCTGCCATGTGTATGTCAGATGATGAGTCTTGTTTTTGCTGGGGGGCTTCCCCTTTTACGAGTGTTGGTGTCTGACAGCTCATCTCTACCTTCTGCATGATTCGACTGATACAGTAAGTGATCTGAATCTGCAAAAGCACAGGAACCACAAGAAACCACATCATGATTGTGAGCTTGTTGAAAGTCTTAGAGATTCACAGATCATTCATATTCAGACCATCTTTACTGGTGGTGGTTGATATTTTTAGTTGGATATTCGTGTCATGCACCGTCAGACTTGGTAACATGATTGAACTGATGGTAGATCAGAACACAGTCAAAGATGCATGGGAAGACCAACTCTTTAAACTCTTCTGGTAATAAGGGTGGAAGCTTCACTCGGTGGATTACTCACAATCTTCTGATTTCAGCAAAACAGCCATCGGGGTATAAAAAAAAGTGTGCCTTTCTCATAAAACGCCCTTTAACCTAACTTTGTGTCATGACATCCGTTGATTAAACCAGACATTTTACACTTGACACCTCAGTCTGTTGATACATCAGCATGCATATACAACTTACATTAAGTAGACAAGAGAATTAGTTCACTTCCAGAATACAAATTTCCTCATAATTAAAGAAATTAACTTTTTTCTTTCCTCAGCCGAAAAGAAATTAAGGTTTTTGAGGAAAACATTCCAGGACTTTTCTTCATATAGTGAACTTCAATGGGAATCAATGGGTTGAAGGTCCAAATTGCAGTTTTAGTGCAGCTTCAAAAGGCTCTACATGAACCCAGCTGAGAAATAAGGGTCTTATCTAGCAAAACGATCGGTCGTTTTCTAAAAAAAATTAAAATTTATATACTTTTTAACCACAGATGCTAGTCTTGCACTAGCACTGCGATGCGTATGGAAAAGTCATGCACATTCTTTGTCTGTGTACTTTGGTTCAGAACAACTCCATCTCATTTTCTCTTCCAACTTTAACATTGTTGTTTTACCTTTTTTGTAAAGGGTGTTTAACTTTCTTTGCAAATTCGCTTTGAAAACATTTGGTCGGTACTTCCGCTTTACATAATGCATGAGGTCAAGCTAGTGCAAGATGAGCATTTGTGGTTAAAAAGTATATCAATTTTAATTTTTTTAGAAAATGACAGATTGTTTCACTAGATGAACCTCTTATTCCTCGTCTGGGATCGTGTAGAGCTCTTTGAAGCTGCACTGAAACTGCAGTTTGGATCTTCAACACATTGTTCGCCATTGAAGTCCACTATATGGAGAAAAATCCTGAATGTTTTCCTCAAACACCTTAATTACATTTCGACTGAAGAAAGAAAGACAATACTGGAAATGAACTAATCCTTTAACAATTTAAAACATAAATCTAAGAGAGAAGATGAAAAAGTCCAGCTGCAGTAAGATACGGATAAAATACAGCAGGTTACAATTATGATAATAAACAATAATAATGTACTGCAAACTGGCACAAAAATGCATTTGGATGCTCAAACGTCACATTTTGCTTGTGCTATCTGTCTTTCAAAAATACTACTTTGTTTCGTATTTTATTACCTAATGGAAACTCAGACATGTTGCTTAAATGTCTAAACACTGCTTCGTTTAACAGGAAAGCAAATGGCTCTTTAGTCATAATATGCTCATTTTCCTGAACAAACACCAATCAGCTTTGTCCGGTTTTCAGCCAGTGCAACAAAAGCCCACATTTTAAGGCCATTCAGGCCTGATTTTGACTCTGAGCCAGCTGTAAATTATCGTCATTTCATTATTTTTGTACAGGATGCAAACATCTTAGAGGTTTCCTTAAATTACTGCTGTGCCAAATTACTATGCTATGCTGAAAATGACCACAGTGAGTCATTTTATCGAACGTTCTCATGGCTTCTCAGAAATATTTAACTTTTTTAATGTTCATGCATGAAATCAGTATATATGACAGGAATCTGATTTTAAGTTCACTTCCAGAACAAAAATTTACAGATAATTTACTCCCTTGTCATCCAAGATGTTCATGTCTTTCTTTCTTTAGTCTTGAAGAAATTATGTTTTTGGAGGAAAGCATTTCAGTTATTTTCTCCATATAGTGGACTTGTTGAACTTCCGAAATGCATTAGAGCTTTAAAGGGCTCTAAATGATCCCAGCCGAGGAGGAAAAGTCTTATCTAGCAAAATGATCATTACTTTCTAAAAAAAAATGGAAGTTCAAACTCACGGGCACCATAGAAGTCCAATATATGGAGAAAATTCCTGAATTGTGATCCTCAAAAAACAATTTCTTTACGATTGAAGAAAGACATGAACATCTTGGATGACAAGGGGGTGAGTAAATTATCTGTACATTTTTGTTCTGAAAGTGAACTAATCCTCTAAGGTAAATCAAATGTATTCATCATTAACATTTTATCACCTCTCTGCATAAAAACTTTTGGAAGATAAGTCAGTGGAATTGTGTCATTACAAATATGTGGTTTGATAAACCCTTTAATATCAAAAGTGGCAATTTGCCAGTCTAGTTATTTAAATTAGTGCTCTCATAAAGCCCTAAAGATTTATATAAAATAAAGTTCAGCCCCTTTTCAACCACTCAAGTACATGCACTTCCTGTTGACATCTTCATAGTGATTTCTGTTAAAGCAGAACAGTCTCAGAAGCAAATTATGATGTAACTGTGACTCCTGGGGCCCTACAAACCCCAATTTTTAACATCAGGGTGGAAATCATGCAAATGAGAACAATGTGAGAGAAAAACTGGTAAGCAACAGGAAATGTTCCTTTTTAATGTTAAACCCAGATGGGGAGCTTCCCCCTGAGTTTCCTGTGAGTAAAGCGCTAGCATAAGTGCTGCAACAGAAAGTACGGGCTGGGGCGAATACCTACATATGACATTCATGTGAAATTTCCCTAAATAGCTCCACTGTGTAGGCTGTGCTTACTTCTTGATGAGCTTGAAGTATTTTAGTGTGAAAAGCCACAAATTTGAATCACTCCATAAAGAACTCGAGCAGCATTTTACAAGAGCACGCATATTATTCCATAAAATCAAGAACACTATGTACTGTGCATGCACTTTTGAATGCCACATCATTTTTAAAAACAACAAAAATCCTTTTAAAAAAAAATCAGAAAAAAAAAAAAAAATCATTTAGTTTGCATTTCTAATGCGTCAGTTTTCTGTTGTTAAAACTGCTACCGACAAAACGTCAAGGCAAATCTCCAGATAAATGGCTAAAAGTTTTGGTTTGTGTATGGCCTCCGGTTCCGTTACCTCTATGAGTGATGCGTGTTTCCACAGCGCATGCCTCTCAATAGGAGGATTTCCCCTTGTTGTTCAAAGCTGCACTCGTGACTCACTCTGTTTCACTCGCTCGCTTTCTCATTCCATCCCTCTCTCTCTCTCTCTCTCTCTCTCTCTCTCTCCAACCGAGGGGGCTTTTCATTGTTTTGCCTGTGGAGAAACAAATAAAGGGGGAGTTTCAAGAGCAATATGAGTAAACTGCAAAGGTGCAAATGTCTCACTGCAGGCAGGTGGTTAGACACACTTGAGTGGTCTAAAATGTGTGTTTTTTTTGCACCTTACTGCAAACTGACGTTTGAATCGTGGGAATAATGAAAAAAAATTCCAGATGCATTACAGTAATGGGAATTGGGGCTGAAATGTGTTTAAACATCATGAGCCTTGTAAAGTTATGCTTCTTTATCATTTCTTATCACATGAGAATCACCTGTACAAACTGGGAAACAGACATTTCGGTATAACCGCCGGCATGTATTTCTCAATTTCTTCAGTTTGTTCCTACAGCTGCAGAGATCAGAACAAGATAAGCTCCTGGACACACAGGAATGTGACAAGATACACAACAATTTGCCTACAGGGGATTATTTCGTGGAAATGTATTCAAATTAAGATGATGGCATTAGAAAATAAAGCTGCTAGAGAGCAGATTGTAGGTTTTTGACTCAATCCGTTTTGCCTCCAGTATTTTCACAGCTGCAGTATAGCTTATTTAATAGGTTTAAGTCTTTTTTAGTAAAAGATTTTTTTTTTTTTTACAGAAATTATGCATATAATTTTTTCAGGTGCATATATTATGCAACTATTATGCAACAGAAACTGTTTTTCTTTCCCTAAAATTCTCTTGATTACTTATGTACAATGCCGTTATAGTGCCACGTTAAAAAAAAAAAATCAAAGATTCTCGAAACATTTCGACTTTATTCTCATAATATTTCGACTTTATTCTCGTAATATATTTACTTCATTCTCATAATATTTCAACTTTTTTCTCGAAATATTTCGACTTTATTCTCATAATATTTCGACTTTATTTGCAAAACATTTCAACTTTATTCTCATAATATTTCGACTTAAAAAAAACAATTTTTACGTAGCACTAAAACACAATCATACTTATTTTAATCTATTGGCAACGATAATATTTTATATTTTTGATTTAAAGGGTTTTACCAAGTCAAATCAACAACTGTCCAAATATGCATGGGGTCACTGAATTAAAGGGACCAAGAAGTCCTACTAAACACTCGGACAAAGTTCAGTAGCAGTTGATTACAGTAGTCAGCAAAGCCTGGTTTACATTCCCCGGTGATTGATATGCATGTGTGCGTATGGGTGTTTGTTTGGTGGCTGACGTATCACTATGATTTCAAGGCCAGATGACTTTCTGTGAAGAGGACAAACGAGAGTTTGAATGAGTGCATGCGTGTGCGAAGTGAATTGGGTTGATCAGGTCATTGTATGAATGCCAACTTGATAAAAACGCAGGAATACAAAGACAGTAGTAAGTCTTGGCACTCTGTTCCATTCCAGGGAGTTCTTTCTGAGAAGTTGGATTTCTTTGTATTCACCATGTGACACACAGAACCCTATCATAAAGGTTAGTCAGAACAAGTCTGACAAGATGTGACAAGAGAACATTCTTTCTGGATATGTGTTTTAATTCAGTCAGATAAAATTATCTTGACGTCAAGATAGTTCCTCGAATGCTGGGTGCCGAATCTCAAGCATGTTGCAGGAAATTTGGTTTTCAGGTAATAAAAAACAACTCATTCATGCATGTCTCACTGGCAAATAGATTTAAATTTGAGTGAGATTTATGCTTAATAATATTAATAATTAGCCAATGGGAAGAGAAAAATAAAGGTAATTCAAAGATATTTTCTCATAATATCTTATGCTGATTTGATTTTCATATAAATTAGCCTTGCTTTAAGGAAATTTAGACCATTTTAGTGGTAAGCACGACAAAATTACTGATTAAAAATAAGGGAGATTTAAATGTAATATACAGTTTTAGAATGTCTGATGTCACAGCACATGTTCATTCAAATTAATTTGAATTTGAATATTCAAAAAATGTGTTGTTCTTTCTTCTGGCTTTGAACTCCCAAAAATTTAAAATCATATTTATACAAATTATAATCAAATCAGAATATGCTGTTTGTAGTTGCATGAAGAAAATGTAGTTTTCCCTGCTTTTAATAGTATAAATGTCTTGCAAATGCTTTTTTAAAAGCCACAGTGTACACAGTTCATTTTACTTTTGTAATACGATGTATTTCTGAGTAAAATAAAATATTGAACGAGAAAAAATTTGGACGGGACTTTAATTTTTTATAAAAAGTGGGCTTTTCACACCAGACTAAGACTTTTCTGAAACATAAAATAGTCATTTGGCTATTGGTTAACATTTTGTGAGGTCAACGGAATAGGAGAGTCAATTCAGAGGCACAGTGAGATTATGAAGACGAAAAAATAATATAGAATAACTCTCGCCAATGAATCACTCACAGTAAGACCAGAAACGTATAGTAAAGTCGACTTCAGACCCGTCAGAGTTGAGTGTGTGTGCTGTGTGTTTCTGGCACGTGTGTGAACTGTCAGAGGGAACATGTGCGTGGGAGATTTGTGGGAAAATGTCCTGTGACAGCAGCATGAAATGGGCTGAGTGACAGCAGACAGCTGAGGGACGTGAAATGAGACAAAAGGACAGTATATATGTGCCCGAGTGCGTGAGTGTGTAAGAGGAGCGAGTGTGTGTGTGTGTTCGAGCATCTGTCTATCTGTCTGTGTCTGCAGTGGGGCAAACCATTTCACATTCCTCGGACGCAGTTGTGTTTTGCGTGATTTATAGTTCGTCTGAATCGGTGGCGAGTAAAAGGCGTAATTACAGAACGTTCAGTAAAGGATTTTTACATTTGGAAATGCAAACGGTCACGTCTGCGGATGAAAACTGATCATTCACTTAATGACCAGCTGCAAAAGACGTCTTATTTACAGAACATCAAACTGAACTTTATAGTATAAACCAGGAACCCCACATGAACCCATTCGAGCCCATGAATCTGTGTGCACGGTTTGGCTAAAGCACTTATTATGCAAATCATGCTTAAAGGGACAGTTCACAAAAACAGAAATGCAAATGCAAATGAGCGCTCAGGGAATTCTTTTGGTATTCTGTGTGTTAAAATAACACAGTACAAGTTTGCAAAGTCGAGGATGGAATGAATGGTTTTTGGGTTAACAATGAGAGAGAACAAATGAATGAGTTCAGCAAGATTCAAGCTCCGTAACAAACTCAAAACAAGTGATACATCTTATCTGAATCTAGATGTAATCAGTGTGGTCCCGAATCAGGGTTTACAAACAGTTTACAGATTATCACCCGACTGCCAGCTGAGATACGTCAGGAATCTGAAGTTCACTGAACCCTCTTTGTGCAGTAATGAGGATCCATTAGCATGTAACTCGACCCTGTTCCTGGATCAGAGACAGCAGATGCTGATGTCTTTACATGGCTATTAGCAGGAGGCGTAATCTGCACTCTCAACATTAAGCGAAATTAAGAAAAGCTGAAAACTGGACAATTTGCAGACTGAGAAAGTTTCTTAAAGAAAACAACATATGTTGTGTTTTAGATGTTGGTCCTCAACTGGCTTCTTAACTAGCTGTGCAGTACGACTTCCTTGGTCAACCAGTCTGTCATCTCACAGACAATGCTGGTTGACCAACTTTACCAACTGGTGAACAGCATGGCTATCATGGTCAACCTGATAGATCAGCACCAATCCAGCATTAGCCAGTAGGGAAATTTCTGCAAGGGCAGGGGTAAATTTTAAATAAAAGAAAATAAATCTGTTTAGATAAACAGTTGAGGTCAAAAGTTTACATACAGCTTGTAGAATCTGCAAAATGTTAATTATTTAACCAAAATAAGAGGGATCATACAAGATGCATGTTATTTTTTATTTAGTACTGACCTGAATAAGATATTTCACATAAAAGACGTTTACATATAGTCCATAGGAGAAAATAATAGTTGAATTTAAAAAAATGACCCTGTTCAAAAGTTTACATACCCTTGATTCTTAATACTGTGTTGTTACCTGAATGATCCACAGCTGTGTTGTTTTTTTAGTGATAGTTGTTCATGAGTCCCTTGTTTGTCCTGAACAGTGAAACTGCCCGCTGTTGTTCAGAAAAGTTCTTCAGGTCCCACAAATTCTTTGATTTTTCAGCATTTTTGTGTATTTGAACCCTTTCCAACAATGGCTGTATGATTTTGAGATCCATATTTTCACACTGAGGACAACTGAGGGACTCATATGCAACTATTACAAAAGGTTCAAATACTCACTGATGGTACAGAAGGAAAAACAATGCATTAAGGACCTGAAGGAATCTTCTGAAGAACAGCGGGCAGTTTAACTGTTCAGGACAAACAAGGGACTCATGAACAACTATCACTAAACAAAAAACACAGCTTTGGATCATTCAGGTAACAACACAGTATTAAGAATCAAGTGTATGTAAACATTTGAAAAGGTTTATTTTTTTTTTAAATTCAACTATTATTTTCTCCTGTGGACTATATGTAAACATATATTATGTGAAATGTCTTTTTCAGGTCAGTACTAAATAAAAAATAAGATACATTTTGTATGATCCCTCTTTTTTTGGTAAAATACTTAACATTTTGAAGATTCTGTAAGGTGTATGAAGTTCAGTTGTAAATGAAAACTAAACAAAATAATACTATTTAAAGCAATATTTATTCAGTAGTGGATAGTAGCAATAGAAAATATATTTTTTTGTTAATAATAAATTAAATAAAGAACAAAAAAGGAGGAAATGAGCAGTTGGTGCCTTCAAGGACTTATTTCAACCTAATATGACCAATATATATGACTATTTACAAGCTACCTGATTAAACATTTTCATAGCATATCAAATTAATGCTAAAATATTTGAAGTACATCTTTTGGCATTAAACAACTGTTGCAGGAACCCTGACTGTTAACCACTTGTTAACCAGTTACTCTCACTACCACTCCTACATTTAAACATGAACTAGAGCAATCAATTCATCTCTTTCCACTGATTCTATCATTTCTATAACTGTAAAAAGAAAAAAAATCCCCATCTGTACAGAGGAGTGCATTTGCCACTTTATAAGTTTTGGCCTCCCCCTGTTGGAGAAGTGTATACTGGAGCACGACTCTAAGGACTGGGGTCAGGAGGTGAGGAACTCCTTCAGGAACCAACCAAAGAGCAAAGACAAGGAGCCTCCTCCTTTAAAAGACCAAAGGAAAGGAGACGAGAGCCAGACAGATGCCCTATCTGAGATCTGAACTCATTTATAAAGAAGAAAGTGCAGCCTTTATCTAATGTACCTAAAGGACAATTCGTCTTTCTCAAACAAAGAGTTCACCTTGACGAAGCACCCAGATCGCATGAATCAATAGCCTTGAAGCTGTTGGCATCTTTTCTTATCTTTAAAACCCCCTGAATTGGGTGTAAAGGTAAATGTTCTTGTTGCCCAGTGTTTTCCTCTCTGTATAAATGAGCATGGATGTGGTTTCGTTTAAGCACGTATACGTTCTAAACACATCTGAGGTAGGCTGTTAAATATTGTTCGGGTGTTTAAAGGCATAGCGTGTACAGTACTAAAATATCAGTTGAATTTGGTTAGACCTGCAGTCTAGTCTTCGACGTAAATTCGCGCTTGGGTTGATGAATCATCAGAACCACAAAGAAAGTTCTGCATGCGGTTCATTCTTAGAATCCTTCAGAGCGTTTCTCTTCAGAGAATCTGCTTTGAGGTCAGGTGTCATTTCAGCTTCAAAAATAAGACAAATCAATTATGTCAACAATACATCGGTGAAACTCACATTCATATATCAGGGTCACAAAACAAATAAGAAATTATATTTTGCATAAAGAAATCAATCTAGGATGATTACGGTTACGAGAAATGGTGTAGGTTAACTGTCAGCAAAAATAGGAAAAAAAAAAAAAAAAAACTTCTTTTTCTGTCTCATTTTCTTTTCATTTTCAGATCAAGGTAAATCCTAATAAGGTTGCTATGAAGTTCCTATGGTGTTTTGAATGGTTGCTAAGTGGTTGCTAAGGTATTACGAGTCATTTAAGAAGGTTCCTATGCAGTTTATTTGCTAGGGTGTTTTGAGTGGTTGCTAGGTGGTTGCTAAGGTATTATGAGAGATTTAAGAATGTCCCTATGCAGTTTAGTTGCTAGGGTGTTTTGAATAGTTTGCTAGGTGGTTGCTACTGGTATTATGAGATTTAAGAATATTACTATGTAGTTTAGTTGCTAGGGTGTTTTGAATGGTTGCTAGGTGGTTGCTGAGGTATTCAGGTGATTTAAGAAGGTTCCTATGCAGTTTAGTTGGTGTTTTGAGTGGTTTGGGTGGTTGCTAAGGTATTGAGAGATTTAAGAATGTCCCTATGCAGTTTAGTTGCTAGGGTGTTTTGAATGGTTGCTAGGTGGTTGCTGAGGTATTCAGGTGATTTAAGAAGGTTCCTATGCAGTTTAGTTGCTAGGGTGTTTTGAATGGTTGCTAGGTGGTTGCTAAGGTATGAGTGATTTAAGAAGGTTGCTATGTAGTTGCTATGATGTTTCACGTGGTTTGCTAAGGTATTATGAATGATTTAAGAATATGCTATGTAGTTTAGTTGCTGGGTGTATTGAATGGTTGCTAAGGTATTATGAGAGATTTAAGAATATTACTATGTAGTTTAGTTGCTAGGGTGTTTCAGTGTTTGCTAGATTGTTGCTAAGGTATTATGAGTGATTTAAGATTGTTGCTATGCAGTTTAGTTGCTAGGGTGTTTTGAATGGTTGCTGTGTGTGGTTTGCTAAGGTATTATGAGTGATTTAAGAAGGTTGCTATGCAGTTGCTATGTTGTTTTGAGTGGTTTGCTAAGGTATCATGTATGATTTAAGAATGCTGCTGTGCAGTTTAATTACTAGGGTGTTTTGAATGGTTGCTATGTGTTTGCTAAGGTATTATGAGTGATTTAAGAAAGTTGCTATGCAGTTGCTATATGATGTTTTGAGTGGTTTGCTAGGTGTTTGCTAAGGTATTATGAGAGATTTAAGAATGTCCCTATGCAGTTTAGTTGCTAGGGTGTTTTGAATGTTTGCTAGGTAGGTTGCTACGGTATTATGAGAGATTTAAGAATATTACTATGTAGTTTAGTTGCTAGGGTGTTTTGAATGGCTAGGTGGTTGCTGAGGTATTCAGGTGATTTAAGAAGGTTCCTATGCAGTTTAGTTAGGGTGTTTTGAGTGGTTGCTAGGTGGTTGCTAAGGTATTATGAGAGATTTAAGAATGTCCCTATGCAGTTTAGTTGCTAGGAGTGTTTTTGAATGGTTGCTAGGTGGTTTGCTGAGGTATTCAGGTGATTTAGAAGGTTCCTATACAGTTTAGTTTACTAGGGTGTTTTGAATGGTTGCTAGGTGGTTGCTAAGGTATGAGTGATTTAAGAAGGTTGCTATGTAGTTGCTATGATGTTTTACGTGGTTGCTAAGGTATTATGAATGATTTAAGAATACTGCTATGGTTTAGTTGCTAAGGTGTACTGAATGGTTGGCTAAGGTATTATGAGATTTAAGAATATTACTATGTAGTTTAGTTGCTAGGGTGTTTCAGTGTTTTGCCAGATTGCTGCTAAGGTATTATGAGTGATTTAAGATTGTTGCTATGCAGTTTAGTTGCTAGGGTGTTTTGAATGGTTGCTGTGGTTGCTAAGGTATTATGGTGATTTAAGAAGGTTGCTATGCAGTTGCTATGTTGTTTTGAGTGGTTGCTAAGGTATCATGTATGATTTAAGAATGCTGCTGTGCAGTTTAATTGCTAGGGTGTTTTGAATGGTTGCTATGTGGTTGCTAAGGTATTATGAGTGATTTAAGAAAGTTATGATGCTATGATGTTTTGAGTGGTTGCTAGGTGGTTGCTAAGGTATCATGAATGATTTAAGAATGCCACTGTGCAGTTTAGTTGCTAGGGTGTTTGAATGGTTGCTAAGGTATTATGAATGATTTAAGAATACTGCTATGCAGTTTAGTTGCTAAGGTGTGTTTGAATGGTGGCTAAGGTATTATGAAAGTTTTAAGAATGTTGCAATGCAGTTTAGTTTCTAGAGCGTTTGAATTTTTGCCATGTGGATGCTAAGGTATTATGAGTGATTTAAGAAGGTTGCTATGCAGTTGCTATGATGTTTTGAGTGGTTGCTAGGTGGTTGCTAAGGTATTATGAATGATTGAAGAATGCTGCTGTGCAGTTTAGTTGCTAGGGTGTTTGAGTGATTGCTAGGTGGTTGTCATTAGTATTAAGTTTGAATGGTTGCTAGGTGGTTTCTAAGGTATTATGAATGATTTAAGAATGTTGCTATGCAGTTTAGTTGCTAAGGTGTTTTGAATGGTTGCTAAGGTATTATGAAAGATTTAAGAATGTTGCAATGCAGTTTAGTTGCTAGAGCGTTTGAATGGTTGCTATGTGGTTGCTAAGGTATTATGAGTGATTTAAGAAGGTTGCTATGCAGTTGCTATGATGTTTTGAGTGGTTGCTAGGTGGTTGCTAAGGTATTATGAATGATTTAAGAATGTTGCTCTTACATCAAGTTTTAAAGTCTAATATTAATACTGTAGATTCTAACTTCAGAACTTTGTTTTACTACATAAGCATGTTAACTGGACTTAACTAGAAAATTTGTGTCAACTTTTGAGTAAACAACTTTGACCGATTCCTCCCTCATGTGGTCCAGTCTATAAATACACAAGTAAAATCTATAGGGGAGATGCGCTGAGAGCGTCTCAGTAAACAAGTTATGAAACGCTGCCAACATGCGTCTAATATACCTGTCTTAAAATAACATGGTGTGGTTCAGACGTCATCACTACAGAGGGAGGATCTGAGACACTGTCAGCCTTTGTGGGCACGCATGGTTTGTCCAACAACACTGAATAACATTTACATCCCCGGATCTTAGTTTGTGTCACGTTAAGTGCGCTTGAGCTGATGAACTGTCACCTTGTTCCCTGCGGAGAGAAGCTCCTGTCCAAACACAGTCCTGTTACCGCAGCTCATCTGGACAAATGTTTGTCTGTGTCCCTCTCGAATGTCATTTCTCTTAGCACTGTTGAGATAAACAGGAGGGAGCGAGAGTGATGGAGACAGAAGGGAAAGTCAAGCATGAGTGCTTCAGGAGTGACCCTTTCTCAAAGCAGCTCTGATCACCATCACAGACGCCGTGAGCGAGCCACAAATGCAATGACACATTTCACATTTACTGCATACATATGCAAAACTCGGCAACATATGGAAGCCTGTTTTTACCACTGAATATAAAATTAAGAAGGTTAAAACTTTGCGAGTTATAAAGTTGCAGTTGGGTGTTAAAAAGTCAGAATTTCTGACTTAATAACACCCAGAAATAAAGTTAGAGCTGAGATAAAAACTCTCAGTTCTGACTTTTTTCTCAGAATTGTGAGTTTATATCTCAAAAATCTTCTTTCCCTCATAATTGGACTTTATAATTCACAATTGTGAGTTTATGCCTCACAATTCTGAGAAAACAAGTCAGAATGGCATGATTCAACCTTTTTTTGTGATAGTCAGAATTGCAAGACATAAATTCAAAATTGCGGAAAAGTACAATCTGCTGTTCTGCATTTTTAACTTGCAATTGCGAGTTTATATCATGCAATTTTGAGAAAAAAAGTCTTAATAGCAAGATGTAAACTCGCAATTCTGAGAAAAATGTAAGAATTGGAAGTTTTTGTGTCAAAATGTTTTTTTTTTATTCAGGGGTAGAAACCGGCTTTCATACAAACACAATGGCAGGATGTTCTAGATGTTCTCTAAAAAGTCAGAATTGCGAATTGCGATAAAGTCAGAATTGCGACATATAAACTCGAAATTGCGAGAGAATACACAAAATCTTGCAGTTCTGCCTTTTTAATTTGCAAATGCGAGTTTATACCATGCAATTCTGAGAAAAAAAGTCAGAATTGTGAGATGTGAACTTGCAATTGTAATTAAAAAAAAAAAAATTGAGAGAAAAAAAGAGAATTGCACTTTTTTTTTTAAATCTCATACATTTTTTATTCAGTAGTAGAAACTGGCTTTCATACTAACACAACGCCAGGATGTTCTAGTTGGGTGTTCGCAATTGCGATAAAAAAGTCAAAATTGCAATAAAGTCAGAATTGTGAGATATAAACTCAAAATTGTGAGAAAAAAAAAAGTAAAAACTGCGAGTTTCTTGCAATTCTGCCTTCATAACTCGCAATTGCGAGTTTATATCATGCTGTCCTGAGGATAAAAGCCAGAACTGCGAGACGAAAAATTGCAGTTGCAAGAAAAAGAAAGAATTGCAAGTTTATATCTTGTAATTCTGAGAAAAAAAGTCAGAAATGCAAGAATTTTTTTTTCTTAAAATTCAGTGGTAGAAACTGGCTTTCGATGCCAGGATGTTCTAGTTGGTTGTTCACAATTGCGCTAAAAATGTCAGAATTGCAATAATGTCAGAATTGCAAGATATAAACTCAAAATTTTAAGGATTGTATATCTCGCAATTCTGCCTTTATAACTCGCAATTGTGAATTTATATCATAATTCTGAGAAACAAGTCAGAACTGCGAGATAAGAAAGTCAAAAATAACTTTTTTTTTTATTATTTAGTGGTAGAAACTGATTTCCATACTAACACGATGCCAAGATGTTCTAGTTGATTGTTAAGATATTAAGAGTGGTTTTAAGCATGTTGCTATGTGGTTGCTAAGAGTTTTAAGGGGTTTCTTTGCGTTTGCTAAGGTTTATGAATGATTTTAAGCATGCAAATGCTATTGTGTCACTAGGTCATTGCTTAGGGTCCCAGTAAAAATGGGCTTGCGTGCCTCCTTCAGTATAAGTCTGGAACTTTTTCAAATATTATATTGTCTGATTGTCAATGAGTTTCACATCATAATTCAGTACTTACTCAATTTGCTAATAACAATACCCTAGGAATAATAATAGTTACTATGACAAAATCCCAAAACACTCCAAAATATTTAAATGAAAATGCATGAAGAATGTTTAAAACTTCCTACCTGAACTTCCTGGACTCCAAGACCCTCGTCATGGTAACCGCACTGGAAACTTCCTCTCAGGCCTGTAGTTCAGCAGTGAGGCAATAGAGAGCAGCCCACAACGGCAACACAAATAAACATCTCTGCGTTTAAGTGTGCGATTTCCTCTTAGCGTAGGCTTTTGCTGTAATACATAGGCCTTTTGTTGTTTGTTGCGTAGGTTCTCTACCATAAACCACAGAGCGATGTTCTATTTACATTCATCAGACTTCAGACGGATTTTTCTTGCCAAAAGTGTGCAGGAGAACAAATTGACTTCCTGAAAGAAAGATGGATACCATGACATATTAAGTACATAAATGTATTGTTCTTGTGTAAAATGCAGTATGATCAAAGGACGGTTGTAATGAGTCTTGTCATGACACCAAATGCCATTTTTAGAGATGGCTGCCATTTCTGTCTCATGCTTTACAACAGCTACGTGTGAATGGAGAGAGAGATGCAGCCGAGATGAAAGAGAGTTTCTGTGAATTGATCTATGGTGTGAAAAACTGTAAGGGGCCTTAGGATATGTACATTCATTTACAGAAAAATGGCCTCTTCCTAATGAATTTCCCCTAATGAACACGTAATGTTCTAACAAAACTTTTAAAGGTGTGATGACATGACAAATCAAAATTGCCTTGATCTTGAAAGTTCCATAGCTTAAAACCTCCTCCTCATTATGAACAAAGCATTTATTTAATCATGTTCCAAAAATGGCTCGTTTAGATCTGAGGTGTGAAAAGACGTTACCTGGGCGCAGTCGCTTGCATAAACAAATAGTCAACGAATCTTCTCACCTTAGGGTCCGCCCATTGGCATTTAGTTGCTTTGAGTGTCGCATTTCATCAAATGCAAATAGAAATTCAATTACGGCCGCTATCTTGTCAACATTATACAGATGCACATTCATATTCTGACAGTCCACGAGTCTATCGTCAACAGGACAAATGGAGTGAAAGAACGTTCGCTTTAACGCATTTAGTTTAAACAGCTTGTAGGATCCAAGCGTAAAGAACAAGTGGATAGTTTATTTTTAATGACATCCTAGATCATGTCTGAGGATTGTCTGCGGTGTTTTGTTTTGTAAATGAGGTTCAGTGTCATTGAGAGTTCAAAAAGAAACATTTGCTGTTGTGAAGATGAAGCGGTAGTAGATCTGACTGCAGCTGCATCACAAACTGTAAGTAAATGGTATCTTCATGCTTTGCCTGGAAACACAGACCAAGTAATACTGTTTCCTACGCAATGACGTTAGCCAATCATAACAGTGGTGGATTACTGACAAGTCTTAAAGGACCCGCCCCTTAAAACAGGTCATTTTAGACAGTATGAGTGTTGAAAATATTTGAATATTTTTCCACATTTTTTGCGCAAATCTTTATTAACATTATAAGTAAACCTCAAAGAAAATAATAAAATAATTTAAAAAAAAATCCATGTCATGACCCCTTTAAAAGTGATCCACAGCATTTCTGCTACCACAAATGGTAAAATACTGTGATTTTACAGTGACTAATGCCGGAAAGGGTAACTTACGCATACGTTACCCGTCCCAAATCGAGCAGAGGAGGACGGGTGTCCTTTTTCAAATCATTGTTCCTCCTACGGTTTCTTCATAACCCTGTGTTTTCCCTTACATCTGTACAGGCCAATTTACAGCAAAAATGAAACAAAAGTTGAAAAAGTCAGTGTGAAAATGCCCTCCAGTCAATCACAACACTTTAAATGCAAGACAAAAACCCATCTTATTACACACATTTCATTTTATTTAAGCTTGAAATGCATACTCATTTAGTGCAACATTTAATTTACATTTTGTTTTAAGTATTTTTCTTTTCCTTTTAGTAAAATGGTTTTATTCTCAGATTTGGGCTCTGCTGTATTTTATGTATATCTACAGCCTGTCCAACAGCTCTTTGAGTACAGCTGATAAACAGTGTTGCTTTACGCTAGAGAGAGGCCACATATAGTAAAACAAATTTCATCCACAATTAACGTGTAACCGCAGGAGCCACATAAAAACAGGAAGTACTCTCTTTGCTGTCAGGAAGTGGGTGAAAAACACAGGTATAAACACCAGCGAATGTTGTGCTGCATGGTTGTGTGTGTTAGATGAGAACTAGTTTTGTTGCATTTATCTGGTAAGATTAGAACTGTGTCAGACTACTAGTGTTGCAAACTAAATCTGAGAAGCTGTGAGCCGCATCCCACATCCTGATACACCTCTCCCTGCAGCGTTACGTTCTCATAGTGCTGCTGAGTGTAGTCATTCTACACTCTCTTTGTTCAGTATTAAATTACAGTAAGTACACATTAGTGAGTAGGGATTTATACAAACAGCTACCTTCAGCAAGTGCTCAAACTGATTTCATCTAGCAGGTGATAAAACTGTTTAACCACCAAGACACCATTAGCAACTGCATAGCAACAACCTGGCCACCCGAAACACCATAGCAACACGCTGGCAACAACCCAGTACTGCATAGCAACATGCTGGCAACCACCCAGAACACTCTATCAACGCCTGACAACCAGCCAAAACACCTTAGCAAATGCATAGCAACGAACTAGCAACTGAGCAAAGCCATGGCAACCAGCAAGAACACCCTAGCAACTGCATAGTAACGATCTGGCAACTGAGCAAAGCCATGGCAACCAGCCAGTACATTTTAACGACTGCATAGCAATATCCTGGAAACTGAACAAAGACATGGCAACTACCCAGAACACCTCAGCTACTGCACAGCAATGACCTTGCAACTGAGCAAGGGCATGGCAACCACCCAGAACACCCTAGAAACCACATAGCAATGACCTGGCAAACGAACAAAGACATGCGAACCACGCAGAACACCCTAACAACTGCATAGCAACAACCTGGCAACCGAGCAAAGACATGGCAACCACCATAATCACTTTTTTTTCATAACATATAAAAATCTAGCTGAAAATGTTACATGCAAGAGAACAATAGAGTTCTGAAAAAAAAATGAAACACATATAAACAGTCCAAACGTCAAAACAACATTGTTTGATTATCAATCTCTTTTTTGTAAACTCAATATATTAATTTATTTATGCTACAGCTCCATCAAGACTCTGTCATCACAAAAGTAGGCCAGTTGGTTCCCCTCTGCCAACACAACTGTCACTGTGTCCTTGCCACTCCTTGTCTAAACAGAAGGGAGATTTTCAATGCTCTTTGGTTTGTCCATTATGTTTACACTCTGAGTCATATTAGTCACGGTTCTTTTCAACTTTATGAGTCACTATGGCGAACGCATATGACTAGCGCTCAAGCGTTACAAGATACAAGGATCCTGTTCTGACCTCCCATTAGCCGGCTGTTGAGTGGAGGGGCTTCTCTCTCGGGGACTGCACTTTACCTGTGGCGCAGATATCTCGGTTATTACTGAACGTCCACGCCTTAGCATTGGATATCTGGACCTATTGTGTTTTACAGTCCTTAGGTGCAAAAAAATAACCTCTTATTGCTCTATTTTTGCTCACATTGTATACCCGAACCTTTGCTATCAACCTTTTCTAATAATATTTTACTACCCTGTGCTGTTGTTTTCAGAACAATGAGTCATCTACCTTCCAGATGCTTGTTGTTTTCTGTTGTCCTTATCTTATTTAAGCTTCTTGTTTATGCTGTATTGTAAATTAATGTGTCATATCGCTGCCTCTATGCTTACATGATAGTGTTACAGATGCCTCTGGCCAGTGGAGATACAGATAACTAAAAACCTTTGTCCTTAACTGAATCTTTAAAGAAACAGTCACACAAAATTTAAACTAAAATATCACAATTCACTCGAGTCATTCTTTTTTCTGCAGATAACGAAGCAAAACATTTTAAAAAAATGATCAAAAGTATTGTTGCCCATACAACGAAAAAAAAAACAAGAAATACATCATAAATCTAGCATAAATCTAGCATAAAAATTAGCATAAAGTTAGCAAATCAAGACAGGTTGGATGACGCAACTGGTTCCCCTGTGTTTTAAAACCAAAAAACACATCTGTTTGAATATGCAAAGTCTGAATATGCAAAAGTGCAAAAAAAGGATTTGAAAGGGTGGATCATCATTAAGTACTGACTAAAATGATAACATGGTAAAATGTGTAGAGTCATATTATTTTCTGTTATGATGCTTTTTATGAAACAAAGGATTTTATATGAAAAAGTACCGCATCAACATTCTTCAAAATGTCTCTTTTTGTATTTTACATTAAAATATAGTAAAACGTAAAAATGTAGGGATGAAACAAATGATTACAAGTTTGAATCTGATCAATAATCAACTGATGACAGAAGATGTGATTCTGATCAGAAATGAGTGTGTGTGATTTGCATAAAGCATGCGGCTCCTGGAGTGGATTACTTAAGGTGTTGAGCTGCAGGTGGTTTCAACTGAGGTTTATAGAGTGAAAAGACAAACACATGATGGGCTCATAAACACCCCTGCAAGTGTGACCAGAGACACATGAGAGCATCACAGACCGCGTTTACCGCCCCCCTGCGATTGTAAATGAGCCAATGACGCATCTTAAAAAGACCAAATTGGGCAAAATGACACACACACACACACACACACATTCTCCAGCCAACAAACGAAGGTGTGAGCTGAGAGAATTTGAAAGGAAACAGGTCAGAGATAAGTGTGTGTGCTGCTGTGGGTGTGTGTGAGAAAAGCATATTTACCATGTAAATAAAACAATAAACGCCTGAAAAACACACTGCCTCTTGACTTTTTCCTGATTTTGCAAGATTACAGCTTGTGGCAAGACATTCAGTTCAGTTATTCCAAACGTGCATTACCCAACAGTCACGAACACAACAAACAATGCTATCAGCAAAGTTACTCAACCCCAAAATCCGTTCCCTCTAGAACTTAACTGTTTCAGACCAAACCCTAGTAGGCTGAATACAAGTTGGTACTGCTCACACCGATCAAACACACTCCCACACAAGCCCGAATTCCTCGCATTGAATTCAGATTGGTGCAAAGCCAAAAACAAAGCATCAATGTTCTGTTAGTACATGCTTTGAATGCCTCCCAGCACAATTTTCCTGTCCTCTTTCATGTCTTTCTCACAATCTCTTTTGTTTGATTGGGGGGATATGAATGATTCATGGTTTCGGTGAGCATATCCTACATGCTATACATCCATATCCCACTAAAAAATAACATGGAAGTGTAGCGTGATATCTTCTCAGGGTATCTGCTTAAAAGCATATGTAGGAGGAAGCTCGTTCTCATTTCTTACCTCCCTGGTTTTAGTACAGAGATGATGCGCTCATATATCTTTCCCCAGCTCCTGTTTAAAGTAATCTGACCTTATAATTCATCAACATTTTTATATTTATTTAATATAGAAGCTACTCAGATTCAATTTCACTGATTAAATCTAACAAATGCATGTCTTATTAACTTGATGTTTTAGTTCAACTGCACACTATGGCTATGTAGATTCAATTAAACAGCATATTGGTTTTGCTTCATTAACCAAAATTTACACTGAACGTCAAATTGTTACCCAATGCAGAACCAAAATAGTAAAGATAAACAAAAATGTCCATAAAATCATTCTTTAGAGTTTTACATTTCTAATTTAATACAACATTATAATTCTATGGTTTATATAATCTATGGTATTTATAGTCTATGTGCCAGATCAAGTAATTTTTGATTTGTTATGTTTACACTATGATGTTCAGTGTCTGAGATGAAAGTGGTCTTGGATATGCAGCATAAAAAAGCGTATGTTTTCAAATACCAATCCACTAATCAGAGAAGCTGTTGTTTCCATGGAAACTGTAAACTGTGCCAAAATTGCTCAAAAGTGACCACCCATTCCCATAAAGTCAAGTCAGCCTTTCTTGGCTCTCAAACTTCTTATGGGCTGTTCTACAGAATAGGTTCAAAGTTAGATTTGTATTTGCATACAAATGTTGTATCTATGCAAATTGTATAATATCCAAGGTACACATTTCTAGTAACTGTGCAGTTATTTCTCATATTGTATTTTCAGAACGTTTTGTAACATTTGTCCTCTCCCCAAATTTGTCAATTCTGAAACACAGTAATAAATAATTTAATAAAAAGGGTTATACTGACCTAATAACATTTTGCTTATATCTTCCAAATAGATTTTCTTCTATTTTATTAAAACAATACAGAGGTAAATCAATAACAAGTACAATTTAACAATATTTTAAATGTGATTTTTAAGATTTGTTGTATTTTGAATCCATTTTTTAATTATACGGATTCAAACTTAAGGATTCATTAGTTTGAATACACATTGAACCAAAAACTACCATAACATCTTAGCTGATAATTCAGTATACTTGGTAGTGACATTACAGAATTTTAACCCACATACTAAAACACTACTAAAACATACTGAAATACTAAAAATTTGCATAACTGTACTAAAATTTAGTTTATTTCCTGCAAATAAAGGATTTTGTGTTAAATAATTAGATGTTTCGGTCGTGACTGTTTCTATGGGATAACACCCAAAAAAACAGAGATGTCACTACCGAAACTTCACCAAATGTTTCGATTGTGACCGTTTCGGTAGTGACCATTTTAGATACTTTTGAACCTAGCTAAAAGGTGCTAATTAGCAAATGGTTAGCTAGCACAGTTCTCAACAGTTGTACATGTATAAAAGCTAAATGTTATGGAATAAATCCCCAAAAAGTGTATTTGATTATAGAAAAATGGTGTTCTGTAGTGACACAAAGATTTTTCTGAATTTTGAACACATTTACCTCAAAATGATGGTACTCACCATGAAGCTATGAGAGAGATTGACAATATTAATATGTCCTGAATATAAATCTAGGGGTGTAGTTAAAATCAGTCTCAGCCACTGGACTAAAACATTCACTGTTCTGGTAGTGACATGAAAATGCGGGACACATTTTTGTTTTTTAGACAAAGAATCATAATTTACTAAAAATATAAAATACATTTTTTTTTTTTTTACTTTTTAAAAAAAAAAAAAAAAAAAATCAAAAAGATATTTTTAAAAACAACATTGGAATGAAATGCAAAAGTTATTTAGTAATTATTTTCATGAGTTGAAATTTTGGGGTTAGGGTTTGGGAAAGCCACATCCCAATTAAAAGTACTCGATACATGTATAAATGATATTTTAAATATTATTGTAGGTTTCAATAGATAATACAAGGATCTAAGTAAACATTAAACCAAATCTGCAGAATGGCGCATGTACATCCATATTTTGAAATAAAATTAAAATTCATTGTTCTGTATTGATCTGTAGTCAATAGTTTTAAATTAGTGTCGTTTGTGATTCAATTACATCATTCACAATGTAGTGAAAGGTGAAAACAGCTTGTGATTTTGAAGAAAGACATTGGCAGAGGAATCCTAGTCCAACAGGTGGTGAAGTGTAAATGATTGAGAGAGAGCCTGAAACACATACACACACTTGGCATCAACTGTGCTTAAGTGAAAGTGCAGAGTACGAAACTTTGGTGCTGAGGTTCACATGGTTTAACTGAAAACTGAAGATTATCATTCACTTCCGTCCTCTTAGCATTCAAATGAAAATAATTCAGTTCAGCAATTAAATCATCATTCATAGCACCTCTGGAGAAAATGACACTCATTCAATTCAGTAATAACACTTCAAACTGTGAGTTTGACTCAGAGAAACCACAAACGCTGCATTCATCCCAGCCACCCCTCCCACTGCAGCACTCCACCTGAGAGTGTGTATCTGCTAAACCACTCATACACACAACCTTAGTCACTTTACCTGGGTCAGTACCTGTCATAACGTGAGTCACTGAGGTGACATGATGCTCGCTGGATTATAATGCAGAGGCAGTTTGACATTTCATGTTCCTAAGCTAACAACCTGAAACTTTAATGAACATAAAAATACATAACACAATCAAAACATTCAGGAAAATAATCAATTCTAAACTATTTTTGTCAATGCTTCTCAGTTTTGAAAATAATCAACATTTCTCTTGGCTAATTCTCCTCTTTTGAATGCATTTTTTTGCCATCAAAAATGCATTCTGCATTTTCTGTTAAAAATACAGTGCTACTTTATATTTTAGCCGTAATGAAGCATCTTTAAAAAAAATGTTGCTGTCTATGCTTTCAGAAAAGCTTTCGTGTCAAGCGTACACCTATGATGCTTTAAAATGCAGGTTGGTTAGCCATGGGTTAAACTGCACAGAAGACCTTTCCAAGATTGTTGATTAAAAATAACTTTGTCAGCTTGATTGTCAGTTTTTGTTTGATCCAGTACACATTTTCCACCTGTTTAGTGAGTGTACTCAAAAAAAGCCTAGTAGATATATCACTTGTTGAATTTTCAAACATAACTTATTTATTTGAATGCTTGCAAATATCAAGTAACACCACTTATGACTTATATACTATATTTGGTTATTAATATTTGTTTCAATGTGTCCCACTGTGTTTATCAATTTTGCATTAAATGACATTATATTAAATACACAAATAATAAAGAACACATTTATATGGTGAGGTTATCATTAACTAAAAACATTTTTGCTAATATAAATTAAGCTTAAATTAAAAATGTAAATATTAGATTAGAAATATAACTAAAATCACCAAATAAAAAGAAACTAAAATAAAAAGAAAATTAATAAATACATTAAAACGGTTCAGAAATGAATTAGAAGTAAAAAAAAAAAAATCTGATTTTTTTTTTTTTAAAGCTACAAAATGTAACAGTATAAAAAGAATACTAAAATAACACTAGAACATACAGAGAGAGAGAATAAAAGAAGAGAAAAACAAAGTGTGTTTTATAAATGATGTTAGATTAAACATTACAACCACTCCTTGAGAAATGCAAATACTGCCCACCTTTACCACAGGGCTCTCTCTCTCTCTCTCTCTCTCTTTTACAAAGATATCATCACCTATTCACACCCTCACGTCTTTCCTATGGGAAAGAATGTGCTCATTCATGTTCTACCAAGGATATCAGTTAATCCAATTGAATGTAATCCAACTAAATCATCTGCACTTTGCTATTATCCATCATGGAACTGGGAGAGGCGGCAGTTTATTTGTTTACCAAGGCCTAAGGGGTTAGTTATTTCATAAATGATGTGAAATAACAGCAAGAGTATCCAAAGAACACAGTGTGTGCAAAGCAGCACATTAATGGGTTTGACATCTACAGGATGCTGCTGGTAAAACAAGCCCGTACAGCTCGACACTGAATCACACATTCCTTGATCTGTGAGAATAAACTTTCACTCACTTTCTCACTTCCTGTGCACCAAAACCCATCCCCATTCTCTCCATAGTTATGCGTTTAATTTAAAAAGCAGTGTGGTAATATCTTGGTGCATGTCCAAAGATATGGCAACGTCATTGCAACATATGTAAAAGATTTCAGTCCTTCTGAGGGACTTGTTTTTTTTCCCAGCTGCCGGTCTCCATTTGAGCCATTTACAGCAGGCATTTGCTATAGGACTGTTTATTTAAGCTGCCATATACATACTGTCTGAGGATTCAGGCTACACACTAATCTCAGCAGCCTCCGTCCACGCTAAATATACGTGTTACACCCTCACTACGCTCAGACATTACAGGCGGTAAGATCTGCATACAGGACTAGAGCCAGATTTACTAAACAAGGCAAATTAGTGTGAGAGCGCAATCTCATAAAAGCACTAATGGGAGTGGAAAGTTTTGACAACGTGCAAATTAAAGAACACAGACGCAGTCAGATAATTTCTATAATGACCAATGCAATCTAGCTAATTAGTAGAGGGTTGCAAACAAGCAGAGTCGATAGTAATCAGGTGCAGGTAATCTAGTAACAACACAGGCTCATATATGGGTTATGTTTTTTGTGGGGGAATTAAATAATGGCTGAAATATCATACCTTGCACAATTCATTTAAATGCTCTCCTCCTATAATTTTTGCATCTGAAATGGAAACTCCTACAAATGCATATGCAAATAAGGTCAGTCACAAAAATGACTGTGTCCACGCCTTTTTATAGCTAGTGTTTCACTGTGTGTCTGTGGTAAATCCTGATGGTAGTTTTGTAGCGCCAAATGAGGGATTGAGCTTGTGCAAGCGGTTAGTAAACCTGGCCCCTAGTGTTTTACACTAGATTTGCAGGTTTGCTTTGACAGCAAAACCGAATGTAAACATCAAATTTCATCTAACTGTATATTTGTGCAAAGCATATGGCACAACGTAACAAAATAAATGCAATACTATTCAAAAGTAAGAAATGCATTTTCCATGTACATGTACCCTAGTAAAAAAGTAATAGATTTAAAATGCATTTATTTTATACAACGTATAGTACAAGTATATTAACATACTGGACTTCAGCACTACTTCTGCACAATTAAAGTCGTTACGTACAAAATTAGTTGTTCCAATTTATTTTTAAGTATACCAGTTTAGTATACTATATGTACAATTGCAGGGTATTTTTATTAAGTACATAACATGTAAATGTATTTGTAGTATACTTAGCATGAAATAAATGTATTTTAAATACATTTTAATATATTTATTTTTCACTAGGGTATTATTCAAAGAATCCTGAAAAGTCCTGAAGAAACTGAAAATTCAGCTTTGCCATCATAGGAATAAATAGCATTTTAAAATATATTCAAATACAAAACAGTTCTTTTAAACTGTAATAATATTTTACAATATTACTGGATTTCACTCTATTTTGATTAAAAAAAGCATAATAGACACCTGTCAAAAACATAAAAAATTTTTTTACTGACCCCAACTTTTTCAGTCCTAGTGTACGCCTTTTAAAGGGATAGTGCAGCCAAAAATGAAAATTCTGTCATTAAATATTCACCCTCATGTTGTTCCAAACCTGTAAGACCTTTGTTCATCTTCAGAACACAAATTAAGATATTTTTAAGAACAAATTAAGATATGAAATCTGAGAGCATTCTGACCAGGGTTGCCAAGATCTGCAAAACAAAAACAGTTTGCTTGCTAATCAAAACTACCCCGATTGCATTTTTTTCCACATTTTTCCCCTCTGTTAAAACTGCTTTAACCTGTGGATTATAAAACAACCCGCAGCAACAGCGTAAGGGTGCTTTCACAACTGTAGATTGATTGCTTTTTTCCGAAACAGAAATTAAAATTATTACAATGTTGCTTTTTATTCTGGAACAACAAGAGTTTATTTTATACTTTGAGCAGGAGTCCAGGATTCGTCGGGAAGACATTTTTAAAATGCACCTATTTTAGTTTTTGTTTTCTTTGCATACAAAAAATATTCTTGTAGCTTCATGAAATTAAGGTTGATCCACTGATGTCACATGGACTATTTTAATAAGTCCTTACTACCTTTCTGGGCCGTGAATGTGTTAAATGCCTTGCTGTCTAAGCAGGGTAAGAAAGCTCTCGGATTTGATCAAAAATATCTTCATTTGTGTTCTGAAGATGAACAAAGGTCTTACAGATTTGGAACGACATGAGGGTAAGTAATTAATGACAGAATTTTCATTTTTGGACTTTACAGACTTCCCCATTCAGGCAAATAAGAACTCTACTTCCACAACTACAAAATAGCCGCTCAAGGGTGTTACTAATATGGCTGTTGGAGTGGACTGACTCACCGAGACTTTCACTGAGAGTTCTTCAACTCCCGTCTAATGGTATGAAGATTTGTTTACTTAAGCTAAACAATGAAAGCCGTCATTCTTCGGCTGACATAGATGTAAATTCATATCCAGGATATTCAAAGCACTTACTCAGCACTGTTAACAGATATGATTGTTTACATACTCAACTAAACTCGCATACAGTAGAGAGCTGTTATTACCTGCTTTCTGCATGCCTGACTCTTAAAGGTTCACAAACACACAAAAATGAATCATCTGTCATCATCTGCTCACCCTCACCTCGGCCCCAAACCTGTATGATTTTTCCATTTCCCGGAAAAATAAAATGTACAAAATGTTCTGCAAAACATCCAAGCGGTTGAAATGGATATGTGTAGAGAAACAAGTCTATGTACTGCAAGAGACTCCAACAACAACTCAGAATTCTTCTGAATTATTTCTGAAGAATATTCTGAGCATTACATCAGAAATAGTCACTGAAAATCTTGACTGGCATATTCATGAGAGCTTATTAGAGACACAGCGATAGCTGATTTTGAGTTAAATCTTTCCAATTACATGGTTCTTCAGGTTAATAGAAGGTTAAAAAAATGTTAAGCAGCTCTGTTTTCAACACTAATAATTCTGAATTCTTTCTGAAGGATCATGTGACACTAAAGACTGGAGTAATGATGCTGAAAATTCAGCTTTGCATCACAGAAATAAATTTTACTTTTAAATGTATTAAAATAGAAAAACATTATTTTAATTTGTAATAATATTTTTTGTTTTTTAATGTTTTAACTGTATTTCTGAGTAAGTAAATGCAGCCTTGATGAACAAAAAACATTAAAAACCTTACACACACGCTGTTTTTTGCGACTTACATTTTATTAGAAACTGATGTATTTATCATTATAATAGAATATAGATCAGATCACATTTCAAGAGAAATTCATGAACTTTATGATTAACCACATCACTAATGATTGACATAACACCCCCATACTCTGAGAGAGGGAAGGTGTCAGTATGGCGTCTCCAAAAGAGCTCTAAACTTTGATGAAGCCGCCAGCCAATCACCATCACAGGCTGTTCAGATACGTAATCTGGCCTATCTCGCAACACAACTCAGAATAGATTCGGCACGGTGGGAAAATATGTCCTCATACACATATGTATAAGTGAGTGATTGAGAGACAGACAGATTCCATGTTTAGCGAACAAATCTAGTGTGAGCCAACAGCATGTAATATACACTCAATGACCCGCTCCTGACACCATCTATCTTATCTGCAGAGTTAAATTACTCTGTAGTTAAAGGAACACTAGACGACATTCATTAGATCCCATTCAGGTCTGACAGTGTCCAGTGTTTTAAGGGACATAAAAACAGTGGTTCTTTAAAAGAATATTTAATGCAAAAACGTCATTTACTCACCCTCATGTCATTTCCAAATCTGTGATTTTCTTCTCTCTGTAAAACACAAAAAGAGATGTTTTCAAATAATCTACTGGTGTGTATTTTTCATAAAATTGCAACAAATGCTTCAAAAATCACATGAAAATGGCATGACTCATTCACTATATTCTGAGCATTATAACCAAAATAGTCACTGAAAATCTTGATATCTGACCAGAATATTAATGAGAGCTTATTAGAGAGACAGCGATAGCTGATTTGAGAACAAATCTTTTGAGTTAAATCTTTCACTTAATTGGTTCATCAGGTTAACACATTCTAATTGATTCATTCACAAATTAGACTCGTTCAGTTCATGAGTTCAACTCACTGACTCAGTGATTCAGTCACATCAATTAACAGCTCACCGGATGATTATCATAGTGATTTAAATTTTAGTTTGTTGACTTCAGAAGACTCGAAAGACTGTGCCAGAGTGACTATATTCTGAGCATTAGAACCAAAACAGTCACTGAAAATCTTGATATCTGACCAGCATATTTATGAGAGCTTTTTAGAGACACAGAGATAGCTGATTTGTGAACAAATCTCTTTAGTTAAATCTTTCACTTAATTGATTCATCAGGTTAATAAATTCTAATCGATTCGTTCACAAATCAGACTCGTTCAGTTCATGAGTTCAACTCACTGACTCAGTGATTCAGTCATATCAATTAACAGCTCACCGGATGATTATCATAGTGATTTAAATTTTAGTTTGTTGACTTCAGAAGACAAAAATCTCTATATTCTTAGCATTATAACAGAAATAGTCACTAAAAATCTTAACATCTGGTTGGCGCTTATTAGAGGCACAGAGATAGCTGATTTGTGAACAAATCTTTTGAGTTAAATCTTTCCAATTAATTGGTTCATCTAGTTAATACTCTCTAAATGATTCATTCACAAATCAGACTCGTTCAGTTCATGAGTTCAATTCACTGACTCAGTGATTCAGTCACAGCAACTAACAGCTCACTGGATGATTATCAGTGAATAGTGATTTAAATTTGGGACCCTGGACCACAAAACCAAGCAGTCTTAAGTAGCACGGGTATATTTGTAGCAATAGCCATAAATACACTGTATGGGTCAAAATTATTGATTTCTATTTTATGCCAAAAATCATTAGGATATTAAGTAAAGATCATCTTCCATAAAAATATTTTGTACATGTCCTACCGTGAATATATAAAAAATGAATTTCTGATTAGTAATATGCATTGATAAGAACCCTCAGATTCCAGTATCTCGAACAAATATTGTCCTATCCTAACAAACCATTCATCACTGGAATGCTTATATATGCATATGTCAGATGATGTATAAATCTCAATTTACAAAAAAAAAGGGTCCTTAAGACTGGTTCCAAAGATTGTGCAAGAGTCATATGAACTACTTTATGGTGTTTTTTAAAGCTTGAAACCTCTGTCCCTATTCTAGTTCCGTAAATTCTAACAGAATTTAAATTTTTGTAGGCCTAATCATCATATTCATGCTTACACAAACTCAGTTAATGATTCTATGATATAAAAACTCATAACTTAAATGTCCCTCATCACGTTATATAGATGTCAGTATTCTGACTATATAACAGGTCACGAAGGGCTACAATGAGACTTTGAGTGATGTCATTGGCTAATGTTTGATATCTGCTGAATAAACCAACATGATAAGGTTGACAGATGCACTTTCTCACATGACGACAAACGGTAGTGGCGTAATAGAAACTAAACAGTGTGAATTACTACAGCGTTAACATTAATTCACTATACCCTTATAGTTTAGCTAGCTGTTATCCAATACATGAGCAAACACTACCTGGTACTCAGTTTTTATCTCAGATTCGTTCTCAAAGGTTCACTTTCAGCTGACAGAGGAAAATGTCCTTAGCAGTGTCACTATGACATTAGTGCGGCTGGCAATCCTGTACTTTGTACATGACATTCACCTGATGCACTGATGCACTCTTAATTTGTTTTAGCATGGAAATAAGGTCAATACATTTTTGGGGGGTTATTGCTAAGTAAGGCTACAATCAATAAGACTTTTCTTTAAATGAAATCAATATTTTATGCAGCAAAGCAGCAATTACATCAATTTATTTCCAGCTATTTAAAATAAAATAAAATTATTTTAAAATTTCAGCTTTGCCTTTACAGAAATAACTTTTAAATGTAAAATGTAAATTTTAAGCTTTTTTAAATGATAGCAAATATTTTGCTAACTCAAAATTGACTACATGTATTTGAAGTGCACTTTTTTTTTTTTTTACAAGGATGGTGGATTTTGAAACTGACAAGTGGCGCAATTTTCTGACGTTGCAAATCTATAATTGGCCGATTAATCAGGGTGGTCGATCGTATGAGTCTCTTTCTAATTACAAAGAAACCAAAATGTAACATTCTTTGCTTTCAACTTCATAAAAGAACAAAGAAACCTCATTTTCCACTGAGCTCTGACAGGAAGAGCTGTGTTGAGGTCGAGAATTAGAAAGTTGAAAGCAAAGAAAGAAAACGCATCAGCAAAAGCTTTTTTGACAGTCTGAAATACTTTAATAATGATCCCAGTTCTTTTCTGAGACCGAAATTAAACCATGATTCAGGAAGGAAACCGCTCTGTGTATGCTGCGGTAACACATGCAGAGGAGTAGGGTGTACAAAGCCTTTCAACCGCCCATAAAGTTTTCACTGCCTTTGCTTTAAATTCCTGTGTGAGAGTGTGCATGCGTGTGGCATACATGTTTGCGTGGGACGGCGGTGTGGCCTGCGAGCGACAGCTTTTCCATTCTTTCACCGAGTCAGGGAGGAGTGTGTCGGTGTGATTACAGACTACGCAGTATCCTTCCTCCCCCTCGCTGAGCTCCACATACTGTGGTCTCAGAGGGCGTCCAGGATCTTTACCGACTGTGTTCCATCACGACCCTTCGAGACGGGGCTTAGACGAGCGTGCACATACACGACAAACATGTATGTGCATTATGCCTATGCACGCTCACAGCATACAGCATTCGCTTTGAGTTTCCTGGAGAATGAGTGCGCCTTAAAAATAAATGTTCTAGCAGTGATGCCGTAGAAGAACCATTTTTTGGTTCCCCAAAGAGCTATTCAGTAACCAGTTCTTAAGAGAAGCATTATTATTTTTGTAGTTTAAAGAACATTTTAAGAAACTTTTACAGGTGTTTTTTTACTAGCTCACTTTAGTGTCTCTTTAATATTCCGGCACCGGATTCAGTAAACATTCTAACATGCTAATAATCCTTACATTTATAAAAATGACCCTGTTCAAAACAGTTACATACACTTGATTCTTAATACAGTGTTGTTACCTGAATGATCCACAGCTGTGTTTTTTTGTTTAGTGATAATTGTACATGCGTCCCCTGTTTGTCCTGAACAGTTAAACTGCCCACTGTTCTTCAGAAAACTCTTTGGTTTTTCAGCATTTTTGTGTATTTGAACACTTTCCAACAATGACTGTATGATTTTGAGACCCATCTTTTCACTGAAGACAACTGAGGGACTGTTTGAACCTTCTGTAATAGTTGTATATGAGTCCCCCAGTTGTCATCAGTGTAAAAAGATGGATCTCAAAATCATGTTGGAATAGGTTCAAATACACAAAAATGCTGAAAAACCAAAGAATTTGTGGAATCTGAAGGATTTTCTCTGAAGAACAGTGGACAGTTTAACTGTTCAGGACAAACAAGGGACTCATGAACAACAGTCACTTAAAAAAAAAAACAGCTGTGAAACATTCAGGTAACAACACAGCTTTAAGAATCATTGTAAACTTCTGAATAGGGTAATGTTTATAAATTCTATAAACTATTATTTTCTCTTGTGGACTATATGCCTAAACATCTTTTATATGAAATATTTTATTAAGGTCAGTACTAAATAAAAAAACAACATTCATTTTGTATGATCTCTCTTGTTTTGTTCAAATAATTTATTTTGACTTTTTAACATATGGTTTATGTTAACTTCTGACCTGACAGACAGACAGATAGACAGACAGATAGATAGATTGATAGATAGATATATAGATAGATATTTTATAGACTGGTCATAATTATGTGAGACATAACTCCTAAAACAGGTCAAATAGGGAGCTTATTTATTAAATTTCAGCTCATAAATATGACATAATCTTTGACAGCTTTCAGCACACATAAAAGCGCCCAGCACACATGAAACCCCCTGTTTCAGCACTGGTTAGTTCTGACCACAGTTTTAAAAAATGCTGCAAAAGTGGGCGTGGTGCGCTGCGGAGCAGAGGGGGAAGAGGGGAAAGAGTGAACTTCAGGTTCAGACTGTTTAGACAGTTTCATTTCGCTCCCATTGAGTTAACAACATGCATAAATGCACAGGCATTTACACTCTGCATCGAAAACATATATATGAACATGCTGTTACTTATTCTATTAATTTTTAAGGCTTATTTTGTGGCATTTATAATCCTTTTGATAGGTTGCATGTAAACGAGGGGTTCACTAACATATGAATGAATCACGTTTGTGCCGAACTCTTACAAAGCAATCTCTCTCGATCCATGAACGTTTCTCTCAGTTAATATACGCAACCTCACAGCCTCAAGCGTCTGTCATACCAAATCAACACAGGCTGTCGTGAATAATTCTGGCTTCTCATAGGATAAGAAAACGCCGCCTCATAAATAATTAGGAGACGCCAGCGCATCATCGATGTACTATAGTCCGTTGCCACGTCACAAACTGTGACGTCAGCACAATGTAGATTTTAAACCCGGAAGATGAAAATAGTGCAAAAAAGCGCAAAATTAACCAGTTTTCTCCAACAATTAAAACAATTACAGATGCTGTTAACAACAATTAACAGATGCTAACATTCTCATCTATGATGTGCAACACAAACACCTCTGTTAAAAATCTCAGAAAAAGTATTCCAGGGTTTCATGAACCTTTAAGATTTTTTCAAGAACTGCTCTTATGAAAAATTTCTTAACTTCTTTCTTATGAAGAGTTTCTAAATGGTCTCTAAATATGGCTCAACTTCCTTTGATGTAACTAGAAGTGGCTTTATTATCTTTTAGATGAAAATTTAACACACTATTTAGAAAAAAAACACACACTGCTTTGTGTTAGTCATTTTAACAAACTTTCTCATCCAGTCTTGATGGTTAATCCTGATGGAGCTTGGCTGCTTATATACAGTAGGCTCGTAATGATGATTGACACAACTGAATGATTAGACTCCTACCGAACCCATGTTTGTAACTTCATTAGGTACATAATTTATCCTACACTATGCACAAGCGAGCTTCACTCACATTTTCTTACATTTCTGTGAAATGGGTGACTAGTTAGACTTCCAAAAGGGACAAATCATGAAGTCCATTTATTAGGAGTGCCTGAAACCTTAACAGCCCATTGTTTGGTGTTTTAAGAACAACAGTCTTTAAGATTATGACTTATGTCTTATAGTATGGCAAGAAAATGTATAGCATGGCAAGAATTCATCAGAGAAGAAGAAACTGGAGGTGAATGATATGCTAAGGACTGTGTACAAACACAAAACTACTGCAGCGAAAGTGATAAGCAACCTCAGTCCTTGAAGTCCCTGCTTTTTCAAAAGCCAACCACAGAGAGCTTCACAAAGCCAATTTCCAAGAAAGAGCTGCAATTGCTAAAACACAGATATCAATGCTAAAATGCAAAAAGATGCAGTTATGATCATGAAACCTGCACCAATATATATATATATATACACACACACACACACACACACACACACACACATAAAATCATATTACATGCTGCACATTCTTTCTAAATCTCTGTCCACCCAGATGTTCTCTTTAGTTGTCATCACGCCACCACCATTCGCTCCACAAAGCCCTTATACGGGTGTCTCTGTGGGCCACAGTAATGACAACTGTTAGAAAGATCAAATGTCTCAGCCACGTTGCATTACACTGTGAGAGAGAGCGGAAGCGACTGAGAGAAAAGATAAAAAAACGGGTTAGTTAAAGGTACAGTTTTTTTTTTTTTTTTTAAAGAGCAGTGACGTTACTTATGGGAAAGAGGAGGGTCTACAAAGGCAAATTTTAAAGACACACCTGGGAGTTCACACGTGCAGAGCACACAGCGAGAGCGTGGTGGGAGTACTGACGGAGCTGTCAGTTATAAATGGGCGGGATCAGGCGGAGGATTTTGGAAAGGGGGTGTAAAGGCATCTTTCGACTTGCATTCGTAATGTGAGAAGGGGGAGGTGGGCTTTTCTGGGTAAACGCAGAAGGCTACTCGGGTTCTTTCTGTGGAAATGTGACACGTTGACTGTTGACAGTGCCAACGGTACCACAGGATGCTTCTGTTTGCTAAAGCTGATTGGCTTTGGAGATACAGCCAAAGCTGTAACCCCATTCATACTGTCTCGCGACCGGATTTAGTGAGCGAGAGGCCCATGCTGCCAGACTGAACGCTGCCTCTAGTCTAAACACTTCTTTCTGGAATTCTGAAGCACACATAGTTCTAAACTCGTTTGAGCTTTAGACCGTAGCACAGTTTCTAAAAATATTTATTTTTAACAAAAAGACAAAATCGCAAACTAATCGTCTGAGTGGATGTGCGGTAAACCACTGCTGATGAAACACTAACTGCCCAACTTAGTTTTCAAACGGAAAGGGAGAAAAAAGAACAGCCAGCACAATGCAGCCAGCACGCTTCCTCATTCGAAGCCCGCGCTTCTCGCTCTCTCGGCTCTTCTCTGAAGGAGTCTTTCTGTGAGGAATGTGTTTGGAAGGCTGCCAGTGTTTTTGCATAGTGCGGGAACAGGCCCTCCCTTTGTCAGAACTGTACGCCATTGTAGTATTCTCTGCCAGCTGCTGCGCTGCGATGTGATTGGCTGCCGTTTCGCGCGCTTCCCCTTCTCTCACAGCCGAGTAGAAGAGAACAAAAGGTCAATGAGTCCGCTGCGCTGAGGGGAGGAACCTCATATGATACTCCGTCTCTCTCTCTCTCTCTCGCAGGCTCAGTAACACTCGTTCCAGAAGCATCTACACATGAGCCTACTTTGAATTTTTTTTCTCTCTGTCATACAAAAACATACAGGTTAGATATGCTACCGTTTATGGATAAGGAAATATTTATAGATAGAACAATAGACACAATGAAAGAATGATAGATGGATGGATGGATGGGTCTATGGACAGAATGATAGAATGACAAATGGACAATTTACAGAGCTTTAGATGGAAGGAACGACAGACAGAATGACAGATAGAACAAAAGTACAACAGAATGATAGGTATAAAAATAGAAAGGTAGATAGAATGTTAGAAAATAAGAATGATAAATAAAACAACAGATAGAATACTAAAACAAAAGAATAATTGCAGAATGATAGAACGGATAAGGAGGATAATGGATGTATGGATAGATACATGGATGAATGAATGAAGTATAGACAAATGGAATGATGGCTAGAATGATCAAATGACAGAAATATTGATATTTAAAACCACAGACAGAATGATAGACAGATAGAACGATAGATAGAACAATAGATAGAACGATAGATAGACAGACAAATGATAGACAGACAGATGATAGATGGATATATCTATAGACAGAATGATGAACAGAACGATAGATAGAATGATAGAACAATAGACCAAAAGAACGATAGATAGATAAGACAACAACAACAGGAAGATAGAACGACAGACAGACAGATAGATATATCTATAGATAGAAAGATGGATAGAACGATAGAACAATAGATAGATGCACAGATAGACAGAACAATAGATAAAACTATAGATAAAATGAAAGAACGACAGAATGGCAGAAAGAACGATAGACAGAACGATAGAATGATAGATACATAGATAGATAGACTGATAGGTAGGACGACAGAACAATAGATATATAGAACGAGAGAATGATAGATACAATGACAGATAGAAAGACAGAATGAAAGAACGACAGATATATAGAACGAGAGAATGACAGACAGATACATAGATCTATCTATAGATAGAATGATGGATAGAACGATAGATAGACCGACAGACAGATAGATAGAATGACAGATAGAAAGACAGAACAAAAGAAAGATAGGACGATAGAACGACAGACAGATAGACAGACAGATGACAGATTGACAGATATATCTATCTATAGATAGAACAGTGGATAGAATGATACATAGAATGATAGAACGACAGAACGATAGATAGAGCGATAGATAGGACGATAGATAGAACGATAGAACAATAGAACGATAGAACGATAGAAAGATAGATAGAACGATAGATAGATAGCTAGATAGCTAGACAGATAGTCTCTGGTTTGACTGCATCAGGTGAGAGCAAAAGGCAGACAGACAGATAAATATTTATTTCCTCAGAAAGATCAACTAGAGTTGAAGTATCACTGAACTAGAGCTGAACTAGAGCAGCACAGCTGGAGTTTCTACCTGTGTGGGAGTCTGGTTTTCAGTATCAAGGCAACACAACACGCTCCTGACTAACATTACAGAGGCCTCTAGTGGTTAAGTGGCACCATAACGACGCACAGCTATTATTTTACAGTACATTCACTGACTGCCAGCGTCTATTAAAGAACTTTTATATTCCAGGCTCCTTTGTAAAGATGTTGTTTGAAGTCGGAGAGGGAACATGTAACTCAAGGAGCACAGAGAGGTGCTGAGGGCTCCTGGGGATCTGCCAAACTTCATTACCTCAGCATGACACACACACACACACACACACGTCCATGTGGCACTGACTAACAACATCAGAGTGTGTGGCACTGTAACTGAACACACAGAACGGTCTCCTCATTCACGTGGCACCGGGTTGCAATAGGCTCCGTTACCATGGTTACCACAGACACTGGATACAAGGCCAGCTGCGTTTTGGCGGGAAAAGTCCCTCGGAAAAAAAAAGCTTTTGTGTACTTTAATATTCTTTGTAGTGAAAAGAGGCAAAGAGAAGATCTCATTTCAACTGTGAGGGGAGAAACAAACAGGATATTTTCTTTACTATTCATTATTGCTTACAATATTCACAAATCGTTTGTAATATGCAAAGTTTTCCCAAAGTTCACCTTAACAATAATAATACTGTGGTGATGATACCAAGGTAAATACAATTCACTTAAAGAGTAAGGTAATACCATGATATTTTGGACATTTATCATAATATACCTATGACATTGTAGTTTTCTTGGACATACCATGGAGTACAATATATAAACAATCCCATACAAATTTCATTTCAAGGTACAATAGTACTGCCATCTGATAAAATCACTGTACCATGTTATAGTATGTTTTTGTAAGCGCCATTGCGGATGAAAAAAAAAAGGATGGTATTAGATGGTAATATCATGGTACCTTGATATACACCATGCACTTACAAAAGAGTACCAAAAAGTACCATCGTAATACCATGATATTTTTGGACATTTATCATAATATACTTATGATATTATGGTATTCTTGGACATACCATGGGGTACAATATGTAAACAATGGTACATTAATTTCATTACCATGGTATACTTCATAATACCACAGCACTGCAATCTGATACTATCACTGTACCATGGTATAGCATGTTTTTATAAGTGCCATGATACTAGGTCCAAAAAACAATGATGGCATCAACTGGTAATACCATGGTACTTTGATATATACCATGTACTTACAAAAGAGTACCAAAAAGTACCATGATAATACTATGGTATTTTGAGATACACATGATATTTTGGACATTTATCTTAATAGTACTATGGCATTCTTGGACAGTACCATAGTACTGCCATCTGATAAAATCACTGTAACATACTGTAACATCTTATAGTATGTTTCTGTAAGCACCATGGTAATATTTAAAAAAAAAAAAAGGATGGTATTAGATGGAAATACCATGGTACTTTAATATACACAGTACCATGCACTTACAAAAGAGTACCAAAAAGTACTATGGTAATACCATGGTATTTTGGACATACCATGGAGTACAATATATGGTACACATGGTATAACATAACATAACATAACATAACATAACATAACATAACATAACATAACATAAGGTACATTAATTTCATTACCATGGTATACTTCAAACAGTCACTGTACTATGGTATAGCATGTTTTTGTACGTGTAGCACCATGGTACTATGTCCAAAAGACGACAGTAGCAGATGGTAATACTATAGTACTTTGATGTATACCATGCATTTACAAAAGAGTAACAAAAAGGACAGTAGTAATACCATGGTATTTTGGACATGTACATGATATTTTGAACATTTATCATAACTGTACTATGGTATTCTTGAATATATCGTTAAGTACAATATATAAACCATGCTACACAAATATTATTACCATGGTATATTTCAACACACCATAGAACTGCCATGTGATACTCTCACTGTACCATGGTATGGTTTTATAAGTGCCATGGTACTATGTCCAAAAAACGGTCATGTATCAACTGTTAATACCATGGTACTTTGATACATACCTTGTACTTACAAAGGAGTACTAAAAAGTGCCATGGTAATTCCATGATATTTTGGACATTTATCATCATATTACTATGCTATTGTAGTATTCTTAGATATACCATGGAGTACAATATATAAACCATGGTACGAGAATTACCATGGTATACTTCAAAATACTATAGTACTGCCATCTGATACTATCACTTTACCATGGTATAGTATGTATTTGGAAGTGTAGCACCATGGTACTATATCCAAAAAAAAATGGTATCAGATATTCATACCATGGTTCTTTGATATATATCATGCTTCTACAAAAGAGTACCATAGTATTTTGGATATGCGTATGATAGTTTGGACATTTATTATAGCTGGGTATTCTTGGACATAGCATGTGTCACTATCTCCCAAAAACACAGTGATTATATCAGATGGTAATACCACTGTACTTATATATATAATATATATCATGCACAAGAGTACCAAAAAGTATTACCATGGTATTTTTTGGATTTTTTTGTAAAAAAAAAAAAAAAAAAAAAAAAACAAACAACAAAAAAAAAAAAAAAAAAGGTAGCATCATGGTAGCTTCATTTCCAAGAAACCTTATTGAACGATTTTGCAAGTGTGGTAAGCTAAATGTTTTGTAATGTGATTGTTTTATGAACAATCTTAAATATTTGGCAATCTGCTCATGTAATTAAACCTAATTTATGGTCACACTGTGTCAGAACGAGAAGCACACAAAACGCGTCACTCTATCAGGCGTTATCGCAATTTGAGGAATCACTAACGCAATTTTAGGAAGGGTGTAATAAAATGCACTCCATTGACAAACTGACAAACCGCCTTTTTCAACCTGGGATGAAGTCCAAGAGCTGTTAGTCATATGACACTGCTTACCCATGTAGGGTATCAGTGCGAATCAGACAAATAGAAGATTCGATCAGAACATTTGGTTGAAACCAAAGAGCCAAATTCCACAAAGGGGCCAGGACCACGTCATAAATCTGTCCAGGAAACCCTGGCGCCAGCCAGCCAGAAGTAAGCCTAACCAACCAACTTTCACAGCTTTGAACAACTTGCAACATTAAAACAAGAAGAACACAATTATTGATAATCCCAATTCAGGAAGGAGATTGTCAATATTGGGGCGAGAAACCCAAGATTAATGGTCAAAGATGCAGCACATCAGGACCATCACATGAGGAAACTTTGTTGGGTGGTGCTCCCCCACCCAAGACAAGAACCAGACTAAGTTCCTTCTAAATTCCTTTGTTCCTTGGAACATGCCCTTAGTTCACAGAATGGCAGAGACTGTCCATTTTACCTAAATATGCACCAAAATGATGCTTAAAAGGACTTATGAATGAACATCAGACCATTGAATAACTCCCTACTATGTATGTCACCCACACATTTGTCTATTATGTTCTAATCACTCGTTGTGTATGTCCTTTTTAATAACTATTGAATAGCTTAAGGGTTTATATTCATGTTTGGTATGTATGAGTTTGAAAATTCATGCTTTGAATGTTTCCACCAATCAATTCATTGTCAAATGCGTTGTATTCATGTTATAGGAATCATGGCCAAATTATACTCTGCAAGAGCGGGAAAATTCTGACCATGTGACTGATAAGATAACGTGCTGATTTATGTTTTGGGAGGAGAAACATAGCAATATCCCGAGTTAAGACAACATCTAATTGGTCAAGACACCATTTTGGGATGTGTCCAAAGCTGAGTTTAAAACCACAGGACACCATCAAATTTTGCTTTTAGTTTGGGCTTTTTGCTATTTCCATCGCTCCTAGCCATGCTTTTAGCCGTTGCTTTTAGCTTTTAGCTATTGGTCTTCGCCATGCTTTTTGCGTTCTTTGAACGTTTCCTGGCTTGCACGCCAGCCACTCCTCTAGTGAAAACATGAGGAGACCGTCACATTTCTTTCTTTTACTTTAATCTTTTCTTTCCGTTGAGAGTTTCGTGTTCTAAGTTAAGTTTTGCCGCTAAGCCGTGTCTCAGACTTCGTGCCCGCCTCAAAACTTCAACCAGCGTACACAACTCCATCCTCCAGCCAACGCCCAAGACATCACTTCCAATGACCACGGACTTCCAACCAATCAGCAACCTTGGGGAACCCCTTTCTGCAACGACGTCATCAAAGGAAACCCCTTAACACAAAGGCAACGCAAGTACAACCTCCAGATTCTAGCTGAACTGGTGCACTTAATATAAAGTTTAATAACCTCATTAAGAAACTCAACGCGAGGGTTAATTAAATGATTGATGGTTGTTCAGGTCTAAGCAATTGCATATACTTATGCTATAAACTTGGGATTTCACATTTTCACTCTTCTAAACTCATTCTTTCCTCATCTCTCTCTCTTTCTGCAACTTGTATGAATGTGTGAATGCGCGTCTATGTGTTAGATTAGTTTATATGTCTTAGGTTTTTCCAATAAATTCCTATTCATATTGAAAAGAGAAGTATCTTGTGTTTTGTGCTTATAAATTAATGTCTTAAACTGCCGACCTTGTTACCGTGCTAAGAAATAGTGTTTTCACTATATTTTGGATATTAGTATCCAGTAGAGTTGATGTTATACGGCTCGCTCAATGAATCACTGACCGATTCATTGATCCGCTGTAAAACGGAGATTCTGTTCAATCTTAAATGATTCCCTTTGAGCAAAATTGACTTCTGTAGATCCCCTACACCCACAATGACTGCAGGACATTTACCCGATTCACACTTCAAACATTGCCGTGGCTACATATTAACACATTTATTGTACAGCAAGTATAATAGCCAAGTCATAGCAGAGTTTGTGCTGAATAGGTTGGCAAACAATAAACGTGTGCAAGGCTCAAAGAGTAAGTTAATCTAACGGTTGGGGTCGTAAAAGCATTTCCTCCCTTTAGGTAGGGATTGCAACAGATGCTTCAAGGGGGTAAACTCTCATTCATACAGATATAATTCTCAGTTTATGAGTAGGCAATCATTACAAAGACTTAAAGGGACAGTCTACCAAGAAATGAAAGCATTGTCATCGTTTACTTACCTTCATGTCGTTCCAAACCCATTTAACTTTCTTTCTCCTGTGAAAAAATGAATAGAGAAATTATTAAAAGTTTAACTTTTCAATGCAATTATCAATCAGCTGGTGCTTAAACTTTCAAGCTTTGAAAAACAACAAAAGTGCAATAAAACTGGTTTATATGACCCATATAGTGTATTAAAAGCCTTCTGAAGACATATGATAGTTTTGTGTGAGAAAAAGACCGAAATGTACTAAATGTCTTTTGACTGAAATGCAAACAAATGTCTTTTTTCACTGAAAGTCTGAAAAACATTTAAACTGGTTTTGTAAACTGGATCAACCAATTCACAAAGAAATAAAAAACTCAATCACAAATCAGACATCATTATGAACATGTCAAGGAGAGCTAGGTTGGATGTTGGATAGAAATTATTTAAATTTAAGTCACACAAAGTTTTAGCATGACTTTAGAAGATGCACAAGTCGCATGGACCACATCTATGGCATTTTTGCATCGTTTTTGAGGCTTCAAATACACAGACTTCTTTCTTCGACACTCAAGTTTTCCCTTCATGACATAACTGTGATTTTACAGTCATCGTGTGAGTATATGCCTAGAAACATAACTAAGTGTGAGAGAAGTCACCCACAAATTAGATTCGGACGCCTCATGATGCCCTCACACGTACACACACACAAACATGGAAGTGTTCACAAAAACAAGGCCAAAAAGTAACACTAGAGTGACTCAAGTGACGTCAAACACTCGACAGCTCAAGTATGCATGCTTACGTACATTCATTCAAAAGCTTGGATTTATTAATTAAAAAAATAAAATAAAATTAATACTTTAATTCAGCAAGGATGCTTAAAATGTGACAGTAAATAAGTTTATATCGTTACAAACGATTTCTATTTCAGATACATTTCTGAGACTGAAATCACAGTTGTTTTGTCTCCTCATCAGTCATGAGAAAGTGTTTTGTGCAGCAGCATCTTTAAAGCCAATTATAAGACAGACGCCGGCATGATGCGGCGATCAGGAGGAGATGAGGGCAGCGTCACGCGGTGCGTCAGAGATCACGGCCATGACCAATCACAGATGCTGGCACAACTACAGAAGACACAACCAGACACAAGTTTATTAGGACCGCCTAATGAGGAGGAGGGAGGAGAAAGAGAGAAACAGAGAAAGCTTGCCGTAGGCACTCAACTTTCGCTCTGGCACAACTCAAAGGGATAGATCAGCCAAAAATTTAAATTCTGGCATCTTCTATTCAACCTCATGTTGTTCTGTAGGAGTTTCTATCTTCAATGGAAAACAAAGGGAGATGTTTTGAAGTATGTGCAAGCTGCTGTTTTACATACAGTGAAAGTAAATAGTTAATAAATTGACATAAGTACAATAAAAAAAAAGTAGGAGCATCACAAATTTATATAGTATTGAAGTATTTATCAATATTTTGAATGTTGACAAAGTTTTTTCAGTCATATTTTATGTGCTTCTTGTCACTTTTATTAGTTTGTGTTTAACATTCTACTTAGCTTTAATTTTATAGCCACACTTAAGTTAGTGTTAAGTCATATTAGTTAATGCATTTTTTAATGTTAACAAAATCAATAAATAATACTGTAATAAATGTACTGCTCATAATGCATGTTAATTAACGGATTAACTAACATTAACTAAATTAATAAACACTGTAATAAATGTACTGTTTGTGTTAGTTAACGCATTACCTAATGTTAACAAAATTAATAAATACTGTAATAAATGCACTGTTTTTGTTTGTCAATACATTCATGTTAACCAATTAATAAATACTGTAATAAATGTACTGTTTGTGTTAATTAATGCATTAACTAATGTTTACCAATTTATAAATACTGTAATAAATGTGCTGTTCATAGTTCATGTTAGTTAATGCATTAACTGAAGTTAATCAGTTAATGAATATTGTAATGGATGTACTGAAAACGTTAGTTAATGCATTAACTGAAGTTAACCAATGAATGAATATAGTAATGGATGTACTGTGCATGTTAGTTAATGCATTAACTGAAGTTAACCAATTAATGAATATTGTAATGCATGTACTGTACACGTTAGTTAATGCATTAACTAAAGTTAACCAGTTAATAAATACTGTAATAAATGTACTGTTCATAGTTCATGTTAGTTAATGCATTAAGTAATGTTAACTAATAGGACCTTAATGTAAAGCGTTTCCATTTGAGTTTGTTTAAATAATTGCAGTATTTCAATTAAAACTTTTTTGCAGTTATTTGGCAAAACAACATGGGTTTTTTTTTTTTTTTTTATGTTTTAGGGTCTTGAAATTCCATTGTCACCATAAATATTGATGGGAAAAATAGCAGCATGAATATTCATCACAACACCTTCTTTTAAGTTCCACTGAAGAAAGCAAATCATGGCTTTGTAATGACATGACAATGAGTAAATGACAAAAACCGAACTTTTCTGTGAACAAAACCTTGAATCAGCCTATGGACTCAACACTAATGAATGTTATTGCTTAGAGTTACAAAAGACATCAAAGGTCTGTGTGAATGTGTCATAGGCTGATCTTCTCATGGACAGACCCAAACACACAAACCAAGGTCAACAGACACACTAATTTACTTAAGCGTTAGGGAGGGAAATCCCAGGGGAAGTAAGGAAGGTGTTTTTAGTTTAGTGTAAAACATGTAAAACATACATGAGAAAAGATAAGGAAGTGGGATAACTGGAGTAAAGTTCAAGTTCAGGGCTGTTTGGAGCAAATGTGTGTGTGTTTTGTGGTCTAGGAAGCTGCTGCTGGTGTATAATCTAACGTTCTGGAAGTGAGTCAGTACACGAGCCTCAGTAATGGGATGAAATCTCACTGACTCACTCTCCCTTTTAAACACACACACGTGCACACATACTTGTTTTTGCTACTGGGTGGGGACACATGACTACATGCAGCCTGGTGGGAACCACCCTTTCTGATTGGTCTATAGACAAGGTAGAAACTGATCCACACTCCATTTACAGCTGTTATAGCAGCTATCACTTGTAATCTTGAGGCTGAGCCCCAGAAGACTGACCTGACATTTTACCAACTGCTGGGGACCCCGTCAGGTAGAAGGTCCTGGAGGGGACCTGTGACGCAATGTTTTCATATGCTAATTAATGACATCACTGTGTGCGTTTAAAAGGTTACCAATGGGGACCTCCCCCCAAACTTCTTAAATTAACATCATACAGATCAACAGGTGCTCCCAGCTACCACTAAGGTTGCCAACCATTCCGTACTAACTCATGCAGTATACTTTATCAAAATCAGAAATTGTTATCATAACTGTCTGAGGTAGGCTGCATAATCCACTGACAACTTCTCGCTCCCACCTCACTGTAAGTGATGTTTGCGCTAAGACCAATTCTGCCTGTATTCACTTTGGGAAATCAGTTTTGGCAAATACAAACAATGTGATTATTTTTCTTGAGTACAACATCCAGCCGTGCAAGAAAACATGCAATCTACGTGAGACGTGATTAATAAGGTAAACCATCTTTCACTAATGTTGTAAAATAGAGAAAGAGAGAAAGAAATAACATTTAAGTAGCATATTCTTTACCTTGAACCTTAATCTTGAATATAAGCACAACTGTTCCATATTTTTCTTTTCTGCAGTAGGCAAACCTAGCTACCACTAATCACATCCGTACTGCAAATACATTCAAATCCAAATCAATTGCATTCAAATAAATTGTTCTTTGACAAAAGTAGTTGTGACTAAACTTTATTTGTCATTTCTCTTATTTGACAAACATTTTGGCTTTGTGCAGCAGTTGAACAGTAGAAATACTGAACACATTTGACTAAACAAGGTCTTTTAAACCGACAATAAAGTTTTTGCAACAACAAATTATTCCATTTTTAAAAATTTTCAAAAATCATGTTTTTGTGTTAGTTAACTATTTCTTTAACCTAGTCAGAATAACCCAACTATAGTTTGACACATTAATTGGAATGCACAATGGAATTTTTTTCATTGTGCATTCCAATTAATGTGTCAAACTATAGTTGGGTTATTTTTGTTGGGTTACATGATTTTTGAAAGTTGTCAAAAACAGAGTTATATTTTTCAAATAAACTCAATTTTCCTTATAACGATTTTTTTTTTTCAAGAGAAGAGAATCTCACTGTACAAATACAAGTGCAAAAACTTCTCGAACAAAAACAGCAAAAACTTATCGTTTAGCACCTAGTTCTTGACATTCCTGAACAAGAAAATCTGACCTGAGACATGATTACTTATTTTTTCTTTTCTCACATTCCCTCTTGAATGCTGTGATTCGGTTCTTGATATAGAACTTGACTGATTCCCAGGTTCTGTGTTTAAGCAATACCGGCGCTGACCTGATGCAGTCTTCACACTGCCTTTTCCCCGGTACCCTGCCAGATGTGATGCAGTGAAATAATTTGTTCTCGACTGCCTTCACCTCCTCTTCTGTCCACTTTCTTTTTGGGCATCTTGACACATCTAAAAATGACAGTGGACAAATTTTACCTCAACTTTCAAGAGACAGTGTTTCACCTTACTTTAAAAGGCTGAGTGTAGAGTAAACAACAGAGGTAATGTACACTAGAACATCTGCATTCAATACCAATTAGAGGAGTACCAGACATTACTCTTGAGACCTATGAGATTTTACTTTCTGTACAATGTAGCTCCTAGCTAGGTCACCAAGACATAGGTGACATTACATAGGTTAATAACAAGAAAATTGTACATTAACTAGATTAACAGGGGCACTTTAAAACAATCTCCATCACGGATTTTTGAAAATGTGTAATGTGAATGTATACTGACCACACATAATAAATAAAGAAAGAAAGAAAAAGTTGACTCTGTTTAAGTCGTTTTTAGATTGAATCCTATTTCGCAAAGTTCAGAGACTACAAGTTAACAGATTAGCGTAATGTCTGCCTACATTCTGCATGGACATCCCACAAAAACGTAAAGCCCCAGACATGAGAACTTATTTGTGTGGATAACCAATCACAACAGACTGGGCCATCTAGCCAATCAGAGAACAGAGCGAGTTAGCAGTGCAGTCCTAACTCTTTACCTGAGCTTGAAGGACTCTCTCTCTCCTTTGCCGAGAACGAACATTCTTCTGGAAGATAAAAATATAATCACTTAAAAATTTTGCTGAACTGTAAACAAAAGCTTCAATAATGATGATGTCAAGTTAATTTCCAAAAGAAAAGGTTTGACTTTACCTGTAGATGCTGAAGGGGCCTGCTGACTCGAAGACTTGCTGCCAACTGAAGATTCCTCTGAAGGGAAGAAAATAAGACTTAATAAGAACTTTACAACATTATTAGCTTCAGACAATAGGATAGTGACCCCCGACATTATCTTCTCAACTTTAAAAGAACTAAGGAAAGGTTTTTAGAGCAGGAGAGTTGCCAAAGCCTGCTTGAATGCTGTAGGAAATGTTCCAGAAGAAAATGAAACATCACGTGTGATTGTTGACACAATGGTAAAAGTTAGGGCTAGTAAGAATGGGGTCCAGAGGACATGCAGTAGGATGGCGACAAGTCAGTGAGCAAATGATGGAAGTGATGCGCAGAGAACTAGTTACTAATGGTTGCCCCTTTTTTCAGTCAAGAAAAAAGTCCAGAGCTCAGTGTAGAGCAAAGGTGACCAGTGAGAATTGGGTGGGAGACAGGATGCAGCAGAAATAAACCATTAGTGGTGGAACAGGACTGTTCTAGGAGGCATACAGTGAACTGATGAAGGTGTGACCATTAGACATTCAGTGGCACAGCTTTGGTGAGAATGACACCAAGTTCCTTACCTGCTTTGTGAGTCAGGTGACTGCAGACCTGTTTTAGGTCACATGAGCATATCAGGGACAGCCACAGATACTTTATAATACAAATTGCAAAATCTAAAAACGTATTATTAATCCTAACCAAAACACAAACGTATTACGTCACTTGTGGTAAATGAAGGAATTCACATCAAATCACAGATGACCTTACCTATGGATGTTACAGAGGACTGACGGCGCTTTTTTGGCGGTGGCTTTTCACTCTCACTTTCTTCATCCTCACTTTCAGAAACTTCAGTTTCTACATTCACTTTCTCTGCAAAAAACAAAAAAAAGAAAATAATGTAGAAAAAAATTTGTTTCCATGCTTCTTTGTAATGGAACTAAACAGTGGCAATATAAAATGTGTAAGAGCAACAATGTCGTGTTCTTACCATTAGGATCAATGTTCATTTCGTCAAGGTTTTTCCCCTTGAATTCTGATACTCTTCCCTGTTCAAGGGCCATCAGCACCTTGCTGATCTTTGCAAGTTGTAACGTTCCTTCAGGTAACCGGTAAAACTTTCTATGGACCCTTATATCATGTCCCATGAAATCCGCTAATTGGTCTAACTCAGTATCGTTCAGATTCAGGACTTTAGAGAGCGTTGCAATGTGTTTTCGCAGCTTTGTGGATGATAAAGTCTTTGGATGTTTGGCTCCACATTGATGGGCAACCTTCCTGATGCAGTCTGTGCCTTTGTAGTACGATGTCTCAGTCATGGGTATTGCGAAAAAAAAGAGATTTTCATCCAGTACGCCACAGGCTTGACGATTCTTCACAAGTAGCTCCATGGAATCCAGCATACTTGGGGTCAGGAGTATTGGCACCTTTCTGTCACGCTTGCCTCTAATTTCGACGCGCTGGAAATGTTGACAGAGCTTCTGCTCAACTTCAGATAAAGCATCAGCGACATCTGAATGTAAATCAGATGTGTTTCGGAGAAGATATGAATTCAATCTCATTTTTGAAACCTCTCCTGCTCTCCTGCGATTAAACACAATAACATCACACAGAGTTACTTGGGCAAGATTTGTCCAGTTCTTCTGACTTTTTTCAAGTTTGAGCTTTTCTTGGTAGAGATCAGTTTGATTGCGGAGATACATGTGCATTTTTTTAACATCCTCTGTAAAAGGGAGAAGTTCAGGAGCGTTCCACTTTGCTTCATTAAGCGTCTTCAAGGCTGAGGCAGACACCAATTCATTCCATTTTGTCGAATACATGTGCTGAAACATTTTGACATTTTTTACATCGTTTTCATCTCCTGCGATCATTGCTTCACATTCTGCAATATCGGACATTTTTTTAAGGTTGTGCCCCAGTTTTAATGCCAAAGATGGAATTCCAAAGACTTCATCTTCATCTCTGAATCCTGATGTCTCTTTAACAGCCTTGATCACGTGATGGAAGTTTGCAGGTATGAAAAAGTCTTTTATACTCTGCAGCTTTCCCATTTTCCTTGCACTGATCAAAAGCCTACCAGCCTCGCGCATTTTAGTTCTGATGTATTCGTGCTTGGTTTTGTCATTGCCCATCCTGTTACACAGGTGTTCTCCAAATTTGATGATGTATGCATCACTTTTAACAGCACATGTTACTTCATCTTGCTTCATGTCACTGATCAGTTTCCATAGTTTTTTTGCTACTCCTTCAGGAACAGGCTCAGCATAAGCACAGAGTGCTTGAACTCTGGATCTACCTGGTTTGGTGACCTGGCACTTCCTGGCCAACTTGCACCTTGACATATGCCTCCAAAGTGCTTTTCTCCTGAACAGCCCTTGGCAGTTTAAACAGTGCATGTAGTCCTTCACATTAACTTGTTTCGCACTGGATTGTTGACGAGGCACCAACACTCCTTTACCAGATTTAAGAACATCTGTGTTGTGTGCACGGTTCCCTTTGTTCCTCAAAAGGTCCAGATTGATCCTCCTTTCTTTAGACCCCTTTGGGTAAGAAAGAGCTTTTGCTACATCCACTTCATTCTTATGAACTTGGGCCAAGTGTCTTGCCATTTTACAGAATGGTTTGGAGCAGTAAAAGCAATACTGCTTTTTGTTGTACATTCTTTGGCCATATGCAGTCTTTTTTATTTTCATCACTGAAACCTCACTACCACTGTTACTGTTACTGTCTAAATTAGCCGTTGTCTCCTTATCTCCAAGTGGAGAACATTCTTTGTCTGCATTCACAGGAGATGAGGAAGTCTCAATATTGTCAGAAAGACTCTCAGATTCTTCTGAATCGGTCTCTGAATTAGGGACATATTCGTCTCCGCTGTCAATGCTGCTTTCATCTGAAGTGGATCTGAGGTTCAGTGAGGTCTTTGTAAGCTGTAAATACCAAATTTATAATAAGCATTAATAAGCATAAATTCACACAATATTGTTTCAGTTGCACGTTTATGTTACCTCATCTAGTTTATGGATTTATTAAAAGGTTAACAATTATAAGCTTAATAAACACCAAAGACTTTGAATATACACTTGCCCTGTGTACTTTGAGAAAACTGGTAACAAAAACCTACTCCCCAGTATTATAAACGGAGAAATTCCTATTATTAATCCAGAAATTCCATGTTGCAATAAAGAAACATTAAAACAACTGCAAAAAAAAAACTACTTTACTAATTCATCTATAAGTAGTAAGTTACTCCAAGTAACTTAACTCTTCAAATTAAACTCTTTATTCTTTGAAATTGCCAAGTACTGAATGTTATGTTTAAGCTTTGACAAAAAGGACCTTATGCACATAAATGCTCATAGACATGATAATAAATGAGACCGTTAACAACCTCAGCAATACAACTGATACTGTAGACTAAATGTAAACTTAAGACAAAGTGATAAGCACATGCATGTTAGAAACATAAGAAACTTACAAATGTGCTGTCAGTCCTCTTTAACTCTGGGATATCACAGGCTCTTGGTGAAACAGAAGAACTGGGCACTTCTAGAATCACTGTATCTGCATCACTGTCCATGTCCTGGACAAACATAAATATAATCAAATATATTTTTATACAGCAGTGTTCCATCTCTGACTAAGTTTACATGTGGGGACACCCACTTTTTTACCCACTTCACTGATATTACTCATTCTTAATTTGTTGCAAGATAACTGTATCTTAAGTATTGCTGCTTTTGCTTTAGAGGAAAATTAAACGATATAAAAGGGATAGGACATAAAAAGATATTAAAACATAACTGCTAATCAAGTTGAATTGCAACAAATTAAAAATCAATAAATATAACAAAAAAGCAAGTATTGCGATGTATGGCTGCGTGATTTATAAAAAATATTTTATTGACTGTGATATCTGACAATATTGTCTATTCGAGCCCCACCTTTGCCAGAGACAACAAGCACTATAAACACATTAGTTTGGTTGTGCTTTATCTTACAGTAGTCTGTGATTCAGTAAGCTCAATTTATTTAAAGGTTTGCTTTTCTTTTTTCATAGACTTTTGTGACTTTTCATAAATTCTGTACTCTGTAGCATGACTAGCAATGTAAATAAATATGCACGTTACATAACAGTATGTGTGTTTATAAAGCATTTACATTGTATTTATTTCTTTTTTTTAAATGGTTTGAGTGATGCATGTGTGTAAGGAATTAAAAGCAAGCAGAATACAAGTGTTTTCTAAAGCTAACTCAGTTTCTAAAACCAAGCTCAGAATCGATTCTGAAATTCTAATAATAAATCCAGATTTGTTGGAGAGAGAATTGCAATGGAATTATTTTCAGTTCCATTCAACAGTTGTCTTTATGATACAGAATTAAATTTTAAATACTGAATAAGAGCAAGGGTAATGTTTTATATTAAAAGAAAAACAAACTGTTAATTAGTTTCCTGTATCACAGGTCAATGTCAGACAAAGCGCAACCAAACTGATGTTTGTTTTACGGTGTGTTTGTTTTACGGGGTGTCATCTCCAGCAGGAGCGGAAAAGAAGGGGCATTATGAAATGAATACTTACCACTGATTTCTTTGTAAACAGTGATTGTTTGGCTAGGAGCTTGGGAACATCTGAAGACACAGAACTGTCTGGATTTTCCTTTGAATCCTCCTGTTCAGGTTAACAGAAATAGTCAGTTGTCAAATTCTTACGATAACTTTGAATTAAAAAATAAATAAATAAATGTTTTACCAAGGATCCTTTTTCACACATCTGTTGTAAGTTAAGTATGTCTTGCTTGAGGGGAGATGGGACCTGATCATCTGGGGCCTGGGAGGGCATGATGGGACAAACACTTGATTTTTTTTTTTGTGCCTGAAATAAGAATTGAATGCACAACTGTAATCATACAAATAATTTAGTTTCACTTTGCAGCTTCACATGCTTTAAGAAGTGTATAGTGGACGTGATATTTGATTTTATTTGATATTTAATTGTCTGCCTTAAAGTTATGTCGACAATAGTTTTGTGCATATGTTCATATAATCATAAAAACAAAATATTTTACATATGAACACAATTTCTTAACAATACGACATGAACAACTTAACCGCAATTTTATACAGACTAATGTGTGCAATGATTTAGGCTACGTCCATGCATGAAATGTAAAAATAGGTTAATTAAAAATAAGATCAAATAATGAAATTGAAATCACCTTCTGTCTAGCTGATTGTCTCCTGGCACACATATCATGATGCTTTCTCAGTCTCGTGATGCGACGTTCAAACCTGCTGATCCTTTGGTTGGGTTTATCTGGTCTGTGCCAAAGGTAAAATAAAATCGTTAACACATACTGCACACCTCATTAACTCACAATTAGGTAACATGTGTGCATACACCTATGAACAACTATTTGCTATCAAATTAAATATTAAATACTATGATGACGTGATTTTTTTTTTATCTTTTGGGTCACGAATACGACAAAATTAACAGTTAATGCCCACTAACGCGCTGATTCCGTAATGCAGACATGAACTTGTGATTACCATTATTAAAGTTAACATTACCTCTAAACTTTTTAATTATGAATATGAGACGTGCATAAAATGAATTGCCATGCACTCTGAGGTAACGTTTAGAACAGACGTGCCTTTAGGTTAATCCTTTCAAGTAGACCTATTACAGTACGGTCAGACTGCACTAACATTTATGTACAGTTACATGACCGCGGTAAAGTTAGTTTGGTGTTTGACATTCATTAGACATTCGGTTTCATACCAATTAAACTGTTCGCGCCTGTTATGTTTTTAGCTCAAATTTAGTCAGATGGACATAAATATATGTCCTTTATGTTGCACAAGGCTTAATTTCTAAAATAATAATAATAATAATAATAATAATAATAATAAATTAACCATCTAAATTAATTAAACAATTAAACTACATGACATTATACTATAAAACCAATACTAAAATGTTCAGAAAAACATCCCTGTCAATGCACAAGACTCTGTTTTTGGAATTAGCACTTTATGGGTTTTATAATAATTTTACAACTTTTAATGTATGAAATAATATAAATTCATTAAACAACAGCACCTTTTGAGATAAAGGTATCAAAACAACTGTAAAAATCTCTCAATATTATCCCGTCATGCACAAAGCTTGTTTTTTTTTTTTCAGAATATTCCTTTATTGTTTTTATATACAGTACTGAATCTGCATTTTTGATGTTTAACATATTGTACCCACTTAAAATATAAAATTATTTTTACAGTTGATAAATTATAAAATAATATTTGTACTTTTTTTTTTTTTACTTTTATACATAAAGGTATGCCTCAGTGACAGCTCTGTACCTTTTATGTGAGAGTGTAGGAGCATAATAAAATGCTAATTAAAAAAAAGACATGACACTTAGAAGCTTTTGCATCTCAGCTCTTCACATACATGTAACCCATTTAAATCCAATAAATTCACCACTTTTGGCCTGAATGTAGCAATAAAGTGAAAAATCCATATTAGTATATTTGTAATCATATTTTGTAATTGCAATTTTGACCTTCCTTATTGTTGTATTATATTTTATTTTAATTTATTTCGTTTGAATTGTTGTTTTGAAACCTTTATTTCAAACTGTGTCAGAGTTTAATGAAAGTAAAGGGGTACAGTATATTAAACATATCAAAAATACAGTTTCAGTACTGTATATAAAAACAATAAAGGAATATTCTGAAAAAAAAAAAAACAAGTCTTGTGCACGACAGGGGATAATATTTAGAGATTTTTACAGTTGATTTGAAACCTTTACATCAAACGGTGTCAGAGTTTAATGAATTTAAGTGGGTAACGTACATTAAACATCAAAAATAAAATTAGCCCGGCTAATTGCCTAATGATACATTAATTAGAAGCAGTACTTTACTCTGTTTAATTGATCTACCTCATCATAGTACGACTATAAACAGAATTCAAATTTACCATGATAGTCATTTTTCTATTATAAGTCTTACCTTAATTCGTCCATGATGCGTCCGGAGAAGATGTTGCCTGCGTCGTCGTCATCTCAAAATGGCTGTAACGTTAATTGACTCCGTGCACTCAAACCTGTCATGAATTAAGATGGCGGCCGCGCGATCGCAGACGGGAGGGGGAGGGGTGGTCGCGATGGGGACTCGGTATGTCCGGTAAACACACACTTCTGGAGATTTCCATCAGGCCTGCTGACAGTCTGCCGTCGGTGGTGTTTTGTTTACACCCTTACATTGGCAAGTTGATTATGTTCAGGGATTCGTAGCATTTCAAATATATGTAGTTCAAATACAAAATAATATTTTGTTTTTAAATAACTAATTTTAATTTAAATACATTTAAACTTACTATTTTTGTATTGTCAAAATAAAAAAGATTAAATGTATTTAAATACAAATGACATTTTTCTAAAGATACTTAATAGCTACAAATTACAAATTGAAGCCTATTTAAAATGCATGTAAATACTAAAATTAAATATATTTACATGCAAAAGCATTTAAAAACAAAATAGTAATTTGCATTTCAAATAAATGTATTTGAAATACTGCCCATCTCTGATTATGTTTTATGCCTGATCCAAAACAAGGCAATGAGATCTGTGATCTTTTGCATACATTCCTTTTTCAAAATTGAATAAAAAGTTAAGATTTTATTTTTATTCAGATTTGTATTTTTAAATGCTATGCTGAATACCAAACTTTAAATAGATTTAAATCAATTTTAACTATAAATTTCATGGACACAAAATGAAATATTGTTTTTATATTTAATAACATTTAGTGCCAAAATGAAAAATTCAACAGATTAATGTCAATTTAAAAGTTTTCTTTTGTTAAATTGTTTTTCCTACACTTTTGAGATCCATTACTCTAAAATCATGATAATACACGACTTGATTTTAATTTGATAAAACTGACACGGGCACTGCAGAACACCTCTAACACAATGACTAGTGAGACTGTACCCTCCTGCTCCTGTAAAACAGTCTGCACATTCTCACTCACAAGCAAATACTGTCACTATACTCAACCCAACACCCCCTGCAGCCATGTGGAACTCTCTTAAAAGCACTTAATGTGAAAATGCTTTGGCCCGGTTTCACAGACATTGCTGACCTTAAGCCAGGACTAGGCCTTAGTTAAATTAAGATATTTAGGCAACTTTTACAAGAATGAAGAAAACATTACTGGTATCTTGACATAGAACAATGACACTGACGTATTTTAAGATGTCAGAGCAAGATATTTTCAGCTGAGACAGTTCAAACATGCATTTTAGTCTGGGACTAACTTAAAGGAATAGTTACCCAAAAATGAAAATTCTGTCATCATTTGCTCTCCCTCGAGTAGTTCCAAACCTGTATGAATTTATTTGTTCTGCCGAACACAAGGCAAGATAATTTGAAGAAAGTTTGTAAGCAGGCTGTTTAAGTCACCACTTCTGTATTAGGAAAAACAAATACTATTTGCAGGTCTTCAAATTTGGAAATTAAAACCTCATATGAATACTAACACAACATATCACACTGTGTCATTATTTATTTATCAAAAATAAAACCAAAAGACGTGTGACAAAGTTAGGACACTGTTAACATAGGAATTAACGGATGACCAGGAAGTGAGCACCTCTATAAAAGCAGATGTTCTGGCAGTTTGAGTGTCTGGAGCCTTCAGGTGTACTTGTGTTAACACAATGACAGGAAGAAAAGACATTAACAATGACAGTTAGAGAAGCAATTGTTGCTGCATATCAATCCAAGAAGGGTTATAACTATAAGCTATAGACTAGCTAATCTACAACAAAACTGGTGAAAAGGAATGAAGGGATTGCAACTGTCGAGTCAAAGTCCAGAGCTCATCTGAAATGCTGTGGTGAGAGATGTGCATAAACAAATGCCCACAAACCTCAATAAACTAGACATTACAGCATTGTAAAGAAGAGCGGGCAAGATTGTGAGAGACTGATAAAGTCATACAGAAAACAATTAAGATTATTACTGCTAAAAGTGAATCCACAAGCAACTGAATCAAAGGATGTCTTAACCTTGTCACACATCTTTTCTATCTTGGCTTTATTTTTTTGGAATAAATAATGAAACACTGTGATATATCATGTGTTGTTGTTCATCTGAGGTTTTATTTTCCAAATTTTAAGACCTGCCAAGGATAAGGGGTCTCGTTTATGAAACTCTACATAGATTTCATCCTAAAAGTGTACATATGAACAAATGCTAGATTTTGCATATGCATCAAAGTTTTTTCATAGAAAAAAATCATGTGTATGCCAGAACCTGTGCAAATATCCCTTTATAAATCCCAGTCAGGGGAAGATTGCGTGAACATGCATATATTAGAATAGAGTTGATCTCATTAATTTCCGCTGGCCAAATAATATTTTGACTGTTTTAAACAATTCAAATTAATTTTATGAAGTTTATGATAAGGTGTTTTATTTTAGTGTAAAAACGAATAGGCCTATATTTATTGCAGTGTGAATATACTGTAATTGTCTGACTCTGCGTATCACAAAGTGTTTTAAAAAGGAAATGTGCAAATCTTCCAATTTTCTTTGTTGTAACCTTCAAAGACAGTAGCATTATTCATAATGTTGTGGAGATGCCTTCACACGTCAATAGCACTTCCATGCAGCTGCGGCTGTACAGTAAGCTATTATCATTGGTCCTTGTATTCATTGATACCGGACAATGGACCATTTGACCACCGAATCTAGCAGTATCCACCTTAATATCGAAGTACAGTGCCTTGCAAAAGTATTCATATGCCTTCATTTTTTCACATTTTGTTTTGTTGCAGCATTATGTTAAACTGTTTTAAATTAGTTTTTCCCCCACATCAATTTACACTCCATACACCATAATGACAAAGCAAAAAACAGATTTGCAAATTATACAAATTTATTAAAAATGAAATAAGTACACTGCATAAGTATTCATACCCTTAACTCAGTACATAGTTGAAGCACCTTTACAGCCTCAAGTCTTTTTGGGTCTGATGTGACAAGCTTTGCACATCTGCATTTGGCAATTATCTGCCATTCTTTGCCTCACCTTTTCACCTCTCCAGCTCTGTCAGCTTGGATGGGGGCTGGCAGACATTTTCTAGAGTCCTAGTTGTTCCAATCGTCTTCCATTATGGATAATGGAGGCTACATGCTTCTGTGAACCTTCAATGCAGCAGATTTTTTTCTGAACTCTTCCCTAGATCATTGCCTTAACGCAAGTCTGTCACTGAGCTCTACAGGCAGTTACCTTGACCTCAGGACTTGGTTTTTGCTCTGATATGCATTTTCAGCTGTTAGACCTTTTCTGAGAGGTGTGTGCCTTTCTAAATTATACTCATTCAAATGAATTTGCCACAGTTTAACTCCACTCGAAGTGTAGTAACATCTAGAAGCAATATGAATGCTCCTGAGATAAATTTCGAGTGTCCCAGAAAAGGGTATGAATACTTATGCAACGGGATCTTTTCAGATTTTTATTTCTAATAAATTTGCAAAGTTGTTACAAACTTGTTTTGTGCTTTGTCATTATGGTGTATGAGATGTAGATTGATGTGAAAAAAAAGTAATTTAAAGCAGTTTAACATAATGCTGCAACAAAACGTGAAAAAAATGAAGGGGTATGAATGCTTTTGCAAGGCACTGTAAGTGTGGAATATTGACCATTGTTCTCACTAAAAAGTATGTTCTCATAACATAAGATGTGTAGTTTAGAATAAAGATGGATTATTGTGCACCTACAACACTCCTTGCTGTCATTAAAAGAGAGAAAGTGATCAAGCTCATCCACTACAGTATGTATAGGCTATGTCTAAATTCATAGAATTTTGATTTAACCTCTGTGTAACAACTTTATGTAATTTCAGTGCTTATCTATATTAATGAGAGTGGAATATTTAATGTAAATATGTATATTGACATGAAAACAGTTGCTTACAAATTGTTTCCTTCATTACTTTTCTCACTTCTGGAAAAGTCTACATGCACTAAACAATATAATTTATACTATTTTTTTTTTTTTTAATTATTAAATAACAATATTGTTTAAGGGAAATTAGCTGGTATCTAAATATTCTATTAATCATTGTTAAAATAAAACCACATTTTACATATTTAATTTGTGGTTTAAAAAAGGAATGAATGCAAACATATGCGGACCCATTGATTATGTCAGAGATCACAGAAGATTAAGATCACAGAAGAAACACCTAAGATATTACATTTGGATATGTTTAAACATGTCAGAGCATATATATAAAAAAAAAAACAAAAAAAAAAACAAAACACAGTTGTTCCAATGTTGACCACAGGGGGCGCTCTCTGAAACACACTTTATACACAAACACAATTTTTTTCAGTAAACCTACCCCGTAAGGACCAAGGGGCATTTTGTGGGAAACACTGCCACCTATGTTAAAATGGCCATTTCTATCGTTTTCAATGGGTGTGCCCGTGGGGACCTAGAATCAGGTCCCCACCGCTCATGAGTTCCCCACAGGTTTGGTGTGCAAACAGGTCCAAGTCCCAACCGGGATATAAAAACAAGTACACACACACACACACACACACACACACACAGACACACACAGACACACAGACTCCAATGTTAGAAGCTGGAGCGCTCACCTCTTAACTCGCCCCAAATGGAAAAAGAAAACAGGATTACAAAAAGGGTCAACAGATGGAATAAGAACAACATAAACAAAGAAACAGGATCAATTGACTGCGGTTACTTTTATCTTTAGTAACTTTTATAGGTGTGACTCATCTGACTGCGGTCAAAGACCTTTCCGCTTTAGTCTAATGCAATCTATCAAAATATTAATCTTACCCTGATATTACTATGGCACCAAAACATATTTCCATACTCAGGTCACACTTTGAAATGTCAGCACGTCAAACATTGAATAACAAACTACATAACCAAAAGGCATTTGTAAACAAACTATGCTTCTCTCATTACTAACTAACTGGAGTAAAGGTGATTAAAATTGATTTTTTTTTTGTGATGACGTTAGTTCCACTGGACATGTTTCACATAAAGTGTCCAACTGCTTACATTTATATGTACTGAAGAATGTTTACATTGATATATACAGTGTATTTGTGTGTATTTTATCATTTAAAAGCAAACAAACGTCTATTTGTGAACTTTAGCTTGGAAAGTGTGTCTCTTTGTATCGGGTTAAATTTTTTTAGATATTTTTAATTGTAGTTCAAGTATCCAAATTCACACTTAGGGGGCCACTGTAACTATCCAACAATAATATTAAGTAAACACCCTGGCTAGTATTCATCACTGACTAAGTTACCCACAAACCTCCTCCTGTTTTTACAGTAAATCACAATTTCCCTTACATCGTAACAGCTGACAGGAAATGTCGGAAGAAAATAAATAGTTTTCACATGACCACTTACACTGGATTCCTGCCTTACAAGCCCCCTACGCCACTTCAGATTGCCTCCCGGGAGAACAGATTCCCCTCCTGCTATTTTGGGCAGGAAAAGCGGCCGTTGTTCCTGGAAGTGATGACGGATGGAAGCTTCCTCCGCGGTTCGCAGCGCCATCTTGCGTTCGCTGGACGAACTGCTGAAGGTGAGTCAGCAGCATGCTGCAATCACTCAGCACCGAGCGACATTCAGGTCAGATGAGATCACCGAATTATAAGGACCGGGAAAGTCACACGGCTTCGATAAAACGCTTAGTCACCGTGATACAGAAGCCTCTTACGTATGATAGTGAGGCTGTTTGTTTGTGTGAGTGACTGACCGCGCATCTGTATCATCGAGCGCCTCAGATTTACAAGAGGACCCGGATATCATCAGCAAGCATTTTTATCGCTTATCGCTCAAAAATTCAACAATATCACCTTATAAATCTAAACATAAATGTTGAGTCATTAATATTAGCATAAAATGCTAACATGACACAAAGGCTGAATAGAACAACTGACATAAATGCACAAAACATGGAACATAAACTAAAAGATGAGCTTGAAATACCTTAATGTTTGGACGCACTTCCTTACATGGGGACGATTTTCCACTTGCATGTCAGTTGTCAGTCTGATACAATTAAGACAAGAACAGACTAAGATTTGATATAAATGTGCATAGCACATTGCAATGAGGTTTCCATGACCTTTCTGAAACCCCTAAAATCACAATTTTAAAATTACCCTGGATTGTGGGAATCTTGGGACTCCTAAAAGGTGATCAAATAAACATTTTGCTGGCATATGCAATTAAAATCTAATTAAAATTCAACAGGGAAATAATACTAAAAATATAAATAATAAAAATATTGTCCACAAGGGCGTATTTTAATTTCTAATGAATACAATGCTCATTGGACATGGACTCAAACAGGTCTGCAGATCTGACTAGAGGCCCTACACAAGTAAACGCTAAACCCTAACCCTTAACATTAATAAATATTAAACGTAAATAAGATAAATAAATATTAAGTAAATAATATCTACTAAAATGGTTTACTTTTAAGATTAAATACAAATGTATGGATAAGAACAAATTAAACGATTTGTTCAGTAAATCAAACAGGAGCAGATACAGTTGAAGTCAAGTCAAGTTCACATACACCTTGGAGAATCTGCAAAATTGTAATTATTTTACCAAAATAAGAGGGATCATACAAAATGCATGTTATTTTTTTTTATTTAGTACTGACTTGAACAAGATATTTCACATAAATGATGTTTGCATATAGTCCACAAGAGAAAATAGTAGTTGAATTTATAAAAATGACCCCGTTCAAAAGTTTAAATTCACTTCATTCTTCATACTTTGTTGTTACCTGAATAATCCACAGCTGTTCTTCAGAAAAATCCTTCAGGTCTCAAATTCTTTGGTTTTTCAGCATTTGTGTGTATTTGAACCCTTTCCAACAATGACTGTATGACTTTGAGATTCACCTTTTCCCACTGAGGACAACTGAGGGAGTCATATGCAACTATTACAGAAGGTTCAAATGCTCACTAATGCTTTAGAAGGAAAATCGATGCATTAAGAGCCAGGGGTGAAAACTTTTGAACTTGTGATGTGTACATGTTTCTTATTTTGCCTAAACATTTTTTTTTTTTTGCCCTTCAGAAGCTACAGAAGATACTTACATGTTTCCCAGAAGACAAAATAAGTTAAATTTACCCTGATCTTCAAATTCAAAAATGTTTAATTCCCCGGCTATTAAAGCATCGTGTTTCCTTCCGAAGCATCAGTGAGCGTTTCAAAGAAAAAAGGTGTAAAAAGATGGATCTCAAAATCTTTCAGTCATTGTTGGAAAGAGTTTAAACACACAGAAATGCTGAAAAACCAAAGAATTTGTGAAGGATTTTTCTGAAGAACAGCAGTTAGTTTAACTGTTTGGGACAAACAAGGGCCTCATGAACAACTATCACTAAAAAAAAAAATAAATAAATAAAAGAATCAAGTGCATGTAAACTTTTGAATGGGGGAAATGTTAATAAATCAGCTATTATTTTCTCTTGTGGACTATATGTAAATATCTTATTCAGGTCAGTACTGAATAAAAAAATAACACGCATTTTGTACAATCCCTCTTATTTTGATAAAATAATTCACATTCTGCGGATTCTGCAAGGTGTATGTAAACTTTTGACCTCAGCTGTATGTCCCTTTGAACATTGGTATGTTTCCATGTTGTTTGAGGCTTTAACATGACTTAGACACGAGGGACAGTAGTGGATGATGATGATGACGATAAACATGGAGAGATGTTTCACACACAGAGCAGGGTCAAACACTCACAGCTCAGTCACCTCTGAGTCCACACAAACACTTGACGTCAGCACAACAGCTTGTTCAGATTTCAAATCCAGGAACTAATTAGGGCCCGTTCATTACATAATATTGATCTCAGCCTCACTCTACTGTAGGAGAAAAGTGTATACCTTGAGAGGAGCCAAAAATAAAAACTATATAGGACTGTTGTGTTGGAAAGGAGTTCGCTCTAACATTAATTTTTATATTAATAGTCCTAGTTGTCATGTTTGATAACAGATTGCTATTGCTTACTATTAGTTTGGGATCTGTAGGATTTTTAATGTTTCTGAAAGAAGTCTATTCTGCTGCAAGACTGCATTTATTTGCTAAAAATTCAGGAAAAATGTGAAATATTATTACAATTTAAAATAACTGTTTTTTTTTGTTTTTTTTATGCATGGTTACTCCAGTTTTCAGCATCACATGATCATTCAGAGATCATTATATGTTGTTCAAGAAACATTCTTACTATTAATGTTGAAAACAGCTGTGCTGTTTAATATATCTGAGGTTATTTTTAAATAAATTCAGGATTGTTTGACAAATATAAAGTAAAAAGAGGAGCATTTATTTAAAAACAAACTTTCTGCAACATAATAAATGACTTGACTGGAACTTTTGATCGATTTAATGCATCCTTGATTAATAAAAGTGTTACTTTCTTTAAATCTTACTCACCCCAAACTTTTAAACATTATACAATTAGTATACACATTTTACCTGCATTAGCAAATGCTAAAGCAACACTGGTATACACACAGATTAACATTATTAAAATCACTTACACAGCTTTCTTTTGGCTTACTGCTTTAATGACTACTAAAGTCCCAAAACAGATTTTAAAATGTTAGTGGAGAAGAGACTGGTTCACAATAATTAAGGTTTCTTCACTTTAATTTGACATTCATCCCTTTCCATTGATGTTTACATCATGAAATGGTTTAGATACAGAATGCATCAAATCAAATGAGGAAATCAAAAAGTGAAAATGGCAACAAAAAAATACCAAAAACCAAACAGAAAAAAATGCTTTTATTCCACCTTCCAATCTTGCAAGTTTAACATTTTGGCTCAAGCTGGATGATAAATCAATGCAACAGGCTGCACATTACGCTCCAACCATTGCTATGTCTCTGCAAAGAAAATTTCTCCTCAACACAAATTAAACACCTCAGACATTACCGCCCTGAGCAGCACTAACAACAATGCAGATTAGTGGCAAAACACCTCGCTCAGCTCACCTTTCAGAGTAAAACGATATTCTTTTACACTCCAGGAGCGTCATACAGCAGCTGCGAGCTAATCCTACAGTAAAAGGCCTGAGGAGCATTGTGTCAGCAGTGAACGTCTCTGGCCACTGGTCTAAATCACTGAAGAGAGACAAAACAATCGAGCATTCAGATGGAGAGGGGGCAAGAAATCCTAGACATGGCTCAGACAGGTGTGAAGTAACCCTAGATTGAGAATAACCTGAAAAGCATACAAAAAACTGTTTTTTTTTTACCGCAAAAAAAGAATGCGGTAAGATATGAAGAAACAATTTATGCAGCAGGAGTGAAAGTTCAAAGCGCACCTGCCAGCACATGCGTGACAGATATGATAAATTACAAGACATCAAAGAGAGTACGCATACCTGCGAGAAATGCCGTCAGACCACAGAAAGATTTCTGGATATCAGATCCATTACTTTCAGAATCAATATTGTCCTAATTGAATCCAGAGCTGCTAAAAATGATTATTAAACTCGTTATTAAAAATGCTCAAGGCATTGGTGATGCACTTTAAATTTGAAAGCAAACGTCCAGCATTGGCTTTAATTTAAGAAAACAAAAAACCAGAACAACTTTAATTCTCATCATGCACCGAAACATGGGAGAAAGCTGTCATCATAAGCAGTTAGCAACTTTTCTGATACAAATTGCCATTGCAGTTTAAAATCTGATTAACCCTTGTGCGATCTTTTGGACATTTTTGTCCATTTCAGTTTTGTTTGTTTTTTTGATCATTTTGCCTGTTATTGCCAGCTGCAGAAATTTTGGCACAGGTGTGTATTTTTATTGGAATTTTACTATTTCACCCCCATTTCCTTTAATAAATCTATTTTGCACTAGGTACAAAAAATAGTTACTCCCAGGACCTTAAGGACAAAAATGTCCCCTGTTGAAACTGCTATTTTTTAAATCACAGTGCTATTTAACTGTAAATGATGCAATTTTTGTTAATAGACTTTCATTCTGTTGGCAAGGATTCAAAATTATTATTATTATTTATTTATTTTTTTATTTATTTATTTTTTTTTTTTACAGTTTTTACCAGATGGTGCTTTTTTAGATTTGGCCAATAAAGCAAATACTCACTTTATTTCTGTTTTCTGCTTCTGCATTTTATAGAGCCAATTGGATAAATAACGCAGCTATAATTGTGTGGGTGGTTTGTATGTGTGCGTGCGTGTGTGTTCTTGTAATATTTGAGAGAAAAAAATACTGCAAATCACAAACCCAACCACTGTGTGCACCACTGCAATCTTTTCTTACGCCCAAACAAAATCTTACTGAAAGCTCATTTTTTGAGATATCAACCTCAAATTTGGAACATAACTTGTTTAGATGTATGGCTTTGATTTTCTAGCAAGAGTTCAATGTGTTTCATAAAATATACATTTTATATAAAATATTGTTCATAAAGCATTTTTATGACAGTTTTTTGACATGGACATTTTTGTCCACTAAGGACCTATGTGTAACTTTTTTTTTTTAATTGACACACAAGGGTTAAAAAGGTCCAGATTTGCTGTGCTTGTTTGAAAAGCTTTACAAGTTGGCCAAAAATGCTGCGATAACATCAATATGACTATACAGTAATAATAATTGTACTGTAAAATAAAATAATTTTTAATTAAACTAAAAATGTTTATTAAAAAAAATAATTTTACAGTACATTTCCGAACAAAAAAGCTTTTGTTTTGGTGGAAAACCAAACCAAAACAAGCAAAAAAATCTTCTCTTTTGTCATAAAACTTTTGTTGACAACATTTTATAAGCGCTTCTCATTAAAAAAGTTTGGGAGATGGCTGGCGCAAGTTGCATTTACAAATAAGCATCCCAAACTTAGTTCATGTGTAGCAGATTTTGAGATACTGAAAACACCAGATCATGAGCTGCTCGTGTGTAAATGAACACAGTGTCGCACTTCACGCTGAAATATACAACGCCTACATATTTATTTTAAAGTGGAGCAAGTGGAGGAATGAGACACACTCTTAAAAATAAAGGTGCTTTAAAAGGTTCTTCACAGCGATGCCACAGAATCAGTCAAAGGTTTTTGAAAGAAACATCTCTTACCTTTTTATAATCTGAGGAACCTTCTTTTGCCACCAAGAACCTTTTGTGAAACAGAAAAGTTCTTCAGATGTTAAAGGTTCTTTATGGAACCATTTAGACCAGTGGTCTCAAACTCAATTCCTGGAGGGACACAGCTCTGCAGAGTTTAGTTTCAACCAGATCCAACTCACACCTGCTTGGAAGTTTCTAGTAATCCTGAAGACCTTGATTAGCTGGATCAGGTGCGTTTGATTAGGGTTGGAGCTAAACTGTGCAGAGCTGTGGCCCTCCAGGAACTGAGTTGAGACCAGTGATTTAGACAAAGGTTCTTCTATGGCATTGTAAAGCACCTTTATTTTTAAGAGTGCACTTTGACCTCAAACAAAGAAAACAACTTGCAACAGAAAGAAATCAATCTTTATAAAGCAACCATTTTCTTTCAGGTAATAATAAATGAGTTTAAGGAAGTTTTTTAATTCAAAGACACCCAAAAAATGCTCAAAGTCATGGGTCAAAAGATTGAATCAAGTTTTTATAAACCTCCAGGAGAGCAGATTTATGCGCATCTACAGGGCTACAGCATCGAAGCTTTGGTAAACAAACGATTAAAAATGATTCAGAATCAAACAGGTTGAATAAATAACCACAGTGATGCCTTTGTAAGCTCTCACAGTCAAGCAACACAAATAAAATCCACTATTCCAGTCCTTCATTCATCCACCCAATCGCATCGCTCCTTCCCTCCCTCCTTTCCTCTCATTGGCTGCATTCGCGTCCAGTCGTTGGGCGGATTAAAGGCAGTGGTGCAGTTTTCAGTTACCCTAAACTGTACAAAAATAGACGCCTAGTGCTGCTTTATCTAATTTCGAAACGAACAAGAAAACAAATTTAATAATAATACAACAGTCTTTGAATTGTTTCGCTAATATATACAGTTTTTGATCTCGAACCAGAAGGCTGAGTGCTTTATCCTTGCGAATACGACATAAACAAATAACTTTAATATATCTCAATGCTCGATCTAGATCTCTAAATACATATATATCTATATATATAGGTATACATATATATGTAAAGCACACAGCCTGCAGAATTAACGTTAATTTATGGAGAGGCAACATTCGCACGGACACTGCAAAACGGTTGTTCTTTACGCACAGTGTAGTTAAATCAAAGTCTTTTTGTGTGGCAGGAGTCACACACTAGTCAGTTTTGCCTCCACTTAAAAAAAATAAAAATCAACGCAAACCATAACAATAAAAAGTCACTAAACGAAAAGACGGAAAAGGCAACCGTAAAAAGTCACAGACGAATTCGAAAAATGAAATCAGTTGAGATGATTGGGGGTGATTAATGGCGCCGAACGGTCGTTGGTAAGTGTCCGACGTAGTCTGACTCCTCTGCGGATCATACTCAACATGTCACCTCCGCTGCCTGGATCAGCAACGCCATCGACATGATCCACGGCAGGCTGCGAGGAATTGATCTGGCTGCTTTCATTGGCCACGCTGGAACTGTGAGCTGCCAGCTGCTGATTTTGATTTTGATGCTGCTGCTGCCGTTCGAGTTTCTGCTGGAGCTCTTTTTGATTTATCTGTTGATATTGCGGCTCCTGCGCTTGGTTATATTGCTGTTGGTGATTGTAGTGTTGTTGATTATATTGCTGTTGATTGTATTGTTGTTGCAGCTGTTGTTGATATTGCCTCTGTTGCTGTTGGTGCAGCGCATACTGCTGTTGCTTGCTCATTTGATACAGCGGCTCTGTGCCGCCCACTGGTGGCTGCCCAGGGAACATGGAATAGTATGGAGGTGGCATTGCACTCAGACTCTGAGTGGATGTACAGAGATTATGTCTGGTATGAACCAGATCAGAGCTTGGTACCCTGTTACTCTGCATCACCCCAGGAGGACACATGGTCTCGTCACTGCCGCTCAGGCCGGCGGTAGAAACAGACGCCTTTAGCGGCACCTAAGAGCAGGATGAAATGATGTTTATTTAAAAAAAACAAAACAAACAAACAAAAAAAAATGCAAAAGCTATGAATATACATCCATTTAAATCATAAAGGATTTTCCTTAATAATCAAATAACATCTCTATTATAGGGCCCTATGAAATAGTGTTTTTTTCCCTCCAAAATTCAATTTTTTCCATTTTAGTTTTTCTGAATTCAATTTCTTCCATTGTTATTTTTCTGGACTTTTTTATTTTTAAATTACATTGTATTAATAAAAAATTAGGTTTAATTAATTAAAATTATAAAACTTATACACTTTAACATTAAATTATTAAAAGATTAACAAAAATTACATGTTTAGGGCCCTATGAAATGTTTTATTTTTTCCTCACCTTCTGTTTTATTGTTACTAATTCTTATTATTTCAATGCATAAAAACAACTTAATTTATTAAAGTTTATTTTTACAATTTACAATATTTAAAATTTTATGGTTATCAAATGAAGACATAAAATATTAATTCATCTTTTAATCAAATGAAAATTAAACAAACTTTATTTTTGGCAAAAAAGTTACTATTAAAATTAAAACATGAAAAAAATACTGTGTTATTATTTCCTTAATAAAATAAAGTTTTAACAATTTTATTAATAGTAGTAGTATTACGTACATTCTACTAAACAATAGTAATATATCAAGTCAAAACCGAACTTTTATTTTAACTGGTTACTGTGAATACCTTTACATTTCTGTGAGTATATGATAAGACAATAATTTCAACAGAAAACATAAAACGCTAATGAAGCAGCTTCAGAGCAAATCTGGAGAAGTTGTTCATATATTTATGTCCTCATTTGGCGAGACAGCAGACACTGCAATCACTGCGAAGGTCACGCACACTTCAATATGTGTGTAGTAAACAAAACGAGATGCAAAGTTGAAATTTTCAGCATCATTACTCCGGTCTTCAGTGTCACATGATCCCTCAGAAATCATTCTAATATGCTAATTTGCAGCTCAAAAAACATTTCTCATTATTTATCTATGTTGAAAACAAGCTTTATATTGTTTTGGAAACTAGGATGCTTAATAAACAGGACATTTCTTTAGGATTATGTTGGAGTAGAAAGTTCAAAAGAACTTGAAGAAGTACCTGCGGTGTGGAGATGGGGATAGGCACTCCTCCGCTGATGGTCCCGCGGCGGATGTTGGGCTTGCTGGAGGGTTTACGGCGGATGGTGGCCGTGTGGGGCCCTATAGGCTCGGGATCCATCAGCAGACTGACGGTAGACGCCGGCCTCTTGCTTTGAAACATTTTGCGGTAATTGAGGCTCAAGTCGCTGTTGCGAGGAATTGTGGAGGATTTATCGAATTCAGACTGGCTGATAGTGTCCTCTCCTCCGTGCAGGGAGATGTAATCATAGTCTGAAAGAGAGAGGAACACAAAAACAGGGGAGTTAATGCTGAATGAAGACACTATTTTGTTTAAAAGACAAAAATAATAAAAAAAAAAAACAAAAAAAAAAAAAAAAAATAGTTCAAGCAGAAATTATATATGCAAGGAATGACAGTGGAAGAAACAACAGCTGTTCAGCATGGCTCAAAATGTAATGTCAGGGGTTATGAGAGTGTTTCGGACAGGACAGAGCTGCGCTGTCACTACATGTTATGTTTGCTGATCAGAGCAGAAGTTTTATTTTTTTATACCTTGCAAACTCAAGTTGCCTTGTGTGATGTTTTTAACACTATTAAAAGCATATAGTTGTTCAAATTTTAATTGGTAATTTGTTTAAATGAAACTTACAAATACATTTTATACATTTTAAATAGCAGGGATATATACATATATCATATATATATATATATATATATATATATATATATATATATATTTTTTTTTTTATTATTATTATTATTATTATTATTATTATTATTATACTTTTTCTTTGTGAGGCCTGTGGGAACCAGAACTAATGGACCAGCAGGGAAAAAAATGCAAATTGCAAAAGTCAAAATTATGCAAATTTAAGATGCATATACGTTTTAAATAAATAAATAAATATAATAAAATAATAAATAATATAATAAAATAATCTAAATATAAAAAAATAAATATAATAAAATCATATATATAAAAATAAAATATTTTTCGTTCGTTTTCTTTTTTATATATATATATATATATATATATATATATTTTTTTTTTGTTTTGTTTGTTTGTTTCTGAGGCCTTAAATAATGGACCAGTAGAAAAAAAATGCAACTTACAAAGGGAAAATTATGCATGATTTAAATGATCTTATATGCAAAGGGAAAATCATGCAAATTTAAGATGCATATACAATGTTGCAAATAATAAGTAGACTAAGATTAAATAAAATACAATTAAAAAAAAAAAAAAAAATCATATTATTGTCTCGATCACATTATTTAATTAATTGAACTAAAACGACAGCCCTAAAGAAATGACTGCATGAAGACAACAGTAGTGGATTATCTCCAGACTCAAAAGCTCTGTTTGAGATGGTGTGTCTTTCAGTTAAACTCGTGCAACATAAGATGGACAACAGACTTGACAACTGACGAGATGCCACTAGTCATATCTCAAGGTTGCATACAGATAACACTCTTTCAACAAATGCACGCCTGTAATATGACATGGATTCCCTAAAATCAAAACATTTAATGTCTTTATTATTGGTATATGATCACAATGAGAATAATCAAGTCTATGCAATGACATTCAGAAACCTACCATATAGAGGAGGTTCTTTCTTTACCGCTGTAAAAGAACAATAAAGTACATTTAACATATATACAAAGGCCCAAAAACACGCACTTTGGACAGAAATCTAAGCCTGTGATTTGTGCAAGCACATCAGATTTAGTCTAAACTTAAACTATAAAGCATATTTGATGCGCACACAAACCACAAATCAGATTACTGTGCTGAGGGTAAAAAAGGGGTAAAGTATAAAAAGGGTAAAAATGCTATACAAAAACACAAACGAGAAAAAGAAATCACTGTTTATAATCTCTCCAAGTTGTGTGCAAAAGGAAAATTACAGAACAGAAAAAGCTCGTGCATGTGAGTGTACATACACGCATACTGACCATGCTGCGATGGGATGGTGTCTTCTGAGCAGGATGGTGTGGTCGTCTGAGTGCTGTATCCGCTGGAGCAATGGAGAGAATCTCGGCTGGTCCGAGGAGCTTCTGAATTAAGCCCGCCTCCAAGAGTAAGAGCCAGCTGCTCCCTGGCGGACTGTGGCTACGGAGAGCAACAAGAGCCAATCAGAGATCAGGAAAAAAAAAAGGTGGAGACAACCACAATGATTCCACCACAATTAAAAGGTATGTAAGATTCACTTTTGGTTCAGATTAAGAAATCATTGCTGGATTAAATTGAGCGTGTACCTTGCCTGAGGTGGACAGCGCCCTGGCTCTCTCCTCATGCCCGCTGTAAGCTTTGTGCAGTGGGGGCATGGAGGTCCCGTTCTCTGTGCCAGGAGAGATCCGGCCTTTTTCCTACACAAGAATATAATCTGTTAGTCCATGTCAATTTAGTAAGTAACAAAAAGAAAGCACTATGACACACTGTGCTCAAGATAATAAGGATTTAAAGCCAACATGAAATGGTGTTCGCAAACGATGTGACAATTCAAGTGTCGAGTGTTAATCTGATCGATTAGGAAATTTGTGGAAGATGAAAAATGAGTGTTCCATGTGAATACTAGGTTTTTTGAGAACAATGAGACGAGGTCAAGTTCACCCTCTAAAGTGTCTCAGTGTTTAATTCTTTTTTTTTTTTTTACTATTATTTGCTATAATCGCAGAACTCTTTATTCTAATTATGTTTTCCCAAAACAGAGACAACATTCTACATAATTTTTTTGACAAGCTTAAAGATGCAAGCTTTGAATTATTTTGTCATTGCACAAATGAAGTTACCATATGGAACTGAGGAAAAAAGCAAATATAAAATCAGGTTTCTGCTTGGAAAAAAATGCAATTTTCTAATTTTTGTTAAAAATGTTATTTTTTGTTTGTTTTTTTAAAACAAAGAATGCATGAAGCTAGAATATTTTAGAATATTTCATATTTTAGAATATTTAATTAAAATTAGCCTCTGTGCACATTTATCATTTAAAATAATCTGTGGGTCAAAAAAAAAAAAAAATTGTAAATTCAATCAAAAATACCTATGGTGACTGGCAACTTAAAAATAATACTCTCGTAGGAAAACAAAACAAAGCAAAAAAAACAACAACAAAAAACTTTAACATTACAAATTAACATTAAGTTCTTAAAATATTTTAGATTTTTTAAAGGCTGCGTAGTCTACACCGTAGCATATAATAAATCTTAAAGGAGAAGTTCACTTCCGGAACAAAAATGTACATATAATTTACTCACCCTCTTATCATCCAAGATGTTCAGGTCTTTCTTTCTTCATTCATAAAGAAATTATGTTTTTTGAGGAAAACATTTCAGAAATTCTCTCCATATAGTGGACTTCTATGGTGATTGTAAGTTTGAACTTCCAAAATGCAGTTTAAATGCAGCTTCAAAGTGCTCTAAATGATCCAAGCTGAGGAAAAAAGGTCTTATCTAGCGAAACAATTGGTTATTTTCTAAAAAAAAAAAAAAAGGACAATTTATATACTTTTTAACCTATAATACTTATCTTGTCTAGCTCTGCCTGTACTCTGTGTATTCCAGTTCATGACAGTTAAGGTAGGCTGAAGAACTTACATCTCATTTTCTCCTCCAACTTCAAAATTGCCCTACATCGCTGTTTTACAGTTTTTTGGCATTTGATGATCTTTGCACGTTCACTTTGTAAACACGGGTTTGGTACCTCTGCAGCGATGTAGGATGATTTTGAAGTTGGAGGAGAAAATGAGATGAAAATGAGAATTTTTTTTCCCCTCAACATAACCGTTTTGAACTGGAATGCACAGAGTTTACACAGAGCTCGACAAGATGTGCATTTGAGGTTAAAAAGTATATAATTTATAATAACCGAAAATAACCGATCGTTTCGCTAGATGGGACCGGTCATCCTTGGCTGGGATCACTTAGAGCCCTTTGAAGCTGCATTTAATCTGCATTTTGGAAGTTCAAACTCAGGGGCACTATAGAAGTCCACTATATGGAGAGAAATCCTGAAATGTTTTCCTCAAAAAACAATTTCTTTACGACTGAAGAAAGAACGACATGAACATCTTGGATGACAAGGGGATGATTAAATTTGTAAGTTTTTGTTCTGGAAGTGACCTTCTCCTTTAAATAGCTGTTCCGCCATTGGTTAACATTAAACCATCAGCAGGAAAGGGAAAGTGATTAAAATTTACAAAGATGTGCACAACATGACCAGAAATTAATATAAATGATCAGTTTTGATTTCATGTTGACTTTAATGACATTCTGGTAAGTGTAGAAAAGTGCAGATGCCTGAAAGAGCATGCATTTTTTTTAGTTGTAGACATGTGTACTGGTTAGTGTGTTTGTTTTAAGACATGGGACTGATATTATATTTCAAAACAGACATTAAAAGCAGAAAATTATTTTGCTTAAATGGCTTCTTTCTCCCTGTGTAATGTTATGTCCCTCTAAATGGCCTGCAGAGGGCGCCGTCTACCTTCACACAGACACAACCTCCACACATGCACAATGACACAGAGCACAAAAGAAAACCATTAGAGGGAAGTGTCCAGTAGTACATGCAACAGTAATTAATCCATTCACAGTCACACACAGCACTACACTGAGTCTATGCTCACAGTGCTCCTGTGCCGGAGGTGTTGGCCACGATGGCCCGTGCGAGGGATTGTGGGAGAATTCCCCTCACTGAGAGAGCGAGCGCCTTCCTCCCCTCCGACCAGGAGGAGAGGACTGCGTGAGCGCTGGGAGATGGAGGTGAGGGGCAGAGAGGAGTGGAACAAGAGAAACATGAGATTAGATGAATCCAAGCCTCAGTCAACATCCAAACCCCCTTAGACCCGTAAGCGAACTTCTTAGTCGAAATTAATTTTATTTTATTCAGTGCCTGATTAGAAATTGTAAAATGACACTACAGCTCTACTCTGTGCTTTTTCATGCATGGCTGATTTTGAGGCTATTTTGCTTCTGTACATTTCAGACTACACCCAAAACACACATTTAAATGTTTATTTTACTAAATTTTATCTATCTGTAGATTTCAATTACAACACAAATCTTTAAAGGCTTTTTCTCAAAATGAGTATTTTCTGCACTGAGCCAGAAATCAGCAGTAAATACACTAAACTTTACTTTTTTGACTTTTTTTTTTATTGATTTATAGCATGCTAAAAATAAACCTCCTTAATATGTCAACAAAATTAAATAAGATTTTAATCTGGTTTTATCAAATGTTCAGATTTTAGTTTAGGAAACATGCAAATAAATGCATTTTTAATCATATTTGCATAATTTGCAATATTTCAGAGAAACTTGCAACATAAAATGTAATATGTAGTAATGTTAATTAACTAGGGAAGTATGGTGATACTCATAGCAAACTGTATTATAATTTAGTAGATTTAGAGGTAGATCCTGTATTAACTTATGCTACTTTTTTTGTAAAACACTGAACTGTATAATAAAACAATACACATTTATTATCAAATTTATAATTTAATTACATGCATTTAATTTGTTACTACTTTCAGCATCACAACAGTGAAATACTACTTTATTTCTATTACACTTACAGTTCAGGTCAAAAGTTCAACCCTATCAGATTCTGCAAAATTTTTACCAAAATAAGAGTGGTCATACAAAATGCATGTTATTGTTTATTTAGTACTGACCTGAATAAGACATTTCACATGAAAGATGACTGCATAGAGTCCACAAGAGAAAGTAATAGTTAAACTTGAAATGACCCTGTTTAAAAGTTTACATGCTCTTGATTCTTAATACTGTGTTATTACCTGAATGATCCACAGCTGTGTTTTTTGTTACAGAACGTTCAAACGCTTGCTGATGCTCCAGAAGGAAACACTTTGCATTAAGAGCCAGGAGTGAAATTTTTGAATTGAACATCAGGGTAAATTTAACTTATTTTGTCTTCTGAACACATTTAAGTATCTTCTGTAGCCTCTGAAGGGCAATACTAAATGAAAAAATATGACATTTAGGCAGAATAAGAAAAATGTACACATCTCCATTCTGTTCAAAAGTTTTCACCCCCGGCTCTTAATGCATCGTTTTTCCTTCTGGAGCATCAGTGAGTGTTTGAACCTTTTCTAATAGTTGCATACGGGTCAGTTGTCCTCAGTGTTAAAAGATGGATCTCAAAATCACACAGTCATTGTTGGAAAGGGATCAAATACACAAAAGTGTTGGAAAAAAAAAAATTTGTGATCTTTTCTGAAGAACAGCAGGTGGTTTAACTGTTCAGGACAAACATGGGACTCATGAACAACTATCACTAAACAAAAAAACAAAGCTGTGGATCATTCAGGTAACAACACAGTATTACGACTCAAGGGGATATAAACTTTTGAACGGGTTCATTTTTACAAATTCAGCTATTTTCTCTTTCTTTTTTATGTGAAATATTTTATTCAGGTCAGTACTAAATAAACAATGACATGCATTTTGTATGATCCCTCTCATTTTGGTAAATTAATTAACATTTTGCAGATTCTTGGGGGGGGGTGTAAATTTGACCTCAACGGTAATACCCAGACAAACTAAATTAAATCTTCTAATTTATTTGCATTGAAGCATTGTCTGATTATGATTATGTATCGATGATCAATTTGCTGATTTGATCTTTGGGTCCAAAGAGGTTGGATTTTGAGGAGGTTTGGATTAGGCACCACAGCAAACTGTAGGCTGTAATGGTGCTTACAGCCGTATGTGTTTCTTTGGGCTGAATGAAGCTGTGTGTGTGTTCTGAGTGACAAACTATTCAAACTATCTGGGTTTCTTAGGGTTAATATACCAACTAAATGTTTTGGACTCATTGTTTTGTTGTGGCGCATGTATCCATGGTACCTGTGTTGCATCTGGTGCTCGCAGATGAAGCCCATCAACTGCACTGGAGATGGAGTCCAGAGATGGGACATGACGCACAGATGTGTAGTTACTGAAAGAGAGTGAATTTATACTGATTATTTACAACAACATGCAATTGTTTGTCACCTTCACTTTTTTTTTTTTTTGATCATTTTTAAGGTAAAATAATAACATTATGTAAGGCAATGTGCAGTAAATTTATGTTACTGTGAGACACTGGAGGTTACCAAAAAAAAAAAAAAAAAAATTCTGCTCACAATATGGAAAAGCCAAACAAGTGGCCCAGCAACAAAAACACTATAACATATATGATCAATAATTATCAATAGTCATATAAGTGTTTCTAAAGGCAAGTTAGCTAACAAACATTTCTTCCCGACATTGCACTCACCTGCTGATGCTGCTCTTGCGTGATAATGTGTTACTAGGAGACGCGGGTGGAGTCTGATACGAGTAGCTGTAGTCCGAGCCTTTCAGATCAAGAATAACCTGCATAAACAAAACCAGACCAGAAAGTCAGAGCGCAAGAACATGTACAGCTCTACAGAAAAAAAAAAAAAACAGACTTAATGTACCAGTTTAGAAGCTGTGCAATACCTGTTCACTAGCAGGAGGCAGTGAGTTGGGATCAGCAGTCAGGTTGCCAAGATCTTCTAAAATTGTCTGTAAGTGGGTGACTTCACCAAGCATGCCTATTTCTTCATCCTGGCATTACAAAGAAAAAAAAAACAGTGTCAATATTCATGCAGAATAAAATATAAATACAGTCAAACCAAAATTTATTCAGACACCTTCAACATTTCTCACATTAAGTATATTTGCTATAGTTTCAAAAATGGTTATAAAATATGACAAGAACTCAAGTTAAACTGTGTCTGAACAAATTCATCTTGATCACTTCAGATAACTTTGATAGAGAGGTATGTAACAAAACATGGTCAAGTCAAAGTGTCAAATAAAATTTTTGGTCACAAATTTTTATCAGTTTCACTGGTAGTCCACTGTATGAAGACTTTTTGGATATAATATGTCACTGTTTATTTTGCTATCCTCACTTACATAAATGAACTATAGTGTCCTGCACCCACTAGTATAAAATATCAAAAATTATATCTGGTGCCGAGTAATTTTTGGTTTGACTGTATTTTTACAACAGCACACCTGGATAAATCTGTCAAATTTCAGCCCAAAATAAAAAAGCATATAGAAATAAAAAATGAGAAGAAATGTATGCATGAAGAAAATACAGCCTAGGAAATTGTTTTGTATAATTAAGTATTTTTCATGGCATTTAAGCACTTCTCTCATAACTCTAATCCATTCTGATGTTTTAACATAAAACAGAAGTGAGAATCATTAACAATTTATTAATGCTTAATGAAAAACAGCATCAATTAAAGGCATTTAGTATTAGACAGCACCAGAAATATCGTTTTTTTCATGTTAAAATATTATGAAAATGTTGTGACAAAATTCTTAAAGCAGGCATTTTCTTTTTGCAAAATATAGTGTCTTATCAGAGTCTGCTCAGGCACTCACCAGGACAGGTTTGAGCATTGTGACAAATGAGCAGAATCTTCCTCTTTCCTCGATAAGTGCTCGACACACGGCTCTTTTCTCAGTCTCCTCTAAAACTGCGTAGCGCGTGTTAACGTCCTGAAGAGCGCTGTCCAGCTGCATTCTCACCTCGTCTTTACCTACGCAAACAGAACAATATTTCATAAACCTTACACCTAAGACTTAGACTTTGCTTGTGACTGGCAACAGTATGAACAGGACACTTCAGCTGCAAGTTTTGCAAGATTTCATGGCAATGACAAATGTTATAACAGCATATAAATAATACTAAAACAACAATGAATGCAAAACAGCTCTGTGTTGTTAAAACTCTTGTTGTTTTCAACCACTAGGAGGCGGTAAAGTTTCTATAAACACTTAATACAACATGCAAATATTTGCTGCAATGCTAATAGGTGTTCTAAGAACCTCTCTGTGCAAATTTCACAGGTCATTCACGACCAGGCATGACGACGGATCTGGGGTCTGGTAATGGCACACAGGTGGGCTGTATGGTGTGCATGTGTTCTTGTGTTGCATTTAAAGCCCAGCTGCCACTGAGAGCCCCTCACATTCCACAGCAGCTACTAGATAACACTACTAGTACTACATAGCAGTGGTAACGACTGACATTGATATCTAGATTCTACAGTGCAGGGCGGCCAATATAACACAGCTTAATGATGGAAAATAAGATGTAAAATTATTGGATTCACTCACAGAAAAACATGAATTGGATACAAGTTCGCAAGAAAAATCAAAAGTAGATGCAAAGCGTTTAATATGAGACCATAACTGAGTGATTTGTAATATGATTTGATGACCGTTTCTGTCTCCTGGTGCTTATACTGATAAAATGCAATGGGAGAAATGTGAGGTTAATCACATTTAGAGGTTTGTTTACCTCATGCCAGCACACACCACGTGAGGAGCTTTAAACACATGACCTGGCCTTTTCTGTTTTTCATCTCTCAGCAGATGCATCACCCCCAACGCATCTCATCTAAATGAATAGTTGCGTTGCTTTTGCAATTACATTACTGCATTTTTCGACTGGATATGCGTGAGTGTGCATGCATCAGGGGCAGAAATGAACTTTTCCATTAAGGGAATTCATTTCATGTTTCACTTTAATGGTGGCAGTCGTCTATCTTAATTGTCCAGGGACATTTTTTGCCCCCTTTACACAAAACCAGTCATAAGGGTCAATTTTTTTAAACTGAGATTTATACGTCATAATAAATATGTTATATTAACTATATAACTATTTGAAAATCTGAAGGTGCAAAAAAATGAAATAAATTAAAGTAAAAATAAAAAAATAAATAAAAATATTGAGAAAATTGCCATTTAAAGTTATTAGCAATATATGCATATTACTAATCAAAGATTGACTACTGATATATTTAAGGAAGGAAATTTACAAAATCTCTTCATGAAACATGATATTTACTTAATATCCTAATGATTTTTGGGCTAAAAGAAAAAAAAAATTGACAATTGTGACCCATACAATGTATTGTTGGCTATTGCTACAAATATACCCATGCTACTTACAACTGGCTTTGTGGTCCAAAGTCACATTTTATATTAACAACACATGATATATGCATGATATATGTGACGTGTCAGCAAACACATAACAAATACATAATACAAATTCAATATATTGCTTAAAAATAAAGGTTCTTAATTAGCATCTCTGTCAAATACACAACCTAAAAGAACCATAACTGGTTCTTCTATGGCATCACTGCAAAATCCACCTTTCAGAGCCTTTGTGCATGTGTTTGCAGCCAATTTGCAGCTCTCAAAAATACACAAGGGTACATTTCCAACATTCCTCCAACAGGAGAGCATTCTGACAGCTTTGTAGGACATTCAGATGCATACACCACTGATCCCATCATCCCTACTGCTAACAATAACCTCAGGTGTCCTTTGAGACACCTGATCTTCTGCACTTAAAGCTGGCATGCAAGACAGATGTATGGTTACTTTCAGAGGCACTATAGCTTTCTTCAGAACACGTTTATAATGATGTTCGCTCACATTAGATATAAACTACATTGATATGCTGGCATGTTGAGATCACAATATTTATCAGAAAGGGACATTTCTACATTTTCAATTGACCATATTTTATTTAAGAAAACAGAATCCTCATAATAAGGCTTGTTAGCATTTAGAGGACACCTCTGAAGTTGAAGTTAAGATTGCATTTTAATCAAATAACAGAATCAGATGCCGAAGTGTTGCACAAGCACCACAGCACAGTAAATCTAAACAACCTCTGCAAATCCGTTTTAGTGCTGCGTATGCATTTTTAGGATTTAAGCAATTCTCATCAGTGTTGCGGAACTCAGTTAAGTCCTTTGACCTTCCAGGCAGAGATGTGATCCCTGGTGCTTGAGTGCATTGACCTTGTGCTGGACTGTGTGACCGTATGTGTGTTTAGATGCTCTTAGACCATTACACCTTCAAACATAGCCTAAAGTGAAGGCTAAAATGAACCTGGGTTGCATAGGACAGCTTAGGGCGGAGGTCGTCTTCAGTTTAAAGGGCAAAGGTCAGTAGGTCTGTTGATAAATCCCACGACCTGTCTGAAAGACAAATGGCTTAGGAAACATGCAGCTATATCTGAAATATGTTACAGGAGCCTGTTTCCTGTCAACAGAATACAACCCAACAGAGAAATGCGAAAGAATGTGAAAGAAAACCTTTACAGCACACAAGAAATAGCATAACAGTATACTAGAAACCGCTCAGAAGACTTCAGTCCAGCAGAAACATTCAGCAGGTGTTACAACGTGATCATAATTGAGTTGCTTTGAGTCGACTACTAGCACACCGCCTTAGCAACTGCATAGAAACACCCTGGCGACTACCTAAATCATGTTAACATCATGGTGGTGAGTTTTATACTGGAAATCACCACTCAAATCTTCTTCTTCCAAAAAAAATTAATAAATAAATATATAATGTTTGCTATCTGGTAAGATTTGTAATGTTATTTGAAGAAGACTCTTATGCTCATCAAAGTTGCATTTATTTGATCAAAAATACATTAAAAAAAAAAGTAATATTATGAAATATTATTGCAATTTAAAATAACAGTTTTCTATTTTAATATGCTTTAAAATATAATTTATTTCTGTGATGAAAAGCTGAATTTTCACCAGTCATTACTCCAATCCTCAGTGTCACATGGCCCTTAATAAATCAGCACATTAGAATGATTTCTGAAGGATCATGTGAAGAATGGAGTAATGATGCTGAAAATTCAACAATGCATCACAAATAAATTCATTTTAAAAGTATATTAAAATAGAAAACTGCTATTTTAAATTGCAATGATATTTCGACTTGTTCAAAAAACAAAACTTATAACTTAAAAAAAAAAAAAAAAACGAAATAAAATACTAAAAAAAAAAAAACCTTTGAACGGCAGTGAGGTCATTTGCAAAAACTGATAACTCCATTTTTTTCAATTTTCAAAATCATGTTTTTTCATTATGCATTAATCTCAATCAAACTGCAGTTCTGTAAAAATATCCGAGAAAAAAAAAAAGCTAACACACAAAACAAAAACATGGTAACATAAAAAAAACATGATTTTTAAAAAATAAAATAAAATAATATGTATATAAAGAAAGAGAGAGAGATGTATATAATAAATAAATAAATATATAATAACAATAATACAATAAAAAGTAATACATAAAATAATAAATATAATTTAATAAATTATTTTATATTTTAAAAAAATGTTACAATTAATTAACACTATTATTAATAATGTATGGGGAAATATGCATTTGATTAAGTACAACCAAGTGGAATGAACCATGCACGTTTTAGAAAAGCAAAACAGCTTTAGTGTGCAATTCATTTGAGCCATTTAAAAACAAAAACAAACCTCATTTAAAAACAGAAAAGGGAGGTGATGGGAAAATAACCCAGAGCCATTCAGACAATGGTGTGTGCACCAGAGAGACATTCCCTCAGGTCTAGAAATCCCGAGCGGTTGGAAGCAATGAAGTCATGAACAGACACTTCTCTCCATAAACACAGGCAGGTGTGCAGGTTTTCTGTGAGAAGTAGGGCAAAGGAACCTTACTGATGATGATGATGATGTTAGCATCTACCCAGTAGGCGGTACTGCATTGGATCTATGACTAAGGGCCCTCAAGAATTTCATTTTTAAACGACGAGTGCTGTATATCATTTAGCATACTAGGTCTAAATAACATGCAAGACAAAATGAAGACATCAATTCTCAATGTATTAAATCTGATGAAATCTAAACAAATTCTAGCTGTTTAAAATCATTTAATTCATATTTAAACATAGTTATTTCAGATGCCAGTGAGAGCGAGAGAGCAGAAAGTCCACAGCACTGATCTTCACACCATCTCAAACACAGCAGCAGCACCATTGGAATACTAATGTGCATGAGTTTTAATAATTCAGATCCAACGCTCTTTTTCTTCACAATCCCCACAAAGGTCCAAGTCTTCTGAGCGGTCTGCCCCGTAGACCTCTGAGTAACACAAATGTATGATATAATGATGAATGAGCACTCCGAGACGCATCATAGGTCTAGACGCCATATTTATTTTCATTTTCTCACCATCTGTGAGAGTTATGGCAGTAAATCAAACAGCGCTAGGATGGGTTTATGGGTGTGCTGTGGTGATATAAAAGCGCTAGCCTCTGAATCACTTATGCTAACACTTTATTCAGCCCCTATCTTATGATTCAGACTGTGTCAGGATAAAGCCATGTTTTCCTCATACAGCTGCAGATGACTAACATCACAGCAAGGACCATCTTAAGTAGGAGGTACTACAGATGCAAGTAATTTTATTGGAAACAACTTTCATAAAATGCATGTGGTGAAAATAGGCTAGTAATGAATCAAATACTAATGGCTACTAATGAAATGAAACTAGGCTACTAGCTATTTGGAAATGCAAAATTATACATGGTAGGAAATGCAAATATAGAACAACACTGCCAGAGAATTACTAGTGAATTCAAACAAAGTCTTTCATGTAAATACCCGCAACGAAATGTGTTCAGCCCTTTTCAGTTTTCAGAATTAGTAAGTGGCTGATAAAACCAAAAGACAAACTGGATCAAAGGTCATATTACCCCTAAATACAAGACAAGACAGATCGTGCAGCATATGAAAGGGAGTGTGTGACCACAGGGTGTTTTCCCAATGTTGGGAAAGATGACATGCCAATGGAAGGAAGGATGGGGGATCTCTTTCCTCTTTGAGAGTTTGTGTGGCCTTGAGCTATGAGCTATTATAGTCACAATGTTCTAACAAAAACTGCTCATTTCCTCAAATGCTAGTTTTTCCGCTTAAAATGACAAAAAATGCATACGATCACATTGCAGCCACCTTTAAAAAAAAAAACCAAATCCCTTCAGTGTCACATGATCCTTTAGAAATCATTCTAATATGCTGATTTGATGCGCATTTTGTCAATGTTGATATTTATATAGAGGTCAATACAACTACATTTATTTGAAATATAAATCTTTTGTGACAATGTAAAGTCTTTACTGTCACTTTTGATCAATTCTGATCAATAAATGTATTCATTTACTTCTTAAATCTTGCTAACTCTCTCTATATAGCTGTCTTTATGTATCTGGAAAGGGCTCCTCGGAAAGGAGATCATCGTACTTGAAGATCCTTGGCACCAGAAAGCTTATAAATCATAAAATGAAGTTCGATCAGAGGTTTTTGTGTGTAAGCACACAGAAAATGCAAGAGTCATTTTTATCAGATTCTCTGGAAACGTTGAGTAAGCATTTGCATGAGGGTGGATGCCGAATATAGAGCAACGGGAGCGTTGACCCCTCAAACACACCAAAGCAGAAGTGAGGAGTCAGTCTCTTAGTGCTGCCCACACACATGCACACACAGCTGAAGCAGACGACACCCACCATAATGACAGAACACATCTGCATACGCATTTATCTCTCTCACCGCCTCCATTCCGTGTATTCAATTCATCATGGCTCCATTTATCCCTCACAAATCTTCCACCATCTTAAACTCATTTTATGCCACATCCCAACACTCTCAAAATGACGCCAACAGTATTCAAATCTTATTTAAGGCTAGTTAATCATTTAATACAAGAAGCTTAGTGTTACATGTCTAAACCATGTTTTACACTAAAATCAAAAGTATTTATATTTTGTAAAAAATAAAATAAATATTATTTATGCAATATTGTTTGCATTGCAATATTATTCTCATGAATATTATACATACTCCCACTTTCCTAAATTCTCATTACTGTAACACACTTTACTCTATTTTGTTGCTTATTAAAACCATACCTATTAAAAATAATATATATATTATATAAATTAAATATATATAAAAAAATAGAATTTATTCAAACAAAATTCAGATTAAATATAAATATTAAGAAAACAAATAAAAAAAACAAACATTAATTTGCAAAAACTGAAAATATTGGAAAAAATAAAAAAGCTAATTAAGAAGAATTTTTTTTTGGTAATTCTTACAATTTTGCAACATGCTTTTACTCTTATTAAAACCAAACCTATAAAAAATAACTCTCACTAATTAAATTAAAGCTGAAATTAAATAAAAATATTAGATAAAAAAAAAATAGAATTAAATAAAAAAAAAATCTGGTTAAATTACAAAAATATTAAGAGAAAAATAAACTAATAAAAATGAAACAAGAAAAAAAACACTAATTTGCGAAAACTAAACATATTGGGAAATAAAAAAGCTAATTTTAAAAAATGTCAAAAAAATACTATGATGCAAAAGAGGTAATACCAAAATAACTCTTCTTTTATTTTGGTAATTCTTACAGTTTTTAGCAACACATGCTTATACTCAGTGTTTTTATTACTTATTAAAACCAAACCTATAAAAATAAATCTCATTAAATAAATTAAAGCTGAAATTAAATAATATAATTTGATTAAAAATATTAGAATTAAATAAAACAAAAAAATCAGATTAAATATAAATATTAAGGAAAAAGTAAAATAATAAAAATGAAAAAACAAACAAAAAAAAAAAACATTAATTTGCAAAAACTGAAAATATTAGAGAATAAAAACACTACAAAGATTTAGTACCATTTTTTTGCAGTAATGCATTACACTAAAGAGAATTTGGGGATGAAAGTGCTTAAATTTTATGAAAATAATGTTATAATGGACACTGTCTTGTTAATTCTATAATTCTACCTGCAAGCTTTATTGTCATTATGCAAATTATAATTATTATATAATGTGACTTACACATGTTCTTTATAGGTTTTGTGAGATTCTCCTAAAAAGTGTATTCTACCAAAAGGTTGGTAAAACTATGTTCTCATCATTCAGTTAGTTTAGGGATCCTCAAATCTGGTCAACGACATCCACTCGTTGCATGCTAATCAATGTCTTCAGGATCATTAAAAAAAAATTTACAGGTAGATGAGTTTGATCATCAGCCCTCCAGGGCAAGATTTTGAGGAACCCAAGTAAGCCTACTTGGTTAACTTTCGGCTACGCTTTTTGTCAAGCCGCAAAAACAAACACTGAAGGACTATTTCAAATGAACATTCAGTTCACAGCGCCTCATGACCAGAGGCAAGATGGCCAAGGCTGATGTCATGACAACACAGGGTGTGGCGCCAACAGAAGACACGGGCATGTCCTATTGTGTTTAGACAAAGAGATCTGAGGCGGTAATTTGAGAACGTGTGCGTGAGTGTGTAACAAGACAACAGGACTTCATATGTTGCAACTCATAGAATATAATTAAGACAGTATTTACCCAAGGTGTTCACCTATGATTTCCTCTCGAACCATCAGTTCTTACCTTTCTTAACTTTCTTCTGCAGTTTAATCGTGTCTGACGATTTCTTCTTGATCTCTGCACGCGCTTTCTTATATTCTAAAAAAAAAGCAACAAAGGAAGGGAAAGAACAACATCAGCCTCTTCAGTTAAAGCAAAAACTTAATGTTAATAAAGGCAGTGATTCAAATCCCTAATCTTGAATTTGTTCAACAATAATAACGTTGCACGCCTTAGCAAGCACTGCTGATAAATTATTCACAATGATGTCAAATGAAACGACCCCTTAGCAACCTCAGACAGACGTGTTGGAGATGGCGTGGGTGCAGCAGCGCGAGCTGCAAGCTAACTGATTGAATGCCTAATCTTTTATATGACATAATGGATTGTTCTTATGAATAAATAATCCATTGTGAGCTGTAATATAACTGTCTGAGGGACTCCCACAGAGTTAAGAGCCATTTAATAATTAACAGTGTGCAGCTAATAGGACAGGTTTTCCGACACTGATATTCTTAGGGGTGGTGATATACTTTTTTTTTTTTTTTTGCACTGAGAAGTTTTTTTTTGTGCCAATTTTTTGCTACTGCACTCTTAAAGGAGAAGTTCACTTCCAGAACAAAAATGTACAGATAATGTACTAACCCCCTTGTCATCCAAGATGTTCATGTCTTTCTTTCTTCAGTCGTAAAGAAATTATGTTTTTTGAGAAAAACATATCTGGATTTTTCTCCATATAATGGACTGATATGGTGCCCACGAGTTTGAACTTTCATAATGCAGTTCGAGGAAGAAAGGTCTTATCTTGCAAAACGATCTTTCCGGTTCAAGACAGTTAAGGTATGTTGAACAACACCCATCTTATTTTCTCCCTCAACTTCAAAAATCATTTCAAAATCATTCTACATCACTGCAGAAGTACCGACCCAGTGTTTGCCAAGTGAACATGCAAAGAAGATCAAATGCCCTTAACAAAAATGGTAAAACTGCAATGTAGAACGATTTTGAAGGGAGAAAATGAGATGGGAGTTTTTCGACATACCCTAACTGTCTTGAACCGGGAAAAAAAAACTGAGTTCAGGCTGAGTAAGACAAGACGAGCGTTTGAGGTTAAAAAGTGTGTAAACTGTAATTTAAAAAAATAAATAAATAAACGATCGATTTCGCTAGAGAAGACCCTTCTTCCTCGGCTGGGATTGTTTACAACCGCATTTGGGATTGTTTGGAGCGGCATTTAAACTGCATTTTGGAAGTTCAAACTCGGGGCACCACATCAGTTAACTATATGGAGAAAAATCCAGAAATGTTTTCCTCAAAAAAAAAAACTATTTCTTTATGACTGAAGAAAGAAAGACATGAACATCTTAGATGACAAGGGGTGAGTACATTATCTGTGAGTTTTTGTTCTGGAAGTGAACTTCTCCTTTAAGACTATATAAATGTTTTAGAGTATAATTAACTCTCATCTCAAAGGATAAAGAAATACTGGATTCCATTACCATTTTAATTACCAACTAAATCATTTGTGTATATTATTCACTGAACAGGCTGTATGGAACAGCCTTAATATTCTTCTAGGTATTCTGCTTTAATTTGTTTTATGAGTTTTTCAATTTTTTTTTAGGTGAACTCTACCTTTAAATTCAACGCACTTATCTTGAAAAACCTCCATTAAAGGATTAAAATGATACTTTACCTCCTGCTGTACAGGAACTTTTTCCACACAAAGATTAAATACTAAACCTGTTGAATTCTGATTACATCATGTAGGGAAAGAGGCCGATACCTTTAGCATGGTCTTTATCCAGCTGACTGGCAACCTTCTTCCACTCTTCAAGTTTCAGTTCCAGAGGAGTGATCAAGTTATCCATAAGAGCCCTGCACACACACACGCACAGGTTAAAAGTCATCCATACAGTTAAAGGAGAAGTTCACTTCCAGAACAGATCATTTACTCACCCCTTTGTCATCCAAGATGCTTGTGTCTTTCTTTCTTCAGTCATAAAGAGGAAAATATTCCAGATTTTTTCTCCATATAGTGAACTTTTATGGTGCCCACGAGTTTGAACTTCCAAAATACAGTTTAAATGCAGCTTCAAAGCACTGTAAATGATTCCAGCCGAGGGAGAAGGGTCTTATCTAGCAAAACGATCAATTACTTTCTAAAAAAGAAAAAAAGAAAATTACAATTTATATACTTTTTAACCTCAAACTGTCATCTTGTCTATTCTCTGTGATGCACATGCAAACTCTGTGTAATCCGGGTCAATACAGTTCTCATTTTCTCCTCCAACTTCAAAATCGCCCTACATCGCTGCAGAAGTACCAACCTGGATTACACACGGTTTACATGCACGTCACAGAGAATAGACGAGACGAGCATTTGAGGTTAAAAAGTACATAACCAGTACATTGTTTTTAAGAAAATAACCAGTCGTTTTGCTAGATAAGACCCTTTTTCCTCGGCTGGGATCGTTTAGAGCCCTTTTAAGCTGCATTGAAACTGTATTTTGGAAGTTTAAACTCACGGGCACCATAGAAGTCCACTACAAGGAAAAATTCTGGAATGTTTTTCTCTTTATGACTGAAGAAAGAAAGACACGAACATCTTGGATGACAAGGGAGTGAGTAAATTATCTGTAAATTTTTGTTCTGGAAGTGAACTTTTCCTTTAACGTGTTGTATAATACATAATCTTTAGTACTAATTCAACTAATGAGCTTATGAAAAACAAAGCAATTAAACAGTCATACGTGGTGAATAGTTTGAGCTTGTTCTCAATGCTTCTGTGTCTCATACACATCCTGGTCAAAGCCGATCCGATCTCTTTCGTCGCTCCTTCAGGGAAAAAAAAGAGAAAGGAAATTAATATCAGTGTCCTTAATCTCACAATCTTCCATTCCGAGCTCCATCAGAAGCTGCGATGCCAAGAGGAAAAACATGTTGCTTAAGAGTCCTGAAAGAAGAGTTTCATCACATTGTTCTCTTCTCTTTAATCCTTTCTTTCCCTCTCTCTTTCTTTAATAAGTGGCTGAATGGGCTTCATTTTGTAACATGTCTCAGACAGTTTGCTACATAACTTGTCTTATCTTTCACAGGAATGTGTGGTTCAAATGAAGCAACACAGAATTCTCATTAACGAGGATTAACCGAATCGTTTGCCCAAAAATGAAACTTCTACTATCATTTCTCACCCTCCTGCTCACAAATCAGCAAAATATGGCTTCTGAAGAATGAGAACAAGTAATACAGATTAATTTTATGATGCTTTTGCATCATTGTTGAACCCTGAAAGTGTCAGTCGCGCTGTAATTGCATGGAAAAGAGCGTGGAAAATAGTCTTTCCTTCTTCCACAGAAAGAAGGAAAGTCAGTCATACAGATTTGGAATGACATGAAGGTGAGTATATAATAGCAGAAATTTAATTCCACTGAGTTGGATGATTACGTTACTCCACTCACAATCTGTAAAAGAGTGACTTGAAGCACACTTGACCTAGTTGTTTTTTTTCAGCACAGGCCTTGTACCTGCATTAGGGCATTCTGACCCAGAAGAAGGGAGGACAGGACACATATAGACATCTTGACCGAGTAGCATTTCCTATCTAAATATAAACATTTAGAGAATTTATTTTATTGGAAACTGAGAAAGGATGTAAAATTCTTCATTCTGCAAAGTTAATATAATTTATATATGTGACCCTGGACCACAAAACTAGTCATAAGGGTCAAATTTTTTAAATTGAGATTTATACATCTGAAAGCTTTCCACTGACGTATGGTTTGTTAGAATAGGACAATATTTGGCTGAGATACAGCTATTTGAAAATCTGGAATCTGAGGGTGCAAAAAAAAAATTGGCATAAAAGAAAAATCGATCATTTTTTTTTGACCCATACAATGTATTTTTGGCTATTGCTATAAATATACCAGTGCTACTTAAGACATCACATATAATAAATATTTTTCTAAGAAATAAATATTTATAGGAATCATGTTTTTTTAAAAAAAAAAAAAAAAACTCTCGAGCAGAACTGTTTTCAACATTGGTACTATAAAACATTTATGACGCACCAAGCACATTAGAATGAATTCTGAAGCATCATGAGACATGATAAAATAGTTTGAAGTATCAAATGACCCATAATGCACAGTTTTATATAAACCTCTTTAATGCCATAATTTTGAGGAATTAGTGCTGTGGCCTCGAAGTTTTAAACAGGTCAATTACTTAGCTTCTGCATAATCACACTAATGCATCACTGCAGCAAAGCCTCCAGCATGCAGGGAGAGCACTGCACATTCATCAAGAGACTGCTCACGCAAACCCCTTTCCACAGACAGGGTGCCAGAAAAACCAGCTCTTCCACAACCCCTCAAGCCTATGCACTCATTATCTTCACCGCAAGATTGGTGTACAAAACTAGATCAACAAAGCCATGTACTCTGGAAGCTTCTCACTTTTATTTTCTTCATTTAAATAAATGAGCTTGTTTACCAATACAAGTGTGTCAGAGATCACTGCTATTTGTTATAACACAATTTTCCTTCTTATTTTCCAATTATTCTCTTTCTAGGTAAGGAAAACAGTGAAAAACAATGTCATGAAAGACAGTCCATTTTTAGGGCCACACACACACACACACACACACACAGAGAGAGACACACACAGCTGGACTTTGACTTTTGTCCAACCTAAAGTCAGCTGAGGAAAGGAAAACATAAAAAAAAGATGCTAAATTTTTGGGCTAGCACATGCATGGCTGAATAGCTCAGCCAAAAAAAAGCTTTATTTAATCACTGATCTGAGACAATTCAACTATTCACTTGCTAACAGCTGAGGTAAACATCTGCAAAAGGCATAGACTAGACTGGCTTACTAACAGCCTCAATGATAAACTACTCTCTGAATAATTCTGATTACAAAAGCTGATAAACGAGTTAGATTATGCATTACATCGCAATAATATATCCATTAACCCACCCACCCATAAACGCATAAAAGGTCATATTAATTGAGTCGACACTTTCTGTTAACGTAATCGACACTGAGTCACAGCGACAGAAATATTAAAGTAAATTATGTTAAGACTGTGCAAACAGTCTCAATACTGGCATTAAACCGTCTAATCAAATATGCTTAATACTGGACTGCTGACTGTGTCTGAGCAGGATGTAGCTGATGCAATATGCAAATTAGGCAGAGAATGACTTCTCCTATTGGCTGAAAAACCCGCCATTCATCTGCCGTTAACATTCGCTTCTCTTTCGGTTCTTTTCGGTTTCCTCTTCCAAATAACCAAACATTTAAGTGAATTTAATCCTGACAGCATTTACATTGTCCAACTGACTTTAAAAGTGAAATCAGATCTTCTTAGGGAGAAAAGAGTCTCAAACTTTGCATTTAATTTAATACTAAAATATTAAAATGTTATTATATAAAAGCAATATTTCAATTCCCCCCCAAAAAACTATTTAAATTTGTTTTTCGTTCATTTTGTAATGTAAATATATATTATATAATGCACATATTATATAACATAAAATAAAACAAAAATAAAATGAACCTTGCATGCTAGTTAAAAGTGCATTGTTCAGAGAAACAGTCCAAATTTACACTTCGACTGAGTGTGTAAATGGTGAGTGTGAAAACACTCCTCTATTGACCTCTTATTAAAATGAAATACATTATTATGACTAAAGTTAATTCTATAATCCTAACTGAAGTCAAATCTTGATACTGTTCTCATTTTTTCCACTGAAGTTCTACATGAAACAACATCTGTGTCACTGTACTTCCTAGTAAGTGTTTCCCAGGTCTATAGCCGGGGGCAGCAAATCTGACTGTTCCTCCTGCAGGACTAGACTTGTCATATCATGCACCTCACTGGTCGTTTTGTTGTCGTGTGCGTGATGCATGATCTTTAGCGCAGCAAATACTGCCACAAACTGATTCGGCTGGGGAGGTGGGACGTCACACCCTACCGCCTCGGGCTGACGCTCTATAAGTCTCATTACTGCCTCGACATTTCACACGCAAGATCTCAACACGTTACCTGCTGGGGGGTTAAGACATTAAACTTTCAAATGTCTCTGGTGTCAGTCAACTTGTGTCAAATAAAAAAAGCACAAACGAGAGAAACTTTGTAAGAACCAACTATAATTACAGTTGCCAATGTAAAAACAGTGTGAAATTTGTATTTTCCTTCTTTAATTCCTCATAACAGTAACAGATCAAGCTGACTGCGCCATTCTGTCTATTCTCGGGATAAAACTTCAACACCTAGCCAATTTTCCAGCCAATTGTTATGCTTGGTGGAAACCACAACATTCAGTTAATTTAACCGCTTGTTGCTGCGTGAATCAGATTAATCTTTTGTTAGCAGCCATGTATTAAAACATTACTAAACAATAGCGTACCACTTTTTAGACCTGTTAGGTTGGAGTTGCGGCCTAGCAATTAGCACATAAATTCTGACACATTAAATGAGTTTGGAAGGTTCAAATCTATCTTTCAAATCATCTCTTTCCTCCTTAATTTCCTGTTCTCTTGTCTGTGCCTATAAAGAAAAAGTAATAAACAGGATTAAAAAAAAAAACATCAACAACATTCTTAAGTTAATAAGTGGAAAACAAACTGTGTTTGAATATTAAAAATAAATCCGGGGCAAAATGACGGAGATAATAAGGTGGGCTGAGCTAGGAGGTAGTTTGTGATTTTTTACTTGTGTAATGCATTAAACGGCCTGATATCAAAATCATGCATTATTACAATTAGAAATAATTAAGAAAAAAAGTTCAATATTTACAAAGCAACTTAGCAGCTGTACAATTGTATCAGATGGTAATACCATGGTATGTTACCATGTCTTGAATGATTTGCATCACAGTATTGAATGACTGAATGATACACCATGAGAACACTTCAAAATAATATTATTAAATTATATTTTTGGTCGTGTGAAGTAAAAAAAAAAAAAAAAAAAATAATAAAAAAAACATATATTTTTATATATTATATTTTGAACAGTAAGAGTTTTAATGTTTTTTAAAGAAGTATTTTCTGCTCACCAAGCCTGCATTTATTTGATCCAAAGTACAGCAAAAACGGTAAAATTGTGAAATATTTTTACCATTTAAAATAACTGTTTTCTATTTGAATATATTTCAAAATGTGATTTATTCCTGTGATTTCAAAGCTAAATTTTTAGCATCATTAGTCACATGATCCTTCATTCTAATATTCTGATTTGCTACTCAAAAAACATTTATTATTATTATTATTATTATTATTATTATTATTATGATGTTAAAAAAAGCAGAGTATTTTTTTTTTCTTCAAACTTTGAAGTTTCTTTAAGAATTTATCTTAAACTGAAATCTTTTTCAACTTGTCAACTTGTCTTTGTCTAAATGTCTTTATCATCATTTTTGATCAATTTAAAGCATCCTTGATAAAAGTATTAATTTCACACACAATATACACACACACACATACACATATATATACACTTTTTTTGTTTTATATATATATATATATATATATAAAACAAAAAAAGTGTATATATATGTGTATATGTATATATATATATATATATATATATATATAAAATTCCATATTTTTTTACTATTTACTTTCATCTTTATAAAATAGGAACAATATCAAATACAAATCTAGTTTCTCTGAATAAAACATTCAAGCACACTCACATCAGTGTGTCCAGTACAAAAAGGTTTTTCACTGTTCTTGCCAATATGATGTATGATCCCCATTAAACCTCTTAATCACACAAAGACGGTCTTTATCACCGACGGAGAGACTGTACGTTTCCGTCCACGCTCAAATACTTTCCACTCGCGTGTGCCGTTAGAAAAGAGTCCATAACTCAACAAAGCCAAGCCTTTGCACACAACCTCAGAGGAACAACACCTAGCTGGCGTCCTCATCACCTTAAACGGTCAAAATCGTGTTTGCTCAAGAGCAATAAACTTTTCCATGTTTTCCTGAATGGAAAAGCTTTCGCTTAGCCACAATTTAATTTCCCTGCACGTAAGCTGGTTGTACGAAGAGAGCTAAAGGAGGACAGAAAGTGCACTGGAGCAGCATTCACAGCGCTCCGTTTCAATCTCAGATTCTCGATTGAGTTTTTCTGACCGCGGGTCAGTCACAATATATTCATTCAGAATGAGAGGGAGGCCTGAAGAATGAAACCTTAGTTAACAAGCACTCACTGCTGTCTGTGATATGATGCTTAAAAGAGGCCATTCTGTGGACAAAGACGACTATTCACACAGACACAGCGCACCTTGATCACACTCACACACACGTTCAAAATGACAGCCACTTATAGTCGTGTAGAAATAGGTTAAAGTTCTGGGACTTTGGTACAAAATCAAAACTAAGACAAAACAAAAGTGTTTTCATTACACTATTACCAAGTATTAAAAATAGTGCAAGCATAATGTAATAATGTGAGCGTTATTAATTCATTGCATGCTGGTTTCCAGGTCAGATCAGGGTAAACTATTCAGTGTGGACGTGCTTTACAGAAGTTCAACCAAATTCATCTGATGATCAATAGTTTTCAGAGAAAAGTTTTGCAATCTCTGCTTGCTCTCACAAACGCTCCGCATGACAACGTTGCATCAGAATACCATCCAACTAAACTTCGCTACTGGGAGAAGAAGAGAAGTCTCGGTAATAAAACATTATATGTCTCTCATAAGGGTTTACATAATGCTAAATTACCAAAAATGCATTTCACTACAATGACATCAGCCAGAGGTCTACACTTCCAGCTGGTCTAAGACCAGAAATGTACTGAAAAAGCTCTCCTTGAAAAATTGCTCAAACTTAATGACCCCAATTAAGGAAGTGAAATATTAAGAGTGTCTTAATGAAACAGGATTTTATGTAAGCAAATCAGATTAGCATTATCGCATGAATCCGCTAAGTGCATTTGCTCATACATAATGGTGCACTTTTCTCAACAGTGTTAAGGCCTGTTTGCACAAGCTCTAATGTAAATATGACACCAAAGTATTAAAAAAAATGCCTTTTTGTACTGTAATCTTTTTTTTCTTTTTCTAAAATTAACTATATATAATCTTCACTTTACTGTAAACGTCACACATAAATATATATAGTTAATTTTAAAAAAAGAAAAAAAAACAGTCTGCAAAAAGAAAGGGAGTTCATAAGCATTGCTTTATTTAGTTTTTTCGTGACAGAAATTCAGACTCAGTGTGAACAGGTTTTAAAATGTCAAGAAAGGTTAAACACATGCTGGCAAACATTGAAATATTCCCTATGGGGATCAATTAGCTTGTATAAACCAAATCTCTCTGGTGTGGAGGCAAAATATTGACATTCAGCACAAGAACTTTATTTATGGTTAAAGAAATCAAAGGAATACAAGTTTTGTAATAAAATCTCTCTCATATATTAGTAAAAATTTGAGGTATAAATCACATTCAAAGAGGCATTTCTCCCTACACTGCAAGATTTTAACAGCTCTGAGTTGCGAATCATGTAATGTCAGATGAAGGTGCAATACAAGGAAAAGCTCTTGTCTATATAAGGCAGCTTTGTCAATGAAGGCTGACCCTGTAACAGATCAGCTAGAGGCAACGTCAGCAGAATGGCCAGCCGTCCTGCGTGGACTTCAGGAACTGGTGGACTGAAGGGCTGCCAGTTCAGCTTCATTCAGGTCATGTGTGCCCTTCAGGGGATAATGAATTGCAAATGTCTTGAAGAAAACATGTACATGCATCTGTGAGAGTTTGTGTGCACGCAAAACTCAGAGTCACTGTGCACCGTTATTCAAATAAAAAAAACAGCAGCCAAACTGGGATGAGTAACGTGTAATTTCTCACCCCCCAAAACCTAAAACAAAGCCCTAGTCAAACTGCTTTCCTAGCGACATCATACCACATAATGTGTCGTTGAACCTTCAGACCGTGATGACTGCTTTCTGTGTTATGTTCAAATTCAAACCAAAAATAGTTAAAGCCCGAGACGGCGTGGTCACAGGTCATTTCACTGGGGGTGTGCATGTTTCCAAAGGAAACGGTCAGCGGCTTGCCTTCCCCACCAAGGTCGGGATACTCTCGTAAACCACGTCTGGGGACAAACTTCCTCCCTAAGCTGACTTTAAATGATCTGTCACTGCATACCAAGGCGTCCCCAGTCCTTCCTGACCCTTAGGCGTTGTCTGTATTGTCCTTCCTTAATATATAGCACAATGCATGCACAAACTCATGCATCTAACCACAACACACAAAAATGAGATTCATCAGAGTGCTACGAATGTAGAACAGACTCTTTTTACCTACAAACATTATCATTCAACAAATCTGAAAATAACTAGGGTTGTCATAAGTTGGCAAGAGAGTTTTAAACACATACCACCATATCAGCTAGCTGAGAGTTGGCTAATGCTTTCAACTGAGTGAAACACTAAAAATGAGCTTAGCTAAAGGTCACTTTTGTATTGTGAGCAAGATCATGTTGTAGAAAGGCTGGCAGAGTCAAACGCATTGAACTTCATGTGGTGCCTATGTTTAGTGGGAACCATACTGGGAAGAGATTATTTTAAGCATAGGAATTTTAGTATTTAAAACAGGCATGAACAGAACGGACTACGAGGAAACTCAATTTCAGAAAAGTCTTAATTTCAGATTAATACCATCTTGGATGCCAAAGTGAAATTTTTACTAAATGGATAAACTACTTAATACAGTTCAATTCAGGAAAGAATTCTGAGAAAAAATAATAGTAATAATAATAATAATATAGTTGCAAGCAGTGATTACCAGGGTTTAAGCACTTAAGGCATTTAAGCATAAAAGGAAAAGGACATTACATATTATTTAGCAAGGCTGTCCCCACCTAAATCAATGGTTTAAAAAAAAGCATTTTCGGGCAAATCCAGGTCATTTAACACAGAAATAGTGTTTTGAATCTTTTTAACTGTTACAGCGCCTTTGTGGTCCAATCTACTTAAAACTTTGCATGCGTGTTTAAATTCACTGTTGCATGTGCTCACCAGGTTTCATGAAGTTTTGAGTTTTCCTTTAGGCTTTATACGATTTTGGGTAAATTAGGACAGGCCCCTTTTCTAAATGACCTCGTTATAGTATCCCAAAGGGTAAATTAAATTTTTTTTTGGTTAATTATTGACCAAGAGAGTCCAGAGAATTGTACTGCAGTGTTTGTTTCCAAATTGAGAAAAAAAAACAAAAAAAACAAAACAAAAAAAACAACTAGTAGGTTTTTAGTAGTAGTAGGCAAAAGTGGGTTTTGATCTCAATCATTTGACAAGGTGGTTCTAGAGTCAAAGTTGTCGAATGAGGAGTTCTATCGCATGATACAAATAATAAAAGAAAAAAACAAAAAGCATAATCGTTTACATCCTTGAAAAATGCTGATACAATTTTTTTGCTGTGACCTCAGATTGAGCTCTTACGTAAGTGTTCTGAGTTGAGTGAAGATATCTCATTCTGTTCGAGTTATGGCATTTTACTAAAGTGGCCCTGCACCTTTCAAAATTTTGACATCCCTTGTGACGTGAGTCAAAGTTTAACTTTTTGGATAATTATTGATATTCACTCTCCAGAGTATCCTTCTGCACTGGTTTGGTTCGATCCGGGCGAAAAACCTAGGACTAGTTCACAAAAGTGAAAATGAGAAATACCGAAAACCGCCAGGCTCCGCGATCAAATCCTGAGATGTCGCGTTTTGTCCATGAGCCAAATATTCCAACGACATAAGACGCCAGCCTGCAACTGATGGTTTAGGAGTCATGGCGATTTCCTACTTTTGTTTGCTGTGCGCCCGTCCAGGCAACTAGAGGCGTCTTGGTCACGTTGTCCCTCTAAGTTTCAAGTCTCGACTTATGGTTTGGTCTGTACAATGCTTTATGCCGAGATTGCTGATCATTGACTGGTCTAACAATTACAGTAGGGTTTCAGCCACGTGCTTGAACCTCTTAAGCAGCAAAGCTGTTTTGACATCAATAATAAAAAATCTTTCTTGAGGTAAATGCGGCATATTAGAATGATTTCTGAAGAATCATGAAACACTGAAGACTGGAATAATAATGCTGAAAATTCAGCTTGCATCCAAGAATATATTACATTTTAAAATATACACACTTAGGAAACATTGCCGGTTTTTTTGACTATTTTTGGCTTGCTGAGCACAAAGAGACTTACTGACCCCAAACTTTTCAACTGTGGTATAAAATGTGCTTAATTCATCAAACAAATCTTAAAATATATCTCTAAAGAATTAATTTACACTACCCTTATGGCATTTAAATGTCTTATTTATCTCTTCACTCAATGGTTATGTTATCTTGTAAAATGCCAGCATACACTGACATGAACAAAATCTTTTCAAGCAAAAAATAAACATGTATTTTGAACTTTACTTCTAAAAGCAATGAAAGATCCTAGAACATTTACTTGGTACAACAATCACTGTGTTATTTCTGGCTACATAAGCTTGGTTCTTAGCCGAAAGATCATATATGTTGACTTTTTAAAAAAAAGCTGAAGATGGAAAGAGGACGTTTTCTGCTGGATCACAGGGTTGGGTTTGTACCACTTGGTTCCTTTCTCCATGTGAGTCATGGGGGCCCACTTAGCCACAAGCCTTAAAACAAGATAAAGGCTCCAGGCAGATTGTGTTCCAAACGATCGCTGGGTCATGTGAGTTCGAAACGTCCACCACACGAACGCCCCGTGGCACTGAGCAAAGCAGACGCAAATGAATCCTTCTAGTGAAACCTGACAGACGTCATCATGAAACGTTACAGCATGTGGATTGGGGAATAAACAAGATCTCCAAGAGAAATTCCTCTAGAAGCAGATGATCTGTGGGCATAGATTGCATAACACCTGGGGGTCTGGTGTAACACGTGTCTATAAAAACAAGAAGTGTACAAAAAACATGACAGCCTTTGATTATAGCCAGCATGACCGGCTCACATGATCTGAATTGATCTGTCATCACATATGCCATGATCAATTTCAAACAAAACCTCAAATTAATCTGAAAAAGAAAGCTCTGTGGCTTTATTGCATCTTTTTATTGACAGCATGTGTTTAGCAAAAACAAGAATTTCAAAGATGTCATACTTTTCCGTCTAAACACAACCATTCCATCCTTGTGTCTGTGCTCCCTCTGAGCCGCTCTATTAGACACAGTCCAAAATAAACTTCACACTCTTTCCTTCATTCCTTAAACACTAGTTTAGCCGGTGCCCACTCATGCCCGGCCCGCACAAAAGCATTCAGTGTGTCCGTGTTACACAGTCCGTCACTGTTCACACCTACTCACTCAACCCACTGACTCTCTCCACAGCACAGACTCCACATTCAACGCCTGCTCATGATTCAGACCCCTTCGTTTTTATTTATATATTTATAAAAAGTCACAAAAACGTGCTACCAAATAGCTCTGAGACGGAAATGTCAGTTTTTTACGTTCTGACGCGTGATGCTTTTTCCATGAGGCCATGATTCAGTGTTCAGTGTTTCTGCTTATCTGCAAGTTTCCGTCTCCTGCTGGCCTGTATCTAGTCTCCTGCAGACAGACTTCGGACTAACATCATCTGGTCCAAGTTGCAGCCTATTCTGGCCAAGATAGAAGAAGAAACCACCTGATGGACATAAACTGAACAACCACGGTTAATTATGACGTAAAAGTGAAACCAGCTATAATTCTGAGAAGACAAAAGAATTTCAGGTGTGCTTAAAGTAACCTTTTCTTTATTAAACTTCTAGTTAAAGAAAATTCTATTTTTTTTTCCAATTGCACGACACATGAAGTTGTCAATGTTATGTAAATGTTAAACAAATCACTTGTTAAATATCTTTTCCTTCGTTTTTCTACACTTTGCACTTGCGTCTCTTGCAGCGTCTCATGCATTAAACGGCATTCTTAAAACACGCCACTCAAGTTAAAAGAGGTTCACTCCCATCTTTTTGCATGCTTTTCTTATTCCACTGCCCGCAATGCATCTTTGTTAACACAAAAGTGCATTCTGTGTGAATGGCGACTAGCGTTGAGCACGTAACACGTAACGGTTCGTTCTTTTCTCTTTACTGTTATCATTGGCATAAGTCAAAGTGTCTGATTCTAACTTTTGGTAATATTTCTATCCTAAATCGCAATTCCTAGATTTCTGAAAAATAAAATCGTGGCAAAACATTACATTCAAATTAATCGATAAAATCTGAAAAATCACCCAGTCCTAAACTAAACCATTAAAAATATATTTTGTTTCCTAAATAAAATGTTTTTATTCGTTTTTTTGAAAGACATTACCCTTTTTTTCAGCAAGGTTGCATTTATTTCATCTAAACTGACATTTTCAATGTCACAAAAAATTTCAAATAAATGCTGTTCTTTTAAATCAAAGAATCTTAAAAAGATGCATCACGTTTTCCACAAAAATATTAAGCGGCACACCTGTTTTCAACATTGACAATAATAAGAAATGTTTTTTCAGCAAACCTGCATATTAGAATGATTTCTGAAGGATCATGCGACAATTAAGACTGGAGTAATGATGCTGAAAATTCAGCACTGCATCACAGGAATTAATTACATTTTAAAACATGTTCAAATAAAAACTGTTATTTTAAATTTAAAAAATATTTTTTTCTTTTAATTAGAGAAGCACAGCCATGCATACCCAAGGCATAGCGTGAAATGAGAAAACAAATTGGAAGAATAAATCTTAAGGATGCAAACTAACGTTAAATTTGACATATGTCATACTATACTTTATCACACTGAAAATATTATGTGAATCTCTAAACCTCCACAGGCAGTTTCACTTCAGATAAAACACTGGGTGTGCCAACTAATTATGTAATGTCTACCACTGTGGTAACTAGTCACGAGTTCCCTAAAAGACTAGAGAAAAAAAAACATTTTTGTTCTTTTAAAACACATCTGCTTCAAAATGGCCCTAAGGGAACTCATCCACTGCATGTCACCAATCTTATGATTCATAAGGCAAGTTTTTACAGGTCTTTTCAACAGAGAATGTACCATCACACAGAGGACTAAATAAATACGGTAGCATGGAAAAATCAGTCCATTATTCATCCACATCAATGTGATTTATCAGAAAATGTGAATCACAGGAAAGAGCAATGTATCAGTGACAAATCCAAATATTCTCTGAATAATAAAATGATACTTGAAAGAAAAGTTTACTCAAACATTAAAATCCTGTCATCATTTACAGAATGGACCTCTCAAGTTGACAGTTCCCAAAAACAGTTGGAATGATTCTACACGATACACAATGTTTATCTCACTTAATAGATTAATACTGTAACTGGAATATTGTAAAATATTATTACAATTTTAAATAACTCTTTTCGGTCACACTTTATTTTAAGGTCCAGTCTTGCTCTCCCTGAACTCTCAGTATTCTGGCTCAAGACAGTTAGGGTATGTCGAAAAACTCCAATCGTATTTTCTCCCTCAACTTCAAAAATAATTTTAAAATCATCGCTGCAGAAGTTCCGACCCAGTCTTTTCAAAGTAAACATGCAAAGAAGATCAAACACCCTTAACAAAAAGGTAAAAAAGCGATATAGGACGGTTTTGAAGTTGAGGCAGAAAATATAATCTGAGTTTTGAGACATACCCTAACTGTCTTGAGCCAGAATACACACAGTCCAGGCAGAGTAAGACAAGTTGAGCGTTTGACATTAAAAAGTAACCGCACGATTCGCTAGATAAGACCGTTCTTCCTTGGCTGGGATTGTTTACAACCGCATTTGGGATCGTTTGAAGCCGCATTTAAACTACATTTTGGAAGTTCAAACTCGGGGCACCATATCAGTCCATTATTTGGAGAAAAATCCTGAAATGTTTTCCTCAAAAAACACAATTTCTTTACAACTGAAGAAAGAAAGACGTGAACATCTTGGATGACAAGGGGCTGAGTACATTATCTGTAAATTGTTGTTCTGGAAGTGACTTCTCCTTTAATAGTGAGAAATAATCCCGATACTAAAGTGTTACTCTCTTTTCTGTGTAAATATAGTTTAAAATGTAATTTATTCTATATACTAAAGCTTCAGTCTTCAGTGTCAACGTGATCCTTCAAAAATCATTCTAATATACTGAATTGCTACTTGAAACTTAACAGCCTAAAGCCTCATTATAAATATCTCCTTTTGTGTTCCAGAAAAGCAAGCAAGCAATACAGGTTTGAAATGACACGAGGGTGAGTAATTGATGACATAATTTTCGTTTTCTTTAAAGGGCTTAGCAGAAAAGGCAGAGAAGCCCTGCTTAAGACTTTTTGAGGTTTAAATCTAGATGGAGCTAGTTAAATAGGTCAGATATAAGTTTAAATAATGCTGTATGGCATACATACATAGTCTTTTACGTGGAAGGGTCATGGGACTTCACAGCTGCTCGCCGCATGCTCAATCACTCTCAGCTGGGGTTGCGGAGGGGGTAGTGAGGGTCAGCTCTCTCAGTGGGTTAAATTCCCCACAAACACATATATGCCGATCCAGCCTTCCTAGTGCACTTTAATCCTTCCTGTATCTGGAATGTTTGCAGTGGGGTCTGACGTTTGAGGGTCAGTAGGGGATCTAAACGCGTGCACGCATATTTACAGACAACTGGGGCTGGTGTGGCCCCTTTGTGAAAGCGTGGCAGCTGTGAACCAGGCGCTGACCAAAACAGGTGTGGGACCAAAACAGCACCCCGGTCAGTGATGGTGTAATGGTGGTTTTGACGACTCCAACTATACCTCCAAATGTTCATCATACATCTGTTCTTCCCATTTCATCTTAATACAGCTGTCCATGAGTCTTTACACACATAGTACACGTAAAGAACAGCTACTCAGATACTTGATTATATCATCAGTGGGCTGTACAAGAGCTAATGTTTAGTGAGATAAGATGAAGAATTTTCCTTAGAAGTGAACGCTAGAATGTCCCGCTTTTCTATTCGCTAGGGCACAAACTTATGAACAGCACATTTAGGCCACCAGCTGTCCTCTGAGGAGCTGCTTTAAAAGTGCTGTGTGAGAAAACGGATGGACGGAGAGAAAACAAGGGAGCGGGGCGATTTCTGCCCTCATCTGTTATGGATGGAAGGAATGAGGTTGTAAAATGGAGGCGGGATTGCAAATCACAAACTGATGAAGAGAAAAGCTGAAGAAGAGCATGCAAGGCGCTTTTGGACCGTAACCTCCAGAGAGAACAGGAAAAAAGAAATGCATCAATCAATGCAGTCTGTGAGTGTGGAATAGATGAATGGATGGATTAGAAAGATGGAGGATGGGGTAGTAATCCTGCCTTTAGCTACTACATGGACAGACACTTTAGATGAAAGATAGTGGAGACAAGGCCATGTTGGAGTTGGATCTGGATCTGGTCTGGTCTTTATCATTCATTAATATCATTGATCTTAGACATGGGGTGATAAGTAAGGGATAATGTCCAGTCAGCTGGTCATTATTGCAAAATAAAGATCAACAGGGTGACCAGGACACTACCCTAAAATATTTGTGACCCTGGACCACAAAGCCATTCCATAAGGGTCAAATTTTTTGAAATTGAGATTCATACATCATCTGAAAGTTGAATAAATAAGCTTTTTTATTAATGTATGTTAGGATAGGACAATATTTGGCTGAGATACAACTATTTAAAAATCTGGAATCTAAGGGTGCAAAAAAAAAAGAAATTCCAAATGAAGTTCTTAGCAATGCATATTACTAATCAAAAATTATGTTTTCATATATTTATGGTAGGAAATGTACAATATATCTTAATGGAACATGATCTTCACTTCATACCTTAATCATTATTGGCATAAAAGAAAAATTGATCATTTTGACCCGTACAATGTATTGTGGGCTATTGCTACAAATATACCCATGCCACTTATGACTGGTTTTGTGGTCCAGGATCACATTTGTCCTGAGAATGCGGTGACTGACCAATCAGAATCAAGAAACAATTACAAATCCACTACTGGTCGTCGACAGATATCCAATCCTAAAAATCTAAAAATAAATAAATGCATAATATTTATTAATAAATGTTTGGAAATGTATAACCGGCAAATCATTATTTACAAAAAGCACATTATTGTAAGTATTTAATTTAAACTATAATTACATTAAATAACTGTAGTTTTCATGAATTACGCATATCAGCATGTAGCTATAATTTAATTTAATTGCAAATGTAAATTAGAATTATTTGTAACTAAGATTTAATTGAATTTAACTTAATTTTCTAGAAAACAAATTAACTTCTTTTTAAAACAGCAAAAAACCCAAGCATATGGGTTGGTTTAGCAAAGCTGTCTCAGCTGTGATCAATAAGTCGATTGATCAGGTTTTAGGGATGTGGGCGTATCAGCAGCTGATATGCCTATCAACATAATCAATACTGAGACTCAAGTCAAGGGTCCTGGTGGAAAACAGACAACAGAGAGCAAGTGTGCATGTCCTATTTACGACAAACATGGAAACAAACAGACCAATAATATAGGGCAGAAAGTATTGTCTGTGTAGTTATCTTGAAAATGGCTTGTTTGTAAGCTACATTAGATATATTTGAGTAATTCAGATTATCATCAATGATCTTAATTTCTCACATCATGGATGAATTTATCAGTAAAGAGAATGAGAGTGAAAGTTACTACAAAAATAACAAGCCTGTCAAACAATCCAAAGAACGTAAACCTCCTCAGACTAAAAGCGATGCCAAGCATGTCAACTCTAACTTCCTAATCAAACACAAACTCAATCTAAACACATGCACCGTTCCTTTATCTTCTGTGAGAACAAAAAAGCACCTCCTCAACACGGTGAAGACCACCAAACAAAGACATTTCATGCAACCGTTTGCCTCAGAAGGCATGACACAGCAGGTTTGAATCATGACAGCTCTCTCATGTTAAGGTGCGGCAGCACCACGGGCAGCTAAATCTTTAAACGCTCTTTCTTTTAAACGCTCTTTCACTCCCTTTATCTGGCATGTCAAGACCTCTTCTGTGTTTTGGTTAAATGAATTCTCTTAGGGTATGAAAATATTTGTATGTGCAAATTAGGGCAAAACACAGAATAAATTAATACTATGGCTCCGTTCTATAATCTAGTGCATTGAAATACTGTCTGCATCCTGCACAAATACCGTTTCACACAACATCAAGTTTCCAAGGTGGAAGTCTGATGTCAGTTGCATTTCTGAAAACTGGAATTAGAACTTATTTTATTGGCATTAGAAATGCCTTTTTATTTTTTTATTTCACAACTCACACCTGAACTAAGATATAACTTCTTTGCCATTAGGCTATTCATCTGTGGAACAGCACATTAGAAACCGATCAGGTTTCAACGACAAACAAAACAACTATTTTACAACAAATTATTTACTATGGTTGCATTGTTTCTTTGTACACTAATTAGATCAAGGAAAATGGAGTACATGAAGTCTAAAATAAAGCTTAAACAAGTAAAGGGGTCAAGAAAAATGAAGCACACTTACAATCCTTTGCTACACTAATTGAATTCATTAAGTGGACTGAAAAAAAAAACAACAACTGAAGACAGATTCAAAATAGCACGTGGGCAGCAGCGTTCGTGTTTTTGTTATACTAATCTCACTTAGCGTTTGGCGACATAAGATCAAGGTAAAATTCTTGGACTATCAGCAAGATAAACAGAGTCAGGGCTACATCACAGTGGCAGTACAACGAACGAGGAGCGTAAACACACAGCATACAGACTAGAAACTAACAGGTCACCTTAACAAGGAGTAGAGCCATGTAACCCAATCCGGGCCATTATGAGACGCTCATGCCTTCCTCCAATTGTCAGAGCAGAGAACAATACAGTGATGACCTTCTTTTGGTTCTGTGTGAATTAAGGTTGAACATTCATTGCCTTGGGTGACCGGATTTTACACCGCTTATTTCAGGATGTTAACACTCTGCCCTAAAGGTGAGACCTCATAGTGTTCAAACACACAAATTACAAATCTCAAAGAGATAATATAGAATAAACTAAAAGATAATACACTACATATAGGGCATAACAGGATAACCTGCATTACTAGTTCTCTATTTTGACTGTGGGAACGATAAGAAAAAGCTAATCTTCAGGTAAAAACACGATTCCCTTAATCGAGTTCAAAAAAAATAAACAACATTATCCTACAAACAAGTTTGAAATTATACAACAGAAAGTGAAACAACTTTGCGCTTTTAGCATCTCATCAAACAAAAATGTAAATACAATGTTTGTTTTTAACTGGAATTCCCAAACAAACCCCCGTCTGCCATTGGTTACTCAAACAGATAGCCCCACCCCAAATCATGCCATTGGTCGAGTCAACATTGCTGTGCTGGATTGGCCATAATGCTCCAACAAACACAGCACTGTTTTGCTAACACCAAAATAACATAAGAAATACTGCTCAAAACATGAACCAAACAGTTTATCAATATGCGCTGTCAAATTCCAGCTCGTTCGTGTGAATTTATTTCTCAGTTTTAAGCGCATCACCGGGAGTACCATCATTAGGAAAGCTATAAAACATGCCGTCTTCTCACTTTAGTGTTATACGGCCCACATCTGCCGTAAAAAAGAAAAAGACTTTTGGACAAGTCTTGAGGTGTTCTGAGTTAATGCTTCATGTTTCTGATGAATAACCTTTCCTGTAAAGTACGGCTTGCCTGCTTTCCTCATTATCATCACTGGAGAGACAGACTGTTTGTGGGGTGAGACAGGAGAGAGAAAGAGAGAGAGAGAGACAAAGAAGGTAGAGATCTCATCTTACCTCGTGTTCCAGTTGCAATGTCAGCCACTTTCTGGAAAGCATCCAGGAATGAGCTAGTGACGATGATTGTTGTCCTGAACGACAGAAAGAGAAAGAGTTTGTTTGTAAGAAAAACCCACAAGCAAAGTGGCTTTGACTGGATTCTTGCTAATAGTCGGTATATCATGACAAATATTTCCACTGACAGATTTTTGGAGCTTGCGCCAGGTAGAGACGTAGGAGCAAACATTAACAACACAGCAGCCTACAATGACCTGGATGAATGACGTTTAAATACCTGAAGATGCTGATAACTAAAGTACAACTTACTACAAAACAATCTGCATAATTTTTTCCCCTTTTTTAATTCAGAATTTTGAATTCTTCATTAAAAAGAACTAAAACTACAGAAGTCATACTGATAGTTGAAAGCATTATTAAACTAGTAACAAAAGTTGTAACGCCTTTTCTACAAATGGAAGTGTCAAGAAAAATACTGTTTCCATCACTCTGTTTTTATGTGCATTTTGGAGTATCACATCAGAAATGATATATATATATAATATTTAAATATATTACACAACTGTCTTTCCAAACAGCAGACATCCACCTCCGAAGCAACGACTGCACTTATTGTGGTTCGTCTGCTCGCTCTGAAGCACAAGTAATTCATTACATATGAAACGTATTCTATTCAGTGGCTTCTCCTACTTTTCTTAGTGATATTTAGTGCCCGTTCATCAGGAACTGACGACTTTGTTCTCTTTTGACTCGTTGCATGGAAATGGTGCTTATTCACAAATGTTTTATGCGATATTCCAGTTTTGCACAAAAGTTAAATTTGCAACTTTGGATTTCCAAATTTTATATTCAATGCCATTCCATTTGTATCAAGAAAGCATTACAATTTCTTTATAATATGTCGTCTTACATATTATATGTGGCAAACGATTAATCGCATACAAAATAAAAGTTTAAGTTTGCCTAATATATGCGTGTAATTATATATATATATATATATATATATATATAAAAATACAAGCACATGTATATATTTAAGAAATATTTACAAGTATATGTATTAATTATCATTTTTTAGAATTTATATTATATATAAATAAAAATATTTTGTACATAACATTTCTCTTAAATATATACATTAATTTGTGTGTATTTATATATACATAATTACACACAGTACACACACATATATTAGGCAAACTTAAACTTTTATTTTGTATGCGATTAATCGCATAACTGCCAGCCCTAATGGTAAAATTCATTACATATTCATTACAAATACATTTGATTAAGGCGGTGAAAAACATCTATAGCCTTCTCCCGCGTCAGTATATGGAAAACTGTCCGAGTCGCTCAATGGAAAGAGTTCAGCGTGTTCATCTGCTGGGACACGGGCAAAATACTGACAGGGTCAATGGTGCCATTGTAGGGATCCATTGAGAGCCTTCATTCTGAAGAGAGAGATCTCAGCTTATCAGAGAGAGCTCTGTGGTATCAGGTGATACGAACTACAAAGTACAGCCTTTCAGCAATTCCCCCACCTCCCCACAGTGGCCCCCCAAGTCCTGCAAAAGCTTTTGTACCCGATAGGTAGACTCACAACAGTCATCTCTTTAAGAACTGCTCTGGCTCTAGGAACAGGGGTTGGGTTAATGGTAGGGATACCCCGGAAAAACAGATTACTAGTTACTTTCTGTTTGAAGAGTAAGTCCCTATGAAATCAAAATTGAAGTTTGTTGGCTTTTAGTGTGAACATGCTAGCCTTAAGGCTATCTATAAGCTAGTGTGTTTCAAAACAATGACAAAATTCGCATTTAGAGATATTAGCATTCAAACCTTACATTCTCTAACTTCTACCAATATGGATCAACGATTTTGATGACATCACCCTGCACTTCTGCTTCTCATCAAACTTTCTGTCCAATCAAATGAATTAGAATCCGAAGCGTCCCGCCCCCAACACTATACAATGAAGCTAAAGCTGCAGCTGAAATCGGCCACTTGTTCACAGAATTAGTATTTTCTGTATGGTGAATGTGCACTATATAGGGGAAAGGAAACAATCAGTGTAAATATGCTTTCTATTGGAGCGAAAGAAGTCTGGTTTTACGTGAACTGCAGAAGCGTGCACACAGTCTGCTCTGGTCCAAAGACACGATGGCACAGATCATATGCATGAGTAGAGGCAGACCACAAAGTGTATTGAACGATTCGGACCCATTTAAATTCTACACATAATAGTATATTCATAGCGATATGGATGAGACTGTGGCTGCCATGTCAAATGTTTTTACCAAGCTAAACGGCTCTAGCCTAAGTTGTGATATAAATAAAACGCTATTGGCTATTTTAAGAAGGGGGCGGGACTGTCCCACCCTGTCCTCCTGTTTCAGTTGAAATTACGTTAACACATAGTATAATGCTAGGGTTTCAAAGCACTTCAGTGGACCTTTAAGAACTTCTCTAGCTTTAAGAACAGAGGTTGGGTTAATGGTAGGAATACCCCGGAAAAACAGATTACTGGTTACTTTGTTTGAAGAGTATTTTTAAACTGATAGTTCTGAATTCTGGTCAGATAAACCATGTTCATAGCGATGCGTCATGATGGTCAGTTGCCTGGATGACTAGCTAATTAGTCAACCATTGTGACACACTTCCAAAACTGGATTCAAACATGGTTCAGCCAATCAGAACTGTAATCTTTTGCAAAAACCTTTGGATTTTTACAAATATTAAATACATTTTTCAAACATGAATTATATTTTATAACCAAAAACAAAAAAAAAGTTTTATTTTCTTTAAGTCAGCACAACTACACCTTAAATGGCTGCTGTAAATCTTAATGCAAACCACCATTCCCAAACCAGCTAGTCTAGTATCTATATTTGCATGCACTGTGATGTTGATCAGCTAGACATACCATGATATACAGCAACGCTGTACCAACACGGTGTTTACAGAAACACTAGCAATGCTCAAAGTCACGAGGAACTTTTGAAAAGCAGACCATGATCAGCTCCTGGCAGCCCAGACAGCGGAGCTGGCAGCGGTAATTGTGTGTGTGAGTGGAGCGTGTTTGATGTTTATCTGTAGGAATGGAGTGGACCTTTGGGAGGGTCATTAGCCTGTTTACTCTCCAGGGACAGAACAGAGAGGTCAGGCAGAGGGGACTCACTGCAAAAATGGGACCAGCGGCTACCCTAAAAGATCTATTCTTCCTATGATAAGCCTTACTGTACTGTATTGATTTCATATTTCATCTAACGCAAAAGAACACAAGGGAAAGATGTGTTGCTTGTTCAGTGGGTTAAACTGTTGCATATCTTGGTGTCGATCATTCAGTCAACAAAACATTGGACAAAAAAACAGATTGTGATTCAATATCCATTCAATTCATGATGGATAAAATCCTGTTCTTTTTTTTTAATCTTCATTCAAAGACACATCACATCATGAAAGTACAAAGGCTTGCAAATGCCACAATCTGTTGACAGAACAACCCATTGAATGAACTATACATCCTCATTTTCATTTACGTCAAACTAAATGTGTCGCCTTTCCTTTCTGCATTTAAATGAATCTACTTCAAAATTAGTTCTTCATTATGAATTCCCTTTCTTTCTTCATCACCGCCTTTTTGCATCTTTTGAAAGACATTTTTTCTCAAATGTGCCTTTATTAGCTCTCCTCATACATTGGATGACAAATCCTTCCTGAATGATGTAATAATCAAGTGCATTTCCTGCTTTCGAAACAAGATTATAATAATTACTCCCCATTCAAGGAAGCGTGTAACGCAGGAGGCCTCTTCTTACCTTAACTGAGATTGTAGCTTAGCTCCTTTGGTGACAAAGTCCTCCCAGGCAGGATAACTCGCCTACAGAACAAACAATGAGAGAGAAGAAGAGAGGGTTAGTCAGGGCAAACCATAGTAAATCATTACACTTCACTCTCAGCTCAACTGGTGTTCATCATCAGTATTTATCTGCTGAAAATATCATTTGTAATTGTTGACTACATTATATAACTCTATGAGACATGGATATGCACTGAAATTTTATATTTAGAGCTATGGGTTTATTGAAATCCCTTTTAAAATCCCCTAAAATGTGCAAGAAAATATTAAGGACACAACACTGAGATCACACGAGATTGTGTTTACACCAAAAACAGCCAAGGCAAATTGATTCACTAGCTTGGACAAACAAGAAGCAACAATGATGAATAACACAGCAATTATAACAGGTTGTCACATCCAACAACTTTGCTGACTATCTGGTTGTGTGACAAATGCAACTTTTAATTACTAGATTGATTGCATAAGTACAAATTGAAAGATTCAGCTGAATGTCACACAAACCTTTTCCAAACTTTTCCAAACTTTTAATCACACAATTACTCAACAAGCTGTCATTTCACAGCATCACAGACATATGAATCAGAATGTCTTTTGGTTTCGTCCCATTAGTAATCACAGTATGACCAAGATTGTTTTTTTTTGCTCTAATGTTTATTAAATCTAATCCAAATCAAGCTAATTCTGTTCGCAATAACGGGTATCAGTAACAGCTGATCCTGCTTATGGAAAATCTCATAAAATGCTGACTGGTCTGTTTTCACAAGCAGGACACATAAATACTTCAGCAGTTATACTTTAGTTATCTGCCACATGATGTTTCAATTTATTTGATTTGCATCAAACAGTGAAGAAAGTGACAAAGACGGGGTTCAAAAATGTGAAAAATCTCTATTACTGCAGATATTGCTACATGTCAGCCCCAAATTAACTAAGCTGCTTAAATTATACATTTCAGTTATAATATTCAGTAACAAAATTATGTAACATGTCAAATTGTGTAACATTTAATGCTTTTAATGCAGTTGGCTTTTTTCTTGCAATTAATCAAAATACTTAAAAAAAAACAAAAATAAATAAATAAATAAAATAAATAAATAACAAAAAAAAAAATGCTTATCCAACACTGCATTTTAATACAGTGACATAAACAGGATCATTATTTTGGGGTGGACTTTAAGCTTTAGCCTCAATACATTTCTGAAACATGAAACTAAAGTCTGATTTGAATAAAATCTGCATAATTGTGTGCATTTCATTCCCTCTACAGATGAAAAATATACCAAGACTTCCAGCTAATCACTAAAAATACACATGCTTGGAAATGCTTTGTGAGGAGGCCATAAAATGTAATTGCCCTGACATGGTTTACAGTCTACGGTCTTGTGGGCGTCAACAAGATCTTGCAGTAATTAAAGCACATGCTCAGTAACGACTCTTCCAGAACTGAATTTAAATGTGATGATACAAGACAAAAACCTAGTAGATATGATAGCATATACAATACTGTTTAAATGGTTTACAGAAAATAATGTATTTGTTCAGTAAGGGCACATTTAATTGATTATTAACATTACATTCACGTTACAAAAAAAAAAAAAAAAAAAAAATCAGATAAACACTGTTTTTAAAAATTTTATTTGTCAAAGAATCCTCAAAAAAAAAAAAAAAAAAAAGCACCGGTTTCCACATCAGTTTTCATTATTGAGAATAATAAAATGTTTCTTGAGCATCAAACCAGCTTATTAGAATGATTTCTGAAGGATCATGTGACACTAAAGACTGGAGTAATAACGCTGAACATTCAGCTTTGTCATAATTTGTAATAATATTTTACCATTTTAATGTGAACAAACTGAAGAAAACAAATCTTATTTTCATTCAGATGCATGTTTTTTGTTAAATAGTATTGAGAAGTATATGACCCTGGACCCCAAAACCAGTCTTAAGTAGCATGGGTATATTTGTAGCAATAGCCAAAAATACATTGCATGGGTCAAAAATATTGATTTTTCTTTTATGCCAAAAATCATTAGGATATTAAGTAAATATCATATTTCCTTAAGATACTTTGTAAATTTCCTACCGTTAATATATCAAAAATTTTTGATTAGTAATATGCATTGCTAAGAACTTCATTTGGACAACTTTAAAGGTGATTTTTTTCAATATTTTGATTTTTAGCACCCTCAGATTCCAGATTTTCAAATAGTTCAATCTTGGCCAAATATTCTCCTATCCTAACAAACCATACACCAATGGAAAGCTTATTTATTATAAATCTCAATTTCAAATAACTGACCCTTATGACTGGTTCTGTGGTCCAGGGTCACATATGACCTACCTAAATCAAGTGATTTAATTTATTTACTAGGAGAGACTGCATATTCCACCAGTTTTAAAGATACAGACAAAGTATTGTTTTTAACCACTAATAAGTATATTAATCTCAGGTACATAGGTGATATAATTTAAAATTGTTTGCAATACTAAGTACATGTAATAAGTAAAGATTAATTAAGGCATTTAAACATGTAAGCTAATGCTTACACATAATACAAACACAACTTTATGACAATTTTGGTCTAGGTCTAGGTCAATGTCTTACATACTCAAAACATGATCTTTTTTTATCACCAGCAAAGAACTTTTAGTGTATAGTGTAAGTATGCAAACTGAGGCGCAACCTTAATTTTACTAGCTCTTTCCGGTGGCCATAATTACAGCGCGTAAGGCTATCACTAAGTATGCATCTCATAGGAAACTAGTGACCATGATTTGTACACACGCCTCCAGGGCTTTCCTGAGTCTGTCAGAAACTTAAAAGGACGAATCACCCACAAGAACCCTCCAACCAAATCTGTCCTGTGAACCATTTCCTTTTCAAGCTCTCAGTTCTTTCTCCCTCAGCTCTCAGAAGAGGACCACTCCTGTGAAGTAACCCCCCAGAGCTTTGCTTTCAACCGCATGAAAGAAATATATTATCAGTTCCTGTCTTCGATCCTTCTCATCTTCGCCTGTTGCTGTGGTAAAGAGGTGGTGACACAGAGCGGAGGACGAGGAGAGGACAGAAAACCTGTTGGTCCACTGTATCAAGTGACAAAACAGACACATGTATGGTACGCGCGGGCAGAAGCTGCAATGAGAATCAACCACTGAATTTCAAATGTAAAAAATGGCGTCCCTCGCAGATGGTTCCTTTGATTAATAATAAATGTTTTTAGAAACATCTCCCCCTCTCTAATAAGGACTCAAGGGAGACGTCGCATAGTACTGTAAATCAACAGCACCCTAATGATCCACATACTGAGCTATAAAAGGCAATCCCACAAAAACACAGCTGTGACAAAAATAGAAAATAAATGTAATGCATCTGCAAAACCTGACTATGCATTTCATTTATACCGTCGTATGGAGAAGAGACAGAAGAGTAACTGCATTAGTAAATGTATAGAAATACTATAATATAAATAGTTAATAATTATAAATATTAGTATTATCATAAATATTCAAATAAGTGTAAATTTCAGCCATTTTTGCATGAGTGCAATGTATATACAACTGTATATATGCTAAGTATATTGAGTCATGCCAAAACTATTTGCACACCTAAGCTGCAATTAAAAACGTATACGCCTGTCATTAATTCCTCAGCCCCATGTCTTAAGATCTTCGTTCATTTTCAGAACACAAATTAAGATATTTTTGATGAAATCTAAGAGCTTTTTGACCCTGCATAACAAGGAAACTGCCATCTGTTATTTTTGTTTTCTTTCCGCACAAAAAGCATTCTTGTTGCTTCATAACATTACAGTTGAACAACTGACATCACATGGACAATTTCATGGATGTCCTTACTACTTTTCTGGGCCTGGGAACATTTCAGTTGCGTTGCTGTCTATATACGGTCAGAAAGCTCTCGGATTTCATCAAAAATATCTTAATTTGTGTTCTGAACATGAACAAAGGTCTTACGGGTTTGGAACGACATAAGGTTGAGTAATTAATGACAGATTTTTCTATTTTTGGGTGAACTAACTCTTGAAAGTTTTACCAAAGGAAGAAAGTCCTGGATAGCCTCAGGGTGAGTAAATGAACCATTTCTTTAAAATCACTAAAGTGAAGTTAGTTCTGTGAAAATTTTAGACAGAATATTTGCTTTGATATTTTCTCATCTAAACAAAGACATGCAGGCATTTTTAAGTGTTACTTATCTGATAAGCCATGCTACGCTTTAACATATCGTAATCAGCCACTGAAAAACCCAAATGGGTTAACCACTACTGAATATCATAAAGCACTCCAAACTGCCTGAGTCATCAAGTCTCTCATTAGCACAAGCTTTGCATGTCTGTAATAGGCACCTGTGCGTGTATACGAGGGTGTGTCTGCTTTAGCTGGCAGAAAGGGTGTATCCAGTATGTGTGCGTGCACGTGTACCAGACGTACGAGTGTCCGGCCATATCTTAAACAGGTTGCCTTTCAGAGGTGATTCACAGACAGGCCTGTGCACAGTACACACAGTTTTTACACATGACAGACGGAGGGATTGTGGGATGGTGGAGAGGGGGGAAGGGGGACGTCCTGAAGCAGGAATGTGCACAGGCAGGCAGCTCCTCAGCTGTAGACTGGCGTCATCCCAAACAGGGAGGACAGAAATCATTAGTTTCTCCAATACATCTCCAGCAGCCTGGCTGATGTCAACGAAAAGTGTTGAGGCCTTTTAATGATCAGCGTCCAGCAGGACTAAATGCTGGGTGCTTGAGGGGGAGGGACATGAAATGGCTTGCTGTGTGCTTGCTATGACGTTATGGTTACTAAATATGGCTTAAGTCGATTCAGATGTAAATCTAAGGTATTTTTCACCCATTTTATCGTCCGCCAGACAAAATGTAGAGTCATAATATTGCATTTCTTCACAATAAGCTGTATAATTTGAAGCATCATCCATGTCTGAAGCATACGAAACAAGGTCAAGTAAAGTTTTGGGTGGATTATACTGCTAATTAGCTTACCTTTTACAATACGTCACCATTCAAGACAATGCAACTGAAAACACTGCTTCACTTTTGTTCAGTCCAATGCCCCATATAAATGACTATGCTTATTTAGACGATATACATTAAAGGAGAAGTCCACTTCCAGAAAAAAAAAAAAAATTACAGATAATGTACTCACCCCCTTGTCATCTAAGATGTTCATGTTCTTTCTTCAATCGTAAGAAATTCGTTTTTTTGAGAAAAACATTTCATCATTTTTCTCCATATAATGGACTGGTATGGTGCCCCGAGTTTGAACTTCCAAAATGTAGTTTAAATGCAGCTTCAAACGATCCCAAATGCGGTTGTAAACAATCCCAGCCAAGGAAGAAGGGTCTTATCTAGCGAAACAATCGGTTATATTCATTAAAAAAAAAAAATTTAAATACAATTTAATCTTAAATGCTCGTCTTGCCTTGCTCTCCCTGATCTCGGTGTATTCTGCCTCAAGACAGTTAGGGTATGTCGAAAAACTCCAATCGTATTTTCACCCTCAACTTCAAAGATCATTTCAAAATCATCCTACATCACTGCAGAAGTACTGACCCAGTCTTTGCAAAGTGAACATGCAAAGAAGATCAAACACCCTTATAGGACGATTCTGAAGTTGGAAAACATGGGAGTTTTTCGACAGACCCTAACTGTCATGAACCGGAAAAAAACAGTCCAGACAGAGTAAGACAAGATGAGTGTTTGACGTTAAAAAGTATATCAATTGTATTATTTTTATGATAATAACCAATCGTTATGCTAGATAAGACCCTTCTTTCTTTTGGAAGTTCAAAATCGGGGCACCATACCAGTCCATTAATAGAGAAAAATACTGAAATGTTTTCCACAAAAAAACTGAATTTCTTTACGACTGAAAAAAGAAAGACATGAACATCTTGAATGACAAGGGGGTGAGTACATTATACGTGAATCTTTATTTTGGAAGAGGACTTCTCCTTTAATAAGAGTCACAATGTATTGAAAAACTATTTCATGCAGCACTTTTCATTACAGATGTTCTAACAAACTTCAAGGAAAAACAGTGTTAACATACTCTCTCAGCATCAGGGTAAATACAATCACAGTAAACACAATCTGTAGACAGTAATCTGATTCCAGTTCAGCAATCTAAAATACATATTGCAAACAGTGCAACAGAAGGGGAAAACTCTCAGGTTACCTGTTGTCCTCTCGTTCCCTGTCTAGCTTATTGAGACCTTGTGAACCCTACTAAGACACATCTCTCCACCCGAGTCTGTGTATTATGATAGGAACCAATCTTTCACAGTATTTTCACAGGTGGTGATGGAATTCTGTTGTATTATCCTTCTCTCCAAATAAATGGAGGTGTCCAATGTTACCTACAAACACACCGGTCCAGTAAAGATCACAATGAACAGGTCAAAGGAATCGGTCTTAATTTAAAGATTTTTTTTGTCTTACATTTTTTCGGCCAAAAGGAGGACATTTTAAACCAATGTCACTGTAAAAGTGAGTTCAGGACAAAAATATTTTACTTGCATGACAATTAATCATCAGACGAAGTTTCATGATGGCTCTAATTATACAGGTTTGAAACTACATTAGGGTGTGTAAATGATTAAAGAAATGCCATTTTTGGGTGAACAATCCCTTTGGTGATGTGCAATTGTTGCACTATTGTTTTGGTGGACAAAAACAGACCATTTTCGCAGAACACAAACTTATTCTATTGAAGGAAAAAAGCTGTAACATATGATGTCATTGAGAAGCAGAATCAAGTGTTCTGGATTCAAAGAAAAAAACATTTCTCAATGGTGTGAAAGGAAAAATTAAGTAATGTGCATTCCAGAAAACACTTGTCAAGCTAAGCGAAAAAAAAAAACGAATAAAGGACCAAAATAACCACACTCACATCCCTCAATACTAAACTATGATTGACATACATATATATATATATATATATATATATATATATATATATATATATATACACACACACACACATAACATTTATGTAGCCATTATTTATTTTTTCTAAAAAAACAAAAAAACAAAAAACAAAACATACAATATATGTGCTAGAACAGCATTAAATTCTTAGAAGAAACAACTTTTACTTTGAGAGCTTAAACTTTATTTCTAGTGCCATTTGTCTTTGACTACATTTTATCTTTGCACTCTTGGATTTCACAGCCTACGCTTATACATTGAGGGCTGTCAGTGTAAGTGACATTTTACATAAGTTCGCAGCAGCTAGCGAGGCACTTTACATGCATTACTCTTGAACTTTGTGGAAATTAGGTGCAACACTGAGTATAATGTATGAGGTGAGGGTGAATACAGACATTAGATCTATCCAAAATAATGCAGTGCAAACACTGACTAGTATAAATGTATGATTCCCTCCAAATACCTGACGCCTGGAATCTGGGAATAGCTACTTAGTCCTGCTTATTTAAGTAATAGTACTAAAGCTATGCACTTTGTATTATTTGTTGGAGAGCTTACATTGAGTGCTTAATTGCAAAGCACACTGAGTAAAAGTAAATATCCCAGTTAGGAAATAAGACATGACCTTTAAAATAAAACAACTCATGAACCCACATGAGGGTGAGTAAATGATGACAGAAACTTTTTTGCGGGTGAACTAAACCTTTAAATCTAGACAACAATGTAAACGTTCATAGAAATTACTTAACTTCTCTGCTGCATGCACTTGTGTGCACTAAGGTCAGCGCTTTTTATTGAGTTCTAACCGGTCAAAATGTAGCCTTTGCCCTGCAGCTGTTTTTCTGTGAATCATAACTTTACATGCACGCAAATTCACGCGCACACACATACAATCATGGGGATATCCTGCACACTTCCCCCTTCCTGTGAGTCAAGTGGCCTATTTCCACATTAACAGCACGCATACAAATGGATAGCTAGATGCTGCCAAAAACTGCTGGTCCATTCATTCATGAAACTCAGTATACCTCGAGTATACCTCAACAGAGTTCAAACAAAAACATGGAAATGCATCACCATAAATGCAAACCTTTAAATGCCAACCATGCAACAATCCACGTGTCTCTAATATTCCATGGCCCAAAATGTATTTGAACAATGATGCTGTTGTGTTACATAAAATCTAATTAATTTTACCCTTTTTAAGGGTGATTTTAAAATTATGTTTTAATTACCATAATTCATAAAAGTGTCAAAATACTTTTTGGGAACACATGCAGGTACAAAACAAAAGTCAAAACATGATATGCACAATGATTTACTGTGCATCTGAAATACAATACACCACATAAAATAACTAGTATGATGCATAAACAAACGAGGCGTCATAACAGAAATCTTTCAGGACAGAAAAAAAACAATGCTTTGACTCGTATACTGATTGTATACTTGTAAATTGAGCCTTAATGTCTAGATTTTAGTACAATGAATAAAGCCTGAGTCACACAGAGGCATGTTTACAACAGGATGTGACGCGCGTTAAATATTTCCTGCTCACCTGTGCGCACACGCACCACTGCATTACAACACATTTTCAATGAAGCAAACAATTAAGAGTCATGATAAACAAATGATACAGTATTTTCATGTTGTAAGTTTACAATGCATTTAAAGTCGACAATGTTTCTCAGAAGTGTTCACACAGTTACAGCACTTACAGGATCACAAACACTGCTGATAGACAGCAGGACATAACATAACACCGCATGTGTTGTGCTGAGACTTAACTAGAACTTCTGACAGATGACATACTGAGCTGACACATTTTAGATAGACTGACTGGTTTTTATAAACTAGGCCTGGTAATAGCGCAACACTTTGATATTTACTATGGTACTGAATGAATACTATATTCATTCATATACCATCTTATCTACCTGGCTCATCTAAAATCATAGCCATATTTTAATTGCATTTTGGACAAACACAAGAGTGTCATTGATGTTTCATTCAAACACTATGGTGTATAAATGTGATTCTGCCATGGTACCATCTGATAACATGACATTTTTTGGTATTGGTGATATGATAATACCATGGTTTTTGGACACTGTGACATTGTATACACACACACACACACACACACACACACACACACACACACACACACACACACACATATATAGCATGATATCAAGGATTCATGCACCACTGTATTTACATGGTACTTCAAAACAAAACATGGTTGTACCATTTTTTCTGTAAGTGAACGTACTCCAAGCTAGTTTAAAGACAACCATGGTGCATGTTAAATTAGCCCTTTGAATAACATGCTCGTTTAATGTTAGTGTGACAGCAAACCCTTTGAAATGCCTTTCAACATGGAAGATGGAACAACCTCATATTTTTCAATAGTGTACACATAACCTAAATGTATACAGTCTTTCTAACTAGTAAATGCACTCATATATCCGAGATTGAGAGCCTACACAGACGTAAATGGTGATTTGAAAGGGACACACATCACAGGGCGGCTGGATACACATCTATCAGCAGCCGGCCAACCACAGAACTGTTGCCAACCCTCCAAAACAGCTGGAAAATAACTTATTCCGAGGCTTTCTACAGGCAGACTCCAAACCCACCCATGATGCTGGGGGGAAATCAAAGCATCGGGTGTATTATTTCAATTTGAGAGGGACTCACCTTCATGTCGTTCATGATGATTTGGAAGAGCCCTCCCAAAGCGCTGCACTCCTTCTCCATTCCCGCATCCATTTTACCACCCCAAAAACACACGCGTAGCGGTGACACTTATCCTCCTAATGAAAGCTCCCCTCGAAACCCGCTGTCAGTATCTTAAGGGTGCGGTACGAGGCTATTTTTAAAGGCTACCGTGTGAATCAGGCAAAAAAGAATAAAATAACGCAAAAACAGTGAGTGTTATTCCGCTGATTGGCTGCCCGGCGCAAGTAAACTAGTCCCGGCCACGCAACTTACTAAACCTCTGAAAATACATCGCATCGCCACGATAAAAGTGGATAAAAAACCTAAAAACGAGATTTTTGACAATAAGTCTCCAGGTCAAAAAAGTGCCACGTAAGCACAGGTAAACCCGCAGAAAAAAACGACCGTTGAAACTCTGCGCCGAAGTACCTGGCTCGGCGTTTTCAAAAGCTTGGCTCTGTTGGATCGATAGTCACGTTAGTTTAGATCGCGACAACCGCCGTGTTTTTTATTCCTCATGGTTTCATTCAGTCGATCCAGCCGCTGATATATCCTTTGTAGTGATTTTTAGAGCGGTTGCAGTTTGAAAGAGCTTTTCGGGTAAAATTAATGCAGTAAAACCTGACTAAAGTTTCGACTCCTGATAGATTCCACAGAGTGAGTGGTAAACATTCACTCCTGGCTCGCTCTCTCTCGCGCTTTCTAACCCGTTTGTGTGGATCGGCTAGCGACGAACTCAAAAAGGGGCGGAGCATGAGTACTTCGGAGCTGTTCGTACTTTTCCGTTACTTTAGTCATCAACATAGAAGTAGTTGATAATAATGTAAATACAATATATATATATATATATATATATATATATATATGGCCTGTATCACCTGTACCAAGTTTGCTCTTTTCAAACATTTATTTTTAACTTGATTAAAACATTTAGTGATTATGTCTACACGCTGTCAGATTTGCTAAACTCTTCTTAAGCAATTTAAAATGTACTTCCTATAAAGATAAATCAGAACACACAGAACTACATCCTGTTATATTTATCGCACAAGTAAAATGTTTCAAGGATTCATATCATCTATGAGTCAGCATCATTGTAATCTCGCCCAGCCTTGTGCTGTTACCTGACATTACGAAATGAGTCCACCTCTCAGCTCAGCGGTCTCATAGCAACGCAGACATGATAAATTCAGCATCACGTCCTCTAGTGGCCACCTGTCTGTCTGTGAGAGAGAGCGGAGGTCACCTTGTTCAGCAGTCTGCAAAGGGCTTCCCACACAGCTTTATGTGCCCACTCACAGCACAAACATCCAGACTCACAAAGTTAATGGATTGAGTAGGCCTATTTAAGCCTTTTAGTGTTGCTTGTAAGAAATCCACAGATCAGTTCACATATACATAAGTTTCGAAATCGCTATCTGTCTATCTATCTAATCTATCTATCTATCATTGTTCAACATTAGAAGTAAGGATTTTTAAAAATAATTTATAGAGATTGCTCTTTTTTTTTTACAGATTGCTCTTTTTGAGAGCAATCTGTAAAACTTTTGTATACTTTCTGTAATATCTGTAATATTTTTGTATACTTTTCAAGTACATTCATTTATATTTAGGCTTTTTTAACACTAGTACACTTGCACTAGTTCAGATAGCTGTAAGCTGTAGTAGGTGCTTGCTACCATCTAGTGGTAAAACTTGAGTAATAAACGTGATGTAATAACAGTGTGTAACAAAAAGTGCAGTATATAAGACAATTTTTACATCATTTTAATATTTTTGTATATACTATATGTGACCCTGGACCACAAAACCAGTTATAAGTATACATATTTGTAGCTATAGCCATATAGTATAGGTCAAAATGATAGATTTTTCTTTTATGCCAAAAAGCATTAGGATATTAAGTAAATATCATGTTCCATGAAGATATTTTGTAAATTCCCTACAGTAAATATATAAAAACTTAATTTTTGATTAGTAATATGCAGTGCTAAGAACTTCATTTGCACAACTTTAAAGTTGATTTTCTCAATATTTAGATTTTTTTGCACCCTCAGATACCAGATTTTCAAAAAGTTGTATCACAACCAAATATTGATATAGCTTTCATATAGTTTATATATCTCAAAATGACCCTTATGACTGGTTTTGTGGTCCAGGGTCATATATATACCATATTTTATTTTTCTTCATATTATAACCTATTTAAAAAAACAGTGAAGCCACATTGTTAAATAAAATATTTGGAGAATTTAAACAAAAATAATTGAATGCATCTATCAGTGTTGTTTAACTAACATGCAGAGGCCATTTTATCATGTCACAAGATAACCATTTAAGTTATTAAAATATCACATATTTTGATGCATTTATGTATATACATAAAATGTATGAAACACATTTCTAAAAATGTTGCACTTTTTATAACCTTATTTGGCTTTAGCCAACTACACAGTAAAAGTAGTATCCATAGACACACGAAGGCACAGAATTGTTTCAAGCTCCATTTATTTATTTTAAATAGTATTTGACTGCAACAAACCATGTAGATAAACTATACATACTGTTCCTTTCAAAAAATGTACAAAGCATTTTTACAAACGTTTAATCAGAGCTGCCATAACTTACATGCAAATAATACAGCAGGATTATTATTTTTAGATAAAAAAAAAATGACGTTTCGTATCAAAGATGAGTGTAAATCATATTTTTAAACTTACAAAATTAAAAAAAAAAAAAAAAAAGTACAGTTACTTTGCTTATTGCATCAAAAGGTCCTCAAGGCCATATATTTGGCCTACATTTTTTAACACAGTGGTAAATAAGCTAATGTAGAATGAATCATTCATGTAATGAAGCTTCATTATATCTGATGCAATGTTGCCTGGCTTCAGTTGTGGTGTGCAAAGGCCCTCTTGTGGTCAGTTTTGTAAGTGCAGCCTGACCTCTGTGAGGTTTGGCTTGGGTTACTAACAGCAGCATGAAACAAGGACATCTTAAACTTTCAAAAGCCCTAATTCTAGATAATCAAGTCTGGTTTGATGGTATAACCAGTGGATTTAGTACAACTGTATGCTTTACTTGGGAAGGCAGTGTATGGAATACAAAAAGCTGAAATGTCACAATGATCTGATTTTTTTTTTTAGGTCCACTATGATTTATACATTCATTGATGAAGACAGTAAAAGCGTTAGTACCAATATTGATACTACAGCAGCATTTGCTTGGCAAAGATTAAGTTTGTGTTTTCCTTACAAGAAGGAAATTTTAGATCTGATAACACGGAGATCATAAATGTTAATTTGGCACAACAGAACATGATTGCCGTGAGAACATGAGTAGTGTTTTGAGTGAGCAGCCATGGACGAATAAATCCCTGAAGTGTTAAAGCACCTTGTGTCCGTAGACTCGGATTAATGTTTAGAGGCGGGTTAGTTAGCCATTAACAACTAAAATCTGTGTCAGTGCACTGCAAGTCTGCATGTAAGCACTTGCACTTGTCGGAACGGTCACGAACTGTTCAGTTGGAGCAGAACCACAGAGCATTTTCCAGCATACGTGTGGAATTTATGATAGCTACATATAAAAAAAAAATATCTCTTTTCACCTTTTTAAAGTCAATGTGTTTTCATGCTTCCAAGGTGCAGTTGGTCAGTTGAATATTCAACGAGCTTATGGTGCTATTCTCTTGTGGTTTTTTACTTCGCTTTCGGGCGACATCACATACAATGGCCAAAGCTCCGCCTTTCAGGAAGCGAACAAAGTTCTCACCCACTAGTGGACCCATGGCGTACATTCCCGGTTCCTTCACGGACTCATACGTGTATGGATCCACATCTAGCGGGTTCCGTCGACAGCTGATTGGCTCTTCTGAGCTCAACGCCAGTGGGCGACCATGTTCTGGGAGAAATGACAGGTTGGGATGGGCACCAATCAAAACGAGCGCCATTGAGACTTGGACCACTGTCTGTAGCCCTTTCTCATCCTCTAGCACACACTTGCCATCAGGTCTGAAGGAAGCTACGTGGTGCTTTGGGAAACTAAGGTAACCAGGGTAAGATGTATATTGGCTGGTGCCATCAGAAGGTGAAGAAAGAGGTTGGTTGGACAGATTAACCACTGTCTCACTCAGATTTTGCTGCTGTTGGCTCATCATTTGGTGCACTTTGTGGTACTCGGGGTAGAGGAGCTTGGGCAGTTGGTTGAAGATGAGCGCAGGATCACTCACGGGTCGCCTAAAGGCGTGATAAACAGGTGTGTTCAAGTGGTGAGCTGCGAGAACGGCATCTGCCGCCGTCAACCCAGCACCGACCACAAGAACCGGCTCTGAAGCGCGGTCCAAACGGCCTGAGGAAATGGCGGCCTCCAGCTCCCAGAAGCTGTGGCACACGAAGGGAAGGTTTTCACCTTCCACGCCGAGACGGGCCGGGATGTCGTGGGTTCCTGTGGCAAGCACCACATTCTCGGCATAGACAGAGAAAGGGACTTCAATTACTTCATTTGCTCTTTTTTGGAGGCCCTGGATCTTCCAAATGGAGCAGCCAGATTCCAGGGAAACCCGAGACACCGAGGTTACGGTGGTGCCGCAAGCAAAGCTCTTCTCCAGACCCATTTTAGTCACATAGTGCTGATAGTAGGACGCAATCTCAGTTGGCGTAGCCCGGTCATTACGTAAATTTCTGCACAGATAAACAAAGCATAGATTATTTGTTTGGATCAATTTGGTCATTTGTAACTTCACAAAATGTGTTATACTCATTATGCCTCATTTATTCACAAAAAAGCACAATTTGCATCATTAATAAAACTTATTATTTTACAAAACCATGTTATTTAAATCTTAAGGAGAAATTATATATATATATATATATATATATATATAGACCTAAGCATACAACAGCCTGAGGCAATAAAAATTAAATCGTTTGAATAAATAGTTCAATAAAAAGTTAGCAAAAGCAGGTAATCATATGGTTTTATTGAACAAAACTGTTAAAATACATAGTGTATTATAAACACCAGAACTATTATACGTTACAACAAATGACTGCATAGGGCTCCGACGGCCTGACGATTGTTTTACGCTTTACTGCACAATCTAATCCTTGTTTAATATTGACTAGACAACATTTCATTCAAATGTCCACGTAATCTTTAATATTTGGCTATTTATTTAGGACAGAAATGTTATAGTGACTGTAATTTCTTGAATATGTGGACATCAGAGTGAGGGTTTGAGCTTTTATTTTGAAATTACGATGAACCGTTAGCATACTGAAAAAGAAGTCAATGTATTCTCCTGTGTTTGGTAGGTTTATAAATAATTTATCTTACAAATTTGGTGAAATTACAACTGCATTATGCTTTATTATGATTTTTAAATGGGTTTGATATGTCATGTAGCCTTAGAAAACAGTCTAATGCGTTTTATGAATTCTCACAGATTACTTGACACAGGCAAATTGCAGTCAAAGATTTTTTTTAAATCGAGTACTGGAATTGAATCGATGAATCGTGATAGCCCTACGTCTCACATTATGTTAGAAAGAAAAGAGAAAGTATTACAACAGAAAAATGTGCACAGTGCAGCTGTAAGTTGCATAATAGTTTCAGTTTAGTTCTAGGACTCAATGGAGGAATCTCGTTTTCATATCAGATTCCAAGAATCTGACTAGGATTGTTGTATAAAAGATTAGCCCTTTATTTGTGTTATTTATTTTAGTTTCACTTCTTTATACCTTCGTTTATCTCTCATCCAGTCCTTCAGCTTCAAACCAGGAAGCTCCATCCAGTTAGCTAAGCTGAGTGTCAACATTGAGCCCTCCATCGCCTGCAGGCATCAAGCATACGAAACAACAACTTCACATCTTGGTATGAAGCAGGCAAGGCACAAGAATAACAGATGATCAAATTGGCACAAAACCTCAATAGAAGACACTGTTGCAGTTGTTTTACACGCACGCAACTATTAATCACATGAGTTCTTTCCCATAAGATTTTCTAAGTGTTTTTTCACCACAGGACTGAACTATGGGTGAACCTCATATTTCGAGTCCATTTCTCATTACTGTAATATATATATATATATGAATGTTTCGCTTCTGTTTTGGTTATTGTTCTCCATCACATGACAGTAATAAGAATATGACTTTGGAAAATTATATTTTGGTGAGTGAAACATAACCTACACCCATTTAAAATAATAATAGTAATAGTACAGTTTCCCAAAAAGAGAACAATATGACTGCTAAAGCATTAGATCAGAAGCCAGAAATATTTTAGGTGTGGTTACTTACATGCCAGGCCCCTCCAGGTGGTCCCTTCCCCAGTACAAGATGAGGTGTGGCCCTTTCCGGCTCATGTCGCCATATCAGCGGGGAGGCGCAATCCACCCCAAAGTCACCATCTGGAAGTAGGAGGGCATCGAAGAGCACAGCCACAGGGTTTGATGAACGGCCCTCTACACCCTCACACAGGTACTCCAGATCCTACGTGCACATAATTTAAAAAAAAAACAAAAACAAAAAAACAACTGTTTTTTTCTGTATTTGAACATGAGAATGTGTGCAAACTCTTACATTCTGCGACTATTGTCACTGACAATATTCACTAATCCTTAAAGCCGTCTTTCAGTGAAAACGATACAATTAATCACCATTTGTTGTGTAAAGAGGTGTGGTAAATGTGTGTAGGGGGATTACGTGTGCGCATTACCTGGTCAAACAAAGACAGATGACGGTTCTCCATCAGCTTGTTATGCAAAATTGGGTTGGGATGGAAGCCATCGGGGGAAAAGTAAGGTGTGTATCCCGACAGCAAATAAGAGAGGCAAATCCCTGATGGTCCATTACCTGAAACACAACCATGAATGTGAATACTGGAAATGCTCTAGAATGTTTTCCAAACAACTCATACGACTATTTGGTGCTTTGAAACGGCACACCTCTCTGAAATTTCATTTAGCTTTTATCCTAAGTGATTTATAAATGAAGAACAATGTTGATTAATCCAAAAGAGGCAGAAACGTGCAACATCCAGCAATCTCACAGAGTAAATAAAAGGAGTTACTGACCAAGAAGCTGTTCAGAGTTTTTAGGAACTAAAACAGTTCTCACTTTTTTTGTCAATCTGATATAATCTTGCATTTGAACATGGTTAATGTAACTGAGCTGAAAGCATTATCAAAGTAGCCAAAATATTGACTAAAAATGTGCAGAACTTTGTGAATAACATGCATTCATTTCTGCACGCACAGATTCCATTTGAGCCAGGCCGTTAGTTAATTCTGGACCTTGGCTGCAATACAACATCTCAAATTGCTCAGAGAAGAACAGTCTAGAGCAAACATGGCAATGGGAGAGAAACAAAAGCACAAAAATAGGCTGGATGATTATAACAATAGATGATTGTGACAATATATTATGACAACTCTTACCAACAATGACAACAGGCAGGATATCCTCAGAAAATGTGTCTTTGTTGTACAACTCCATAGTGGTTCACCTATTACATGTTTAAAAAAAAAAAAAAAGAACAAATGGTGAGTTGCAAAAGGTATAAACACAATCATGATAACTAATGCTGTCTATTAGATAAACCTATATAATCTGCATTATAGTAAGGCAAGCTATAAGCTTCAGCCAGCACTTCTTATGAATCAACTGAAGCACTATTACGTAACAGAAAAAGTCCTGTATAATCATGACCGTGCAGAATTTCTTAAAGTGACACTGCGCGGTTCGCGCCAGGGTCAAAATCGCTGAGTCATTCTGAAAGTAACCCCACGACGTGACAGATCTCAAGTACGCTCATTAACAAACAAACACACTTAAATATAAAGCTTTGCTGCTTATTTTACTTAAATATACACACGTGTGATGCACGCAGCTGAGTTTACACTTCTTCCGTGTTCTTGAACTGAGTCCAGGGGGCGTGTGTGTCTAGTGGAGTACGTGCATGAAGATTTCTATGTTCTGTATAGTTTATGAGGCTGGGGTTAAAAAATAATGTTTATGTCCAACTCATGCAAAAGGTAAAGGGACACAAGTCATTCAAGTTCAAAGTTAAGAAACTGTAAGCACGTAGCTTCAAAGTGTGACTTACGCAGTTACCAACGTGTGAACTACAATGCTAAAATTATCGGACTGCTCATCTCAGCATTTAAGACACTTCTAACGTTAAGTTTTTAATTAATTTCTGACTGACAAGTAGGTCGCCGTGACAGTGACCCAGGTGTAACTTTACAGGTCAGTTCTTAAGTCCATTCAATGAACTAGCGCGTACGCTTTCATGTGTGACTAAATTTAAAGGGATAGTTCATGCAAATATTCAGCTATCTGTCATGATATACTCGCTCATGTACTTCCAAATGCGAAGAAATCATAAGGAGATGTTATCTAAAGTGACCGTCATACCCATTTATTTTCTTTATACGAGTAAAAATGCAATTAAAGTGAATTGTGACTTAAGCAGGCAGTCCCTGACATTCTATAAATGACATTTCTGTCATTTGTTTCTGATTTATTGCTTTAATGTACGCCCATACTTAATAGTGCATGTCATAATTGAGGTATTTGCGCTGCACAGAACTTTCCAGAGCACTCGACATGCTTGTCCCACAGACGGCTTTATCGTTTCTTAGGTCGCATTGTGTGCGAAACAAGCCGCACCGTTTAGCTAGTATGCGCGAATAGCCTGATCAAACACTCCAGACTGCAGGTTAACTGGATTGCATTTACGGAAGATTACATGAAAGCCGGTCTACTGCGTAAGTTAACCCAGATGCTTGTATTTCAGTCGTGCGTTTTCATAACGGTAAGCGCGCTGTCCACTGTCCAGACATGCCCACCAGACCATTTTCCATACCCGACGGACACATTACGACGCAACACCAAATTTAAGGAAACAAGAACAAAGATGAGTTAAAATGACCCATGAGATAATAATGAGATGAGTGCACACTATGACGCAATCCATCAAGCCACGTTTGGTAATGATGTCAGGTTTTCTAATGTAACTTACAGTAGCGTGATAAGCGGAAACCATCACGACTTTGATGTAAAAGAAGAAGCAAGGCAACGTTACCTGTCATGCAAATTTCCGAGTTCCGAATAACTCGCAGTTGACGTAAGACAGCGATTGTTGAATGTACAAGCAGAGAGGCTGTGTTGATATTTTAAAATGAAGTCTAAAATACACATGCAGCACCCTCCGTGTGGCTGAAAAAAAGATGCCGCACCGTTACAGCCTCACGATACTCGTGCGCTGATGGTTTTTATAATTCTCCTTCACAGTCTGGCCATACGAACCAATCATCGAGCGAAGACGTAACGATTGGTTGGCTGAGAGGTGACGCAAGAGCGTGTTCTAGCTTGTAGCTTTCCACTTACTAACAATGATCTCATACCTCATTGGCCTGAACCTAGCTCTCACTCCACACCAGCCAATCAGCAAGCGCAGCGGCTTGAAGGTGTCGCTGCCATAGTTACTATCTCAACGGCTCAATAAAAATAATGCGAAAACCCACCGCATTTCCACTACTGAGAATTATCACTTTTTTTGGCCCCATAAACAATTTTGTTAGCCGTAATAAAAATGTGAATTATGTAGGTATGATTCTTTATTTACAACTCTAAATGTTTCCATCTTTACAGATTTGCTAATTACTTCATGACTGACAGCAGTGAAAACTGTATTTCGTTTATATTCTTGGTTTGTGTATTTGTTTAAATCTGTAACGTTATTCGTCTATTTCATGTTTTTATTCATTATTTTTTGAGAGCCCTGGCTCTTTTCTCCTTAAATTACATTTTTATGCCTGGGTGATGTGGTTAACTTACTTGGTCAGGTGACTTACCCCCTTCTTGTGATTTATATTCCTTTTGTAGTGAACTTTGTACATGCTCAATGTACTTGTTGTAAAAGTACAGATGTAAACCTCATATATCAATCCTCATATATTAGGTACAACATAAAAACAATAATAGTACGTGACTTGGTGACATGCTTACTAGTTCAGGTGATGTAATATAGCTGGTAAACTTCTGTGGTACTTTTTTTGACCCCCACCTTCCTCAAAAGGGAAAGAAAGTTTCCATTGTCGGGAACTAATTACTTAAATCCTCATTCAAGGTCTTTTCTCACGGGTGTATTTGGGTCCCCATGAGCATTTTGTTGAATTATGAAAGGAGACTTTTTAATAAGAAGTACAAGGGAACAGCGCCTGCTTGGCAACTACAATGCGCAACTAAGAAGTAGAACAACATGTCTAGAAATATGATAAGACGTTCTGAAAAAGAGAACCATTGCTTTTGCCTTTGGACTGGCATCATGAATGCATATTGTTCATACAGTTCAGATGAATGACATGTACAATAGTATACTGTGGCAATACCATTGTATTTTGATATATTTACCACGTTACCATTTACATAGACCACGTCATTTACATCCCAGGCATTTCAAAGAATACTACAGAGTTACAATAGTGCCATTGCAATGTCAGAAAAGAAGGACAAAGAATTGCCATGGAGCCATATCTAATCTATACACTTCTATTGGTGCAGTGCTGTCGCAAAAAAACATTTGCAGCGTTAATAATAGTTTGGGAGGACTTGTACTTGCCAGTCTACCAAATGTTTAATTGAAGAACATTCTGTCTTGTGAACATCAAGATCCATTTATAAAGCCTCATCACACCTTGATTTAAAGGGATAGTTTACCCAAAAAAAAATGCTGGTCAAGATTTTCAAGCAAAATAAATATCCCTATTTCAACCTTTATAAACCATAATGTGTAGTTTCTGCTAACTGTCGCGTGTTCAGGAGAGAGTGGTGTTCCAGCTGAGGACGTAGGTGAACGCTGTGATGAACGCAGAAACGCAGAGGAGAGAGCAAAACAAACCTTTTTTGGGGAGAAAAAAACAAAAAAACAAAAAAAAAAAGGATTTCAATGAAAACCAAGAGGAGACTAGTATATTATAGACTTTTTTATAATGGATGGATGCACTTTATTTTGCTTCAAAATCTCAACAATCATTCACTGCCATTTTAAAACTTGGAAGACCCAGAACATTTTTTAGTAACTCAATAATTATATTAATTTGAAAGAAGATAGTCATATACACCTACAATGGTTTGAGGGTAAGTAAATCATGGGGTAATTTTCATTGCTGGGTGAACGATCTCTTTAAGATGTCTGTACACATATTGGAATTTTTATTTTTATTTTTTTTACATGACTATACTTTTGAGGGGTTGAACAGGTTACTGTTAACAGATTATCTCAGATGCATTCACGTTATTCCCACAGATTAATCCATATCTCAAATATTGCTATCTTTAATCATTTTCCTGTAATTTGTAGGTTTAAAAAAAAAGCATTTTGCCATACACCAATGCTTCATTTTAGCCCTTTATGCTCTACATCAGTAGCCTCTTACATTCCGCTGGCTATAGTCAGCATATGACTCAACAAGTTTCCAGTTAGGCAGAATGAGGGGGCCCTTTTCAAAGGGCTTCCAAATGCATTTTTCTTTTGTCTTTCCAAGAATCAACGGCACTCACAAAGAGAACCAAGTCTGTGTTATCACAATGCATTGCTTCATCAGCTCAAACAAACTTTATGGTAAAATGGTCATATCTGATTCAACAGGTTCTGTACAGTTGTCCTAGTAGCTCAGAAGTTATGTAAATGCTTATGTAACATTATCTGGGCAATCTGCACAGAACTTACGAGAATGAAATAGAAGCTATTGCTAGGCAAACTTGGGTTTGTTTAGGTAGGCTTGTATATTGTAAGGTTCTGTGTTAACATTAGTTAGCATTAGGTACCATTAACTAACAGCAAACAATCACTTGGGTGGTATTTTTGTATACACATACTATTATTCAAAAAGTATATTAACTTTAAATGTTAAAAATGTTTGGTTTTGTATGTAGAAATTAACATTAACCAAGATTAGTAAATGATGTGAAAGTATTTCTCATGGTTTTAGTTCATTTTAACTACTGTTAACTAATGTTAACATTGACAACCTTGTTGTAATATATGACCTACATTGGATTCCAGTGACAGGGAATGTCAATTATTAAAAAGCTATCAAATGTTAACTCAAACTATGATTTATTACAACTGATAATTCGACAGTTTTAAAGCTGAAGAGCAATATTTAAATATAAATGATCTAAAATAAACATCCTGACAACCTGTGTGCAAGTAATGATTTAATCTATTGAAAGAGGTGAAAGGACACCAAAACAATGATAGAGAAAAAAGTTATTTAAGCATGATATATGCAGAGTCATTCTGACTTGCACCTTGACGTCTACTTACAAAAAAATAATTGTAAGGTAATTTGTGGTAAATACCAAGAAGCAAGTCTGTACAACATTTTAATAGCTTAACTAATGTTTTAAAGTCAATTTTGAGAAAATTAATCTGAACTATACACAAAACATGAATTTCACAACATGAAAAACTCATGGGTTGAGTTTGTGGAGGTGGTGGAAATAATGCAAAATCTATTTATTTCACTATTTCACTCAAGACAGCTTAAAGTATTTGTTAAACAAGCAGGTGGGGCATAATTGCTCAGTTTTCAACTTTTTTTTTTTTATTTTTTTACTGCACTTAACCTTGTTTTAGCGCCATTTGTCAGTGAGGTATTGCATAACTACAAAATGCTTTTGCAAAAGTCTAAAGCATCTACAGAATGAAAATCTACAGAAAACTTTAAACTTACCAAGAAATCTATTCATTAGTCCATTCATCTTGTCATGACATCAGCAATGGTATGTGCATACTTGAACAGACATACAATACTTGCTGACATGAGAGATTATACTTCTTGTTTCTCCACGAAAACCCATGACAGGCTTAAACTAAACTGCATGTTTTTCTTAAAAAAAACAGATCATAAGACTGCTGTGTACGCCCAAATAACAGAGCATAACACTTCTAGAAAAATCTCTTCAATCGAGAAGCAACATGGTTTAACAAAGCAACATAACTGAGAAATAACCTTTATTGGCATTTTAATCACCACATCTTTTACAAATCATTTCAAATCAGTATTATGATATCCAGAGTGGCCCAAACTTTCCTTTCAGATCGAAAGGGGAACCAGAATAATGTGAAACGGAGGTCACATAATGTTGTAATACTTCAGTGTGCACATTTCCGAACCGCTAGTATAGGCATTCAAAATGAAAGAGAAACTATCTGAAAACATATTAAAATTGTTAAAATTTCGCACTAACTTAAGAAAAAGATTCCCTGCAGTTCCATCTCTAACGCAAGCAGGAGAGAAGCCCTTAATCGTGCCGACCACAGACATGTTCACATTTCGCAGACCATTCAAATGTCTCCAACTTGGTATCGAAAGCACGTTTATAAACAAGGTAAAATGGAGTAGAAAAATGAATTCAAAAGAACACAATAAATAATCCTCATGAAGACTGGAAAAAAAAAAGTTACTGGCTAACAGTGTTGGGAAAAGTTACTTTTAAAAGTAATGCATTACAATATTGCGTTACTTCCTAAAAAAGTAACAAATTACATTACTTAGTTATTTTTTATGGAAAGTTATGTGCTACTTTACTTTTGCATTGCTTTTTAAATCTGAGCAGGGTTGCTTGTTCGTTTTTAATATAAAAAGTTGTATTTTTGTCATATGTAACAGCCCTCTCACACCAAAAGCGTCAAGCTGAAGGAAAAGTAACAAAAAGAATATTTTATCTTGATCTAGTTAAGTTTATCTTGAGTCATTTTTGCTTATTAGTATATGGTTTATTTGGATAATCGAAGGTTAGCACCAAGGACACTGGTTAATAAAATGGGATTAAATACATAAAGGATATTTGTATTATTTAACATATTTAATTATTGCAGGTTTCCATCATATGCTGAGTTGCAGAACTGTTTTTATTTTGAGGAATACGGAATTTTTGTGAGATGAATTAATGCATGTTCACATTTATTCTATAACTAAAGTAAAATCATAATCCTGATTTCTCTCAACGTGGGGACACGAGAGGTTTCAATCAATAAATTAACTGGCGTTACTTATTTGAAAAAGTAACTCTCTCTTGTTCTCTTGTAAATTATAAAGTAATGTTACTTTACTAGTTACTTAATAAAAAAGTAATCTGATTACGTGACTCACATTACTTGTAATGCGTTACCCCAACACTGCCGGCTAATATAACAACTGCTCAAAATGGGTAGTTAAAATCAGTAGTTTCAGTCAAAATGCTGTATTATACTACCAAAAAAACAAACCAACAAAATGTTGTCTTAGTATTCTGTCTAAACAGTGTCAAAACAAAACTGTACAAGATATAAAACATTTAAGTTATTTTTTTCTTACATTACTAAATGCTTGTATTTGTTTTAGGCACAAATCAAACAAAACAAGTAAAGCTTGAAATAAAAGTTTTTGCCGATGTGGTAAGAGAAGCAAACTTAATTGAAAATTTATTCTGTAAAAACAAGTCTTATCTTAATTTTTCAGGAAGAAAAAAGAAGAATGAATAATTTGCTTTTATCTTCCTGCTAACAGTTTCTTGGTTAATATACAGTATGATATAAAATACTTTAACTGTTTTGCTGTTTAGTAGCTTCAGCTGTCATTTAGTTGTTTAAGGAAATACATTTGCGTTACAAACGTCATTTAAGGTCAACATAAGGTACAATAAGGTATGTCATTGCATGTGTAAATTAAATAGCAAGCATATGTTTGTAAACCTTCAGCGTCTACATCTTTATGACTTTAGAGATGACTTTGACACGCTAAACTTTGAAACAGCTGACCTCATTATCGAAGCCAACAGGATGTTTAAACGTCTTCCTACCTGGCCAAAGGGCGGATAATTGGAAAGGTTTAGAAACAATACAAGCTGTGGAAAATTCCACCATCTAGAAACTACAAGGAAGGTCTAGCCACAAGAGGGAGGGGTTTTACAGGTGTGCAAACGATAGGTTCACGTGCACTGGTGTTGGATCAAAATCATGGATCAAAGTAAATCCAGGCGGTTAATTCCCAAGGGAATCATAAAGCAGGACAATAAACCCAATTCAGTTTAGTTGAAAATAAAATTGCAGTGCAGTTTAATCCCTCATTCTGTAAGAACATAAAACAAAATTATTGTACAAAAAGTACCAAATCTGACTATTTTAAGCCACTCCTATGCCTCTTGTATTATTAAGAGGTTTTTTTGTTCATGAGTCAAACCAAGAAGCATTCAGAGAACATTTGAACATAACCACCTCTTCATGTCGGACCCTCCAATAAAAGGCGCTGAGAGCTCTGTGAGTTTTGGCCCTCTGAAGTCAATGTTTGCAATCACTCCACATTCACATTATGCCCTCTGCTGACCATGACTTCAAACTGCACGTCCAACCAAATGACCTCACTTTTTGAATGGAGTTTAATAAAGAAAATATATCCTCAGAAACAATGAAAGACAAGCAAATCAAAAGTGAAAATAACTTTGCACCCACCTCATGGGAGCCAAAATTGTAAAGTTCTGCATCACTCAGACACCTTCAGTCAGCCCCCATTATCAAAAAGTCAGCTTTGGTCCAAGAGGGGGTGTCAACATTCAAACATGAGGTAAAATGCTTAAATGTGCAAAAGAAAGTACCAGGTTTAAAAAAAAAAAAAAAAAAGAAAGGAGAGGCAAAATGAGCTGAGGAAGTAAAAGAGCTGGGGAAAAAATGTAGTGTGAAAAGTTAAATAAAAAAGCAAAGATATGGGAGTGTGAGGCAGTCGGTGAGATCTCTTAGTCCTGTGAAAGAAGGTCACTTTAACACTAGAGTGGCTTCAGTGCCATCTTTCTTCTTTAGATAGAGGCCATGGGTCAGGTGATGTTCTCGACGCAGGTAGGCGTAAAAATAATCTGATACCAGGAGGATCTGTGGTGGTGTAAACACACATGACATTAATTCATCTAATATGTAAACATTACTGTGAATTTACTTACTAAATGAACTTTCGTTATGAGTTCAAACAAGTCTTTAGGTCTAATATGTGTACAAAAACATGGGATTTGTTCCAATATTGTGAAGCAAAGATGAGGTGCACATGCCTCACAGGTAATGTGGCGTGTGCCTGCTGTCTTGGTTAACCCAATACGAGACTGTTTAGCTGACACTAATCCAAGTTAATGAATAATGAAACCTTGTTCCTACATCGATTTTTCCACCCGCAATTTGTCAACCAAGTAGTTGTAAAGACTATCGTAGCCGGGCTTTTCAACCACCAAAAGCTAGTAGTGGACAACCGCTGCTATCTTCGCAGTTAACCTTTATTTTACTGTTTGTTTGGCTATGCATTTCAATAGCCTTTCTTTCTGTCATCTTTCTTGCAACGTGACACCAGCTTTTGCATGCTACCTTCATAAATACAGGAAAATATCTGGCATGACAGGCTTCCGTCAGGATCTAATGAATAGACTCTGACTCCACCTTGAGGCCAAGAACCTTTTTTGTTTACCTTAAAGACTTGCTGCTCAAAGTGTGAGACAACATGCCAGCTATAATTCCAGCTGAAATGTGAAAAGTGAAATGGCTTATTAAGATGGGACAATTTACCTGTCCAAAATTGAAGAGCAACGTAATGGCGTAGTAGAAATTAGAGTTGGCACTGCCAGCGTATATCCACAGATGCCAGAGTACAGGAAAAAGCGCGGAGCACGCCAACAGCAAGCATGAAACCAAAAAGATGTTTCTTAAAACTGAAATAGAAAGAGAAAGAAAATTAATTTCTACGAAAAATGCATGCAATTTAAAACTTTTAGATGATTTAAAAAAGATTGCTAGCCGATTTCAGCCTTATCCAGCTGCACAAATACAAACTGAGTGCATGTCTATGCAGGCTTGCACAGAATCTACGCTCACAGAATTCAACTCTGAGCTTTACATATTTCCGCAGATTATAGATAATAGTTATTCATGAAATTCTGAAAAGCCAAACCCCCTGCAACTGTTTATTAAATAATTTTACAGTACAACAATGCACACATTATACATACCACAAAACTGCTATATATATATATATATATATATATGATTTTTAATTAATTTTTAATTTTTGATTATATATATATATATATATATATATACACACACACATATACACACATACACATACACATACACATACATACATACACACACACACACACACACACACACACATATATATATATATATATATATGATTTTTAATTAATTTTAATTTGATTTTTTATATATATATATATATATATATATATATACACATATACACACATACACATACACACATACACACACACACACACACACACACACACACACACACATATATATATATATATATATATGTAGAGAGAGAGATAGATATTAACTATCTACTGATCAAAATACAGTATACAAACTGTGATATTTGTAAACTATTATTAGCCCTTAAAGGAATAGTGTACCCAAAAATGAAAATTGTGCCATGATTTACTCACCCTCAAGCCATCCTAGGTGTATATGACTTTCTTCTTTCAGACAAATACAATTGGAGTTATATTAAAAATTGTCCTGGATCTTCCCAGCTTTATAATGGCAGTGAATGGCTGTTGTGATTTGAAGTCCAAAAAAGTGCATCCATCTATGATAAAAAGTGCTTCAAACGGCTCCAGGTGGTTTATCAAGTGCTTCTAAAGCATTTTTTTTAAGATTTATTTTTGGCATTTTTCCCTTTTATTGATAGGACAGTACTGAGACAGGAAATGAAGTGGGAGAGAGAGGGGGGACAGGATCGGGAAAGGTCCGCGAGCCAGGACTCGAACACGGGATGTCCGAAGCTTACGGTTTTTAAAATTTTTAAATACAAATTTTTTTTTCTTACACAAATGCATCGATTCACTTTAGAAGGCCTTTTGTAACCCCCGGAGCCGTGAGGAGTACTTTTTATGATGGATGGATGCACATAATTGGACTTCAAAATATCAACAGCCATTCACTGCCATTATAAAGCTTGGAAGAGCCAAGACATTTTTTAATATAACTATTAATGTATACGTTCGAAAGAAGAAAGTCAATTACAACCTAGGATGGCTTAAAGGGTAAGTAAATCATGGGTTAATTTTCATTTTGGGTGAACTATAACTTTAAAATTACTTTAAAAAAAAATCTGCTAAATATTTTTGTGTAATACAATTATTTTTTTCAGGATTTTTGATAAATTTATTTGAAACAGAAATCTTTAGTAACATTAAAAATGTTTTTACTGTCACTTTTGATTAATTTAATGCATAATACTGAATGAAAGTATTAATTTCTTTAAAACTAATTCTTAAGGAAGACCTTAAAAATCAAAATTGAGGTTTTGTTGCTTTTCATTCATGTGTTTTAGCTTATATGATGTATACACTTTTAAAATGTTACATTTTTAAATGTACTTTTTTCAAGAAAGAAAATTGACAAACAGCACGACTTAAAGAGTTAGTTCGCCCAAAAATTTAAATTCTGTCATTAATTACGCACCCTCATGTTGTTCCAAACCCGTAAGACCTTTGTTCGTCTTCAGAACACAATTTAAAATATTTTTGATGAAATCCTACATGAAGTTTCTGACCCTCCTATAGACAGCAAGGCTACTACCACATTCATGGCCCAGAAATGTACCTAAATGATCAACAAAGTAGTCCATGTCACATCAGTGGATCAACTGGTTCAAAGAAACCAGTTGAACCACTGATGAAAACCAAAATACCGACTTTATTCCACATTTTCGTCTACTGCATCACTTGTTGATGACACACGCCTGTGGCGGTGCTGACCCAGATCAATAGATTTTAATAGGTTTCATACAGCATGCGTAGTTCTCCATGTGCATGTGTTAACGTCATAACGCAGGATCTGGGTCAGCAGTGGCGCCGCCACACGCATACGTTGTGGTAACTTACTCTCGTGAACGCGCATCCACAAGTGACGCAATAGGGATGAAAATGTGGAATAAAGTCGTTATTTTTGCTTTCTTTGCGCAAAAAGTATTCTTGTAGCTTCGTAAAATTACAGTTGAACCACTAATGTCAAATGGACTACTTTGCCGATCATCTTGGTACTTTTCTGTGCCTTGAACGTGGTAGTACCCTTCCTGTCTATGGAGGGTCAGAAACTTCTCAGATTTGATCAAAAATATCTTAAACTGTGTTCTGAAGATGAACGAAGGTCTTACGGGTTTGGAACGATATGAGAGTGATCTTTGGGTGAACTAACCCTTTAATATTATAATACATAATTATTTTTCAATAAAACGCTCTCTAGAATGAGAATGTCTGTTTGCTTATTACCACTTGTCACTGACTAGCAATAGCAAGTAGCAAATGCTTCAGGGTTAAAAAACAAAAACATGCCCTTTGATATGCTCTACTCCATTTCCTGTTTCAGTAGCAAATGTGTCAACATATTTAAATGAAAACAGATACTCACATCGATAAAGGTGACTCCAGGCTGGCAAAAATGCCATGTAGAGGGCGACATCTCCTACGGTGGGGTACGATTTAAAGATGGAGATGATGGCAATCTGCATGAAGATGAGGAACACTGGATGCTCCCTGTTGGAATGAATTGTTTACCCATAAGATTGCTACACATGCTAAGTGAATGCATTGCTAATGTTCAGGTATATGTAGGACCTACTTGAGTTTGATGGAGAGCGGGATGGTGTAAAAGAACACATTGATCTGGAAGACGCAGATGAAGAAGAGACGGAAGTGCTCAAACATCTCCGCAAAGAAGTACCAGAAGAGTCCGATGTTTGGAGTCAGGTCTGGAACAGAAAATCTGTGGAATACACACACAGTAAATATTTGTGTAATAAATATGTATTTGGATATAAGAGAATGCCGTATGACTGGTGACTGACATAAATCCATAGACAGAAGGGATGAAGTCCCAAGAGCCCAGGAGGAAGAAAGAGAGTCCAGTGATCACCACCAGACTGCCCACATATATGAACGCATACTGAAGAGTGAAGAACCAGAAACTACTCCTTCTCAGGTTCACGGGGATATATAACCTCTGAAACAGACAGAGAGAAGTTTCATTTTGACCATCAGAACAATTTAATTGGCATTAGTCAAGTTCAGACTCTCACCTGCAGGAAGAATAGGAGTGCAGGAGCAAACAGGGTCAGAGGATAGATGGACTGATATGTGGCCAAGGCCAACAATATCCCACTCAACAAGGCACTTCCTGAAAAAATAAAACACAACACATACACTAAACTATAAACCATTACTCCAAACTCCATATAAGTATGAACAGCTGTTATTAATAATGAGACACTTCATAACAATTATTTCTTCCGATTCTATGTTGACTACATCAGTTTGCATATTAAACACTACCAAAAGTATCAAAAGTATGTACTTTACCTTTACCAACAAATTACTTGATGCAAAGTAGAAGAATGCAAATCAGGAAGTTTGGATTTTGAATTTTGAAAGGTCTGGCCCAGCTTTAAGTGTACCAAGGGAACACTCACCTTTTAATGTACAGAGAATAAAGAGCGCAATAATGGCATTGTTCAGCCCACAAGTTGACTTTGCCACACAAGACAGGATGGTGAAGGGATTTAGCAGATAACTGGAAAACAATTTGGCAAATGTGCCTTAATGTGCCATGCGGTTTCTTTTTCCAAATGAAAAGAGCGATAGTATAATCGTGGTTTAAAGCTTGATCAGAACTTACAACATGGCAACCTTGAGGGGGATGTAGAGCATTTCCTTGGGAGAGCGGAGAAGCTCCAAACAGTCAGCGGGATACCGGTCCGATTCCAAGGCATACTTCTGTTTTCTAAACTACAAAGTACACACAGATGCAAGATATGTTAATCTATAAAATATTTTAAAAAATAAATAATAACAATAATATTAAAATATAATGAATTAATAGTGTCTAACTTACACTACCAGTCAAAAGTTTTTGAACATCTTTTTAAATGTTTTGTAAAGAAGTCTCTTCTGCTCACCAAGCCTGCATTTATTTGATCCAAAGAACAGCAAAAACAGTACAATTTTGTTTTCTATTTGAATAGATTTTAAAATGTAATTTATTCCTGTGATTTCAAAGCTGAATTTTTAGCATCATTACTCCAGTCACAAGATCCTTCAGAAATCATTCTAATATTCTGATTTGCTGCTCAAAAAAAAGTTAATTATTATTATTATTATTATTAATTATTATGCTGAAAACAGTAGAATTTCTGCATAGAGGTTTCTGCATAGAAAGTTCAGAAGAACAGCATTTATCTGAAACAGACATCTTTCGTAACATTATAAATGTCTTTATCATCACTTTTGATCTTTGGATCTTTCTATTCATCAAAGAATCCTGAAAAAAATGTACTCAACTGTTTCAAATACTGATGATAATAATAATAATAAAAAGCATATTAGAATGATTTCTGAAGGATCATTGACACTGAAGACTGTAGTAATGATGCTGAAAATTTAGCTTTGATCACAGGAATAAATTGCATTTTAAAATATATTTAAATAGAAAGCAGTTATTTTAAATAGTAAAAATATTTCACAATATTACTGCTTTTGCTGTATTTTGAATTAAATAAATGCAAAAAAGAAACAAAAACAAAAAAACAAACAAAAAAAACATTAAAAATCTTATTGTTCAAAAACTTTTGACTGGTAGTATATGAAACATGCATATAGACAGAAATACAAGCTATCACTTACCACATTCTTATTATAAGTCTGAATTGACAGATAAAGGGCCACAGCTGTGATTCCATCTGCTATCTGGTGACATAACATTATATGAGTATATTTACATGTGTACAACAACTGAATTATTAGCCAAACGCAAACAGACAGTAATAGTTACGAACTATGATTTTAATTCACAGTAACATGGGAAATTGCACAGTATATCAGATTTGGAATTGTGGCTACTAATTGCTATTTTTGCATGGTCCAACAATGTAAGAAACCGACCAGGAAAGACAATCAACAAAATAGGGACTTACCATAAAAACAATCTCTGCATAGTCGACCATAAAATGGAAGAGGTATATCATAAGCGGTGTCTGTAAGGAATAAAAAACAAAACAAAAACAATTAAACCCTGACATTGAATTAAAAAGTCAATTAATTAAACACAAAGTCAAACAAAACTTACTTCATGAAACACATCTCCTGAGTAAGGCGAGACCCCCAGATCCAACAAGGCAAGACCCTCTACAACTGTTTAATCCACAAATCAATCACATTATGCATTTAACAACTAAAGCAAACAACTTGAACAAATTTTACCATTGCATATTCATTAAAAATATGTCATTTTATACAAGGCAGTGAAGTGAACAATAGTGATAACAGGTCTGTAAGGGTTTATCAACTGAAACAACGCCCAAATCACATCACTTCAATGAGGACTTCAATTTATCAACAATAAATATAACAAGGATGATGGATATTGGATGATGGATGTAGCACGGATTTGATGCAATATCAAACTGCAGTAATGCAATCAATTCAGTACAAGACATGCTGTAAATATATATTAAGCTGGGTGCTACAACAGGCTGTGGAGTTCAAAATCAGCGTATTCCATTAATGCTTAATATTGAAGATCACATATATAAGTAAACATAATGTTATCAAAAATTATTAGCTTATATATAAAGCATGAAAACATGATGTGCTGACAATATATTTAATGCATGTCTTCATTTGACAGCTCAGCAATGCTGCCATGCAAGAACACACCACCAGTATACAGCATTCCCATACGGAAAAACTATGTTAACATACCTCGTTTCCACGCATTCAAAGGCGACACCACCTCGACCCTCTCTGATATTACTTCTGCCAAACTGGATCGGAATAAAACGGCTCTTATTGTAACAGCCACTATCAGCAATAGTGTTAAAGGAGCCGCCATTTTTGTCGAGGAAGAAGCTGTCAGCGCGATGCACTCTGGGAAATGTAGTTCACAGTCCCCTTCCTGTTCAAGATTCATAAAGGAGCAAATGAGAGCATTAGATCGGAATTCATGAGAGCAGATGGCAGATTTTGAATCACATACTATCTTGTATGCCTTGTAAAACATGACCGTGCATGTCACCCATGATGTTATTTACTGATCTTACAGATTAAAAAGTTTTATGACCATATTTATTTACACTGTTCTTCATTGGACCCACAGTTTCATCTTTCTTTTTAGTGTCTTTTATTATTACCTTGGTACTATTTTAGCAAATCATTTTCCAAACTAATTGTATTACTGCCAAACATTTAAAACTGACCTTTTCACTACATCCAAAAAGTGTTACATCTAGACATATATTTAATTTAAAATGATCACAAAATGTTTAATTTCTATTCTTATATTTTCTGTTTTTTTTGTTGCTCACCAAGCCTGCATTTATTTGATCCAAAGTACAGCAAAAAAGTAAAATTCTGAAAAATGTTTACTACAGAAATCATTCTAATATTCTGATTTGCTGCTCAAAACATTTATTATTATGTTGAAAACAGCTGAGTAGAATTTCAAGTTTCTTTGATGAATAGAAAGTTCAGAAGAACAACATTTATCTGAAATAGAAATCTTTTGTAACATTATAAATGTCATTATCATCATTTTTTTTTTTCAATTTAAAGCATCCTTGCTAAATAAAAACAAATTATACTGACTCACAAAAGCTTTTTACTTCAGATAAATGCTGATCTTTGGATCTTTTTATTCATCAAATAATCCTGAAAAAAAATGTACTCAACTGTTTTAAATATTAATGCTAATGAAAAAAAAATGCTTCTTGCACAGCAAAACAGCATATTAGAATGATTTCAGATATATAAACGGTTAGTAAGGATGATTGTACCATATAAAAAGCTGTTTTCTACAGTAAGTCATGCAAATTCAACTTGAGCATGAATAGCTTCATTAAAATGTGGTGCAGGATTCAAAACCCACCACTAGATGGCAGTGGATGAACACTCAATAGCTCCTGTTCATAAATCAACAAGGGCCCTAAATTGTAAACAAGTTTCTTGTTTACCAAAGAACATGCCCAAACTACTCTTAAGCTTCTAAAACTAGTTTTGGTCATATGCAATCCAGCTTTATGTCCCGTTACAGTCCTATCAAAGACATGCTGACCCAGAAGGATCCCTATTACATAGGCCAAGAAACATTTATGGATACAATGTCACATTATGGAGAAGCCTGTATAATATGACACATCAGCCGGTGAAGGCTAAATGGAGCTGATGGGAGAAGATGACTAGAGCGTGTGTCAGAGGATTACTGAGCGTGTGTCATAAACCAGAGAAGCAGGTAATTTAAGAATGCGACTATGAGCTTGATGCTCACTGGATCATGAGGGTCTCAGCGGGGGAAGCGACAAAGTTCAAGGTCTCAACCAAGAGAGATGATGTTGGTCTGGGAATGTAATGAAGTCAGGGAGAAGAGCGCATTAAATCCTTCCCCCCAGACACAGTCTAGCCCCTCGTTCTCGCTCTGGGCAGGGCTGGAACGGGCCGGTGAGTGGATAAAGATTATCGAGCAACCATGTTGACCGACACTGGCTCACCCTTCTGAAAAGCGGGCCAAAGCACCAGGCCAGGTAACACCATGCGGAGAGAAGCTGAGCAGTGAGTCAGTGAGATGTGGATAGAGAGGGATTAGAAAAGAGAAAGTTCAGGATGAGAAGAGTGACCTTAGAAAGAGCAAGAAATAAGAAAGTGTGACTGAAATACATTTTTAATACAGTACGCTGAGCTTCCTGTTCTTTTGAGATTGACTTTCTTTATATTTGGAGTCCCAGAGACCCCAATTAATCTATAATTTTACTTTCAAAAATGTTTAATGTTCTTCTGAACTAATCAAAACCCAGCAGACGGATATTGAAGCTTTAGCCCTCTGTTGTATGATATAACAGGCATGCGTTTTATCTTTATGATTTTCACCTAGAATATTAATACCGTTTCTGTTTGGGCTTAAGTTGACCTTGCAACTGAATGTACTTAAACAGGAAAACTCATTTGCATTCATTCATTTTTTAACTAGTGCTATTGATTTACTGTTAGACCTTAATCAGGTTAGATGCCATGTATTTACCTGCACTGATCTTGTTTCACAGCTTTCAAAACTGTTTTATCAAGTTTTCTGTCTAGATTTTTTTTACATTCAAAAATACATTTTGTCAACTGAATAATCATTATGTTGTTAAGCAACAGTACAAGCCATTCAAAAATTAAATATGGCACTCCCCTGACTAAAGTGTTTAGCCAATCATTGTTTTAAGCTACTTGTTATGCAGTATTTCTGAAAACCTGTCAGCAGAATGTGCAATAATAATCTGTCCTCCACATTCAGGTTGAAAAGCCTCCGCGAAAGTGGATGAGCCCATTTTTCATAAAAAAGCAGCTCCTGTGGTTAAAACCTACATTTTTTTCCCCTTTCACTGAAAAAATGCATCACATTGCGGAAATCAAATAGGTTGTAAATGGATTTCATGACGACTTTTCATACATGTATTATTTATTGGGTTAAATGTTTTTTTTTCAGTGTTTCCTGTTGTCGTACCGACAGCTGCCAATAATATTATCAACCAACTCAAGTTGACCCGAACTTCAGAATGTTTGCTGCAACTTTGAAAAGGATTCTTTGAAAGGATGAAAAGCGTTACACCAGAAGCAGAAGTCAGACGGCTATCAAAGGCTGTGCTCACCTTTCAAACCCCTGCCTATGATGTTTTCTCCATTCTCTTGCTTTTAATTCAACAGGAGTCTCTTTCTGTTTGACTGAGGATAACTCATTCCATCCCGCCTGAAACTCTGTGTATGTCTGTCTCTGTCGGAATCTCAATTTTCCGGCATGCTGAGAGAAGTCTTAGCGTCTAATAGTTTGTAAAGATTAGCAAATAAAAACCTTGCATACGATGTGTGCTCATAAATCAAGGTGACAACGATTTACACTCAGTCAGAGATATTCAGGTTGACTCTGAACGTGGGATTTTTTACTGACAGAATGAATAATACCCAGAAGAACAGGGTAATAATGCAACAATTAATTTAAACTTTTATAACACACCTTAGTATCTCATAACAAATTATAATTAATATTTATTCAACCCCCTTTTCTCCTAGAGGTTGCTTTTATATTTATTAATTTGATATTAATTCGATTGTATGATTTATTAACTTTATTCATTTGCTTGATTTAGGTGGCAAAATGCAAAACAAAATTCATTAAAATTTAATACTGTCTCAAAGGCATGAATTAACATACAAACCAACGGGTTCGCCTGTCCAGAGGCCTCCACTAACCCGAGGGCCCTGAACTGTCATAGATATCGTGCAAATACAATTAAATTCATGTTTTTGACAGTGCAAGTGAAAATTATGCTATGCCTAAGAAATTATTTTAAAATGGGGTTTTCCATGAAGGAGGAATGGAGGGCAGATAATGATCAACAGGAAAATGTTCTACGGTAGAAGCACAAATATCTTTTATTTATCAAACTTTAGCCCAGGAGATGCAAGTAATCATAATGCTGAAGGAAAAGCCATATTAGATGTGTGTCAACAACAACTGTGGCAGTCCACCAGGATATCTATCTCCAACTCTGATCTCTAACATTACAGGGACAACCAGGGATTTAGTGACCCAGTGTTACATATAATGCTAGTGATGATGTGAGAAATATTTAGATAAAAAAAAAAACCAACAACTTTTTTTTCCAACAAGGACACAATAATTAATCAAAAGTGACTGCAAAGACTTTTATGATATTACAAAAACATTCTATTTTTTTTTAACAGATGCTGTTTTTGTGAACTTACTGAATTATTAAGCAGCACAACTGTTTTCAACACTGATAATGATAAGGAATCTTTCTTGAGCAGCAAATCAGCATATTTGAATGATTTCTGAAGGATCATGTGACACTGAAGACTGATGCTGAAAATTCAGCTTTGCACCATAGGAATATATTTTATTTTAAATTGTATTAAAAAGAGAGCAATTATTTTAAATTGAAAAAAAAAAAATCAAGATATTATTGTTTTTTACTGTATTGTAAGAGATTTCTATCAAAAAATAAAAATCCTACCAACCCTAAACTTGTGATATGCACATATATTTTTGGGTGATATGTAGGATGTATGCAGTTAAATTGGGACACTTCTTGCCATTGAGATGACTGGATGACATATTTATATACAGATCATGACTCCACTGTATTTTTATATGGGGAAAGAAAGGGTAGGCAGAGTAAATAAATATTGTCAAGTCAAGTCAATTCATTGTCCCTGTAAACATTTTTACAGAATCTTAAATTTAAATGATATAGATCTTTATCCGTACAGGTTCCTTGACATTATAGTTCTGTAAACCACAGGCCATAAATTGTGCATTTGTGTGCACAGGGAAGAGTGCGGTGCAGATGGAGATTCATAAGGATCTGGCAAGGGTCTTTATTCACTAAACATTGAGACATTGATGATTCATAGTTCCAGCGAGATGAAACATGATGGCATTTCCAGGAAGTGATCACAGGCTAAGTTAGGAATAGCCATACTTGCATAGGCCTATTACATGTACTATTCCTGCCATACACTCCTAAGAAAAAAGGGTACAAAAGCTTTATCTTTCAAATCCATTTAGGTATTAATGTGTAAAATATTCCTTTGAGGTACTAGTATGCACCTGTTTGGGATAAATGTGACCCAGGATCACAAAACCAGTCTTAAGGGTAAATTGTTTTTCAAATGTATTTTTGGCTATTGCTACAAATATACCCCAGCGACTTAAGACTGGTTTTGTGGTCCAGGGTGGATTACAAAACCAGTCTTAAGTAGCATGGGTATATTTGTAGCAATAGCCAAAAATACATTGTATGGGTCAAAATAATCGATTTTTCTTTTATGCCAAAAAACATTAGGATATTAAGTAGAGATCACGTTCCATGAAGATACTTTGAAATTTCCTACCGTAAATATATTAAAACTTAATTTTTGATTAGTAATATGCATTGCTAAAAACGTCATTTAGACAACTTTAAAGGTGATTTTCTCAGTATTTTGATTTTGACAGATTCTAGATTTTCAAATAGTTGTGTCTTGGCCAAATATTGTCCTATCCCAACAAATCATGCAATCAGTGGAAAGCTTATTTATCTATTATTTCAGAATTCATTAACCCTTATGACTGGTTTTGTGGTCCAGAGTCACAAATAGGTACAAAATGAACAAGGTGTACACTACACTAAGAATTTGTAGGGAGCGTTACGTTTTGATGGGACAGCTTTAGAAATGGATGCCTCCATGGCTGACTACTGAACTAGCTATGATGTGACTTGATGTAAGAATGGTTTATACTAATTATAATAAATTAAAAATGCATTAATTGAACATTGGTGTCTTTTATCATATTGATGGCACACAAGGCCATGTACACAGTGATTTTTCCTCAGATTGTGCCGGAGAACATCCCCTACCTGTGGTAAAATCATTGTAACACACTGCCTCTAGTGGCTTATTGCTTTAATCTAATAACCTGATGACACTACGGCTGCCTCAGTCGCTCTATTCACAGGTAGTTTTCAGAAGGCACCGTGGCAGGACAGCACGGTTAATGTCTCCTGTTCATTTTTCTTCGTAATAGAACTGTCAGTGGGAGACACGTGGCAGAAAGGACGCGCTCTGGCTCAATAGGAACAGAGTTTCCGCACGTCGTGGGGGAAAAACGAGACACCCGCTGGTTGGGGGGAAATGAAATTCACACCGCCTGCCAAGCACCAGGGCGATTCATCACCTCTAAACTGTTCTGCCGCGGCTGGTGTGGAATAATTCACCGTCGGGCGACAGGTCAGGCCGCGACGGGAGTGATCGCACCTGCCCTCTGCTCCTGACGTGCGTCAAACGCCCAAGAGACAAGCCGGGTGTGCCTTGTCTGGAGCGATGGTAAACTTGAATTAACCCCATTAGCCCTAAAGACCTTTGACCCCAGTGATGGATGAGACTGATAACCTTCTTAACTAGTTTATTTACACTACTAAACTTTACAATAATATCAAATATGAATTTATAATTAAGAATTTGATATGCTTAGCCTACAACAGTTGACCATAGTCAACTAAATGTGTGAAAATTTATTAAAGGTCTTAATTAAAGGGTATTAAGACTTGTATGGCTTAATATAACATAAATCATGTCTCTTAATGAAATATGTAGTAGAAAACCCATTAAAATTTTACCTTATTTTAAATAATCCACATAGTTTTATACATATTTTTGACTATGGGGGGGCACCATTATTTTGTTTACGTAAAACGGTTGCACTATGTGAGCTACTGGCACTACCTGTTGCTATTTTTACCCCAACACAACTCAAAATATAAAATACTGATATGATTACCACAACTACTAAAAGTGCTTATAGGTGGTGATGGATATAAGTGTAGTCTTTAACCAAATGCCAGACCTTCGGTCTGTCTCTAAGGAGTCTAAACAGCATCCACATAAAAATAAAGGTGCTTCAAGATGCCACAGAAGAACCTTTATTGTCTAAATGGTTCCATAAAGAACCTTTAACACCTTCGGCACATTCTTTGTGGTGAAAGAAGGTTCTTTGGATTATAAAAAGGTAAGAAAGAGAGTTTCTTTAAAGAAGCTTTGACTGAATGGTTCTTTGTGGAACCAAAAATGGTTCTTCTATGGCACTGCTGTGAAAAACCTTTTAAAGCACCTTTATTTTTAAGAGTGCCGGATGTTGTGTGAAATACTTGCTGAAAGTCTCTTTCACTGGTTGCGCCGTCATGACAAGCGTCAGCATGTTTACATCATTTGTAATGTCTTTCAGTAGCTGTGGTCTACTAAAAACCTCAAAGACATTTGGGTTAAGCGGACAGGAATAAGACGTGGATCTTCAGTTTTTATTCCCATTCATTTTCTCCCCTTCTTATCGCTAAAAAAAAACCAGTGAAGACTTACACCGCTTCTGTTGTCCAACTCTGACTGAAAATTACAACCAAAAGCCGCACAATGTGGCATCATATCAGTATTTTATTTTCCGAGTTGCTTATTCTGAGTTGTGTTGTGGTAAAAATAGCAACAGATAGTGTCAGTAGCTCAACAAGTGCAGCCATTTTACATAATTGAAATATTTTTTTTAAATAATGCAAATATTTCATGGGTTTTCCACTGCATATTTTAATAAGAGACATCATTTATGTTATATTAAGTCATGCAAGTCTTAAATAAAAGGTGGTTCCCTTTAAAAAAAACAATTAAATATTTTAATTAAACATTTCTGCCATTTATTCCTGTCATTCTTGTTTTTATTCCCAAAAGACAGCCAAAGAAAACATTTGTGGTCTCTTACGAGAGGGAGTAAGCAGTATTATATCTAAAGTCTTTACTTACGTGCACGACCACTCAAAGGCGCTCGATGACGTGCACGACGATGCGATGGCGCCATTTTTTTCGCGCTAAACCTCGCCTGTGGGAACGCGTTAAAAGCGGTTTGAAGAGGTAAATATGGGAACGCCTGCTTGATGGGACTATACATAAACGAAACAAGGTAATATGGATATTATGTCGCTTGAATTGTTATTTACCACGTCTTTAAGGTAACGTTAGTTGACGTTCTGTTATCTGAGCTACAGGTGTAAAACGGCAGTTTGGCTTGCACTTGGGAAACCATGACTGATTACGACCAAAAAATTGCAGACTGAAATTCTTTAGAGTATGTTTAAATTTAGAGTTTGTTTAAATTCTGGTTACTGTGGTAAATGCAAACCCTCCCTTACAAAAATGTCTTCTCAATTTCATAACAAATTCTCTAAGGCTTTCTTACTATCTTTTATTACCTGCTTTATGGGCTGAATAACATAGAATGTTCTGTACCCAGTTCCATTGTGTGATTTAATTATTTTTCCTACCACTAAATGGATCTCTGAAAGTAATAACACATATATTTATAGCTTATTTACAACAATAAAAAGGCAGAAATAGAAAAACTATTGTGCTTTGCAAGCATACACACTTTATGAGTTATTGCATTATTCCTATTTTGTATGTTTGTGTAACAAAATTTCTTATTTCCTTAGTTTGATGTTTCTTCTTTCATGTTCCGCTAAAGAAAGTCATACAGGGTTTTGGACAACATGAAGGGTGAGTAAATGATTTCTTTAACTTATAGTCATGTTTGATATGTTGTAGTAGGTTAAATATGTAAATGCTAAGAGCAGTACTGTAAGTGAGAGTTTAATGTAAATTTAAGTTTCATATCTCACGCTACACACAGCACCCTTTGTTTGTCTGTGTTCAGCTTCTTGTCTTGATGAATTCTCTCTCTCACACACATACACGATCACACATCAATCAGCTGCCCCAACTATCACGTCTCAATCTCAGACAGACCGCGCTCTGGAACCTGATCAATCAGTCCCCCTCTGTGGGCACCACACGCCCGCGACAAGACAAGGTCTCGGCTGTCCCTCGAGGTGCCTGTCTGAAACCTGTCACACATAAATAATGACAGGAACATCATTAGAGGCCTTATTTATAAGGACCCTGCTGGATAAATCCTCTTTATCGTGCTCTCTTTTTATCCTCCATTAAACTTTATGCACAAGCCCCCATGGAGGAGAACGAAATACTGAGGTTCACTCAAGTGAAGGAGAGAGACTATAGACTGAAGGTGGTTAAAGAGCAGTGCTTTGGCCTAAGGCCCAAAACATACTCTTTGCAAGTCCGTGAACGCAATCGTGTCTCGCCACGCAAGCTCGATTTCATGCATTGTTGCGTTCTGGACTGTCAGACTGGAATTTATAACGGAACCCAAATATGCACAAAGTTCTCAGCGTTGCTGCAAGGGCCAATATAACAGACATTAGCGTAAACAGTTTCCTTCTGCAGCCAGTTTTCTCTTTCCGGTCAACTACTGACATGGCAAAGCAAAGTTTGAGAAAAAACCTGCTGGGGAAGTTAGTTGAAGTTGATATGTTTATATCTAGCTGACAGAATAACAACATCGATTTCGATTTCACAGACATTTTAAGTCTCTCTATCCGTGTTTGCGTAGATGCAAAGCAATTATGTGTGCTTGAAATATGCGTCAGGCTTTAGTCATAAGCACTAAAACTGCATCCACAGAAAACCCAATCACTAAATTTATCTGCAGCTCCATTAGCATATTCGTATGCATATTCATATTTTCCCATTTTATATTCATAGCAGCGTACTTATTCTAATGGAGGTTAATGTAATCCAGAGAGGCACTTAAAGGCGTATCACATGACTGAGTCCGCTAGTCCTCTAGTCCTTCACCCTCCAGAATCGCAGTCTGCCGCTGATGTTATCTTTAATAATTGTATTGTTTTCGCTATGTTTATTATCACGTTAATAATATTTGGCCAGTCTTCAAGGGGCATTCAGATACACTACTTACTGTGGTTAATCTAATTCTGTGTTTGCCACAACAAAAACCTGATCCTGGGGCAAATGATTCAATTATTAAATATATGTATATGTGCACAAGAGATTAGCACAATGGCTTTTGAAGCTTGGGCAACTGTTTATAACCAGCTAGATTTTATTGGCAGTATGATTACATTTCAGCTTCAACTTTTACATCAGCTTCTTTCCATCAACATCATTCCATCACTGAAACTAAATGATGACATGAAAGCTGTTTTTAGCAGTGACTGATTTAACATGATATGAGTTAATTATTTGGATTTATCAGTTGGAGTTATCTGTCCACTATTTAATAAATTAGTGCCAAGACCAGAAAAATAACACTCCAGTTCTCCGAGGTAAAGTCGCAGATAAAAAGCAGAAAATAACTGCCATAGGGAAACGACAGTCCGTTTTAATTTTTTGGTTTGTTATTTGATGAATTTTAACCTTTTAAACTCAATTACCGTGCTGACCGCTTCTCTGATGCTATTAACAAAAGTATTATCCACAGTCTAAACATAGCGCTGAAAATTTTATGAAGGAAAAACAATATTATTCAGAAATATGAAATATTCTTTCTAAGAGAGAAAGAAACAAACCTATTGAAACACCTCCTTAAAGGTTAAGTGTGTAATTTCCGCACTGTCAAAAGAAAATGCTGAACTAATAATTGTTTTCCAGTGGCATGGCGTTTACACTTCTCTAGGAAATCAACCCACCGATGGCTTAGTATAGTTCTCTGTATTGTATATGTATGAAACATTGTGAACACATAGTCAAGAACCATCAGTATGCAGTTAAAGTTATTACTCCATGTGTTGACCTTACCCTCAGGACGTCTTAATATCCGAGAGCAGTGAAATATGTCCACATAGACATTTCAGTTATTCTGAATTAGACTGGAACCCTTCATTAATATTTAAATTCAATGCAATGAGAAGTACTGTGAAAATTGAGATGAAATTGTGGTCGCATTGAACCTTGTTATTTAGACATAGAATAAGATGATTCTGTAAAGGTAGGGTGATTAAAACCATGGTTTAAGACTAAAGTTAATTTGCGTATGCTCATGCAACCTTAGTAAATCGATACATTTGACCTTTTTATTTTCTCTAACTAAATTAATTTTGAGCTGGCAAAGTGTCTAAAAGATGGCAGCAGGTCAAAGTTTATTTAGCAGATGCATCATACAGCATGATGCAGCAATAATTGCTGGCAAATCTTACAGAAGAAAACAAAGATAACTTTCACAGGGCAAAGTTGTTTTTTTTTTTTTTTCCATGCATAGCTCTGTTTCTGCATTTATACTTTATCTAGGGATTAAAAAGAGAATCATGTCTGGCCTTACATCATTTCTTTCCCATCTTTTATGTCTGAGGCCCCTGATAAGTCATTATATTGACCATAAACGTATATTCCTATAACACTAAACAAATTCATTCATCTTGTCACAGCTTTTATGATTAATTGCGTCTCATTATGGAAAATGATGACAGTAATATGCATACTGCTGTGTGGCTTGAGAGATGAAAGATGAAACATTTCAAGAGTGATTTTGTTTGGCTCTTTAGCAACTTGTCACCCGTAATTAGAAAATGTCGTGTTTGTGGGCAGTTGAAATCTCGGTAAAGGTTGGAGAGGGAAGAGATATATCCTCTGCACATCTCACTAATTAGAAACAGCTTGTCCCCAGTTGATTGAGTACGAGAAAGAAAAGGAAAGTGTTTCTTTATGTGGAAGATTCTTTGAAACCATGGTGAGAAATCAAAGGTTGACCTTCTCTGTCTGTTCTGTGCCGTTGCTGTAGAACTCCTGTGGCGAGTGGAACTCAATGCACCGTAGTGGGAATCAATATGACGGAAAGGTGGGATAACTTTAGTTCCTCCTCACTGGATGTTTGTGCCTTTTCCTCTTCAGAATAGCAGTCTTTTATGTTGGGATTTCTTATGTCACTAGGCGATGTAGCCAATTTAAATTTTATTACTCAGGTGTGTTCTTGTCACTCAGGTGTTTTGTATCAACTTTGTCTTTGGTGTGATTTTTTTTTAATATTAGCATCAAATAGTGCATTAAATGTATTAGTTTTAATAATAATGTTTTAATATGTGCATGTTAATTTAAAGGGGTCATCGGATGCCCATTTTTCACAAGTTGATATGATTCTTTAGGGTCTTAATGAAAAGTCTATAATATACTTTGGTTAAAAATCTCAGTGGCAGTGTAAAACAACACCCTTTTTACCTTGCCAAAATCAGCTCTGCAAAAAACTTTTTTTGACCTCAAAATAAAGCACTTTCCCTCTGTACTTCGCTGTGGGGACAAGCAGTTTTGTGGTGCTTGGAATTCAAAATAATGAATTAAAAACAAATATTCCCACATTGATAGCTCAAAAAGGTGTAATCGTTCAAATAACACGTTTCATTTTAAAACATAAAAAATTGCAACCCTAATGTGTTTTTCAAGTGTAATATTTCTGTGAAAGGCTAGGGACAGAAAAATTGACATTTCCATAGAATGACCCATTAGCAACGACCACTGAAAAACATACATTGGTCAGCCATTAGCCAGGTTTATCCAGTGTGATTTTAGTGTATCTGTGCCCATCTGCTAACCACATTTCAGCTCACCCATATCCTATTTGGCCGGTGATTTCCCTGAGAAGAGATATGATTTCATTACCCCCCATTTACTTCTAGAATGGCCTTCGTTTAGAGACGTGATGACATATTATCCTTGGAGGTAATGCCTCCTCGGGGGCTCTTGATGTACTTTCTTCTTAGAACTAGTTGGCTAAGTCATTGTGACCCAAAAGAAGAGATGTTTTTCCTTTTGCTAATATATCCTTGATTGTGAAGCAAATCTATGGATGTATTCATGTATTTGTATAGATGTGACAAATAGCTCATAGAAGTGTGTTTATAGTCTAAAAAATGAAAACCAAGTGCTAAAATAACTACTCAAAATGTGTGAACAGCAAAATATTCTAAATTATAGAGTTATTCTGTCTAGAACACAAGAACAGGTCTCATCTTAATGGCTCTTCATATATATAATAGGTATATGGAGGGTATTCATATAAATTCCATCCAAAGCATGTGAAGCATTTCCTTAGATTTTGTTGTTTTAGGCAAATTGATTGAATGTCAGTAAGTGCAAACCGTACCTAAAATGAACTGCCCTTGTAAAAGTCTCTCGTAGAATTTTTAATCATTGTCCGCCCACCCTGACAAGCAAGGCTCCCTTTGAGTAATTGAAAAATGTTGAGATGATTAAAGTAATATTCTGCTAAGGACCCTTTTCATTATTTTCAGTGCGCTTTTGAAATTACATTTATTGATTCTTGACTAATGGCTAAGAATACACACAGGGCTTTACCTTTAGTTCATTAATGAACTCAATTGTTTGCAAATATCGATTTTAATACACAAATCTCTAGTGATGAAATGGCTGTTTTTTTCTGCCTTGCAAGGGTATGCTGCCAACACTGTAGCTATATTTTCCATGCATGTGTGGTGGGATTTGGAAATGTCATTCAAACGTGGTGTTGGAGTCCCCTACAGCATTGCCTGTTTGACTCAAGATCTGCTTAAAACTGTGTTTCATTCATTCATTCATTCATTCATTCAAGTACTTATTTCTTCTAAAAGCATAATTTTTAAAGTACAATAAGTTAATATATTAAAGATATACATGGTAAAATAACTTTACAGGTTTTACTGTAGCACTTATAATTCATTTACATTTTTTTAACAGTGTGGTAGATTTGTGTATATCTGATAAAGTCCAGGTAAAGTATGTGAACAGCAAAGTTAAATTAGATATGTTTCCATGTTTAGAATTTAATTTCTGTGAAAAATTGCAATAATGCAGAAACAGCTTTAGAGAATAAGGCATTGTTTTCAGGGAAATTTCTGAATTATATGTAGAGAAACATGTTTTATTTAGTCCTAGACCTGTTGAGGCAAACAATAATTCTCCCTATAGTGGACTTAAGTGGGGATCAACGGGTTGAAGGTCCAAATTGCAGTTTCAGTGCTCAAATTGATATACTTTTTAACCATGAATGCTCGTCTTGAACTAGGTTGACCTCACGTGTTATGTAATCATGCTTGCGTGACACAGACGTGAGTACCGACCCAGTGTGTACAAAGCAAATATACAAAGAAAGTCAAACACCTTTTACAAAAAAGTTAAAACAACAATGTTGAATGATGTTGAAGTTGGAGGAGAAAATGAGATGGACTTTTTCGCCCTACCCAACTTTTCAAATGTGATTACGCAATGCATGAAGATGTACATGTGCACTGCAGAGCTAATGCAAGATGAGCATTTAGGGTTAAAAAGCATATACTTTTTTTTTTTATTTTTTATTTTTTTAAGAAAATGACTGATTATTTCGCTAGATAACACCGTTATTCCTCAGCTGGGAGCGTGTAGAGCCATTTGAAGCTGCATTAAAATTGCAATTTTAAGTCCACTATATGGAAAAAAAAAACCTGTAATGTTTTCCTCAAAAACCTTAATTTCTTTGCAAGTGAAGAAAGAAAGACATGAACATGTTGGATTTTCATTCTGGAAGTGGACTAATCCTTTTAAGTTTAAATGGCATTGACAAAACGACCAACCAAACAAGAAGGTTTCTTTTACTGCTTCATCTTTTATTACAACGTGTTAAGCAACTTTTGATCGATTTCTTACAGTCAGCATTTTGTTGTCGTTATTGTTTGTGTTTATAATGGCCAATGTGAGTACTTTTGTGTTTGCTTGAGTATATTTTTCGGATGGCCACAGGTCTTATTTTCCTGTCAGAATTGTGTGTTTACACCGTCACTCGTTTACTTCTTAGCGGGAGGCAAATCAGTCGAGCTGAATTCACAGATAAGACGGCACTGTCATATAAACAGTGTTACATGAAAAGGTTCCATAAATCATGCATGACATTTCAATCTCTCCTCCCTTGTCACTTCAGTGGGTGACATTTCTGATGAGATGGAAAAACACTGACATGCACCGTGTGGTTAAAGGGATTAGCTTTGTCTCTGATTCAGAATATCTCGCTCTCTCCATTTACCACTGTGGATAAACTTAACACTAAATCGAAATTAAAAACACCCTTCACCATCAATCTGCTGATGGATGGCAGATGTTTTGTGCGCCGCAATATGAGGCGGTTTCATTATGATTGAAAGAGAAGATAGTTCAATCAAACTAAAGTGTCTCAGACTGACTATTTTTGCATACAGATTGTTTAAAAATGTAATTAACCAAGACCAAAATAATCAACCCCCGTGGTGCTGTATGCTGGTTGTTACGTCTTGGCATAATCCAACTGTCAAGTATCTACCGGTTTATTTTTTGTAAAAGTAACATGACATATTTCTAAAATCAATCTTAAATTAGATTTTAAATAATATGTGGTCAGCATTCTGCATTCTCAAACGGCACACAAAATTTAATTTACTACAACTTGCCAAGTTTATTGAAACAGCTTGGCTTGCTTGCTAAGTTTTAATCATTTTGACCTGTTCTGCAGCTTTTTAGAGTTATGCATGAGCATGTTTAAAGAGAATAATATACTCATCCTGAATTTTAAAGTAGAGCTACAAAGTGAAGTTTAAGTCCGAAAGTTGAGAAAACTCTTTAAAACTTAAGGTTATTTAGGCCTTACATTGTTTGAAAATATAGGCTAGTTGGATGCTATGTTGATTCTAGGTAGTTGATAGATCTCGGAGGGATTGTAATCATACATTTTAATAAAGTTATTTGCTTTTCAGCTACTATATTGCTACAATATATATATATATAAAGCTATCTGAGTCAGAACAGACTGAATAACTGCCAAGTTTGTAGCTTGCAAACTCTTTAGTTATGATTACGATATAATTTTGGCATGATAAAAAGCATTTTACAATTAAATGTATTTACACTTTTCAGATAAAGACTATAAATGTAACAAACTAAATTAACAGGTCGTGAATTTAACTTATGTTAACATTTGGAACATTGCATATTATTTAAATAACTAAATATTTAGTTTTTAGTCTCTATGAATGTGTCTCAGTGGCCGTTGCAGAAACTAGTAGTCCTGCTTGCAATAATACATAACCTTCACAAGTCTCAACCAATCTGACAAAACAAATTTGAAAGTCATTTTAGATGAATGGCGGCCCTTGCACGCTCATTTAGATGCTGTTCATGAGGTAGGTTGCCACACACCTCCACAATGAGTAATTGTTGGTTGCTTCCGTCCTTCATTTCAGCAGATGAAAATGTCTGCCAGGTACATATCAGTGGGATATTTTCACACTGATCATGCTGTGCTATGCAGTAATTCATATTCAGAAGCTGGGAATCGCCTTTACCTGTGAAAATGAAGCCCCTTTAGGGGGCACGACTAGTATTGTAGTGTTGTGTTACGAATACTGACACAGTTAAGAAGTGAACTTTACAATATAATGCCATAATGTGCAACATTGTTTAGTTTGACATTATATGCTTTCAGAGGATCCAAACAAGTGCAAAACGAAAAGACGCTGACTTCAGGACCCCATTAAATCAGTATTTAGATGTAAACTAATGGAGCTCCAGACCTGTCTGCTGTTTCCATGCTACACAAAATTCATAAGCAAGTTGTAAACATTAATATGATATTAAATTCCAAATGTGATGAAAATCAGTCCATATGCATTGAAGATCTTGGCCTCTAATGTAGCTTTCAAATCAAGTATGGCATCTTTTGAAGCTTTACATCAAATATCATTGGCTATATTACATTATATGTTCTGACAAACCTTTTACCTGGCAACGTATTTGTTTCGTGTGCTACAGATGAAGGAAAAGATTTAAATTTCAGTCTTTTCATGACAAAAGTATAGCTTCAGAAGACTTGGAACTTACTAGATTACTTTTTATGATAATTTTAATGTATGTTGTGATAGATGCTGCTGACAATGGTAGAAATGTTATGACTATGACACGCTGGGAATATTGGAGCTAACGTTTCTGCCGTTGTCGGCATTTGGGTTTTGGACTGTTCCTTCACGGAAGAGAACAGGCGGTGCAATATGCCATTAAGAAATGCATCAAAAAGGACAGAAAATTGTGTTCACCAGGTAATTTCATAGAATCATTTAGGTTTACTTTACAGCACTGGAATAGAAATTAAAAGACAAATGAACACTGGTGAATATCATTGGAGATAACTAAACCGAACAGGCACCTGTGATAAAGCTTGATTGTTCCAAACTACCTATCTGCCCTCTATTCTCAGAGCATTGACTGCATTAGGAGTCATTTATTTGTTCTGCAGAGCTAGTGTACTTTCTTTATCTAATATACCAGTCCTCTGCTGCAATGTGAAAAAGTCAGAATGCGACTATTATCTGTTTTGGGTTTGTAATAGTTTAATTTGTATTGAAGATATCTGAGGTGGAAATTCGGAGTCGTCATTTATCTAAACTGTTACCATCTATAGACCATATATGCGATGTGTCTTCATATATGATGTCCTTTTTCTTCTTTTCGTCCTTTTGGTTTGCCTGCAGTTTGGTCTGTGAATGTTTCAGAATGACCTTGAGTGACTTTTCATCAGTCCGTTTTATGAGCGATTGCGAATTAGCATCTGCTTAACACCATAAAACCACTTTAAACCACTGGATCAATTAAAACGAATCAGATAATTTAATTCATTAGGTTGTAACATCAAAGTGGACGGCCGTCCTCACTTCCCTTGAGAATTAGAGATGTGCGGCGTGCGCCATAAAAAGGGAAAACGTTTTGATTAGACTCACATACCACAGATAAATTGACTTATTGAACATTTTCTATTGGACGTTTGCCAAGGGAAGCATGGATTTCTGTCCTTCATTTGTCAGTGAAGGCTAATTCGAGGAATTGGCTAAAGCCTGTCTTTCTTTTCTATTTGAATAAAATAAATGCAAGGCGATCAACTCCTCCATTCAGGGATTGCTCTGTGTCCTTGGAGCATTTACATAGGTTGTTTGTGTTTTAGATGAAAAGCAGGAGAGAGTGGGCGTTTATCTGCTTTGAATCCCACCTGATTCCATCCCCTCGTTCTTTCTCCTTTCATCCGAACATCCTTTGCCTCTCTATCATGCCGAGCATTAATCCTTGAGGAACACCAACAGTTTCTGTTATCAATTATTAATCCATCGCCATGGCAATGAAATGCAACGAGGAGCCATTCATTGGTCATTAAAAGATTATTCCCACATAGTAGCACATTCATGTATTTGAGGATTACATTTTTTCATTCTATTACCTATATATTTTTATATTCTGATTTGATTTCAAAGAACATGTCTCTGTGTACCATAGTCCAGGAAGGATATGTTCATATATGGGTTGTACAGAACAATTCGCATATTTATACACCATGCCATTTTTATGTAATAAAAGGATATTACCATAACATGTCCAAAAAAGCATGATACTGTGTTTTTAAGACTTGTATCATGGTGTTTTTGAACTACATTGGAGTGTCATATAAATATCATGGTACCATAGCATTACCATCCCAGAAATCCATGTTGATATACGCCATGTTCATATACTTTAATATTTACTGTAGTTCAAAGAATAACATGCTATTACCATGGTACATATTAACATGGTAAGTTTAAATATTTAAACTGTAACAAAAGTTCTAAAGCTGTGGGTTTAAATATTTAAACATTTAAGCTGCAACAAAAGTTCCATAAAAGTCATGCAGTGATACAAAGAATATTCTGACATTTAAAACTGCTATAATATTACCATGTGACTTTCACCTATAATCTTCTCAGCATTGAACAGTATTTGTGCAGTTGCATGCATTAACCGTGTCTTTCCAGACAGTTTCATCGTTTCCTCAGAGCCTGCGTACAGACACAACGTTACGCCCTGCTGCGCTGGTGTTTATCTGTGACGCGTGTTCCCCTCTCAGCCATCGGCGGAAAAAACAGACGGAATAAATGAGTCTTCCGCCAGGGGGCCGGAATACGCAGGTAGAAGAAACTCCCGGCTGTTTTCGGTTCAGCAGCAATTTTCATACTAATGCAGGAAAAAAAAAAGTGTGCAAAAAACCCCTCCTGTGGCGCAATCTAATCACTGGTATTGACGTGAAAGAAACAGGTTTAATAAAGAAAAGATATCTTAGAGCGAGGTGCTGGCTGACGGATGCGGTATGTCAAGTAGACCCCACAGAGCAAATGTTTATAGAGCCAGTGAACATGGAGCAGAGACGTGTGTGAAAAATGAGAGCTAAATGAAGTAGGTGCAGTAGTGTAGCTTTATTTTGTGCTTTTCTGTGGATATGAATTTAAAAGAGAGGAGACTGTGTGTGTGGGTAAGGCTGTAGTGTCTTTGTGGAGGAAAACTAAGGCTAAATAATGTTTACAGGGAAGAAATGGGTGGTGATTTATATGGTTAAATGAACGAATATAGCACACAAGTTGTATGCACTACTTCGGTGGGGTTTTCCTTATGAAGTCTTATGAAGTCATTCAGTAGCTTAGTCCTCAAATCTCCTTCAGATGATTTGCAGTGAGTAAAAATCGTATTTACGCCATACATTATAACTGTATGTACAAGAGCTAAAACATTTTGAAAACATTTCCATTCAAGTTGAAATAGAGTCCAATGGGTTTGGAACAACATGAGGGTGAGTCATTTTTTTTTTTTTTTAAGTGAACTGTTTCTTTGAATTGAAATTCAACAGAAATTGAAGTCTGCACCATGGTACACTATCAAGACGTAAGACAACAGTAAGATTTTTAATTGTTTTTTTTTTTTTTTTGTTTGTTTTTTTTAAGAAGTCTCCTCTGCTCACCAAGCCTGCATTTATTTCATCCAAAGTACAGCTAAGCAGCACAATTTTGAAATATTTTTATTTAAAATAACTGTTTTCTATTTGAATATATTTTAAAATGTAATTTATTTCTGTGATCAAAGCTAATTTTCAGCATCATTACTCCAGTCTTCAATGTCCGATGATCCTTCACAAATCATTCTAATATGCTGATTTGCTGTTCAAGAAACGTTTATTATTATTATTATTATTATTATTATTATCAACATTTAAAACAACTGAGTACAGTTTTTTAGGATTCTTTGATGAAAAGAAAGATCAGCACTTATTTATTTATTTATTTATTTTGGGAAAGAAATGATAGAAATTATTACTTTTATTTATTAATGATGCTTTAAATTGATCAAAAGTGATGATAAAGACATTTATAATGTTACAAAAGATTTCTATTTCAGATAAATGCCGTTCTTCTGAACTTTCTGTTTGTCAAAGAAACCTGAAAAAATTCTACTCAGCTGTTTTCAGCATAATAATAATAATAAATGTTTTTTGAGCAGCAAATCAGAATATTAGAATGATTTCTGAAGGATCATTTGACTTGAGTAATGATGCAAAAATTCAGCTTTGAAATCACAAGAATAAATTACATAAAATATATTCAAATAGAAAACTGTTAGTTTAAATAGTAAATTTTTTTCAACATTTTACTGTTATTGCTATACTTTGGATCAAATAAATGCAGGCTTGATGAGCAGAAGAGACTTCTTTAAAAAAATAAAACATTTTACTGTTTAAAAACTTTTTGACTTGTAGTATATGTAAACAAATGTGTGTGTAAAAGCCAAAATGTGTCTTGATATTTCACTTTTTTACACTGATATTCATGAAGAAACCTCATGAAGAAGCCTTCATGCTTGTCTTTATTTAACCTCTGAATAACAAACACAGTCTAGATCCCAAATTTAGCACACTCATCCACTCGGGAATGTTCTAGATTGTTCCTCCAGTCATCTCAGAACTAATTTAGCCCCCATTTATGAGGAATTATGTAACTTCTGTAGCGAATGCTCTCGATTTAGAGTGCAGGTTTTATATTTAAATGCTAACTAAGATCCGTCCCCTACCTGAAACTGAGTGACAGATGCCTTGATTAATATCCCCCTGGCTTAGGCCTGATAAGGACCTGTGCGTCTTGCTATCTGCCTCTGCCAGACCTGAGACAATCCATCAGACGGTCTTAAGAGAGTGAAGCATTCAGGGTTTGGTAAGGGATGTAAAGACGCATTATCTCTAGCTAGCGGCTGCACGCAGATAGAGGCTGTTGGTTGTGTGTGTATGTGTGGTGAAATATAGCACCTGTAGACCGGATTGCTCCCGGTGTTATTAACCTGAGAGCACCGGGGTAAAGGTGAGTAAATCGCTGTTCTATACCATGATAGCCCTCTAAAGCAGTTACTGACGAGTTAACGAAAACACCCACTGGCATAACACTGTTGCTGTCTCCCCAAATAGCATGTGAGATAAGATTTAGAGCGTCCCAAATATATGTGGAAAATAGTACTTTCTCCGCTTGATTTTGGAAGTGAGGAACTGTGCATGCCTTTCAGCTAATGCTGCCCACAAATCCTGTGTGCAACATAAGAAGCGGTCAAAAAGAAGGTCAAAGATGTTACAGAACATTTTAAATTAACATTTAATTTAAATAATAATAGACTTTTATGGAAGTGAATTTAGCTTAATGCTAATGTGCAAATGCAAACTGTATGTGATAAGAGGGAGTGTATAATCAAGACACAATTTAATGATGTGAGATTGACATACACTACCGTTCAAAACTCTGGGGTCTGTAAGATTTTTAAATGCTTTTGAAAGAAGTTTCTTAGGGTCCGACAGAATGTGATTTTCCATTTCATTCCTTTGCTTTTCTATTGTTTTTTAATGTAAACATGCACTAGATGAATGTGTTTGACCATTGGAAACATTGCATATTGTGTTTTTTGCAGCATTTTAACAAGTTAAAAGAAGTTCAGCTTTTAAAAAAAGTGTCTTGAGACCTTGCGTTTTTTTTTGTTTTTTTTGCCTGAATTTTTAAATGTTCTGTGTGACTGGCTGCTTATTCTCACCAACGCTGCAGTTACTTCAAAAACACAGTAAAAAAGTGTTTATATTGTGAAATATTTGTACAATTTAAAATAAGTGTTTTCTATTTGAACCTATTTTAAAATGTAATTCCTGTGATGCAAAGCTGAATTTTCAGCATCTTACTCCAGTCTTCAGTGTCAAATGATCCTTGAGAAATCAGTCTAATATGCTGATTTATTATCAATGTTGGAAACAGTTGTGCTGCTTAATTGTGAAAATTGTGTGTGAACTGTTTTTTTTCCCCCAGGCTTTGTTTGATGAATACAAAGTTATTTGCAATAGAAATGTCACATTTTAATTTAGACATACTAATGTTTTTATTTCATCAAAAATGTATCAAAATTTTGAAAATAAATAAATAAATCTCACTGACGCTCAAACTTTCAAACGATAGTATACCTTTACTTAGCAATGAAAACAGTAGTACAGCTCCAAATTTAACACATACTAAGAGTGAAATGTGGGTAATACTGGGCTTATGTGAGTTTCCTGCTAGCTGGTTTTACGTTTTTTTTTGGGATTACATGGTCAAAAACTGATAGCCTGGTCCTTGCTAGTGTTAGTGACGCAAGCGTTTCAAATCAAACACTCTCCTAAAGATTTATGGCCCTGAAATTTACACAGTTCACCTGTCCAAAGTTCTTTCTGGGCCCTGGATGCCATGAATAGAAAAGGCAGGAAATGTCAGATTGATTGTTGACTGCATTTGCATGTTGTAGGGAACTGTGTGAAGATCAATTCATTCTGAACCTGACTGTCGTGAACAATCTGGCTTGGCTTGTTTTGAATTGTTAATTACGCAGTGTAGTCAGCTGTGCTGAACGTGGCACAATGTTTGATGTGTATCTGGAGAGACAGAGCATAATTTATAGTAAATAACAGATGATTAATTTACATGGAATTTATTGGATTATTATGATATGAATGCTAACAGATCTGAAAATGATTTCTTCTCTGCACATAAAGTGCATAACACTTCACCCAGGTGAGGATTTTATGCTAAAATTACATTATTAAAGTCTCATCATTCAAAATTTTGGAGAGCTAATTGCTTAGAGTAAACTTTCTTTGTCATTTTCACAGATTGTTCTTACATGTACTGTTTTAAAGTTTGTAAAGGAAATCACAGTGATGCTACGGTATCGCAGGTGGTTACCAAGATGTCGCTATGTGATTGCTAAGATGTTTTTATATTATCCATATACAAGCTCAATAGCTTGTCTTATCAGTAAACCAACTATGAAGGATGTAAACAAATACTGTAGGCTGCTGTATATAGTTTTCTTTTATGCATCTGTTAACTGATTTCCTACTGGCTTAGAAGTGACATACATCTGCGGCTTGTCACACTCCACCTCCTTGTTATGTTCAGATGACGTATATACTGAGGGTTTTTAATGTAACCTGGTGTCAAAACAGCTTCGAGAATGTAATCCAGGTGTCTGTTAGTCAGCCACTCGAGCAGTGACAGCCAGATCGGAACATGCTGGAATATTCTGAAAAACACCGAAGGATATCACTTAGGATAATCCTAAAGGCAGTTTGCAAATAATAATTAAAGGATTAGTTCACTTTCATAATAAAGCTTTCCTGATAATTTATTCACCCCCATGTCATCTAAGAAGTTCATGTCTTTCTTCAGTTGAAAAGATTTTTGAGGTTTTTGAGGAAAACATTCCAGGATTTTTCTCCATATAGTGGACTTCAGTGGGGATCAGTGGGCTGAAGGTCCAAATTGCAGTTTCAATGCAGCTTCAAAGGGCTCTACTCGATCCCAGCCAAGGGTCTTATCTAGCAAAAAGATTAGTCATTTTCTAAAAAAATAATAATAATAAACCACAAGTTTTTAACCACAAATATTTGTTTTGCACCAACTCTGCGATGCGCGACTTCATGCATTATGTAATCACGTTGGAAAAGTCACACATGGTTAGTTCTTCGTCTGTGTACTTCGGTTCAAAAAGGTAGGGTTTTTTCATTTTCTCCTCCACCTTCAAAATTGTCTGACATCATTGCTTTAGCTTGTTTTGTAAAGGATATTTGACTTTCTTTACATGCGTCTACATCACGCATGACTTTTCCAACTTGACTATGTGTGAAGTCAAGCTAGTGCAAGATAAGCATTAGTGGTTAAAAAGTATATACATTTTTTAGAAAATGACCAATCGTTTCGCTAGATAAGACCCTTATTCTTCAGCTGGGATTGTATAGAGTCCTATGAAGCTGCATTGAAACTGCAATTTGGACCTTCAAAAAACTGGGGACCATTGAAGTCCACTATATAGAGAAAAATCCTGGAATGTTCTCCTTAAAAACCTTAATTTATTTTCGACTGAAGAAAGAAAGACATGAATATTTTGGATGACATGGGGGTGAGTAAATTACCAGTACATTTTTATTCTGGGATTGACTAATCCTTTAAATCATAAAAATGTAAAATTGAAATAAGTGAATAGTTTAAAAAATAATCAGGTTTTAAGTAAATATCTAAAGTCAAACAGCTTTGGCTGACAAAAATGTTTGAGAATCCCTGGTTTAACCTCTGCTATTAGATGTAACTACATCATTCTACGTGCCAAAGCATCTTTTGCTGTTGATGAAATAAAATTTTTAATAACATATTATTAATACAATATGCAAGAATAATTTCACTGTATTATAGTAGATGTTTTGCCAGGTGCCTATTTATTTATTTATGTATTTATTTTGGTGTTTGTTTCTACAGTATCACAATCTTCTAAGTCGCCTGCCGTTTCCTCATAAACTGTAGGCATTTGGGAAACCCTGCTGTACACAACAAATGTCTTACATTTCCCCTCGTAACACTGCCAGCACATGTTGCCAAGATCTTAGGCTCGTCAACATAATCTCTTTCATTCTGTCTGTCATATTCATTGTAATCATTCTGACGTTGCCTTTCATTCGTTATAGCAGGAATGCTGGGTACTGACTCCTGCTCCCAGTGTCTAACTTTACACAGATCTGGCATTGGGCCTAGAAAGAAGACTGAGCCAAGAGACACACGCTCTCTTGCATATCTTTCAATGCCACAGACATTCAAGGACAGATGAGAACTTCATTTGAGCACATACATTTAGATTTCAAGTTTATGTGACAATCAGTAACTTGATTTTATGTTTTCGGTAATGTCGTTATATTAAGCTGATGTTCTAATACAAGTTGTTGTAATTTCATTTCTCGTAGTTATGACTTTATATCAGTCAATATGTTTTAACAATTATGTTTTACACTTGCATAAACAGTTTCATCTTTGCCTTTATTTACTTTTCCCCCCACCTTTTCTTCTTGAATCTGACCATTTTTACCCTATAACATCTGTAGCCATTTATCACATATCGACTTTTCACCAAACTTCTAAATTTTTCCACTACTTATGTATAACATACAGAGCTTAAAGTTAATGAGGTCGCCGTATTGCTTATTAGCATCAGTGGTGGCTTCATTAGCTGTGGTTAATAAGGTGTAAAGGGTTCACACTGCTGGGCTGCAGCCAGCTGGCGTTTTAGCACCGCACTGACAGAGGATTGGCATGATGGGATTGCATGTCTAGAATGAGAGCATGATTTGGGGGTTAATGAAACATTGTCCTTGTTGTTGTAGACAATGAAGACACTATAGCTGGAGGCTTGTGTCAATCTACTATAGGCCGGTGCTGTAGAAAGAGACAGAGGAACTTTAGACCAATCAGCTGAAGAGATAAAACGCTGACTAAGAAACCTGTTAAGGTTTAAAAGATGCTGTTCAATAAGTGCACAGAAATGCACTTACATTTCACCTGAAATGTGAAATTCTAATTAGTTAAGGTTTAAAAAATGCTGTTTAATAAGTGCATTCTATTATTCTATTTTTTTTTTTTTTTTTTAATTTAGAAAATACACTAGTTGAAATGTTTGAGGTTGGTAAGATTAAGGTTGGTATTGGTATTAATTGTTTTTGTTTTATTTAATTATTTACTTATTATTTTTTATTTTATTTATTTATTCATTTATAAAATAGTCTCATGCTCACCAAGGCTGCATTTATTTATTTAAAAATGCAGTAAAAACAGTAATACTGTAAAATATTATTACAATTTAAAACAGCTGTTTTCTGTTTGACTATATTTTTAAATGTCATTTATTCCTGCATCATTACTCCAGTGTCACATGATTCAGAAATTATTCCAATATGCTGATTTGCTGCTTAAGAAAAGTTTTTTTTTTATTATTATCAATGTTGAAAAGAGTTAGGGTTAGGGTTGTGCTCCTTAATGTTTGTGGATGCTCTTGTTTTTTGCAGTCCTACATATATATCTGTGCTACTTACTACTGGTTTTGTGGTCCAGGGTCACATTTTGTAAATTATTAGAACACCAATTTTCCACCATTTAATTTATTCGTGTTTCTGGATGCCCTTGTTTTTGGCAGTCCAATCAAAGAAAAATATGCTAAAAAAAATGCAGATATCACTTCCAGTTTGTCACATTGGAATTGGAAGGTTATGCTGACCATATTGCATTGTGGAAATAGTATTGCACGCAGTGTGCGCTGATTATACATTGGACATTTTGGGCAAAATTATTAAGTAATTCAGGTATCCATGCATGCAAAACATTTACATACTACGCACAGTATCCTTGACCTTCTGAGGGAACCTTAGTGCAGGGATTACATTCCTGTCTTTTGTCTGGAACAACTCCACGAATACTGTTTGTTTCCCGCGGTGCCTTTCAAGGGCGCAAAAATGTCATTTGGAATTCACTGACATTGACAGAGCGTTTCTGCCAGCACTTCACAGCGAGAGCGAGTAGGTCTATAACACAGAACTGGCACACAAATATTTAGCATTTCAGCTGGTTTGAGATGTGAATTGTGATCTTCGGTCTGAGCCAGTAAGTACTGAGATTTCCAGATTGATAAGCTCTGCTTTGATAAATGTCCTTCTTTTCAGGAAGTAAATAAGTAATACTGTTGCAGGATAATGGGTGGCCTGAGATAAATCCCTTTTCACCTCCTTAATTATTAACATTGCATTATTTTTCACCATGGGGGTCAATACCACTCTAATGACACGCAATAATTTCAGGCTGAATTACAGCTTTAATCCTGTCCCTGCTGGCTTCATCCTTCAACACACACAGAAAATCATTCGTGATTCAGTTCCGTTTATCCCATTTAGTTTGTCCATGCTATTCCCCTTAAGCAGAGGTGAAATGCAAGTTCTTTTGAGTCTAATGTTCAAAAACATTTCAGATTTTTTAGACTGTGATGAATTTGTATCCATAACACTTACACTTACAATAAAAATGTCTATTTTATATTTTATAATATTCAACTTATTTAAGACTTAATGTTAAAGGAGAAGTCCACTTCCAAAACAAAGATTCACATATAATGTACTCACCCCATTGTCATCCAAGATGTTCATGTCTTTCTTTCTTCTTTCTAACCACAAAACCAGTCATAAGGGACCTTTATACATCAGCTGAAAGTTGAATAAATAAGCTTTCAATTGATTTTTGGTTTGTTAGGATAGGGCAGTATTTGGCAGAGATACAACTATTTAAAAAGTCAGAAATCTTAGGGTGCAAAAAAAATCAAAATATTGAGAAAATCACCTTTACAGTTGTCCAAATGAAGATCAATGCATATTACTGATCAAAAAGTATGTTTTGATATATTTATGCTAGGAAACTTACAAAATATCTTCATGGAACATGATATCCTAATGATTTTTGGCATAAAAAAACGTCAATTTTGACCCATACAATGTATTGTTGGCTATTACTACAAATATACCTGTGCTACTTACTACTGTTTTTGTTTTGTTTTATCTTAATATTTTGGCTCTTTTCTCTTTTAATTCTGTGATTGGGGCAAAACACTGTAACTGGAACAAAAAAACAAAAAAAATAGAACACCAATTTTACACCATTGAATTAATTTTTAAAGATACTTATAACCACAAGACTCCACATAAGTCTGTTTTTTTTTTTTATCCCACTGTTTTGTTGCTTTAATTGAATCACCAAACATTCTTTTTTATTAACAAGAATTATGGAATTTCCTAAAGATCTAAAATAATATATATATATATATATATATATATATATATATATATAATTATATAATAAATATAATATATAATTATATATATTATAATTCAGTATAATAGCCATTTCTTTTTAGTTCTATTTTTTCTTGGTTGCAAATAAACTTAATTAAGATTTCCTGCTGTTAAACATGACTATGCAGTGATTTTCTATCATGTTGCTCATGTTAAAGGTTAATTAAATCTTGTTCATTTCTAGGCTGAAATGACAAACACACTGAGGCTGATAACTTGGCCACCTCTAATGGCTTTCTATGAAGAATTGACTTTCTATGATGTACACCTTGATTAACAATTCTTTTAATGGAAGAAATAATTGTTTCAATTACTTCACACCTCAGATCTTGACATTTGACACATATATGTTTTGGTGCCTGAATGATGGCATTTGATTAATTAAGCACAGCAGTATTCATAGTCAAAATTAAACAGTAAACATAGTCATCATCATTTAATAATGTGTCATTAATTTATTTATTGTTGAAATAATTTTGACATTGGTAAAGGAAACCACCTATTTAATCTAATTATGTTTAAGCAGTCTGAGGTTGGTGTTACATTTTAGTATTAACTCTAAAACATTACATGTTATGTGCCTCATATGTTAACTCATTTGTACCTTGCAATACAAATAGGGCTATAAAATTCATTTGGACTTTTGCATCTGTAAAAATCTCATCACAGACAGAGACACTGAGTAAATGGGGATCTTTTCAGGAGCAGAAGCATCTGATTCTTTAATGAACACACACCCACCTCAAAAGCGGAGCTCAAATTAAAACCTGAGTAATTATGTCACTGTGGTGGCATTTATGTGCACTCATCTCATAAATACGATAATTCTGAAATGACTTGAAGGCTGCTAAAGGTCTCGGTGGTGTCCAAGCCCACCTGACTGGGTTAGCAGTGTTTATTCTGTCCTCCCCTTCATTGTGTTTTTAATTAAGGACAGGTGTTGTTAATTATTCTTTATGACCACAAGGTTGCTCAGGATGACAATGACAGGTACACAGAGGTCTTGGCCTCACCAAGTGCTAATCAATGTATATTGCTGTCCTTTTGGCATATTGGCACTGGGCACTCCGTCGTACGTGTGCACATGATGGTGCATTTGTGCCTCAGATTCCCTCACGCAAGCAAGCTTGGCACTGGACAGCGGGCATCCGCTTTGCCAGCAGCCAGAGTCTCTTGGCACCATCACCTCTCGCAAAGCAAAGAAGCGAAATGAGCTTTCAGCTTCAGAAAAAGGCCCTTGTAGGCACACGCGTCATGTGCATCCAACGGGCCGATTCTCCATCCAAAAGCAGCATTTGAGCTCATTTTGCATGGTGGGAAATTGTGCTAGTTAGTATTCTTAATTAGTATGTTTTGAGGTGTGTAATTTATTCCTTGTTAACGCAGACGTGTGCTCTGAACACAGCGGTCACATTTGGATGACTAGGAGGAACAATAGAAGCTTCTGGATGCTGCTGTGTTGGTCACCAGGAAATCCCTCTGGATCCCCAAAGCCTCAAAGCTCTGCAAATCCATATGTACAGACAAAGAGAGCAAATCCAGCTGCCATAGAGGCATCCATTTATGTATCTGTTTGTCTGTTTGTCTATCTACCTAACCATTGTTCTTTCCATCCATCACCCATCCATTCATTGTTCTTTCATTCTGCTTATTGTTTTATAAAATCATGCATCCATCATCCATTCATATCTATCATTCTGTCGTTCCATTGTTTAGTCATTCTTTCTACTGTTCCATCCATCCATCCATCATCCATCCATATCATTCTATCATTTAATTTCTCCATTGTTCTATCATTCTACCATCCATCCATTTTTCTATCATGTCGTTTTAGCATCCATCCACATCTATAATTCTATCATTCCATCCCTCCATTGTTCAATAGTTCTATCTATCCATCATCCATCCATTGTTCTATCATTGCCATTCCATCCATCCATCCATCCTTCTATTATCTATCCATTGTTTTGTTATTCTGTCTACCATTTTATCCATCCATCCTCCATCATTTTATCATTTATCCATCATCTATCCATTGTTCTATCATTGTGGTTCCATCCATCCATCCATCCTTGTATGTTCTATCTATCATCCATCCATTTTTCTACTGTTCTGTCTACCATTTTATCCACCCATCCATCATTCTATCATTCATCATCCATCCATCTATCTATCATTCATCCTTCATCTAGCCATTGTTCTGTCCATCCATCATCCTTCATCTATCCATTGTTCTACCATCCATCCATCCATCCATCATTCTATCATTTATCCATCATCTATCCATCATTCTATCGTTTATCCATCATCTATCCATTTTTTCTATCGTTATCCATCATCTATCCATTGTACTATCATCTATTCATCCATCCATCCATCCATCTATCATTCATCCTTCACCTGTCCATTGTTCCCATCCATCCATCCATCCATCCATCCATCATCCATCCATCCATCCAAATCCATCCATCGTTCTATCATTTCATCCATCATCTATCCATTGTGCTATAATCTATTCATCCATCCATCCTTTTATCATTCGTCCTTCATCTATCCATCCATCCATCCATCCATCCATCATTCATCCTTCATCTATCCATTGTTCCATCCATCCATCCATACATCCATCCATCCATCATTCTATCATTTATCCATCATCTATCCATTGTTCTATCATCCATCCATCCATCCATCCATCCATTATTCTATCATTTATCCATCATCTATCCATTGTTCTTCATCCATCCATCTATCATTCATCCTTAATCTATCCATTGTTCTACCATTCATCCATCTGTCTATCATTCTATCATTTATCCATCATCTATCCATCCATCTTTCATTGTCGTTCCATCCATCCATTCGTCATCCATAGTTCTGTTTCATTGTCGTTCCATCCATCTTTTCTTTCTCTTATTTTCTTTTGCTTTATCGATCCATAGCTATCAGTCTATCTTTCCATAACTTTATTGTTCTCTCATTCTATCCATGATCACCTTTCTATTGTTCTATCTATTATTGTCATTCCATCCATCCATCTTTCTTTCTTTCTGGTCTATAAACTTTCAACCAAGATAACCACCCAGAACTCTCTTGCAACCACATAACAATGCCCTAGCAACCATTCGGAACACCTTAGTAACTGCATAGAAAATACTGGTAAAGTTAGGAACCGCCTATCAATGCCCTAGCAGCCACTCTACTTCTACACACTACTTTAGTGACCATATTGAAAAGTTAGCAGTGCCCTATAATTAATGCCCTAGCAACAACCTATTAATTACTCTGAACACCTTAGTAACCACATTGGCAATGTAGCACTGGCGCTAACAGTTTTTCCCAGAAAATATAAAAATGTAGTTTTAAATTAATAAAGCCACATTTATGAGTTTTCATCAGGCCATTCTAAAATTGGAGTATTTGTTTGCACTGAACAATATAATATGTTGAAAATATCCCATATATTTGTGTTTACCATGAGGGAACAGACTTATTTATCACGGTGAGCTGGTGTGCGTTTTTCTTCCGAGCAAAGGCGATGCTTCTCCAGCCAAACGGTGGCAATAAAAGAGAATTTTATTTGCATGAGGTGACAGTGTGGTGGAGGCATCGGCTATTATCTGTTATCATAAAATAACACATTAAAACACCACAAACTCTCCTCTCACATTTCTCCCCCACCTTCTCAAAGTGCTGTCTTAGGGTTTTCCTGCACCTGCACTTCTCATCCCTCATTGAAGAGTTCAGATATGCAAACTGAGCCCAGGGGGAGGCTATCTGTGTTTGACAGAGGGGTTAAGACGTGGAGCTCGGTTAATTTTGGGACTCTTTCAGAAGGGGGAGTGTGTCGCACTGCTTTGGCAAACAGCTTTTGTGAGATTATCGTGTGTGCAAACAGAGGGGAAAAACTTGACAAAAGAGATGGCTCTGTTTAAAGCCGACACAAAGCTGGGAGTTTTTTTTTTTTTTTTTTTGGTGTTTGTTCACAGGATTTTATGTTCATCGCTCTGTATTTTCCTTTTCTTTTCTCTTTTCTTTCTCATCTACACACAGTCTCACACAAACATACTTTTTTTCCTGATGTTCCCCCCTCAATCTCTTCAGGTCAAGCATGTGGCTCAGAGATATGTGTGCATTATCAGATGAAAGATGAGAAGAACCTGCAGAGAACTCCTCTGACTGAGACTGAAATCTGTGATTAGAACTTGAGAAAAGTTACCGAGTTCCTGACAAAAAGACGTTCAGGAAGAGAATGTTCCCTGTTGAAAAATCCTGATAAAACCATCTTAAATTGATAGCTGCTGTTATGTGGTTTCTAGTTTGGTCATTTATGGTTACTCACTGATCCAACCATGTCGTCTTTAGCTAGTTCAATCAGACAATTGACAGTCTTCATTTGGTCATATACACTCATTAACTAGCCGAATGCTTTCATAAAAACATGAAATTGAGCTTTTTAACCAAAATGTTCATAAGAACAATGTTCCCAGTTGAAAAATCCACCTAAAACAGCCTTAAGTTTCTAGTTGATTCAAGTTTTACTGTAGAATTCATACATTAACAACCTAAATGATCTTGAAATCTAATCTGTTTAACTCCCTCTTAACAGCTTGTCAGTTGAAGCATTTCTTTCTGGATAGCAAGCCACATCCGTCCACCTATTCCATATTCCCAGGTTATGCATTTATATTGTGGAACACGTTCGCATGTGTCTTTAGGCACAATGCAGTACATCGGAACTCCACTGCAATCTATCTGTGAGGATTCCTCTCTGACCTCAGGGGTTTATGTCTCTGGCGCATGTATGAGTGTGTTTTGGAGTTGTAGTCTCTCATGCTGCTTGAAGATATATATTGTTTGCCTGAAGTCTGGGTCTTTCACAGGATGAGAGCATATTGTCTCACTTTCCTCTTTCGTTCTGTCTGGAATCAAATTTTAGATTTCTTTATTTAATTATGTTGCTGGTAATTGTGAGCTATTGGAAATACTTTTTTAATTGCTACTGTATAAGCATGCTCATTCATATAAGGTTATGCAAATATTTTCTTAACTTTTTGACAAAAGGATCCAGCAATTACATAGTTATCACATAATATAAAAATCTCTTTGAGATTTATTTTGTTAATAGTACTTATTCTATATGTTTAATAATTAAAAATGCATTGATGTCATACTTTAAATGTTTAAATTTGTAACTCTATAAGCATATTAATATGGAAAGGTTCCATATTTATTAATACATTCGGTTCCTCAGGTCTTCAAATCGGGATCAAGGCTTCACCCTGCACTTCCGTGTAGCTTCCATAGGGGGAGACAGAGTGATTCTGATGGTTCTCCCGCATTCTTCTGGCCTTTAAGGTCTGTATCAATATTTACAGGCGATAATACTACAAATACGCATGAACCTTCAGATAGCACTACAGAGGAGTGAATTTATATTTAGATTATGGGAATTTGCAAATGCAAACAGATTTTTTTCAGAGTACTTGAGTTGTGTTTTTTTTTTCTTTGAACAGAATTTTCCTATCAGTCTAGCAGGGTTTAAGTTCTGTCTTCTTCATGAAAAGCAATAAGAGCATAGATGTTTCCATATCTTGGTGAGCCAAGAGTCAGGAGGCAGGAGGCAGGTCTTTCCTGTTCTGCAGTGCTTTTTTTTTTCCTTTTTAACGCATATGCTTGTATTGCAATTTAAGGAAATATTTCTATAACAAGGAATATACTCTGGTCAAACTTAATTCTTTATACTTGGTTATTTATACAATTGCAAAAATGTTAACTTCCAAACTAGCCACTGTTAAGTGAGGGATGGACATTTATATTACTTCATACTTCATTGTTGTTTAACTAATTAAATGGAACATTTTAGAATAAAACAAACCGGCTAGTAATACAAAACATTAAATAATTAATGATGATGCCATCTGAAAGTAGCTTTTGTTAGTAAAAGGGATTTTACAAAAAAATTAAAAGGATAGAAAGTGATATTAAAGAACAATCCATAAATTATAAATTAAAACAATATTCTCAGGAAAATGTGATTTCTTTCAGAGAAAGCACTTAGAATATTTTATAATTTAAAATGTATAGAAAATATAATTTTTTAAAAACATATAGAATATTTAAAATCATTTAATTTTTATTTCTTTGTCAAAAGTTTGTGTACCATGCAGGGACATGGGACTAAACTGAAGTAGAGAAATTCTAAAAAATTTCTGCTGTAGATCACCTCTTGATAGTTGTAGTCCCAACTAAATTAAAATATAATGTAAAAAAGTTTGAGTTTAATCAAACCTAGGATATTAAGACGTATATATGATGGGAACATGAATACGTACTGCATATTGAGAATGGCCGAGGTCAGGAAACCGTCTCTATTTCCACCTGGTCTTACGAGGTGGATGATTGCTCCAAGTGCTGTATTAGAAGTGTGACAGGGTTTTGGTATGAATCCCTTGCCATAAATCCCTCCAGTCGGAGAGAGAGAGAGGATGAGGGAGATTGAGAGAGTGAGAGATAGTATGTCAAGTGCCATGCTTTAGGGGACTTTAATTAGGATTTGTCAGATTGGAAAAGCTAATGCCTCTCCCTGACTCCGACACGGATCAGAACAACTGGAGTGGGCAGAGAGAGAGAGGGAGAGAGAATAAATACTTGAAAATCAAATAAACTGCGAAATGGCCAGCCCTCTCTCCAGAGAGCACGGGGAGGTTACGCTCGCTTCACTGGAGTGGAGAAATGTGGCAATGAAGAGGCGTACTTAGCTTTTCCACACACATTCTGAGACTGAGGGGAGATTACCACGCTCTGTAATGTTCTGTGAGGTTTATCACTCATTATTTGTATCTATTCAAAGTAGGTAGCCAGCAGGGGTTTAGAGTAGACGGGCTCCATTAGAGCTACACTGAGAGTGGAACGACCCCGGCGAGTCCTCAGAGGAACCTAATCCAAGGTCATTTTGAGGATTGCGTGGTTGAGTTACATCCAAATCCTCAAAATCCCTCTGCAGCAATTTAGGGTCTCTCAATCCAAGTTGACCCCTTTAGGTAAGCCGGAAACCAACCTGGATTCAAAGTAATATTCTCGTTGTCTACATCTTTCTGGACTTTGTGCTTTGCTCTAAAAACACCATGACTCATGAAACTATGTTACTCCCTTTGAAACCGTCTACCATCAATGCAGCTTTTAGGCTTGGAAATGTACATGCCTTTTGCAGTAAAGAAAATATCAAACCAAGTGGTATCTATAGACCAAATACCATTTTTATTCTTCATTTTTGCACGATGATTTCAAATGGTGTTTTCTGATGTACAAAGTGGGTGGATTTTTTTCTACATAAAAAGCTTACTTTTTTCTTGATAAGTGTGCTTGTGCTTTTTTCTGTAAAATAAATACAATAATTTGCCAGTGCATTGACATTCATACATTATTGTTTACAAGTATCAAGTCATTCCTTTTAAAGGAAGATGATGCTTTTATTTTGACCACAAAGACACAGGACCACAAAACCAGTCATAAGGGTCAATTTTTTGAAATTAAGATGTATACATCATCTGAAAGCTGATAATTGAGCTTTTCATTGATGTATGGTTTGTTAGGATAGGACAATATTTGGCCAAGATACAGCTATTTGAAAATCTGGAATCTGAGGGTGCAAAAAAAATCAAAATACTGAGAAAATTGCCTTTAAAGTTGTGCAGATAAAGTTCTTAGCAATGCAAAAATGAGTTTAGTAACTAAGTTTTGATATATTTACGGTAGGAAATGCACAAAATATCTTCAGGGAACATGATCATTACTTGTATCCTAATGATTTTTGACATAGAAAAATCGATAATTTTGACCCATACAATGTATTGTTGACTATTGCTACAAATATACCCGTGCTACTTAAGATTGGTTTTGTGGTCCAGGGTCACATTTATAATGTTATGGGATGTTTCTATTTCAAATAAATGCTGTTGTTTTGAACTTTCTATTCATCAAAGGATCCTGAGAAAAATGTATCACGGAATCCACAAAAAAATATTAAGGAGCACAACTGTTGATAATAATAATCGCAAAATCTGGATATTAGAATTATTTCTGAAGGATCATGTGACACTAAAGACTTGAGTAATAATGCTGAAAATTCAGCTTTGAATCACAGGAATAAATAACATTTAAAAAATACTTAAATACAAAACAGTTGTTTTAAATTAAATTATATTTCACAATATTACAGTTTTACTTTTGATCAAATACGTTTAGACTGGGTTTGCAAAAGAGAACATTTTAAATGTAAGTGTACATTTTTAAGTGTGACTTAGTCCAAATACCTAACTGGGTCATTGTACACAAAAAAAGTACAAAAGCTGGGGGCAGTAGCCTTTAAAATTGTACACATTTGTACCTTATTAATCCCTAAAGCATGCATACAAGTACCTTAAAATGATACATTAGTACCTAAAGTGTACTTATTAGTACCTTAATGGTCTGAAAATGTACCGCCACAGTGACAGCTTTTGTACCTTTTTCTCAGAGTGTACTGTAGCTTTAAGAACTCTAAAACAAGCCAGAATGGTTTATTTTTTGTTTAAAAACCTTGGCTGGCATTAGCTTGTAATATAGAGCTTTGTTCTAGGAATATAATTTGTATGCATATGTGTATCCAGCACAGCAGTCGTAGAAATCACTGTAATACAGACTGAAAGATAGAAGCCATCAAGAACATTAAGTTTAGCACATAACTCTACTTTGCTAATCTAGCAGGGGCCTGTGGGTCTTTATCACCTTAGTTTGACTTCCTGATGTGAGTGTGTGTTTGTGTGTGTTAGTTGTGAAGTACAGTCATCTACTTGCAAACAGACCTCCCACTGATGTGGCAGACACTTCACTAAGCGCAAAGACACACATATTTGCCAAAAAAAATGTTGAGAAATCTCAAGAGCTGTACGCGCTGGAAAAAAAATAAACAACTGAGGAAAGTAACAACAGTAAACGCTTGTATTATTTATTATTTTATCAAACTAATGGAGCGGTTAGCAAGTGTATAACAGATTCAGAAGTCTTTTAAAATCTGTTTTCAGAGCTTATGCAACTTTTTATTGTAAGGGATACAGAGAGGGAACACATATCAGATGGATTCAAACTTGCATCTTCCAAAAAAGCACCAAGGGCATCTATGTATTTAACTTTTTGTTTGTTTTTAAAACTTTATGTTGTTTAATGCTTGATTTGCTTTTGTATATCAAAACAAACTCTAAATTGTAACATTGATATACTTGTCTTGATGGAAACCACATAAAATTGCACATAGAAGCCAGAACAGGACATTATGTTTAAGTCTTCTCTTAGTTATTGTGGATAACATATCTTAATATACCTTGTGGTGATGCATGTCTCTTGACAACCCTTGATTTTGTAATCTTGCTCTGTGGCCAAGCTCTTGACTGCCATTTGTGACTGTGTGCCTGCAGTGTGTGTGAGTGTTTTGGCTGGTGTGAGAGTGTGTAACAGATGAGTGGGGTGTGTTCGCAGGTGCTGCTTGGCTCAGAGTAAGACGTACGAGGACTGCAGCCACATAGAGCAAACAGAAACTCCTGATTATTGTCCAAATTTAATCGAATTTGTCTTCTGGACCACAAGCCCTCAGATGAACGATGTATGCTTGGAGATATTCTAAGTATACGTGCACAGTATTTCTACTTAAGACACAATGCATATCATGCAAGACACATGCAAACCATTTGCATGTATATGTATATTTACATTAGAATGAGATCATTTGCATTTTTATTGAAAGCTATAAAGCTGCTCAACAGAAGACAATACTGTCAGCTCGAATCAGTTCAGGAACAGTATTGATGTTGTGTAGTTCATCAATTATAAAACAAATTCGATTTAGCTGTAAAGCATCTCTGCACAAGACAATAGTATCAGTATTCATCAGATCAATTCAGTGTTGATTAAATTCAGTTAGCAACTCTCGATTATAAAACCACATCATAGCAATTTGAAATGACTTCAAAGTTCATTGGAATTAGAATTTGCTTGTTTATGTCATTTAAATGTAGAATTAGAAACAGTTGGTTTTCAACATTTTTCATTTAATCAGAATTAGAATCCATGTTTCCTTTTTATTAGTAGTAGAATCCATTTGTTTTTCCATTTACTTCAGAATTAGAAACTATTGGCATTTAGGATTAGAGATAATTAACTTTTCATCGACTTTAGAGTTGGATACCATTAGCATTTGCATTTACGCTTTAATAAAGATTTTAATGTACATTCATTTTAAATGATTTTCTATTTCTCCCAAGGCCTAGTTGATTGTGTTTAAGTACTTCAGTGGTGTGAAGTGTATATTTTTCCAATGAGACCGAAAAGGAGTGATGAACTTCTGTGCGTCCTTGAAATAATGCCTCTACTTTCATACTAGAAAGCATTATTAGTATGGCTTGCTAAGGTAAGCATTGGTATTATTAAGTAGACCTTTTAAAAGTCCGACCCCATCCGTGTTTTTAAAAATGCATGTAGGTTTACCGCCTCAAATCATAAGCTTTCTTTCTATTTTTCTTTATGGTCTTTTACTTTTACTTTTTTGTCTTTGAGTTTTCTCTCTCACTCTATCATTCAGCTTTGCTCTTCGCTCTGCTTCTTTCTTCTCTCTTCTCTCTCTCTTCACGCATATGTTCATAAAACGCTTCATTAGCTACGGGATCAAGGGAAGGTTCCAAACGAGAGACAGAGAGAGAGTAACTTGAAAGACGTTTTAAGAGCACAGGTTTTTGAACTTTTGTGGTATAGTTTAGTAAGCAAATTATCAGAGAACTCCCACAATGCATTGAACTCAACTTGACCTTCCTTTTCAGTGTGACGGATTAACCAGAATCTGCCACAATTTTTAGAATGTTTTACTTAAATGGTAAGTCGTTGACTGTTACATTGTTACGATGTTGGTAAATAAACTGTGTATTATTTTTCCACATTACGTGCACCAAGATATCCCTATTTATTTATCAGTACAATGCATCATCTACAAACCATTGACAGCTCTAAGGCTTTTACTTCTTCATTTTTTTATCCTTCCACACAGATTGATTGCAGTGCATTATGGGTGTTGATGTTTTCTTTCCTTTACAACTTTTTGTTTCCTGCCGTCTGTGTAGCAGAGAATAAAAAAAGGACGAAGGAAAAAAACCTTCTACTGCATAGACAGACAATTTTAATGAAAAACCCATCTTTCCAGCAGTGAATTACTCCTTTAACTTTTGGCAGTCTGATCAAATTAAGACATTTCTATGCAAAGTTGAGTTAAAAATGCAAAGCATTTTATTTCTAAAATTAAAACCGAATAGTACTCACTAAATTAAACATGCAACTCAAAGTCAACTGAATGTTTTTGTTAAACATGTGAGTTAAATTTCTTATACCAATATAACAGACTAGTTATGGAACGTCAAGTTGCACATACCCAGTAAATGTGTGGTATGTGCTTAGAGAAATTTTGCATAAATTGCATATGGGATACTGTGGAAATAGTATGAGTAGTGTGGTAGTATGCTATTCTGAATATAGCCTCTGCCAGACTTCTGACGTTGTGTGTGCGTGTGTGTGCAAGGGAGATCCATCTCTGATTAAATCATGTTCCAGCTATCACACCACCTGTTCAACACGTCCTGACTCACACACACCTCATTACCCCCAATATGGCCATTACATTGATTAATCACGAATGTTAATTGAAATATGGATCTTAAGCCTGCTACGTATAAATTAGAGCATTTAATGAGCATTAGTGGCAGTGGAAAATGTCTCCGCAGTGAAAGCACGAGTCTCTTTAGATTTTTCCTCTACAAAGAGAGGATTTTTTCAATAAAATGTCTAAACATTATAAAACAAAATGCGTTTAGTTAATTATTATAGAGATATTAAGATGTGTTTTTATAAAACTTGTCTAATGGGTCTAATTTAGTTTGTTTTTCTGATGTCAGTAGGCAATTATTTTTAAATAATAATCAAACCAAATTTAATCATGAGGTTTGTGCTTAAAAAAAATAAACAAAAAATATTTAAAACAACAAATACATCATCTCAAGAAAATGTTTCTTGATTTAAGGATGTTAAGAACTTTTTTTTAAGAAATTAAACGAAATATATATATATATATATATATATATATTTTTTTTTTAAAGAAAATAAGAAATGTATTATTATTTTGGTGGGCAGGGTAAAAGGAGAAACAAATTGTTTTAAGTTTAATGATTTGTTTATGATTAAATTACTGGAGTTTTGTGGATTAAAAAAATAGATTCAATACCAGAAAGAATTAAATGTTTTCAAAAGTCTCTTATGCTCATCAAGGCTGTAGTTATTTGATCAAAAATACGATAATATTGTGAAATATTATTAGAATTTAAAATAAGTGTTTTCTATTTTAATATATTTTAAAATGTATTTTATTCCTGTGATGCAAAGCTGAATTTTCATCATCATTACTCCAGTCTTCAGTGTCACATGATCCTTCAGAAATCATTCTAATATGTGACCCTGGACCACAAAACCAGTCATAAGGGTACATTTTTTTAAACTGAGATTTATATATCTGAAAACTGAATAAGAAAGCTTTCCATTGATGTATAGATATGACTATTTGAAAATCTGGAATCTGAGGGTGCAAAAAAATCAAAATATTGAGAAAATCGCCTTTAAAATTGTCCAAATAAAGTTCTTAGCAATGCATATTACTAATCAAAAATTAACTTCTGATATATTTACAAAAGGAAATTTACAAAATATCTTCATGGAACATAATCTTTACTCTTAAGAAAAGTCGATAATTTTGACCCATACAATGTATTTTTTTGCTATTGCTACAAATATACCCGTGCTACTTAAGACTGGTTTTGTGGTCCAGGGTCACATATGATAATTTCCTGCTCAATAAACATTTATTATTTTCAATATTAAAAACAGTTCACATTCATATTTTTGTGGAAATTTATGATCAATTTGATTTTTTATCAGCTGTTTGGATTCTGACGGCACCCATTCACTGCAGAGCATCCATTGGCGAGCAAGTGATGAAATGTTGCATTTCTCCAAATCTGTTCTGATGAAGAAACAAATTCATCTACATCTTGGATGGCCTGAGGGTGAGTCAGTTTTCAGCAGACTTTTTGGGTAAACTATTATTTAATATGTTGGCATGTAAACATTATACACAGTTTAGGTTATGGACTTTAGGTTGCATGTGGGTAAACATGCATGTGTGATTGGAGCTAGTGAGGGAGACGTACGACTGTTTGAGATATTAGATAGTGAAATATTCATGGCGCTCCTCAGGGTGGTGAAACAGCTGGACAGCAGCGAAAACTAAAGCTAGCATAAGAAAAACTATTGGGAAAAGAATGTTTTATTAATGTGACTTGTCTCACCTGATGAAACATCACATAGTAATTTGGGTCTCCTGTTTTAATCGACGAGGATCACCTGTCATAAGCCTCGGCTTATTAGAGTATCAGAGACGGGCAGAATAAATAACCGCGCATGTGAGAAAACTCCCACAGACCTTAATTACATCGGTAATGGAGCCAGAATTCCCATTTGTCTTGCTGTAATTCCAGAGCTGGAACCTGAGCGTATGTATCGTGAGACAACCAAGATTTACAAGTGCTCCTGATGGTCGAGGTGTAGATTTATTCGCTACCGCACACGTACGCACACTTACCCCGGACAATGAAAGTTTAATGCATCAGAGGCTGTAAGGCAAATGACCCTGCTGATTACAAGTGGGAGTGTGTCCACACACACACACACAGAGTCGACGGGAAATGGAAGTAAATCAAAGAGCAGAATGAATAGCCTGAGGATATAAACAGAGCTCATATCTTATACAGTGGCATAAAGTAATAACACACACACACACACACAAACAGAAATTACTGATGATCTAGGTGAAATCAAACACCTTCGGCATATTTCCCAATGTCACTCTCCTTGTAACGGGATGCTTTGAAAGTCCACAGAGGAGATCCAAAGCACTGGGCAGCTTTCAAAATATTTGTTAAGGTGTACAATGATAGATGAGATGATAAAGTGACGCTCTAAATTTTAATTTAATTTTATTATATTATCCGTCTATAATTAAACAACTGCTGTGATATTTCAATAAAGAGGCCATTCTTTTCTTTTTTCATATTGCATTGTCTGTGTTTACAACCAATTTTTCTTCATGAAACTAGGACATGTCAATTATGAAAACACTATGAAGTCTCATCAGCCACTGCTGAGAGGTGAAAATGCAGCTCACGGGTTAAATTACAAATGGCATCTCGGTTATTTCTCTTGAGATTAAATTAAGAACAAATAGAGATGTAACTGAGCTACACTAGAAATTCAAGACTGGAAAGAATTTTAAATGTTCTCAAAAGTCTCTTATGCTCATCAAGGCTGTATTTATTTGATCAAAAATACAGTAATATTGTGAAATATTATTACAATTTAAAATAGTGTTTTCTATTTTAATATATTTTAAAATGTATTTTATTCCTGTGATGCAAAGCTGAATTTTCAACATCATTACTCCAGTCTTCAGTGTCACATGATCCTTCAGAAATCATTCTAATATGCTGATTTGCTGCTCAAGAAACATGTTTTATTATTTATTTTTTGTTGAATAGAAAATTTAGGTTTTGTAACATTATGAATGCCTTTACTATCACTTTTGATCAATTTAATAATACTTATTGCAGAATAATAAGTATTAATTCTTACTGACCACAAACTTTCTAAACTTCTGAGTGTATATTAACCTTTTATCTCATACTTTATATCAACATTTGTCCTATTTCTTTCTATTTTTTTTTTTTTTTAGGAGAAACATCTAAGACAGTTGAAACTTAAAGGAGAAGTCCACTTCCAAAACAAAGATTCACATGTAATGTACTAACCCCCTTGCCATCCAAGATGTTCATGCCTTTCTTTCTTCAGTCGTAAGGAAATTATGTTTTTTGAGAAAAACATTTCAGCATTTTTCTCCATATAATGGACTGATATGGTGCCCCGATTTTGAACTTTCAAAATGCAGTTTAAATGCGGCTTTAAATGATCCCAAATGTGTTTGTAAACGATCCCAGGTGAGAAAGAAGGGTCTTATCTAGCGAAACGATCGGTTATTTTCATTAAAAAATACAATTTAAATACTGTCACGGGTGCGGAGCAAAGCGACAGACACAGTGGGCGTGACGTCAGGCCTCGGAGAGGCTTTTATTAAACAATAAACAGAAAGTGTCCAAAAAGAGGGAAAAAGTGTCCAAAATAAATGGGGGATCTGGTGTCCTCGACGTGAAGGGAATCCGTGAAGGAGGGGCAGTGTTCAGAAGGGAAGGGTCGAGGTAAGGGGCGGAGTCCGGCGGCCGCACTTGCTCCCCGCCGGGGTCCGCGGCAACGTGGCGGGTAGCGGCTTCCTTTAGCGGCTTCATCCATTCCTTAGCGGCGGCACTTCCTCAGGCGGGTGAGAAGGCCCGGCATCCTGGCCCGCAGCCATTTCCATGCGGCTCACGTCCGGACCGCGGGTCCGGCAGCTCGTCCATCCTATCGGCGGCGCTCGTCCCTTTACGCACCCTTCCTGGACCCACGAGGACACCAGCGTGCATGCACGGGGAAGAGACCGGTCTCCTGAGGAGAGGCGCACTCGGCATTTTAACAGCGGCGGTGATGAGGCTTCATTCACATCAGGTGTGCCTCATCACACGCCGCCAGACCTGGATGTTTCAGCGCCCCTCCTCCTCCACTCCCGTCGGGAGCCTGGTGAAGGGCGGCAATTACTGACGGGGTGAAGCTGACAATTGGGGGGGAGGCAGCCGACTTGTCACAATACTTTCTCAATACTTTTAAATCTCAAACACGTCTTGTCTTGCTCTCCCTAAACTCTGTGTATTCTGACTCAAGACAGTTAGGGTATGTCGAAAAACTCCAATCGTATTTTCTCCCTTAACTTCAAAAATCATTTCAAAATCATCCTACATCGCTGCAGAAGTACCGACCCAGTCTATGCAAAGCGAACATGCAAAGAAGATCAAACACCCTTAACAAAAAAGGTAAAACAGCGATATAGGGCGATTTTGAAGCTGAGGGAGAACATGAGATGGGAGTTTTTCGATAGACCCTAACTGTCATGAATCAGAAAAACACAGTACAGGCAGAGTAAGACAAGAGCGTTTGATATTAAAAAGTATATAAATTGTATTACTGTTCTGAAAATAACTGATTGTTTCGCTAGATAAGACCCTTCTCTCTCGGCTGGGATCTTTTACAACCGCATTCGGGATCATTTGAAGTCACATTTAAACTACATTTTCGAAGTTCAAAATCGGGGCACCATATCAGTCCATTATATGGAGAAAAATCCCTAAATATTTTCCTCAAAAAACAATTTCTTTACGACATGAACATTTTGGATGACAAGGGGGTGAGTGCATTATATGTGAATCTTTGTTTTGCAAGTGGACTTCTCCTTTAAATGATGCATAACTGCGAAACTCTGAGTTTTCTTTTGGGTAGCTCGAGAAGAAAGAAGCAGAACAAAGATGTAAAACAAAAGTAAATCAAGATAAATATTTAATTGTACAAAGCGTCTGAACATTACAAAACACAATTTATCATCAGTTTCAGACATCCGTTTGAAGCCAAATGCTTACTGAGTAACACCAGACACGGACACGACAACGTCAAAGTCCCACAGGCTGGCAAATCGCTGGCTAACAGACTGTTTGAATCCCTTTATAAATGTGACAGACACTGATGCTGCGGCCACAGCCAGACAGTTATCTCCAGACTGAAGGGGACCTTTTAAAATGTGACGGTTTTGAATCGCATCTGTCAAAACTGAAAGGAGAAAATGAAGATTTCATTCCTGTTAAGCATCAAAGATGGCATTAACCTCTACTGAGCCAAAATACTGCTTTAGAACTTCAACAGAGACCCATAACAGATAGATTTTCATGGGCCATAAAGCATATGTTTATGCATTCATGTCTTTTGAACACAAGACAACTTCTCTTTTTGATTCCAATGCACCCGATTTAAAACCAATGTGTCATTGATCGATGTGTAAATAGACCCTTTTTATGTCGCTAATATGTTTTCATTGTTTATTCATTGTTGCATATTATTCCAAAGAAATGCTTATTAATAGCTGTTGCTACTTTTTTTATGTCGCAACTTCAAGCAAGTCTACATATGCAGTGTAGATGCCAAAGCCATGTTCCTTACACAGTATACAGTAAAACCAATAATTATACTCAAAAACACCCCTGAAGTTTAAATGAATTTGGAAATATCCATCCATCTTCATGAGCGGGTTTGGTCCCCCCACCTCCATCACCCCCATAGCGCAGCGTTCCTCTTTAGTCTGTGAAGGGATTAATTATTTTCATTCTCAATAATTTGGTCCCAACACCTGTGAGCAATGAGGACAGCGAAGTCTATAATTACAGCACTCCATCATCCAAACAAGGTTTCCACCCTTAAATCTTACGCGATGAAGTCGTGATAACGAAGGAGGCTGATGTGTGTCGTGGGAAATGTTAGAGGTTGATGGTGTGTGTTTGTAATCATTCTAATCATTCTTTTATTGACGGGTTTCACAGATTCGTTTTCTTCGCCGTATCTTGAGTCTGAGCGTTTTATCGGAGATGATGTCTGGGGCTGCACATGAAGATAAACTAGATTTAACAGTTATTAGAATAGAATAAATGAAATTAGTTACTAGAATTCAATGCAGATGGAATGGAGACTGAAATGAATTTATTGAAATAAATGTATGATTATCATGTAGGCTTTCACATTCTGGCTTCACAGACATATGTCGATTCATAACATTAGCCAAGTCTAGCACAAGTTTTGCAAAAAATCCTGTTATAATCACTGAAGCTACGAAATGAATCTTTTATTTACATTGTATCTTTACTTTGTTGTTTATGATGAGGGACTTCACAAGCGTGCAAACTCATCAACAGCTCTGGTGTTTTCAGTGCTGACTAATCTAAGCACCTCTGATTGGCCAGTGCATCCCAAAATTCAACAGAAACGCGTTTGATTGGTCATAAGCAGAGCTGGGTAGTAACTGATTACATGTAATTTGGATTACATAATCAGATTCCAAAGATTAAGTACTTGTAATTAGATTAAATTACATTTTTAAAATACTTGTGATCAGACTACAATTACTTTTTGGATGAATTACATAATTACATATTATTTACACAATAGCAATAAATTATCTATAATTTATTGATTCTTGCTAATTCCTCTTTTTTATCTGTTAAATATTCCTATATAAAATAGCCTACTGCTTATATACATTCAGAAAGTTTTCAAGTTTTGTGGACATTCACACTAAGATCAGTCATTAGTCAGGTGGTGACAGCATTTGATTACTGATTTACAAAAATCACATATGGTTTAAGGAGTATTTCAACATTGCGTCAAATACTGATGAACATATAATTTTTTATTATAATTATCACTGTGTAGGTTAACCATGTATGTCAATCAATCACGTTTATTTATACAGCACTTTTTAACAAAACAGGTTGTGTCAAAGCAACTTTACAGTATTAAATAAGACAACAGTGTGTTAATATTGCCAAAAAAAAAAAAAAAGCAAAAATCTATGTCTATGTCTTTGGAAGGCTTTTGTCTTTAAAATTAAAATACATAAATTCACACAAACTTTTTTTTGTCATCTGATCCTCTTTCACCTGATATATTTACTTTCAGTACCCCTGAGATTTTAAAATAAATATCTTAATAATTAAGTATCACATTTGCATGTTCATTGGTTCTTTGATGTTGGTTATGGTCACATGACATCCAGGTAAACAAATAAAATATTTCATTTATTGGTACGTTTTTTTATTTTAATTTAACATTTTTTATGATTTAATTATTAGCTCATAAACCTCCTGCAGTTCCTTCACAAAAACATTTTGGGAAACCTTGACATAATATAAGGTTTAATGCACTTCATGTTAATAACAACAAATGTAATACATATATTTTTTACTCTTTGTATTTTTATGTCAGTATGGTACAAGATTATCCTATTTAAATGAATGTGATAAACAAATTAGGTCAAAAGTAATCTGAAAGTAATCTGATTATATTACCTAAAATGTGTAATGTAATGGATTACATTACTAACTACAAGTTTTGTCATGTAATTTGGAATCAGTAACGCACTACAATTTGTAAGTAATCTACCCAGCAATGGTCATAAGGCTCAGTGTTGCACAAAACAGCACGTAAAAGCAATCTGATGCAGTGTGAGAAAATCTAAATGTAATTCAGCAAATTGACACTTTTAATTCATTTTCACATTTCACTTTAATCGCGACAGGCGTAATATTGTTTAACTGTGCAGGGGCATTTTTTGCACGCTTTTCCTGAATTTATGGGCCATTTTAGTTCATTTTGGTGCCATTTTTGCCATAAGCCTTCATTAATTTCTGAAGATAAAGTGTCTTATTAAGAATTAAGAATTTTCTCAGAATTTTTTACCTAAAAAAAAAAGACCCAGGTAACAAAATACAAAACACTACACAGGTCAGGAGAGATCTCAAAAACATCTCATGCTGCTTAGATTGATCAACCCGATCTCACAGCAGTTTGTACATATTTTACGTGGCAGCTAATTTGGACAAATTAGTACAACCTCACTCGTTAGAATTCATACGATATGTGAAAAACTTGTACGGATTTTACGAGGTGGCAAATTTGTAGAAACTTGTACGAAGGACCACATCTTACTCCGCTGCTCAACCTCACAGAAATCGTACATACGAGTTAGGTCATACGAATTCGAATAAATTAGCCACCTCATAAAATACGTACAAATTGGTCGTGAGATAGCATTGTTTGGGCCAAGATACCAAAGTATGCAATCAAAACATTTCTCATCAATAGACAGAATGATCTAAAATGCTATCCACATTTATTTTTTGATATATTCTTGCTGGAAGTCACAAACTGTCATTTGTGTCAATTTTCATTCATCCAAGGGAAATTTAAGTTGATACTTAAATGACTCGTAATTTTCTTCTGGGCTCAGATGAGCCGCTTTCATTGTACATGGCAGTACTGTAATTCAGGGCTGTTGGAACGATAGACTGTGTTGTTTTCATCTTTGTTGACTCTGACAAGTCTCACTGTGTTTGCAGCAAATGTATTGTGAGGTTGTCATCAATAATCCACTCCACAGCTGTACGAAACAAATCAAGGAACAATACAGGGTCTAGAATTCGAACGGAGCAGTCGGCAACTTCAGACAAGTCTTTCTTCGAAAAGCACACGGAGAATATACTCAAAATGTCATGTTTGCTTTTTAGTTAAGCAAACAGTGACAGGTGCAGCTGTTAGGATCACAATGAAATATCAGTAGTTCATGTTCTTTTGACCTTTGTTTAATCTAAAAGACATGTTTATTTCCAATAGGAGGGTCATGTATAAACAATAACGCAAGTTGGGGTAATTGCACGCTTTTATTCATATTATATAAATATTTATATCATTTACACTGAGTGCCAATCGTATACTTAAATGGCATTTACATTAATATTCTTACAGATGTCAACAACTGCTGTTCTGTCAACTTATTTAATGTGCATGGGAAAGCAAGAAAGATTCATGGCGCCATTAGATGCTAGTCAAGTATATTTATTTTGCAAGATTTTTATGCACAGCAAGAACAGAAAAAGTAAAAAGTAAATAGCTTATATAATATAATAATCCAATTTTTTTATGGCCATCAGTAATTTGTTGCACATTGTAAACACACTGAATGATTGATGGGTCATGTGCACTTAAAAGCTCCTTTCAAGCAGAAATAAAATGTTTTCTCTTTGCAGCTACAGAACACATGCTGGCCACATCTCTGCCAGTAAAGATGATTTAAATGCAGCCTTTTTCAGAGAAGTGTCTCTTTAACAGCACGACGCTTACAAACAGGCTAGCAGTCAGAAATCAACGCTTCATCGAAAAAGTGGAGTTTCGCCCCGGGATACTTCATGAAGTAGTTCCTAACGCAGACAAATGTCAATAGATCAACCCCCAATGAAGGCGCTGTGGTGCCTGCAAGAATCTGCTCAGATCCCTCACGATGAGACAATCAATTTGCAGAAGTAATTAGCATACCAATTAAAAGTTATTACATTGATTCTCATTATATATCAATTTTCCACTCTGTTCTGTCGCTCTGCTGTTAAAACATCTAATGAAATAAATTGAATGTAATTGATAAAATAATTAGGCATCATTTAATATGTCAATTATCAAAACGAGGAGACTCATGGGTTTTTTCCTCCATATTAATTTTTCCCAGCACTAGGGGATTATGTGAAAGCATGTGCCAATTTTGAAAATCCAGCAACTTGTGAAAATAAGGATTATGTAACTGGCATCCTTTGCTCAAATTTCAAACCAGAGGTTTGTTTTAGCACTGGTGTAAAATCACAAGTTGAGGACTTTTAAAGATAAAACATTCATGTGTTGATCTCTGTGAGACCCATTTTGTTTGCTTTCTTTGATCATTTTGTCTCCAATAAGTATTGATCGCTAGTTTCATGGCAGTACTGTTGCACGTTGGTGGGTTTGAGCGCTTTCTACCTTTCGTTTTGTACACAGGGAGCTATCAGAGGATTTTCAGTGTAGGCTGGGCTCAGAGAGATGACTGTTCGATTTGTATTTGTATGGTGGAGTAGTTGAGAAAGTGTTTGATCTTGGTAGAGGCCAGGTTGTTAGAAATCGTACCTCAACCACACATACATTTCAAATGCTTTATTTTCCATTTGCAATTAAATCTTTACTTTAAAGAATGTTTAAATATTTACATATATTTGTATAATAAAAAAAATGCATTTTTAAGTATAAAAAAAAGAAATAAAATTTTTTTGAAGATTGAAAACTATGGTATTCTTTTGCTGGTTACCCAGCATGCTTTGCTTCGCAAGTTTGATCTGATTTCTCACTTGGGCTATGAAGTATGTGAAAATAGTTTGGGGGTATTCATAGTTGGTTGTAACTCTACTGTAATATTTTTTTGAGCTGTTACATTGTGTTGCTTTTTATGTTCTGCACTCATTGCACAACTAAAACTTTTGAAAATTCTTGAATGTTCTGAAACTAGTGAACTGAAACAATTTGGAACAAGATTCCATGAATGATGTATAAATTGCTATATATATATATATATATATATATACATATACACTGCCCTCCAAAAGTTTGGAAACACCCCTGGCAAAGTGTGGTTTTGGACGATATCAGCTTAAATCCTTATTATGTTTTGGTGCAAACACATTAAAATAACTTGACATTATCATTGAAGACCTGCAATAATAATTATTTTCATAATTTACAGAATAATGGCAATATGTACATGTCAACGTCAGATATTCCCCTTTGCCAGCTGTGATGCCTGGTTACTGGTTTAAACTTGGCCCGGGTTTTTAAAAGATTTTTGGGTCAGCACACCTTAATCGCTTCAACAACTGATTGCCAATTAAGTTTAGAATACAATTAATTTAGGCCCAGATTATGCAGAGCTGTAATAGCTGCTAATGGTGGATATTTTGATGAAAGTTTTTTCTATGTATAAACTGTTTATGTAATAAAATATGTTTTCGTAGTTTGTGTTGTCCCTTATCAGTGCAAAATTGTCACAAATTAAAAAAGATTCATGCCAATATTGTCCAAAACCCCACTTTTCTAGGGCATTTTCAAACTTTTGGAGGGCAGTGTATATATATATTTTAGAACATTATTAAAGACAAGATAACTTTAAACAATCATTCTATCAAGGTTCTATTAGGTTTTCATATCTTTGAGAGAACCTTCCCTGTTGAAAAAAACAGCATATGCTGTTAAGGTATGTTTTGAAGCATGGCAGCTGGTTTGAGTGGGTTTAAGGGTCATTCTATAATTAGGGGTAGAGTTTAACAATGTGAAAACGTTTTCCTGTTTCCCAAAAACCCAAACATGACCTTACATAGCTGCTTTGAATATTGTATAAAGTGCTATATAAATAAAGGTGATTGTGCGAATATGTGCATAAAATAACATCCATGTTTGCTACTGTCCACTATGTTACCTTTATTGGGTAACACAGTTGACAGGTAACTTAGTTGACATTTTTAGTGATTTAGTGAACTATTAAACAAAACATACTAAACAAAACATAAGCTTTAGTTAATTTGTCTTGTTAAAATTTGCAGCAATAATACTTGTGTAACACTGTTGACGGTCAGTTAATCCACTCTTAACACAGGTTTGCTAGTTTAACCAACATTAGGGGAAAGAGAGAGAACACAACTTCTAGTGTTTCATCCATGTGCTTCTAGAGGAAATATCATCATACTGTGCAAAATATGCGAGAATGGGACAAACCATTGTTTTTGGAGTGGGAGGGGGGTTCTAGTGGGTAACTTAGTTGACAATGGTTTTTCGGAAACAAATAAAACAAGTTATATCACAATAAACACTTATTATTTTGAAGAGCACTAAAGGCAAAACTATAAAATTAATTTATATTTGAAGTCATTTTCATGCTTAAATGCAGAGTAGAATGAGCAGCTTGAGCAGCAACAAAATCAGACAGCTGAATACCAGGGTTGTATGTTATATGAACATCATTTTTGAACAAAAGATATGGCTTTTTCAACACATAGTAGTGTGACTGGGAACAATATAATTGTGTACTATAAAATTAAACATCGGAGCTTTATATTGATGAAAATATGTTCAAAATATACTATAGGTATAGTACCTACAATTATAGAAAAACCCTTGGACCCTGGTTATGAGCTTGTTGCTTAGGATCAGCGCATGAACCAGCTCAGGACCAGCTTAATCCAGCTCAAACCAGCTGGCATGCTTCAAAACATACCTAATCAGCATATGCGTTTTTTCAACAAGGGTTGACAGAACTTTCCAAAGTTTGGATTCTGCTTCGTCTATGAGCTCTATTTCAGCAACTGCAAAGTCAAAGCTCTTGTGTGTAGCATCTTATATGAATAAAAATCAATCCATTTCTAATTCTATTCTGGTTCTGTTTTTCAACACTTCTGTGTTGCAGACTGCAGAGTGAAAGTTTTCATACAAAACCGTTTGCTTTTTTCGAGGGAGGATGAAATCAATAAGCTTAGGTAAATGTGCAGCCCACACACTGCTCTCTAATTAATGATGGTAAATGTGTCATAAAGGTCGTAAAGGATATAGATGAACATTCAATAGTTGCTCATTTCACAGAATGTTCAGGAGGGACGTGTGGAATGTTTATAGTAATTACTTGTTGACCGGGGGAAACGTAGGCGTGTTTATTTGCCGATTCACACCCCCTCGTGATTAGATCTGCCTGACACAAGATCCTGAAAGAAAAGCTGCAGCGCGGAGATAAAACTAGTACAAAATCTTTGAATGTCCATCTAATCAGCCCTTTTCTTGCTTCAGAGAACTTTATATGGTAATTAGGTCTCTTGTTTACATTTTGTTTTCTGCAGTCTTTATGTAATAAGTATCACCATTATTTTGCTCATACTTTGGGTAAGTGATTAAAACAAACCCTTAACCCCAAGTATTAGCTTTAACCTTGCATTATTTGTGCTACTTCTATGAATCTGAGCAGGGGAATAAATAAATTCACTTTGAGAGTTCAAAAATAAGTTAACCCATGTTCAGTGTGCAAACTGAACAAAGAAAAAAGGTTGATGACCTGACTCACCCATCTTCTGATACTCTGAAAACATCGGATCATGAACTCATCGTGTGAGCAAAGTCATATTGTGCTTTCGATTTTAGTTCATTTGGCAGATACTTTGCCAAAGCAATGGCACAAAACAGCATGTTGCACTATGAAAAACTGTAAATAGTAATCACTGCAAATAGCAAACATATCAAAGTATTATAACTAAATTACAACTTTACAAAAATACATTACACAAATATACAACTGTAACAAATATATATTTGCATGCAAAAATTAGGCCTCATTTTATTTTTTTCCAAATTCTGTTGTTTTTTTTTTTCTGTTTAAATTTTTCTGGACTCCTTTTTAATAGTTAAATTCAATTTTATTAATCAAAATGTCTTTATCTATCGATAAATTTACCCATCCAAAGTATTTTTGGCTATTGCTACAAATATACCCGTGCAACATAAGTATGGTTTTGTGGTCCGGGGTCACATATGTAATTTTCAGTGGTAGGCCTTCAGGAGTATCAGGCTTTGCCCTGGGAAGACGTGTTGTTTAATATCACAGAAGTCTGAAATTTGTCAATCCAGATTAATGGCATTCTCACGCACATGCCTCAGGATATAACTGTATGCATAGTTAATTATTTTAAAATTTTATGGCTGACTACCTGAGTGTCACCTTTGCCGGTCATTGTTTGTACTCTTGATTCTCTTCGAGTCAATTTTCTTTTTCAGCAGATGGTCAGTGAGACACGGAGATGAAAATGTTGATCATCAACCTCAGGAGGTCAAATTAAATATTATATGAGCTGTTTCATTTGCCATTTATTTTGTATGAGGATCGCAGTTTCATTAAATACTAAATCAAACAGATATTATAATTAAATCATAAATATTATATAAAAATGTATTATATCAAAATTAAATGACAAAATAAAAAAGCCAGAATGACGAAATGTATTGATAAACTTTATATATTATTTTTAAAAATACTGCAATGAATTTAATATACAATTAGCCAACTGTATCACATTTATAAAATTTTTAATGCTAAAAATGATTATGATAATATTTCAGTAACTTACTGTATAAAAATAAACTTAAAAGACATTTAATGCTTAACAAAATTAATAGGACACCCATTTGTTCCATCTTAATGGAAAGTGCCTTTCTGTCTCTTTCTCTTGTTTTCTCTTCTTCCCCGTCTTGTCTTTCAACCTTCTTTTCTCTCTGTCACACTTTTTTCCCTGTGGCATCAAGGGAACAATAGCAACCTTGAACTGTTGAATTCGTTTAGTCAGACCGGCTGACTTCTTGTTCAGAGGAAATCATCCAAGACCAGCGTGTCTGTCTAGATTAAAGGGGTGCTGGGGAGGTTCTGAGATGTTGAGGAGAGAGAGAAAGAGAGAGTAATTAAAGCTAATAAGTCAGAGGGGCCTTTCATTCGCCCAGGGTTACTAATGAAACCAGCTCCACCAAATGCTGCACCCGCTAGCCGGAGACCACATGAACTGCAGGTGGAAAGACAAATGAAGGAGAATGAAAGAGTTGAGCACAAAGAAGTCTGTTTATCTGGATGTAAACGAATGGATACATCTTAGTGAATGCTAGAGCCTTAGATGATGTAAATTAGCCTCACAGAGACTGTGCCGTGTTGTTTGTGGAGGCTTTTTTGTTTTTTGATGTTGCTGTGAACCTTGTTTGGTTTGTTAATGACTAGTCAGTGTGAGTCAAAGTTCAAGCTTTGGTGATCTTCATAGTCCACACAGTACAAATAAATGAGAAGATAACCCGGACGACTCCTGTGGTATGCGTTAATTAAACTTCTTTGTAATATAATTTTTAGGTCTGGAAATTTAATTAAGTGTGATTGTGCTTTATAGAAACTGCTAATAAAAACTTAATTGATATCCTAGTATACCGTCACAGACCCTCACTTGTTTTATTCCCATATGAATCAGAGTCTTGGAACAAATCTTGTAAATAACAGTTCTGTCTCTAATGATTATTTTGGTAATTGAGCAATTAGTCGATTATTCTGATGATTAATTGAGTAACCGGATCGTTTTTTTGTGGTAATAAAAATAGACCTAAGCGAAAAACAGACTTTACAATGACTTAAAATACACATATAATAGCAATGAGGCAATAATAATTGGTTCAAATAAAATATCAAAAGCAAGTAAGTATATGGTTTTATTGAACAATGCAGTTAGAATACACAATGTAATAAAACAATTTGGGCTGTCACTAAAGATTATTTTGATAATCTAGTAATCGGTTGATTATTCTGACAATTAATCTAGTAATCAGATAATTATATATATATATATATATATATTGAGATAATAATATAGACCTAAACGAACAGTAGCCTTTAAAATTGCTTAATATACATATTTAATAGCAATAATAATTGGCAATAATACTTGGTTCAAATAAAATATCAAAAGCAAGTAATTATATGGTTTTATTGAACCAAATGGTTAAAATACATAATGTAAAAAAAAAAATGATTTGGGCTGTCACTAAAGATTATTTTGGTAATCTAGTAATCGGTCGATTATTCTGCCGATTAATAGAGTAATCAGATAATTATAATGATTTTTTTTAAGTAATAAAAATAGACCTAAACAAACAATATCCTTTAAAATTATTTAATATACATATATAATAGCAATGATGCAACAGTAATTGTTTCAAATAAAATATCAAAAGCAAGTAATTATCTGGTTTCATGAAACCAAACAGTTAGAAAAAACAACAACAACAACAATTTGGGCTGTCATTTAAGATTATTTTGGTAATCTAGTAATCTGTCGATTATTCTGACGATTAATTGAGTAATTGGATAATTATAATTCATTTTTCTGAGATAATAAAATAGACATGAACAACAACATTTAAACATCTATAATAGCAATGAGGCAATAATAATTGGTTCTATTAGAGTATCAAAAGCAAGTAATCATATGGTTTTATTAAACAAAACTAAATTCAAATGTCCACTTAATCTTTAATACCTGGCCATTTCTAAAGGACAAAAATGCTATATTCACTGTAATTTCTTGAATGTATAGACATCAAAATGTGTAATCTCAAAGTGATTATTTGAGCTTTTATTTTGAAATTGCAATAAACAGCATTTTGAGAAAGATAATGAAGTATTCTCCTGTCTTGATGCAGGTTCATAAATGATTTCCCTTAAAAATACGATGAAATGGTGCATGTTGCATTTCCAGATGAACGTTACAATAAACCCAAACTCACAGCAATATGCAGAGATGAGGTTTGAGATGCACCATGAATATAAATGCTAACAGTTTGTGTGAAGCAACATTTACTGTGAGCGAAGCTGCTCTGAGATGCACACATATTAATAAAGAGCATATTAAATCCGCAGCGGATGTTTTTTTAGTTTAATCAATTCACAATAGTACTATGTTTTATTATGATTTTTAAAATGGTTTTAATATTTCATGCAGCCTTAGATGGTCTAATAATGCTTTCCATGTATTCTTGTCCGTGGAATGCGCCACTTCAGGTATTTTGTTGGTTAATCAACACTGGCAAAATGCAATTGAGGATTTTTTTTTAATACTATATTAAACTGTACTAAAATTACTTTCACTAATTTTCAGTTCAGTTTATAGTTTTCTTTTAAAAATGTGGATAATTCTATGCAGTCCAAAAAATCCAATAAGTCTGTTCAAGTTAACATCAAAGCCTGTTTTTACTAACATTTAGCACTTGAAATATGTTAATTTTAGACTGTGGCTGTGCCGTTGATAAAACGTATTTGAAGAATACATCACTTTTCCATTCTTTTCAATTCCACCCATCCACCCACCCTTTTATTAAAATGACAGACACCCCTCAAGTGAAATTCACCCTCAGATTGCAGAGGGTGGCAATCTGTGTGATTTGTGAAGTGCGAAACATCTCGCAACATTGATCGTAGCTGATTGAAACTCTCAGTCTCTTTAACCATTCATTTGGCATTTATAATGGCCTGCGGTTTCCTTGCATCAAACCCCAAATCTTCTCCGCCTCACTAGACTTTTACCATTTAGCCAAGCTGTAAATTCTATCATCGCAGTTTCATCATTATGTGTTGCACTAATCCACAAAGCTATTACTGCTCGATTTGTACTTCAAACAAGACGTTTAACTTTCTCATCTGCCAGACTAAAGACATCTCATCCTTTTAATTGTCTTTATTCTTTTCTTCCCTAAAAGGTGAGAGTGTCAGTTCTCAATCCAGTGAAGGATGAAGCACAGCTCAATCTATTTAGAGGACCGCGCGTGATACAAGAATGAATCATTACAAATGAATAAAGAGTCGTGCTTTAAGTAATGTATTTCAAAAGCAATTTCGGCACAAAGCCACGCATTCTGGGTAGAGTTTTCTGCCGGAGCCAATGCTTTTAAAATGTTCTTCCTTTTTTCCAACAAAGGGGATAAAAAAATGGTCAAATGATAGATGGACTTATATTAACTTGAGTAAAGTTAAAGGGCAAAAATAAAGGGATCTTGCGATTTTGTCATGAATGGATTGCAATTTTCTGAATACGCAGAGATGGGCCCAAGGACAAAAGTAGTCAGGGCATTCCGTTCACAATGAGCACATGCTATACAGCACGCTCTTTACCAGAGAACCAAGATGATTTATGAGCACGGCTCATGAATTTGGACACAGAAGCATAATATTTTCTACATTTCTGAGCTTTCCCAATGCTTATGACCCAAGGGAAAACAGTATTAGTTAGAAGTTACTCTTTAAAGCTCAGGAGGCTTAATGGAGTTCTCAATCATGTCTCCTTAAATGTCTCTTTAGAGAAACAAATAAAACAGTTGTTGACATGCAATAAGAGAATAAGGATTTAAAGTCAACATGAAATCAGAATTGACCGCATTTACTTTGCTGATCCAATCAATTCCCAATGGATAAAATAATGTCATAGCCTACATTACATTTTTTTTTTTATTGTTAAACATCCTGTTTTACTTAGAAATATGGAATTATAGAGCAAAATGAGTATGGATGTAACAATACTATCAATATTGTGATATCATGATAGCAAAACTGTCTCGATATTATCGTGGTCACATGACCATATGAAACGAGCAAAAACTCTGGTTTTTAAAATATATTTAAACTTCTTATTCTAACATAAAAGGTCTTTAAAGTTGTGTTTTGATTTTCACTGAAGCTGGAGTTTAAAATAAAAATAAAAGCTCTCCTGCCGTTTCCATCAAAATAAATGCTTAACGTCCGCCAGCAGGAGCACTGAACGAAGCAAAATTAACTTAAACTGCTCCGTCAGTTTTGATTGGACACATAAAAGTAACACATCACCTGAATCTGTATGTGTATGCTCACCATATCAACAAAACTTTGTGCTTTTTTAAAATAAAGAAAATATACAGGGTGCCATTTCAGTCTTCTCAGTCTCTGTGATTATCCTATTGAAATGTGTCACTAAGATAAACTAAAATTTAGGGAATACATCATACACAGACATGAGAGATATATCTATAGAAAGCTTGAAATGTCTCATTTCAAATGCAGTATGAATTGCTGAATGGGTAACGTTACTGTGGTCCAAATTCAGAATACCTCTTTCAAGTGTAGAGATTAAGAAAGAAGTATTGCAGTTTCCCTACTGTAGTGTAAAGCAAAAATAATATACCTATGAAATATTCATTTTCATATATTTTTCAGTGCAGTTGTTTTACACTATACAACTATTACTGTCATAGTTGTTGTTATTATTATTATTAACACAATTGAGTCAATTCACTGGCTTTTATTCTTAGTTAAGAACATGGGTTGGAGCTCTTAATTTTGAACTGTCAAAGTGCATTAGAATAATTTAACTTAAATTATTTGTACTTTGTATTTTTTTTTTTTAAATATTTAAACTTTGGTATCTTGGGATATCAGAGCATATTTAAGGCATTTTAGATATTACATTTGCAATTCTGAGAAAATGAAGTCAGAATTAATGTAATGATGTGAAGTTAGAATTCTGAGAACAAAATGTCAGAATTTCACAAAGTAAAACTCAGAATTCTGACTTAAATTCTGATTTAAAATTTTGTAGTTCCAGGTTGTAAGATGAGAAGTCACTGTTATTTCTTAATTTTTTATTCCATGGTGAAAACAAGCTTTAATGCTGAATATTTTTGATATATTTCCCCTATTTCCTTTTTCCAAAATATCTGAAAAATAAGAGACGTCTCCGTTTGTTCTCCATGTTATCTCATGGATGCTGGAGAAACTCTTTCCCAGGAGAAGCCACTATATCCTGACCATATTCCTTTTAACACTTTCCATTTCTCAGATCATCCCATCACTGGGCAGCTGAACTCCTTCCTGTTATCTCTCCTCGGAAACTGGAGATATGTTTATTACCCTTTGACTCCAAACCAAAAATCTCATTAATGTAATTCCATTATCTGTCCCTGGTAATTCTCCACTAATGACCAGCTTTTTGTAAGAGTTTTATCTGACATGGAGCTAGCCCTTCACAGTAATCCCTTTTACGTCCCGCCAATGCCAACTAAACGAGAGAAAAGGATGAAAAAGAACAGAAGCGTACATGCTTTCTGAGAGCCCACCTTATCTGCAGCATTTGATATATGTCTCCCCTCTCATTTGAGACCCTCTGACCAGGCAATTGTTGAAGTAGGAGGTGTCAGTATTTGACAGCTAAACCTTAGCCAAAGGTTTTCTGTGTTGGTGACCTTTATTATACCTCAACCTCAATCTTGGTTTTATCTGTCCTCTGTGCTACATAAAGGCAATGGTACACAATGCCTTCTTTGGGAGAACTCCAGCAAAGATAACTCACAATGATATTTTGCTTTAAATGGTGATTAAAGTCGTGTTTTAGTGTTTTTTCAGACGACCTTGACTTTTTTGTTCAGTCTTGTAGCGGTGCAAAGCTTTTGTAGGTGTGAACAAAAACAAAGTCTTCACAGAGAGAACAATCGGTCTTTATTGTTTGGCGACCTCCAATTTGAATGTTCTTGTCTGATAATTAAAACAAGCACAGTCAACAGTCTTTACAGCTTAAATCTAAACAATATTCTCACAGGTCCATAGTATAAGCAGTATATTCAGCATGCTGATAGTTCACCTTTGCCATAACAGGTATAAATTTCAATTTAAAATGTATAAATATATAAAACAATTATTTTAAAATGTTTGTAATAAAGTGAAAATTAGCATAAAAATGTCTTTTATAGGACCATTACCTTTTGTGACATTATTTTTTTGACCAAAATTAAGCATATTTTTCCCACAAATTTGAATAATAATGAAAATTATCCTGCCAGGTCACAATGTTTATAGAAATTTGACTTACACTACCAGTCAAAAGATTTTTTGTGTTTTTAAAAGATGTCTCTTCTGCTCACCAAGCCTGCATTTATTTGATCCAAAGTACAACAAAAACAGTACAATTTTTACTATTTAAATTAACTGTTTTCTATTTGAATATATTTTAAAATGTAATTTATTCCTATCTCTAATAATGATCTGATGAGTTGAATCAGGTGTGTTTGATTAGTAGATCATAACATTTAGAGGTTGAAAATGTGTATTGTTTGGGGTGACTTATGAAACAGGTATGGAAAACTGCCTAAAGCCCAAAAGCACGATTTTCGGCTGTCTCAGACGAAAGATTGGGATCGTGAAACAACCATGGCGATTTCTGTGATTGTGGCTCCTAATCTGTTGTCCTATATCTTACAGTGAGAAAGGTTCAAAGACGGCCGTTGTCACGGTCTTGTGACCAAAGAAAGCCTACGATCATTTCTGACAGTGTTAGAAATTCAGCCTAATCATCGCACGGTGTGTTTGCTGCCACGACCCAAGTCTGCTGACCAGCCAATAAAAATGCGGCATGAAATCAACGTGACATGGGGCTAAAACTTCAAACTGCTTACCTCATACTCTTATTTTTTCAGCACACATAAAAACAACAATAGCAAAAGTGCGATTCATTATGTTCTTTTTGTTTACCACTTGCGCATGCTGATGACGTTTTATTCTTCTATAGTAACGTGCGCCATAGCCTACAAATCAATAGGTGTCATCATTGTACAGTTTACATGCATGATCATACCCAAGTTTATTAGATCCATCTCGCACAGTGTGATCAGTAAAGATCTTATAGGGTTGCTAAAATCATGCGGTGTGTAGAAGGCTTAAAACAACTGTACAAATGATTTAAGCAGTAAAACTGCTTTAAAGCTCAAATAATGCATACATTTTAACAGAAGTGTTTTTACAAAATGCAGAGCTCCATAAGTCCACTCAAGTCTGTGAATATTTGTATGTTATTAACTCGATCTGTGTGTAAACGTCTCCAAATGATGTGTTGCATGGTTAGTGGGCATAGATCACTTTTGGAGCCCACAGAAGCGCTGATTACGAACCCTACCGACCCAGAAGCTCAAAGAGTCTCCAGGAGGACTAAGCAATTTCCTTGCATCCATTCACAAAGAAGGTCTGATAATTACCAACATCCCCCATTCGTTTCAACAGGCCAGCACCTCAGATGTGTGTGGAAATAACGCTGGGACAGGACCCGTGAGCGTGGCTTTCTACTCCACTGCATTCTCATTAAAACAATCTCCACTAACAGCGGTCTCCAGGCGGCCAGAGATGTTCACGCAGACCTTTTGTGTTAATCTTTGTCGGCCATTATTTATATATTTAATTCGGAGAGGGAAGGATGATCTATTCAGCCGTAAGTCTTGGGAGTATGAAAGAGGAAACTCATTAGTTGGTGCCTCTGGAAGAGTGTAATTGCAATTGGCAGGATAAAATGCAAAAACAATTTAAATTGTTAATGTCCAACAATAAGCTCGAGCTCCCGATTGCAGAGGGCAAACAAGCCTTAATGAGAGAATAAGCTGAAAAAAAAGAGGCAGACATCTGGGACTGATGGAGGCAATCTAATAGCATAGAAGAATATGCCAACTACCTCCATCCTATGAGGCCAAATGTTAACATTTGTTTAGTATATTGGCTGGCTTTACAAATCATTAGAAAATCTTGTTTCACTGTCACCGATGCCTAATTTACATTCAGTCCAATACGTGGATGAAATATAAAAATGCCTGTTACTTTTAAAAAAAAAATGTTCAGATATGTCCAATAACTTGGATGCCCCCAATATTAAATATGTTAAATGAATGAAATTTGAATGAAATTAATTACATTTTTAGTTTACTCACCAGATATATAAAGCTTAATGGCAGTTTTTTTTATGAATGTACACTTAGCATTATAATATGACATTATGATAATTTAGCATTAAACTTTAGTAATTAGAACTTTAGAATATGAATGCATATTTGTCATATTAACTAAACTTAGGACCGGTGGTGGTGCATAAGATATTGTTTGTAATTTAGTGTTTCTATAAAAAACTAAAAATAATACTCAAAAGAAAACAAAACTACTACGAATTCTACTACTAATAACATTATAAAACGCACTAAGGATTAACCAGCTGCTGGGTTCATGAATATTAATCACGTTGCCTGTGTTCGCTCGAACTGATTTGCTGAAATCAAAACAGGGGTGATAGTACGTGAGCGCCAGCCAATGAGATTGCTGCTTGTGCATTAGTTCCGCCTACTACAGGAGAAACCGGCAGTTCATAAAAGATGAAGAATTTCAAAGGAATTCCATGATTTTGACAGGAAAATACAGTAAAGAATATTGTTTACGTGTAGCATTTCAATTCTGCAAGGTAAATAAGACTCTCTCACTCTGTATCTTTCTTTGCATGTGTGTGAGACAAAGTGACAGCTAGTCATGTGCTTCACACTAGAGTTTACGGTTCGTCAAATACAGGTACGCTGCGCATCCATTCAGATGAGCTAAAATAAAACTACAATAATATTATAATAAATTATAGTAATGCTGCATTTTATTGTCAGTAACAGTAACGGCGTTGTAACGGGGGAAACAGTAATTCATTTAAATACTTGTTACTGAAAAAATTACAGCATTTATTTATAACGCCGTTATTCCCATCACTGTAAATGACTGGCCAAAACACATGAAATGTTTTCTGTTTTTAGTTGAAATGGTGTCGTGTAAACTCCTTCTCAGATAAGGGAGACATTGAGTTGGGAAACACTGGTTTTAGGGTTCACAGTATTATATTTACATACAGAAATGGTAGTTTTTCACACTATGCTGACATGCATAGTGTATATGCATTATGGCTGTTATGAGTTTTATGGCTGTTATGAGTTTTGCATTTTTACAGATTGGCCCCATTCGGTTCCATTGCAAGTAACTCGCTTGCATAATCAACATTATGCTTGTTCATTGAGCTTAATATGTACTGAACTTGTAATATTCCTTAAAAGTATTTTTTATTTTTATTATTATTATTTTTTTTTTACATTGATGGCCATTCAAAATTAGCTGTGCGTTCTGTATTTCAAAAAAGTTCTCAGAAATTTTTCTCAAAGGATTCCGAAAAAATTGAGTTCATACTGAATTGAAATCTTTGATCGTAGACTTTGTTACTTTGGCAATTTTAGCACAGAAGACCTCTTCTGAAACTCTAGAGGAGCCCTATATTTGTTTCAATGAATGTCAAAAGTAAAAACGAGCACATTTGTATCCAATTACCACCAATGCTAGACTGCAAGAAGGAAGTTCCCTCTATAGAGATTAACGAGGATCGATCGGCAAACAGATTCTCATCTCAGAATCAATTAGCATCCCCTTTAGCGCTCTGAGAGCGGTTTTATAGCGCTGGCTTTGTGCAGGATGCAGTGAGAGCATCGATCAGACCTACTGCACTTCAGACTCTTAATGCTCTCCACACTTTGCTTTCTTCATCCCTCTTGTGTTCTCTGAAGCTTGTTTTTCTCTAATTCATCTAGTGTAATTAAGGCAGAGGATAGTAAGTCAACAAACCTGAAGATCCACTAAAAGAAAGACCGAGCGACTTTCGCTGAAGAGGATGTGATTACAGTTGGATGCAAGTCGGTAAACATAAGTGCTTGATATAATATAAAAATGTCTTCTTTTTCTGTTCCACCAAAAGAAAGTCATACAGATTTTGAATGACATAAAGGTGAGTTTTCATTTTTGGGTAAACTTGGGTAAATATGCCCAGGATTTTTAAATTGCCTAAAATGTCTGGGTTTTGTCTTTGTTTTTTTATATCGACATAATCCCTACATTCCTAATACATTATATTTGCACTGCTTTGAATTCTCGCCTTTTTCCCGCCTTTTTGCACACCATGATTGGTTGATTATGTACAATGCCTGAACACTAATGGTCAAACTGCTTTTCAGTCATTACCTTCAGCAAGTATGAAAACAATTGGAGAATAAAGTCAAAATCCAGACATTTTAGGCAGATCATGTCTGGGAGAAGTCCACTTCAAGAACAATAATTTACAGATAATGTACTCACCCCCTTGTCATCCAAGATGTTCACGTCTTTCTTTCTTCAGTCGTACAGAAATTATGTTTTTTGAGGGAAACATTTCAGGAATTTTCTCCATATAATGGACTGATATGGTGCCCCGAGTTTGAACTTCCAAAATGCAGTTTAAATGCAGCTTCAAACGACCCCAAATGCGGTTGTAAAGAAAGAAGGGTCTTATCTAGCAAAACAATCAGTTATTTTCATAAAAATAATACAATTTATATACTTTTTAATCTCAAACGCTCGTCTTGTCTTGCTCTTCCCGGGCCTCTGTTTTTTTTCCGGGTCATGACAGTTAGGATATGTGTGTTTGATCTTTTTTGCATGTTCACTTGGCAAAGACTGAGTTGGAACTTCTGCAGTGATGTAGGATGATTTTGAAATGATTTCTGAAGTTGAGGGAGAAAATACAATCAGAGTTTTTCGACATACCTGACATAACTGTCTTGAGGCAGAATACAAAGAGTTCAGGGAGAGTAAGACAAGACGAGCGTTTGAGATTAAAACGTATTTAAATTGTATTTTTTTAAATGAAAATAACCAATCGTTTCGCTAAATCCTGAAATGTTTTGTAAAGAAACACAATTTCTTTACAGCTGAAGAAAGAAAGACATGAACATCTTGGATGACAAGGGGTGAGTACATTACATTGTTGTTCTGGAAGTGGACTTCTCCTTTAATTACACTAATTTAACATATTAAACAGACAGTCAGTGGTTTTGAATGCCTGAACTGGTACAACAATTTAAACAGTACAAAGCTGATTTTCATGTGATGGCATGTTTGACGCCCTTCCTCGAACGTTATTTGCATAGACTGACTCTCTTTATAGAAAGCTGGCAGCATACTTTCTCAATCTCACAGTCTGCTGGAGCTGCACATGACCTCCTGTTCTGTCTGGCACATTTCAAACACACATGCACACGCACACTCGCACGCATGAGGCAGACTGACTCCCACGGAGCCATGAAGGTGCTTGCGTGTAGGGGGAAAAGTCAGCTGCGTCAGACCTGAGCGCTGTGGAAAAGTGTCAGATCTAATGAGTAATAATGTGCTGTATAGCTGCAGCTGTTGTGGCAACTGCTGTTGTTGTTTTTTCTTTCTTACATTTCTCATTTTCAGTTTGACCTCATCAGCCACATAAAAACTTTATTATTTTAACTTATTCTTGTCACACCAGTACTTTTTAAAAATGAACTTGACTGTTAAAGTATGTGAAATCTCATTAATATTCAGAGTTTTATCCTGTTTTTGGTGTATAAATGTAATTAGGTCATATTGTAAGGGCTAGCTGATAAACAAACAAATGTGATTTAAATAATAATAATAAAATACTTTCATTTAATACAATTATTAAAAAATATACATTAGAAACTATACCGTTTATTAGATTCAAAATGTTTATATAATATATATAAATCTAATAAAATATAATAGTTTATTTTCTATATTTACTTTATATACTACAATGACTGTTGTTTCATCTGGGGGGAAAAAAGGCAATAAAACAATAGATACATGTTTGATTTAGAATTAGTTTATTAAACAATTTTGTTGAAATATGTATGCATTTCCTAGTCCTTATAATAATAGCCTTTAATTTTAGTTAAAGTTTGTGTAATTTTGTGGTTTTGTCATTTGTATTGTATTGTCTATAAAGTTGTTTTTTTTTTTTTTTACTTTTACAGTGTTCATACAGATACTGTAAAATTAAATTCCAGGACTTTCAAAGACTCTTCAAGAACTGCCTTTCTGATTTTCAAGGACTTCAATCAGAGATGTCATTTACAACAATGTATTCTCTTTCAAATTCTAACAAAAAAAAGATAAATAGATAAAAATATACTAAAGTATTACAAAATATGCTACACTTTTATTATAGTAAAACCATGGTTAATTTTGTTTAGTTTTTTATAAATGGTTTGATATTTTCAACTTTGAATTTTGCTCTAAAATCCTGATCTGAAACAAATGATTCACCATACGTGCTCCGAAGTCCCAAACTGAATCAAATGATTTGCGAACACGCCCCGAAGTCCTGATCTTAATTGGAACTTCACGTATTGTGAATCATTTGATTTAGATCAGGACTTCAAATCATGTATCGTGAATCATTTGATTTAAAACATTCAGTTCGCAAAATGGTTCACAAAGCCTTTCCGTTCTTAATCAAATGATTTGTGATATGCCCTCCAAATTCCTGTTCTGAACCAAATGATTTGTGATGCGCAAAGTTCCGATCTAAATCAAAGGATTCGTGATACAAGTTCCAATTAAGTAAACCCACTCCAAAGTCGCATTCTAAATAAAATGATTTACAATTTTAAGTCCTGATCTGAAACAAATTCAAATTTCCAATTGGAGCACTTCAAAAAAGTGAATCGTTTTGCCACGCAATGGTTTAACTGATTTGCAGTTTCAAAAAGCTCCATTTCACCCATCATTATATGCTTTTTAAAGTCTTTAAAAGCAATGTTAAAATTCGAAAATGAATGGTTCTTTTAATTTGATCTGGTTTCTGCCAGTGAATCACTTGAAATAAATGATTGAAGTCATGAGCTTGAATCAGTCGGAGCAGCTAGTTTTCTGACATTAACTGAAAGACCAAAAAATTGTTTTTTGAATTGCATGAATTTTGTATGAAAAGATGTGTGCTTATTGAAAAAATTAAACTCTTATTTCATAGACACATTGCCCTTCAATAATTTAAGCACTTCTCAAGTATCTTCAGGAATATTGCTGTTTTCAAGGGTTTTCCAGGCCTTAAATTTCAGAAAGTCAAATTTAAGTACTGACCTTGTACAAACCTGCTTTTGAATATATTTTAGTACATCAAGTTAAACTAAAATTAGATATGTTTATTTTGTTTAATATATATATATATATATATATATATATTAATATAAATATTTATTTATTTATTTATTTTAATGATTTTAGTATAGTCACCTATAATAAACCTGCTTCTGTGACATCATTATTGCTGTTTTGCCACTGAATATAAACTGTTGTGTTTTCAGTAAATTTTTTCATTTTCAAGTCTCTATGCTACTCTGGCCTCTACAGACTCTAAGTCTGTAGGATTTTTCTCACTCGTTTTATTATCTGCCAAGTAAAAAAAAGTCTAAGTTTGATTGCTTAGAAGAGTAATAAGACACACCTCCCCTCAATAAACCACTCGATTTGTGTTATCATTCTTCTCTGTAGCACAAATGGATGATTGCCTTTGCTTTGCAAGCACCACTAACAAACCAACTGACCATACAAAAACATATAAACGCACTGAAGAAATATCAAGCTAAACGCTTCACTCGCTACTTCACTGAAACGTCTTTGGCAGTTTCATTATTGCTCATTATTGACTGACATTTCAGCTTTTGTTTGATTAAACTGTAATGTCTGTATCATGTATCAGCACATTTGACATTTACCAAGAGAGTGAGTGTGAGGTGAACACTCATTTAGTAAATGAGCTCTATCGCTCGACTCAAAGATATGAACGACTGAAGAAAATGGATAGGGCCATTTCCTGCCCGATACGAGCCGCTTCTTATTCAGTCACACTCCACATTATAGCACTTATTTTTCTGTTTAATTATACAACATCTGAGTGATCCGATGAACATGCTTCATGTGATTGTGTAGAGGAACTGCATGTAATTGCTCATCATTATGGATAAAATCATTAATTTTATTCACATACATGCTAAAAAAAAAGAATGTGTTTGCTTATATAAATAAATAAATACATTTAGTAAGAGGAACTTTATTTGGAGTTAAACTAAGTTGTTACAACTAATTGAGTTGTGGTGGCCCTGGAAACAGTTAAAGGAGAAGTCCACTTCCAGAACAACAATTTACAAATAATTTACTCACCCCCTTGTCATCCAAGATGTTCATGTCTTTATGTCTTCAGTTGTAAAGAAATTATGTTTTTTGAGGAAAACATTTCAGGACTTTTTCTCCATATAATGAACAAGTACTACATTAGTTGTAGTCACTAGCATTGGTGCAGTCGTTGCTCATAAAGTCAAAGTATGTTTTCTTAATGTTTACTCTTCAGCACAATTAAAACTTTAGCATAATAGAGACTCTTTAAATGACAAACATAACAGCATTAAAAACACATAACACAATTTTAACATTTATTCACAGCATGCCGGGAACTAGAAATACACTACCCAATTTCCAAACAAGATCATTTTTAAGTGACTGCAACTTAAATCTAATCATGCAGAAATTTGAGTTTACATTACACACAATATAAAGGTATGTAATGATCAACACTTATGTTAGCCGAACTCCTCAAAATAATGTTGGCAACTTAAAAGCTTAAATTAAATTAATACATTTATTTATTTTACTTGCAAAATGTGCATTTGTTTAAGTTAAAAAGTATTTTTATAGTGTATAGCCAAAATAGCCAAAAGCTCTTTTATTTATTGCATACAATTTCTCATTTACCAAGATATTTGAAATGTTTAGTTCATATTGTAATTTCTGATATTTTGGTTGAAACATCTGATACTTACACATCCATCTGACCGCTCTGACATTTGTCTCAATTAAAGACTGAGATTCATGTCACTCTAGTAGAGAGAAAAACAGAGTAAACAATATTAGTTTTCTCCCGATAATCACAGTTTAACAGATGGAACCCATTTATAATATTTACACATCAAAATCAGAACATTCATTTCTTCACTTTTGAATTTCACCAGCAAAATTATTACAAATGTACAGTGAATATTTAAATATGGACAGCTCTAAATGGCCATTATTAGTGAAAAGCCATGAGTCCTAAATCATCTTTAACAAGTCCTCTCCTTCCAGTGCTCCATAAAGAGCTGCCGGCTGAATTATACTAATAGGACTTTGTTAATGTTTGATTTGTCACATGGGAAGAGCCTCCGGAGCTGCGATGTGTCATTGTTCATTCCCTCTCTCTCTCTCACGCTTTTTCTTTTCCCAGATGTTACTCAACTCTCAATCAATTCTATTTTTCCCTTCCTCCAGGATATTATTCCACTTTTAATTCTGTCGTCTTTGACTCATCCTCTTTTTACCTCACGACGTTTCTTCACGCCGCTCTTGTCCTCATTCTTTTTCCTTTTGTTCCAGCTAATAGTCTCGGTGACGGTAATAAATCTCGACTGGCCCGGTTGAGACAGACGAGCGGCGACGTTGACGGATGGTGAGGAATTTACAGGATTACAGGTGGAGTCGGCTGATTGATTGGGTTTGCGTTGCACACGAGAAGAATTACTGTCGGAAGATGCGAGATGATGGGCTGATGTATTGCTCAGCCAAGCCTGATGAAGAGGGGAAAATGGACTTGAACAATGGTTTTACAAGCTTCCATCTCACTCCCATTCACATATGTGGCACCGTGCCTTTGTGTACCTGGTGCTCTTCCAGAATTTAAAAAAAGAACCCAGTTATTCTTTGACAAGAACAAGCTGGCAATAGCAGTTCAATCATATACTGCTGGAGGACCTGTGGGCCATAAACACGCTGCAGCTAAATACAGTTGTCACTCTCTACAGAAGACTCCTGTCAACTCGTATGAGGTAGAAGAGCTATTAAAAAACAAAAAAAACACACACACAAATGTTGATATGGTCTCTGCCCTTCAAGATTTTCCCTCCAGCAATGCATTTTCAGAGTAACCCATACGCTACAAGCTGCCAACGGCAGTTTATTAATGATTGCTAGATGATAATAGAATAACCGGTGGACCAAAAAATCAGTCACAGTCTTTTTTTAATTTTTTTGCATAATAATAATAATAATAATAAATTAATAATAAATAATAATACATGTGTAAAGAATTAATAATTTATTATACTAAATTAACGTTTTATGAAATTAAATAAAATTTTACTTTAAATAAATTATAAATACATAATATATTAAATTAAAAAATTTAATTAAAAAAGTTAATTAAACAATGACATTTTTACATCTGTATATAATGATAATAATACATTTATAAAGAATTAACAATTTATGAAATTATTAATATATAATTTATTAACAATGTGTTGATTTTTAATTTGAATATATAAAAATATGCAATATATAATTATAAATAAATTCTAATATATAATTACATTTTATTGTTAAATGTAGTATTTAATAAGTTAATTAAATATTAAAATAATTAATTACATTTTTAATCTCTATATAATAATGAGGGTAATAATAATACATTTAATTTATTCTAAATTAACAATTTATGAAATGATTAATAAAGTATGATAATATATTTTATTGTATTATTTATTAATAATGTTAAAATGCTGCAATATATAATTATAAATAAAAAATAATTATAAATTAATTATAATATTGTTAAATGTAGTATTTAATAATTTAAGAAATTACATTTTTAATTTATAAAGAATTAATTTCTTACACTAAATTAAACATTTATGAAATTTATGAAACTATTAAAATAAAAGTATGATAAAGTATTTTATTTATTAATAATTTATTACATTTTTAAATTTGAAAATATATTAAATATGCAATATTTATTAAATAAATTAAATAATAATTATATATTTTATAATTATAATTTATATATATATATATATATATATATATATACAGTATATAATATTTTTATTATTATATAATTATAATTAATAGTAATAACATTCATAATTATATTACTATATTAATATATATATATATATATATATATATATATTATATATATATAGTATTTGTATATAATAAATGTATGCATGTTGCATTGCTACTAGATGTTCAATGTAAAATCTCAGTCCTGAAGCAAAACCAGCTGGGAACCACTGAGGTACAGGACTTTAGACATCAAACTGACATAAAAATAAACCTAATGCAGTTTTCTTGATAGCTTCAATCAGTCCTTTTACAGAATCCAGGCATGTAATTATGGCTGTAAATGATGAAGGGTATTTGGCTAGCGAGTCTACATGTATTATTCAGTTCACAGACCCTAAATCTGAACATTCCTTTAGTGTTTCATATGCATTGTCTTCAGAAAATATATGTGACAATGTCAGAGAATGAAGACAATGGGCTTTCATTTGATCTTTTACACATGGTAATTATGCTGTATGATTAAATCTGGCATCTGAACCTAACTTTGAGGTTGAGGAGTACTGTTAATGAAGTACTTTAATTATGTCACATAAGCAATTAGTCCTAAACCAGCAGCTCGTATTGAAAGATAGATTTGCTGTAGATTTTCTTTGGTAGAGCAATAATTAAAAGCCATCAAGAGTCTGACCCACCGACACCAACTAAACAGCTAATTTGAGCACAAAATAGCCATAATTCTACCACTGTTGACACTTCAGGATATCTAATAAATGATGCTGAAGAGATTTTTAGTGTTAAATGTATTATACATATTTCGAAGAGATTGCCTTCTGTGGAACTACAGTACAGTGTAGACCTTGATCAAACCACTAACATAAACAGCACAATGTTTTGAAAGCACCTCAGGAAATTATTAAACCAGGACAGGCTAAAGTATTATTCACTAGAAAAATGACATGCATCAATATTAAGGCCATTTTTATAAAAGGCCTGTAGAGATATTTGACTTCTGCAGACCAGAAAGGAAATGAACAGTCTGAACTGGACGGAAACCAGGAGAATGAGCAACCGAACGTTCATTTGAGTGATGAATCACTGTGATTCTGAACTACACCCACAGCAGACTCATCCTCTTAAGCCAAGAGCTGCATGGAAGTCTTCATTAACCTCATACTCAAATGTGTGTTTATAAGTCACAGGGTATATTTACAGAGACTATATGTGTAGATGAGATGTTCAGAGTGGTATCTGAAGACATTTGATTGGTGTGGGCTTGAATATTTATTGTGAAAAATCTCCTTTTTTGTTTTATTTTATCCCTATAAGGCTAGGATGTACTATTCATCTGAGTGGACAGCTTTCTGTCACAATGCTGTATTTGTTGCTTTTTTCTTTTGATTGCTCCATTTGCACTTTGCCAAACTCTACAAACCTTTCACTGCACAAACACCTGAATAGGGAGTGAGTTTGACTGACACATACTGAGGGGAGAAAAAAAAAGCTCTCTGTTGAAATGCATTTTTATTTTATACATTGTAAACATGCATAGACAGCGGGAATCTTCTAGACACTGATGCACAGGTTGGTCTCAAACTGACAAACATTGATGCTTCTATTGATTGTCCTGTAATCAGTGTTGGGGAAAGTTTTAAAAGTATGCATTACAATTTTGCATTACTCCCTGAAAAAGTAACTAATTACGTTACTTCCTTACTTTTTATGGAAAGTAATGCGTTACGTTACTTTTGCGTTACTTTTTAAAGGGTCATGAAATCCCCGTTTCAGCACTGGTTAGTTCTCACCACAGTTTTAAAAAATGCTGCAAAAGTGGGCGTGGTGCGCTGTGGAGCAAGGAGGAAGAGAGTAAACTTCGAGTTCAGATGGTTCAGACAGTTTCATTTCGCTCCCACTCAGTTAACAACACAAATAAATGCACAGCCATTTGCACTCTGCATCGAAAAACGTATATATGAATTATTTTATGATTTTATGAACAAGAATTTCAGGAGTGATTGATTTGATTTGCAGCTCATCAACATGTACGCCTTCAGACTTTTTAGTTTGAAGTTTTTGAGGGTTAGAGCAAATATTCCTTTGAGAAGAAGTATTACTTGAAACATATTCAGTCTTTCTCTCACTCAGTAGACATCTGTGGTACTGGATTGTGTCCCAGTATGAGCTCTGCTTTCTCAATATGTACTCCAAGCCGATACTGCTAATTGAGTGCGACATGTTAACGACCGCACATCAGTTACGTCCTTACTTCCTCAGCCTCGGCCTGCTTGATAGAGCTTTTCCTCATCGTGCTGGAAAAGTCATTTATATCGTTGACTTTCCCCCTGACGGCTGGCCAGATGAAGAGGTTTTCTTAGACTGTCCGTTAATGAGCAGACAGTAATTATCACAGCAACCTGAGTGAGTCAGATACGAGTTCAGCCGAACTCATTCATTAGGCCCGAAACTGATATACTGCGCATTTAAAGGCCTGCGGTTCACACCGTCGCTGTTGCTCTTGTATGAAATTGCTTGATATGTTAGTGCTCTTTACACCTACACTATACACCTACCTGAATGTATTTCTGGGTTTATAATATCTTAACGCAGCATTCAAAAGTGTTTGGATACCATAGAAGTTATACGTTACTGTTGCTACATCTGGCAAGCCATAGCACTCTCACGCCACACATTATGTTCTCACAAAGTGAAAAATATATTGTGGAGCAAAGAGGAAACTGACAATACACCAACAGATGAGACAGGGCAGGTTACCTTTGATATAAAACAAAGTCTCAGCTTTCAATTTATTTCATTTTGTAGTAAATTCAAACTATAAATAGCATTTTGTGGCTCCTTAATGTGTTGTGACAGATCGCTGTTGTTTCAAACGTGGAAAAAAGTCAATACACACCATTTTTCAGGTTCAAGCCCTCAAACATTAAACAACTGTCCTGTGTGTTTTGTTGGTCGGACAAAATGGCAGATTCAGCGTTATGATTGGTCAGACTGCCTGTCAATCAAACTCCCTGCAAAGGGTCAAGTGCTACTTTCTCACAATTACGTAATTTTTGTCAGAACTGCGAGTTTATATCTCCCAGTTCTGATTTTATAACAAAAAATTGCAAGTTATAAAGTCAGAATTGTGAAACAACTTGAAATGTATGAAAATCAGCCTTTTCAGAGTTGGACTTTATGTCTCACAATTTGGAGAGAAGAACTCATAACTGCAAGATATGAACTTGCAATTGTGAGATATAAACCATAAAAGTCAGAATTGCAAGATATAGACTTTCTTACAATTGCAAGTTTATATCCACCAATTCTGACTTTATAATTTACAATTGCAAATTTATATCTCGCAATTCAGAGAAAAAATATGTAAACTAGCAATCGCAAGAAAAAAGTCAGAACCGTGGGATAAAATGTGCATCCATAGGATAGTTACAATGTATGAATTTATTACATATACAGTTGAGGTCAGAAGTTTACATACACCTTGCAGAATCTGCAAAATGTTAATTATTTTACCAAAATAAGAGGGATCACACAAAATGCATGTTATTTTTTATTTAGTACTGACATGAATAAGATATTTCACATAAAAGATGTTTACATAAAGCCCACAAGAGAAAATAATAGTTGAATTTATAAAAGTGACCCCATTCAAAAGTTTACATACACTTGATTCTTAATACTGTGTTGTTACCTGAATGATCCACAGCTGTTTTTTTGTTTAGTGATAGTTGTTCATTTTGCAGATTCTGCAAGGTGTATGTAAACGTTTGACTTCAGCTGTATATAAGAGCAATTTGCACAGATAATGCTGTAACTTTCTCAGAATAAACTTCACTTGTTCCACCAAAGACTGACAACAGTTTGAACAGTATATGTATTGTTTTATCATTAACTACCTAACAAAAAGTGTCCCACTTATCTTGATATTTTGCTAATGCAAATGTCATTCATAAAACTTTCTTTTTGTATTTTGTCTCAAATTTGACTTTTAAATATGACAGCTTTACAGACAAAAATGCAGAATGCCTGCTGCAAATGGCAGAGTTTAAACAGCACTCATGGGTAAATATGTTATTCTTTACATAACACACTTCAAACAGCTTATTGTTAATACTCATTTCCTCATAAAAAGCGATCATCCCTTAAACTGCATTTCATATTTAAGACACATCACACGCACAAAGTGTCTTTGTTCTAAAAAAGCCCTCAATCCCTGATGTTATTTACTGTTGTCTGGCATTATAGCACCTAATCTTCTTCTCCAAGGCAGCATCCGGTCATTGTCAAACGATGCGCTAAAGAGGTTTTTAGTCTCTTTTCAACATCACAAAGGGTTTTTTAAGTACTTAAAAGGATAGTTAATCTTTTAAGTGTGTTCGACAAGTGCATTAGGGTCCCTTGGCCTGCGTTCTGCTCTTATTCACAGCCCCACTGTCTGTTTTTTGGCACTCAGACCCACTGACCCAGAAAGCAAAGCCCTATTGTTTTTAAGCCGTCTTTATCTCACAATAGGGATGGCGTGGCACAGGGAATAGTCCTGATCTTTCATGTTTTTTAAACACACAACAGTTGCTTTTTAATAGATGATAGTGTTAAGACAGATTTAAAAGTCATGTAAGTGCAATTTCAGTTCACTGGAAAGTGGATTTCACTATGAGAACCTGAAGAAAACATCCTTTGGAAAAGCATAGAGGTTGTTAGTTTTCATTTGTGTTGTATTAATCGTATTTTGTGCAGTTACAGCAAAACGCAAAATGCATTTATTGTATTCTGTCAACACAGATGAACTCCGAGCTGCAAAAACACGCACAACAACAACAGCGGATTAAATGCCGTAGGTTCTGTCTCAGATACGCATTCACACTCATATCATTACACCATCGCGTGTTTTTTACTGTCAGGGCCGCGGTCGTAAATCTGGTAGTGTGTCAGTTAGAGGTGGCTGGAAAATTAGGATGTTATGGATGGGAAGCTCTTGTGCACTTACACACACTCACACACCCTTGAGATGGCAGATGAGCGATTTTCAAAGAGTAGTAAAGCTGTCTGTCTCTCCTCTGTATGTCCTTGTCCGTTTCGTTCCATCCTACCGTCTGTCAAACAGAGCCCTCCCATGGAGACTGACACACACACAGAACACAGTCTATTTCACTGTGTCTTGCAATACTTTTGCTTTTTTTTTATTTGTTCTGTTAGTTCTTTTTGAGTCTTTATCAATAGAGAGCTAAAGTCTTACACCTTTAAATCTGAATAATTCAACATTGTCCTTTGGATATTTTTTTGGTACTTTTACAGACACATTTTCTATAGGCTTTGTGATACGTAGATACCAACAGACATTTTTGGAATTACATGCTTCTTTTAGATGTGTATAAAGCACAGTACATAAAGCATACAGTCCATTCTTTTAAAAAATGGTATGTGAAATAAAACCCAAGTATGCAATTAATGGTTAAGAAAGCTAAAAAATGTTTCCTTTTAGAAGCTAAAAGGAATGTAGTATATTCATGTTACCTAGCATTTTCTGAAAACTCTTGTCAGTCATGGAGATTTAACCTCTACGAGAGCATCCAAACACATGCTGCTTGTTTACATCTGAACATAAACAGGATGTATCAGTATGGAGCTGGAGAGACACTCTGTTGTCTTTGATTGACTGCACATTTTCATGCATTTGTTATTGGTGAAGTGTGCATTGAAGCTACCTGTCTTTTGATGGATTACCCCTTTCATCCATAGACTTGATGTGAGTTTTGTAACAAATTAGAATAAGATGCTGTTTTTAAAGAGTGTTGGATTTGCCAATTACTATACGACAGAAACAAAACAAATCACCTTATATGAAATTGCATTTTGAATATGCTTGGAGATTTCCGTTGATAAATACTGCATAAATAGAAGGAGTTGGAGATTTTTAATTTAAAATCACTCTCATTTTGTTCCAAACCTATATATATATACATATATATATATATATATATATATTATTTATTTATTTATTAAGAGCTGGGCAATATGGCTTAAAATTAATTGATTTTTTTCAGAACGACTGACCAATTCTCGGTTTTTTAACAACTAGTCAACTTGAAAATGTAACAACATGATTCAAGTAACTTTTTCTGTATTAAACCTCTAGTTAAAGAAAATTTTATTCTAAGTGCAGGACACATGAAGTTGACAGCATGATGTAAATGTTTAACAAATCACTTGTTAAATATCTTTGCAGAAAAGCTGCATGAACTACAACTACATCTTGTACAAACTTGTCTGTACATATAATATGTTCAGAAATAATACTGGAAAAAAAGCTTTAGAAAAAAAAATCTCAAAATTGAAATAATTGAAAATAACTTATGAAATCTTATATAAACATAAATCGCGATTCCTTGATTTCAAACATTTTTGCAAAACATTAAATTCAGATGAACCTATAATAAATAAATAAATTACCTAGCCCTAAAACCACCAAACAGCATACAGTGGTGGTGAAGCAGAAGTGGTAAAGACAGTCACTTGTTTCCTTCCCAAATAAATCTGTTTGAAGTAATCGGTTGAATGAATGACTCACTTATATAAAAAATAAATAAATAAATAAATAAACAGTTTTGTTTCCTGAATGAATCAATGTTTTGTATGAATCGGCTGAGTGAAAGATTCACTCATAAAGACAGTCACTTGTCGCCACCTACTGGTGCATCAATGTAACCTACAGTACAGAGCGAGTTTCTAAGAAAAAAAGAGCCATACAGTTTTTAAACAACATTAGGGTGAGTAAAAGATGACAGAAATGTCTTTTTTTTGGGGTGAACAATTCTTTGAAAAGAGATTTGCGAAGCTGTTTATGGAAATGACTCTTTCGCTGCATGAGCTGTTTGTGAATCAAATCTTATTTAGAGGTTTGTTGCACACAATTACAGAAGGGCATTATGTAGTTTTGTCATTTATTGCAAAGATGTACCACAGTTTGGCATTTTAGAGCCACATGATGAGTTACCTGACAGAAGATGACAACAAAATTTCGAGTGTTATTTTGTTGCTCTTTTGTTTCATGCTCATCTTCTTTTGCTCCATCACAATTGGCTTTTTTTGGACTCTCTTTTCTGCTCCTCTCAGCACTCCTTCTCTACAGGAGACAAACAGCACAACATAAAACCTTCTGCCTCCTGCTACTTCCCCTCTCATCTCATCCTTTTCTCCCTCTCATCCTGGCATTTTGTCATAAGCTACGGTTGGAATCAAATCCTCCGATTGCCACATCTGCATCAGAAAGGAGGACAGAAGATGATCTGTGTAACAGAACTGATTCGGATACAACAGGTGCTCAGCAGTCACGCTCAAATCTCTCATTTTCCCTTGATGAAGACATGTTTATCATCCAGAAAAGTTTGGAAACTCTAAACTAGATTTTTACATTTTTCTGTTATATATGATTGGTACTTTTCTATAGAGAAAACTCACTAAATTCATGCTCTGGTGTTGTAATTGGTGTTGCTATGCAGATGCTGAGGTGTTCTAGATTGCTTTTAACGTACTGTAGTTTTGCAGTATTTTTTAAAGCATGTCTTGTGTGGTCACTGAATGTTGCTATGCAGTTGCTGAGGTGTTCTGAATTGATCATAACATGTTTCTTAGCATTTGCTAGTGTGTTTTTGGTGATTACTTAATGGCCAGGTCTAAATCCATATTCCAATAGGTTAAATGCTGAAGTCGTATTTGAGTTTGTAGTTTATTTAAATCTGTAACTCTAAGTATGAGCTATTATAATAGTGCTGTTTGCCTTAGAAAGCAGTCAAGGCCATTTCTGTACACTTTTTCAATGAGCAGGTTAAAACGGAATATATCATTCAAGGTTTCTTTGATGCGATAAATGAAGTCTGTCAGGATCTTATCCATTGGGAGATTTCATTCAGTATCCCTGTGCTAGCAATCTTGAACTTTGAACTTTAGTAATGATATTGCGTTATACCAGTGAAAAATGGCAGAACACTTGCAGGTTGTTCAGTAAATGAAGTAAATATTTATAAGTTATTCGGGGTGAGAAATGTCATGCACTTCACTACAAAAGTTGTTCACTGAGCAAATCGTGAATTATTGAACATTCAATTTTCCAGCCAGCTATACAAAACAGTACGACATCTGAGGAACAGTATAGAAACTTGTCGTAAAACATGGTCATGTACCACATTTCACTGAATCTTTTCTGCTTTTTTCATTAACCTGATACTTTAAAGGGAGAGACAGCAAGTCTCCTGATAATGTTACTTTGGGCATTCAGACAGCACCTGTAGAGATATGGCTCTTCAGTGACACCGTCCTCTGTAGACAATAACCTGCTGCAATATGACCTTCAGGCTCCTGAACGCAATCTGTGTGTAGCAGTGTTCCAGAACCTAGTGAGTTGCCTTGCTGACTATGCCCTACTTAAGTGGTAGGTAAGTGAGTTTACTGTACATAATCTTAGCAAAAACATCTTGTTACATTTTCATAGTTAAAAAAGAGGGTCAAAATGGTCATTTATAAATAGTTCCAATACTCTATATAGTTCCAATATGGCAATTTGTAAATTTAATGGGTCTGGCTTCTGATGTCATTCCATACCAAGTATTTTTAGCTGTACAGAACAGCTTGTTTTTACAGTGGCTGAGAGAGCTCAACATGCTGCAAATAAAGAAACACATGCAAATAGAAAAACAACACCTGCAAAAAAACATTTTCATTAGTTTGTCAACACATACTGCAAATACTCACAACACAACCAAAGACAGAAACGCACTGCAAAAACAGAAATTAGCTGCATTACTCACAACACAACCAAAGACAGAAATGTGCTGCAAAAACAGAAATGCACTGCAAATACTCACAACTCAAACAAATACAGAAACATGCTGCAATAGTCACAAAACAAAACAGAAATGTGCTGCAAAACGTCTAGGTTACGAACGTAACCCTCGTTCCCTGAAGGAGGGAACGGAGACGTTACATATGGGAACTCGCTTGAGAGTCCAATCATCTCTGAGCCTTATTCAAAAGGCCAATGAACACTGGCGAGTGGTATTTGCATGCCGAGCCACTCCCCCGTACATACGGGTATATAAGATGGCGGCATGCAACCACTCATTCAGGTTTTCGCTGAGGAGCCGAGTAGCAACCCGGCGTCAGCGCGACGTAAGGTCGTGGCAGGGGATGTAACGTCTCCGTTCCCTCCTTCAGGGAACGAGGGTTACGTACGTAACCTAGACGTTCCCCTTCAGTCGTTTCACTACGACGTTACATATGGGAACAGACCCATGGAAAAGGCCACGACCCTAACGCCGCGTTACGCACAACCCACGTGCTGACAGGCGGACGTGTCAGCAGATGGATATGAACGTAACCTTCCCAACGCCCTGAGGGCCAATAGGGGACCCCACAGGGATGCCAGTTGTTACTGAAGCAGAAGTTGGGGGGGTCGGAGCACATGAGATGTCTACATGTGGAATAAAAATAATTCAATATATCTATAACTTGTAGAGATATATGAGGGAAACAGCGGCCTTCTAGCTGACCTTGGAAAAATACTGAGACATGTTGCCACAACCTGCTGGGCGAAGGAGACCCAGCCGGAGCACAGTCAGGCACTACTCCGCAGCTAGGCCTGACTGCGGGGCATGGAGGACCCAAGGTTCACCGGAGGGAACAACTGAGGGATATAGCGCACGGATCCATTAGGAGTGGCGCAGCAAGCCGACACCAGCCGGTCTCCCGCTTACCTGATGTCTTATGTTAAGACACGGGAGGACACGGCCTCAACGCGAAGGTTGTAGAACCTGGCGAAGGTATTAGGTGTCGCCCAGCCCGCAGCTCTACAGATATCTGCTAGTGAGGCGCCATGAGCCAACGCATAGGATGAGGCAACACTCCTTGTGGAGTGGGCACGAACACCTAAGGGGCATGGCTCTCCCTGGTTTTGATATGCCAGGGAGATGGCATCTACCACCCAATGGGCCAACCTCTGTTTGGAGACAGCATTCCCTTTCTGCTGACCTCCAAAGCAAACAAAGAGCTGCTCGGTGCGTCTGAAGTGCCGAGTGCGGTCCACATATATACGGAGGGCGCGGACTGGACACAGCAGCGCAGAGGCCGGGTCTGCCTCCTCCAGGGGCAGAGCTTGCAGGTTCACCACTTGATCGCGGAAAGGCGTGGTGGGAACCTTGGGCACATAACCGGGCCGGGGTCTCAGGATGACGTGAGAATCGCCGGGCCCGAATTCCAGGCACGCTTCGTCGACAGAGAAGGCTTGTAGGTCCCCTACCCTCTTGATGGAGGCCAGCGCGGTCAGGAGCGCTGTCTTAAGAGACAGATATTTCAGCTCTACTGACGCGAGTGGCTCAAATGGGGCCGGCCGTAGACCCTGGAGGGTGACGGCGAGATCCCAAGAGGGTACGAGGTGCGGTCTAGGGGGATTAACCCCTCTCGCACCTCTAAGGAACCTCACGACCAGTTGGTGCTTACCAAGGGATGCTCCATCCACTGCATCGTGATACGCTGCGATGGCAGCAACGTACACTTTGAGAGTCGAAGGGGACAGCCTGCGCTCCAATCTTCTCCTGCAGGAAGGAAAGCACTACTGCAATCGGACATCTCTGTGGGTCCTCTCCACGAGAGGAGCATCAGTCAACGAACAGACCCCATCTCAGTGCATAGGCCTGCCTTGTAGAGGGAGCTCTATACTGAGTGATAGTATCTATCACGGCCTGTGGAAGGCCGGAGAGGTCTGACGCGTCCCGTCCAGGAGCCAGACGTGCAGGTTCCATAGGTCGGGACGCGGGTGCCAAATTGTGCCCATCCCCTGAGAAAGAAGGTCTCTCCTCAAGGGGATCTTCCAGGGAGGGGCTGCCGCAAGGGAAACGAGGTCTGGAAACCAGGTCGGGGTGGGCCAGTATGGCGCAACCAGCAGAACCTGCTCCTCGTCCTCCCTGATCTTGCACAGTGTCTGTGCAAGGAGGCTCACTGGGGAAAAGGCGTACTTGGGCCCCGGAGGCCAGCTGTGTGCCAGCGCGTCCCTGCCGAGGGGAGCCTCGCTGAGGGAGTAAAACAGCTGGCAATGGGAGGATTCGGGGGAAGCGAACAGATCTATCTGGGCTTTGCCGAAATTGCTCCAAATCAGCTGGACTACCGGGGGGTGGAGTCGCCATTCTCCAGGATGGGTGGACTGCCGTGAGAGCTGGTCGGCTGCACGGTTGAGTTCTCCTGGAATGTGAACGGCACGTAGCGATTTCAGCCACGTCTGACTCCACAGGAGCACATGGCGGGCGAGTTGTGACATGCGACGGGAGCGAAGGCCACCTTGGTGGTTGATATAGGCAACGGTCGCAGTGCTGTCGTGTGCGAACAAGCACATGCTTGTGGCGCAGCATCGATCGGAAGCGACGCAGCGCAAGAAGCACAGCCAACAACTCTAGGCCATTGATATGCCATTGCAGTCGAGGTCCTGTCCAGGAGCCCGAAGCTGCTTGCCCGTTGCATACAGCACCCCAACCCGTGGAGGAGGCATCCGTGTAAACCACAAGATGATGGAGACTTGTCCCAGAGGGACTCCGGCCTGAAGAAAGGCCGGGTCTGACCACGGGCTGAACAGGCGGCGACACTGCAGGGAAACGCCAATCCGAAGTGTGCCACGGTGCCATGCCCATCTCGGGACTCGGTCGTGTAACCAGTGCTGAAGCGGTCTCATATGAAGCAAGCCCAGCGGCGTCACCGCGGCCGCAGCTGCCATATGCCCCAGGAGCCTCTGAAATGTTTTGAGAGGACCCGCTGTCTTGTGTCTGAATGAGTTCAGACAATTCAGCACTGACTGCGCGCGCTCGTTGGTGAGGCGGGCTGTCATGTTGACCGAGTCCAGCTCCACGCCGAGAAAAGAGATCCTCTGCACTGGGGAGAGTTTGCTCTTCTCCCGGTTGACCTGAAGGCCCAGATGGCTGAGGTGCCGGAGCACCAGGTCCCTGTGTTAGCACAACACATCTCGCGAGTGAGCTATGAGAAGCCAGTCGTCGAGATAGTTGAGAATGCGAATGCCCATCCGCCAGAGGGGGGATAAGGCAGCTTCCGCGACTTTCGTAAAGACACGGGGAGAGAGGGACAGGCCAAATGGAAGCACTTTGTACTGATACGCTCAACCCTCGAAAGCAAACCGTAGGAAGGGTCTGTGTCGAGGTAGAATCGAGACGTGAAAGTACGCGTCCTTCAGGTCGATGGCTGCAAACCAATCCTGGTGACGAATGCATGTTAGCATGCGCTTCGTCGTGAGCCTCTTGAACGGCAGCCTAAGAAGGGACCGATTCAGGGCTCGAAGATCCAGGATGGGTCTTAACCCACCGCTTATTTTGGGCACGATGAAGTAGGGACTGTAGAACCCTGACTTCATCTCGGCTGGAGGGACAGGCTCGATTGCATCCTTCGCCAGTAGGACTGCAACCTCCGCACGCAGGACAGCGGCATGTGTGTCCGAGTGGACAGAAGTGGAAAGGACGCCTCTGTGCCTGGGCGGACGCCTGGCGAACTGAATCGCATAGCCTAGACGTATCGTCCGAATCAACCACCGCGAGGGGCTGGGGAGCTGAAGCCAGACTCCCAGCCTGGTTGCCAGGTGGAATGAAAGGAACGTTGACCGACGTGACCACGGGGGGGCAGCCTAGGGGGGGGAAGGGAAGGGACTGATCCCAGAAGGAAAAAACGTCCTGGAGAAAAGTCTGACTGCACTGGGCAGCGCTTACCTTCTTCCCTGGTTCCCGCGCTGGCGATGGCGAGCTCCGAGTCCGAATTCGAGGAGGCAAGGCGCTGCTCGGAAAGGAAACTCGGGGCCGGACCCCAGAGGTGAGAAAATCCTTCTGTGAAATAGCAGACAGTAGCTCCCGGCCCTCCACGGGAGTGAGGACGTCACCTCTGGGTTGCCCGCGTCAGGGACGCTTCGCAGCTCTGCTGCGGGTTTTCCTGGCCGGTCCCTGAAACGCGGGTGGCGCCGCTCTCCCGCGGCCAGCTCGATGTCGAGCTGCCAATCTAGCACCGTGTGCCTCGGCAGGGGACGGAGCTGGGTTGTTTAGGAGCCGCAGGGGGCGCCCTCGGCGACGGGCAGGCGGAGGTTGAAGCCCCGGGGACGTTATGTCGCGGCAGGGCAGGATGCGCCTCCATCTGCTTCTGAACCGCCGAGAACTGCCTTTTCTTTTTTTTTTTTTTTAAGTCCTCGACGGTGTCGCCGAATAGGCCGCCTTGGGAAATGGGAGCGTCGAGAAAGAGAGTTTTGTCGACGTCTGCCATCTAGCCAAGGTCAACCATAAGTGGCGCTTCTGGACCACTACTGTGGACATCACCTGGCCAAGGGAACGTGCCATAACCTTCGTCGCTCTAAGGGCGAAGTTGGCGGTGGCACGGAGTTCCTACATAATCCCTTGGTCAGGACCACCCTCGTGCAGCTGTTTCAACGCCCGGGCTTGGTAGATCCGCAGGGTTGCCACAGCATGCAGGCGGTAGCAGCCTGCCCAGCGGCGTGGTAAGCCCTGGCCGCCAGAGCGGACGAAAGCTCACACACCCTGGAGGGGAGATGCGGCCGATCCCACCAGGTGATCGCGCGCTCAACCTGTGGGACCGCCACATAACCCCCGGCTGCCCCACCATCGAGAGTGGCGAGGGGAGAGGAACTGGGCCGTGAACGAGACGAGTACGGGACTCGCCAAGTCCTCACCAGCTCGCAATGAACGCATGAACCATCCATGAACGCTGTCTCAGCGTGCTCTCGTTTTTTTTTAATTCACCCAGGCACGTGAGGCAGTGATCACGTCCGTCCAGCGAGGCGAGGAAACTACCACATCCAGAAGCGCACGGCCGGAGAGACATCCCGGGAAAAATGCTCTCGACAGCCGTGAGAAATTTGCTCTTTTAGATCCCGGTTTGCCCAGGGAGGACCGCGGCACAACTGTGCACTCAAACGGGAGGCTCGCTGGATCGCAAAAGGCTTCTTGTTGCCGTGAAAACGGCAGCCCGCAGGATCTCGCTGGAACTCTTTTTCTTTTTCTTTTTCTTTTTCTTTTCTTCCAGGCTCGTAGACGAGGCTCCGAAGCGAAAATCTGAATGAGTGGTTGCATGCCGCCATCTTATATACCCGTATGTACGGGGGAGTGGCTCGGCATGCAAATACCACTCGCCAATGTTCATGAATGTTCATTGGCCTTTTGAATAAGGCTCAGAGATGATTGGACTCTCAAGCGAGTTCCCATATGTAACGTCGTAGTGAAACGACTGAAGGGGAACAGAAATGCGCTGCAAATACTCACAAAACAAACAAATATAGAAATGCGCTCCAATACTCACAACACAACTAAAGACAGAAACACACTGGACAGAAGCTACAAATACTCACAACACAAACAAATACAGAAACATGGTGCAATAAAACACAACCAAAGACATAAACGTGCTGCAAAAACAGAAACCCGCTACAAATACAACACAAATACAGAAACATGTTGCAAATACTCACAACAAAACCAAATAATGAAACGTGCTGCAAATACATTGCAAAGACAGAAATGTGCTGTAAAGACAGAAATGCATTGCAAAATCAGAAATGTGCTGCCAATACTCACAACGCAACCAAAGACAGAAATGTGCTGCAAAAACAGAATCACACTACAAATACTCACAACACAATCAAATACAGAAACGTGCTGCGAAAACAGGGATATGCTGCAAATACTCACAACACAAACAAATACAGAAACGCACTGCAAAAACAGAAACGAGCGGCAATACTCAATACAGAAATGTGCTGCAAATACTCACAACGCAGCCAAAGACAGAAATGTGCTTAAAAGAGAACATTTTGCACTGCAAAATCAGAAACATGCTGCAAATACTCACAATATATCCAAATAAACATGCTGCAAAAACGTAAGCGTGCTGCATATACTGACAACACAAACATATGATGTTTGACAAACAAAGTTCGGACAGAAACTCACTGCAAATTCTCACAACACAACCAAATACAAAAACACGCTGCCATACAACACAACCAAAGACAGAAATTGTATCATGTCTGTGTGTATATATAATTGTATATATACACACAGACATGATACATTTATTGTTGCATTTTCTCCAGTGTACTCCACAGGTTCATATTGAAAGGGGTTCTTAGACCACATCTAAACAGACAGCTTTAATATGAAACAACTACAGTGCATAGAGGAGCAAGCAAAAATCCTCTGAAAAGTGTTTGGCCTGATGCCTCCTGACTCTTTGACTTTATCAGCAGCTCCGGCCTGTCTAGCTCCACTCATCCTCCATTCCCTCCTTTATCAGTCACTTCCTCTCAAAGGTGGTCAGACTTACTAGCAAACATTGGATCTAACTATACGCCACTGCTGCTTCTACTGTCTGGCAGTGATAAAGAGAGTGACGGCTGGAGGAGGTGCTTAAAAAAAAAAAAAAAGGAAAAACAACTGGAAAAAGAGTTGTTCAACAGGAGAAGAAAAACAAAAAGTAAATTCGATTTGTGACAGTGACATTATGTGAAGAAAAAGTGCCTACTACAGCATTTGTTATTAAGGCTTATTACGGAGGAGCTGTTTTGGTTAAATGTTAGGACATTGCTATGTGGTTGCTAATGTGTTCTGAATTTATTTAGGTATGTTGCTATGTAGTTGCTAGGGTGTTCTTTATCATATTTCGCTGGAATCTTCTGGTGCATAGATACGGTGTGCATCCCTACATTTTTGAACACATTTTTAATAGTAATGCTCGCCTTAGCAATTACTCATAACTAAAAAAGAAAGATATATGGATAGAGACAGGCTGAGCGGGAAAGGAGTGCTAATTACATTTTCTTCTCACTCTGGATGTCTGATAGAATTAAATGAAGCTGGGCAGCTGTCACCTGTTGGCTGAATTACAGATGATATTGCAAACGTGGTTTTGATTCTTGTCATTCAATTTACATATGACAGACTACCGCCTCTATAAAAACAATTCCACACACTTAAACTCATTCTGTGCCTGTTGTTTCTCAAATCTGAATGCCAGCCCCCTCAAATCTGCATTTTCATGCCTTATTAAACACGCTTTGCTAACGAGAGGAATAACTCATCAAGAGGATTTGGAGTGGCTGAAAGGAAGAGGAAAAAAAAGCTTCAGACTCATGATTCAGTCTGATTTGTTAAAGTCATTGAAAGTCGCAAGTGAAAGATATAATGGCTGTGAGGTGATTGTGTACGTGAAAAATCACAATGGGAACGTCTCAGCAGTTTCTCCTTGATACGAATGAGGTTGAAGTGAGCCAACAGAGTTTAACATGATGAATTGTGATCAACAACCCTCGTGTTGTTCCAAACCCGTAAGTCCTTTGTTCATCTACGGATGACAAATTAAGATTTCTGGCATTATTTTTGTTTTCTTTGCACACAAAAAGTCTTCTTGTAGCTTCATAACATTACAGTTTAACCACTGATGTCACATGGATTAATTGATCAATGTCCTTACTACCTTTTTGGGCCTTGACCATGGTAGTTACTTTGCTGTCTATGCAGGGTCAGAAACTTCTTGGATTTCATCCAAAATAAATTCATTTGTGTTTCGAAGATGAACAAAGGTCTTATGGGTTTGGAACGACATGAGAGTAATCAATGACAGAATTTTCATTTCTGGGTGAGTTAACACTTTAAGCAGATATTTCTCTTTCTTAATCATTGACATATTCGTAATTTGTTGTAGTTGTTCTTGTAAAAAATCATCACAAATGCATGCATCCACCCATATTTTGTCTCAATTTTTGGCAGTGTGTTACAAGCACAAACCCACATGATGTCTTATTTATTTTTTGCTCTCTTACATGACCAATCAAAGGAGACAGGAAATTACCCTTCACCTAAAGCCACTTCTGTTTCGTAAACAACAACGCTATCTGTCCTGTGTTGCTCGTGATGGAGCGCTCTCTAATACACGTGTGTCTTTGTGTATAGCTGTCTGTCAGCCAGTGAGTGTTACACACGTGTGTGTTTGTGTTTGTGGGGGCTTCTGGATTGAAGCTCCTATCTCTGGTGTGCAGCTGTGAAGCAGGTCGCAGGGACACATCTCCAGCCTGTAAATATAGCACACACACGTACACACACAAGCACTGCCAAACCAGATTAACACCCAAATAAATCACCTTCAGAGATGCTCTGCTGAACATAAAGTAGAGGATCAGGCTAAAAAAAAAACCTCTCTGTACTGTCCTCACCATCTCAGCGCTCTCTTCTTAGTTAGTAGTGCATTTCGATAAGTTAAGTTTGGGATGTTTTACTTTTGGTAGAAGTGTACATCTTGGAAGATGTTCATGTTTTTGCAATCTCTTTACAGCAACTAAAGTTTAAGTGGTGATGATGTTAGTAGCCTTCCACATGATTTATTCCTTAACAGCAAATCAGCTCGCATCATTACTCTGTAATAATCTTCAGTGAAAAATGATCCTTCAGAAATAAATGCTAAGTTTTTGTTTTTAACTTTCTATTCATCAAAGAAACCTGAAAAAAATTCTACTCAGCTGTTTTCAACATAATAATAATAATAATAATATTTTTCTGAGCAACAAATCATTTCTAAAGGATGATGTGACTGGAGTAATGATGCTGAAAATTCAGCTTTGAAATCACATGAATAAATTACATTTCTAAATACATTCAAATAGAAAAGAGTTTTTTTGTCTTTTTTTTTTTAATTTTACAAATTTTTTTCTTTTAAAAACTTTAAAAACTTTTCAAACTATTCAAAACCTTTTGACTGGTAGTGTATGTAATGTATATCTTTAACCAAAAAAAATCTTCCTCCAGGAAGTGACATCATTTTGGAGGGAAATCAACAGCACAAACATGAGTAAGTATTAGCGATGCATGAAGGAGTAGTTCGTGTTAACTTAATGACTTGAGCTTTATGAATTCAAGTTACTGTAAACTCAACTACACTCTTAAAAAAAAGGTGCTTTAAAAGGTTCTTCACAGCAATGCCATAGAAGAACCATTTTTGGTTCCACAAAGAACCATTCAGTCAAAGGTTCTTTAAAGAACCATCTCTTTCTTACCTTTTTGTAATCTGAAGAACCTTCTTTCGCCAAAAAGAACCTTTTGTGAAACAGAAAGGTTCTTCAGATGTTAAAGGTTCTTTATGAAGCCATTTAGATAAAAAGGTTCTTCTATGGCATCATGAAGCACCTTTATTTTTAAGAGTGTAATTGGAAGCAAGTTACAATTAATAAACTTCAAAAGCCATAAAAACATCCCAGAAGTCTCAAAATAAAGTGACTTTATTCATCCCACATCATGTGGGTGCTTTTGAGCTGTTAAGCAGCATGTTTGGCAAATGCGTTACTTATTTGCCACGTTCATGGCATGCTTCACGTTTTCCCGTTCATTGTTTTCCTTCACAAATCCGGCATGAATTTAAAGCCCTTGTAAATGCTGCGGCTCGCGTTTGCTAGTTAAGAAATGTTTCTGAGGAATTTCCAGCACCAGTCTCTGATGTAATTACATTTTCTGCTTTTGTAATAGTAAGACGTTGCATGACAGTTCAATATTCTTGGCTAACATCTGTGCCGTACATGGCTGCAATGTTTTTAAATAGGTGATTAGCATACTGTAACATGAAAATATCCTTTGAAAGAAGCCTTTTATGTTATATGGGAACTAGAATATGACAGAACCTGTATACATGTCAGAATAGAAGTAAAAAACATTATTTTCACCAACAAGGTGTGGAAATGGTTTGCTTTTGACAGGTAGATGTTTAACTACACCATTATGTGGGCAAAAACATTCTCAGAACTGTTTCTGAAAAGTCCATTTTTTACCAATGTTTTCTAATGCTGATTTGCTAATGGAAAGTATAGGCAATTAGCATCAAACTTCTAGAATTCAGTAGCGTGTTCTTGCTACTTATTTTTCACTGTAATGGAGACCTAGAATATTACAGTTTAATTCAGGGTCACATCATTTCCAGACTCAAACTTCATATGTCTATTTCAACTAATTACTGCACCAAAATTACATTTCAACCATGCACAACTGATCACTTGGCTCTCTTTGAGTAAAGAATTTTAATTTTCAACTCATTTTTACGGTCGAGAGGTTAGTTAGTGAATGCGCTGCGGCCAACTGATAAATTATGCTTACCTAAATTAGATGTTTTAAAAATTGCTTGAGGAAAATAGCCTCTTATTTCATACCCGAGCACAGATGGTGTCAACCAAAATGAGTACTGGAAAATAAAACAGCTCACAATGGAATTAAATACGCTATACTGAGTGCCGGTATTTAGCAGCTAACGGTCTGATCACACTGTACGGTTCATTACAAAATCCTGCCCTTCCTTTATTACATTTCCACCTGTTGAATTTATTAAGTAATGATAAGATATAATTATTTAGACTTTCTTCATATTGCTCACCATTACTTTACGTCATTATTTTTTTGCCATTCTGTTTGGTGCAACAGTAGTTCAGCTTTAAATGCTATTGTAAAATACCATGGTATGAATTTCAGCATAGTATTACCATGGTACCATGTCAAAAACATGAGAATTTTCTGTATTTTTCCTAGTGTAAAACATTCAAGTATCCAGGAAGCAGCTAAAAACACCCTCTCTTTCAGCAGACATGAGCACGCTTCTAAATACAGTATGCTATTTTCAGATAAATTGCTTTTATAGAGGCTTCTGATCATTTGGAGGCAATAAGTCGCTCAGATCAGGTGAGGCTCTAGTGGAGGGAGAAAAAAAAAAAAAAAAAAAAAAAATTCAAAATAAAGTGAGAAATTTAGCATGGATTGGATACCACAGATTCCTTTTTGTTTGTAATACAAATGCTGATATCACAGTATTAAAAAGGCATTGAGGTTTAACACGATTTGTGGTTTAAAAATGAAATAAAGCCCAAGCGAGCACGGCTTTATTGCAGAGAGAGGAAATTGTGCTCTCCTATCCCCTCGCAGTTCATTTGCAGTCATTCTCCACAAAATCAATTTTCAATTTCCTCCATGGGAAAGCACCTTGCTGCACGCAGCAACAGCCATGCTATTTGCGCTTCATTAGCCTAGCCCCACATTAGTTTTTTTCTTTGAAGATTGTGTACTTTAAGAGCAATTCTGAAATTTTTCACAGCTAACGTTGCATTACTTAAGTTAATGTCCACCGGGTGATGTTTCGCATGGGTTCTGAATTTCACTTAGTGCCAAGGCAACTTCAGCTAATGTTTCAGCCTAGACTGCAATATACAAGCATTTACTGCTAACTGTGTTCTGTGTCTTTAGTAGGGGCGTTTATTGAAAATGAGTATCAATGGCTGTGACATGAATTGTTCTAATCTAATGTGCATCTGACAGTGTAACATAAGCATGCAAATAAGCATGGTAAATAAGTAGTGCTTTTATTGAAGTGACTTGCAGCATACTTATTAAATGCCGCAACTCAATAAAAGAATCCGCTGAAAGTCTGTATTACGTTGAGAAAGCTATCCATTAGCGTTTGCATTCATCTCAATGGCTTATATTTGATAAATGTCATGTAACTGATACAATACAGTATGCGAAAGCTCTTTGCAGGAGATAGCTGCAAAATGTTTGCATATTATTTATTACATTTTTATATACTGCAAAGAATGTATTTAGTCAGAATCCACATCTTTTTACTGGCAGTCAATGATGAAATATTTTGCAAGCATAATGGTATAGTTAAGACATTTACCAGCTGGACCATTTTAACCAGCTGAACCTTGACCTCCTGCTTGGACTGATTTTATTGAAGAAAAAAAAAGTAATAACTATTCCTCAATGAAAATAACATTGAATTGCAGTTATGGAAAAAAGGTGAATTCCTCAGATCTCTTTGTCCCTTTGACACTCTGTCAAGTCTGCTGTTGGTAATTGCTCTGAAACAGGTGGGAAAAGGCGCTGAGAGACATTTGGTTTTCAGGAGGTAATTGAGAGTCTTTCTCTGTTCTAAGACGGCGAACCGGCAAGAACAAAAATGCACAGATGGGCCCTGATGGTCTATTCAATTGGGAACATGAAATGGCTTAAAAAAGATTATATTGCTGGAAAAGACAGCAGTCCACTGGTAGAAAGTAGTCATACGAGGGCTGTGTTTTAAATTTAGGCTGATTTGAATCAAATTAATTACATGACATGCTGATTAATTAATCGCAGTCACGTATGCAAATATTTGCAGAGAAAACAATGAAATTAATTCAAAGAGATTACATTATTGTGGCATATTCATTAAAAATATATTACAAAAGGTGGCTTTAGAAGACAGATCTATTGGCAATGGCAATTTTCATAGAGACTGCCATTATGTCTGTGCTTTGTACATTTTTACACAATCTTGAAGTGCATTTCCCCTCAGAATTGGATTTTGTGACTTGAATTGACAGGAAAACATTTAGTGTTTATTAACACCGGCAGCAAAAGCAATAAATAATAATAATAATAAAGAACTGAGGAAAACTTGTAAACAGAAAATGTCAAATACAAGGTTGTCTGCTGTCAATAAAAGCAAGAGAGAGACACTGACGAAATGTTCTGTAAATAACACAAGGTGCACACACCCCCTGCTGCATTTACTTTGGCACATCTCTGTATGCTAGGATCCCCTGTTTTATTATTTTTATAGAATTAAGTCAGCCTCTGAGGAGAAGTCTAGGCCGCAGTTCCTGCCTCATTTAGGTGCAGTCGGTACCGGTTTGCTGTAGATGCAGCCAGGTTGTGGCAAAAGAGAGAGACAGAAGACAACAAAAGAGAAGTTCTTAATCCAGGGAAAGCTTGTTGTCTTGCTTTGGAGTGGAACAGAGAGACATTTCTGGCAGATTCTGGGAAGACGGCACTACATTCTCAAACCCTGACTAAAATAAGACTGCTGAGGTAGTGAAAGAGATGTTGTGAGTTCAACATAACTGAAACTTAGAATTTTGATTATCATGGACACTAATTTTTAATTTTGATTTTACTTTAAAAAAAAAAGTGAAAGAATTATCACCAACTTCGATCTATTGCATATGGAAGCTTGTTTCTGCAACTGAATAAATGATAAAAAAAAGATTATTGTGACTTTTTATCTTATTGTTTCTCAGATTTGTGAGATATAAACTTGCAATTGCAAAAAAAAGGTCACATTTATATCTCACAATTCTTACTTAACTCTCAGTAGTGTGTTAAAAAGTCTGAAATGTGAGATACAAACTCACAATTCTGAGAAAAATAGAACTGTGAGTTTATATTACGCACTTCTGACTTTATAACAAAAAAAGTCAGAACTGCAAGTTTGTATCACGCAATTCTGAGAATAAAAGTCAGAATTGCGAGTTCATGTTTCACAATTCTGATTTTAACTCGCAATTGTGAGTTTATACGACACAATTCTGACTTTTTTTTTTCTCGCAAATGCGAGTTTGTATCTTGCAATTTTGACTTATTTTTCTCAGAATTGTGGGATATAAACATGTAATTCTGAGAAATTAAGTGCATGATTTAAACTTGCAATTGCGAGAAAAAAGTCAGAATTGTGACAATGACCTTTTTTATTTTTTATTCAGGGGAAACAGGCGTACATAATCTTGAGTTGAAGCACTCACAAAAAACAATCAGTGAAGCTTTCTACACTGTATGCATGAATGATCTTTTTTTTTTTTTAATCATACGTACATCTGCACTTTTTGTTCATAAAGAGAGAATTCGCAAGAGTGCAGAATTTAGTCAGTGAGCGTGCACAAAAAGTCTGGCGTTTCAGCGATGACTCATCTGAACACCTCTGATTGTTCATTGCATTCCTGAGCTCAACAGAATTGTGCGTGATTGTTTTTAATGCGCAATGCTGTAAAACGTAAAAATAAATAGGATGCAACATGAGCAAATCTAAACTTAATGCCGCAGTCAACACTTTTAGCACACTTTATTTTTATAACAGATGTGATAAATAGTTTTTCAGGTGCATTTTTGTCCAATTTGGTGGCATTTTTGCCCCAAGTCCCCATGGCCAGGGGATGACTAAGCCTTACTCCAGCCTTACACACGCTCTGCCTGATTGCAATAATGCACTTGGAAATAAAAATGTGTGCGTAAGGGTACAGAGGCAGAAATATGTTGAGGCAGAAATATGTTTTTTTTTTTTTTGGAACTTGAATTTTGCACTTGAATTACTTGGTGAACTTGCTTCAAAACTCTTTTGACTCAAGGCTCAGTCGTTTTATTCAGCTTTTTTTTTGTTTGATTTCTAGCCATGGTCTCTTTCTGGTCTCTTTGCACGTATCATGCAAGAGTTGTCGGGTCCATGACATTGAAGTTGAAAGACTGGATGTAACTCTACCCAGACAAGGTCAGTAAGTGATTCTATCAAACTAGTCTGATGCTACCACTTATAATCATTCTGTCTGAAAGAGTGTGTTTTTAATGTTTGTTTCCTGGTTCGGTGCATTTCCAAACCAAATGCCTTTCTGTAGTCACTTTTTTAAAACACACACACATACAGCATATAATCTTTAGATATCAGATGGGTGAATTTAATTATAATGTTCTTTAGATAAAGAAGAAGAAGAACCTAACTAATGCTTTACAAATCCAGAACAAACAGAATGCATTCAGACACTACAGAAATACTGGGGTAAAAATCTAAACAATTTTTAAAGGAACATTCTGGCTTCAATTCCATTTTAATACATTAGTTATGCTTCTAGGTTCTTCCTCTTTATCTAAAACCCATTATATTCAAATTCATCCAGCCGATATCTGAAGAGCACAGTAAAGCAAAGACCCTTTGTTAGAGCCTCAAAAGCCACTAAATGGCTACGTATAATAATTCAATTTGATAGCTTTGTGATTCGGTGCTACAATTAAACCCAGGTGATGTGTGCGACTAAAGATCCCAGCCTTTGTGAGCGTTTTCAAGAGGATCAGAGAAGGCACAGGCTGATCTTGGACCTGTCAGCCAAGCTACACCATCAGCATTTCTCATTTATCTTTAATGGGCTCTCGCTGACACGGGTCCTGTCAGATCTGACTTCTCAGCTGAGTATTAGCTCAGCCACACTGTTTCAAAGAGAAGCAGGACCTGGCGTGTTTGATCAGGCCTGTCAGCCTGTCGGTACACAAGCGTTGCAGGGCTCGACCAGGAGCGAGTTCAGAGAATGTGAGAGGAGTTAGACCTTCACCAGCCTGACCAAGCAGAAATTCAGAAAAAAATCCATACAGTAGTAGGCATCCATATTTTTTACTTGTTTCACCTGTCATACCTGTATTTTTTTACAGCATATGACTATTTATGTACCTTCTGGCAGTTTTTGAAATAATATATTTAATAAACACTGCATTAAAGATGCAGACATATACACACACACACATATATATTCATTCAATTCGAGTACTCAATTTTAAGAAAAAAACTCGACTGCAGTGTACCATGTGGAGTAACTGGCAAAATTAGGAACGTTAAAGGAGAAGTCCACTTCCAGAACAACAATTTACAGATAATGTTCTCACCCCCTTGTCATCCAAGATGTTCATGTCTTTCTTTCTCCAGTCGTAAAGAAAATATGTTTTTTGAAGAATACATTTCAGGATTTTTCTCCATATAATGGACTGATATGGTGCCCCAAGTTTGAACTTCTGAAATGCAGTTTAAATGCGGCTTCAAACGATCCCGAATGCATTTGTAAATGATCCCAGCCGAGGAAGAAGGGTCTTATCTAGTGAAACGATCTGTCATTTTCTTAAAAAATTTATATACTTTTTAACCTCAAACGATCATCTTGTCTATGTCTGTGAGACCTCTGTTTTTCCGGGTCAATACAGTTAGGGTCTGTCGAAAAACTCTGGTCGTATTTTCTCCCTCAGCTTCAAAATTGTCCTATATCGCTGTTTTACCTTTTTGGTTAAGGGTGTTTGATCTTCTTTGCATGTTCACTTTGCAAAGACTGGGTCGGAACTTCTGCAGTGATGTGGGATGATTTTGAAATGATTTTTGAACGCTACGATTAAATAAATATATGAAATGCAAGTTTAATATGTACGCGCTTCTCAAAGCAGTTCTGTTCACATTAAATGCTGCTCCACACGAACTGAACATGAACATTATTTACATTATTTAGCATCTCAAACTTCATCTCCGAATATTATATTGTTCATCTGGGAACGCGATGTTTGCCATTTTATCACATTTGTAAGTCATTTATAAACCTATGCAAACACAGGAGAATACATCAGTATCTTTCTCGATATGCTAACTGTTTCTTGCGATTTCAAAATAAAAGCTTTTACACAAGAGTTTCCGTGTTTTGATGTCCACATGTTCAAAAAATTTCAGTGGCTGTAGCATTTCTGTCGTAAAGAAATGGCTAAATATTAAAGAGTAAGTGGAAATTTGAATTAAATGTTGTTTAGTCAATATTAAACAAGGATTAGATCACATTGTAATGTGTAAAAAACAATCGTTAGGCCGCTGGCGCCCTCTGCAGTCATTTGATATAATGCATAATATACATTAGTTCTACTGTTTATAATACATTATGTATTTTCACAGTTTTGTTCAGTAAAACCATATGATTACTTGCTTTTGATACTTTCTTTGAACCAATTATTATTGCCTCATTGCTATTATATATGTATTTTAAGTCATTTTAAAGGCTATCGTTAGCTTTTAGGTCTATTTTTATTACCCTCCCAAATTTTTTATATCCGGTCACTCGATTAATCATCAGAATAATCGACTGATTATTCCATTACCAAAATAATTGTTAGTGACAGCTCTAATTAATTTTAAAATATTTGAATATTTAAGCTTATAACTACAAATTTGCCTATATTATCCAGTCAAATCTTGACCACCCAAGGGTTGGCTAGTTAGCAATGAGCCAGTTTTTCCCTGCTGGTAGATTTTTTTTAAGGTCCTTGTCATCTTTGTCAATTTTTAATGCTTTGAAAACTGTTATGATACATATCATGCATGTCAGAATTATTCCAACATTACAGTTGTCGCATAATCACACATGCATCTCTGTTAGAAATCCATTAACAAACAAAAGCAAGCGGTTAAGCCATTTCACTTAAGCTATGGAACATAAACCTCACAAATACTCTCCATCCAACTCGATCCCTAGGAGCCGCTGAGTTGAATAGTTTTCATGTTTCAAAATGCATCGTACAGCGCTTCCCAACACCTCAATAACTGTGCAATCTTGCAAATTGCATCCAAAACGATTCTCTACGGATGGCGTTTCTTCTCGTAAATCCATTCAATCAGCGAAGCCTTTAGCTACCGTCTTCATAGAATACTAATGAAACTCAACTTGTTATCATATAAATAAGAAACACAATGGCTACAAATCATAGGTGATTGTCTATACATCAGTGCACCGCAACAATGCATTCACAGACCTAGACGCTGGAAGCATCACACTGCGTGTTTCCTAGCTGCATAATCACCTCCTTCTTCAGCTCTTACTGCTCAGACAGTGGCCGGTACTTCTGCGAGCTAATAAATATTTTGTTACGAAGCAAAAAGTTCAGGAACTTGGTAAAATAATCATTGGCATGCTGCGAAAAAAGTGAGTGATGCCCGTCTCATGAAAATACATAAACCCATCACGTCTCTTCTCCCAAGGATAGACTCGTCTTGTAGTGCCTGGGAGAATTGATGGTTTTCGAGCTGCCTTACCCGTATAAATCCTGTCTGACATTCATAATTTATTATTTAAAACCTAGCAGTTACAATTACAGCCTGTATAATGCCGCTCTAAAAGTCTGCGTTCCTTCCTTAAAGATGTTGAAATGAGATAGATGTTAACAGCCGTCGGTGCTGGGGAAAATATTTCAAACCCCCAAATCCCAAGCTAGTCATACCTACAGAACATAACTACAGTCAAACAAACCATTTGAAAAAGTAGTTAGATATAATACAAGTTACTAAAGAAACTTTTTATGGCTACACTGAAGCTATTTAAGAAAGATGAATCCAAATTTTCTTTCTTCTGTGAAATAAAAGATGAGATATCTCAGTATTAAGTCTCTAGCTTTGTGTGAGAAACAGAGCGAATGCTTCATTTTTCATCAATAATCTTCATCTCAGTAAGCTGTTAACTCAAAATCTTTGTCTGGAATGAGTCAGTGAGTTAAACTGATTCAAATGACTCTAAATGAATCATTCAGTCCATTTTGTGAATATCTAGCTGAAGAGAATTATTCACTTACTGATCTTGTTTCAGCTATTATACAACTTCAGATGAGTTATATAGCACGCAAGTCATATGAACTACTTTTTATGGGGCTGTTAAGACTTTCCTTTGTCATTTTGTTGAGTTTATTCTCTCATTTTGAGAGAAAACAGGAAAACAATAAAGTGTAAAAAAGTAAAAAATAAAGTGTAATAAAAAGTAAAAAAGATTTCTTGGTAACCAATAAGTTACCAAAAAGATTTAATGAAAACTAAAACTAAAGGGGAAAAAAAACCTAAATGAAACATATAAATTTAGAAAATGTAAAAAGGTCTTGGTAAATAATAAGTTAACCTTAAATAACAAAATAACTACAACTAAATAAATAAATAAAAATGAAAAATATAAACTTAGAAAATGTAAAAAAGGAAAACAATAAAGTGCTGAAGGTTTGGAATGGAGTGAGGGTGAGTAAATTATTATTTTATTTTTAGATACACTATCATAAATGTTCATTTAACTACAAAAAAAAAGTAAAATGCCTTGCTTCAAATTAATCTGTTGATTGTTTATGAACCACTTCACATGAACCTTTAGAACAATGAGATTAAATAAATATTAGAATATGACAGAAATTTGTAGTTCATAGTGTTATATGGTAATTTAGTATTTTTATTCAGCAAATAACCATTTATTTGATCAAAAGTGACTGTTATTACATGTATAATGTTACAAAAGATTTCCCGTTTCAACTAAATGCTGTTAATTTGAACTTTAAATCAAAGTACCATGGTTTCCACAAAAACTGTTTTCAGCGTTCAAAACAATAAGAATTTATTTATTTATTTTCCATTTTTCTCATTTATTTATTTATTTTTGAGCAGCAAATCAGCATATTAGAATGATTTCTGAAGGATCATGTGACACTGAAGACTGGAGTGATGGTGCTGAAAATTCAGCTTTGCATCACAGGAATAAATTACATGTAAAAATATATTCACATAGAAAACAGGTATTTTATATTGAAATAATATTTCACAATATCACTGTTTTTATATTCTTACCAACCCTAAACGTTTAGTTATTAACATTGCTATGTTTAGTTAGCAGCCCTGGCAGCCACACTTGTCAGCTGATTTTCTTTATGTTTTTGTCTTCCACCCCTCTGGTTATGCAGTCGATCTTGGCTGCTGTTCTGCCAGTTCCCTTCATATTTATAACTTTCACAATTTCACCCCTCCACACGGAAACCAATAACAAATTCAGCGGGAGAAGCCCATGATTCAATTCCCTTTAATATTTCCTTATTACCCGTAGCGCTGGGGTGTCAGTGCTTAGAGACGGGGCGGCGCTCGTTCCCTGACCTGGTTTGATGAAGTCACAAAGGACAGTGGGTGGCGGCAACCTCGGTTACTCAACGACACCGTGATGAAACCCAGCCTCGAAAAGCATCAGCGACAGGTGGATTTAAATGACATCAGAGCAGAGAGACACTCCTGCTCCAGCAGGGCTGAAAGCTCGACGGCCGCGTGGTCATTTTTCAAGGGCAGTGATGTGTGATGAGGAGAAGAGGTGTGAGAAATTGCAGTGCTAAGAACACAGGAGGGGAGGATGTGGAGACTCTCTATCCTCAGGAGAACAGACCCTCACCTCAGGTTCATGTGCTGCTAGTGTTTGTCATTTTGAACTGAATAGAGTTCAGACTCATAAAGAAGACTGCTTACCAAAGCACCAAATTGGTTTTGGCGAGCGAAGGTACTAGCTAGTTTCATTTTTTTTTTTTTTTTTTTTGGTAATCGAAATAAACTTGAAATACAATATAAATATTAGATGAAAATAAATAAATAAATAAATAAATAAATTGTTGTCTTGGTAACTAAAAAGCTACCAAAATTACTAAAATGACTAAAAGTAAAACTGAAGAGGAAAAAAATAAGCTAAAGAAAGCACCTAGAAAATGTAAAAATTAGAAATGTTGTCTTGGCAACAATAACTAATAAGATTCTTCTTTTGAAAACTAAAACTTAAGAAAAAAATACATAAATAAATGAAAAAAATAAATGTAGAAAATGTAAAAAAAAAAGTTGTCTTGGTAACTGATAAGTTAATCTTAAGTACTAAAATAACAAACTAAATAAATAAATAAAAATGAAAAATATAAACTCTTGTCTTTGCAACAATTTGATGAAAAAAAAAAAATGGAAATGTTGTTTTCGTAACTAATAAGTTAACCTTAAGTACTAAAATGACAAACTAAAACTGAAGAAAAAATAAAGCCAAATGAAAAACATTAATAAAATAAAATAAAAAATGTAAAAATTAGAAATGTTGTCTTAACAACGATATAAATATTAGGGGGAAAAACATAAAAAAAAAAAAATAGAAATGTTGTCTTTGCAACAATATAAATAAATAAATAAATAAAAAATATAAACTTAGATAATTTAAAAATTAGAAATGTTTTCATTGCAACAATATAAATATTAGATAAAAAAAAGTAAATTTGTAAGTTAATCTTAAGTACTAAAATGAGTAAAACTAAAACTGAAGAAAAAAATAATGCTAAAAAAAATGTAAAATGTAAAAATTAGAAATGTTGTCTTGGCAACAACATAAATATTGGATTTTTTTTTTTTTAAATGTAAGAATAAAAAATGTCTTGGTAACTAATAAGTTAACCTGAAGTACTAAAATGACTAAAACTGAAGGAAAAAAAAAATAAAGCTAAATGAAAAACAAATTTAGAAAATGTAAAAATTAGAAAAGTTTTCTTGGCAACAATAATATTAAATAAAAAAAACCCAGGAATGTTGTTTTGGTAACTAAGTACTAACATGGCTAAAACTAAAACTGAAGGAAAAAAAAAAAGAAGAAGAAAAAGCTAAATGAAAAACAAATTATGAAAATGAAAATAAAACTTAAAACAACTGAAAAATTTGGCGCTAGCGCCTTAGCTAGGAAGGAAAAATTTGTTAATGCTTTTCTAATCCTTTAACAAATGTCTTTTGCCACAAAGATGAGATATTTGCAAATATGCAAAAGAAAAACAGCTAAATAATTCCATAAAGCCATATGGACAATAGTATACGTCACGGGTAATGTATAGTCATCCGGTTATTACTGCAAAACAAACCCCATCAGGGTGATCTTGCTCACAGAATCTTGCTTATTACACGGCTACTTAGCAAATAAACAAACAAACGCTCATGAATTATTAACCAAGTTAGCATTATCTCAATATATGAGAAGAAACAAGTGAAACAAGCTATGGAGGAAACCATTCAAATATAGTTTAACAAAATATATATTTAATAAAATAACGCAAAATTCAGTTTCATCCCCTCTTTAGGTCGCCGCAAAATGATGTGTGTGTGAAGAGCTGTAATTGGATCTTCTTAGAGACCTTCAGAAGGACTCATGCACCGTACAATTCAATCTAGTCACTTTGCAGCCATCAAACCTTCAACACAAACATTTCATCATCAGTTTTTGGCGCGCCACAAAACAAGCCACATGTATTTACACAATTAAATTAGCACGTCCGTCTTCGAGAGGCAATTACTTAGAGAATGGTTACGTCTGGCGAAATTGTTGCCTAATCATAGAAGATGCATCATGCCTCGCATCAGACGCTGACCTTCACAGTCGGCTTGCGCGACTTAAAATTAATCACAAAAGATTGTGTTCAAAGAAAATTGCTATCTTCTGGCACATGCAATTATTGTGTTGCATAACCATTATCATAGTGACCTTATACAGCGTGGTAAAAATACTGCTCTTGTCGGCTTTTATTGGAGGTGTGAAAAGCTCGCCGCAGCCACCGTGTAATTGTGTGTATGCTTATACAATGTGGCCCTTACACACCGGGCCAAAGAGTGTATATCAGGAAAGCACGAACCTCTGGCAATTTTGCTAAATGACATTGTGCTTTTTGTCGTCTAACCCCTATGATTGGCCCTGTTGGAGGAATAGCAAATAATGGCAGAAATGTACTGAGAAATGATACTATTAGAGGGAATCTGGGCCATGCTGTTTGGAGTTATCTGTGCTGTCTGAGAAAGAGGGACTGGAGCTTGGCTTTGAATTGCCTGGACATGTGTGATTGGCAATCAAACCTGGTCCAGCTGTCTCTTTTGTTGTAATGTGTGTAATGTGGGTTCAAGTCAAGGTGGTGTTGCCCAGAGGCTTCAGTAATATGATGATGATGATGATCATCATCATCATCTTTGTTCTTCAGTGAGCTGCATACAAGAACATCAGCCCTTCTACAGTGACTGTCTGAATTTAGAGCCAGTTTTACCTTCCAACAATGTCTATTCCGATGATCTTATCTAGTATTATCCAGTGCTACAGGAGCAAAAGTTTAGGGTCAGTAAGATCTGTCATTGTTTTTGAAAGGATTCTCTTGTGCTCACTGAGACTGTATTTATTGGATTAAAAATACAAGAAAAACTGTAATATTGTGAAATATTTTTACAATTTGAAATAACTGCTTTCTATTTGAATATATTTTAAAATGTAATTTATTCTTGTGATGCAAAGCTGAATTTCAGCATCATTACTCCAATCTTCTGTGTCACATGATCCTTCAGAAATCACTCTAATAAACATTTCTTAATATCATTAAAGTAGGAAATAGTTGTGTTGCTTCATATTTTTGTGGATATAAGAACAGCATTTATTTGAAGTAGAAACATTCCATTATGTAACATTATAAATACTTTTTCTGTTACTTTTGATCAGCTTACTGCACCCTAACTGTATATAAGTATTATTTCATTATTCTTGACCCTATACTTTTATATATATATGTGTGTGTGTGTGTGAAGAGCTGTAATTGGTATATATATCAGCTGTATATATACACACACACACACACACACACACACAACCAGTCAAAAGTTTTTGAACAGTAATGTTTTTAATGTATTTTTTAAATAAGTCACTTCTGCTCACCAAGCCTGCATTTATTTGATCCAAAGTACAGCAAAACAGTAACATTTAAAAAAACAATTCTATTTAAAATAACTGTTTTCTATTTGAATATATTTTAAAATTTAATTCCTGTTATTTCAAAGCTGAATTTTTTGCATCATATTAGTCACATGATCCTTTAGAAATCATCATTCTAAAACTCTGATTTGCTTCTCAAAAAACAAAAAAAAAAACACATTTATTATTATTATTTTTATTATTGTGTAAACGGCTGAATAGATTTTTTTTTAAGATTTCTTGGATTAATAGAAAGTTCAGAAGAAGTTCAGAAGTAATGTCTTTTGTGACATTACAAATGTTGTTTTTTTTTTAGAGTACTAAATAAATAAATATGATACTGACTCTAAGCTTTTAAATGGTAGTGTATAATGTTACAAAAGCTTTTTATTTCAGATGAATGCTGATCTTTGGATCTTTCTATTCATCAAAGAATTCTGAAAAAAATGTACTCAACTGTTTTAAATATAGATAATAATTTTAAAAATTCTTGAACAGCAAATCAGCATATTAGAATGATTTCTGAAAGATCATGTGACAATGAAGACTGGAGTAATAATACTGAAAATTTAACTTTGATCACAGGAATAAGTTGCATTTAAAAATATATTCAAACTGAAAGCAGTTATTTTAAATAGGGGTTGCGTTAACCGGAATTTTTTTTTTAATCAGTGACAGAAAAATCTGAAGGCCGTCCGTCACTGACAGATTACACAGAGGGTGATCTATTGTAAATTGTAACTGTAGTTCCCGTCCCTGTCCAGTTGCGCGCTCCAGTGTAACAGCAGAGCACTGGATCTAGAACAAAAATGAAACATTCACGAATTTTTTGCTATGCGTTTGATCACGCACAGCGAGTAGCCAGCCAGCGATCTATCACGCCACATTAAAAAGCACCAAAACAGTATTTATTGCTTGAATTTTGTAATGAAATGGACAGAATTTGAAGTCTGAGGCGCACTGTATGTACTGTTCATTCATCAACTGAAAACAGCATAAACCAAAAGATTGATTGGGATTTAAGAATCGATACTGGTTCATAAAAATGAGAATCTCTTAAAACTGAAAAATCGAAAGTCTCTTCATCTGTTCTCCAAAATAAATGCAAAATAAAAGCCTATTTGCTTGTCATGTAGGTTCATGATAAAAAATGTAAAAATGTGAACAAAAATAAAAGCTATTAAATGTGTTGTTATAATTAAAATATGACCGGTAACATAGATTATGACGGAATTTTTACAAAGTCTAACGCATATATATATATATATATATATAGCTAGTTCATTATGACTATATCAAATACATAAAACTCCAGTTTAAAATTATTTACTTTTTTGTTGCGTTCATTGAGTGACTCCCCAACACACATTTCCTTTATTCAGCTCTGTCCTGTTTTTGAACTAACCTCTTTTTCCAGTTTGTTTTCTCTCTCTGTCACCTTCAGTCTACTGTACATGTTTCTCCTACTCTCTTTTGTCCCATACGGCCTCTCCTTACCCACCCTGCCGCAGTCCGTCTCTCTCTCAGGAATCAATAGAACCTGAAATATTCCCTCTTCTCTCTCTCTGCCCTCCTCATAGCTCCATGAGCACAGGGCTGTTTCTGAATCCGCTGGCTGACCTCCACTTGTATCAGAATCAGCCACCATCTGCAAGGCCCGCAGCCTCTCAGTCCTACAGTCATGCGCCGCCTACCTCTGAGCGTCTCCAAACAGCCCTGACTCTATGCCAAGAACCTCCGCCAACACCAGAGCCTGACAGACAGGGGCACATCCGTCTCTCTGACCGCTTTCCCTGCTTTCAAGGTCGGAGAGAGGGGAAAAAAAAATCTCTGTACTTGACCCAAATTGCTCGCCATCTCGTGCCACTCGACGTAATGTTGCCATTATGTGCCAAATGGGTAACCTTGACAAATTAAAATGTGTAATTCCCAGTGGATGCGTGATTCCTTGTTGCAAGCCCAGATTTAGAATTGAATTTGAAATGATTGACATTAAGGGATTGGCAGAGGAAGCACTCCAAAGTGTCTTACAAATGACTCTGAACAGATTGTCATTCATAAAGTCGTTTTACAGGCTGTCTAATGAATTCTACTCTGTCATGGCTTTAACTGTAATTCCTAATGTCTTTTCATATTGCTTTTTCCAAAACTATTACCCTGAAGTATTCCATTTTGGGGTATAACTCTTTCACATTGTTCTCCGGGCACGAATCATGAGCTGGGATATTAAAAGCAAGCAAGCAACCAGTACACATTAGAATTGTGGCAACCAGTAATTGTTATTCTGATTTTAGCTTTACTGTACTCAATGACAGTCAGAGTTGATCTGATCATACTAATTCAATCATGCCTGGGCATTTACTGCATTTATCTCAGCCTGCAGGTTTGTGTTAATGTCACGGCCATCAGTTCATCATGCTGGATAAGGTTGCGTTCTGTGCCAACCAGCCCGGCTCTTGTCTCATACCATCATGTCAAGGCAGTCATTTTTGGATTTTTTTTTTTTTTTTTTAATAATTATTAGTAATGTATATTTTTTTATTTATTTAGAGCTTTTTATGCTTTGGAAAGAAGTTGCTTATACTCATTTATGTGATCAAAATTACAGTATAAAAATGGCAAAATTGACAAATATTATTAGAATTTAAAATAACTATTTTGTATTTGAATATATTTTCAAATGTATTCAAATTTTCAGCATCATTACTCCAGTCTTCGGTGTCACATGCTCTTTTTGAAATCATTATTAATTTGTTTGTTTATTTATTTATTTATCTATTAAAATTTTGAACATTTTATGTTTTGGAAAGAAAGTGGCTTATACGCAGCAATGCTGCATTTGTTTGATCACATTTGTTTGATATTTTGTATTTAAATATATTAAAAAAATTGAATTTATTCCTGTGACACAATGCTGAATTTTCAGCATCATTACTCCAGTCACAGTGTCACATGATCTTTCAGAAATCATTATATATTTTTATTTGTTTGTTTGTTTATTTGTTTTATTTTGAATGTTTTATGTTTTGGAAATAAATCACTTATGCTCAGCAAGGCTGCATTCATTTATTTCAAAATTACAGTATACAAAATCTTTAAAATATCTGTATTTGTATACATTTTAAAATCTAATTTATTCCTGGGTGGCTGAATTTTCAGCATCATTACTCCAGTCTCAGTGTCACGTGGTCCTTAAGAAAACATTATTTATTTGTTTGTTTTATTTTGAACATTTTATGTTTTGTAAAGAAGTAATTTATGCTCAGCAAGGCTGCATTTATTTGATCAAAATTACAGTATACAAACTGTAAAACTGTAAAATATTATTAACATTTTAAACATCTAATTTGTATTTGAAAATATTTAAAAATCTAATTTATTCCTGTCTGGCAAAGCTGAATTTTCAGCATCATTACTCCAGTCTTCACATGATCCTTCAGAAATCATTCTAATATGCTGATTTGAAAAGCATTAATTTATTTATTGCTTTTTACATTTACATTTACTTTACAAAATACATTTAGTCTCGTGCAGTCTTACAGCAATCACCTCTCAGATATGTACTGACATTGGCACTGACATGCTATCATCTTGTTAAAGGTTCATTCAGTTGTGATCATTTAGTAGATTTTTCTTCATCTGTCAGTCGTGTAATCTATAATTAAAGCAACACAGTGCAATCAAGCACAATTCCACATGTGATTTTCAATGAGATCAAAGCGTCAATTTCTTGATTTTCTCCCCAGCCTCCCCGTGCGGCCCACGCAGCAGTGCAGTCCAATCTTCTGACAACCTTGGGTGAGCTTTACTTTGACTGATATCGCTGGCAGCGGCTCTCCATAGGTTCCTCACATATACCACAGGTTTAAAAAAATAATGTTTATAAACAGTGTTAATAATTCATCAGTGCTGACCTGCCTCGCAATGGCCTTGCTGTGAGAGGGGGATTAATAATTTGTGGATGTGAGAGAAAAGCCCGCCGGCGGACAGAATTGACTGACAGACGCTATGAAGTGATTGCTGCGACAGACAGGCCGGACTACCGGACCACTACAACTTTCTAGTGATGGAGCGACCACCTTTACAGCAGGGCCCGTGGCTCTACCGCTGCATTTTTAACCTTGTGTAGTAACTAAAAAAATCTTGGAATAGAAAATTGTCACTGTTTTTTGCAATTTCAATAAGCAACATTTACAAAATCTACAAGGGAAACAATATTGTAGGGCTTGGTAAATCTTTTATGTGTCAGAAATAAGTCTTATGCTCACCAAGGCTGCATGTATTTGACTGTTATTAATAATATCTAGTAATATTCACTGCAGAAAGGTTTTGTTTTTTTTAAGGATTCTTTGATGCATAGAAAGTTCAAAAGAATAGAATAACAGTGAACAAAATGGACTAAACCCTATATCATTTCCAATTCCTGTAATTTATTTCATAATTCACTGAAAATTGTGGTCGAATGAATTACTTTTTTGTCCTTTTCATCCAATCCACTTTTGTTGTCATTTTTTATTTTTATTTTTGTGAACTATTGCGTTAATTTAAATCGAGATGTGCTTGTTTGTCTTGGTGATGTGAAATTAGCATTTAAGCGTAGCACTAACACTACAAGCTTTTCTTTTTAAAGAAGACTCTTTTGCCTCTTCATTTGAACAAGCTTTTCCAGCACATGAAGGAGGATAATTGCTGTGTCGTGTGTGAAATAGCAAGAAGAGTTATAATGGTTAGTCCACAATGCAACGGATGCTTCACCTATTAGCCCACGCAACATGCTAACAACACAGTGTTTACTCAAGGATTACATTTCTTTAGCGCAGCCGGAAACACATTTGGTGCTGAGGTTCTTTTTTCATTCCTGTCAAAATTACTTTTTCAAGAAAAACAGCCCCTACTGAGCCCTTGTGTAAAATTGAGGACAATTACTTTGGTGTGAAAATTACCCATTCCTCTTATATTAGCTATCGCTAATTCGAGTACAATGGCTTTACTGCACCTTTTACTAAGTTTGTCCCCAATGCTTTTCAATAAGACACAAAAGACATAAAAACAGAAGTTAAAAACTACAGGAAGAAATTGAAAATCAGACATTCTCTGCTCGTATATACTGTATATGACATCAAAGCCCACAGCGGCAGGTTATTTCTGTACTTGGCAGTCTGGAGTGGATCTCACAAGACTCTTCTGTCTTTATACAAGTCTCTCCTGCAGTCTGGGCCTTGACTGCTTAAAGAAGCACCTTCACCCTTTTGAGTTCTCATTGTCTTTGATGTCGGTCCTGTTCAGGTGGGCATGAGGGCAGAGGAGATGAACACAGTCTACTGAGAGCTTGGCCCACGTATGGCCTTGTGTCTATCATAACTATCAAAATCTACTTCTTTGTGTTTTTAGACAGCTTTTGATACAGCTTGACTTTCTTAGATTTTTTAAGAAGTGGTACATACGCCTTTTGTTAGTCATAATGCATTGTTTACTGTCTCTTTGTCTAAAAATCTTGTAATTTTTTTGCAGTCCAACCAAGCTAACAATGAATATACTCATAACTGTGGATAACATCTGGCAAGGTTTTCAAAGTTATAAACAAACATTCTTTCAGTAAAATTAACAATGTTCAAAAGTTATGTTGTTTTAAATAATGCGTAAAAACATTAGATTTGGTCAGTTACCCAAGTGCGCAACCACATCTGTGATACTCGGATGTAAACAACAACATGCACTGTACGGTTAATGTACTACTGAATAGGTTGTTCTGCTAATTTATGTTGTCTAAACCACAGAAAAAACGTGTGGAAGCTGCTAAATCATATAGCGAGAGACTTATTTTGGGCACAATATTTTGACAAACTAAAGTTAATAGGTGGTAAAGATACATACAAGCAGTAATAGTTAAGATATTAGCCTAATACTTCACCCACCTGACCAGCAATTATAAGAACAAACACAAATGTTGTCAAGATTCTTGCCCTGGAAATCCTGGTTCAGTTTGGCCAATCACAAACACTTTTTATTCCTCAAAACTGCCTTTTACACTCTTCTCCTTGATTTGTCATAACTTTTGGTAGTCTATAGTACTCCAAATGTTTTTCCTGGTCCGACTGATTAGTACACTCCAAAAGATGACAATAATTGACCATTTTCAGCAGCAATAATCAGCAAAATATGCAAGTTTCGTTCTGTTCAGTGGCATTGTTTACATTTAGAGCCGCCAATATGGCCGATTGTTCATGGATCACATCATGCCATCATGTTCTCATGAAGTGAAATATATATTGCAGAGCAAAGAGGAAACTGACATCACACCGACAGACAGGACAAAGCAGGTTACTTTAGGTATGAAACAATTCTATAATTTTTTTTTTTTTTTTTAAAGAAATTCAAACAATAAATACCTTTTTGTGGCTCCTTAATGTGTCGTGACAGATCGCTGTAGTGAATGGGTTCAAGCACACATCAACTGCTTATCTCTTCCTCCTTACATGAATGAACAATAGAAGGTATCTTGTTTCAACCGCAGAAAGATGTCAATACACACAACTTCTCAAGTTCAAGTCCACCGACGTTAATCTACTCCTGTCAGGTTTGTCTGTCAGACAAAAATGGCAGATTCGGCGTTATGGTTGGTCAGACCGCCTGTCAATCAAACTCCTCGCGTCACTGCAGCAGTCAGCGTTGCCGAGTCCGCGGTTTTGCCGCGTAATTAGGCTACTTTAACACTGTTGCCGCGGGTTGAATCGACCTCAATAAAGGCATATTTAGCCCTTGAAATGCGACTTTACCAAGGGAACCCCAATAAAAACGTGTATTTTATCCCCCTAAACTCGATTTTTTAACGGGAAACGTGACTGAGCTAGTTTTGAGTAGCAATTGGGAGGGTTTTGTTGTGAAAACCTGGCAACCCTGGCAGCAGTCAGCGCTCCGAGACGCGCGCCTGAAAAATCCGCTTTTTAACGCTATTTGAGCGTTGAAAAAACTACATTTATGAGATAGATGTTGTCAGATTTCATTAGTGATTTTAATTATGAAATAATCGTAAACTTGGTCAACAGCTTTGAAGAATTTGATGTTTCCCCATTCAAAGAGACAGGAGCTGTACTTGCATGGCCGCTGAGTGAAATTACGCACCTTAAAGGGACTTTTGTGGCATGCTGCAGTACCAAATTTCCAATGAAATGGTTAAATGAAAGAAAATCCTGAAATGTTCAGGCACAAATGGCATCAGAATGACCCCATAACAGTTTAGTTTCGTCAGTGTCTGTAGGACTGTAAAGCGGTGCAGATGTTTAGCTGTCATTACTAGAGACTGAGGGATCGTTAGTGAAACGAAAAACAGAACTTCAGCGCTTCAGAAAAGTTGCTGTTCAACATTTTGGTCCCTTTATTAATGTTATCACAATTCCAAGCAACAGAACCACCATGGTCATGAAATCACCAGCTCTATATACCACTTTGCTAGACAAATAAACGATAAATAATCATTGAAAATAAGTAAACATACACATAGTAAAATAAAACATAAAGCAGGCAGTGAATTCGTGAAAATTCAAAAAGACACAGTCCAAAAAAAAGAAGAAGAGTAAGTGCCGTAACCTTGTGTGATGGCTGGTTTTTAGTGAAACATTCATATATTCTTCTTAAAAATACGGTTTAGAAGCTCAGAAACAAATATCACAGTCATATCACAGTTTTCGTGCAAAACTCTTGGATTTACAATTAAGTTCACTAGCTTTATCACACTGAAAAATGCAGATGCCCACTTTCAGAAAGCTTGAGGAGTTTGAAAAGCTTCTCAACCAAATTGTGGTTTAGAAAAGAGTTGCCAGCTGTTTATTAGTCGCAATGCAGCTATGCATTGTTCATGATATGCATCTTGTCTGTGGTTTGGTGGCAGTCCTTCTATTTAATATGAGATATTGGCACTTCAAATCAAATGATGCAACAGGATTTGCAAATACATACAAATACTTTTGGGGTGAATCTCGCAAAGAAATGCCTATATTGAATGTTTATTTATCTATTTATTTTTTAAAAGAAAATGTATTCTCGACAATGTTTTTTTCCCCCTCACCTTACAATAGACTATTAACAATTAGACAATTAATGACCTTAAAATAGCTTCCATTTTCTTGATGCTAAATATAATTTGTTATTGTACAGTAGTATATCATTATTTGTGAGATTCACCCTTGGAGGTAACAGACATATAAAGTGCAAATGACAAACAGAAAATACTTTAGATACATATTTAATCTTTAACATTCACTGCCTACATCAAAAAACCAAAACCGAAATGGCAACATCTATTTTTTTAGAAAGAACAAATACAAAAAAGAAAAGACAGAAACGGCAATAGAACAAATATTACCCAAAACGTCCAACCTTTGAAAAATCTTTATGCTGGTCTGTAGGCGAGCGGCGTACGTGTATGAGAAAGCAGGCAGAGTGAAAACGCACCAAAAGGAGGAACCACAAAAATCATCAGAATAACAAAAATATCCGTCCTCACGTTTCTCTGCAAATTCGCTTAAGCTTTTTGATTTTTTGTATTTTCTTTAAATCTGTACAGAGCTCGGGGAAAGTCTATTTGGTTATTCCCAGCTGGCATGTAGAAAGAAGCTTTTTTTTCACCGTCGTTCTTTACATTGATGGGTAACATTCAAGGCGTATAGCTAAAAAGGAATAGGACTGTACAAGATCACTTCACGGTCCAGGATACACGCTCTGATGCTGGACATTGACAGAAGAAGAAAGAAATGGCAAATAACGTTTTGTTTTATTTATACAGTATTTTACAGCGAAGGGTTGAACTTTAGTTTCCTGTTCTCATCACAGAAGCTCAGAGGAAAGACTGAACGATGAGTTTGTGATGAGATGAGATGTCATTCTGAGGAAGAAGAGAAGATTGCTTTGCTTGTTTTTCCCCCTTCTTCACCTTTTCGTGCGTTCAGAAGGCATTCAAGCTCTCCAGGGCCACCTCGTAACAGAATTTGTACTGCTCCTAAATAAAAACACAAACAATAGCAACTATGCATTAGCAGTTCAAAGGCAGAAGCCGCTCAGGGGAGATTTTCCCTATAACCCCTGCGTTAATAATGCAACCCCATCATTATACAGTCACTTTTATTAGAGGAAAAACATCTGCTTATAATAGAGAAACAGACTCATCAGCCATCTACATGTCAGAGGGTTCCTGCACCTGGCTTGGGTGGGTGTATATTGCAATTAATGTCATTTTTATAGTGCCACTTTTATGTTTGTTAACATTATATTGTATATTATACATATTATGTCATGTTCATAATAGAAATTGCAAGCATAAACAGCAATGTCTAGCTGATGATTAAGAATCGTCTCAAATCGTCTTCTTTAATCATTAAAAAAAACAATAATAATTAAGAATCTAATAGATCAATAAAATTAATAAATAACCAATAGGCATTTCTAGCTGATTAAATATTTTCAAAGTGAGTACAAAAAATAAAATCACTAAAATTAATTTCATTCATTTATCAATAAATACATCTCTTTTTTTAGGCTTAATGCCCGTGGGTAACCTGACATCAGTCCTATTTTGGTCCAGCATCATATCAGACACACAGCTGTGGTGTTTTTCAGTTCTTTCCAGCTGAGCGAGATGTTTGGAGTGCAGTCAGTGGAAGAGGTGCAGGACAGATGTCTAATTGCACCTGCAGCAGCCTCCTATTAGACTCAAGACGTTCTCTCAGAATTGCAAAAAGTGCAGCTTTGAGGTGAACGAATAATTACACTCTTTTTCTGTCTCAGAGCGATGAAGAGCGGCAGACACGCTGAGGATGCTTAAGGAATTGCTGCTTCAAGTGGAACCATCAAGACCACCAACAAACTACCTGAAGATAGTGACTATCTGAATATGAGTCTTCATCTGGTCGAGAACCAAGAACGATGAGGAATTTAGTTAGGAACCAATTCTTACTATTAACTAGTTGCTTATTAGCATGCATATTGGCTGTTTAGTGGTATTTATAAAGCACATATTAATGCCTTGATCATGCATGATCATATTTTAGATCCCTTAATTGTACCCTGTAGCTTAACTTAATAACTACCTCACTAACTATTAATAAGCAGCAAATTAGAAGTCTATTGAAAGCAAAAATAGTTAGATTTGGAAATAAAATGCTCCCCCTGGAGGAGACTACTGAGGAGGCTAGTGCTTATTTATCTATTTTAAGAAAAGACCATTTAAACTTTCCATGTTCATTGAAACGTGAACACAGGAAAGAAAAATTAATTGTACAAATAGTTAAGTTACTAACAAAAAGTAACTTAATTGAAGTTATATCACTTATAAAAGTATATATTTATAAGATTACATGATTCAGTTAACAAAAGTATTTTTTTTTAAGTATCAAGCAATATATTAACATAAATTAACACAATATTACTAAAAACACATTTGCACTGCATTTATATAATCAAAAATGCAGTAAGAACAATTTTACAATTTAAAATAACTGTTCTATTTGAATATATTTTAAAATGTACTGAGCATTATTGCTTTAGTCGTCAGTGTCACACGATCTTTCAGAAGTCATTCTAATATGCCGATTTGCATATATAAAAATTAATCTTACTGACCAAACTTTTGGACACAATATTAATAAAAACACATGAATTTATGTAAGTCACCTGAAAATTAGTATTAAACGGCAGATATAGTGATAAATTCGCATATATCTTACCATCGTCTCCACCATGTTCGCTTTGTTGTTCCTCAGCGTCTTTACTGTGTGAAACACGTCCACGATGTTCTGCTGCTGGATCATCTCACAGATGCTACAGATGGCACAAAACGTCCCGCTGCGTCCTCCACCAGTCCTGACGAGATCAACAACAACAAGGCATGAGAAACAAATCACACTTCCCATAATGTCACAGATACGCAGAGTTAATATCCCATAAAATCACAGCTTGACTTGCGCTACATTTCTGAAGATCATAGGCCTCACGGTTCTGACCTCACTGCTGAAGTGTGTCGCTTTATTGTGATGTTAAAATAGCTTCTGATATCTCAGTTTAATGTGCTGCCATTCATAGTTTCAATTCCTTGAAAAATACAAACACTGATGCCACATTATGCACGTCTTAGATGTGTAGTCTCCTTTAGAACTGAGATTACATACGCACAAGGCTTGTATTTGAATCTGGATGTTTGCTTGAAGAGGACATTGTAGAAATTCTGGTAAATCATATAAGTACCACTGATCACGGGTCAGTTTTACACCTGATTAGTATCAGTACAATGACATGACACAATCAAGTAGAGGATTGTCTTCAAAGTGATTCATGCGGTTTGCAGAATGTCAGCATTACTGTGACATTTTTAAATTATTTCTCTGGGGGGAAACTGCTCTGCATTCAACAGCTGAACTTTTTTGACAGTGATGGGAAAGTAATGAAGATCTTTTGTATCTCTCTGGCTTTAATTTGTGACGCTGATAAGATTGTCCTTGGCTCAAAGGCTGTGCGGTTTTATCCTTTAGTCCTTTTAAAGCTGCGGTTTTAATCTACGATTCTGTATCGACGGCTTCACACTGCACACAGACTTGAATGAAAAGCTGTGAAATACACATCCTGAATTATCAAAACTTGCTTTATTAAACTCTTATAAGCTATAACAGACAGTGTCTTACATATGTCAAAAACTACAGACGAATCAGTCTGGCATTAAAAGGAATAGTTCACGCTAAAATTAAAATTTGCTGAAATTGTATTTATCCTCAGGACATTCAAAACGTAGATGAGTTTGTTTCTTCATCACAACTGATTTGGAGAAATGCAGCATTCCATAACTTGCTCACCAATGGATCCTCTGCAGTAAATGGATGCCATCAGAATGAGAGTTCAAACAGCTGATAAAAAAACATCACAATCATCCACAAGTAATCCATACCACTCCAGTCCATCAATTAACATATTGTGAAGTGAGAAGCTGCATGTTTGTAAGAAATAAATCCATCATTAGGGCGTTTCACCTTTAAAACGCCCTAATGATAAAAAAGTCCATAATAATAAAAAAAGTCCATCGAATTTACAAACATCTTAAAAACAGCTTAACGTTTCTTACAAACATGCAACTTTTGACTTCACTAGATTCACACTTCATCTGTTTGGACTCTCATTCTGATGGCACCCACTCACCGCGGAGGATCCACTGGTGAGCAAGTGATGTAATGATAAATTTCTGTTCACATGAAAAAACTCATCTACATGTTCAGCAAATTTTCATTTTTGGATGAACTATTCCATACAGTTGAAGTCAAAAGTTTACATGCACCTTGCATAATCTGCAAAATGTGAACAGTTAAACTGCCCTCTGCTCTTCAGAAAAATCCTTCAGGCCCCACAGATTCTTTGGTTTTCTGAAAGACTTTTCTGAAGAACAGCGGGCAGTTTAACTGTTCAAGACAAACAAGGGACTCATGAACGACTATCACTTAAAAAAACACACACACACACACACACACACACATGTTGTGTTTACATGGTTTATAGGGACATTCCATAGGCGTAATGGTTTTTATACTGTACAAACCGTATTTTCTATCGCCCTACACCTACCCTACACCTAAACCTAGCCCTCACAGGAGACTGTGCACACTTTTACTTTCTCAAAAGAACTAATTCTGCATGATTTATAAGCTTGTTTCCTCATGGGGACCTCACAAATGTCCCCACAAGGTCAAAATTTACTGGTATTACTATCCTTGTGGGGACATTTGGTCCCCATAACGTGATAAATACCAGGTGCACACACACACACACACACATACACACACACACAGCTATGGATCATTCAGGTAACAACAAAGTATTAAGAATCAAGTGTATGTAAACTTTTGAACAGGGTCATTTTTAACAAATTCAGCTATTATTTTCTCTTGTGGACTACATGTAAATAAAAAATATCTTATACTAAATCAAAAATAACATGCATTTTGTATGATCCCTCTTATTTTGGTAAAATAACATTTTGCAGATTCTGCAAGGTATATGTAAACTTTTGACTTCAACTGTATACTGTACATTTAAGATGTCATTAAAAATTAATTATATTTCAGGTTTATACAGCACACACCACATAACATAATCCTGCTATGTGTTTTGCTATGTTTCTGTTAATATTGTCCAGTCAAATCTGCTCATCACAAGGTTTCTCTAAGCAAGACCCGTTCATTCATATATATATATATATATATATATATGTATTTATTGTGTAGGTCACACTCACAGACAGTGGACCACCGTGCGTCCGTCTCCTCCGTCATACTGCTCCTGCCACTTTGCCAGTCGTCTGACCAGCTGCAGAATGGAGCGTTTGGACAGCGGCGTGTCTCTGTACGCTGGCCAACCAATATACTGGAAATGCTGGACCAGCCGGTAGCCATCTTGAGGCTGGAAACAGAACAAGAGACGTTTTGAGAACATTTATCTAGAAAACATTTATGCCAACACATGGTTCACACAGTGATAGTTTTAAACTTATAGTATGAGACTGACACCCCACAGACAGGGGAATCCACATAAAGACAACCTTTTGAAGTTGAAAATGACTTTATTTACTTTACTTTTTCATATCAATGTTTATTTTAATATCTCAGTTGTCTCTTAGACAGAAATGAGATTGAATGGAGACAAACAGGGAGGTTCAGAAGCCCTTAGTTTTTGCCAAGATATTGCCAAGAATGCATGAAAGATCTCAATATGAACTCAAAGATTTCAAATTCTTTCTAGGAAAATAATCTGAGCTGCTTTTCACATTAATTTTATGGCTCCATATCTCTTGCATTGTAAAAAAATATTTTTTGAAGTTGTAAATAAAGATGATTGAAGTATGTTTTATATGAAAATACTATTTCAGTCTTTCTACATTCATTTTAATATTAATTATATGTGTTGCTTTTCAATTTTGTAATTAATGGTGACATTTACTAGCAATTTCTGATTCAAAATTGTTTCTACACTATTTTACAGCACTGGATATGAACTATTGAAATACTTTTTAAATTATTTCTCAGTTTTTAGGAGAAACAACAAAAATTGATACTTAAATTAAACATAACGAAGAGCTCAAGTCTCCTGAGGTTTGAAAGAGCAACCTTGGAACAATAAGCAACCGAGAGCTGGTTTTTAACCATTTTGTCTGTAACTCCGATTCTTGCAGTGATACTGAAAAGCAAAAAATAAAGCATCAAAACAGAGGCGAAAGCAAACAGAGATGTCAGCTAGATACTGCAGTCAGACCGGATCAGCTAAATGAGAGTCATATTACACACGATTTGCCATCGATGAAGCCATTTCATGGCAAATTTGTGATGCTGTGGCACTTATTTATTTTGTGCTGCTATGCTGCGCCGCCACTGATTAGCTACCCGGTAAACCTCGCCTGTCAGCGGCAGTTAAAGAGAATGAGGGGGAAGAAAAGAGAAGGGAAGCAGGAGGAGGCGGGATGAGTCTTCTGTAACGCTTGACGCTGGAAACACGTCAAGCTTCAGTAATGACTGCTAATGTGCATGAACAGAAAGCTCAAGCTAACTCACAGGGAAAAGAAGAAAAACTGCACAAAACCCATCCATGGCTTGTATCAGCTGCGGCAGGATGGTGGTCAAATATTTATGTGATTATTGTGCTCGTGCGTATGTGTCTGGCAGAACGAATGACTTTCAAAGATGCATAACGTGCTGAGTGCTGAAATCAAGTGGATTGAGAAGGACTATATAGTCGCAGCCGTTTTCTGGCTTAACGTAATTTCTCACTTCACTAACTCAGGGTCATAATCTCAGCTCTGCTGTTGATTTACTGTCACATTAGGAGTCAAATCAAAGTGACTTAAGTGATTTTTTATCTCTTCTTGAGCTTTAGGAATTTCGCTTCTAAAAAGCAGTTTTAGTTTAATGAGTTACAGTAAGGATGGATTGACACTGAGCACAAAGTACATAAGGACTTTCAGGCTAATCTTGGTTGGCTAACCGGTTGAGGTTCAGCATCAGGAAACCTTTTTGAAAACCATCAATATTTTTCCAGTTCAGTTTGGTTTTGTTACTGAAATGCTGCTTGTAAATTATTATTTTTAATGAACTGTGTTCATATGTATCACAGTTTCTGCAAAAATATCAAGCAGGACAACGGTTTTCAATGCTGATAATAAAAAAATGCTTGGGCATCAAATCATGATTTCTGAAGGATCATGTGAAACTCAAGACTGGAGAAATGATGCTGAAAATTCAGCTTTGTCAATACAGGAATAAATGAAATTTTAAAACATATTCAAATAGAAAACAGGTATTTTAAATTGTAATAATATTTCACAATATTAATGTTTACTGTATTTTTAATCAAATAAATTCAAAAAATAATAATTACAGTACTGGATATATAAAATTTGCACCCTGGTCATGGGAAAAAAAAGCACTCTGGCAGACCTGGTTGAAGTCTGTGGATCAACAAAGGATCAAATGATGGAGTGAGAGGCAAATCAATGAACACATTTCTGCCTCAGTCACTCAATTGAGTCTCAAAGCGCAGTCCCTTTCCCTGTCCACTGACCCCACTTACCCGTGCCATGTTGCAGATCCTAAAAATGCGATTGATAATGTCCTCGTCAATGTCAGCGGAGATGAATTCAACCTGAATGGGGCCGTAGCAGCAGGAGCCTTTCTCTGGCCAGTACTGCATGCAGAGCTGCAGCGAGGGAGAGAATTACAGCAAATAAGTACACTGAACAGAAGTTCACATCCAGACAACGTGACTCAATAAGGTAGCTTGAAATCTAAAGAGTGCGAAAGAAAATGGAAATAACTCAATAATTCTAAAGTCCACTAATCTGAATTCAAATTGCAGTGTGCCCAAGAAATCTGTTCCAATGATCCCTTACTTACTCACTCAAACTTAAATAAGCCACATTATGATCAATCAAATTTTCCTTGATCGTCTGAGATAAAAGAGTTTGCTATAATATAACTTTCACAACTCAAAACTTGAAAAAAGACTATTTACTGAAACTAAACAACTAAACCACCTTATAACTTTTCCTTTTATTAAAAGAAATGTTATATATTAAAACATTAACAAATTTTATTACTTATATTTCATACTGTATACACTAACATTCAAAAAGTTTGGAGTTTGTACTATTTTTATGCTCAACGAAGCTACATTTATTGGATCAAAAATACAGTAAAAACAGCAATATTGTGAAATATTATTACAATTTAAAGTGGCTGTGTTATATTTGAATATATTTTAAAATGTAATTTATTTCTGTGATGCAAAGCTGAATTTTAGCATCATTACTACAGTCTTAAGTGTCACATCATTCTAATATGCTGATTTGCTGCTCAACAAACATTTACTATTATCAATATTGAAAACGGTCGTGCTGCTTCATATTTTTGTAGAATCTTTTTTTTTTTTTTCAGAATTCTTTCATGAATAGAAGGTTCAAATGAGTGTAATTTCTTCGAAGAAAAACTTTTGAACGATAGTGTACACTTTATATGATATATAATTTATTATATTAATGCATGCATAAACTTTTTGATTTAGACTGCATTTTTGGATTTGCCCTCCTTTTTGGATTGGACATCATCCACAAAAATCAATACAACGCTAAGAGCCAATTGCAACAGATAACAAATGGTGGTGAGGGTCAAGTACTTCACATACCTGTGCAGCATCCATTTCATTCAGCATCACAATAGTGGAGCAGTTGTAGTCGAACACTAGCCTCCAGAAGTCGGCCACAGTGTTGGGCAGAGGGTGCTGCGTTACAATGAAAGCCGCCGGCTGTTTGTGGCTCTAGGACAATCAATAAGAGAATAAGTTAACTCTTCCTTCCAGCACTGAAGATGTGCCCGGACCCAACACATAGCAACGTGCCTCACATGGGTAATGACCTAAACTAAATGGAGACCTGCAGAGGGACAGGAAACACAGAGACTGAGTGATAACCTTGCCAAGGGATTCATTGACATGGGCTGCCGAGGCTTGGTTTGAGACAAACACAGACGCTCTGCTAGCACGGGTCAGCCGCTCATTTCATTTGCTGCTTATCTTCTTTTTTTCATCTTGTTGTTCTTTATCTGAGGTGCGTGTCTTCTGTCTTGATTATCCTTTTTGGATGCTGAGCGAAGATGCTGGTTTACGGTACGAGTGTGATTATTATCTATGTGTGGAGATTACGGAGATGTGATCTAATCTTGTACTCTGTTAAATTGGCTTGTTTATATGAGATTGTTACTGTGTGATCTTCTGGACGTTCTACTCCGCTTACCTAGGATTTATCAGAGTGCACTATGGTAACAGCTTTAATATATGTGACTCACAAAACTAGTCTTAAGTAGCACGGTTATATTTGTAGCAATAGCCAAAAATACACTGTATGTGTCAAAATGATAACATTTTCTTTTATGCCAAAAATCATTAGGATATTAACTAAAGATCATGTTTCATGAAAATATATTATACATTTCCTACTGTAAATATATCAAAACTTTTTGATTAGTAATATGCATTGCTAAGAACTTCATTCAGACAACTTTAAAGGCAATTTTCTCAATATTTCGATTTTTTTTTTGCACCCTCAGATTCCAGATTTTCGAAGTTGTATCTCAGCCAAATACTGTCCTATCATAACAAACCACACATTAATGGAAATCTTATTTTTCAGCTTTCAAATTTACCCTTATGACTGGTTTTGTGGTCCAGGGTCACATATAATGTTTGAGTTAATAATACTGCATGTTTTAGAACTAAAAAAATCCTTCTTAGTCCAAATAAACCATTGCTTGACACTGAGCTGCAAAACAGATATGTTTTTAAATATTTATGTCTGTGACTAGAAAAAAACGGATGACGAAGCAATGCAAACTAAAAACTACACCTATATTTTTAATATCAGACTCACTGTCATCTGTCTTAAGATGTATGTTGCGCTGATCTGATTCAAGTCTGATTCATGCGAGTGAATCCATCATTCTAAATGCTTCTCTCATACATAACATCCCATTTATTTCAGTGAGTCATTGATTTATTCCAGTTTGTTTAGACATCCTTGTAAATGAACACACTTAAAATGATTCATCAACTGAAAGTCCTTACATGACATTTTAAACATTTTATTGCAAAATATTTCATTTTTCAGTTGTACGTAATACACATTTTGATGTTATCATTCTAATTGAGTTTATTCACTCAAAACGCCTTATTGTTTTGTGTCTCGTAGGTAACTCGCTAGCTACACTAAAAAATGCTGGGTTATTTTTTTAACCCAAATGCTGGGTTCAGCCTGTTGGGTCATTTTAGTGAGTTGTTTTTAATATTTTTACACAGGTGCTAGGTTATTTTTCCTAAACCCAAACACTGGGTTCAACTTGTTGGGCCATTTTATTGGGTTATTTTTAATATTTTTCACCCAGGGCTTTTTGAGTCCTCTACAGTAGAGACCGGTCCCCAGTGCTGCTGATTTGGTGCACTTCACTATACATTTTCTGTCATTTATAACATCTTTACTGTGCTGTAAATTGTATTATTTTATGCAATGCAATATATAAGGACGAGATGTCAGCTGCGTCAGCAGCGGTTACTTCACATGATGGAAATGCCTTTTGCATTGCATAAAATAAGTAGATTTTATTCGTTATAGTTCTGAGTTTAATTTAATCTGATGTTAAAATATGTTCTCTAATGTCAGTACAAAACACAAGGCTGTGGTCTGAAGTTGGCAGTTACCCCGTTGAACAACACCCCTTTGTCGGTGACACACCAACACGAGAAATAGCGCTATTTCTGTAAAAAGCGATTACAGAGAATGGTCGAATACACTAAAACTAAAATGCTACTTTTCAATGTTACTTTTTTATGTCTAAACTGCTTGTTAAACAAGTTTAAATGTATGTAATATTGTAAACTATGCTGTATTCACCCAAATAAACTCAATTTCTCTTGTATTTTGTCCATGTGTTCCTATTTAATAGTAAATGTTCATCTTTTGATTATTGCTGTTGCCTCTAGTAATTCTGTTTGTGTTTTTATATGATTTTTAAGCCAGCAATATAATAATTTTTAAACAATAGTTGACTTATTGCATGTTGCATGTTTGGTAAAAACATTTAACCCAACCAGCAGGGTCAAAGTAGCCCAGCATGTGTTCTGTCCAATATTTACCCAGCGCCGGGTTGCCAAATATCTCAAGCTGGGTTGTTTTTAACCCAGCATTTTTTGTGTACTTGGTAGTTGGTAGAACATGGTAGTTGCGTTGCTGTCTATGCAGGGTCAGAAAGCTCTCAGATTTCATCAAAAATATCTAAGTTCCGAAGATGAAGGTCTTACAGGTTTAGAACGACATGAGGTTGAGTAATTACTGACAGAATTAAAATTTTTGGGCAAACGAACCATTTAAACAATGCAGGCCAGGTGACCTCTAACAAAAGTGATCAAACTTACATCCATCAGGGCTGCATTGATGTAATTGCTGGACTCGCCATCAACCGAAATGAGGAAAGGCAGGCAGCGATCCACCGCGAGGACGTCCATGCTGCGGTTCTTATCGTGGTTACGCGGGAGCAGACCGACGCTGCAGTCCTCTGGACGGACACGTGGTGTCACTATATTCAGAGTCTGCAGAAGAAGACATGAAACAGTTAAAACATAGAAAAACATTAAGCTGTTCTTGGTCTTACTTGGGGAAAAAATGGTGCGTTTATAAAAACCAATTCCGCTCACACTGCTGGTCCAACCACAAGCAATGCAAATATTTTAGTAAACTGAAGGTCAGTCATTACTTATGTATAAGACAGACTGAAGAACAGAGACATTGAGGGGGAGAGAGACGGATGGAGAGAGAGACAGACAGTGAAAAATGGCTTACAAGAGAGAAAGATGCAGTGCTAGATAGAAAACGAAAGATCGGGAGGAAAGAAAGATAGAAACATATTCATCATATTTTATGAGACACCTCACAGATCAGAAGCTTTGCTTCCCCCTCAGATGGTAGAAGCTCACTCATTTCACAGGGAATACAAAACATAAAGGCATCATGAAAAGAAATAGCTCGGCTCTGGGCTTTATGGTGCTGTAGCAGCTCGCCGATGACTCGTAAAGAAACGCTTTCTCCCTCGACGTTTGAGTCACCGTGTCTTTACTCACCTGCCTCATCTGAATGCGTTAAGGACGCTGCCGCGCTTTGCCGACTGACTTATTCAAAAGCGCTTCGAATTTAGGGGTAATCATGATGAAATCACACTGGAGAGCTTGATAAAGTTGTTAGAAATAGCTGCGAGGCCTTGAGCCATAATACAGTACTACCAATCGACAGCAAAAACCTTGGAGGATTCAGTAAATTAGGCCTCCACGTGGGCTGCTCGTGTAGCTCGCTGATTATACTTTTAAAGCACGAAGCTTTAAAAAGTGTATGTTCCTACTGTTTTTAAAACTCAGAGGAGGATCAATCACTAATGAGATCTCTTTAGTATCTCATTTGCTCCTCCTAGACTGTAATGAGATTGAATAAAGAGGATGATGTGAGAAATCAGATTTATACAATGCCAACGATTCAGATCAAAATCTGAAATCAAATCTCAACATTTCTCGTCAAGACCAAATGTGACCCTGGACCACAAAACTAGTCTTAAGTAGCACGGGTATATTTGTAGCAATAGCCAAAAAATACATTGTACGGGTCAAAATTATAAATTTTTCTTTTATGCCAAAAATCATTAGGATATTAAGTAAAGATCATGTTCCATGAGAATATTTGTAAATTTCCTACCGTAAATATATCAAAACTTAATTTTTCATTTGTAATATGCATTGCTAAGAACTTCATTTGGACAACTTTAAAGGCGATTTTCTCAATATTTTGATTTGTTCGCACCCTCAGATTCCAGATTTTTAAATAGTTGTATCTCGGCCAAATATTGCCCTATTCTAACAAACCATATGCCGATGGAACGCTTATTTATTCTGCTTTCTGAATAAAATGACTGGTTTTGTGGGTTACAAATGATCTGAGGTATGCTATTCTAATGTAATGTCTTAGGTCTGTACTTTTACTGTATGTCTGTAATTGTCTCATTTGTGTCTCAAAACAATCCACTCATTGTTTTGTTGTGCAAAGTGTTAACTGTTGTATTGATGGTACTGTATGTGCACATTTTAGAAGCAATCTACATAGGAAAAACAACATTATTTTGGTGGAAACCAATCCGTTTGTGTAGACGGCTCACCTGAAACTCATCTTTGATCTGGCTGGAGTTGGTCTGAGGATCCAGTCTGCTGATGTTGTAGTAGATGGCTCTGAATTCACACACTGGGATAGCCGTGTTCCCACACAAACATGCTTCCAGAATGGCATCATGCACAAACACATACTGCTCCTGCAGAGAAAGAGACATAGAGATCAACACTTGCAAAAAATACTATGGTAAGACATGCTACTATCATAGTAAGAGCATAGTAACAACCCAAGGTGTTTACAAAGTGAACATGCAAAGAAGGTTAAACGCCCTTTACAAAAAAAGGTAAAACAGCAATGTAGGACGATTTTGAAGTTGGAGGAGAAAATGAGATGGGAGTTTTTCGACATACACTAACTGTCATAAACCAGAATACACAGAGTTTAAGCAGAGTTAGACAAGACAAGCTTTTGAGGTTATTAAGTACATAAAGTGTACTTTTTTTTTTTTTAGAAAATAAGCCCTTTGAAGCTGTATTTAAACTGCATTTTGGAATTTCAAACTCGCCGACACCATAGAAGCCCACTATATGGAGAGAAATCCTGAAATGTTTTCCTCAAAAAACATAATTTCTTTACAACTGAAGAAAGAAAGACAAACTTCTTGGATGACAAGGGTGAGTACATTATCTGTACATTTTTGTTCTGGAAGTGAACTACCCCTTTAATTCTTTTTAATCAGTTTAATATTTAAATGTAATGTAATATCAGATTTACAATTCTACCCTATTGAAGACACTAAAAATTATTGAAAGAGCTGGAAGCTTATAGGCCACATGAGAAAACCTCCCTTTGGCATTTTTGCGCATATTTTTTTATAATAAAAACAATAATCACAGCTCTACTATAATTAAGGGCTTGATTTAAACTTGGACATCTTCAAACTAGCCATAATTGTATATAATTCATGAACATCCAAACACATACGTTTAAAAAGCCCGACCTCAAGCTTAGAGCGATTGCCACACAGCATCATAGCAAATCATCAGGGAAATATGAAGTCGATACTCCACGCAAACGCTAGCATGAGAGCGGTGCGTGAACACTGATGCATGAAGCACAATTTGCTGATGGCAAAATGACTCCAGCCTTAGGGATGTATTACGTGGATTACAGCGCTGCAGCTTCTGATGCTGAAATCCTGCGGGGGCAGCAGCGTCCCCCAAAACCATTCCAACTGTGGCCTTAAAAATGAGATCAAGGGGGCACTCAAAGCAGCGTCCCCATCCTGCAGCTAATATTAAACTCCTTCTTAAACCCCGGCCCCCGAATATGGGCCGGAATTATCCATATTTTAACTCAACAATGCCTCCGGCTTAAAGGTTTGAATGCTAATGTAGGCCTTTGATCCACGCTAAGCTAAAGTCAAGCTGAGCTGACCTCTTGTACCTATTACTCCATAACCTGGTGAGCACTTCTGCGGAGGGCTGAGGACAAAAGACGAGGAAAAAGCCTTTTAAAAGATTAATTGCTGTGTGTTGTGTCTGTGGAGGATTATCTTTGAATGGAGCTGCAGGCTGACACAAATTGCCTCCCAGAAGCCATTATCACCACCACTGTGTTTAGTGTTAGTCTTTTAAAAGCATGCTGTCCTCATCACAAAAAACATGTAATATTAGAATGGATCGAATAAAATGACACATTGACTTAATATAGTGTGTTATTTAGTGAGCATAAATAATAATTGTTTAAAAAATAAGAATTGTATTATTACAAATGATAGAAATAAATCATTGTAAACAAAAAAAAATCTGTTCATCAGTTTTTCTTGTAAAATGCTTAAATGATTTTCAAGGCTTAAAGGGTGATTTTTCTCAACAGTTAAAAAAATGAAATGACAAAACTAGTGAAATATGAAATGTAGAACAAACTATTTAATCTTTTATATTTATAGTGTATAATTGTTGCATTAAAAACAAAACAAAACAAAACAAAAACTAATGCAACTAATTAACATCCACCACTAGGGGGCATGACTTTGAATTCCAACATCCAGTAATTTCTGGGAAGAGAATCTGACTGTCAGAGCCAAGGCAATTTCATATTCTGGTTGTTTTGATGTTACAGTGTGAAGATTAATGTGAAGAGAAAGGTTATCTAAGTTTTAAGATGAAAATAGATGGCTTCAATATCATCTTCTCAGACTGTAGAGCTTAGTATAAGGCTATGTGAGTGTGAGCGAGGTCCTGAGTGTGTGACTGAGAAGTAAGTAAAATAGAGAACGGGTTAGTAAACGACTGCATATGTGAAAGAATGAATTGTTTAGTAAATTAATGAATGAGTAAATAAGCTTGTGCATGATCTGGCTGTCCGAATGACAAACTGGTGAAGTGGAACAGGCTGTAAGGTGCTGTTCTGCTCACCTCCGTCTGGACCATGTTGACTCTCTGTGAGCGCAACTCTCGGATGCAGTTGAAGATGTCCACCACACCCTCACTCTCTGCCATGTCCAACATAATGTCCACTGCAATGAAACAGCCTGTTCTTCCAGCTCCAGCACTGCGGACAAAAAACAAAAAAAACAGGTTTATGAGAGGGCTTTTGACCTCATGATAACCTTCTACCAGCTCCATTTATGCAACTGAAGTGACATTAAAGGAGAATTTCACTTCCAGAATGTTCACTTCCAACCCCCATGTCATCCAAGATGCTTGTGTCTTTCTTTCTTCAGTCGTAAAGAAATTATGTTTCTTGCCAAAAACATTTCAGGAATGTTCTCCGTATGGTGGACTTCTATGGTGCCTGCAAGTTTGAACTTCCAAAATGCAAAGGGCTCTAAACAATACTAGCCGAGGAAAAAGGGTCTTATCTAGCAAAACGACTGGTTATTTTCTAAAAAAAAAGTACAGTTTATATACTTTTTAACCTCAAATGCTTGTCTTGTCTAGCTCTGTGATGCACATGCCAACTCTGTGTAATCCGGGTCAATACAGTTAGGGTATGTCAAAAAAATCCCATCTCATTTGCTCCTCCAATTTCAAAATCGTCCTACATTGTTGTAGAAATACCGACCCAGTGTTTACAAAGTGAACATGCAAGGAGGGTCAAACACCCTTTAGAAAAAAAGGTAAAACAGCGATGTAGGACGAAGGTGAAAATGAGATACGAGATTTTTTTGACATACCCTAACTGTATTGACCCGGATTACACATAGTTCATATGAGCATTTGAGGTTTTAAGTATATAAATTGTACATTTGTTAGAAAATAACCAATCGTTTCACTAGATAAGACCGTTCTTCCTCTGCTGAGATCGTTTAGAGCCCTTTGAAGCTGCATTTAAACTGCATTTTGGAAGTTCAAACTCATGGGCACCATATAAGTCCATTGGAGAACATTCCTGAAATGTTTTCCTCAAGAAAAACAATTTCTTTATGACTGAAGAAAGAAAGACATGAAATTATATTTTAGATGCTGTTCTTTGAAACTGACTATTCAAAGAAAAAAAGTACTATTTCCTCAAAAATATTAAGAAGCACAAGTGTTTTCAGCACTGCTAACAATAAGAGAGGTATGTTTGCGCAACAAATCAGCATATTAGAATGATTTCTAAAGGTTTATGTGACATTAAAATTTATTTACAAACTTTTTTTTATATATTTCACAGTGCTAATTACAATATTACCATTTTTACTGTATTTCTGATCAAATAAATGCAGCCTTAGTGACCATAAGAGACTTCTTCTACAGTATATATTCATTTATCATTAAATACAAATACATTTTTTATATTTATGTTTAATAATATATTTACTAACCGTAGCCCTAAACCTAACCTACAGAAACTGTTTTCACATTATGTATGTATGTATGTATGTTTTCATGAGGGCATGTATATTTAAGGCATTTTTCTCTCAGGAATTTGTCGAGTCGCCACACTGTATGTACATACAAATGTACAGCATGATTTTAAGCTTCTACTATGTTTCTGGGGACATTCTGTCCTCACAACATGGCCATAACGTTACCCACACATACCCAACACATTCATAAGACTGAGATTTCTGCTAAGATCCAAATGTTAGGTGTTACGAAAACAAGGCTCTGGCAGACCAAGATGCTTGTGTGTGTCTGTGAGAGAGCACATTTGGACAAAAGATGTGCCATCAGTCACTCTAAAATGACGCTCACACACACAAATACCGAGCAACTCCATGGTGTCACAGATTGGCCGTCACTCACAGTGATTAATGGTGCGAGTGGTAAACAACTGACAAAAAGAAAGCAAGGGACGGAGAGGGAGAGACAGGGGGGATGTCCTTTACACCTCACATCCTCAGTCATTCATTCACTATTATCATCATCCCCAAATCACCATAAGTTTTTATTAGTAAAGCCTGCTGTATCATAATTGATATGTACATTGATATGTACATCAAGGCATCTAAATTATGCAAAAACAGTTCACAATCTACTAGATGCCTTCTATCATCTGATTGATAGTATAGACTTTTTTAGCAAGTAAAAATCCTTTTAGTTATAGTAAAAAATGTCCCCCTTCAGGTCAGGGTACACTTTTTTCCTTTGTGGTGAAATCTTGTGAAATAAAAATACAAATTTTATCAAGTAAAAATAAGAACACATTTTATATTGTTAGTAATATTTCAAGACTAACTTTTACAGGACTGCAGCAATAATTAATGTACTGCATCACATTATATGTTTTGTCCCCCATATATATGTATAAACTACAAAAACTACAGATATTTACATGCATTTAATATAAATAGTCTGCTATACTGATCTCATTGATTTACATTACATTTTACTTTTTAATGTCAATCTTAATATTTAATATATAATATGTCAAGCTTTACAGGTTTAACATGCCACATTGCTGAAACTGCTGAAAATTACACTCTATTGAACACCAAAAATGGCAATACATCTTCATAAATGAACTACAACAGTAGTCCATATTACTCCTACACTGTCCTCAGATGTTACAGTTACATGTTATATGAGAAATTTGTTACAAACAGTCCAAAATGTAACAATTTACTGGTAATCTTCCCCTCTACCATACACTACCAGTCAAAAGTTGTTGGACAGTAAGATTTTTAATGTTTTTTAAAGAAGTCTCTTCTGCTCACCAAACCTGCGTACAATTTTGAAATATTTTTACTGTTTAAAATAACTATTTTCTTTTTGAATATTTAAAAATATGTAGTGATCAAAGCAAAATTTTCACATGATCCTTCAGAAATCCTTCTAAAATTTTTAAAATTTAAAATCATAGGAATAAATTGAAATAGTAAAAATATTTAAAGATTTTACTGTTTTTGCTGTACTTTGGATCAAATAAATGCAGGCTTGGTAAACAGAAGGGACTTCTTTAAAAAATATTAAAAATCTTACTGTTCAAAAACTTTTGACTGGTAGTGAATCAAATTTTGTATGCACTTTCGGACAGTACAGCTAAATATGGCATGTCAGCTGGTGTTGTATCAGGTTTGATGATTGAAAACCTTATTGCTGACGTCACCCCTGTTGGCCATTCTGCTAACTCCTTTTGTGATTCAAGGAAGTTATAAAGTACATTTGGAATGTTCTGAAAATCTACTGCTTGAATCAAAATCTTAATCTCTGCACCAGGAGCCCCTGACACTGGGGCTAATCCGCTCTGAAAGTTTCTTTGTCACATCTGCTTCGTCTCTGGGATTGCAGGGCCGACTGCAAATTTACACTGCCACTTCATAGTCTCCTGCTGTCACCTTTCATTCTCAAACCTTCTTCCCACACGGCCCCCAATTACTCCCCACAATTGTGAGAGCGAGTCTGTCTATCCATGCATCCATCTGTGAGCACGTGGGCATGTTGTGGACAGAATCATGGGTGAATATCTATCCATGTGCCGAAGCGTCCTACGTTAGCGTGAGAATGTGTGAGCGCTCATGAATATGTGTGAAAATCGACTTCTCTTGTATGTCCCTGGGTTCTTTTACTGTTACATGAGAAGTTAGTTATGCTGCCTGCAAGTGTTCATCTGGACTGCCAAACGTCTGAGTTAAATGTTTAAATGCATTCACTGAAATCAATGCATTCATCTAATTTCACACTGAAATGTTTTCAAATGGATCTACACTGTCATTAAAGACGCATTTCAAAGAAATAGCTCTCGCTTATCAGTAAATGATGGAGCAAGACCTTCTGAAAAGCAATGTTTATGTGGCAGAATTTAACATCATGGAAGCTCAACATGTAAAAATATCATCTTGTACAAGATCATATATACGACCCTGGCCCACAAAACCAGTCATAAGGGTCAATTTTTTTCCATTAATGTATGGTTTGTTAGGATAGGACAATATCTGGCCGATATACAACTATTTGAAAATCTGGAATCTGAGGGTGCAAAAAAAAAAAAAAATCTAAATATTAAGAAAATCACCTTTAAAGTTGTCCAAATGAAGTTCTTAGCAATGCATATTACTAATCAAAAATTAAGTTTTGATATATTTATGGTAGGAAATTTACAAAATATCTTCATGGAACATGATCTTTACTTAATATCCTAATGATTTTTGGCATAAAAGAAAAATCGATCATTTTGACCCACACAATGTATTGCTACAAACATACTGTCTCCAGGGTAACATATAGAGTCAAGAATATTATAAACACTTGAACGTGCTATTTTTATATTTATTTATATACCATGAAATTATTAATAAAATATTTTAAATGATCTTTTATTTTTATATTTTCAGCTTTCATTTTCATTTTTATGCTTTTGTTTATTATATTTACAAAAAAATGTTAAGAAATTTAAAGTTTTTATCATTTTTATCATTATATATATTTTAAATAGCTTTTATTTTTATAGTTACATTTTAAACCTTAATTTTAAGGTTTCGTAATTTAGTTTTGTGCTTTTTGTGCTTTATTTCAACTACCAAAAATTATTTTTAATAGTTTTAGTTAAACACAACAACAATAGTGCATAGGCTCTTTAACTTTAGCTAAACTGCATAAAACTAGCCTTAATCAGCTACACTGTAAAAAGCAAAAAACACAATTTGTTGAGTCAGCTTAAAATAACTTGTTACCCTGCTGGCTTCAATTTTTAAGTTCAGTCAGTTCAAATAAGTTTAGTCAACTTGAAATGTTAAGATGTACTAAGTAACAACTTAGATATTTGTGTTTAAAAGCTGGATAAGTAACCCAGCTGCCTTAAAATTTTAAGTTGAATCAACTCAAATATCTAAGTTGTCACTTAGTATAACTCAACATTTCAAGTTGAATAAACTTTTTTTGAGTTGACTGAACTTAAAATTTTAAGGCAGCCGTGTAACAAATTATTTTAAGCTGACTCAACAAATTGTTTTTTACTGTGTAGTTTTATTCTAAATCGTTAGCAAATCGAATTAATTCATTTTTTATATTCATTTAAGTTTTATTAGCATTTATTTTATCTAGTGACATTCATAATAATAAAAAAACAACACTTTGAAAAGCAGCCTGAGGACTAGCAAACAAACCTACACAAGCATATAAAAATATTACACTATATTCATAACTGAGAGCCCTCAGAGAGTATGTCCAATTTAAATAATTAATAGACCTCTCATTGTAGATTCAAAATCACACCTTCAGTCTAACTTTAAACCAGAACCTTTGACTTACAGTAAATTTTATGTAAGAAAAGCGAAAAAGGGACCATAAGAGAGGTGTAGATAAGGGCGCACCTGCAGTGTACCACGATGGGTCCTGCATCTGGAGGATTGAGGAACTTGACCTGGCGGATGAAGCCCAGCAGGCCTGTGGCATAGCAGGGAACGCCGTGATCGGGCCAGCTGGTGAAATGGAACTGCCGGATTTCCCGAATCTCATGGTGACCCTTCTGCAAACAGGAGCATGTGGTGATCTTAATATCAACAGGTGTCGTCTGTGGGTAACAGGCAGGTGATTATTATAGAAGATGGCTAGGATTACCAGACCCAATAAATGTATGTCAATAACAATCAACACCATGTGGTTTAGTGTATACAGTGTAAATAGCAGGATACCATGGGCACAAAATTATGGATAACCTAATGGTAAGGCAAAGTCAGGGCCTCACGGTCAGTGTCTGAACCACTGCACAAGTACACGTAGTTCGATCTGTGTCAGCGCTGAGGGTTTTCACACACCGTTTTGTGTTACAGTAGAAACATTTTCCCATTACTTCCTTACTAGCACTTAATGCTCTGATAAGCTTTTAATTATAATTTGGGATTGAGAGCAGCGTAATCCATGCCTGGAGGTGCTGATACCACCAAGAGCGGACCCGTGTAGCCGTTTAATGCAGCTTGTGTGTGTCTGCGTAATTGAGCAGCTATAGATGACGAAGGGTAAAAAGACTCTCTGACGTCCAACAACTGGGAATGAAATCCATACCTAGACACATAAGGACACTCAAGAATGGTCTTAAGGAGGAGTTAGAGAGGAGCTAATCCATCTAAAGCTGAATATTAATAAGACCTTTTATAATGGATCGTCTTCTTGAACCGCTGTAATTAAACCATTTGCCCATGATACTCTCTAGAAATGAAGAATACTACAATATGTGGGATTTGTGTCACAGGCACACGAAAGGAACATGCAAACAAACAAACAAATAAATAAATTGTTGTTAACTGTCATTAAAAAATGACAATGCAAAAATAATAATAATTTCCTTAACGCAAAATATAGTTTCAAAAATAATATATACATATAATATTTTGATTTTTTTTTTTTTCTGGCCCAGACATATTTTCATGAGGTTTAAGATTTTGCCTTTTCTCTAGTGAAACATCTGAGAATCAGGAGACTTGAGCAAAAATCCCTGTTTGATATGCATTTGATCTCATTGCTGCCTAAGAGAAACCGAAAACATTTCTAGTCATTTTCTTCTCCCACTCATTATGAAGCACAACGATGAGCTGAGAGGAGGATGTACCCTAACAACTCTCTTTCAAAGTTGAGGAAGCGTTTGAAAGGCAGCAGCCTCGTGAGACAGATGGATTGAGTGATTTAAGAAAGTTGCTGATGACATGCTGTTCCACAGTGTACTCTCCCCCTCAAAAAACGATTCCCAAACGCTAATTTCTCCCACTATCAAAGCTTCCCTACATCTGTTCTGTTTGGATTACAACACTCAACAACAAAACTCCAGCCGCTCCTAAGAGCTTTCTTTGCGATTTGCTTTCGTTGCAAAATATTGTCTGTTGGCTTATGTTAAGATCTCGTAAAGTTTGTTTGTTAGAACATTATGGTTATGTTTTATTTTTTATTTATGCAGATCTGACGTCAAGCTGTTCCTGTATGATAAGTACAATAAAAGTGATTGAGTGAGAGATGCATTATGGGCTTAAACACAAGCTGATGGTTCATATGGTATGGATGAACATGAGACTAGATTGAGACTTGAGCTTTCATATCTTGAAATAATTTTTTTTTCTTATCCTATTATATATTACAAATAATTAAAAATAATATATATAGAATTAATTATGTATATAGGTATTATATATGTATATACACATATGTATAATTTTTTTACATTGTTTTACTTCTATAAATACTCTTAAAATGTATATTAAACATTTAATTACATATAGGCATATTACATGGAATTTTATAAAATTCAATTTTAGAATCTTTTAATTACATAAAGACATATTACTTGAAATTTAAGAAAATTCTATTTTAGAATCATTTGTATCTATTCATTTAAATACATAAAGACACATTACATGGAATTTTATAAAATTATATTTTAGAATAATTTGTATCTAAACATTTAATTACATAAAGACATATTACTTGGAATTTCAGAAAATTCTATTTTAGAATCATTTGTATCTAAACATTTAATTACATCAAGGCACATTACATGGAAGTTTAGAAAATTCCATGTTAGAATCATTTGTATCTAAACATTTAATTACATAAAGGCTTATTACTTGGAATTTTAGAATCATTTGTACCTAAACATTTAATTACATCAAGGCACATTACATGGAATTTTAGAAAATTCCATTTTAGAATAATTTGTATCTAAACATTTAATTACATAAAGGCTTATTACTTGGAATTTTAGAATCATTAGAACCCCTGAGCAATGAAAGAGAAACCACTGAGAAACTTGAGATGTTTCATTTGAGAGTAGATGGAGGATGGGTTTTTACCTTCTGAACAGTAAAAGTCCTGATCACATATTCTGCAAGAGGCTCCGTTTCAATCAGCGTCACTTTGATGTCTCCGTACACCTCGGTTTCATCAGGCCAGTACCGGACACATTTCACCTTTATGGACACATAGGAACCCACACGTTCACATTATCACACAACACCTGCATCTTAATTTGCCAGGGTATTACTCTATTTTACAGCAAGGTCTAAGTCAAATTGGCATTTGCAGAAACAGTATTATTAAACAAGTCCCTGATGGCATTTTGAAAACACAGAGAGGTGTAATTGGCCACCTGTCAGACAGGATGTTATCTCTGAATGAACAACCCCTGTGGTCCGAGTTCACTGGAGCCAATCATTGAACACTGCTCAATTATACTCAACGTGACATCAAACGGCTCTCATTGGGGATGTTGTGAAGGACTCATGCACCTAATTGTGCTCAGTTTTAGGATGTCCTCCAAAATGCTTCCAAAATGACTTTCCATTGTTTCCCTTGTATGTAAAGAAACTTCCTGTCATATGATTTGTGTTTGATTTACATTTATGACACTTCCGGTTCATTATCTGCTATGGGGAAATAATGAGAAGAATAACAAAGTGCAGTAAATAGTAAAACTCTTTGCACTATAAACCAGTGTACTCATAATTAAGATAATACATTCAAATAATATGGTAAGACACATCAATTTGCAATATCAAGCAGCAAAACGAGCTGTTTTGTACAGCTAAAAATAGCTGGACAAGGATGAGGCCACACCCATTAAATGTACAAATGGCCACGCCCAATTTTACGGCAAGAAAAAGGGGGATAAGGAACGTTTTGTGCAATGGAAAGGTTCTTCTTGGAAGCATCAATGCCAATAAAAATCTTTACATTTTAAGTGCATCCAAGATGTGCTCCAGAATAGAACCCACAACCTTGACTTTCCTTGCTATGCTTTACTCCTTAAGATACAGAAACACATTGCACGTTTGCATGGATTTCCTGCTACATGTTACTTTTAAAAACACTGCACAAGCACCCACCTCACAGATTTATATATATATATATATATATATACACACTCCATTTAACCATGAGACCGTAGTTAAATGTGTAGCAATTGGAGGAGCGCTTCGTAAATAACATTCTTAATCCTGTGATATTTATTAAGGGAAGAGATAATTACAAGAACCCTACCCTGCCCACTTCCACCAGGTTGGTTACCATGACGATACTGGCAGAATTCTCTTGCCAAATCATCCTCCAGAAATCCCTCACGGTTTCCTGCATGGGGCCTACAGGAGAGGAGGAGGGACAAATTTAGAAGATCACGCAATACTCACAAAAGTACTAGAAATAAGATGCAACGTTTCCTTATGGATTCACAGACAGTCCCTGAGGGAAAAAGCATCACAAACCAGCATCAATGTCCACACTAGTGCATGTTAATACGTAGGGCTGGGCGATATGGCCAAAAAATGATCACTATAATTTTTTTTCATATCAGTCGATATTGATAATTATCACGATAAATGTCAATTTTGTATTTCTTTTAAGTTTAAAGGCAGATTTTTGCTACAATGTGAAAGCTGTAAAAACCAGACGGTTAAAAGTAGCTTTAAAATATTCTTTATGGTCAGAACATGATAAACACTTCATGTTTTTATAATTCTTCGCACTTTTTCCAGTCATTATTTCTTAACAAAATAAATATCTTAACGATATCAGTTTCAAAATATCAAATTAACTTTGGTCCAAGCATATAAATGGTACGAGTGGCGCGTTTTGACATACCCTAACTGTCTTGAACCAAAATACACAGAGTTCAGACAGAACAAGACAAGAGAAGCGTTTGAGATTAAAAAGTATTTAAATTGTATTTTTTTAAATGAAAATAACTGATCGTTTCGCTAGATAAGACCCTTCTTCCTTGGCTGGGATCGTTTACAACCGCATTTGGGATCGCACTGATTCCTCTGCAGTGAACGGGTACCGTCAGAATGAGAGTCCAAACAGCTAATAAAAAAAAACATCACAATGATCCACATTGAAGAAACAAACTCATCTACATCTTGAATGGCCTGAGGGTGAGTCCATTTTCAGCTATTTTTCTTTTTCGGTAAACTATGTCTTTAAACTGTTCACTTTATGGTGCAAGTTGTTTTTTGTAAAGAGTAAACCCATGTGTGAACACCTACATTTTTCTACAAATTTCAATCCTAAAAGTAAGTCTTAAAAGTAAAAAGCCTTTTTAATTTTTTTTGTTCTAGGCAGATGCACAAACTGCAGCAAAGTGATACTTAAACTAGTTAACTACATTACCAACTGCAAAAAAAAAAAAAAAATGCTGAGACTATTTAAGGGGGAGATTTATATCTTTATAAATATGAAATATTAAAAACAAATGATATCATTTCTAGCGCTATGCTGATATTTAACAGTGCTTACTTTGCATAAAAACAAACAGGAGCTTAATTAGTGTGACATTCAACTTAATTTACAAACGCTTTACACCGAATACGACAAATAAAGCTAAAAAACAACCTCATTTATAAATCTGAAACCTATGAAGTGCAAAATGTTTTCGCTAAGATATGAAGCTGCATGCACAAACATTGTGACTTAGCATATTACACAGATGCATGCTGGAAACCAGAAAAAGCTATTGTACACTAGTACTGTTGCCAACATATAGTCTAGATATTCTTAGCATTCTTTTTATTTTGCATATAGCAACAGATTGACTTGTCTTGTTTTTGCAGATGCCGTGCCTTTGTTATGTATTTTGTTAATTACCTTGTGTGGCTATGTAGTGCCTTGGTCTGTGGTAGCCCTGGGAAACAGAATGAAAAAAAGAAGATGAAAATGATTCAAATGAAACTGATTTTCATACCTGCACAAACCGCATGCAACAATGAACTTGCTTAAAGTAAACTTAGTTTGAATCCTATTCAGCACTCAATGAGACATCGTAATTTCACCTTTCTGATGCCTTGGGTTCATTAGCATTTTAACCACTGTGAAACAAATTGGTGACCAATGTAGCCTTGCTCATGTCAGGCTTTAAAGCACCGCTGCGGTTTACGAGCGGGTCTGCGCTACGACGGACCCCGTAATTGTTTTATTATCAGGAATGAGATTGGGTGGCCTGATTATAGCTGCTGCGGGGCGAGAAGCCTCGCGCCGAAGCATATCCGTACGTGTTTACTTCCCATTTTGTAATGATCACAATCATATCGACTGTGTCATTATGGCATTTAGATCAAGTTAGTGGATTTGGAGCAGCCAGGGAAGCACTTTCAATCGAGCTGTCGCTAGCTGTGGACATGGAGCATTTGCTAGAGTAATTTGCAGAAACTCAGAAGAGCGCTTTAAGCGCAGAAATCCCTTGTATCCCTCATTCGTTGTAAGCGAGGCTCTCAGGAGCATAGCACATAAATGTTGCATTAATCTATTAAGCCCTTCTTTGACAGCAAAGAGTGAAGTTGTTCTGACATTTTAAGGTGGTTACGTAATACGCAGACTTCAAAGGTCATAAACACTATGTTCAAACTTGCAGATCATTACTTCTTTAACAGTATATGGGAAGCTTGTTGAATGTTTAGGTAACATGAAGTAAGGAAAATATCGAAATCTGAATGTATATGAATATATGCTAAAAGTGTATAGTCCGTAAGATTTTTGAATGTCTTTTAAAAGAAATCATTTGTGCTCATTACAGCTACATTTATTTGATCAAAAATGCCATAAAAACAGTAAAATTGTATAATTTTATTATATTTTAAAATATTCTATTTAAATATATTTTAAGATGTAATTTATTCCTGTTCCTATTTTTCAGCATCATTACTCCAGTCTTCAGTGTCACATGATCCTTCATAAAGCATTCTAATATACTGATTTTGTAGAAACTGATTTTTTTGCTGCATGTGATTTTTTTTTTGCTTTTTTGTTTGATTTATTTATTTATTGTTTTATTTAAATTATTTGATTTATTTATTTATTATTTATTTTAATAATACAAATGTATATGTATATGTATATGTATATGTATATGTGTCATACTCACATCTATATAGTTGGCGTTTATGTAGTCAGAGTGGGGGTCTCCCTCCAGCAGTTGCAGTCGGACACGAGTGTGATCGTCTGTGGGGTCAAATATTCACAGAAGAGCCGGTCTAAAGTTACACATACACTTTTAAGGGGAGCTACACATGCATGAGCTGTCCAGGAAACAGTGCACTGTACTGTACGCACAATGGCATTTACCCAAGCACGAGTTGTGTTATGTGTGTGAAACAATTACTTTGAAAATGTACCTAGAAAACTGTCAAACTCTACACACATTTCTACTAATTTGCAGATTTAAATCTGCGTTTTTCTCCAGGGTCAAACAGGATGTGGATATGAGTATATCACTTTAATATATTAGGCATATTTGAGTTCAACAACAAACAAAAAACAACATCAGATGAATATGAGAACTATTGTACGCAAGCAATCTCCTTTAATAAAAGACCACACATTGAGCGTGATTTGCCAATGGTGCTGATGAATTATGTGCTTTTTGAAAAGACCTGCAACCTCAGTGTTACTTCCTGCATATGGAGGACAATTACAGTCTTTTTAAAATATCTATAATGATGGGGAACAGTTTTCAAAAAAGTTCTTGTTTCTAAGCAACTCAAGTGTGGGTGCCCCAAGTTCAGCACTGCACTCTGGGAATTGACAAAAAGCATCAGACCATTTTCCCATCCAAAGAAGTGGATGTACAGTTGGCCAGTGATGTAATTGATGTAATTACTCCAGCACTGCCAATCTTCATCTTGTCTTCGCTATGAAGACTTGACCTGCTAATGTTCAGCATGGGCACCACGTCTTCCCACCCTTGAAAGGTGAAGCTCCATGTCTTGGCAATTACGACGACACTTCTGGAAAAGGGGAAGAGGGTGGAAACGGAAAGAGGAGGGGTATAGGAAAGGTCTGACAGTAGCTCCGCAAACCCGTGTGGCGTTCTGCTTTGATCACATGGAAGAATGCAAATGCGCCGTTGAGGCACGTCGACTCCAAACCAACGGATGTTCTCTGATGGCAGGCAGCTCCGTGCAATCCCTCCTGATTTCTCTCCGTCTTTCCGTGTTTCCGTTCCGAAGAGAAGCGGGTCCGCGTCTCGAGCTGTAAGCGGGTCGTGAAGGTTGTTTACTTCCAGACAGCCCCTCCTTCCTGTCCAAACCTGCTGTGTTTCTTATTCTGTCTGCTCAAAATTCACCAACTTATATTTTTTTAACTTCAGACTCTTTTATTTGCTCTTTCTCCCTCGCTAGCCAAAAACATCTCAGCTGTCTCTCACCGGCGCTTTGGTCTGTCTGCTGACCTCTCTGCTCCCCGAAAGGCAACGCGTGTGAGGGAAGCAGAAAAGAGGGAAATGGAGGGATGCGGAAAGAGAGCGAGAGAAAGAGACGGGGCTAATTAGACGCCACTGAGTCAGTTGTCATAACAGCAAGCGCTCAGCAGGGTTCTTCTCCGCAGTGAGGGGCCAGACACAAAGCTCTAATTGGGAGAGAATGACCGGACTACAGACGAGTGCCATGATGCATGGGTACAGTAGTTCTGAGTCAGCCTGAAAAACTATCCAGATGTCTGGATGATCACCTGTTTAGACACGTCTGAGAGATATTACAGTGACATAGGATGATGAGTAGGCTTTGCCTCAAAGTTTCTATCTTAATTCTGCACTGTTTGCACCACGGTCGTGAGTCAGTGATTCCTCACGTCATGCAGTTAAATAAGGATAGGTGTGCTATTACCTTTCTAAGTGACTAGAGTTACTTTTCTATTTTTTAATGGGGACATATGAGCCATATCTAGCTGCTCTTTTGACTGGACTGGCCACCAAGCAGTGATCCTGAATACTCCATAGCAACACCCTAGCAACCACATAGAATACACTAGCAACCCAATAGTAAGTCCTAGAAACCACCCAGCACACCACAGAAACCTCACTGCAGCACCTAAGCAACCCCAAAGCATGCAAACAACTACTCAGATCACAGTAACAACTGCACAGAAATACCTCAGCAACCCCATAACAATGGCCACAACCCAGAAACAGAAACAGCCACATAGCAACACCCTAGCAACCCCATATCAGCATAAAACAGCAGAACATCCTAGCAACTGTATAGCAACACCTTAGCAGCCTTATCAAACCCATCACCTAGAACATCCATTGCAACTGCATGGCAGCACCTAACAGCCCATATCAATGCCCCAGAACATCCTATAACACTTAGCCCCATATCAGCACCCATAACCTAGAACATCCATGCCACTGCATTGTAACACCCTAACAACCCATATCCAAACCCAGAACATCCTAGCAACTGCACAGCACCTAAACCCCATATCAACACCCAAACCTCAGAACAAAGTAACAATTACATAGCAACACATTAGCAACCTCATTTCAACGCCCACTGCCCAGAACATTTTAGAAACTATAAACCATCCAGAACAATCTAGTGACCCCATTACAACATCCCTGCTACCATCCAGAGCACCCATAAAACTGCATGGCAACACATTAGCAACCACCCGTTTTAATGTAAACCAGACAAGATGGTAAGAAGTGAATATAGTAGTCAACATTTGAAGTGGATCAAAAAAGTTTATCAAAGTTGAAGAACGGGTGCTGTTTTGGTTTTAGGACAACTTTGATGAAAGGTTTTGATCCACTTCAAATGTTGACTACTGTGTACTGCAATCGACAACAAAACACAAAAAGAAGCATTACGCTAAAATCTCATACATAGTGAATTTCATATGCAGTGGAAACATTAAAAATCCTCTCTCATTTTGTATCTCATCCTAAAGTAGATGCAACACAAAGAGAACAACTTGGTACTTTAAAAGTACCGCCCTAAAAATGTCAGCAGTCTCTTAATCAGTGCATTTAAGCCCATGTCTTCGCCGCTGCTCTTATATATAACCCCAGTGTGTTGTCAGCTGGCCCCAGTGCATTATATACCTAAACAGCCTATTAAATCCCTGCTTGGCAGAAAAGAGGTTCCTGTGTCAAATGGGCCGAGTGCTGTCGCACACACCTCGTGGCGTGAGAGCGAGGCACTCTAATCCAGTTTAATCCATTTCCATCCACCCTGGGATAAGACGCTTTGCTCATGAAGTCTACCTGAGAGGGGTTTAGAAAGAAGCAGAAGTGTTTATGCCAACGCTTGAGCTTTGAGAGCTTGGTGTTAGGACAAGTGTCATCCTAATCTGAAAGCGATTCATTTCGGAAGGTTAATTTGCACCAACGGCAATAAAAAGGATCTATTTTGCCACATACGCAAGGATTCCTATTAAAGAAATTCATTTCCATCTGTTATTTGCACCATTTTGTAATGAAGTGATCCTATTAGTTTATAGAACTAGCTAAAGGATACAAACATCACTCTTTAATATCTCAATTGGTTTCTTCTAGACAGTAATGGGATTAAATGATGGTCAAATAGAGAGTTTTGCTGCTTTCTGCGCTTCTGCAATCAGAAGTTTAATAGAAACTCAAAAAATTCTCATCAAAATTAAAAAGTTGATGCTTGAATAAACCAGAGTTTTCTGAGCTATGAAAGAGCAACCTCTAAATATTGATGGTGCCTAAATCAGCTAATCATTTTAATGTAAATGAGGTATGAATCTGGCAAGGTGTTTATTCTTGGTTAAGAGCATTAATCGATGACGATAAACAAACAAACAGAACCGAGAGCATAATACACGGCTACACGGTTCATGTGAATGCTAATACTCCAGCTTTGGTCAATACATCAGAGGAGGTTTTTTTTCCGCAAAGACTTCAAGGGAACCTGACGATTCTGGCAGCGCTATGTGAAGGGAATAAATGTCAGAATTTGAGAAGCTCAAGAGAAAAGAAATGAGAAGGTGTCTTCATCCAGACACACAGATTCATGCATGCAGAGCACTTAAAAGAGCAAGACACGCTCTCCTCTGTGTTTGGACTAATGAAGATGAACAACCTGGACATTTATTATTCAGCAGGTGCCTTACCTTGCATATTTTAACCTCAGATCCACAAAGGCATTGATACTAACTGGTTAAAATGACTGACGGTTTGGATAATGAGCCAGTGTGTGCTGGTTATCCGTTAGGGGTTTCATCCCTCTTCATGGGATGACTGTGTGATGTTAGTGTTCGCTACATGAATTGCATCATGTGAGAGTTTTATTCAGTGAATTCACCTCATTCTAAGACATCAAGGAAAACTTCCTCTGCACTACAAGTAGAGCTAATTAATTAAGTGACAACTAAAAGATATTTCAAAATTAGATGTTTTGAAGAACTTTGGGGTCTGAACAACACTGCAACGATAAGACATTTTTTTTATATCTTTTCTCAAAGTCATACAGATTTGGACTATGACATTAACTATCCCACCTCATACTGGCAAATATATAAGGCAACACTGCATGTTTCCTTTCTGGATAAGGCAATGTTTTTTATTTCTTCTGAAAAAGATCTGAGATTCACCTCCTATAGAATCTTCCTAACTTTTATAAATGTATCAAAATTCCTGTAAAAATACTTTGCTTTTTAAAAGCGCTCTTTTAACATTCCATTACCAACCGTCCACCGTTCCTCTTTGTGTCGTGTTCTCTGTGATGTCATTGTCCTCTGCTTTGGGATGAGACCCTTAGGTATGCTGTGACTCATCCGTTCCTATTCAAACCTGCTGCCAAAGCATTTCCTGCAATCTCAGTCCAAACAGAGCACGCAAAGGGGCTCAACAGCACGCATCTGTCAAGCGGCCTGCGCCAAATCATAGTATGCTCGCTGTCTGCACATACCTCCCTCCCAGCCATAATTGACGAAATATACTAATGAGGAAAAATTTGGAAAAGATACAAAAATCTGAGCGTACACAGAGAAGCAGAAATTGGTTCTGAAGGCAAGCAGGAGTAAATATGAGCTGTCTTCCCAATCTCCCCACCCCCCTTTTCTCGTTCTCTGATATGTAAATGTTTGCCAATAACAGTTTATTTTGGGTGTAGAGTCTCGTGAATTATAGATGACCATATGGGCTTGAATGGCTGACACTGCCTGCTGAAACACTGAAGGGATGAGCGAGACCGGACAGATGTCTCTAATTGAAACGGCTTTCCTCGTCTCCCATAAATTGTCAAAGTTAATCAAGGGATGCACGGCCAATTTTGTTTGTGGGTTAATTTTTTTCTTGGCTCAGTTTGTAAGACATTGCTCCAATTTGGGGTGGTTAAACATGCATTCACATAATGAAATGCTCCACAAAACAACGTCCTTCTTTGGCTGGTCGACTTGAGACTTCGCAGTTACTTAAAAACCCATTATGCAATGCATTTGGTTATATTAAATGTAGCCACATGTTAAAGCCATAAAGCTGCCATCATACATAGTGAGATAGGACCTATCTGCTTGTTTTAGGTATCTTTAAGCAGTCATTTAATTACTACCAGGATGTTTCTGCTACAGGCTAAAGTCGAAGTTACAAGCAAAGCAACACCCTAAGCACCTGGCGCCATCACCCTTATCTCCACTTTTCACAGTTTTTCCACAGAAATGATCCTTTGTACTGATGAACAGCCTGATGGACAGTTTTCATTAGCAACTTGTATAGTTAAATGGGTTTAACTAATAGCAAATTCATCATAATACCCGCTGGCCATCAGCGACTGACAGGCTATTTCATTTTGCCCAATGTTTCATCTCATTTTAAGAGCACAGTGACAGTGACAACTAAATGTTGTAGAAGAAATATAATGAAAACAACCAGATATCATTTAATGAGGCTAAATTAGCAAAATAATTACCGAAGTCTATCATGGTACTCCCGTGGCAATCCCGTAGTGTTTTGACATCTTCGAAAGTATTCTTTGAAATATCTTGGTGAACCATGTGCATATGTTATTTCTATGTTATATGATCACAGTGAAACTACGGTACTTTGAAATATGCTGTAATACCATGGTTATTTTTTTAAACAAAGCAATACTATGGATTTAAGATGTGGTCTTACCCTAAAGTAACTTGTAAATACTATATATAAATATGGTAATAATTCAGAGCCATTGTATATATTCCAGTATGCCATCTGATACCTCACTGTAGCAGAGTACTTTTCAAGCGTAATGAAAAATACACTGGTGTGGTTGAGAAGTTAGGTGCAGTTATGAAACCCAAAATTTGACTTAATGATTTAAAATCCTTGTTGTTTCAGTACTCACAAGCGATGATGTTGCCGTAACGGTTTTTGTTGCGATTCTCGTCCTTCTTGGCAGTTTCCCATGGTGCCGTTTGTCCCTCAGCCAAACCCTGGAATCAAATCAAGAATACATTAAAGCATGTTCATCTATTACAGAAATGCTTTCACACACATGCGTATACATACGCATATACATATACTTTCTGAGAGTTAAAAGACATACAAGTTAAACTTTTCACACTTTTGAGATGCTCTTCTGAAATAACAGGTTGAGTTAGGTGCCTCTTTTCCCCTGATATCACTGAAAGACTCTTGTGTGTGGAAGAGTCTGGTAATTGTAGACTCATCCTTTAGCCTTGGGGCAAAGACAAGACTCTGAAATGTCAGACAAGAGCGCTGAATGGTGGCCACTTAAAGCTGTGGTGCAATCTTCATTCTGTCCAGCACACACAAGACAAGCCATTTACTGTGACAGATCTAGAGAAACAACGGTGGTCTGCAAAGTGTCTGCATTAAAGAAAGACTTCATGGACAAAATGATTCAAAGCAAGCACATTTTAAAAATGAATTGGAGGGGTGATGGCGCAATTTAGTGAAGGTTTATCTTTAAAAGACATCTCTGTGAAAGAACAGCAAAAGAGAATCGGCTGAGAGATAAAAGTTTATTCACAGACCTCATGATGTGTCTTTTCATTTTTATTTTTTTTCATGCACAGTAAAATTTGGGGGCCGAATTTTATATGGCAGTTTCATGTGAAGATATTGCACATTGTTTCCATAAAGTGACTCTATCTCTACTAATAATTAGAGCAGTTGAATCTGTTCAAAGTATAATTAAAAGTTCAATGTTTAGCAGTCTTGTTCAGATCTGGGGTAGAAGCTGTTTTTAAATCTATTAGTCTGGGATGCAATAGATCTAAATTTCATGTTAGATTATGCGAAAGTTTTGAAAATTCACTAGAAGGTTTTTACAATGCATATTGTTATTGACATGAGCTTGCACACTGAGTCAAACAATTAATTATAAATTCATTACCAGTTTGTATAATTAAGTAGGTTTAACAAAAAGCAAATTGATCACACCTGCCGGCCATTAGCAAATGACAGGCTACTTCATTTGTCCACTGTTTCATCTTCTTTTAACAATCACAACTATATCTTTTACCAACAATGTCAATAACTAGATATCACATAATGAATTATATCTATTGTATGAATTGTATTCTATCCATCCATCCATCCATATATCCATTGCTTTTTGGTACCTTTATTAATGTAGCAGCATTAACAGAAGTACCAAAACGCAGTTGGATACAGATGGACGGATGAATGGATGGATAAAATAAAAAAAATAAATCAATCAATAAATAAACAAACCAAAAATATGCAAAATAATGTGTTCCATCATGCATCACTACATACAGTGGTTTTTAACTAACTGACTGTTCTGGTCGGGTGAATCAGATGGGGTCATGTATGTAGAAGACTTGTTTTTCTCTCCCAAGGCTGTTTGATGGATCCCATCTGGAACTAGTGAAGCACAGAAGCCTGAACATACAGACCGTATCATCTCTGCTACACTGTTCCTTCACGTGCATTAAACATGATCTGGCACCTGTGAAAATCGAAACCTCACAAAGCCTCATTTTTGTTGAATTGCTCTTTCATGTGTGAATGAAACGTGATCTGGCAACCCTTCCAATAAATCACATTCATGCACAGGGATGCTGCGATCTGGCAACTCTGCCCGTGTTCTCATTATTATCACGGTACAGTCAGGCTAACTGAGTCGGTTACAGCCAAAGTCTCTGTCTGCCTGACAGAATGTGATGCTAAAACTGTTTGAGGAGCTCCTTAATGATACATTTTAGACATCCGGAGAGAATCGCTACACAAAAAGCCTTAAACTTCTGTCTTCTGGCAGTGAGCTAAACGTATTCTTCATTTGTTCTGTACTGGATTCCTCATCCACTCTCTGGTGTCCTCACTGGAGCCTCTTTCGTCTTCTGATCTTCTGTTTTGATACTATTAATACTTTATAGAAGTGATGAGAAGACAGTGAAGAATAAAACAAGGCGTCTTTACTATGTGTGTGTGGACACAAAGACAGCAGACATGCTGTCAGACCTCTTCCAACCCCACACTACCAAACATTTCATAATCCTCCTCACCAGCTACACTTTCGACGCTTCGTCACTGTGTTGTTTTGCTATCTAATGCAATGTCATTCACACACTGAGTGTGACTTAAGTGTCCAAATACTTTATGGGGCCACTGTAACCTTCTGCATATTTATACGTATCATTAACTTCTTGTTGTTTCTTCTCTCTCTAACGTGAGCACAGATGCAGGATCACACATCTGGCAGGCTGAGATTAATGATGCGATTGTGCTGACATACACACACAGGTGGCCGTCATCAACTTTTACCAACATGATCAGATCTGCATCACTCACTCGCTGTCCATCATATCATTCCTCTCCATTCCTTCTGCCTCAACTCTATTTGTTCCACTTTACGTATCATGTAAAATTAGAAGTGCAAGATACACTAATGCACTAAAAATGAATATTATTAAGTTAGAAATACTACGTTGTTTATTATTAAAAGGATTGTTCACCCAAAAATGAAAATTCTGTCATTAATTACTCACATGTCATTCCAAACCTGTAAGAACTTTGTTATTCTTCAGAACACAAATTAAGATATTCTTGATGAAATCTGAGCTTTCTGACCTTGCATAGACAGCAAAGCAAACATGAGGTTCAAGGCCCAGAAAGGTAGTAAGAACATCATTAAAACAGTCCATGTGACATCATTGGTTACTTTTTGTGCAAAGAAAACAAAAATAACTTTATTCAACAATTTTCTGATACTTCTCTTCCGTGTCAGTCTTCAACACGCGTTCACAGGACTATTTATCGATTTCCTTTGCTATCTTTCTGGACCTTGAAAATGGCAGTTGCGTTGCTATCTATGCAGGGACTGAAGCTCTCAGATTTCATCAAAAATATCTTAATTTGTGTTCCAAAGATGAACGATGGCCTTACAGGTTTGGAACGACATGAGGGTAAGTAATTAATGACAGAATTTTCATTTTGGGGTGAACTAACCCTTTAAGTATTTGCAATTATTTGACTTTATTTTAATAATCATATTTTCAAGAGTCATTTTCACATTGCTTACCAGCATAAATCAGTCAGTTAAATATAAATCAAGTAAAAATAAGTTAAAAATAAATTCGATGTAAACAATTAAAAAGAATGAATGTTGTTTAAATATGCAAACAAAATTCAATTTGTTAAAATGTGTGAGATTTAAACAAATTGTAGTTACTGATGATAAATTGTCTGTTTACTGTGTATTTAAAACATTCAGTTTATTAGTACTATTTCATAAATCTCATCCTCTCATTTATTAGATTATTAGTTAAATGTGATTGATTTTAATAGATCACCTTAATAGATAATTAGGAAAATTATATAGAATTATAGCCACTTACTGCATATTAAAAAAAAATAAATAATATATATATATATATATATATAATTATTTAATTTAATTCAAATATTAACGTATCAAATTTCATTATTAAATGAAACTAAATCAGATTGTCTACTGATAAATAAGTCCAGATTTGAAGCATTTCATGACACCCACAGTATCTTGATGCAAGTGGATTTTAATTAGCTAATTAGCTTGATACTTTATTTGAAAGGGTTAAAAAGCAAAGTTAAATTATTGGGTACTAGTAACATTAAAATCTCATTTGCAGTAAAAACCACCCCTAAATTCACAGTAAAACGTGCACTATGGGAAACGCAGTATTTGCCCCTAATGTGCTCTCGCTCATATCAGCCAAGTCACAAGCCAGTAAGCAAACACTCCATTCAACTCAGTGTAAATGTATTGAGTTTCTCCTCCTTCACTGCATATTAGGAAAAATGACTTATTTTCGGCAGCAAGGATAGAGATGGGCTGATGCAAAAAGCTGCCAACTTCATTTGCAGGCAAACTTGTGAGGCAAATCAGGTTAGGAGAGAGAGGCGATAACAAAAAGGCGTTATAAAAACGTCTGCCTTGATGAATGACCCTTTAAACACGGAGGCACAGGCTCTGGTGCTATCAGACTGCCTATGACAGGCATGAGCTGCCAGCAATACATCTATCTCATGTTTACCTCTACACTTCAGACGGCCTAGAGCAGCCTATACAGCTGAGCTAGTCTTATTCCAGAGCTGAAATTACGCTAGACTTATCCTAACGCTTGAAATGATCCTGTTAATAATACAAGAAGAGCTTAGGACAGACCTATGGAACATCTAGATCTCCTTCAGGCTTGATACTATTTCTGGCACTCTGAACACATAAATTGTACAAAATAGCTACTATAGAATAGATAACGCACCTCAATTTGTTATTTTGTCATCTCTGAATAGCAAATCAGATGCTTGACAGACATAACTATGAGTCAATCTTTATAAATGAGAGTCTCTTCTTTCAAAGTGCAATCTTTGCCCTTTTAAAGATGCATCCAGGTGATTAAAAATTTGGACGCAGAGAGCATCCCTTCCTAATTCACTGATGTCTCTGTTGCCAGAGCCATCCATCAAGACCGTGTCTGAATACACAATAATGTGCCAAATATGATTCATACTTATACTCAAGTAAAGTTCTCTGCTGAATGTTTATCTCATCCTCCTACCTAAGAGTATTCTGACATCAATGAACAAGGAGCTGTTCAGAATAACTGATTCTAGACCAGATTCCGTATTAGAATGTTGAATAAGATGTTTACAAGCCAAACTATTCAGAACATGTCATCACTGCTTTGCAAGCATCACAAATAATCTTAATCATACTACAGTAGTTACTACATGCAAACTATCAAAAGTATTTTCAATCATTATTTTCATAAAATACAGATTTCTTAAGTTCTCAAGTGACAGCCCTAGTGAAAAATAAATATGCTAAAATGTATTTAAAATACATTTATTTCATGCTAAGTATATTACAAATAATTTACATCTTATGTACTTAATAAAAAATACTCGCAATTGTACTTTTAGTATACTAAACTGGTATATTTAAAGTCTGCTAAATTGGAACAACTAATTTTGTACTTCATCCACTTCAATTGTGTGGAAGTAGTGCTGAAATCCAACTAAAGATATACTTGGTTATATTTGATTGTGCTAAAGTGGAACTATTGCAAGTATACTTTATGTACACTTTCAATATTTTGCATTTAAAGACCGATATTATTCAAAGATCATACACTGTAAAAATGTTTGCCAGTTTCAACTTAAACATTTAAGTTCAGCAGCTGCCTTTAAAATTTTAAGTTAAATCATCTTAAAAGTACAAGTCATTTCAACTCACTACAATAAAACAAGTTTAAATGACATAACTTCTGAGTTGAAATGACTTGTACTTTTAAGTTGACTTTACTTAAAATTTTAAAGGCAGCTGCTGAACTTAAATTGAAACTGGTAAAAACGTTTTAGTGTACATTACTCATCAATAGTGACATCAAAACATATTTTAGGCTTAATATTTTCAAATGTACATTGTGCGTAAGTAGTACTCCAAAAAAAGTTTAATTACAATTTTTATATTAGTAAGTCTCAAGTGATATATCAGCATTTTAACTCTATTTCTTTCTTTAATAGAGAGCAAAACTGCCATCATATTTTACTCACCCTCACATCTCTTTGGCCTGTTGATCTCACAAAAATAAACCAATAATAACTGATAATAATTATGAAGCTTTGCCATCATAGGAAATTCCAAACTTCTTGCTGGCAGAGTACATACTGTATTTCAGTATCTAACTTTTAAAGGTTTTTTTTTTTTTTGTCTTAAAAGCTCCAATCCACATTCATTTTGATCTGCAAGGACAAGTGCAGCCAGTACAATCTTTTAAAAATAATTGTGTTAAATTTGTGTTCCACAGAAGAAAGAAAGAGTTTGGAACGACATAAGGGTGAGTAAATGGTGACAGAATTGTCATTTTTAGAGGGTGAACGATCCCTTTAATGAAAACAAATCACAAAGTTAAGCTGGAACTCATACAGGGCAGCTACTTCAAAGCCACAATTTGTAGGAAATACATTTAGAGGAAAAATAAATGATGTTATCAAAAGTTCATGTAATATCTCTCTGTTGTTGGCAGCATCTTTCCTCTAGCGTTATTCCAACAAAATAACAGCCGAAACGATGCCAATGCGCACTTTCTTAATCGTGAAAAAGTTTAGTGAAATCTGTACCTTAAAAACAGAGAAAAAATAAGGCCCATGCACAAAAAACATGTCTTACTTTTCAAATGACAAGGAGACAATCTAACACATGTAATTTCTATGTTGGTGACCTTCGTGAAAAAGCAAAAAGGAGTTCTTTATTTGTATTATTAAAGCGAGAGGATCGTGTGTGGGGACCACAAAGATAAGTTAGCCTTCAAAGCCGAGGTTTGCATGCTTTTATAAAATCTAGAGGACGTCATCTTATTGACACAAAGGTCTTTGCATATTTCTACCAATAAAGGTTTAGACAGTGAAAGATAATTGGTTTTATTGTCACGGGGGGCTGATCCTTTGTGCACCACTGTGTGGGCAGATTTTTCAAGAAGCGCTTCATATCTCACGTGACCTTTTCTGAACAAAATGCCAGCATGTCATCGAAATGCACGGACCTGCTTCTTTTAATAAGCACAGACGCACTTTAATTAGTTACTCAAATGTGTTTAAGAAATAAAATGATATGAAAAAAGACAGGAAACTCCTTGTTGAGTGAAAAAGCATGTTTGACATTTTAATAACCCCTTCAAAAAATGTTTTAATATTCATTTCACATTATTTTTTGAGCTTACTGTACATGCAGAGGCAAAAACAAATTTCATAGTTGCACGGCTGTCGTGATTACTGCAGAGAGGCTTGATCTAATATACAGTACTTTTACAAAATGAGTTTACTAAAAAGTAAGCAAATAATATTGAGAGCTACAGCAGAGAGACTTTCAGCAAAGTCTCAGATAAAAATGTCCATTCACCGAAGCAAATCAGCATGTTTATGTAAACTTTAAATCACCATTGTGTATGAAATGTGCTATATAACTAAACTTGTCCTGCTATATTAAAAGTTTTATTTTCATTGAAGTCAATCGCTCAAGCGCAAGACTTTAGTGTTCTTACCTCGTATTCCTCTTTAAAGCCATAACCCTGCCCACACTTCATCTGGGTGATGTGTTGGAGCAAGTCTGCCACTCTGATGGCTGGTTGGAACTGGCCGGCCTGGTAGGACATCTCCACCGACTCACAGCCTCCATATGGGTACGTCTGGATGGTCATCGAGGGCTGGGACATCTCACTATGGCTGCCATCTGTGGAGGAACAATTCACAATCCTTGAGTAACCATCATAATGTACAGCTGCTAGCTGGAAGGTTGCAGGTTTGACACCAAACAAGGCAAGCAATGCAGCAAACTATGGCTTGAAAGATATGGAAAGTAATGGCCTCTTCCAGTCCTGGTCATTTTATGTTCAAATTCTTTGTTCTGTAGCGTACAGTTTCCAGTGAGCAGCATGTTTAATTTACAGTTTACCCAGAAAAGGCATAATTCATATCTACAACTGGTTGGATTCACAATCTCCAACGTATATTACAATCTAGCAATGTAAAAGCCTCAGGCAAAAACAGAAACGCTAGAAGACTGTGCGCTTTTATTCAATAATTTACAACCTAGGCTAGTTGAAATGCTATAATGAACAGTGCATATATATTTCAGACCATCTAAAGATTTAACTGGATTCTTCTAACTTTTTCCCATTGCTACCAATATTATCAATATTAAATGACAAACCCAAACTGCTTAAAATAATAATAAAATAAAATAAAGTCTAAATACCTGTTTTAAATGTATTAAAAATGTAATGACCATCACCCCCTCTCGTCCTCCAATATATAAATTAAGATTTTAAATTGAAAGAAGTCTTGTGCTCAATCTGGAATGCATTTACATGATCAAAAACAGTGAAGTATATTATTTTGAAAATGTAGTATTATTTTAAAATACACACGTTTGGGATCCGTAAGATTTTTTGTTTTTTTAAAGAAGTTTTCTTTTTGATCAAACCGCCCCCCCCCCAAAAAAAACAGTAATATTGTGAAATATTATTTCAATGTAAAATAATTATTTTCTTTGTGAATATAGTATAAAATGTAATTTATTCCTGTGATGTAAATCTGAATTTTCAGCATTACTTCAGTCTTCAGAATGATCCTTCAGAAATCATTCTAATATGCTGATTTATTATTAATGTTGAAAACAGTGCTGTTTAATACTTTGTTGGAACCTGTGATACTTTTTTTTCAGGATTCTTTAATATATAAAAGGTTAAAAAAACAGCTTTTATTTAAAATAGAAATCTTTTGTAACAATATAAGCTACCATTTAAAAGCTACCATTTGTGGTCAGTGAATTTTTATTCTTTCTTTTTCCTTTTTTTGCAAGAAATTAATACTTTTATTCACTAAGGATGTTTTAAATTGCTAAAAAGTGATAGCAAAGACTTACATTGTTTGAAAAGATTTCTATTTTGAATAAATGCTGTTCTTTTTAACTTTTTATTCATCAAAGAATCCTGAAAAAAGAATGACAAGTTTGAAAAAATACTAAGCAGGTTAACTGTTTCTGACATTGATAATAAAAGTTATAAATCAGCATATTAGAATTATTTCTGAAGGATCGTGTGACACTACAGTCTGGAGTAATGGCTGATGAAAATTCAGATTTGCATCACTAAATTGTATTTTAAAATACATAAAAAATAGAAAACCACTATGTTTTTTCTGTATTTTTGATCAAGTAAATGCAGCCTTGATGGACATAAGAGACTTTTTTAAAAATGTTAAAAATCTTACTGATGCCAAACTTTTGAATGGCAGTGTATATTTGAGAGGCTTTTATTGAACAATAATGTCTATACATCCCTATTTACATATGTAGAGATAGAGAAAAACACATTTTTTAATTCATTTGAATTCATACTTAATTTAATATATAACTTTTAGGAGTGCGCTAGCATAAAGATGAGCTTAAAGCAAACAGACGTGAATGAAATTTGTTTTTTATGGGAACTAGCCAACCACATCACACATACTACACAATCTGACAATCCCCCGTTGTCTAAAAATGACAACGAAAACCCAAATATTTGCATTCTAGGATATCATGTTGCTCTCAAAAAAGCACAGCTTTGTTTACTGTGCACTAAAACCTCTCAATCAAGACCAAACCCCTGAAAGCTCAGCTAAAACCTCGACTACTGTGAGCTGTCTGAGCGCCATTCAATCACAGCTCAGTGCAGACTTCAGTTATGCATGACAATACACTGAGACGCTGACAGTCCGTCCTTGCATATTCTTTTATTAGAATAAGACTGGGAAGTAGTTTATTGATGTTAATGAGTTCATTAACAAGAGGAATGGGGGAAGCAAATGACAGAGAATTCTTTCATATGGCCTCCTTTAACTGGCTAAAGCATCATTCAGATGCACAGAGGGATGGGAATATTACTCGACAAATTATTAATGTGGCTATTTGCATCTTAATTGCCTTGAAAATTCATTATACACTTAAAGTAATTCTGGGGCTGAAAAATTTATAATCCACACCAAACATCTACGCTTTCGACACGGCGAAATACAAGTAATTTTGCATGACGCGTTAGCGCCGTAGCATTTTTAGCGCCAGAAGGAAAAAAGTTGAAAGTATTAGCGGTGACAATGTATTATGAAGAAAACAACTGTGCCAGAATTGTAGCCTCAGGAGGATTTTTTTAAAGGGCACAAAAAGTAACTAGCAGAGAGATGCTGAGACTGCTCAATGATGCTGAACAGGTTCAACACCAGCACATGAAACCTCATTTGGATTTTGACTGAACTGCAAACAGTATTGGTTCCCATTGACTTTAATTGTATGGATAAAAATACGTTGGAAGTCAATGGGAATTGGGTTTGGTTACCAACATTTCTCAAAATATCTTCTTTTGCATTCCACAGAAGAAAAGTCATTAAGGTTTTGAATGATATGAGTAAATCATGACTGAATTTTCGTTTTTGGGTGAACTATTAATTTCTTTAACTGATATTTACACCTTTGTAATGATTAAAAGTCTAGACAGTCTCCAACAGCCAACAAAAAGCACAATATTAAGCTTAATTATTACGCAAGGACTGCAAAATGAAAATAATAATAATAATAATAATAATAAATAAATAAAAATACATCAAATAAATAAATGTTATAAATCCGATTTATGTGCACAATGTCATGATATTTATATTGAACTAGGCAAATTTATGGTGGAAAAATGTGTTTATGCCAACATAACAAACACTAAAAGAGAAAAAGAGTGTGCGATAGAGAAGTATACACTAGAGGCTCTAAGGTCTCTCAATTTACTGCCCCTCCCTCCGTCTTTCTCCTTCCCTCTATCGCTATCAATTTTTTCATAATTAATTATTCATGTGTTTTTGTCTCAGCAGCATAGAGCGAATCCCAAAGTGGTGGCCCAGTGGGTGTATTATGTTGTTAAAACGACGCGCCTGCCACATCCAAGCTAAAGAAATATTGAAGAACTCACGCTCTAGAAACAAAAGGTCAACTGCACATTTACGTGACCTCATATAAAAGACAAGTTTTATATGTAGATTATAGATAAACATTTAGGTTTTGTAGTTTTAAATCTTCAGGATAATGCATTTTGACAGAGTACAGTTCATAAATAAATTATACTGAACCATTAGAAGATTTTACTGAGGTCCTATGGGATACGCCCAGACCTACAAACACCTTAGGATGATGGGGAACATAAAAACATGTCTGAAACCCCATATGGAAAAACAATATGAATGCTTAACAAGAGATTGATACGTTCTTCCTTAAAGGTAAAGTGCGTATTTTCTGTACCAAACAGTAACACATATAGATAATCTTTTAAGTTTCTGATTTTTCTGCATGGGTAATCAATATTCACTATATACTATGAATGCAAAAAAAGTATTGTGACACTTTGTGGCTTTGAAACTTCACCTGTGGTTCCTCAGCTGTGTGTTTAAAATATTAAACAAAAAAACATCATTTTGAGAAATGTTGCGAGATACAAAGCATGTCCTGCTACAGCGCAACTCTACAGTACACTGCATGTATTGCACTACATTATTAAGCATACTATAGCTCATGTCAAGTATTGAGAGAAAGAGAAAGAAAGATGTATAGCAAGTAACAATTCTCCTTACAAAGGTAATTTTCTCATTTTGGCCTTGTTCTGTCCCATAATGGCTTCTTTCATTTGAGCATGAACTCTTTGTGGCCATCGCATTATGTGCATTCAGATGATTAGAGCTAAAATCACATTAAAGCTCAATTATCGGCATGCAGAGTTGCATTATGATCAACTACTATGGTGTTTATGTTAATTATGCCATTAACAATAATTACTTGACAAGTCACAATAAAGCACAGGTGACTAAATAATGACATTGTAAATTACTTTCAAATGTCAAATGTGAATAGGTCTCATGTGGGTATATGGAAGAAAATAAATGTGATATAAAAAACCTCTGAACAAATATGTGCATATGTAGAAACTGCTGTCAAGGTAAAAGAAATGAAAGTCATTATTATAATTAGCAAAACACTATAATAGGCATTAGCACTACCGTTGTTGTAATACACAAATTATGCATTATTAGGCTTTGCTTTTTGTCCTTCAAATCTGAAAAAGCAATCTGTAAGGATACAGTATGTACACTACCATTCAAAGGTCAATAAAGAAAGAAAAATATCTATCTATCTATCTATCTATCTATCTATTTAAATGAATAGGCTCATTATTTGTGCTTGCAGGACAATCAAATAAATAAATAAATAAAACTAAAATACAATAAATTATTGTTGATTTTTCTCAAAGCCATATCATAGAGACTGATCACTTATTTAAACAGTAAATAACCACCTAGTAATCACACAGCAACACCAACAGCAGCCTATAGCAATGTGACAGTGAATTTGCACCACTTACTGTACTATTACTTTACTGTCACCATTACCGTATTCAAAAACTATCGCATTTGTCTCCATTTTTCACTCCCAAGTCTCCTAAGCTACTAAAGAGCCACCTCTGAGCAATGTCATTACACTGAACGCCATCATCGGAGTTAAGCTGGAGTCTTCAGGCGTCTTTCGTCTAACCAGCAGAATCAAACGCGTCCCTTAGCGGGTTATCCATTTCTAGCCTCTAAAACTATCATTTCTCTGTGAAACAGAACCCTTGTCTCTCTCTCTCTCCGTTCCTATCTCTGTTCCTCCATTCTGTTTTTTCATTTCCATCGATCCTACAGATATCTACACCCCACTACAACATCTAAATATTTCACTCTTTATCTCGCTCTAAAACATTGCACGTACCCTATTTTCTCTACCATTATCCTCTCTTTCTAACACAGTGCTCTCTCTCCCAGCTGCAAATGTTGGACTCCTCATCAGATGCATTGATGATCATCATCTCTGCGTGGATTACATGAGAAATGATTTTAAAAACAGTCGAGTCCTTCCTCACAGTTCTTGTATGCGATTACCAGGACTTTCGCCCCGCAAAATGATCGATAGCCTGTAAATGAACTGGAAGCCCCACATAATAGGCAGGTTTATAAATGATTAGGGGCCGCCAGTCTTTCTCGACCTCGTAATCTCAGCGACACCGTTTCGGCGGGGAGCATCTCCAGAACAGAAATATGACCGCCCTCACTCGGAGCGAACAATGGGGTCTGTAAAACAAAATGAAAAGGCCTTCTTCCTCATTTAATACCTCATTCTTTTATCCGTACTGGTGGCTGTATTTCTTGTTATCTCTTCTTCATCTCACTATCTTTACCCTCCACTCGATTTTACCTTTTCAATTCTTCTTTATGCAATCAGTCCTTATTACAGTGCTTGCTCGACTCTAGTATCCATTCAACCTTTGTTTTGTAGATCATTGCAATCTTGGTTCTATTACCCATTATTTTTTTCTAATAAACTTTTTTCTTTCAAAGCAATTTAACATTAAAGTCGACATGAAATTATATTTGAAATCTGTTTTACTGCTGGCATATTGAAAAAGTAGGCCAAGATATGATTTTACCCAACAAAATCACCAGAGATTTTGTTAGCAAAGCAATTTAATTTGAATAAAAATTACAAACAGTTTTTTGTGGAACAACATGAGTGTGTGTTTAGAAAGTACATTTTGATTTCATTGTTCATGTTGACATGAAAAAATCCATTGATTTACATTATATCTACATCAACAATGATTACAACATTCTAATCTGTATATTTTGATTTGTGGTTCAGGGCTTTTAGAATCTTACAAAAAAAAAATTCAAATAATTGCTTTTATTTGGAACTTTCTATTCTTTACAGAAAAAAAAGCATGGATCCTGGATTCCGCAAAAATACTAAGCAGTACAATGTTTTCAACACTGATAATCAGAAATGTTTCTTGAGCAGCAAATCAGCATATTAGAATGATTTCTGAAGCATCATGTGACACTGAAAATTCAGCTTTGCATTACAAGAATAAATTACATTTTAAAATGTATTCAAATAGAACACAGTTATTTTAAATGGTAACAATATTGATGTTTTAACTGAATTTTTTAACAAATAAATGCAGCCTTGGTGAGCAAAAGACACTTTTTAAAAAACATTTATGGAGAATCAAATCTTGAAACCTAAAATTATCAACAATTTCAACACTACTTTGGCTTAAAAGTCTTTAATATTTGCTTTAGCTTATCTAGTTTTATTCATCTGGTTTTATTCTGACATCCCAGCACCCCATTTTAACTTGTATTCTTTTCTTCTGATCCATTCCCTTCTTCCTCTATCCCAATCCTCCATTAACTCCCTCACACTGCAGTTCATCTCTCATCCTCCATCACCTTCTACTGCACTCCCTTAAACTCAGATTTTCCACTCATGTTTTTCTGTTCATCTCTTGGCTTTCCTGGGTCAGGTTGGCATGAATGTGAAAGTATGATTGAGGCATGTTTCACGTCCAGTTTACAAATATCTCACAGTCCAGATTTACTGCTTGAGTCGATAAATGCCTGATTCAACTCCCCTAGTGCTTCACGTTTTTTTCCCCCCATTTTGCTCTCTCTCGTTCTTTAATACAGCACCTGTGTGCTCATTTTCTCTTTTCTCCATCTCCTTGCGCTAAGCAAGCCTTCTCCACCTTCATAACCTCTGTAAATACGTTTGCTCTCAGTGGTTTATTGGCGTTGAGTGTGTATGTGTATGGGGGAGTCGCGGTCTTCGCTGCTGAGTGTAGCTTAGAGCGAGAGTTTTCAAACTCCTACTAGAAGCTGTCTGGATCAGGGGTGCGTGTTTAGAGACCCCTGCATCTGAGCCTTTTAGAGTGAACCTTTGAAATGAGCTTTTGGACTGATTCTAAGCCCCGAGCCCACCAAGATATCTATCAGAAATCCCTTTTCAAAAGCCGACTGTAAAGAACGCTTTCAATATCTCCTGAAGAACGAGTAAAGGATGAAGCTTTGCGTGACCAGGAAAAACTTGAAAGTGTCAGCAGTGGAGCTGAGGTACTGTAGTTTACTATAGCTGCTAAAGCGAGTATAAGCGACATAAATGTCCAAATCATTTGCAATCAATAGGTATTTCTGTGTTGATGGTGTGTTGTTGCTGTAAATTTGGGACACTGATGAAATTCAATTACTGTTTGATTTTTTTTACGAGTATTTCTCAAAGCTTTCAGTGAACATGAATAACTGGAAATGATAAATAATTATTTGGAATAATGACAAATGGAAACAGAAGGAAGGAAGTAAAGAAAGAAAGAAAAAGAAAGAAAGAAAGAAAGAAAGAAAGAAGAACAAAGGAAGGAAGAAAGGAATGAAAGAAGAAAGGAAGGAATGAGAGAAGGAAGAAAGGAAAGAACGAAGAAATGATGGAAGGAAGGAAAGAAAGAAAGAAAGAAAGAAAGAAAGAAAAATAGAAAGAAAAAGAAGGGAAGGAAGGAAGGAAGGAAGGAAGAAGAAAGAGAAAGAAAGGAAGGAGGGAAGGATCGAGGAAGGAAGGAAAGAAGGAAAACAGAATGGAAGGAAGGAAAGAAAGAAAAAAAAGAAGAAACATGGAAGGAATGAAGAAGAAGGAAAGGAAGGAAGGAAGAAAAGAAGAAATGATGGAAGGAAGGAAGGAACAAAGGAAAGAAAAAAGTAATGAAGGAAAAAGGAAGGAAAGAAAAAGAAAAAGAAAGAAAGAAAGAAAGAAGGATGGAAGGAAGGAAAAAAAAGAAGACAGGATGGAAGAAGGAATGAAAGAAGAAAAGAAGGAAAGAAGGAAAGAAGGAAATAAGGAAGAACGGAAGGAAAGAAAGAAGGAAGGAAGGAAGGAAGGAAATAAGTAAGGAAGGAGGAAAGGAATGAAAGAAGAAAGGATAGAAGGAATAAAAGAAGGAAGGAAGGAAAGAGAGAAGGAAGGAAGGAAAAAAGTAGAAAAAAGGAAAGAAAGAAAGACACAAAAATGGAAGTAAGGAAAGAAGTAAAGAAGGAAGGAAGAAAGAACAGAAGGAAGGAAGGAAGGACAGAAAGAAGAAAGAAAGAAAGAAAGAAAGAAGGAAGGTCAAACAAAAGATCAAATGAAAGTAAGGAGGGAAGGACAAACTAACAATATATTAAATTAACAAAATAACAGAAATAAGGAACAAATGAATGAACAGCCAAAATAAAGACAGAATGGAAGGATGTATAAGTCTTTATTATGAGCCATTATTGCCATTGGCTGTAAAATGGTCAATCTGTCTGCCTTTGAAAAGAGATGAGGGTGTGTAGGAGTGTGTGTGTGTGTGTGTGTGTGTCATACACCAATCTGCCAAATCTGAAAATTAGCATTCCGACAGCTAACGATCTGATTCAAATCACTTTCCACACATCGCATATAAACATAGACTTTGTTTGAACTGACAGAGGGCTTTCATTCCTCTAATCTGGCTCAGCGTGGGACGGACGCATCAGCGTGAGGAGGACGCCGCAGACTCACACCACATTCAGCTGCCGCAAAATTACAAGCTGCAATTAGTTTGATCGGATGGGAGCGAAAGTCTCGAGCGCCTGCTTTTGACTTCAAAGGTCAATGTTATGATCTTTCATCATCTAAACCCATACTTTATGACTCAGAGATGTTTCGCAGATACACACGCAGGTTTGGAATGAAACGACACGCTTAATAGCGATTCGCCTCTGAATATTCATTTTGTTCAGCTTCCTCCTACACTCAGATCAAAAGACGCAGAAGAAATGGTTTAACGTAATCCACATGTGTAGAACTAAACAGAGTGCTTTATAATCAGCAGAGGAGGAAAAGTGTCTTACCTATGGATGCCGTGGCTGGGACCGGCTCCTTAGAAACTGCAATTAAAAACAGAATAAAACTGAAACCCATCGCTCTGACAGAAATGCCACACGGCTATTGCGGTAGAGGATTCTTATGGAAAAAAAATGCTGTTGTGACAAAATCAAATTAAATTAAATAAAAAAAAAATATTAATAAAAAAATTATAAATAAAATATCTAAATATTAAGAAATTCTAGAATTATTTATATATAAAACGCCAAAATAATACTGTTGTTAAAGGGATAGTTCACACAAAACTACTGAAAAAATGAAAACTCTGTCATTTAATCACACTCATGTCATTTTAAACTTCAGAAAGTATGCAGAACACTATAAAATTAAATGTTTTTGTGAACTATTCCTTTCAGCAGTCAATTAGCAGATGATTTTATCTAAAACAATATCAAATACAACATACAGTAATTCTGTTGAAACCTGGTTTTAAAGTGCCTTGCTTTAAAAAATGTATTAAAAGCTAAGAGCTGAGATTATCAATAGCTTTGAGTGCTGCTATTTTTATTTATTTACTTTTTAAGAACTGAGAGTATTAAATTCTTACTGGCACCTGAAAACATCATCAAATTAGCCTAAATGTTTTATCAATGAACATGCACGTGGTAGGAAATGTGCAGGACTTTGTGAGGTTCAGGTTTTGAAAAGCTTTCCGTGCTTGGCCTGCTCATACAAAATACAGTTCAAATCTTTTAGCTCCCAGTCTAGGTATTTTACTACTTTACAACATGGACCTGGTCAACATAGAAAGCTACAAACCTGAGTAGTAGGAGTTGAGGAGGGTTTTACTTTGGAGGGCTTTTCCCTGGATGGAGAAGGAGCATGGAGAAGAGGAGGCTGGAACAGACAGAGAGGAGAGCACTTAGACAGTGACCTTACAGTACACTCGCCGCACATATCTATAAAACACCACATCATGTCCAGATTAATAGCAGTGTCACATTGTGACAGAATCACAGTGGCAACAGAATACAAGATTTTTAGGTCACTTTCTGTAAAAGAGACAGATATGGCACTAATCAACTGAATCTTGCTGTAGTCAACAAGACCTTTAAATGTCATGGACTATTTTGAATATATCCACATGCATAGCTCAGTATACAAAGTGGTTTTTTAAATAATATTTGTAACGTCTGGAATAAAAATGTTGACTGGTGTAGAAAAAAAATTCACTCAGTAATACAAAGACTAACTAATATATACATATAATTGCAAATAAACGTCAAGTAACATGATGCAAACATGAAATTCTAAAGCAGAAAAACTTAAATAGTTAAGCACATTCCAATAATATTTGTTTTATTTAAATCTTTTTTTTTTTTTTTTACAGTGTAGACTACAATCACAAAAACACGCTCCTAGAGCTTCACACGCCAGTAACCTTCTTTTACTCTTCTCGGCTGGAGCCCATATCCTTTTTACTTTCCATTTTAATCACCTATCACTCCAGATCTCCCTTTACACAAATCCCCGCGTCTCACACGTGTCGGCGCACACGCATTCGCTCGCATAAGGATCTCTACAGAAAGTGCTTTGGCAGCAAAAGCTCACGGGCCAGTGGGGTGAGATGGAGAGCGTCTGAATGAGAGAAGCGTGGAAGGTTAGAGGCAGGTGTCTCTGTGTTCATTTAAATGGTAATACAGCTAAAATGCTGAGTGTGTAGGCTGGGATCGCTATGATCTCTATCTCACACATCTTACGCCGAATCGTCTTCAAAAAGCCCTGATAAAAAAAAAAAATTATAATAATAAGGTGTGATTGTAACTGTGGAGCCACTGAGTGGAAGGTCTGATATAAAATGAGAAAAATGACAATTTCAATATGAGCCTGCAAGAATTTGGTGCCCACAGAAAAGGCTTTACAAATTGGAAGGCCTGTCATTCACAAAGTTCAACACATACTACACTAGGAAGATTTTCCTCCTAGAATCAGCGTGAAAAAATGTGAAAAAATAAAACAGCAGATTCTGCCTGGGATTTTAGGTGGACATAGTAAAAATATAAAGCTGACAGAAAATTAATTGGAACAAAAATAATAATTGAAACAATTCATTAGTTAATTTGTGCATTCATGCAATCATTATGTGTGATATTTGTAGGGCCCTATGATATATGTTTAATTTCTTTTTCCAAATTCTGTTTTTTCCATTTAATTTTTTCTGGATTCTGTTTTAGTTTTCTACACTCTGTTTTAATGGTTAAATTAGAAAATATCAATGAAAAAGCATGACTAATTCATTGAAATCATTAAACTTACACAATTTAGAAGCAATTTATTAAAAGTTTAACAAAAATTGCATTTTAAGGCCCTAGGAAATATTTATATATTTATTTATTTGTGTTTTCCATTAATTTTCTGGATTCCCTTTTAAAGATTTCATTACATTTTAATAATCAAAAGCATCTCTAATAAATTTATTTGATTAAAACGTATTAATACTTTATTATTAACATTATTATTAGTATTAGAAACAAATAATGTTTGAATAATAATTACAATAATGCTATTACATTAAGGAATATATTTCTGTCACAGTTTCTTCAAGTACACTCCAAAGACTTTCCTCTTAGAATCTCAAAAATGTGAGAAAATTAAATAGTACATTCTGAAAATAGGAAAAATACAGTAAAGCCAGCATATGCTGTGCTTTTCATGTTTTTTATGTCCATGTTTGACAAGCCAAATAAATACCCCCCCACCCCCTTTTTTACAAATTTTGTCCCAAATTAAGTATCTTAATTAATTGTTCGATATTTAATAACTTTTGTCTACATCACGAGAAATGGATATTATAATGAAATATATTAATTAATGTTTAATGATCAAATATGTAAATAAAAAATAATGCGAATACAATATTTTTGTATATAACAGAAAATCTTCAAGATACATCCTCTGAAGAAAAGTTTTAATATGTTTAGTATGAATTATGAGTAAATCTTATTTTAAGAACTTTATATTCTTTTAATATTCTTTCATTTTAAGATTGTTATATTATATTTTAACACAAAATCGTGATTAAGAAAATGATTTTGCAGCTTAAAAAATACAGTCAGAAAAAAAATCATTATTTATCTGCTGCAGCTTTACAGTTTTAGTTGAAAGTGTACGGTCTCTGATAGTGTATCACTGGGCATTTGACACTATTTTTTTAAAGAGCTGCTCACAAACAGCAATTATGAGTTGGGCTGAGTTCTAGATTGTTTTTGTTCCAACAGCCCAGCTGAGATTCATGTCTATAATAAAGAGCCTGTACTTGTTCGGTAATAGTGACTCTCAGACCATTAGATAAACAACAGATACAATAACAGCCTCCAATTACTCTGTGGCTGCAATGATCCGAAATAAACATACAAATAAACTGCATTTGCACATCCACTGACCAATGACATTCAAAAGAACTGAGAAACACTAAAAATGCAGAACACATTGCCAATCAGTGATGATTTTAAAGAAAATAAATGCGATCATTATGCATAATGACATTCTCTCTCTCTATGCATCTTGCTCTTACTCGCCGTTGCCTCCTCTTCTTCCAGCTCCATTCAAATTATTCTGTATACAAAGGCCACAGTGACATTTTGTGCAGAAAGCGACTCAGAAAGACCCATCCTAATTACAGCCCCTTCACAGCATGCCAGAGCCCACTTAAAACCAAGAATAAAAGCAAGAGAAAGAAAAAAACGCCTAGTCCAAATGCCACTTGCTATTCTTCTCCAGCGCCTCTTAAAGCAGCACGTCAATAGCGAAGTCTCTTGATATGTAGAACGCTTCGGTCCGTGCCGTTTAGTTACAAAATAGCTCTCGGCGGTGGCTGACGTTCAGATTTGTGAAAGACAGGTGTGAGGCGGTGGTGTCCCGTCGTTTGGTTTTCTGATGGACGCTTAGTAAAGACAATCAAGGAGAATGGTGAGTTGAGTTAAAATGACAGATTGTTGACCGCTTTTGACCCCTTTTAGGGCTCACTGAGCTCATCAGCGTGATGGTGGGACGTGCAGGAGGTTTGTGTGATTGCAGTAATGAGTCCAGAGGTTGGCTCACACACACTGCGGCCACTCCAGGAGATTGTGGTATTTGGTGAACGTGGTCATTATATGACCTTTGGACTTTGACTTTTGAGACTGGCGAAAAAGAGCAGTTCTCTAAAGAGAACTTTTGAAAAAACGTCTTGACTATTGCTGTATCTTTCAACATATCTTCTGATGCCCATTCATGTTCATTTCGAGCTATTATTAGTAGTAATGAGGAAAAGATGATTGCTTCATGTGCCACTTGAATGAATACGCCTACAGCGATCTGTCATGCCGCATTTAAGGAAATCAACACACCTTTATTATTTGAATTTCATGGAAAAACTGACAGAATTCGAAAGCTGAGATCTTAATAAAACTAACAAAGCTTATTGCGATGGGAGGCATGATGCAAATAATGTTCAGTGGAGTTTATGCATTTATGCCAAACACTTCCGTTTTGCATTCCAGCTCAACAGTTTTTAACATTTTTAGGTATCTGTTATTCATCCATGTATTCATTTGTTCATTCATTCAATCAATATTTATTTACATGTTCAATATTTCACTCATTTATTCATGCATTTGCTTATTCTTTAAAAAAAGGGGTTCATTTATTAATTATTTTTTAACATTTGTTTGTTTGTTCTTTTTTTATTTCTAAGCATTTACCTAAGCATTCAGTTCATTCATTCTTTATGTGTGATATTTGTAGGGCCCTATGAAACCTGTTTTATTTTTTCCCAAATTCTGTTTTTTTCCATATGAATTTTCCTGGATTCCATTTTAATTTGTCTAGACTCTGTTGTAATAATTACATAAAGAAATATCAAACAAAAAGCATGTCTAATTAACTGAAATCATGAAACTTACATAATTTAATAATTTATTAAGTTTTAAAAAATTACATTTTTAAAGCCCTAAGAAGTCTTTTTTTTTTTCAAATTCAGTTTTATTTTACCATTAATTTGGAATTCCATTTTAATGGTTGTAATAATCAAAACCATCTCTAATTAATTGATTATATATTGATTATACATATATATATATATATATATATATATTTTTTTTTTTTTGGTGTTTGTTATCGGGAGAGTAACAAACCTTCATTATTTGAATTTCATAAATAAACTGACAGAATTTGAAAGCTGAGACCTTCAAAAATAAAAGTAACAGCAATTTAACAGCAATTTATTAAATGTTTAACAAAAAAAAGAAACTTTTTAAAGCCCTATTTTATGTTTTTTCAAGCCCTAAGTTTAATTTTTAATAAACTCAGTTTTTACCAAATTGTGTTTTCCATTAATTCTGAATTACAATAGTTTTAATGGTTAGATTTTATAATCAAAAGCATTTGTAATAAATTGATTTTACAACAACAACAACAACAACAAAAAAAAAATATATATATATATATATATCATGTATTCTTACATATTGAGGTGGCAGAGGCTGAAAACACTGCAAGCATCACGTGTGTAGTAAAAAAAACCTGCATGCCTGCGCCATTCATTCACACAGAACCACACAGAACATGCAGGATTCATATTTAAACAGTATTTTTGCAACTTAATATTTACAGACACTAGTCCATATCGTGTTTGATTTAATTGTACTGACTACTTTTGATTTATTCATCCAAAATTCCATGACATTCCGCGTTATATAGTGAATCCCGTTTTTATGACTGGATTCCACAATTCAGTCCATGTTTTCCACACTGAGGAAATCATAGGCCCCTATATTTGTTTATGTTTTTTACTCATTTGGGAATTCATGCATTGATTCATTCTTTCATTTGTTCATTTGTGTCTTGATTCATTCTTTCATTTGTTCATTATTCATTTCTTTCTTCATTTGTTTATTAGTTAATGCAAAAGCCCTTCTCTAACCCATACTGTTTTCAGAGCACAGAAACATTTGAAATTCACAAAGATCATACGAAAAACAGAGCAGCACAATAATGTCACAGCACAATATTTGCTGAACTCACAGAATCCGTTGAGGTCCTGGTTGCTGGTGGAGAACGGATCGTCCTTGTGTAACGTGCTGACTTTTCCTGTGCTTTTATCCGCCGTGCCTACGGGTCCCATCTCTCTCTGCGTGCTGCTGCTGGCAGTCTCCTTCTGTTTTTTAGCTAGTTTCCTTCAAATCCATCCACAACAAGACAAGTTTATACACATGATCAAAATAAGACACTTCAGTGTCACTGCAATGCTTTTGGCTAGTGCAAACTGTTGTCCAAACATGTTTAAATGTGTGAAAGTAATTATCAGTTATCAACAATTACTGCTAGACTTGCCAGTTTTAGATTAGACATATATGTATAGTATAAGAGTATAACAGCAACAGCACTAAACCAAAGCACTGCTGTAAAACTGACATTCAAGAAAAGGCTAAAACACAAAGGCAGACACTGGACACACAGAGGACAAAAAGTGAGAATGGTATTTGTCTATTGAAATAGCATTGACTGTAAGATTCCTGTAATGTAATCTAAAACAAATATTCTGCAGTGATATATGCCAGTGAGTGAGAAAGAGAGAGAACAAAAAATCACAAACCTATTCAAATCAAGAGAGAAACTCAAAACCTTGCCATGCAGAACAAAGCCAATTGAACACTACAAGTCTAGCTTGTACATAAACACATTCACCTGCAAACAAATATATTAAAGTACTAAACATTAATAATATATGAACATGGCGCAATGCTTTCTCTTAAAGGGCCAGTACAGAACTGTTGCACATATGGATGACAGCTGCAATGTTTCATTGACTACAAACTGTATTGCACTATTAAAGTATTTTATCTTGATTAAAACAGTGACACGCTGAATAAATGACCTAGCAGTTAGTACTTTGACACACTGAGCTGTGCTGTTCAAATGGGGCTTGCAGCATTTCCTGATCTCATCCCACCTCTTCACCTGTCTTATTATCCACAAAAATGCCCTCAAAAAATAATCAAATAAAAATAATCTATGGCAGTCTTTATGAAGGCAGGAGACTTCACTTCTGCTGGTCTTTGAGTTGTTGATTTGTTCATAAGCTGAGGTCTCCCCACGCTTTAGTGCACAGAACTTCAAGGAAGATATTACTGTCAGCAATGGATTGGAGTCATCCAATAAAAACGACTCTGATTCTCCAGGTCCCACAGAACACCATTTGACCTCAATATGTGCTCCCTTCTCTTACGGGGCCGAGCTGATAATAACTCTTTGTTTTGTTATTTTCTCTGCTGGGAATTTAAAAAAAATCAAATAAAGTTTCAACTTCCACAAAAACCAGGCCAACCTTTAAAATTGGGGCCGTTTTACCTAGGTTGGAAAATAAATTCAGTAACATTGGTTTTTGGTGACTGAGGATCAAAAGAGGACGAAAAGTGTTCCGAAGGAGGTCTTAACACCAAGAAGCAATAAGAGAGGGTCAAGACTTTCCAATTAAGCAGCCAAGTATGAATGTGATGACTATAAAGTGCTGAGATTTTGTGCTAGAAACTGCAATGCACAAACTCCATTCCAAAACCTAGTGTGCTCCCTACCTGGACAGTATAAGCTCTTTAAAAAAAAGGTTCTTTATTGGCATTAATGGTTCCATGAAGAACCTTGAACATCCATGGAACCTTTCAAATGCAGAAAAGGTTCTTTATAGTGGAAAAAAAGTTTTTAAAATGCTCTTCAAAATGGTTCATTTAAGAACTGTTCACTGAAAGGTTTATTGGGGAACCAAAAAAAAGTTTCTTCTATGGCATCACTGTAAAAACACCCCTTTGGAGCCTTTTTTAAGAGTGAGCCATCAGCTCATCCTGACAAGTATGCTGAAGGTCAAAGTATTTTATAATACAACAGCCATCAGATAATAAAACCCATTGATTGCTGCGGTAATGGGGCGTGTTTCAAGTGCCAAATTCTGGACATATTGTAAGTGGCATAAACTATAGATAATCCTTATTTAATGAATGTCAGCACAGCACTTCATTAAAAGTGAAGGCTATAATATAGTTAGAGCACCATAAACAGTATTTATAGCACCAACTTTTGTTAATGGCTTTTTGCAAAAGAGATAAAGAGAGGGGGGAACAATGAGGAGAGAGCTGTAAAATCTGGCTTGATTTTGCACTTCATTCATGCATAAAATTCACCAAATGTTCATTAATAAGGGTATCACACTTGGATGAGCTCAAACTAGAATGGAGGAAATAAAGACATATGCACTCGTGACATCAGAACATGCAAAGACAAGGCAGCTGGCCAGAAAGTGCACGTCAAAGCAGTATTAGTAAGCATGCAGAAGATCTCGAAATAACCTTTACACTAACCACTATTATTCAGTTGCTTGCATGCATAAGGTTAACTGGTAGGGCATGGCATTAGCAAGGACAAAGTCGTGGGTTTGATTCCCAGGGAACATGGTGTTAAAACTTCACTGATGTCTTTGAATACACTTAACTCACTTTGGATAAAAGCATCTGCTAAATGTGTAAATGCATGCACACACAGTTACATCATCCTAAAATCATAGTACACTGAAGACAATATGCTAAAAGTGGACTGTGGTAATGATTTTAAAACAACTTCTGTAACTTTAGGTGACACTTTAGTATAGGGAACAATTCTCACCATTAACTAGTTGCTTATTAGCATGCCTATTCATAACATATTGGCTATTTATTAGTACTTAAAAGGCAAATATTCTGCATGACCATATTCTGCATCCTTAATCCTAGCCAACACCTAAACTTAACAGCTACCTCACTAACTACTAATAAACAGCAAATTAGTAGTTTACTGAGGTAAAAGTCATTGTTAATAGTTTGTTAATAGCGAGAATTGGTCTTTAAAATAAACTGTGACCGTAATGTCTTACCACATACTTAAAGGTCTGTAACAGGAAGAACAAATTGGAAAAACACATTGAAACTGCAATAAATATTATACAATTTTATTTTAACTAAATAATTGTTTTTATTTTTAGTGCTGTCAAATGATTAATCGTGAAAAAAAAGTTTTTGTTTACATAATATCTGTGTATACTGTGTATATTTATTATGTATATATAAATACACACACAGTATATTTTTTAAAAATATCTACATGTATTTACATGTATATATTTGTAATATAATTGACATTATATATAAATATTTTGAATATATAAAAACAGAACATTTTTCTTAAATATATACATGCATGTGTATTTATACATACATAATAAACATACACAGTGTACACACATATATTATGTAAACAAAAACTTTTGTTTTGGATGCGATTAATCGCGATTAATCATTTGACGGCACTTTCTATTTTTATTTTTATTTAATTTTTTCACTGATATTTACAGTTTGTTTTTTTACCTTTGCTTTCAAAAGTTAAATCATAAAGCTTTTATTTTGGCAAAAAAACACAAACTTCTCTTTTAAAAATTCTTTGTTGACAACACTTTCATTACAAGTTTGGGAGGATGTTTGGAGCATTTTCAAATCAGTGCTTGGAGCAGCATTTTCTGTGAATTACTCTGAGACACTGAAAACACTGTTATCGTGAGCCGCTCATGTAAAACAATCACTACACAGCACATCAGTTTACATATTTATATAATTACAACACAGTCACTGCAATTTAATAATCATACTAAACCATATTGCACTTTCAGGCATTATTAGAAATAATTTTAAAAAGTGAGTAATGCTGTTTCATATAGTGGTCAGTGCTGTTTTTCACTTGCATTTGGTGCTTGGTGAGTGTTAATTTTAGGCCTTGAGAATAAGATTACAAATTGGTATCTAAGCCAAAATTTCTTTCCAAACGGTAAATTCAGTTTGTGACTGGGCAAGGACAAGAGTGAAGATGTGCATTGACTGCATTACTAAATCTGAACATGCATGCTGAAAACGTCCATAACATAACCCCACTGAATATTAGAACGACTCCGGGTTTGGGGAATATATTGGCGTCATGGTTAGCTTTAGCCTGTAGCTGTCTGTCTATGCCCTCTCAGATGATATCCTTTTGAAAGAGCCCCCCCTGGCTGTGTTCCTACTTTCATCTATATTTCAGGAGCGGAGAGAGAGCGGTGAGAATGCACATAGTAGACCGACTGTGAATCTGAGCTTTTAAATCCTTTAATGCGTGAGGTAAACATCCTGCAGCTAGGCTCTGTTGCACACAGCGCAAATGAAACAATCCCGCGCAGTAAAATGCTGAGGCAGGCATAACAGTCAAGGTAATAGTGAATAGTTTAAGCGTAACGGAAAAGTAATAAAAAGTAGAGGTGGAGTCCGGAAACCACAGGGATTTGAGCTGAACTAGCAATAGTCGATAAGATAACAGTGGAGCTATACCAGTTTACGTGCACATGAGGGCAATTTATAAAAGTGGGCCTGCAAATGTTTCAATGCAATCTGAAAAGTTGTAGGTATATAGTGCATTAGATAGTTTGTGGTCGAAATCCACTGTGTTTGCTAGAAAATGGAAGTACTATCATGTTAAAACTTTGGAGTAAAGTGTGATGAAGTAAAACAGACTATGCAGTTTACTCCAAATTGAACTTTTTTTTATTTTGAAAAGCTTTGTTCGCCATGGCAAAGTTAGGAGACTTTTGGTACTTAGATTAATTTAAAGGAACACTCCACTTTTTTGAAAATAGGCTCATTTTCCAACTCCCCTAGAGTTAAACAGTTGCGTTTTACCGTTTTCGAATCCATTCAGCCGATCTCCAGGTCTGGCAGTAGCACTTTTAGCATAGATCCTTGAATCAGATTAGACCTGACTGAGCATCTCGCTCAAAAATGACCGAAGAGTTTCGATATTTTTCCTATTTTTCCCATTTAAAACTCTTCTGTAGTTACATTGTGTACAAAGACGTTGCAATTTTCTAGGTCGATATATCTAGGAACTATACTGTCATTCCGGCGTAATAATCAAGGAACTTTGCTGCTGTACCATGGGTGCAGCAGGCGTAATGATATTACACAGTGCTGGTCACTTTTAGGCGCTGCGTAATATCATTGCGCCTGTTGCACCCACGGTACAGCAGCAAAGTTCCTTGATTATTACGCCGGAATGACAGTATAGTTCCTAGATACATCAGCCTAGAAAATTACAACTTTTCATTTTCCATCAGTCTTAGCACACAAAGTAACTACAGAAGAGTCAAGTTTTAAATAGGAAAAAATATTGAAACTCTTTGGTCATTTTTGAGCGAGATGCTCAATCAGGTCTAATCTGATTCAAGGATCTATGCTAAAAGTGCTACTGCCAGACCCGGAGATCGGCTGAATGAATTCGGAAACGGTAAAACTTAACTGTTTAACTCTAGTGGAGTTGGACAATGAGCCTGTTTTCAAAAAAAGTGGTGTGTTTGTTTAACTTGATTTAATTCATTCTCTCACTTTTTTCTTCTAATGAACTAAGGAGGTTTTAAAATACTTCCCAGGAATTAGTAAGAGTTCTTAGTAGAAAAAGTTAATAGGAAAGCATAAATAAAAAAAAAAGGATTGTTGGTAAGATGTTCTGTATTTAATGCTACTTACAGGTAATAAGAGTAGGAATACGCATTTCTTCTGGAGCAGCAAGATAAGGACAAAACAAAACAAACAAACAAACAAAAACAACCAAAAATAAATAAACAAAATTAAAACATTTAATATAATAAAATAAAAATATGGAAAAATGAACAGAAAAATATATAAAAATAAACAATATGAACAAAAAACAATACAAATCAAAATACATTAATCCAAACAAAAATATGAAAATATATATATATATATAAAAAAACAATAAAATAAAAAAAATAAAAAAGGAATGAAAAAGGACAAACACATTGATTAGTGATCAGTATTGTAAATAAAAAGATGTTTAATGATAAAAATAGTAAAACTTGCCACTGGTTCATGCTGACCACAATTTTTTATTTAGACAAGAAAATGCTACGCAGCTTCATGTAGCTAAGCTATGGATTTCTGCTACCTGAGACTGTACATTTAGGTTTGTAAGCGGTCTTTGCAACAGTAATAGTAATATTAAATCTGCAAAAAAAATGATCATTAATAAATGAAACTGCACATCTGGCTCCCCTTCAGGTGAACAAAAAAGTGTGAAAAAGAACAAAAAGAAGCAAAAGTCTATATACCTGTACTGGTGGGAGTGTGTTTGGATAGCTAAAGAGATGGACAGGAATGGTGGGTGTTTCACAGACATATTGTAGCTCTGTCCTCTGTTATGAGCTTAACAGAGACAGAAGGAGAAAGGAGGAGGACAAGAGACACCAAAAGCAGTTGGCGAGCACATCACACATTTGCTACTCCAAAATGAGGCCTTGTCATCAGCGTGTCTCAGTGCTGACGTCTCTGCGGACTGGTTTCTTCCGGGTAAAGACGAGAGGAGGTGACATACGGCAAGCTAGGACAGCGATAGCAGCCTGATACCATAATAAAGACCAGATGGTGTCTGTTAATGGCGATTTGATTAACTGTAATATCGGTGATGACATGCAAGTGAAGTTGTCAATTAGTGACTTCACGGCCGTCTGCTTCCTGACTGCGCTCACTGGTTTTTATCGCTCTTCTGAAACACATCTTCCACAAGGTGCGTTCTTTGTTTTTTACAGTTTACTGTGCACTGAAATTAACCCACTAAAATAATCATGTAGTAGTCTGAGTTATTAGCATGTTCTTCATTTTCAAAATTTTGCCATTTTGCTCAAATCTTCATGATCATATAAGATAATAATTGTAATTATAATTACAATAAAATTGTAAATTATATTAACATTAATAAATGATAATAAAATTAATAATATAACTTTTATATTATTAATAAAAAATAAAAATGTATATATTTATAAACTTTAATGTAAACCTGCTATATAACCAAGCAGATATAAATAATCTTTATGATCATATAAAGTAATTATAAAAATTATAATAAAATAATATACATAATGGATTATATATTCTATAAAATAAATGTTCGTCATGCAAACAGCTTTCAAATTTTGCCATTTTAATCATTCATGATCATATAAACTAATAACTGTAATTATAATAAAAATGATAAATTACAATTAATAAATGATAATAAAATAATAATATAAATAAATAATATACATGAATAACAAGGTACAAATGGATTAATATCATGTTATATATAACTTATGTATAACTTTAACTTATGAATCATAAATTATCTTTATGATCATATAAAGTAATTATAAAAATTGTAATAAAACTTATATAAATAATGGATTACATATAATATAAATTGATTTATATCATATTCTAAATTAATATATATATATATATATATATTTTTTTTTTTTTTTTTAAAACATTTAAATTAATAATAAATAATAAATTTTGCCCTTTAATACAAATCAGGTAACGTAACCATTTTTTAACTAATGATTAATAAGTAGCCCTAAAAACGTAAGCAAATTTTTACCAAATTCCCACCAAGGTAATCCTGTTTCAACCTGATTTAATCACATTTCATGCTAAAAAATATACAAATATCAATCAAAATTTCCCGCCATGTATAAATCTTCATGAAAAAAATGAAGCTGCTAATGATATCATATACTAGCCAGATTTATTAACGTTTTCACGCTACAAATACTCTCAAAATCTGGCACTTTAGGCAAACCTATACAATAACACAAAGCCGAATAACCGTGCATCAGCCTGTCAGAGTTTCTTTTTGGCACACAGAGCTGCATTAATTCACGCAAACACTAAATTCTCGCCTGCACGCTTTGTGTATCATAAAAGCAAGCTATAGCACCCGAACTGCTCGCTTTATCGCTAAAGCAGCACCAAAGTAAATATATTTAATGACCCTGTGACTTCTCTGTAGGCAATAAAAACACAGTTTGGATATGGGCTGTTATAGAAAATGTGTTTTGCGGCGGGCTGACGGTGCTAAAACAGATGCGAACGGTGGATGCGTTCGGCGGCATGCATATGCAGCGGGGGCATCCATCTTTGGCCATTTCATCTCAATGGCCCTTTAAAATGGCCTGCTGACATTGTTCTGATGATATTAATAAAAGAGAGCGAAGTGAAGAGCACCACGGCGGGCGAAGGTGGCCATAAATATTAATAGAGTAGAACTGCGAGGAGCTCGCCGCGTAAGTGGCCTCTTTATTATTTTTTTGGGCTCTCCCGTGATTTATCATCATTCCTGAAACAAGACGCATTTCTGGTGTGAGGAGAAACTGTGATGCCCGCAGTGATGTTACATGTCTGTACACGGGAGAGAGGGAGGCTGGAGGAAGACGGGGAAAGAGAAAGGGTTCGGAAACCTGAGGTTGATATGTTTAACAAAGTGCCAAAGACTTCATACAACTTTATTTCAGCTAATGACTGTAAATGAGACAGCGTGGTTTATTAGATCATAAAATTGTTCATTCATCCATTCAGGCTTGAAAGCATACGCACAGTCGGCTGACAAGCATGTAAGTCTGCACACATCTCTCACACATCCACATACACACCTATCAGTATAAATCAGGATATGCCAAAGACTGTAACTAATTATGACTAACCCAAAATGTAGCTGAAAACTCAAAAAAAAAAAAAAATTAAATTAAATAATAATAATAATAATAATAATAATAATAATACATTAAAAATAATAATAATAATAATAAAATGTATGTAATGTATATATATTATTATTATTTTTTTACTTCTGAAGATGTCAGATTTAGATTTAGCCATTCACATATACACATACAAACTGGTTCTACCATTTAAGTAATTATATTAGACAGCAATACCATGGTACTGTTAAATAAAAATAAATAAATAAATAAATAAATAAATTGAATAAAATTGAATAAAATAACATTAAAAATGCTGCAGTATGTACCTAAATATAGTAAATATTTATGTTGGCACTCCAAGGTACTTCAAAAAATACCATGATACCTTATAACTTGTATTATAAATACTATGTCACTTTCATATGCACCACATTATTAAACTATCTCTTTCTCTCTCTCTCTCTCTCTCTCTCTCTCTCTCTCTCTCTGTATATGTAGAGTTTAATGCTATCAGACTGTAATAAAAAAATTAAAATAACATTAAAATAAAATAAATAAAATTACATAAATTAAATAAATTAAATTAAATATTTAAAAAATGCTGCAGTATGTACCTAAATATACAAAAAAATTATGTTGGCACTCCAAGGTACTTCAAATAATACCATGATACCTCATAATTTGTATTATATTGAAATACTATGTTGCTTTCATATGCACCACATTATTAAATGATCTCGTTCTGTCTCTCTCTATATATGTAGAGTTTAATGCTATCACACTGTAATAAAATAAAATAAAAAATAACATTAAAATAAAATAATAAAATAAAATAAAAAATGCTGCAATATGTACCTAAATATAGAAAAAAATTATGTTGGCACTCCAAGGTACTTCAAATAATACCATGAGTTTAAAGCTATCACACTGTAATAAAATAAAATAAAAAATAACATTAAAATGACATAAATAAAATAAATAAAATAAAATAAAATAAAATAAAATAAAATAAAATATAACAAATAAAATAAAATAAAACTGAGTTAAAAAATGCTGCAATATGTACCTAAATGTAGTAAAAAATTATGTTGGCATTCCAAGGTACTTCAAATAATACCATGATACCTCATAACTTGTATTATATTAAAATACTATGTTACTTTCATATGCACCACATTATTAAATGACCTCTTTCTGTCTCTCTCTCTATGTATGTAGAGTTTAATGCTATCACATTGTAATAAAATACAACAAAAATAACATTAAATTAAAAAATAAATAATAAAAAAAAAATATAATTAAAATTAAAAAATAAAATAAAAAATGCCGAAATATATACCTAAATATAGCACAATTTTAAGTTGCCACTTCAAGGTACTTCAAATAATACCATGGCACCTCATAACTTATATTCAGTAACTTATAACTCATAACCTCATAACTCATAACCTCATAACTCGTAACGTATTAAATAGAAATACTATGACACTTTCATATGCACTATATTATTAAATGATCTCTTTCTGTCCATCTCTCTCTATATATGTACTGTTTTATGCTATCACGTTGCCCTCCTATAGCAACCATTTATTATTTATGTCAAATTGCTTTATGTCTAGGTCTGTCATTGATCGAAACCACATAGATGTGCAGGAGCTTCACTCCCTTGTGTAGAGTGCGGGGCCACATTGCATTTTCTCTCTATGTGTGTGTGTGTGTGTGTGTCTGTGAGTGAGTGTGTGTTTAATGGTCTGGGACTGAGTAGTGTCCGAACGAACACCGTCCAAGATCGACTCCCTCATCGCTCCATCGTAATGCTGACCGAGGGAGAAATAGACCAACACTTTGTGTAATGGTTGTGCTGCCTATGCATATGATTACACACTGAATCATCACATCCGTCTATTTTCAGCCGGCCGATCATAAGCCACTATATTTCACATAATATACCTGCACCTCATAGGATCTCTTAGCATTGGAGCAGTGATCTGGAATCAGATAATGCCACTTGTGCACTTCTGGCTTCATGTTAAAAAGCAAAACGGATCCAAAACCAGCATTATCTGATGGAAGGTATTAAAAAAGGTCATGAAAAGTCAAATCTACCTCCATCTTTTAGTTTCCTGTGCAAACGTCCCAGTATTTGTGAAGTTTATTTTTAACAAGGTATGTTAACTATTCATGTGGAACAGCGGCGGATCATTTCAGCTTGGATTGTTTTATGAATCTGTCACAAGGAGTCTGCAAAGATGATGTTACTGAAAAATTAGGCAGAGCCAATTATATTATACTCAACAGTAAGCACAGACACCAAATTCACAAAGAATGTTCATATATAATTCATATATTAACAAATATATAACATATTAGAAATAATAAAAAAAAATGCTGTTTACAAATAATTCTTAACTGTATCAAAATTAATTTTAAGAGTGGAAAAAATGTGTTTTGCACATATTTCCACATAATAATTAGTTTTAGGGAAAATGAAAACAGGGGCTACATGATAAACTGACCACAAAATAAAATAAAATAAAACAAAATAAAATAAATTAAGCTGAACAAGAATTTCCAACAAGTCAAAGGGGCTGATGCATGTCAGCTTATGAAATATTTCAGTGCTGTTATGTTAAAGGATTTCAAAAAGACCTTTTTTAATATTGATTTATGGTGCTACAACGTTCTATTTAACAGGCTGAAAAGAAAACCCTCAATGCATTGGTTTCTGGTACCAAGAGCTACTTTACAGCCTATACAATTCAGATATGAAAACGTACCATAAACCATAAATCGTTTACCTGTTACTGTTGCCCACTGTAATCCAAGCCAAACGACCTTAAGCACTGCCATTATAATATGTTCTCAGTAATGTTGCAGTTGTGTGGATTTTGTAAGATTACAGAAAAGACCTGGCAACCTCTTCGCTTTAAGCTAAATCCTCTATACAGTTAGTTGTGTAGGTGTCTTGGCGTGGGAGTAATCACCCTTTGCCTTCATGAACATAACATATTAGCTTAACGGCGTAGTGCTGCACACGAGGCAGGGTTGTGACAGTATTAAAGAGGAATAATTACCAGCTAGCCCGGATTGCAGTATAAAGTGTCATCGGAAGCCACTCTCTGAGAGAATGAAGTGCCCTTTTCACTGTAATTGTTGCACTGTGGGACATATGCTAATGCTATTTATGAGAAGGTGATCTAACAGGCAACGGGATTCGCTGCAGAAATTAAACTTATTTTAATATGGTAACGTAGTGACATTTGAACCGCCCTTAAAATTTCCCGGCACAAATCACTGCAGATTTTTCTAACATTAAACAGCGACAATGCACAACAACAAGCAATTAAAAATAAGAGTGAGAATGCTGAAAAAAGCACATTAAACACAGGCCACACTGATAGCGAGCAAAAGCGTAATACTTTCACAATTAACACCAACAACCACTATTGCTCTGTTCCAAAACCTAGTAAACTGTCTACAGAGACAGCATTTTAAGGCATCATAGAAGCTCAACAGGTGCTGCCTTGTAAGATTCCTTGCTTTTAACCAGTTCTTGAGGTCTCCTTCACCTTAATTTTTTTTTTTCTCCACAGATTCCATTTGCATTTTGATGATTTTTAAAATGTACAATTTTAAAATCTAAAAAATGTTTATATATTTGAATAATAATGGAGATTTTCCTTGCATCGCCAATTTTATTAATTAATGTAATTAATGTGATTGATTTTTTTTTTTTTTTTAACTGAATTGTGCATTTTGGGATTACAATGGACATTTAAATTAAATTCAGCATACATTAGCACATTACCATTATTATGGTGTATACATTCATATTCATGTGTTTTTCATTCATTCATATATATATTTTAATTATTTACACTACCAGTCAAAGTTCTATTTGAATATATTTTAAAATGTAATTTATTCCTGTGATTTCATGAATTTTTAGCATCATTACTACAGTCACATTACTCCAGTTATCCTTCAGAAATCATTCTAATATTCTGATTTCCTGCTCAAAAACATTTATTTGTTATTATTATTATTATTATTATTATGCTAAAAACAGCTGAGTAGAAGTTTTTCAGGTTTCTTTGATGAATAGAAAGTTCAGAAGAACAGCATTTCTGAAATCTTTTTTAACATTATAAATGTCTTTAACATCACTTTTGATCAATTTAAATCACCCTTGCTAAATAATAGTATTAGTAATCATTTATTTCCCAAAACAAACAAACAAACAAACAAACAAAAATTAAACTGACTCCAAACTTTTGAATGGTATAGTGTATAATGTTACAAAAGTTTTTTATTTCAGATAAATGTTGCTCTTTGGATCTTTCTATTCATCAATGAAATCCTGAAAAAAATGTACTCAACTGTTTTAAATAATGATAATAATAATAATAATAATAAACAGCAAATCACCATATTAGAATGATTTCCGAAAGGATCAAGTGACACTGAAGACCGGAGAAATGACGCTGAAAATGTAGCTTTGATCACAGGAATAAATTACATTTTACAATATATTCAAATAGAAAGCAATTATTTTAAATAGTAAAAATATTTTACAGTATTACTGCTATTGCTGTATTTTGGATCAAATAAATGCAGGTTAAAAAAACATTAAAACTTTTACTGTCCAAAAACTTTTGCCTGGTAGTGTATATCCTAATAATAATTGAGATTTTTCTTGCATCGTCAGTTTTATCACCATTTGGATTTATTTCTTGAATATCATTCAATGCAATCCCAAAGTTGGGAATGCAAAACAAAACGTATTATTATACTTATATTTTATTCAATATTTAGGCTTATTAGAGTACTGAATGTAAATTCTCCTAAAATGATTTACATCTCAATTTACATTCTGTGAGCAGTGAGTTTATATATTTATTTCTATATAGTTTCTGCATATGTACAGGACTCCAAATCAGGCTGTTGTTTTAGATGGCAGGTGGCTGGCTAGGCTCACTAGGTTTGGGAACAGAGCTTTATTTAATCACTAATACAAACAAATCAAGATGACAGTTTCCGTGCATGTGCCAAAATGTGAAAGACAAAAACCAACTAAAAAACTATTAAAAAATAAATCAAGCGTATAACATGACACAAATGGGATCAAATAAAAGTAAATGGTGTGTGAATGGGCTCAGGATGCGTACTGTGGCTAGAATTAAACATACAATACCCCACACTTAGAGTTCTCCAGGTGTGGATTTCTCTAGCGGACGTAGCCCAGAGGAGGAGAAATAAAAGACAGGGTATGAGTCTAGAGGTTAAGTAACACACACTCGCACACGCGCACACACACTAACATCACCTTTTCATACTTCACAGCATATAATACAGCATCTGAGGGTTTCCTGTGTGGTAGGCCAAACTGTGAGTATATGTACTGCCCTGCATGCAACTCATTGAGCTTTGACTCGAGCTGAAATGGAGAAGCTTGAGTGAGCGGGTGAGTGCTGAGATGGAAATGTTACACTGTCCCATGCCTCATATAGAAACTTTTCAGCACATATTACATCAGTCTACATTTTGAGCTGCGTTATATAGCTTAAAAATACACTGTAGCCAGTATACATCTGACATTACCATGTGAGGATACTTTTGAACGGTCAAGAACATGTCTGGGTTATATTTCACCCTAAAATCATAGGAATGAAATAAAGAGCATTCAGAAGCATTAAGAATTTTTAATTAAGCTGACAATTAAGCACATTTTCCATGCAACATTCTCATTACTGCAGCATTTAGTTTTCATGACAGTAATGTGGAGAAAAATGTTAACACTTAAAAATACACAAATGCGACCCTGGACCACAAAACCAGTCATAAGGGTTGATTTTATGAAATTGTCTGGAATCTGGAATTTGAGGGTGCAAAAAATCAAAAGATTGAGAAAATCGCCGTTAAAGTTGTCCAAATGAAGTTCCTAGCAAGTTCCTATATTTACAGTAGGAAGTTAAGAAAATATCTTCATGGAACATGATCTTTACTTACTATCCTAATGATTTTTTTTAATTATCGTGAAATGATGTCACTGCAGCAAAAATAGCCCCCAAATAGGCTTGATTTTGGGTTAAAATGTGACCTAGACATGTTCTTGACAGCCTACAAGTTTTATGGAAAAACATGGCCTGTTGCACAGTACATAACAATAGCATACAGAAATGTGAAACAGAACATTAGACTTTATTGTATGTTACTTTCAGGTCGAGTATCCAAACTGAACGGCACCGGAGTCAAATCTCCTGTGACTCAATGCAAGACAAAAGCCACAATTCCACTTTTAAGAGATATGCGAGTCATCCATTATTAATTACAATCTATCCTAGGCTTGGTCAAAGACGCCTGAGGGGACATTTTATTACCAAGAAGTAAAACATCATTTTGCCATTAGACTCAGCCTGTCCACTCCATTCATCCTTGTATTATTAGTTTAAAAATGAAGTCCATCTCTCCTGCCTTTAAAAAAAACATGCTTTACACAAGCTCTGAGAGATAAAAAAGCATAGCTTATGAGTTGCAAGCATTTTTGATGCCACAGAAATAATTCATGGTGACTGAAAGACATGTAAAATGCTGCAATTCACGAGACATCATCGCCTGACTTAAGTGCTGGTGTCAGTGGCTAAAATATGAATGATCAAAAGAAGTTGAGGGATAAGCAATTTTGTCTTTTCTCGTGAGCGCAGAATGTGTTCGTGTGTAACTAGAGTGCAGACATCTACAATCATCGCAAATTGAATTCTTGAGCCCTCTGGTGCTTCAAATGTACAATTCTGGTGCCCTAGAGTCTGTTCAAAACAACTTTTCGAGCTGCTTCCCTAAACAGCTGAATATTTACTCAAAATTGACCACAATATACTTGAAAACTGGAAATGTGCACTAGCTGTATGTATTGACATCGCTGACCTTTCACATGCATAACATTGTGTTAGTCACAAAATAAACAAATATCCACTATCAGGATTGCGTGCAATTCAGGATTGAATTGAGAACGCCTTTAAAATTCTAATTCAACTACTAAATTTGAAGTAAGGCAGGTAGCAGGATGTCGAACTGAATTTTGAATGTAAAAAAAAATGCAAAAATAAAATATAAATATTTCTTTTAATTATTTATTATATTTAAACATTTAACTGTAAAAGCTTTTTATTGAAAAAAAAAAACATATATATTTTTTAATATTTATTTAAAGCAATTTTAACCACAAAAAAGTTTTTCAAGATCCATTTTGAATGTTGTTTTGACAAAACCTTGTTTGCAAGTTTTCAACTGTATTTTTTTAATGTATTTTTTTTAATGTTTGCACTGGCTACCAATAGCTGCTCGCATAAATTTCAAGGCATTAACGTTTGCCTACAAAACCACTACTGGCTCTGCACTCCTTTACCTAAATTCATTACTTCTGACTTATGTGCCCTCTAGAAGCTTGCGTTCTGCAGGTGAACGGCACATTATTGTGCCATCCCAAAGAGGCACAAAATCACTTTTACGGACTTTCACATTAAATGTACCCTCCTGGTGGAATGACCTGCCCAACTCAATATGAACAGATCTTCAAGAATCAGCTAAAACACATCTCTTCCATCTTTATTTGACCCCCTAACTCTAGCACAAAACAATGACCAATCCAAATTTACAATTATGAACTAAAAAATTTAAATCTCTCATTCATGAATTTTGTCTTCCACTAGAACAGAGAGATATGTCTACTTTTGAAGGTACTGAAAATATTTCATCCATTATGCGCATGCAATATGTATTTTTGTGTTTCTCGGAGTTTGGAGTTGCTAACTCAGCAACATGTAAACACATACTCTGACTGTCTAAAAAAGTAGCCGCCTATATAGATAGCAGACAGCGAAGCAGCTCGCTAGGGTTGGGAACACAATGCTACAGTGCGGTGGTGTCTAAATGCATGCATTATAGCTGTAAAGTTTTAAAACCAACCACAGTCGGAGTTATTTGTGTGAATCTAGACTTGAGGAACTCTTGTATTTGCATATAACTTCCGCTCTCTGACTCCCACACATCAGAAAAATGACAAAAAAGCACAAGCTATTATTGCAATATTCAAACCTCAAGTTTCTGCGTTATGAATAGCAGAAATGCCCTTCCTCCATCGACTGTGGAAGATGAACACCTACTAAGGCCATTCATGCCTAACCTTTTGATTCCCACTCTTTTAATAGCGAGATCTATCATTAAGTTTCAATTCACAGTGCTCCAGACAGTGACGCATTAACAATGGTGCTGTCAAACTCTCCTTTACAATTCATGGTAATTAGAGCTTATTGATTTAGCTGGTGGTTTTAACCACTATTGTATTTCTGACTGCGGCTTGTATGGGCAGTGTGCCGTTTGCTATAAGGTCCCAGTTATCACCTTGCCCTTCTGAACAATCAAACAGGTTAAAAAACAAATGAAAAACTCGTAGCTTTAGGTTAATATGCATAAAGACGTGGTCAATTTAATCAGCTATTTGAGGAGAGCAGCATGAGTGCGAACCATAGCTATGCCATGAAGAACAGTGGGGTTCGAGGGTGATTTATAGGTTATTCACTAATGCCCTTCTAATGTTACATTGTTACAATGTGTAAGTGATTAAATAATTTTCAAGGAATTTCCATCAGTTCTTAAAGAATCCATATTTTTTGGATATTAAAACACTTCCTCCTGTTGAAGTTTAATATGCAGAGATTGAAAAAAAAAAACACCAAGGGAAGAATTTATTAAAAATGATTGCATCCCATGATGGTGTATTTAATTTTAGCACTTAAATGAATTATGCAAATCAGGTAATTGTGCAAGGACGATTTCTCATCTCGTAGACCAATTCTAAGTGCTTGGTTTTGGAGGATGCAGCAGACTGTCCCATTCTGACATACTTTACTCCTTAAATTGGCTCTTTGAAATGCAGAAAGTGTGCTTAACTACAATGTGCATCTGGATATGTGCCTAGTTATAATGCTCTTCTCCATCATTTGATGAATTACTGCTGTCATGACCAATAGAAAATCTACATAAACATTTTACAATAAAATTCTGTTTACCTCCAGGTTTTCTATGGTCACTACAAGCACAACGTTAATTGTATCAGGCAAATAATCCCAATGTTTGTGAAGCAGTTGGGATGAAAAAAAAAAAAAAAAACTTCTCAAACTAGTAAACTATATGAATGTAGCATACTATATTTAGTATGACCAATGGCCCATATAATGCCAAATGATGTTCTTTGCAACGCATATTACTAATCAAAAATTAGTTCAAAATATTTTCATGGAACATGATCTTTACTTAATATCCTAATGATTTCTGGCATAAAAGAAAAATAGATCATTTTGACCCATACAATTTATTGTTTGCTATTGCTACAAATATACTTGTGCTGCTTATGACTGGTTTTGTGGTACAGGGTCACATATTATAAATCATTCAATTGAATACTAACATGCATAAACCTATTTCAAATTATTTATTATAAATTATTGAATTTAATAATGAAAAATGAGACATGCATAAACTTATTTCACAAAATATTTGATGAAAAATCACAGTTTTTTTTTTTTTTTTTAAACAGAAATAGTTTATTAGTAAATATCTATAAGGCCATTATAATGCCTAATGCGAAATTAAGCATGCATCAGAATTCTGAAATTAAATGATTTTATTTCAAACATTTACTAAAAATTCACTAGAATATTTTTTTAAAAAAAAAAACAGAAAATACTATCAAATATTCCATCTAGAAATTTAGACAAGACTGCAGATAGAATTTAATAAATGACACAAGGGAACTACCACTTACACAAGTGCAGAAATTATAGCTGATATATCATTCTGCCACTGATAGGACCTTTCCAACCCCATCCCATCTAACTCAAACTCTAGTTTTGGCTTCAATTTAAAGGGTTCAAGCCTTAAACAGCAGGTCAGACAAACACCCCCGTAATTCATGCCTAGAACTAAATAAACTGTTCCACAGACAGACACTTAGAGGAAAGATCTACGAGGAGCGAGAGCAGGGTGTGTGAGTGTCGGTGTGCGGCAGGGACGGCAGAGACACTATGGGAAGAGGTGGGCTCTTGTAAGGCACAATGACATGAGGGGGTGTGTTGGGGGGTATGCGGTAAAGTTGGTGAGAGGAAGTGATGTAATGAAAGAAAGCCAGTGTGCATGTTTCACCAGGAGACACAAAAGCTGATTATGTCAAAAGCAATGCTAACTAACACCCTCAAACTCCTATGAAAAGAAAAGCCTTAGCTGTGGTACATACCGCATATACATAAAGTCATTTTAATATTACGCTTAAAGTGTGTGTGTGTATGTGTTTGTGTAGCAGTACCTGCGTTTGAAGGTGAGGAGAACGCCCAGGAGGATGATGACAAACATGAGGATTCCCGCAATGACGCCTGCCATCTTTACAGTGCTGTCCACCTGTTTTTCAGGCTCTATGTCATTGGAATTCTGGGTAGATGCACCTTTAAAGCAACAAGTACATCACAAAAGAGAAGAAAGGACCTTTAACTAAGACAAGAGCTGTCGAGAAATGCTCTACGGTGACACACATAAACAAACAAACACAAGAGTCAAATGAAAACACAAACTGGTAGTACATACAACCACATCTCGCGTTCACACACTCTCACACAATGCGTACAACCGGTCCAAAGACAGAAAACGAAAGACACACGCATTCAAAATCAAATTAATTAAATGCATTTAAATTCAGACAAAACAAATGCACAAGTGACATTGATCGTTACTGTGTGGCGGGTCTATGGCAAAGGGGAATCGTTTATTGAATGGTATTAATTAACAGGCAACAGACAAAAAAGACCTTAAGGAGCTTTCAAATACTGGATCACTGTGGTGAAATGAAACACTGTAGGGCCTTTGGATTCTGGGTTAGAGAATGCAAATAAACCAAAAGACAATTCAACGCAAGGAATGCAGGCATGAAATATGGATACAAGAACCAAACTGAGAATGAAGGCAGAGAATGAGGATAGTGATTCATGCAGATGTATGCGTGTCTATGCGTGTCGCATACTCGCATGCACGGCTTCTTGCAGGACGTTTTGTTGACATTATATTGTTATTGTACTATCTGTATAAAATCTACACAACCATGCATGACTTTTAGAAAATACTGTTCAGATTAGCGTGGCTCCACACCAAACGGCTCATCTACCTTCATCAGGCATGTAATTCTACTGTGAAATTGCCATTTTTTCTATGAAAGAGCGTCAGCTGTTTGCTGTTGTCGGATTTCACTGTTGAAAAGATCGTAATCACCTTTGATCATTTTATTTTCGAAGCCTGAAACATATTCCACCATACATCAGTCCTAATAATACGACGAAGAAAGGTCGCATAGACTTCAAAAAACATATCGATATAAATAAACGGTTGCATAATATATCTACATAATACACAAACCTTAGGAAAGCATGTAATCCCTGTGTTGAATGATTTAACAACTATGTTGTTATATTTACCTTCACTTCGCCTTTAAGAGAATGTTTTAACCTGCCAGTGTGACATCTTTAACAATCTGCTGCATATTAACACATTGATCTCTCTATGTGGGTGGTTTGCTTTCATGTAAGCTCAATAATTTGATTTATTTATTTCCCTCAAAGCGTACAGTTCTTTTAAGCATGAGCAGATTAAACATTTAACCAAAAACACATTCTAGAACTGTACGTTAAAGAGCTAAACCTTCATAGCAAAACAAAGTCATTTTAAGTAGTATTTTTGTCTTGTTTTTCAGACTAAACATGTGTGTAAATATGTACATATCCACACACAAGAACGTTTTCTTTTTTTTTCTTTTGTCAAGATGGTAACTTAAAAAAAGTGTACTACTTTATGCAGTTTTGCTTGTCAAGGTGTTTTAAGGAAATTCAGATATGAACATGAAAAAAAACCTATGCGTATGATTTATCATGAAGTAATTTACAATGAGTTTGCAAATTATCTGCAAACCCCTAAAAGACATTTGAGACTGGACTTTGAAAACATTCACAACTTTAGTTTCTGTTGACCTTTGAAAAGAACACTGAGCCAGTCTCTGCTAACCTTGCTATTTTTTGGAGTGTTTTCCAGCCAAACACATTTTGGCTCCATCTACAGCTGTCAGAAGGTGAAGGGAGTGCTATGGATGGTCTATGCGGATGGACTATGTGTTCTCTTTTGACTCTATCAACGTAGTAACTGAACTCGATGTCCTCCAGTCAGTTTTGATCTGATTGGGTTCAGCAGTTCATGATTCACACACACAAACACATTCACACACTTACACCATGATGGGGTTCTTTCAGTCTATTTTCTGATATCATCCTCCCAGACAGCACTATCTTCATGATAATACAACAACATTAATCTTGACCAACCAATTGAGTCATTTTACTGACTTTCAGGACACAAAATCACTTCTCACAGAGCTCTATATGGCAGCATACACCTAAAAACTGACGTAATTAATTTTTAGCATGCACATTTAAAATTTACAGCCACAAAATGAGCAGTTTAAATACAAAAAAAAAAAAAAGTTCAATAACAAGCTGAAAAACATTGTTTTGGTGATTTGTCTTAAAGACTACTTGATACACTCAAATAAAGGTTCTTTATTGGCTTCTAAAGTTCCTTGAAGAATCTTTAACATCCATGGAACCTTTTGATTCCACAAAAGGTTCTTTACAGTTAAAAAAAAAGAATGTTTTCTGCATTTGAAAGGTTCCATTGATGTTCAAGGTTCTTCATGTAACCTTCAATGCCAATAAGAAACCTTTATCTTTAGGAGTGTAGCATCTTCAAACAAAACTGCGTAAACAAAATTGCAGTTTTCCAACATAATCCCACAATGTATAAGAAGGCCAAGACAATAGAGAAAAATACTAGATCTTAAAATAGTAATTTTACAACAGTTGATGTCATACATACCACCCACAACCTATTAAAATGGATAAAACGTGATTCTAAGTGCTTGTATGTGTATAATTTTTACAATAATATTGGTTCTAATGGCTCTCAAACTCATATGAATCATAAGGATCCTAGCAATCAGAGGGCAGCACTCTGTTATGTAAAATAAAACAGAACTATTGCCCTTGATTAGAAATACTATACATTTTCCTTCAAGCATGAACCCTGCTTGTATGCCCAGTAAAATATACAAGTATGCAAATCCTTTTATTTTGACGGGGTAAAATTAAGTATCAAAATGGAATTATTATCAAAGCCCATCATATTAAAATTTAATCCCTACTATATATGGGGGGTGTTGGAGTGGGTGAGCTTTGCCATTTTAATTGCCAGCATTTTGCGATACTCTGTGTGGTTCTGTTAACGTGTGAAAAAGTACTTTTGTATGACTTTATTTAAAGCAGGTCTGTAGGCCGAGGGATTACGCTAAGGTTTATGGGGGTGCATATCGCTGCTGACATCTCTATTGCCATTGTTTGGCAGTCGACAGGATTACGGATGCATCGTTGGATGCATCTAACAGGATTATAATCTCAAATGGACTGGGATTAAGACCAGGCAGTCATGTAAACAACCCATGACGCTAATGGCTCAAAAAAAAGAATCCCCCTTCACCAAATACAGAAAGGTTAATGGGTGGATTTTAAATACATTTAGTTCAAAATCCCTTTTGTTTCTAATTCACAAGTGTATTTGGGTTTATTGTTGGTCTTGAGCATTTTGTTAAATTCCAGATGGGAGCACTGAGAAACAAAGGTATTTATGTACTGACAATTGATTTTGAGCTCAAAGTGTAGATGCATGATGCCTGATGCCTTTTGTTTGCAGCAAACACAACTAGGTTTTGCTTTTTATTAGATAGTGAGGATTACTGGCCACACAAAGTGTCTGTAAAAGCCACACCTAAAAACATGTGAATTTCATTGCACAGAATGAAAATATCACAAAATATGAATCCAAGTAACATCTGCAATTAAATAATGTTATTAATGCAGTTTTTAGTTAAGTATGGTATAAACGTTAATTTAAAACCCACATTCATGCATATTCAAGTGTCTAATTACTTTTTGAGGCCACTCAAATTCGACTCTCAAAATATAATTATGATTCTTATATTCTCATGTCAAAATATGTATTTAAAACGTAAAACATTCAGACGATTAGGCATTGTAACGGTTCACTAGCTGGCTAAAAGTTGGCTATCTCCTGTGCAAAGCAGATATCCAGCAAGACCCTTTAGAAATGCGAGATATTTTAGTGCAAGCAATTTGTAATTTCAGTCATGGCAATTGAACATATTGTATACAACTGTAGAGCGAAATGGAGAACCAACGAAATGTGGACCTTATTGCACTTGAACTAAAGAGCTGACACCTGTGCGTGTGTGCTTGTGTGCAAGAGCTTGACATCTGATTTGAACATCAAAATCTATCCTTCAATATCCAAAATTAATATTAGGATTAATTGAAGAATTCTGTGAACATATAATAAACAAATATAAGTATACTCAATACTTTCACACACACAGGTATGCATATCTATAGCAGTAAACACACACAAACATACACATGTTGGCAAACACACTCACATGCGTGCACACACACACCGGTTAGGCTGGTAGGATCAGAGTGTATGACTGGGGTCATGTTAGGTGAAGCTTTCACTTGCACATGTAAGGGGTGAAGTGTTGCAGGTAACGCAACATACATCACTTTATGCTCACGTTTTGCTCAGAAACTTATTAAGCTCTACTGTAAAATATCTTCATGCACATTCAAACATTTAAATAATGATCTGAAGGAAACAAAATTGGACTAATTTACTCCAGAACAATAGCAGGGCTGGGTTATAGAGATAAATTATAAATAAATAAATAAATAAATATATTTATGAATATTTTCATAAATAAAAAGTAGACAAATGTTTTTTTTTTCCTATTACCAACAGGTCATTGGAAAAAAAGATTATGCAATTTTTAAGCAGGCAATTTTCTTTAAAAGAGTATAATTAATATTAATTATGGATTCAGTTTTTCAGAGCATAACAAGGTCATGAGCAAAAGTATAGTAGAGAGGGGGATATCTGTTGTTTTTAAACATGAAATATTAATAATAATAATACTGTCATTAAGACATGTGGGCGGTAACGTACATTCTCAGGGTCCCAAATTACAATAGTGTCAATGGAGTCAATGAGAACCAGCTAGACTTTTTAGTGAACCAGACATGCAAAAAATGCATTAAGATGCTGATGGAGAGAAGCAGAATAAAGGAACATGGTCTGAAAAAATGAAACAAAATAAAACAAAAAACAAAAAAGTAGAGAAGGAAACAACAGCAGATGAAATGTGGATGGGTGGAAAGAACAAAGAAGAAAGAAAAGTTTGACTATGGTATAATATTCACCTTCACTGGGAATGACAAGTATGTAGGGCGTGGTATTTTGTCCCCTACCTATTACCACTAACACAAGGTTTTACGTTCCAGGCCGGCATGCATGAGAGAAAAGAAGGAAAGAAAAAATAGTCTAAAGAATTATGCTTTCAACTCAATCATCTGAGCTTCCTTCGAGTGAGTAACATTTGGCTGGAAAGGAAACTGAAATGTGTAGGATACAACAGGTAGGCTATTTCACACGGGAAAATTAATATTACTCCAGAATCATCTAGTGGAACTGACAGAGTAAGCATAAGAGTTATAGAAAGTTTTATAAATAGATGTTTTTTCATATGAATGCAAATATTTTACCAGTTGAGGCCTTATGTGGCTTTAAAACTGTTTTCTACTCCGAGTTCCCAATTGTATGAAAACTGTAAAAAAATGCGGGGGGAATGCACTAAGACTGAATTGCATCTGCTGTAATTTATTTGCATTTGTATTGTTTTAACATCTGATTCAACAAAGGAATTAGGTAATTGTGCTAATTCCTCAAAATTCAAAATTGCATATAACAATTTGCCAACTTGCATGCTGGTTCTGAGTGCTAGGATGTGGAACATCCAGCAGACTTCTGCATTTTGGCATACTTAACCTGTATAATAGTTATACCACTGCAATCCAAACACCTGAACGGAATAGTTCACCCAAAAATGAAAATTAGCTGAAAACTTACGCACACTCATACCATTTTAGATGTAGGTGAGTTTACTTCTTCATAAGAACAGGTTTGGAGGAATTGTCCATAGCAATATTATGGACAGAGAAATCAACGATTTTATGCTAAACTTGTCTTCATGATGGATTTGTTTCTTACAAACAAGCAGCTTTTCACTTCACAAGATGTTAATTAATGGACTGGAGTGGTATGGATTTCTTCTAGATTATTGTGATGTTTTTATAAGCCGTTTGGACTCTCATTCTGACGGCACCCATTCACTGCAGCGGTGATGTAATAAATTTCTCCAAACCTGTTCCAATGAAAAAACATTGCGAGTAAATATTCATTTTTGAGTGAACTATTCCTTAAATCAGTTGTTTAAAATACATAAACTGCACTCCATGATCACTAGAAAATCATTGAGCTGGGTTTTATGAGCAAGGCGTCATCTTAAATCAGTCTGGTGCACGTAGAAAGGAGATGTGTCTGCATTTAAATGAATGGCAATTACTCAATTTAAATACAGTACAGCAGTATTTTACTCTCATTAAACTAGATTGCAGGTGGTGAGCGAATAAGACGCAAAGGTATAAATACTGTGTGGAAAAGCCACGCAACCGTTTAGTGAATTCACCCCGTAATCTAAACCTATTAAAACACCATCATTAAAAAGGCAAGGAAAGGTTGAAACTCTCATATGTCTGTATCCAAAGCATCACAAAGTATAAAGCATGTCTTTCTAAAGCAGGAACACAAAAGTAATTGGTTTTTTACAATCATAATAAGAACCCAACTCAGGACGGATCTATCTGGGATATGAAAGGAAAGCAGGCCATGACCAAAAGGAAAAAAAAAGCCTGACATGGAGCAAAATAAAATGAGTTCAGCAAAACAAACAAACAGGTGTGCGCAGAAGCAAGCTTATTAAATAAGATGGAGTAAAAGCCAAAAGGAATGAAAGAAAACTGGAGAAGAAAGAATGGGGAAGAAAAGAAATATGATGAGTCTGTAGCGCTGCACGGCTATAGCGTCTCTTTATCGGTGATGTCCATTAAATAATAGAGAGTCTCTTGTGATTGCTCTGTTCCTGGAAGTGATTATGTAAAAGGGTCTTTTTACGGAGAGAAGGGGAAATGAAATGGAGCAAAAGAAACTGAACAGAATTGTTGGCCAGAGGCAGATAATCATGCAGGTAAAATAAAATGGGATTTCAGATTTTTCAATGAAACCGGGAGCACTAATCTCAGTCTGATGCAACTGAGGTTTGTCTGAATGTACAACTTAAATGAAAAGGCTTCGTCCTTTTTTTTTTTCGTCTTTCTTTTTTTGTGTACCTCATCATGTTTAGTAATGGGTTCCACTATAAAATCATAGGCCTATCAAGAATACAGAGGAAATAACATTTCTAATATTGCATCTGCTTAATTCCAACCAAAACATTATTTCATTGAATTTGATTAAGGCTTAAGGGACTTAAATTAGACAGAACTATCCAAATATCAACCCAGCCAATGAACTTTTCCAAAGCAAGTCTCATCTGAATATACAAAGGAACAAGCAAATAAATAAACAAACAAATCAATAGTAATTAATAATAAAATGTTTCATTCATACAAGCTAACAATAAGGGAAACAATTCTCATACCTTTGGTAGCTAGTCGCACACAGTTGATTTTGGTTTCCTGGAAGAGGAGAGGAAAGTTTGTGTTTTAATTAAACGTCAAAACGACACTGGATTGAGGAACATTGTTTTTGTCAAGCTACAGTGATCTTAGTAATTGCAACACAGTGAAGTGTGGGTTATTTTCATCACGAGGTGCATGACATTAAGAAACAGTTAATTATATAACAACATTTCTAATGATAGTGAAGGATTCACAAATGCAGAGCTGAGGCCAACACACAGAGGAAGCCAACATTATAGTTCAGTTTTCCCATGCATGTAAAGTCACTACAGCCAAGACATTTAAGGTCATAAAACTTGTACAATCACAAAACATATGACCTGATTTGATCCTTTAAAAATTGTTTTGATGGTATAACCCAATGTAGTTTTGTTGCTTTAGTCATATTAAACATTAACATGAGTACAACTGTTAAATAATGAAACATGTTTCTATTCTATTCTATTCTTCTATATAAAATCATTCATGGCTGCTTTTGGAATGCCAGTTACAATGATAAAAATCTCACTTGCATTCTCCGAACGGCACGTGTGGTGTGACAGGTGTTAATTAGTCGACAGATTTCGGTGTGAAGTCTGCATGGAAGTTTAGAGCTCTGAGACAGGAAGCCAGATGCTACCATGTGTTTCTGTGAGCGTGTTTACAACAGCCACTTGTTTTGATTAGATCTGCTTGTCCTTGTGCATCTCATCTCAGCAGGCAAGTAAACAGTAATGCCTACACATCACAGGACCTTGAAAGGTTTCGCTAATAGCAATATTTCATAAAGTTATAGCTGATGTATTGTACATCTGAAAAGAGTGTCAGAGGTACATTTTGTAATTTTAGCTTTGGCACAGGAGGCTCTATGGCATGAATTCTTTTCTTCTGTGTTCATTTTTTCTCTTTTACGTAAAACTGTCATGGTAAAGCAACTGTTTGACAAGAATCTTTCTGAAAGATAAAGGACTAGTTCACTTCCAGAACAAAAATGTACAGATAATGTACTCACCCCATTGTCATCCAAGATGTTCATGTCTTTCTTTCTTCAGTCATAATGAAATTATGTTTTTTTAGGAAAAACATTTCAGGATTCCTCTCCATATAATAGACTTCTATGGTGCCCCTGAGTTTTAACTTTTAAAATGTAGTTTAAATGCAACTTCAAAGGGCTCTAAGCAATCCCAGCCGAGGACGAAGGGTCTTATCTAGCAGAACGATTGGTTATTTTCTAAAAAAAAATTACAATTTATATACTTTTTGCCTCAAACGCTCGTCTTGTCCAGGTCTGCGTGAACTGTTTTTTCAGATCAAGACAGTAGGGGATGTCAAAAAACTCATCTCATTTCTCCTCCAACTTTAAAATCGTCCTATATCGCTGTTTCAACTTTTTTTTTTTGTTACGGGTGTTTGACCTTCTTTGCATGTTCACTTTGTAAACACTGGGTCGGTACTTCTGCAGCGATTTAGGATGATTTTGAAGTTGGAGGAGACAATGAGACGGGAGTTTTTCGACATACCCTAACTGTCTTGACCCGGAAAAACAGAGTTCACGCAGACCTAGACAAGACAGACATACAAGGTCAAAAAGTATATAAAATGTAATTTTTTTAATTTATTTTTTTTAGAAAATAACTGATTGTTTTGCTAGATAAGACCCTTCTTTCTCGGCTGGGGTTGTTTAGAGCCCTTTTGACGCTGCATTTAAACTGCATTTTGGAAGTTCAGCCTCAGGGGCACCATAGAAGTCCATTATATGGAGTGGAACATCTTAGATGACAAGGGGGTGAGTACATTATCAGTAAATGTTTATTTTGCGAGTGAACTAATCCTTTAAACTAGCTACCTGAAAAATACAAATACATCTAATGCTGATGAATAGATCTAAGTTGAACCTGTTCATCATATAAAGCTATAATGTTTCTTAAAAAGACTTAACATATGGAGGAACATATGGATTATGATCATATGGATCATATAGATTAATTTTACAACACCTGGACTTTCATTGGAGGGACAGAAAGCTCTCATGCATCTTCAAAACTATCTTAATTTGTGTTTTGCAGATTAACCAAATTCTTATAGGTTTGGAATGACAAGTGAGAAATGATAACAGAATTTTCATTTTTGGGTGGACTGTCCCTTTAACTTGCACTTGCACAGTCTAAGCATTTACACCTGTGTATGTCCACATGCCCAGAGCGTGTTTCCACCCTACTAAGTGCACTAACAAGTTGCATTAGATGAAATCATCTGCTGAATGACGACCTACTTCTAAATAAACTCTACGAATGTTCTGGGAACACACAGTTCTCAAAATTCACTGCTAATTTTTTTGCTTTATTTTAGCACCACTCAACTTCACTTTGCTGTATTCTGCATAAATCATTTAAATTAATCTGCCAACATTACAAGTTCAGAGTGTTGCTACCCAGAGACGTGACAACACAGAGTTTTAAAAAATTAGTTCCCCTTCAGGAACTCGAGCTGCGTCCGAAAACGCTAGGGGAACGCCTTCAGCGTGACCACGCTCTGAAACACGTGTGCAAACAGTCCAATGGAGAAGCGAGACGTCACAGGCGGGGTGACGTAGAGACCAGGAAGCTTAAAAGCACGTGCGGTATTTGAGAGTGTCACTATGTCCTACAAAGCATTCTTACGAATATAAGCAGCGGCATTTAGACTGTGTGTTCCTCTCTGCATGCGCTATTTCGGTATTTTCGGGTATTTCGAGGTCCGCCCTCTCTCTGCCTTTCTACTTAGATCTAGCGCTCTCTCTCGGGGCTCGGAAGCCCGCGCTGCGGTTCTTCCCCCTCTGAGTAAGAGCTTGCGCTGCTACGGCTATCTTTCTCCGAGAAGATTGATGCTGTCCGCATATGAGCTGACTGCATATTAGATCGCTCGTTTCTACCTGCCCTCGCTTCTAAAAAATAAATAAATAAATAAATAACAGGAACGGGGATTCAAGCGATTTATGTGTGGTTTGTTCGGGAGCTGAGCATGTACAGTCTGCCCTTGAAGGGGCGGGCTGTATTCATTCATAATGTGTTCATTCTCAAAAAAAAAAAACAAACGACGTGCATTTTGAATGTTTAGCTCGTCTCCCATTGTCATTTAATTCTGAGGAATTAAATTTATTGCACTCTCACCCTGTACTTTCGCTAAGTGTGTGGATGCTGCTGTGGCTTAGCTGTGGCTGCCAGGGCATCTGCATACTGATCCTTATTGACATTTTTGTCGGTATTAGCTCATTCTGAGCATGGGCGGTTCAGCATCGAGATGTCGTCCTCTCCCATATGAAAGGACTGGGGTTGTGACTGAACGCAGAGAAAAGTGTGCTTTCTCCATTACAGAGAACCACTTATCTAGGCGTGGTGTGGGATCGACCACGATGCAGGCATGTATGTTTCCTGCTCGGATCGAGTAATCCTCGCGGCAGTCAAGAGAGTGAAAGTAGGCACTCACTGTGAAGCAGTCTCATAACTGCTGGGTCTGATGGCAGCTGTGTCCAACGTGATACCTTTTGGCCTGCTGTACATGAGACCCCTGCAGTGGTGTCTCCCTGCAGTGGTGTCTCAAGACCAAGGGCAATGCCTACGTGCCTTGGACATGTGGAGGAGACCTTGGTTCTTGTCTCAGGGCCCGGTGCTGGGAGCTCCTTGTCGCCGCGTATGCTAGCGACGGATGCGTCCTTCACCGGTTGGGGAGTGGTCATGAGTGGCCACCCCGCCCGCGGTCTGTGGAGCGGTCACCATCCAGTTTGGCACTTCAGCTGCCTGGAGATGCTGGCCGTGTTTCAGGTACTGAGACACTTTCACCCAGACCATGAGACTATGGTCCTGACTCCTATGGTCCAGGACCTCTGAGGGCAGGCCCTACAGGGGAAGGGCGTGGTCCACCGCATTCTTCGGTGCCCGTCTCTCCTCTGTGCCCTCAGGAGATTAGCCTGCCAACCCTGCCGGTGCTCCAGGGCGCAGCGGTCTCCAGCGAGCCCACACCTCAGTCTAGGGAGCTAGGGAGCTCGCCACCCCTGCGGGGGTCTCTACAGCAGCTAGTTCGGCCGTCTCCTGCCGGTCATCCATCGAACTAGCAGCTCAAACAACACCAGAGACCAGTCTCGAGAGACTGGTTCCCTTAGTAGATTATTTGGCAGCATGGAAACTACTGCCAAATGTGTCTGCATGGGTCCTGCGCACTGTAGAGCGAGGTTATCGCATCCAATTCGGCGCTCCGCCGCCGCCTTTCAACGGGGTCTTTCCCACTGTGGTGAGCCCCGAGCAGGGTCTGGTAATGGAACAGGAAGTAGAAACTCTGTTGAGGAAGGAGGCCATCGAGGTGGTCCCTCCTCAAGACAGGGAGTCCGGGTTCTACAGCCGGTACTTCATTGTTCCGAAGAAGGATGGGGGCCTGCGTCCCATTTTAGATCTGAGACTACTAAATCGTTCAGTTATGAGGTTGAAGTTCAAAATGCTGACAATCAATCAAGTGGTGTCACAAATCAGGTCCGAGGACTGGTTTGTGATGATAGATCTAAAAGACGCTTACTTCCATGTCTCCATCCTTCCTCAACACAGGAAGTTCCTGAGGTTTGCTTTTAGGGGCGAAGCATACCAATATCGGGTTCTTCCGTTCGGCCTAGTACTCTCCCCCCGCACTTTCACGAAGTGTGTGGATGCTGCTCTGGTTCCGCTGCGACTCCGGGGCATCCGCACACTCAATTTACATCGATTGGTTGATTCTGGCTCAATCGGAGCACATGGCGGTTCAACATCGAGATGTTGTTCTCGCTCATTTGAAAGAGCTGGGATTGAGACTATACACCAAGAAGAGTGTGCTCTCTCCATTACAGAGAACCACTTATCTAGGTGTGGTGTGGGATTCGACCACGATGCAGGCACGTTTGTCACCTGCTCGGATCGAGTCGATCCTCACTGCAGTCACGAGAGTGAAAGAAGGCCGGTCACTCACTGTAAAGCAGTTCCAGCGACTGCTGGGTCTGATGGCAGCTGTGTCCAACGTGATACCTTTTGGCCTGCTGTACATGAGACCCCTACAGTGGTGGCTCAGGACCAAGGGGTTCTCCCTGAGGGGAAACCTGTTCCGCATGATCAAGGTCACGCGGCAATGCCTACGTGCCTTAGACATGTGGAAGAAGCCTTGGTTCCTGTCTCAGGGCCCGGCGTTAGGAGCTCCTTGTCGCCGCGTAACGCTAGCGACGGACGCGTCTCTCACCGGTTAGGGTGCAGTCATGAGTGGCCACCCCGCCCGTGGTCTGTGGAGCAGTCGCCATCTCACTTGGCACATCAACTGCCTGGAGATGCTGGCCGTGTTTCGAGTGTTGAAACATTTTCTCCCAGACCTAATAGGCCGCCATGTGTTGGTTCGCACCGACAACACAGCGGTGGTCTACTACATCAGCACCAGGGAGGTCTGCGTTCGCGCCCCCTTATACAAGCTGGCACACCAGATCCTTGTGTGGTCCCAGGACAAACTCCTCTCGCTGAGAGCGGTTCATGTTCCTGGGCATCTCAATATGGGAGCAGACATCCTGTCGAGGCAGGGGCTGAGGCCCGGGGAATGGATGCTTCACCCCGAGGTGGTGAAGCAGATTTGGAGAGTTTTGGCCAGGCTCAGGTGGACCTCTTCGCGACTAAGGAGAATGCGCAATGTCACCACTGGTTCTCTCTGACTTATCCAGCTCCACTGGGGCTGGATGCCATGGTACAGACGTGGCCGAGGCTTCGTTGAGACCATTCTCCAATCCAGAGCTCCCTCCACAAGGAAACTGTACACCCTGAAGTGGAAACTTTTCACTTCATGGTGCGCACACCGCCAGCGGGACCCAGTTAACTGCCCAGTTGGTACAGTGCTGGAGTTTCTGCAGGATCGGTTCTCTGCTGGGTTAGCCCACTCCATTCTAAAGGTCTATGTGGCGGCTATTTTCGGCCTACCACGCCCTTCTGGGTGGCTCCTCAGTGGGTAAAAACCCCTGGTTACAGGTTTCCTCCACGGTGCGCTGAGGCTGAGGCCTCTGACCAGGTGTAGCTTTGCTGTGTGGGGATTTGGTTGCTATTCCACAGCTTTGAGTCCTCTGTTCCCCCCCTCTATTTGGGGGTCAAGGCTCACTGCTCTCGAAGTATGGCCTTCTCGTCAGGAGTACTCTCTCTGATATTTCAACGCTGCGGGTTGTTCCATGCCACTCACTTTCATGAGATTCTCGGTCTCATTTATGCCACTCTGGGCTCCTCTTTCTCTCGTCCTAGCTGTCCTCAGTGATACACACTAGGGAGGGATTTGAAAGTCTGGCGGCGAGGGCATATCGTTCCCCTAGCGTTTTCGGACGCAGCTCAAGTTCCTGAAGGGGAACGTCCCAGGTTACGTATGTAACCATGGTTCCCCGAGGGAACGAGATGCTGCGTCTCGAGCCATACTTCCGGCATCCCTGCAGCGCTTGCTTCTCTAGAAGCTGCCGGCTGCACGCACCGCACGTGCTTTTAAGCTTCCTGGTCTCTATGTCACCCCGCCTGTGACGTCTCGCTTCTCCATTGGACTGTTTGCACACGTGTTTCAGAGCGTGGTCACGCTGAAGGCGGTTCCCTCAGGGAACCATGGTTACATACGTAACCTGGGACGTTTGCTAGTATGGTAAGTCAATGGGATGCATAGTTCACCAGGTGAAAATCATAAGTCTGATCGCCTAGAAAAGTAAACACACACCTGTCCTCAACAAGACGCATGATTTGAGGTACAGTATAATTTGCATTTGGACGGATAGAGGCTTTATTAAATGACTGACCCTAACAACGGTAATAAAGCTCGTTGCAAACACCACTAATAAATCAATCAGAAAATGCATTTTGAAGAGGCATTGAAGCCAGGCACTCTCCTAGCATTTATTTTATAACTCACTATGCCTTTATCAGCCGCACTCTTCAGAAATATTAAAAATCCCCTTGGCAACACTTCATCGCACATATCAATTTGGCTCACGGCAATCAAAACCCATAAGAGTTGCTCAAATACATCTAATGCTGATGAATGCAAACACAACAACGCCCTCCACTCACACTGTTGACACTGAAAAATGAACCGGCAATGCAGTGGAAAAGGGCAGCGTCTAACATGTGACCTCACTGTCAGTGACGGTTTGTCCCATCTGATTGTGGCATTGAAGCAGGAGGTGGATCGACACAGCGAGGCGGAGAGGGGTCCATATGTGAGCGGACCATCTGTCTGTCACAGACTGCTATCGGACACGCAGGGTCAAACACTACTGGCCATTGTAAAAGTGGGTGGAAATAATATTCAAGTTTTTATGAGGACTTTCAGTGCAGATGAATGGAGGAAGGTATGTATACAAGCAACAAAAACAGGGAGGGAAGTCAAAAGGAGGATACTAATTAAAAAGTACCATGATTTTAACTTTTTTTTTGGTGGGCATGGTGTTCTACAAGCAACTTAGAGTATCAAGTAAATACTATAAAATATGACGTACAGAATATACCTATCCTGTACCATGGTATTTACCATAATAAGAGATGACAAAAAACTTCTTTCATGAACATGTTTCTCTGAAATATATCAAGGTACTAAAATTCATGTATTTACATTTTACTTTAGTACTAAGAATTTAGCAGTACTATCATGGTATATACATGTACTGTAGAAAAAAAAAATTAAATTAAATTAAATGCATGCTAGAACCATGGTACTTTTTTTTTTTTGTAGTTAAAAAGGTGACAAGAGACCAAGTAATTCTGATACACCATTGTATGGCTCCAGTAGGAAAGAGATGAGGGCCGCTACTTTGTTTCTGAGTGCAGCTCAAGCGATGGGACTTGGGGAATGGAATAATAGGAGGGGGTCTCAGCTGATGGGAAACATCCCTACAGGAAGTGACAGCTGAGCTATACTGTCTGGCCCTCCAGTCAAATAATTCACTGACAGACTGTCAAAGGCTTTTTACGATGACCGTGTAATGACGGTGAGAGAAAGGCTGAGAAAGATGGAGAAAGAGGTATGAAAAAGTCTTTACAGCTCAGGGGAAACTGCAAGGTCATGGGTGACAACGAGAGGGTAGTCCTCCTCTAAACATGAACTTAACTGCAATATTACTGTTAGCAGATTGCATATCAGTACTGGATTTTACACTTTATAAGGAAAACATGAGTGGTGTTTGTCTGTACAGTGATGCTTAAGTGCTGTGGCTCATTGTCAGGGTGTTGTGAGGCAGTCTCTAAGGTATTCTGAGCTGTTGTTACACATTTGCTATGGTGGTTAAGATGTTCTAAAACCAAACGAAAAGCTGTTGTTGAGAAATGGAAAGAATGGGACATGAATGACAGTTCTGAAAGAAGGGAAAGCAAAAATAAGCTAATAACTTTCCATAGACAAATCCAAATGACTGCAATTTACTGAGTTTGAGTGACAAGTTTGTATTGACATGTTTAAAAAGTACACAGGAGTTTTATGGCAAATGCCTAATGGTTAGCCAGAGAAGTTAAAGAATATGGATTGCATGTCACTGTTCAGTTTTTTTGCCATGCCTGCTAGAGTTAATCCATATGACAGCAGATTTACAGTCAATACGGTTTCTAGTTGGTCACTCACTTAATTCTGAAGCATGTTATGGATTAGTTAGCCATTGCAGCAGTTATCTTGACATGCCTGCAGCACATTTTGCTGATGACAACAGCTGCTGCAACCTAGGAACACATATCTGTTAACTAGGTCAAAGTGTGAACACATTGATTTCGGCAAAGTTTCAGCCTCTACCAGGAACAAATAAGCACATATATGCTACATACATGATTCATAATGAAACCAGACAGCTTGTTGAGAAAAACTGAGCTATTCATTTTCCAAAGAAACCACCTAACAACCCCTTTGGCAACCACCCATTAACCTCAAATCCTTCAGGAAACAGCTAGCAATCACCCCCAAACTCCTTGGCAACCACTTAGCATCACTCTAGCAACAACCAAAAACTCCCTAGAAATCCCACAGAAACCACCCAGAACTCACTACCAACCCACTAACAACTCCATAGTAACAACACACCAACATTCAAATGATTATCAACTATATTTTGGCACCAGAATTTCAGAAAGACCTGAGCTCTTCTGACTTAGGCCAGTAAGCAAGTACCTAGCAACTACCCAAAACAACAACTACTTAGCAACCACCTAGTAACCACCCAGAACCATATCAAACACTTAGAATTCCACCGGGAACTCCCTAACGGCCATTCAACAACTCCCTAGCAAACACCCAGAATTCACTACCAACACCCTAACAACATCATTAGTTATAGCACATCAACACTCAAATCATTTGCAATCATATCTTTGAACCAGAATGTCAGAAAGACGTGAGCTTTGACCAGTAAGTAACATCCTGGCAACCCCTCAGAACACATTAACGACCACAAAGCAACACCCTGGCAACCACCCAGGAACACATCAACACTGCAATCATATCAACCAGAATGTCCGTGAGCTTTGACCAGTAAGAACACCTGGCAACCCCTCAGAACACATTAACGACCACAAAGCAACACCCTGGCAACCACCCAGGACTCTGGACCCCTAACAATGCCATAGCAACAAAGCAGTAATACTCAAACCATTATCAACCATATATTGGGACGTGAGCTCTTTTGACTTAGACCAGCAAGCAACACCCTGGCAACCACCGAGAACACCCTAACGACCACACAGCAACACCATGGCAATCAGCCAGGACTCTAGATTGCCCCTACCATTGCCAAAGCAACAACACGGCAACACTCAAACCATTAGCAACCATATCTTGGGATATGAGCTCTTTTGACTTAGACCAGTAAGCAACACCTTGGCAACCACCCAGAACACCCTAGCAACCACATAGCAACAACCTGGCAACCACCAAAACACCTTCTGGTGGTGAGATTAATGCACCAACACTCATGTTTTATGTAGAAGAAAGCAAAAATCTTGCTGTTTTTGATGTATTTTTAAAATCTATTTATTTGTCATAATCAACTTCTGCATGTCGCACAAACTGGCTGATCAAAAATACATTTTCCTAGGAGACAAAAAAAGATGAACAAAAGCACAAAGTGTCTCACAATTTAAGCTGAGTTCACCCAGTTTTTGCAAGGTTTTAAACAGATTGTGAAATGGATGCTTATAATTACGAATTATGAACGCAGGTATGAATGATTACAACAACCTCCTGAGGCAATCATCTACACATTAGGGGCTCAGGAGGAAAAACGCTCCAGCGAGAATGAATAAAAGAACGTGCAGCACAAAATGACAAAAGAAAAGTGGCATCAGCCAGTCGTCGGGAGGTATTTGAGATGGCGGCGCTACTATTTCAGGAGATGCTGCTTTCGAGAGTAACACCTCTAGTCTGGTGAAGTATTAGCAGGAGGATTAGGAAAAAGAAACTTAAAAACAAAACAAAAAACCATGACACAAGCCGATTTTGCTGTCTATAGTGTTTTCATTCATACAGAGCACTCTGTTTTTTATAAAGAACAAAGGAACGCGTGACAGCTGACTGCTGCGTTAGGTGTAAATGAAGAAAGAAACGGCAAGAGATTTTCAAAAAACGTGTGAAAGAAGTGCGAGACGCTTCAAAAACGCTCCCGACCGCTGCGAGAGAAATGTGTTGTCTCCAACCATGAGTATCAATGCTATCAGACGCTGATGAACTGTACAGAACAACAGGAAGAGGGTGATACACTAATTAACCCATGATTAAGGCTATTCCCATTTCATTTATGCAATTAGGAACCAATTAATCATATTCATGAGTATATGAATAACGCTCTGAATATTTCATTGCACTGACCAAATAAAAACGCTGCATTCAGTGTCTAAAGACACAGTTTGTGTTCATCAAGTTCATCAAGATTTTGACTTCAAATGTATACAAAATTGGATATAAAGGTGAAAATGAACTAGTTAAAAGCCTAACAATAAAATAAAATAAAATAAAATAAAAAGTAAATAACAATAAGCAGTATTATTAAATGATTGTTATTAATAACATTAAATAAAATAAAACTAACCAATATTAAACTAATAATAATAATAAACAACAACAAACAATAATAAAAATAATATTGTTATTATTATTATTATTATTATTGCCAACTGACCATTTAACACTAGACCAGGGTGCAAAATAACAAAATAACATAATAATAATAATAATTTATTGGCGGTCCAATTGTCTTTTATTTTATTTTATTTTATTTTTTGCCTTTTAACTATCTTATTTTCACCTTTGGATCCAATGAATAATAATAATAATAATAATAATAATAATAATAATAATAATTATTATTATTATTATTATTATTATATAATATTAATATAAAAATAAAATAATGAATAAATAAATAAATAATGTAGTCCTATTTTATTTTAGTTTTATTTTTAGCCTTTAACTAGCTCTCTTTCACCTTTGGATCCAATGATGATGATAATAATAATAATAATAATAATAACAATAATACATAAATAAATAAATAAATTAATTAATTAATAATGCAGTCCTATTTTATTTTATTTTAGTTTAGTTTTAGCCTTTTGACTAGCTCTCTTTCACCTTTGGATCCAATGAACAATAATACTACTAATAATAATTAATAATTTATTATTATTATTATTATTTTATTATGCATCTTGTGCTTCAGTGAAAATAAAGGAAAAGCTGACCTTTCCTGACAATTTAATCTAGAAATACTGCAGATTCTTAAATATTTTTTCTTTATTTTTGTGACCTGCCAACTGACCATTTAACACTAGCCCGAAGGAGAAAATGTTTTTACACACTTTGTTTGCTTGGTTATTTTTTTAATCAAGTTGTCCAATAATAGCTGCCACACTCCAACAAACCACGATTTCACCTTCGACAGGTCGCGACTTTTAAACGCAAGCTGTTTTCCTCTAGAGTGTTTGTTCCTATTAGAGCTACACGTCCGTGGAAACAAAGTGCTACAAACTTGTCCTTTTACCTGCCACACACTGAAGACAGGACGTGCTTTGCGGGTTCCATTTTGTTAAAAGCTGCATGTGTCTGTTTCAATTTCTGTCTAGTGTGGGTTCAGCCACTTAAACGAGTGAGTGGCTCTTCACAACTCCGTATCCCTCTTTCAGAACAAAAGACGCCTGCAGCGGCAATTACTTGCTCTTTTAGCCCGAGCGTCTTCGGCCCTGTTCATAAACACACTGGAGGGACAAAAGCGAGCGAAGGAATCCTAATTTAGCTTACAACAGTTTGAGACCACTATTCCCCAGACTGTCCCTCCCTCTCCCGCCATCTCTGGCAAGACTGACGTGATAAAGTCTATCAAAAGTGACCTGGTGCTATTAGCGGTGCCAGGAGAAACTCCGTGGGCAGCGGTGCTCTCAGATGCCATCGTTTATGGACTGCTGCTACGTGGAGAGATCAAGAAACAGCAGTATTTCTGTCTTTAAAGGTGATGTGTGTAATGTTTGCTATGTCAACTGGAGATGGACTCTTTTTGGGGGGAATCGAGCTATGATTGGCTTAATCAGGGATAAGAAAAAGTATTTAACACCCCTAAAATTACACACTTCATCTGAAAAGGCCTTTAAAAGTCATGCTGGCATTTCAACTTCATGGTAAGTGATAATGATGACTAGAAAATTTAATGTGGGCTACAGATCCCTGCTCATGCTGACATTATGGAGCAAAGGTAGTTCATTAGAGAGTATTGCATTGTATGATGTTTTCAGTTTTACTTACTTAAGTAACTTTCACAGTGGCCCCTACAAGTACTTAAATATCTCTGAAACTAAAATAAGCAAACGTTTGTTATTCAGTGCAATCACATTCAGGCATTTTTAAGTGTCGCTTCAGCATCCAAATACTCTTCAGAGCCACTGTATAAAGCAGTGATATTGTTTTGTATTTTTCATGCATAAATATCATTACAAAACTCCACAGAATGCGTCAAATCAATAAATGATTCTACTAATGACAAACGCTACATCAAGCGCGTTTGAATAGCTATCAATATGACAGGTAATCTCGGCACTGAATTGCATTGTGAATTTATTTGTTACTTTGCGGCGTGGAAATGAAAAAAATCGAATGGCACACATTTACGCCAAGCGCTCCTCGAACACACTTGGAACAAGGTAAGTTGAAAACAAATCTGAACTACCAACCTAAATCCATATTTTATGCATGAATCTCCAATCAAATTATCTGGGTCACGGTCTGAGGTTGTTTTTGAGTGCTTTTCTCCAGCCGCCTGAGACTGAGAGATTGAATTGAATCAAATCCAATCAAATCGGGAACCACATACTTCAAAACGCACAGCTATGCAGCAGGCCCAAATAGAGCCTTTACTGAGTGCATTATGCCTGCTGAAATGCTAAGATGTGAATATATATTTAAATATGCATTAATGCATCTACCCGTTTCTAGGATAGCCTTGTAATTTTGGATGATGTACAGCAGAAGTTATGTTCTGTGTACTTTTAGACTTTTTATACTACAGCCTCATGCTTTGAAATGGGATTTTTTTTCCCAAGTGGTAAGACTTTTCCAATGTAAAGATGACTTGTTTAAGGCTGCATCTCTCAAAAAAAATCAATAAAAAATAGTTTTTTTTTTTTTTTTTTTAACTTTTTTTCTGAATTTTCTCACCATTTGCCACTATTATCACAATGTGTTTTTATTTTTTATAATTCACATTATTGTAAATACTGTTTCTTATTTTGATTCCTATCATTGCACAACAGTATTTTTGACTATTTTATAGTAAAAATACAGTTATATATCAGGAAAACAATATTAGTAATAGGCCTGGCAAACGATTAATTGCGATTAATCACATACAAAATAAAAGTTTGATTTTGCCTAATATATGTGTGTGTACTGTGTGTAATTATTATGCATATATAAATACAGGCACATTCATGTATATATTTAAGAAATATTTAGAAGTACAAGTATTTATTATAATTTTTTATAGAATTTATATTATATATAAATAAAATATTTTGTACATAACATATTTATACTTATATATACATTAATTTGTGTGTATTTATATATAAATAATAATTACACACAGTACACACACATATATTAGGCAAAATCAAACTTTTAATTTGTATGCTAATAGTGTGCCAACAGTGTGATTTTTTTTGTCATGCATCTGCATTAGTATTTTTAGATGTGCATGCTTTGCAGAATTTGTTAGTACAAAACATAGTAAAATAAATAATACAAGTATTATTTTTCCTTGATTATCATGATTGGAATATGTTTAACTGTCATTAAGATAGTGGCGCCATGCAAAAAAAGGTACATTTTCATGTGCAAAATAGAATTCATTATTTCATTCAGTTGTTTAATTTACTAACCAATACTTAAAGGAGAAGTTCACTTCCATATAGTGGACTTCAATGGTGCCCGCGAGTTTAAATGCAGCTTCAAAGGGCTCTAAACGATCCCAGCTGAGGAATAAGGGTCTTATCTAGCAAAACACCTGTTATCTTCTAAAAAACTTTTCTACTTTTTAACCTCAAATTCTCATCATTGCTGTAGAAGTACCAACCCAGTGTTTACAAAGTCAACATGCAAAGAAGGTCAAACGCTCCTTACAATAAAAGGTAAAACTGCAATGTAGGATGACTTTAAAGTTGGAGGAGAAAATGAGATGGCAGTTAAAAAGTATATACATTTTTATTATTTTTTTAGAAAATGACCGATCGTTTCGTTAGATATGACCCTTATTTCTCGGCTGGGATCGTTTAGAGTACTTTGAAGCTGCTTTGAAACTGCATTCAAACTCGTGGGCACCATAGAAGTCCACTATACAGATAATTCCTGAAATGTTTTCCTCAAAAAACATAATTTCTTTACGACTGCAGAAAGAAAGGCATGAACATCTTGGATGACAATGGAGTGAGTACATTATCTGTAAATTTTTGTTCTAGAAGTAAACTTCTCCTTTAAGTGTCAACCGTTACCAAGAAGATTGAACTGGTAAATGAAATAAACAGTAAATGAAATACTCACCCCATTGGCTTTGCTCAGGGCCTGAAAGTAAATGCTGTAGCTTTTGGCTGGTGACAGTGGTGCATTCCAGTAGCCATTATAAGTCTTGTTGTCTCCTATAGTAAAGGGCTGTACTACAGCAAGACTAACAGGGGGGAGCTCGGCGGCGAAATAGTGAGGTGAATTCAAGATGGAGGCGTTTCTGAAACTAACAGGAATGGAGAAACACTCCAACACATCAGTGGCTCGGCGAACTTTCTGCTTCCGTTCCTCTTGAACCACCACTTGATAAGCACTAAAGGGAAAAAAAGATCAATTAGTGTACTAAATATCAAAACATGTCATTATTGTAGTTAGTCTCTGATAAGACCTCAGAAAAATGAATGAAGAGGCTCAATCCCAATATGTTTTGAACATGAAATGTTCACAAAGCAATTTCTGTAATGTGACATACTGATGAGGAAAACGATATTCAATGAGAAAACAGCAGACGGGATTTAATTCATTGGGAATAATAAAAACAACATTTTCTCTTAAGTACAACAAGCACTAATGGATAGTGCACACTAAAACTAAAAAATGTTTAAAAAACATCAATTTTATTATTACTTTAAGCACATGCTTTAGCATTAGCCATTTATACTGCGGCCTCTTGATTTAAGGAATATGTTCAGCTTGCGATGGCACATTCAAAAAAGAGAGAGGGAGCTGTGCCCGAGGCAATTTAACGAGCCATTAAAACCATCAAGAACATCTCTTCCCATAGCTTTCTAAGAATCACAGAAGGCCCTGTCAGCCATCAAGAATTCTCTAACGCTAACAACTAGCAGCTAAACATCTCTGTTAAATTCTTTAAAAAAAATCTTTAAACCTGCATGAGACCCAAAAATACACAGCTGCTTCCCCTCTTGAGAGAAAACTACGAGGCAGGCGATTCGGTAGCGAGCCAGCAGAGGGAAATCTCCACTACGGTAATTAGCTCGAGGGGAGGTGGCGGATTTGTGCACATGGGGCTTTTTGAAAGTGCTCATCATGGGGAAGGACTGGAGAGGGGCATGTGTGTGTTTCAGTACACAGTGAATAGATAAGGACATCTTTTGAGCTCCCTGTGCTAATAGTACTTGTTTGCAATTATGTGGTCTTACGCCAAGAACATACTTCCCAATTATGTGCAATTAGGGAAATGTATGTTTCGCCCGAAAAGACGTGGCAAATTATCCTAGCCTCTAATCTGGCATCTTTCATAAAGGATAATTTCCCATGACCAAAGAGGCCTGCCTGCTTTTCTCTTTCAAACACACTGGATCTCCATTTCAAACTAATGGCTTTAAGTGCACACTGGATGTCGTGTGTTGTGCGTCCGCTGTAACCCCGGTCGAAAGCTGCTGTAATTATAAACAATTTTCAGTTGCGTGTTTTTCATAAAGACGCTTATGGATTGCCAGGGTCATGTGCATTATAGAGCACACTAACAATGGAAATACTTTAAACAGTTTTATAGGTTTAGGTTCTTCCCTTAAATATACATTAAATATTAATATGCAAAATTAACAACAAGTATATAATATAATATAATATAATAATATTTTTTATTTTATGTTGTCTTGCCAAATGCTATTACTAGGGTTATTACAGTTGATTAAAACTAAACTGAAACTAAAATTAAAGCCATTAAAAACATTTTTATTACTTAAAATAAAACATGAAAAAAAAAACTTTTTTTTATTTCAGCTAGTTTCCAAGGCAACATTTCTGACTGAAATTCAGTTAAACATAATGTACTAAAATAAATAAAACTAAAACTGAAATAATAAAAAAAAAAATTAAAACTATATATACATTTTAAAAACAAATAAATACAATAAAAACTGATTCAAAATATTAATAAAAAGTATATCTCAATAGTACTACGATAACACTGGCAAACATAACTCAGAATCATGCATGCAATCAAATAATTGTCATAATTACTGACGGGCTCCCATTGCACATCAACTGTGCTGTTCTTCCAAGTCAGTGTCGACTTGCAATTTCGAGAATTTGCCAAAATCTGTTGCACATTCACAGTCTGAATTTCCACACAGAGAAAGGCTCTGTTTGAGTGCCAAAACACAGCCAAATGGACCAGGAACCCCTCAAAGGCTTAGCATACAAATGATGCTTATTTGAATGACTGCATTTAAAAACCCTCAGGACCCCGAGTGAATCAACAGTAATGCACTTCTTTATTCAGACGATGCACTAGACCCCTCTTGGATGATTGGGGAGAGGGATCATGGGTAATTTGGTGTATTCTTGTCTTTTAATGTGCTTCGCATCTGTCCAAAGATTTAAAAAGATTTTTTTTAAACGGTAGTTCCCTTTAAACATTCTACCTACTATTAGTAACTTTGCAACAACATGTCAACTAACTTTTATTAGAGTATTAGTAGACTGTTAGGTCAGGGTTATCAGTTGATAGCAGCCATTTAGGATTTTAAATTCCCAGATATTCTCGTTATATCTGTCCTCTTTATATTCTCCTTTGAATAAAAGTGTCAAAAAGCACACTTGACAAGCACGTTCTTAGATAATGTCATGAATGCAAACATTCTCAAAATCAATCACATTTACGTTTGACAGATGCTTTTCTCCAAAGCAACTTGGATTGCATTTAGAGTTCACTTTTTTACAGCGACATTCTTCGGACACTCACCTGACAGGGGCTCCTCGTGATTGGGCGGGTTTTAAGAGGACGGTGATTGTCGTGTCTGTTTCATTGAGAGGCGAGTCAGTCTCATATTCAGGCATGGATGGAGCTGCAGACACATAGATTCATGTTAAAGGACACCGACTATTAGGATATAAAGAAAGCATGTACTGTATAGCTTAGCAGACCTTGTCTCAAGTGACCCTGGACCACAAAAACCAGTCATAAGGGTCAATTTTTGGAAAGTGAGATTTAGACATCATCTGAAAGCTGAATAAATAGGCTTTATTATTGTTATTTATTGGGTGCAAAAAAATCTAAATATTGAGAAAATCGCCTTTAAAGTTGTCCAAATGAAGTTCTTAGCAATGCATATTACTAATAAAAAAATTATGTTTTGATATACTTAGGGTAGAAAATGTACAAAATATCTTCATGGAGCATGATCTTTACTTAATAATCGAATGAGTTTTGGCATAAAAGAAAAATCTATAATTTTGACCCATACTATTGCTACAAATATACCCGTGCTACTTATGACTGGTTTTGTGGTTTAGGGTCACAAATGGATGAGAACCAGGTGACTAAAAGGCTTTGCACTTTTAATCGGTTTATGTAACATAAGTATGAGTTAATTGCATTTGCAATGAGGTATAAAATGACCAAGATTTCTGTGCATATTGTTAAAACAGCTCTGAAATGAAAGTGCATTACTCTAAACTGAAGGAGATTTAGTCACAATTGTTATCTGCAATAACTGACAGCATGCCGTCAGCAGAGTTTAGCTTGTATTGAGCTTGGAACTCGGCTGCCTTTCAAATACACAAAAACATGTTTTAATATTATGCATAATTAATATTCATGTATTTGTAAAAACATTCATTTCACAGTATTTACTCCTACGAGAAAGCATACAGTTTTGAAGCCTGGCTCAAAATGATCATCACTATGTAATCATATTGAAAATGTCACTCTGTCATTACAATGTTTAGATTCAGTGAACAATACGGTTTTAATAAATGGTGTCTGGCGTGCTGCACAAATGCCACGTCATTATGAAATGGAACGAACTGACAGCCGCGGGCCACAGAAATAAGGCTGAACTTGTGGAGGATGTTGTTTACGATTCATGTTCTCATTATTTTGTTCACTTTACATTAACTGTATTCCAACGATATTCATGCCAATAACACAACTCACTAATGAGATTTTCTCTCCAGCAAAGCTTCTTTAAGACACAAAAAAGTCCAAATGACAAAACTAATTATGCAAATTTTAGGAATGCAAGAGATAATTAGGTAAGCAATCAAATTAAGCTTATTTAACCCTGCCAGTTCATGTTCCCTGAAATAATTTCATACATTATCATCAGTCTGTCCGACGTCAATGCTCTATACTCATAAAGAACAAATGTCTGTCACATTAACTCAATTAAACTGGATCTTGTGTATAATTATCATTAGCTTTTGGAAAATATCCAATAATCTAAGCCGAATCTTTAGCTGTCGTTCCATTACCTGCGATTTTGGTGGCAATACGGGTGGTCACGGGTGGGCCGAAGCCTTTATTCGTGCTGGCTTTCAGAGTAAAGTAGTATGTGGTGCCAGGATACAACCCTACGAAGAGATGATGGGTCTCATTTTGGAGTTTGAAGACCCGGCCACGTTGTGTTGTCAAATCTGCGGTGGGATCAAGGGAGCCAAGAGCCTTATAGGTGATCTAATGAAAAAGAAGAAAAGGGAGCGTTACATTAAGAATCTTGTAAATTGAATGGAGACTCACATTTAAATGTTTTATACATCATTACACATGTATAGCTCATCAAAAAAAGTAAGTTATGTCATAGTTTATTCATCATTAAGTCGTCCCAAATTCAAATTACTTCCTTTCTTTCATATAACACAAAAGAAAAGGTTTTGATGAATGTTCATGCTGCTCTTTGTCATTCAATAAAAGCATATACTGTCAATTTCCAAAGAAATAAAACATTAAAAAAAGACCTCACATGCCAAGTTTCAATGAGTCTGTTCTTCACACAAAGTCCATACAACAGTATGACTGCAAAAGACTTGCATGGCTTAAATGAAGCACTTTATTTGAAACATTTATATTTACATAAAAAGAAAGGATGTTATTATAAATGTTCATAGTGCTTTTTTATTGAAAGCACTTGACAAAATAACCAAACAACATTTGTGTTTTTGAAAGGAGAAAGTCATACAGGTTTGGAGCAACATTAGCGTCAGCAAATAACATTTCATTCTGGAGTGAAGTTTTCCTTTATAATCATAATTTTTCTTAATAACACCAACCTTTTGAAACAGGAAAAGCAATTTTGCACTGAACATTCTTGTTTTACTGGATCTTTTAGTTACTTTGGCTTTTCTGCATTCAGATGCTCTCTCTAAATATTTGAGACAATTTCAGCGACTAGAAATGCAACCCAAATATTATATTAGGAATACAATGAATAACAAGCACATTCAGCGCGCTGCGCTGTAAATACAAGACGCTTATTAAAACACTTTTACGAGGCTTTTGGATCTGCTCCGAACATGTAAATTTTAGAAAACAACATCCAGCTAAGAATTAACACGCCCCAAACAATTACTAAACTAGGCTACAGATAACATTTTCATGCTAAGACGCACACACCTTCCATATCTTAGAGGAGGCTGATGGAAATTGATGGCCACAGTGTATGGGGGTAATCAAAACATTTTAGCCCTGACGTTTCACACTTCATAACTCCATTCCACAATTCAAATCAAATAAATTGACAGCTGGGTGCCTGGCAGGCCCACTGCCTAAAAGCTTTTCATGCATAGTGGAGTGATTCAGAATGCCCTCTAAACACTCTCACTCACACACACAAACACACACACACACACACACACACACACATCCGTGACTGTCCACTGACCACAGGCAACAAAACAGGCAGGAGAAGCAAATCTGCACATTCAAACCAAATTTAACTCCAGAAAACCTCCACACATATTTGAGAGACAGACAGATGCGAGGATGAAGACTTCTAAAATTAAAATTACATTTGGAACGTTGTTCATCTATAGGAAAAAGAACATCAGATGGCATGTAGATATTGTGTACACTGTAAAAAACAATTTGTTGAGTCAACTTAAAATAATTTGTTACCCCACTGCTTAAAAATGTTAAATTCAGTCAACTCAAAAATGTTTAGCCAACCTGAAATGTTAAGGTGTACTATGTGACAACTTAGATATTTGAGTTGATTCAACTTAAAATTTTGAGGCAGCTGGGTAACAAACCCAGCTTTTAAGTTTAACAAACCAAATTTTTAGTTTAGTCAACTCAAATATCTACGTTGTTACTTAGTACAACTTAACATTTCAAATTGACTCAACTTATTTGAGTTGACTGACCTTAAAATTTTAAGGCAGCAGGGTAATAAATTATTTTAAGTTGACTCAACAAACTGTCTTTTTTTTGTTTTTACAGTGTATATACAGTATATACAGTACATGCACTTAAAGGGGCAGTGCAATCAAAATGTAAAATTGCAATTTATGTGATGCAAAGCTGAATATTCAGCATCACTCCAGTCTTCAGTGTCACATGATCCTTCAGAAATCATTCTAATATGCTAATCTGATGCTTAACAAACATTTCTTAAATTATCAATGCAGAAAATAATGATGCTGTTTAATAGACACAGTTTGGAAACAAAAGCAACTTGGAAAATTAGCGTTTTTGATCTACACTAGAAAGTCATACAAGTTTGAAGCAACATTAAGATGAGTACAGTAAAAAAAAAAAAAAAAAGACAGAATTATATTTAGGTGAACTATGCCTTCAAGACACTACTGTCTCACACTGACACACATACTTAGGCATCTCTTATGGCAGTATGAATGTCTAAACATAATTGTTTTTAATAAAACAATCCTTTATGCAGTGTCTTGTATAGGACAAGTACATGCAGTAACAGTATCCCAATATACGTAGGTTTTCTAACTTTAATGCTTGCTGTTTTATTTCATGTCAAAGGATTGTTTATACTGGCACATTTTTATGTTTTCCAGCAGCCTAGTTTTGATTTAATATGCTATCATGTTTATGATTTCATGTTGGGTCAGTAAATCACACAGCGGCGCTGAGGTGTGGCGGAGCAGCCTGGTGTAATATACTGCCAAGCCCAAGTTTACATGTTACGGATTATAAATCAGTCTTAATAGAGAGTTACAGCCTAAATTTTACATTTACAGCTGCCAATTTACTATACATTCTGACTGAAATGTTTCAGCCCTCTTCAGACAAGTGACAAACTCATGTCATTAGTTGAGCCAAAACTTTAAGCATGAAAGAAATTCACCTTAAACATTTAATTGTGTTCTTAAGTCCAGTTTTAGATTTGCATACCCACCAGTTAGACACTTTTTGGTTTTAAATTCACAGGTTTTCCTGTAAATGAAAGGGCATTAGAGATTGATGGCAGGCCTTTTATTAAAAGAGCTTTTAAAATATCATCTATTGCCTTTAGCGTAGCTCCTCTGTAAATTTGTGCCCTTGTTCCGTGTTAATATACTCAGCCAACAGCGGGTCGTATTGAACATATCTCGTAAAACAAAGGTTCTTTACAGCCCAATGAAACAGAAAGCGTGAGGTGGCTGAAGGGTATTGTTCATGTAATATACAGACAGATGGATAATTCGGCTGTAAGCTGCACTCAAGATGTTGTGATAAAGGTCTGAGGTTCAGTCTAGTTCAGTGTAACCCTTCTAGAAAATCTAATCAATTCATAAAATTCATTTAAACAATCTGAAATAGTATTTTCTTGCAAAACATACTCCAATAATCTTACCTAAACTTAACAACTACATTACTAACTATTATTAAGATGCAAATTAGGAGTGTATTGAGGCAAAAGTCGTAATTAATAGTTAGTTAATAGTAAGAAATGGTCCCCAAACTAAAGTGTAACCAAAAAAACTATATGTGACCCTGGTCCACAAAACCAGTCATAAGTAGCACAGGTATATTTATAGCAATAGCCAACAATACATTGTATGGGTCAAAATTATCCAAAAATCATTAGGATATTATTAAGATCATGTCCCATGAAGATATTTTGTACATTTCCTACTGTAAATATATAAAAACTTAATTTTGGATTAGTAATATGCATTGCTAAGAGCTTCATTTAGACAACTTTAAAGGTGCTTTTCTCAATATTCTGATTTTTTTTGCACCCTCAGATTCCAGATTTTCAAATAGTTGCATCTCAGCCAAATATTGTCCTATCCTAAACCATAAATCAATGGAAAGCTTACTTATTCAGCTTTCAGATTTTCCAAAAATTGACCCTTACTGCTGGTTTTGTGGTTTAGACACACACACACACACACGTTTGTTTTTGTGAATTGTGGGGACTTTCCATAGACTTCTATAGATTTTATACTGACCAAACGATATTGTCTATCCCCTAACCCAACCCTAACCCTAAACCTAGCCCTCACAGAAAACATGTTTGCATCGTTACACTTTCAGATAAACATCATTTACTATTTTTGATCATTTTTTAATCATCCCCACAATGTCAAAAATTTCAGGTTTTTCTATCCTTGTGGGGACATTTGGTCCCCACAATGTAGCAAAAACAAGTACACACACACACACACACACACACATATATATATATATATATATATATATATATTTGCATTAAACTAGTCGCTGTTATATAGTAACATTTGTAAGTTAATATTTGTAGTACTTTTATTTATGTGTATTTTCCAGCTCAACATCAGAACAAATGGATACTCCATTTATTGTCATTAAAATGTACTACCAGTGTAATTTCATTTTTGACGTGTCCTGCACAAACTGAGCAATTCTTCCATTTTCTATTTCTTTTGACTAAATGAACAAAAACCAACAACAACATAACAGCTTAAAGGCCAGCATGGAGATCAATAGACTTCCAATTACTCTGTCATCACTTAAATGTCCCGATGGGGAAAAACACAAGGGATGATCAATCCTGTAGAAGACTGAAAGTATGAAATGAAGAGGTGAAGATGGGGGGATCTATCTCTCACTCCCGTCTGTCCTCCCTTGCTTTTTTCAGACTGTTGTCAGGGGAGACAGGAAGTGTTGGCCAGGGGGCATGTGATGCCACGCGACAGGCTGCTAAAAGTGGCCTAATGCACTACTGAACGCACTGTGGCTCTCTGTTAAAAGAGCCGCTTGAGTTTAATTGACCACAGCTGATTTGAAAAGGGTTCATTTCCCAGTTCAGTTTGGCAGCGGAGATGGGAATGCGAAGAAAACAGCCCTGTTTGTGGGAGATATTGGATTTATGGCTATTTCAGCAACAAGTTAAAAAAAAAAAAGGAGAGAGAGATGCTGTTCCAAATCATACTGAGCTGCCTTTTAAGGCATCATAAGTGCACTAGCAACAAAAAGGCTGTTCCAAATGCAACTTGTGTAGAAGTGGTATAGAAACAATTTCCAACTGTAAATTGCTAGTCAATTTCAAAATCAATTACAAAGTAACAGCAGGGAACATACTTGATTGAAAACTTTTGAAGTGGAAAAACTGAAATAGTATTTTCTTATAAAACACACTCCAATAACCTGTTTTATTTACAGTTTTGAAAAATAATTTTTACATCTTATTTTTGCCAAATGCATTTTGATGAGCAATGCAAATAAATAAATAAATATTAGCAACATTATTATTCTGTATAACTAAAAGTTGAATATTTTACCCGGTATGTTGCTGCCTATGGAAACTGGTCCAAAACAGACACTTATGAGGATCCAATTCAGCGGAGCCACAGAAGTACACAGTAGGCATATACCGTAGGCAGCTCGCTATGCTTTGGAAGAGGGATAAAGTCTCTTGTGACACTGTCATACAATATTCCTTTTGTCATGTGAAAACAAACCTAGAAAACAAACAAACCTGCAACCACACTTGCATGCAACTGTCACATAGCAGTACTTCAATAACCTCAAAGCAATTAAACATCTAAAATTCATCCTGCGTGGACTTTCAACCCTTCAGAAAAATGTATAAGAACTTGAAATTCAAGGCAACTGTTATACAAGCAGATACGTGAAATGCAAAACTATAAACCCAAGCTGGACTGGTTAGCAATTCCTCAGCCTTGTTCAAGTCAGCATCTCCTGAGATTCACAGTTGGTAAACAGACTGGCTGACAACACAGAATATTTAGTGTTTTGTAAGTTTGAGGGTGAGTTGTGAGGGTTTGGGATGCCAGAAAGAAATTAGGTTACTTAATATTTGGTGTAGAGAATAATATGTTATGTTCCACTCAATTCTGCATGCATAAAATAGAATAAAATAGAAAAACAAGAAAAATGAGCGCTAGTAATATAATACCAGTAACAAAGTCTCGTATAATCAGACTTGATTATTAACTCCCCACCACAATTGAATACAAAACAATGTGGTTTTACATGATTTTTAATTGTGAAACAATCTAAAAACACAAAATTATTTGAATAATGGCACAGCATTCTTCACAGTGAGGGCGAATACAAATAATGGAAAAAGTCTATAGACTTGGTGATTCAAATTTCATTCCCTCCAAAATAAAACTTTACTTCACAGTAAAGTTTCACTTTACTTCATATGACTCAGAAAAAAGCAGAATACACAATATGTCCATGGATAATTTGTTTACTTGCTACTAAAACTCAGAATATCTTTTAAATATGGCACGAACCTCACAAACTTTGTCAAATCCAGTGACTAACTTATCAACCCGTTACCTGTTAGCACAACTTCTGACCACTAGTGATGGCACACTAATATCTGCTGTCTGGGACAAAATAAGGGTACTTGAATCTCCGCGTCTCATGATACAGGACAAACGGTAAATAACAACCACGCTCTCTGCATTAACCCGGATTTAGACCTCCCTCCAGCTGTCTCTAGATCAGACGTGCAGGACCATGAGCCCATTAACCGGGTTTAGCTGCTCTAGAGAGATAGGGGTTACTGGTTCTCTTAACTCGAGTGCTTGCAACTCAAGCGCTTATTGATGGAAATGAAAACAACACTGTGAAGGGAGGGGGGTGGGATGTGCACAGGTTTTCCACCATCCCATAAGGGCACAAGAGGCTGTTTATCTTTGTTAGAGGTGAAACCTTCCGCCCTACATCAGCACAGAGAGCGACAGCTCCTTACTTTGACTTACTTAGAGAGAGAAAAAGATTTTTGCTTACAAAAAAATACTGTTGTGGTACCTGGATATCTTGAATTATACTGAAATGACTATTTGAAAAAAGTGGCTTATGCTCACCAAAGGCTGCATTTATTTGGTCAAAAAAATACAGTAAGATCAGCAAAATTGTGAAAAAGTATTACAATTTAAAATAACTATTTTCTATTTGAATATATTATAAAAATATAATTTATTCCTGTGACGCAAAGCTGAATTTTCAGCATCATTATTTCAGTCTTCAGTGTCAGATGATCCTTCAGAAATCATTCTAATATTCTGATTCACTGCTCAAGAAACAGTTTTTTATTATTATCAATGTTGAAAAATGTTGTGCTGATTAATATTTTTGTCAGCACAAACTGCATTGTATTTATTTTCAGCATTTTTTGATGAATACAAAGTTCAAAAGAACAGCATTTATTTGAAATAGAAATCATTTGTAACATCATAAATTACTTTACTGTCACTTTTAATGCATCCTTGCTGAATAAAAATATATATTCCTTTTAAAAGAGCAAATAATACTATGGTATCACCATGGTAGATGTCTAAAAAATGACCATGGTATCATGTCTGTTACAAAGAAGTACAAGGCACACTGATGTAACTGAAATTATTGTACCATGTTTTTTATATGGCATTCCAAGATATTTTTTGAGATTACCATTGTAGCTATAAAAAAAAAAAACAAAAAAAAAAAACACAATAGTAGCATGGTACTTTTTTGCAAGAAGTCCAAAAAGCCATGGTATAATATCATGGTGCATTTTTAAAACCAAAAAAACAAAGTGAAACTAACAATGATGCAAAAAACAAATTATTATAATATGGTACCTTTTTTGTGAAAAAAAAACAGCTCAAACCCAAATGTCATTTTAATTTTAAAGCGTGTACATAAATAACAGTACTCGCAGAGAGCGGCAATGTCCCTGTCCATCACTCCTCCAAAGAAAAACCATCAGACACGTTCTCTCTGTAAACAAAGTGGGTGGTTTGTTTCCATGTAACTCCAGACAGGAAGCCGTCAGAAACGGCGTACGAGACACAGCGGAGGGGTGGAAGACATCACGTCATCGCAAACTCACAACATGTCACGCAAATTAAACAAAACAAAGATCAAGGACTAAACACCCGCGTGTGCAGAAGTGTTCTGCTATTTACTCATCCTCATTTGCATGGAGATAAAGAAAACTAAAGAAGCAGGAGGACAAAAGACACCTTCACTTTACACGTCTCAGTGTTGATTAATAAGGAGCTGTTGAGGATCTTCTCTGTCTTACTTTCCCTGTGCTTTCATACGCACACTCTTATTTTGTCAGCAAAGCAATTAATTTCTGAAAGGCTTTGATGGTTTGATAACAGGAGGCTGTTGTGCAGTGAAATGAAGGGAGAGGAAAGAGAGAGAGAGGGGAAATTTGATCAAAAGTATGGATTTTGATGCAGGACACATCTCAGGTACTCAGAAACTGATCTGAATCCCGCTGCGATATGTGTGTGTGTGTGTGTCATATTTAGCAGGCTGCTGAGCTGCTCTTGTAAGTGTAGATCAATGGACCACCCAGTACTTCATTACATACACAATATATATAGGGTGTTACGGCCTAGCGGCTGGTAACCAGAAGGTTACTGGTTCCTTGCTACAAGGGTTGAGCCATAAGCAATCATTTCTGTGCCCTTGTTCCAGATACTTAACCTCAAGTCACTTCTGGTGTGACTGCCGCTGAAGTAAGTGTACTGGAAATATCTTTAGTTATAGAAACTTCTATGAACACAGACTGTGACTGTCAATAGAAAAGTCTATAGTTCATTTAATTCAAAGCACTAAATGACGAGTTAGCAGATTCTAATGACAACTTTTCTGTCAAGGCTAGACTGTCTATATAAATGTGTAATTTATGTAAATCGATATTGGATATTTTAGATACACATGCAGTATACACACACCACTACATATATATTTTTTATATTAGGTAACACTTTAGTATAGGGACCAATTCTCAATATTAACTAGTTGCTTATTAGCATGCATATTACTAGCATATTGGCTGTTTATTAGTACTTCAACCAATACCTAATTTTAACAACTACCTGACTAACTATTAATAAGCAGCACATTAGGAGTTTATTGAGGCAAAATTCATAGTTAATGGTTTGTTAATGCCGAGAACTGGACCTCAAAATAAATTGTGACCATATATTTATAGTTACAAAACACAAATAGCAAAAAAAAAAAGTGATAATACTTTATACTTGTATTTATCATTTTACATAACATAAATAGCAATAAAACATCATACATATATATTAAAAGCATATATTTATTTAATATGTACACATCCTTTGATATGCTTTTAATATGGTTTAAATACTAATAATAAACTATTTTATCTACGGGTAAAATAACATGCATTGCAATAAAAGCATTACTACTGTTTATGCGGCATTGTATGTGATGATACATATATACAACATAACATTTAAAAAATGTTTAAACTACCACTGTTATCATATATTAACAGTATGTTAACAGTATATTGCAAATAATTTTTTACACTCTCAAAAACAAAACGCATAAAAACACTACCGATTTTAACATTATTATTGCAGTCCTATTTTACTTCCATGAGTCTCCAAGTTCAAACTTTCCTAAAGCTGTGAATCAAGAAACTTGCTTGCCACAAACAAAACTGTATCCTTTTGTGACCCTTATACTGTATTTCACAAGCATATATCTATTTAATATGTACACGTCTTTTGTTATGATTTTAATATGGTTTAAATGTAAACAATTTTGTCTACATGTAAAATAACATGCATAGCAATAAAAGCATTACATACTGTTAATGCAGCATTGTATGTGATAATACATATTAAATAAAAAAATGTTTAAACTATCAATGTTATCCTATATTAACAGTATGTTAACAGAGTATTGCAAGTATACTCAAAAAAACAAAATGCATAAAAAACACTTCCAGTTCTTAACGTTATTATTGCTAGTTGTTGCAGTTCTATTTTATTCCCATGAGTCTCCAAGTACAAACTTTCCTAAAGCTTTGAATCACAAAACTTGCTTGCCGCAAACAAAACCATATCCTTTTGTGACCCTTCCGCTGCATTCATCTCTGCACCTTCCCTTTCCTGCCTCCGAGCTCTTTGTCCTAAGTCTAATTTGTCTGAATCACTAAAAGCGAGGAGAGGAGGCATACGGCTGCTCAGATCTCCTGGATAATTCTATTGGACGCTTCTAATTAAATCAATGAGGGCTATTATAGCAATTATCCGGCCAAATGGGACCGCATTGTGTTCGCTCGATACATTTAGTAAATTCTGTCAATCTTCTTATCACCAAGATGGCACACGCCGTAACCCCGTTTTAATGATGTACCTGGATATGCACAATGTCTTGCACGTGGTTTGTCTTCCTCATCAAATCAAAGAGATAGCGAGGCTCTTTTGTGCCTCCAGCCTACTCGAACACACACATTAAAGCAAAATCTGGATGTAATTTGTTTTTGTCATGCTGTGACTTCATTTCCTTCCTTGTAATGTGAATATTCTATGCATTGACTATTAAATAATTAATTTGCAAGAGATCCGGGATGTCAAACAACAGTTCCTGCAACAGTAAATCTCTTATTTTTGTGCAAACAGTATTCTGCCACCTAATTTTACAACAGAAATTTACTTTGATATATAGTGAAACACATATTAACATAAACCGCAACATTTCATTTCAAGCATGAAAAAAATAGTATAACAATTAATACCTCTGCTTCCAACCACTAGAAACTGAAATCTTGTTTTCCAGCACATCCGTTTAAAGATTATTAAATCAAGATACACTAACTTGACAAGCAAAATGACAAAAGACAAGAAGTCTTGTTTTCTGTGGAACTGATCAAAATGAACTGACTGCATGATTAAAACATGACCTAATATCTGCAAATCAACTTGACTAAAACAAGTACCCCATCAGCAGATATTTGTTGCTGTTTTATTCATAACTAACTTAATTTTTTTTGTTTTTTTTCAGTTTTTCAAGACTTCATTTTCCTTTTGCACCTTAAGTAAATCTTGAGACATCTTGGTTTAAGGATGGTTGAATATTTGTGTTGAAAAACAAAAATACTGAGGAAGATAATTCATTTTTGGCACCATTTAAAGCCATGACCTTATGAATTTAAGACTTTTTTGATTTATGACTTCTTAAAGGGATACCCTAGTGAAAAATAAATGCATTTAAAATACATTTATTTCATGCTAAGTATACTACAAATACATTTACATTTTATGCACTTAATAAAATACCCTGCACCCTATACTTTTAGTATACTAAACTGGTATATTTAAAGTCTATTAAATTGGAACAACTAATTTTGTATCTAATGCACTTTAATTGCCCAGAAGTAGTGCTAAAATCCAACTAAAGATATACTTAGGTATATATGATTGTGCTAAAGTGAAACTATATGGCAAGAATTCTTCAGGTACACTTTAAATATTTTGCATTTAAAGACCTATATTATTTAAAGTTATAAATTATAAATTCTCATCAATAGTAACATTAAAACAATTTTTAAGTTTAATATTAAGAAATATGCATTGTGCACAAGTAGTACTCCAAATAAAGTTCAATTACAACTTTTTAAAATATAATTTTTATATCAGTAAGTCTCAAGCGATATGTCAGTAAATGTTAACAGACTTAAACTATACTTAGTATAAAATAAATGCATTTTAAATCTATTACTTTTTCCAAACCTGAGTTCCTTTTTTCTGTTGAACTCAAAAGAAGATATTTTGAAGAATATGGGTAGTCAAACAGTTGATGATCCTCACTGACTTCCATAGTATAGAAAAAAATACTATGGAACTTTTTCCCCTTTTTTTCCCAAATATCTTCTTAGAGGTTAAAAAAGGAGAAATAAACTTATACAGGGTTAAAACAACTTGACACCCTGCTTATATTATATTCATATACATATTTACAATATAAATACTAAAATACATATTCAGCATTTTCTCACCTCATAGAGTGTAATGACTCCATTAGTTTCATTCGGGGCCTTCCACTGCATGAAGATCTTCTCCTCGTATGGGCCTGTCTGAATGGACTCCATAGGAATGGGGCCAGGAACTAGTATAGAAACACAAACACACATTCAAAACATTTAGCAACTCAAAAACACACCAGTGAAAATGTTAATCAACATCTATAACTCAAATACAGTACCACTGCATCGATACATCATTGTTTTGAGAACAGAGGTGACGTAGGATGACAAAAATGGCTTTGTTGCCGGGTAGAAGGTGAAGTGAGGCGAGCAGAGATTGGCTGACTAAAGAAGCAAAAACTATGTCAAACGCACCTCAGCCACCCGCAATGTTCGAAGTGTGAATTGTAACAGCTTTGCTACCCTTCGGTATCGAGAGGTGTTAACAAGTGCTACGAGTACCACTGCGCGCATATGCGCGTGTCTATTTGCATATTTTTGTGCGCACGTCCCCTCTGGCACACTTTGCAAGTTTTCCAAATATACTCTTGCTAGAACATCATTAACACCCTAAAAACCTGTTTTCAAGATGTCATTATCCATACACGGCTTCATCCTGCTCTAATATGCCAGCATAGCATTTTCAGATATGCTATGACTTGACGATTTCATAAATTAGCACGCAAATGTGTTCATTTGGCCTAGTTTACAACAGCCCATACAGTATGTTAACTTAAGGCTAGTTGTCTTTCATTTCATCATGTCTTGGTTAGTGTCTTTGACTCGACTGTTAGCGATGACACACTAATGAGTCAGACTGTTCCTGACACTGTGTGCAAAGAGAGCTAATGACTTAGCTAAAAGGCCGTTTAGTCCAACTTAGCAGCCCTAGCGCTGCTGTTTGCTTTGCACTAAGTCGCGGCTAATTGGGAGGGCAGATTAAAGAGATGAGCGTGGCAGGGCCGTAACGGGACATGCGGGAGAGGAAGCTCGGGCGCAAACAGATTAGCTGGCGGTCGTCTTGAACAGTGAAGAAAAGAATGACAACAAACGTATTGTTCATGCAGCTTTTCATTAACGCAGCAATAACACACAAACCTAAACCATGAACTATTTCATTAAGGAAAAGCTACTCTAGCTGTGTTTTTATTTTGCGAATCTCATTTATTTAACAAAAGAGAAGGTTTCTTTCTTCGACACTGAACAGATTTAATCTCATATAATTCTTGCTGTTTATTTCTTTTGGATGTAACTAGCCTATCTTCAAAATGTTGAGAGGTTGTGATATTTACTTTAATTTATTATTAGAAGCTGAATAGTCTTTAGCATTTATTCTTCAATAGCTAAAGATTTGAGATAATCGAATTACTTAAAATACAACCACGTTCACCGTCTCCCAAGATTTGAGATGAAAAAAATTATGTCCACAAAGTTATGATTTATGAAACAATAAACTGTAGTTACATTTTTTAGCAAGTACACTGGTTTGCTTTATGCTATTTTATTTGGATGTTTATATACATATGTACAGCATATGCATATAATACTGTGTTTGTATGTTCATACTGGCATGCATTGCTTACTTGCTTTTCTTGTTTTTTTTTTTTATTCTGTAAGTATTAAGTTACATCTTGAGATGTTTAATTGTTTGTTTATTCCAATTAATAAGAAAAAAGCAAAGATCTCATCTTATTCGTTGTTTGTTTATATTGCACAAAACTAACTTAATCATCAAAAGGTTGTGAGGTTAAAATATTTGCCTATAATTGCTGTTAAAAGCTGAATACTCTTTGGAATTTATTTATCTACGAATGTTTTTTGGTTTTGTGATGGTTGTTCATGAGTCCCTTGTTTGTCTTTTGCATTTTTGAACCCTTTCCAGCAGTGACTGTATGATTTTGAGATCCATCTTTTCACACTGAGAACAACTGAGGGACTCAAACACAACTATTAAAAAAGGTTCAAACATTCACTGAGGCTCCAGAAGGAAACATGATGCATTAAGAGCCGGGGGGTGAAGACTTTTGAAGAAGATGAAGATGTTCAAATTTTATTGAAATATAATTTTTTTTCCATTTAGTACTGCCCTTCAGAAACTACAGAAGATGCTTGCACATTTCCCAAAAGACAAATTAAGTATAATTTACCTTGATCTTCAAATTCCTTAATGCATCGTGTTTCCTTCTGGAGCATCAGTGAATGTTTGAACCTTTTTTAATAGTTGTGTTTGAGTCCCTCAATTGTCCTCAATGTGAAAAGATGGATCTCAAAATCATACAGTGATTGCTGTACAGGGTTCAAATATCCAAAAGATGCTGGAAAGCAGAATAATCTGCAGGACCTAAAGGATTTTTCTGAAGAACAGTGCTCAGTTTAACTGTTCAGAACAAACAAGAGACTCATAAACTACCATCATAAAACAAAAAATTCTCTTATTTTGTTAAAATTATTCACATTTTCACATATTCTGCATCTTTCGCATACCAGTGTAATCTAAATTAGAGTGAATACAGATCATTTGCTATTTGCGTTGTATTTGTATTATGAAAATCTCACTTACAGTATGCTAAAAAAAAGCCTTTTCTTCACTGAATGAATTTCATTTCATATCATTCTTGCTGATTATGTCTATCGCATTCGACTAAGTTCATCTTCAAAGGTAGCAAGGTTGAGTTATTTGCCCTCAATCGCTATTAAAAAGCCGAATAGTCTTTGGCATTTATTCTTCGATGGGAAAAGAATTGAGCTAATCAAAGAAAAGGTGAATATCGCTCTCGCACCGAGGTGCTGATATTCAGTCAGATATTGTACTGCAAAGTGAAGCCAGTTAAATTATATTTTTAACAATTCTTCAAATAGCTTGATTGGGCACTAGCCAACAAGCACATTAAATCATGGTTACAATGAAATATAATTAGATCCAGTCCTCCATCTTTTCCACCATATAACCATGCATGTGCGAGAAATGCTGCTTTACATATTAATCCAGCTGATTAGCTTCTCGTGTGGAGACTGTGAGTAATGTTTCATTAAGTTTGAGGTGGAGGAAACAATTTTTCCCCTTATGCTTGTCCCTCTCAGATACAAATAATTTTTAATAGCTTTCATAATTACTATACATTGAATCTTGCTGATTATTTTCGTCTCCATATAAATCACGTACAACGTATTCACTCGGTTCCTGTTTACGCTTGTTTACGGGCAAGCAGGTTTCCGTAAGTACAGGGTCGGTGTTGTTGTTGACCTAATAAGGTAAAAAAACAGTCTGCCGTCCTCATGCTAATTTCACCCTCCTGCAATTATCCCCATATAAGGTTACACAGAGAGACAAATTTGCCTCACTATTGATATGGTGCAGCTGTCCATCAATTTACTAACACAAAGGACAGCAATTATAGGTTTTCATATGCAAAAAAACATAGAAAAAAGGAAAAACATCAGTGCGGCAGACAAGAGCAGATACTGAATAACCAAAAGAGTTCTATCTATATCAGAACAGACTCATCAGAAGATGAAAATGAAAAACGAAAAGAAAATGAGATGAGCTTGAATTATACGCTATAATCTAATAATCTAAGGCCTGACAATAGGCTTTATTTTCACACGGTTTTATTGCTCAGCATTAAAAAACAAGCGGGGAGAAATTAATTGTAAACGGAGGCTGAGCGCTTCCCTTTGGGAAATTTTCGAATTAAGCGCCGCTTGCAAACCTTCCCTCCGTCTGAGAAACATTGTGTCTTTTCACAGACTGTGAAGCTTTAACATGCTCTACGTTGGGATTTCCTTTTAACTGCAACACATCAATGGAACGGATGGATTAAAGGAGGACGGCTTTCATCATCTTTGTTTCATATTTGTTGTTTTTCTTCTCGAAGAGCAGAGCAGTACTACGGTCTAACAATTCTGTTTCCATTTAGTTCTCTGAGTGGATCTGACTTCTGTACAGAACTGTAGTGATTCTCAAATACACAAGACAATCTAATGTCTTACAATACATACACTTTCACTGTGAGCGCTGCAACTGCTGAGATCGGAGAGGATGCATTAATAAAACATTAAAATCATTTCAAAATCGTTTACTAAAGTATGACTTAGTAATGATTTTTCTAAAGTTCACTATTACTGAACAACAATTTAACGTGTTTTAATTAAATATTGATTCCTTTAAAAAGCCCACTGGTGTCCTTCACTAGCAGAAATAGCTTTCCTGACAACAGCACCAAAGTTAAGCTGTACTACAAAACATAATGTACATTAAGAGGGAATACAGATCATTTGCCATTAGCGTTGTATTAATATATGATGGAAAACAGCCCTGTCGCACAGCATAATTGAATCATTAAATCATTGAAGTTCAATACTATTGTTTAAAAGTTTGGATTAAAAAGGATGAATTAAATCTAAAACATTTAAAGTGTTACAAAAAAATTTGTCATAATAAGGCATGTTTTTTTGGGCAGCAAATCAGCACATTAGAATGATTTCTGAAAGATCATGTGACACTGAAGACTGGAGTAATGATGCTGAAAATTCAGCTTTGCATCACAGGAATAGCCTTGTTTCCTGATATGTAAATATATATGAAGAGTTTGGCTCCAAAATGCGAAAAACACCATCTTTTTAACAAAATTGAGTTCCTGCCAAAATCAGTATTGTATCTGGTCGGTATTGAAAAGGCAGTTTTTAATTTTACGCAAAATGCGATATCCGCCGTGTTATTCTGTCATGTTTTCTCCCTATTTTTCCAAACCGTGGCAAACGCCAGTCTCCCTTCTCTGCAAAATGCGATACATCCGCTCAGCCAATCACAGTGCACCATTTCACGCATTGTAAACAGTAAAGGCGGCGCTTTGCATACACCTCGCATCCTAGTTTTCAACATTGAGTAATGTATCACAGACATATCTGACAAATCATTTCATAAACAAAGTGTAGAGAGAGTGTAAATAAGAGATTCACTGTGCAGTGTAGAGACCTTCGTTGATTATAATGGAACTTTGTGAGATCGCGATGAACTAAGATGAGTGACAGCTTTTAATGATTTTTAAGGGAGCTTGTAAATGAGATACTGATTTAATACAACAGTTAAATAAGCAAGAAGTTAATCTTAAGTGACTAACATTGTCTGACTATAACACTATTGCATGATTTTGCTCTATTTCGTCGAAACAAAGTCACAACTGAGCTACTGCGCATCTCTATTCAAACACAGCTGTGTTTCCTTTATGAATGAATGTGCGCTTTTAAATGGGTCTAGTGAGTCAATGAATCAGTTACCCATTCATAAAGACAATCACTTGCTTTATTCCTGAATGAATCAGCCGTTCGAAGGAATGAAATGAATGACATGATTCAGTAATTAAAACCACCACCTACTGGCCTACCTATCTTCTTTTCATTTATTTAAATCATTTGATATTTCTATATTCAAAATTTTATACTTAAAACATTAATCTCGACATAAATTTATGAATTTGATTGCACGCATGCCACCTCTGAGCCTCACTGAACATATGCAAATACACCTACAAGCCACTTTTGTGTTCTTCTGTGCCACCTCTGTAGTACAAATTAATTTCGCTAATACTGATTTCATTTGATTTGTAACTTGTTCTTATTCTGTTGTTTTAATTAGAAATTTAAAAAACCTTATAAAATATATTTTAAAAAAATTGACATAAAAGAAGACACACTTTTAATAAAGTTAAAAACTTCCAGTACAAAGGTAAAAACAAAATTCCCTTCTAATTCACTTTAAGGAGTCAAATATCACCTCGTAATGGGGAAGGCTAACTTTTGATCACATTTTTTGATTATTGATTAGAAGGTGCTCCTAAATTTTCTGTCAGAGTGGTATCTAGCCACTTTCTTGGTAAAGAAAACACATTTTTACTTAAATTAATCAAAATGGATTTATAGCGTTTTGGAACCAAACTCTTCATATTTATCTTTTATTGCTGCTACAAAAAGACTCTTGGTTTTCTTTTTGAAAGCGGTAAGACTTCGTCTTAGGCTATAAAAACAGAATTTACCAGCTTTAAATCCATTTTTGGAAATCTACACTATATATTTTTAACCACAGTGCTAAAGTAAGAGGTTTTAAATGACTACTATTGAATAGCATTTCCCAAAAGATCACTGAATCTCCGTCGCTGCGCTCTGAAAAGCTTCAGAATTGCATTCAGCTGGAAAACACATGTGAGTGCTCTAAGACAAAGACTTAAAAAACAAAACCAGCAGTCCTTCAGCCCTCAAGAACCAGAGGTAAGAGTCATTAATTAAAATGTTGGATAATTGAAATAATGGGCTGAGGTCATTGAACTATTCCTATTTTCACATTTGAGAATGTGGTAAGAGTCATGCATGTTGTGAAACTAATTAGCCAAAATCTACAACTGTCAACATTAGCTATAATAGCAAAGTCCCTGATGCTGAATATTGGCTATGAAAGGATGCTCTAACCTATAATAGCCATGTTTTGCTTCATTGTACAGAAGCATTAACCTCCAGTCTTTCCAAACATGTGCAGTTCTTCCAGTGAAGGTCAGTAGATACTACTTCTTTTCTTGTTTAATTCAAATGTCTAGTAAGATTAAATGCCAAGAACAAGTGTTAATGATTTTGGTACCTAACAAAGCCCTATTTAAAATGTTCCTCAAACAACCTTCAAGTAAATATCTATTTAGGAAGAAAACAATCAATGCTTTTATAATGCTCACAATAATATCTCTTACCCAGTAAGTTTTCTAATTAGCCTAAACCAGCACTTAGATATTAAAGAATATAACAATATCTAATCAATTTTAAATATACTTGCTTTGAGAGTTTTGCTATCAAGTATACAAATAGAGAAAATATATTTAATACAACATTGGTTGTAAATGAACATACAGATAAATTCATGAGTTTCATTAGAGAGAGAGAAAGAGTGTACAGTGATTAGTAAAAGTTAACATGGCTCTCTGGAATACTTGATTCTGATTGGACAATCAAATATTGTTTATATAACGACCATTAAACTGTATAATTGTTGCGCCTAGCAAACTATTTCCTATACTGAGCTAGTTTCATGTCTCTCATAGCACTCCATGGTGTGCTTGGTGCATGGTGTGTGAAGAAATAATTTACATATATTACATGTCCATTTCTTTATTTGTACTTCTATTGTTAAGCAGTTATGATAATGTTCTATCAGGTCTTATTTTGTAACTTCTTTTATATGATGTGAACCGTGAGAACCATGTAAACAAGCATTAGTGCATTTGTAATTTCTTTGTAATGGAACAAAATGGATTAAATTATAAAATAATACAAATCGTTTATCTGTGAACTCAAGTTCAAATTACTTGCATGCAGAATATAAAATAGCCTTATTACTCATATTACTCTTATTAATTTTAATGTGAAATCTTATTGCATTTTAACTAACTTACTCATTTTTCTTCCACTTTTACTGTATTTTTTATGAAACACTTATATATATATATATATATTTTTTTTTGTAAAGCACTTTGAATTACCAGTGTGTATGAAATCGAGTTCTGGTAAAAGCACTTCCGAACCGCAATGATTTACTGAATTTACAAATGGATGGATAGTTTGGCATCTTGAATTGTCCATCTGGTAAAGGGTGATGGGTTTCAGAAATGAAGTCATAAGTGATTATCAGTAATGTGATTACTGTTCAGGCATTAATTAGTGAAGTAATCTCATTATAAACTGGAAAAGTCAGGGTGCACATTATAGAGGGGTTTGGAATAGGGATGGATGTTACATGATCCAAAAAAAAAAAAAACATATCGCCTGATGCCAAAACTGAACCTTTAGTCTGAGAGGTCTGATTCCCTTAAATAAAAGCTAGAATAACTAAAGCCAGTAAAAATGAAAGATTTCACAACTTATTACTTAATTCCACTCACCATCTTCCTCTGTCTGTTTGACGATCTCCTCACTCTCTTTGCTTCCCTCGGGGTTGGCCAGCACCAGCCGTAATCTGACAGTCACGAAAGGCCTGAGTCCCCTCAGAGTGTAATGAGAGGAGGTCGGTATCAGCTCCTCAGCAGCAAACTCTTGCTGGTTGAACACATACTGGTACTGCACAGTCAGGTTGAAACTGTGGCAGCGTGTCACTGCGTATCCGAACGTCTCCCACTGCAGGGTCAGCTGACGGGCTCGGATGTCCACCACGTTCACGTTCTGGGGACCGTTGACTGGATCTGCAAGGAGAAACAGAAAGGAAAGGAAAGATGAGAGATGAATTTGATGGTCAATTTTACATTAGCGAATGGGTCTATATATATATAAGTCAAAACAACTATTAGTAGAGATACTTCTTTCCTTTGCTTGTTCCATACTGTAGCAACAGCCTTTTTCTAGTTTTATTTTTATTATTATTATTATTTTTACATTTTTCTAATTTTTGTTTTAAAATTTTTGATTTCTATTTATTTATATATATTATATATATATACAACTTTTTTAATGTAATTTCTTGTAAGAAGTCACTTATGCTCCCCAAAGCTGTATTTATTTGATCAAACATACAGTAAAAATGGTTATATTGTGAAATATTACTGCAATTTAAAATAACTGTTTTCTATGTGAATATATTTTAAAATGTAATTTATTTTTGCGATGCAAAGCTGAATTTTCAGCATCATTACTTCAGTCTTCAGTGTCACATGATCCTTCACAAATCATTCTAATATGCTGATTTGATGCTCAAGAAACATTTATTATTATTATCAATGTTGCATAATATTTCAGTATTCTTTGATGAACAGAACATGTAAAATTATTAAATATAAAATTAGACAAAAAAAAAAATCTTTTTGACCGTAGCAACTGTAGCATATAAATTAAAAAAATATTCAAAAACACATTTAAACTCAATAAATATCATCACATGCATGGTTCTTTGAAATACTTGATTCTGATTGGTCGACTGTTGTATTTTGCAGTCAAATATTTCTAAACAGTCCTTTTTCTCACATAAATAATTTAATTTAAGTATTTTATGTCTATTATTTATTTGGTAAGTAGCTGTGTGATTAGAAAGATAACAGACAGTCATAGAGACATTATCACAATCCTTTAATAATCTCACTCACTGTACAGTATATTATTACTATGGCTGTCAAACGATTAATCACGATTAATCGCATACAAAACAAAAGTTTGCCCGATATATATATATATATATATTTTTTTTTATGTGAGCATCCCTTATATTTCAGCATTATATTTGGATAACCTGCTCTCAGATGGTGTCAAAAATCTTTAAAAAAACTCTTTTTTTAGTGGATCACCACTTTCATAATCAAAATTCCAAGAATTTTCAATACATAACTAAATAAATACTATAAACTAAGCATTACAACTATCCTCTGTTGTATATGGAATCCTAGAACAATATCGAGCAGTGAAACAAACAGTATCAGAGACTCGCCAGTGGATCCAGTGGGGTTGTTGGACGAAATCTCTCACACTAATTCCTCTAGATTAGACGAAAAGCATAAAAGAGGCAAGTGACTGGTTTTTGACTTTGGCCTCGGATGAATCTTGAGGGAGCCGCATGTGAAAGGGAGTTTTAACGTCTTAAGATAGTTTACATCGTGGCAGCTTTCTAAACGTACTTTCGCTCTCAAAGTTCTGAGAGTTCCTGGTTGCAGAGCAATTTGAGCATTGTGAGAACTGTGTCACGTCTAGGACAGACATCAGCGGTTTTCAGCTTCAATGGCTCAGTCATCAGTGGCTCCTACACATGGGAGTCATAGACTTACAAAGTTTGAAGCAATGCATTCTATTCAAGATCAAGCAAACCAGACAGATTGGTAGGAAAGTCGAAAAAAGATCCATAACGGCTTTGTTGTCTGTACCTAAATGTAAACATGATGCCGAAGCCTCATTTTAGGTTCCCTTTGGGAGATCTGTACCGACGCTAAACTCTTAGCCGAGCGTATTACTGAAAAATAACAACAAATGACCCAAAATCACAAATGCTTTGCTCCTGAAGGCCAGATTATAGCTAATCTATGTTTAATCAGAGCTGCTTCACATCTAAAGGTGTCATCTAAGCAGATTTAAGACTGTAAATCTTAATATACTTAGCTAAGCCTTACTAGAACAGCTATAAAAGCAGAGACATATGTCTGATCAAGCAATGTTTTGGCTCTTGGCCAGTGAGGGTCTGTGTCCAACATGAAGCCCCCTGTCGAGGTAAGGTGTTGGACGGCTAGGGGATTTGCCTGGTGGACAGGTGTGAGGTAACGGTATCATCATTAATCTGACAGAAAGAGGTGAATGTGTGAGAGCATTAGCAACACGCTAATGCGCGGCCGCGGGGGAAGGCCGTGGTGCCGTAGGTGGGCTTTTGGAGCCTGGGTGAGGGCTGGTGTAGTTTAGCAAGGGGAGATGCTGATGGATGGCGAACATAGAGGGTCATTAATCGCAGACGTTGGGGAGAATTGCATAAGAGAAATCAATCTTCAGTACTGCTGCTGCGCTCCTTTGGCGCGATCTCTTCAGACCCAAACGCCCTGCAACATTTATCACACCTCCACCATCCCTCTCGCTCTCTCTGGAACGAAGGGAAACTGCAAGCAATAAACATATCAATAGGTGTCCACCATGCCCAGCTGTGTGGGTTTCTTAAACTGAGATATTCAGATGAGGCAGGGAATGAACAACAGCGGAAAAACAACAGTCAGAAATGAAATTAAACAAAATGTGTCTCATTCGCTGTAATGAAATAGTATCATATATCGGCCAAACGTCATTCTGCTTTCTAGATATCAGAATCAAGCACTGAAAATAACATAATGACCTTTTTATTTTTCGAAATAAATAAAGCATTTGCTGTATAGAACAAATGGAAAAACAACAGTAAAAAATACAGCTAAAAATAAAACAATAAAGAGAAAAAAATGTATAACAAATTGAATGAAGAAATGAAATAATTTATATAATAAAATGATTTTAAAAAATAATTTAGTAAATTATTTAAAAATGAATAACTATTTATAACTATGATTTTAAAATTAAATAAAGCAATTAAAATACAACTAAGAGAAGTGAAAACAATAAAAATTAAATTTAAAGGAATTAAAAACTTCAAAAACGTAAGATGATTGTAAATTACATTAAAACTTAAAATATGATAAAATAAAATTGACTAAACTGTTATTTTATCAAATTGATAATAAAATAAAATAAAATAAAAATTTGTCAGAAAAAAGGTACAGTCCTGTCACTGGTACAATTATGTGCCTTTAAGGTACCAATATGTACTTTCAAAGTAGTAAAATGTACATTTAAGGAACTAATATGTATTGTTTAGGGGTAGGTTAAGTACAAGGATGTACCTTTTCACTTTTGTAACTTAGAAAGACAACAAGATATGTTTGTCTTTTGCAAGTCTAGCAGAGATCAATAAAACACAGCAGGCAGACAGATGCTTTATTACACTTCTAAAGAGCCTTGTGCTTTTCTTCAGAGAAAATGTTCAGATATTTCTGCAAGGTTGCACTTTGCCTTCAAGACTCACTAACCTTTCCATCCAATGGTCATTTGTAGGCCAAAGTGGCACTATTGGTTACATAAAAACATGGTCAACCTTTAAAAACATCTCCATCCAATTGAAGAAAAACCCATCAAGGGTTTAAAAAGAGTGCAGATGGACACAAAATACAGTATATAAACTCCTACACAGACTGCTGCTTTGATATAACCAAATATAACCCAGCCACAAACGTGAAGTTCAAAATGATTTCAAAACAGCATCTCAATGAAATACGAACGATGGCTAATGATGAAACTGATATCAATAGATTGTCCATATATGATGCCTATCTAGGTTGGCAGATCAGTAGGTTTTGGAACAAAAAAGGAAGTGTTCACAGCCCATAACACAATAAAAGAATATTGGACATGGACAGGACGTATGCACTGTGTGCCAGTTAATGCATTTATTGTATCTCCTGAAGACTTGAGTCACCCCATGCAGCGACACAACTCAAATCAATTAGATTAACACTGGAAACAGATGTTGGGTCGTTTCTCTCCAGAGTGTTTTTTAATTACTGTCTGTTTTTTTTGTTGCTGCAGTAAACAATACTTAGCATTTAACTCTGGATGTAACTTTAAAACTTCTCCTTCCTTTTAATTAGGTGACACGCATCAAAGTGAAATGGTTGTACTTTGCGCAGCGTGAAGCAAGAGTTTGTGTATCACACTGGGACTTGTGTCGGGTTACATTCCCAGCTAAGGAATATCTTACGGCTGCAGCAGTCACAAACATTGAGGTCAATTGACATCATATAGAAGTTCCTCATACATACTGGTTCAGCATAAGCAGTTTTCACCTTCACCGTGGATTCGAGCTCTAAAACACTCAGCAAAGCAAAGTTCTGCTATACAGTGCTGCTGCATTTTAGCCAAGGGCATGCTGAAGGGTCAGGAGTCACTGTGTGGCAAAGTTGAACATTTGTAAAGAGGAAAACTCGATTTTGAGGATACCGGGAAGGATGTTTCGTTAAAGTGCTGAGTTGCAGTTTCACACCACATGCGGTGTGCGGATGCAGAATTTAAAGCAATAGTTCACACAAAATTATAATTTTGCCATTTTTTAATCATCCTTTTGTCTTCTACAGAAGAAAGTAAAGACATAAGGGGTGGAACGAAAACAGGGTGAGTAAATGATTTCATCATTTTTGGGTGAACTATTCCTTCGAGCGGCAGCAGCTGGCAACATCAGCAAGAGTTTCAAAGGCAACAAAATACATTTGGTTGTGATTTCACACTGATGATCTTAAGGGAAAAAGTGAAAGTGGAAGGGGAACGGGGGGAATGGAGAGAAAGAGAGACTCAGCAGATCAAAAGGAATAAACTCTCTGTGAGGCCGACACTGCCGTCTGTCTGGTCGTCCCTTTGTGGGTTTGCTATTGTTGTGGTTTATCCTGTACACAGTAACCTCCAACAGCCACACATGCTACTTTACTGTCTATTCTATAGTGCTCGACATCCAACTTAATGAATTAACCCTTGACTACATCCTATTGTTCCCTCCCATTTCTATCTTGTGGTAGTTTAAGAGTTTTATCTAAATGGTACTATGGTCATTTTGAAATGTTAATAAACTTTAAATTTTAATACCACAGTATACACTACTGTTTGAAAGTTTGGGGACGGTAAGTTTTTTGTTTTTAAAAAATTATTAGGCAATAATAAGCAAGGAAGCATTCAATTATGGAGCCATATTTCCATCACTGATCAAAAAAATTTAAAAAATGTTATTGCGACTTTTTATCTCACAAGTCCGACTTCAGAATTGTGAGATATAAACTTGCAATTACGAGTTATAAAGTCAGAATTGTGAGATATAGTCACAATTCCTCCTTGTTTTTTCAGAATTGCATGATATAAACTTACAATTGCGAATTATAAAGTCAGAATTGCGAGATATAGTCACAATTCTTCCTTTTTCTCACAATTCCAAGTTATAAAGTCAAAATTATGAGATATAAAGTCACAATTCTTCATTTTCTCGGAATTGCGTGATATAAACTCACAATTGCTAGTTAAAAAGTCAAAATTGTGAGATATAAAGTTGCTATTCCGAGTTACAGTCATAATTGTGTGATATAAACTTACAGTTGCCAGTTAAAAAGTCAAAATTGCAAGATATAAAGTCACAATTCTTCCTTTTTTCTTAGAATTGCATGATATAAACTCACAATTGCTAGTTAAAAAGTCAAAATTGCAAGATAATGTCACAGTTCTTCCTGTTTTCTCACAGTTGCGTGATATAAACTCGCTATTCCGAGTTACAGTCAGAATTGTGTGATATGAACTTGCAATTGCGAGTTATAAAGTCAAAATTGTGAGATATAGTCACAATTCTTCCTTTTTTCTCAGAATTGTGTGATATAAGCTTACAATTGCCAGGTAAAAAGTCAAAATTGTCAGGTTTAAAGTCACAATTCTTCCTTTTTTCTCAGAACAGCATGATATAAACTCAATATTCCGAGTTATAAAGTCAGAATTGTGTGATATGAACTCGTAATTGAGTTATCAAGTCAGAATTGCAAGATATAAAGTCACAATTCTTCCTTTTTTTCTCACAGTTGCGAGTTAAAAAGACAAAATTGCGTGAAATAGTCACAGTTCTTCCTTTTTTCTCAGAATTGTATGATATAAACACAATTATGAGTTACAAAGTCAAAATTGTGAGCTATATATATATATATATATATATATATATATATGTGAAGAGTTTAGATGCAAAAGCCTTTAAATCCATCTGACATTTTTCTTTAAAATAAGCATTTCTTTCTGCCTACTTTGTATAGGTTTCTATGTAAGTACTTGTACTTCTGATTGGGCCGAGGCTGGAATTTAGCGAGTTTGAAGTAAAAGTATTTGATGGATGTATACTGTGTGTCAGGTGCAGTCACTCAGTATCATTATCTCATTTTTGACCGAGATGGCTTTTAGCTGGTTTTGCATCTGAGCTCCTCATATATAGTCATAATTTTGATATAATTTTGATTTTAATTGATATAAACTCACAACTGCAAGAAATAAAGTGCACAACTCGCAATTTTGATGTTATAACTCGCAATTGTGAGTTTTATATCATGCAGATAAATGCAGTCTTGGCACATTTTACAAGATACTTATTTCAAAAATTGAATCTTACCAGTCCCACAGCCAAGCAGTGTATATACCTTGGTATATGAATATACTAATCATCAAGTCGCATGCTATATTTCAAAATCTCATGGTATGATCATCAGGTACTATGGTAACTGAATATATACTACTATGCTATATATTTTTCCAAAGTTCTCTCCTGATTATCTTTGTGCTTTTTTCCCTGTGTGAATGAAACAAACAGCCTCTTCAAATCCCTCCAAACCAATGTGAAAGTCTAAATAAGATTGCTTTGTCAAGAAAACTATTTACTGACAGACAGGAAGACAAACCCACACTGAACGCTGAATACAAAGACAGAATGCTGAAGTTCTAAGAAAACACTGAATCTGCCTTAACTGAGAGATTTTGAGAACAGCAGTTGGTCTGAAAGGTAAGCAGTCCTTGCATTGACAAAAAAATACAGTTCTTTATCATAATCTGCTGGTTTCCTAATTGACATGGGAACTGATGAAGTGATGAATTTCGTTTGATTTTCTAATTTTACACATTACTTCAGATGACTCAAACTGATATCTCTGTAGTTCAGATGTTTAATTGTCCCGTGAACAGTTTTCATTGGTTCAACCACAAAAAAGGGCATCAGTAAATAAATAATTTAAATTTTGAGAAACTGAAAATAAAATTTTTAAATTACCCAACAACTATTAAGTCATAATTAACAGTGCAAAAAATACTATTACTATTATTATTTTACTTTTTATATTTTCAACACTACCACAAGTCAGTTTTGTAATAATATAAACATCAATATAAAATATTTACTTTAAATATCTGAAGATTTTCTTCTCAGATGTTCGGTATGATTTCCTACAATTGCCTTCGAGCAGAAAACAGCTATTTAAACATTCATCCACTGATGCTTGATGCCCATAAACGAGTTGAAAAATGAACAGGGAGCCCAGAGATGCTTGCTACATTGTTTCAATAAAAATAAACAACAGAAAAAAAAAAAAAAATGGAAGAAAATCTCTAAAGAAAAAGAAAGCAATACACACAGAGGAGTTATAAAACGAAAGCCATAAGACACCCTCACACAATCCATTCCCAAAAGATGACTCCAAGCCTATCTTGTTATTGTTTAGCCTTCAACCGGGTGCCGGACGGAGAAAAAAGCAATCACCCTTCCCTCTTCCCTAGTCAATCATAAGCTCCAGGATTCCAATCATTTAAACCTTCCAAGAGCAAAACAGTGTGAACTGCCTCGCCATCCACTTCCTGCCGTAATGACTTCACGCAACGAGGATCATGATATATCAAACGGCGGGCGGTGAGGAGGAGAGCAGATCGCTGGGAGTTGGGATAAGAGTGGAGGGGAAAAGTGCTTATATTCATGAACTCGGCGGGAGGTTTCGGGACATTACGGAAAGACTGGGAGTGCATGTAAGCAATCTGTTGTAGGAGGGGGGCGACAACAATTGTGAAAAGACTTGGAGAGCTTTTGAATCAGAAAAGGTTGGAGCAGACAAAAAGAACCTACAAGAGCTTGTGTGTTTGTGTGAGGACTGCTGGGGTGTGAACGGAGTTTAACTAACATTTTAAAGTCTAATTCTACAGCCTAAAAAGCTGAGCAATCACATCCAATTCAATCCTGCATGAAACTTTGATTGTCATACAAAAGATTGAGCTTTGCCTCCTCACAAAGGTAATTGCTTCTGGTTTTTGTTGAGGGTTGAAGTGCTTTCTGACCTTGGCTTCATAAAAAGCCTGGAAATAAACAACTGAAATTACTGCAAGAAAACTCTAATAGCAGATAATAATGTCTAGCTATTTACAAGAAAAAAGCCATTCACATGCATATATCAACCAACTGTGATGCAAAGATAAAAATAAATCCAAAACATCACATTATTAAACCCATTTTCATGCATATTCAATGTCACACTATTTAATTCCTCCATCATACGATGATTGTTTTCTCTTAACTGCAGACAGACATTATAATTAGCATTAAAATATTAATGCACATGTGTGTGTGAAATCCACTAATGTATGCTTGCTGAACAGCAAGAATAATTAACATTGATGCTTTATGGTTCATTCAACAGGATTAAATTTGCATATCAACTTATGACACAACCAGTACTGCTTCTATAGAAAGTAGCATGTGTTTTGTTCTTAGTATGCAAATTTATTAATGCATCGTTGACCTATGATACTTGCACAAATGTGTAGTATCACAGAATGCACTGTGATCAACTTGACCTTCCATTTCTAGTGTGTCAAATGAACACTAAACTTCTTTCACTGGACTAGGGATGGGTCAAGATGGTCAACTAGTTGATTAGTTAGGTCAAGTAATTTATCTACATTTTCTCTTTGAAAATTCATGGTAAAACCCTCTCCAGCAATAACCCTCTCAGAAAAGTTGCATGTTTAAACTGGTTTAAAGCACCATCCATACACATTCAGATGGAAAAACTGTTGCAAAACTGTTTATGTGACAATGTACTGTGGCATATAAATGTTTGAAAAGTGAATTGCATAATTTAAAATAAGATGATGGTGACATCAGCAGGGAGAATGACTTTCAGGATCGTGCATAAATGTGTTGATTTTTGGTCAGTGTCTTATTAGTTATTATTTCTGAAGTAATAATGTACTTAGGGACAAAGATGTCAGCTGCAGTGGTGTTAGTATGAAGTTACATGATATACATTTTCTTTATAAAACTTTCTGTCCCAGATGACCTCGACTAGAAAAGGCCAAGGACCACATTGCTATGCGTGAATTATGAAGTCTTTCTGAGCAGCCAGAGTCTCCAAGGAGCCAAACGCCTCAGTAGACAGAAGATCTGTGATATTAACTCAAAGCTTTTTGAATGTGTGAAAGAGTAATAAAAATCAATTGTAACAAATGATTGCATCATTATAATGGTTACTTTGGTTCAATCCACTCTGATATCAAAATTTCATAGGAAAAAAATCAGCGTTTTCGGACTTGCAGCTGAATATTTCTTATGATTAAGTAAAACTGCAGTAAACCCAAAAAGTATTTGGACACTTGTCTGAATTGCATTTGAATCTGTACTAAATGTGATGCAACAAAAGGATATTGAACAGCCTGATTCATGAATAAATCACTCTTATGTGCCTGTTCATTTTAGTGAATCAAAAGCATACTGTGACCATTGTCACTCTGTTTTCAAAACAAATGACTCTTATGAGCTGGTTCTGAAACCGAATCAGACTGAATTGAGACTGAATCAGATCTCTTTAGCAGAGAAATAATTCATTTCATATACACTGCAAGAATGGACAATATGACTGATATCCAAATGAATCAGAATCACCTTAAATACAATCAAGATCCGAACCGAAGATTATAATCAAGATTATACAATCTAATTAAACCAACTGAATCACCTCAAACTGAATTGAATCAACTGAACTGAATCAAATCCAACTGCATCATTTTAAGTCAAATCAAAATCGTTCAGTTCTAAACGCAACCCAGGATGAACCTCTGACAACCACAACAATTAAAAGTTCATAAAATTATAAATCATTTTTAGGGCTGTCAAACGATTAATTGTGATTAATCGCATACAAAATACATAATAATTTCATCAAAAATACGCTTTTTTATCTTAAAAATCAACATAGGCTCATTGGAAATACGTGCTTCTATACACATTTCTGCACAAAAAAACTGAAAAAATATACCTATATGTACAAATCACAGTTCCAGTTGAAATGAACACTAGAGGCAGTAAAATTCAGACAATTTTTAATCCTTTTCACAAAAAGTATGATTTACACAGAGTTTTGATTAATAAAGCCTAATTTTCACACAGTTACTTGCAGAATATTATATTATGTGCCTGTATCTGTACACTGTAAAACGTTTTTACCAGTTTCAACTTAAAAACGTAAGTTTAGCAGCTGCCTTAAATTTTTAGGTTAAATCAACTTAAAAGTACAAGTAATTTAAACTTATTTTATTGTAGTGAGTTAAAATGACTTGTACTTTTAAGTTGATTTAATTTAGATTTTAAGGCAGCTGCTGAAGTTAAGTTTTTAATTTGAAAATAGAGAACATTTTTACATTGTAGCAATGTAATAGAAACATGCCACGGTCACGTACTGAACGTGTGTTTTAGCGCCACTCTCTGGACATTCCACTTTGAAACTGCCACGAAACATGCAGTAAGGTACGTAATTACGGTGTTGCAGAAATGTATATAGAGGTATGTAATTCCAGTGAGCCTGGAATATGCTACTTGGTTTGCTGGTTATATTTTAAATCTATAGTATCCAAACACTTTTGGAGACAACGTAAGTTTTAACTTGAGTACCACTTTAAATTTGCTCAAACTTTTAAGGCAAAAATCGAAAGTTTCAAGCTGGGTTGAAACCATTTACAGCGCATACAGCATTAATAATCACATTATGCAGGTGTGCAACGTTTGACAAGGCAACAACAAATGTAATTTAATTTTCACTGCATTCCATTTATACTTGTCTGCTGCAAAGAAAACTTTCCCATTTCTTTGTTTCCCCCTCTACTCTGTCTCTGTGTGGTTTTTGGACACACTTTAATGGTTATGCCCAGCGTCATGTATTTCGGAGGTGTTTCTGGAAGCCTGAATGAGGGGGGCAGCTCCACCTGTCAGCCTCCTCTGGTCAGCATGCTATCTGCAGCCATGCACGTCAAGACAGGGTGACAGCTCCAAAGGGAGCTAAAGAAGAGGGCTGTGCTCGCTTTTCCCTTCCAAATCTCTTTCTTCACATTGTTTTCCTGTTCTGCAGCCAAACGGTTTTTCAACCAGCCATTCCCCTCAAGATAAGCCCCCCATCTCAGTCATTTGGAGAACTAACTCTCTAATCCCCGCACAGATCTGTTGATCTTTAAATGAAAGGTTGGTTGAGGCAACAACAAGCGCCTGAACAAAATGCACCATTAAAAAAGAAAGAGAACACCAGCCGATACGTCTTACGAAACACCGTCCTCCGTGAATACATTTCACATTTCTAGACAAAAAAAAATCTGACAGCGCAGCAAAACTCTCCACTTCAAGCCCCCCACGCTGCACCGCGCTCGTCCGCGTCTCTCTTTTAAGTCTCCTTCCAGTTCTTTCATCAAACTGAGATCATTACGTTTAAGACAGGTTGCCTGGAAACAATTCACAGAAGAGTTGACGATTAAATCGTTGTTACTCTTTTAATGTGCAGCGGTGAGCGTACCACCCGAGCACAGAGCCTGCCTGGCCTGGTTATTAATGATTCCTAGTTTTTTGCATGCTGGGAATCTGACATTGTCATTGGCAGCTTATGTACCTGCTTGCTCACGGCTCGTTTTAGAATGCAACGCACCAAAACCCATAGTGCATCTGGTTGACAGGTCCATGTAGTCATGCAGAGAGGAAAGAAAGAAGAATGGAAGAAAGATATAGTGAAAGAAAGACAAAAAATTTGGATTAAAAGATGCAAACCAAATTTAGCATTCACTGTGTAGCAACATCCTGTGTGTGTGATTTCACGGTTGATTTAATCGAACAAAAATAGCATCTGATTGGAGTCACTGAAAGTTAATTTTTTAAGCACTTCTAGTAGTGTATATATATATACACAGCATATTAAAGCACCCCTATTATTCTATTTTTAAGGTTTTCTGATATTGTTTTGGGAGTCTCCTACAGTAGATTTACATGCATGAAAGTTCAAACAATAGTTTTGTTTGTATCAAAATATGCTTAAAAATCAACTAATTTTCCAGCGATTCTCAAACGATTAGTTCGAAGCAGTTCTAAGATTCAGTCTCTCTAAACCCCTCCTTTCCATGAGCCTACTCTGCTCTGATTGGTCAGATGGCCCAGTCTGTTGTGATTGGTCTACTATGTACAGCGCATGTTGAAAATGATACCTAGGGCTGGGTATTGAGGTCGATACTTTTTAGGCACCAACCAAAAGTAGATCGGTGGCTTTTACACTGAACGCAGAACTTTGTGCACGGCTTGCGCACCAGTGGTGTGCTCCGCTGCGTGTGCACTTTGGTTAACGCAGCAACAAACCATCCTCGCGCAATACATCCGCGAGGGGGATCCGAAAGCATATGAAGCAGTCTGCTCTCTATAGCGCTCTTGGTCCTGCGCAGAGCCATGACAAAATTGAACACACCTGCTAGACTCAGAGATGTGGCTCACACGTGAGGCTGTAGCCTGAAAGCATTACAACCCCCTTAGATGTAAGGCTACGTTTACACTGATGCATTTTTGTTTAAAAAATTAAAACAATCCTCATCCATACTGGCATTTCAGAAAACATATCTGACCATACTACACTGTAGCATGATGCTACAAAAGACAATAAATAAGATTTATATTCCACTTTTACTCAAAACACATTTTTAACCACCAGCGTGTTTGTAATAACTTCCGTTTGCTTAATGTTGTAATGTTGTTGTAATATGTTATGTCCTCTGAGTCAGAACAGCGATTGCAGAAGATAGAAGGCATATAACGTTATACATGCGCTGGAAGGTGCTAGTGCTTGTCAGTAAATTGTCAGTGGAAAACGAATAGAAATTATGATTCCGTCTGTGGTATGCATTTTAAAATGAACATGCACTGGTGTGTAAACTTAATTTTTTTTGAGCTTTATTAAAATTATTTTCACTGGTTTATTGTGTGTGGATATATTTTGTCCCTTTGTGCAGTGGCTCAGGAGTCTTTGAATCTGTATAAATGTCAATAAGCCGAAAAAAATAGTTTGAGATATTGTAATTTTGTTAAAATTGATTTCATAAAATTGGTATTGAAAAAAGTATTGTTCAGGAACTGGTATCGAAGTCAAGGTATTGGTATCAAAATCGATATCGAAAAATTTTGAACGATACCCAGCCCTAATGATACCCCCATTGCCATAATTCTGTATTTTGAACACTCAATAGAAAATATAAACATCTACTATTTACAATACACTACCACTACACTACTAAATGCAGGCTTGGTGAGCAGAAGAGACTTCTTTAAAAAACATAAAAAGCTTTTGACTGGTAGTGTACTTATGGTCTAAGATTCAGTGGAGCAAGCTGGCAAATAAAATCTGTCATTTTACTGGTACAATATTATTGTTTTTACTGTATTTTTGATAAAATAAATGCATCCTTGGTGAGGCTTCTTTCAAAAACAAAAATCTGTAACTTCAAACATTTGAAAAGTAACGTAGATCCTCAACTATTTTTCTATCAAGAAAGTTAGATGTGCAATTGCTTATTGTCCAACTCTAGAGATGTAAATTTCCACACTAATTTGAGAAGAAAAATGCTGCAAACAAGCTCATTTTAAAGCAACTTATAATGACCCTAAGATTACTGAAAGCCTTCATCTGACAAGCAAAGCTGCATTATTCATGGACGTGTAATTAATGCCACCCTCTTCGTCTCTCTCTCCTGTTTTTTATTCTTCTATGTTCACAATGGAAAGCTGCCCTAAGGCCAGGCCTACAAGAAAACATGACTCCAGTCTCAAAAAACATCTGGCTGTCAGCGAGGCGAACGGGAACGCGGCGTTGTAAGGCTGAATCACAGTGGGACACAACCTAGAGCTAACCACAAAGTCTGCTTCTCCTGTAGATATGGGCCTCCTTCAGGTCCTGTGGGGGCTATTTTTGGTATCAGAACTCATAATCATGAGAAGTTCATTAAACGTCACCCAAAGCCAAATGCAGCCTCCATATGTTGGTGCCCAGTGGGCACCACTCTCCCAATAAGCAAACCGCCTCATACTTCCTCTATAAGACGTTCAAATTAATTAAGGAAAAGCACATTTTCCCTTCATCTCCATTACAGAAACAGTGGTTGCATTTCCAAATGATTTGAAATTCTGCATTTATTTCCTTCTCTCTGATACAGTCTTGTGCAAGACTGAGATATCTGTGGCTATTTGTACCAATTACACTCTCAGTCCTCCTTGTTTGATATATTGTCAGCTATTTATTCCTAGCATTTCATTTTAATATGCAATACAAACTAATAAAAGCTTGCCAAACACTATGGAGGCAGAAAAAAATAATCATTTCATTCCAACAACAGCACAACTAGGAGAAAACATAAATCACTGAACATTTCTATTGTGGTTTCTTGCTCTCCCTTGGATGTATTTACAATAAACCATTTTATATTTGTCCCTTGTAGTAGAGATATTGATTTATTCATTGTTAATGTTTGATTTATGACCACAGATGTCAGTTAAATCCAATTTTTTTCGAAATCAACAAATGTGGTAAATCCACATTTCCCACGATCTCGAGGGATTGCTGTGATTTCATTTTGAAGTATTCCATGTTAATATATAGAGGCAGGATATGAATAACAAAACTATTTGAGGGGAATTGGATTCCACTGAGGATCCGATTGGGTCGTTTCTGCTGGACAAAAGTGAAATTAATATTTATGCTGGATGTTTTTCTTCTCCTCCTTCTCTTTACTTTCCCTCTTTCCCTTTTTACTTTCCCTCTTTTTTCACCCAGTTAAGTCAGAACAAATTCACAATAGCATTCATTACAGTTTCTTTAAAATTAATGTTTAAATAATGTCACCTGATGTTACTGAACACCAACTCTTACCAGAAATCTCTAAAACAAAATAATAAAGCAAATAATATACAACAAACAATATATCTGCTACTCAGGGGAAGAGTTACTGGTATTTGAAATAAATTAGGATTTGCTGCTTAAGAACTTATTTTAAATGTTGTGGAAACCTTGTCTGTCCAAGTTACTTCCAATATTTCTTGTCATGACCATGTAAAGCCAATAAACTCAGTAACTTTCAAATTATATGCGCACACATAATATCGTTTACATAGAGAAAAATCACAGGAATTGTCCATTTATCCACCTAGCAAAAGTGATTTAGACAACTTTACATCTGAAACAACCCATATTTGTTGGGTAGAGTTATTATATGTGACCCTGGACCACAAAACCAGTCATAAGTAGCACTATCTAGAAATAGCCAACAATACATTGTATGGGTCAAAATTATCGATTTTACCTTTATGCCAAAAATCATTAGGATATTAAGTACAGATCATGTTTCATAAAGATATTTTGTAAATTTCGACTGTAAATATATCAAAACTTAATTTTTGATTAGTAATATGCATTGCTAAGAATTTGGACAACTTTAAAGGTGATTTTCTCAGTATTTTGATTTTTTTGCACCCTCAGATTCCAGATTTTCAAATAGTTGTATCTTGAACAAATATCGTCCTATCAATGGAAAGCTTCTTTATTCGGCTTTCAAATTATGTGTAAATCTCAATTTCAAAAAATTTACCCTTATGACTGGTTTTGTGGTCCAGGGTCGCATATGTGCTTTAACAAAAATAAAAGTCTTTAAAGCCTCCTATATTGGCTTCCATTGTAAGTGAATTACCCTACAGTACAAAGTACTCTACAGACACAGCCACGTCACAATTATTCTCTGTGCTAATCGTCTACGGCATGTTACAGATGCTGTCAACAGAGCTTAGGTTGTTTTGAACCCGGGACGTTCCTTTAAGTACAAGTCTTTTAGGAGCTCAATCCCTTCGGTCACATTCAGTCAGAACGCCACGTTTGATGAGCGACTGTGATGACAGAGTGAGAGGGGAACTACTGCAGCTGATGTAAAATACAGAACGGCAACTGTATTATAATTCAGAGAACATCTCCCAGAGGGCAATCTGAGGGTGTGATCAACCATCAAAAACTCGAGCAGACATACAATGTTTTCTGATGTTGCTCAGGGGGGCAGGCGGACTCTGTGTTTGGCAAATGGGGTGTGATGGGGCCTCAAACGTGGCACAAGAGGAATTTACAGCTCCTGCTGTAATACTATGAGTATCTAAAGTGCACAAGCTTGTACTGCATTACAGAAACAGGTGTAGAAATATTTTACGCATGCATTGCGGCACAATAATTTTTTGTAATTTGATATGGACGTAATCTTAAGGACATAGTTCACCTGAAAGTGACATTTGATCATCATTTATTTAGCCTTATGTTGTTCCAAACAGATTTTTCAAGACTTCTGATGCCATATAATAGCTTAGTGAGAAACAAACAGAATCTTGAATTTACCTTTTACATCTTGATGCAAAATACCGTATTTAAATGTTATTTGCATAAAAAGCAATTTTCTGCTTACAGTAAAATACTGGTTTCAACATTTACTACAGTTTACAAGAAAATAACTGATGCACTGGAGTGGTATGGATTACTTGTGGATTACTGTGATGTTTTTATCAGCTGTTGGGACTCTTATTCTGACGGCACCCATTCACTGCAGAGGATCCACTGGTGAGGAAGTAATGTGATACTAAAATCTCCAAAGCTTTTCTGAAGAAGAAACAAACTAATCTGCATCGTGGATAACTCAACAATGAGTAAACTTTCAGCAAATAACATATTTGGGTGAACTACAAAACTTAATGACAACTGTCAAAAATATATTGCACATATATGTACCTAATATTCATATAACAGTTTGTGACCCAAATGAGACCGAAATAACTGATATATTTTATAGTCCAAGAGTCATATGAACCACTTTTGGGTGACATTTATGGAGTTTTTATAGTTTGTGTACCCATTTCCTTTCACTATATGGAAAATAACTGCACAATATTATTATTCATTTTGGGGTGAACTGTCCCTTTAAATAAACAGTGTATGGCACAAGCTAGAAACATTCTGTTTTATTTACACTTGCAGAGACAGTTCACCAAAAAATGAAAATTCTGTTATCATTTACTCACCCCTATGTCAGTCTATCTTCTGCAGAACAAAAATAAGATATTATGAAGGTCTGCAATGACATAAGGCAGTAAATAATGACAGGATTTTCATTTTCGGTGAACTACGCCTTTAAGGCTAGAATGAAAGTTTAGAATAATATTCTTGAGTTTCCAGGGACTTAAATATGATCACTGCCACAGGCTCCACAGCCGAGGTCTCACAAAACCAAATCAACTTCAAAATCACAAAAAACAAAGTTTCTCTCTCTTTCTCTTCATACTTGTCTATCTCCATCCTCTCTCTCTCTCTCTCTGCCCCCTGTGCATTATTCACCATCTCTGCACCGTGACCGCCTGACGTGCTGGGAAAGACAATATAAGCGTATCTATGTGCCTGCTCTGTTCCGATACAGAAATCTCCACCTCTCTTCTCTCCTCTACTTTTCTCACTTGCCTCATTAGCATGTCTTATTAAAAAGAGATTCACATTATGAAAGCTAGATTAATAAAATACACCATAAAAAATAAACTACAGTGATCAGAGAAATAGAGATGTCATGCTTCATAAAGGTAAAGTGATCATTCTTATTATTACAGAAAGGCAGTCCTGCCCCCAAACCTGCCAGAAACAATGTTTTTTTTTCACAGTTTTAGACAGTTAAACTTCAATTGTCTCACATGAAGTTGTCTATGCACATTAAACTGTGATTTTAACATTGAACATACTGCATCGCTGCCCCTTTAAAGAGAGTCAACTTTCATTATCATTCTGTCACTGTAAGGTACCATTCACATTTTTTCACATAACTGAATTTTATTCAAAAGTCGAAAAACCATTACAAAACCCTCTCAATGATAATGATAAGGCCGTGTTCTCCATTACTGAGCAAACATCTATTTTCTCTCAGGTTAGACAATAGTGCCCAGACATGTATGTCATCTGCTGCTGCGCTGACGTCTAATGATTCATGACAAAAGTCCTATTGAGACGGTAATTGTTCTACATAAGACAATGAGGTTATTTCAGTACCTGCAGGTGCTAGTAGATGATTTTATTGCTGTCTGAACAGGAAATGTCTCTTCTTTTTTTTTTTTTTACTCCTATCATCCTGGAAAAAAAGTCTGGGTCGGATTACCTATTGTTTGATTTAATACCAATCTGAATTGACACCTTTGAGTATAAAAGGAGGAAATTGACCAAAAACGTGTTTTGAAAATCATCGTTGACCGATAAGTGCATAGGGCTACTGTTTGACACTTATCATGGTAATGAGAATTTGGATATTTGGCACAAAGTTGGCTTGTTTCAGCACTGTTTGAATAAAATTCAACATTGGCTCATTGAACAAACATGCCTTCAAAAGTACTGACTGCAGTTTTCAGCTGAAATTAACACTTGCGGCATTAAAACACACTGCATTTTTATTCCTTTTAACACAAGTTATGATTATGGGGCAGATTACTGAATAATAAACACTTACTTATATGCAGTTCATTGAGCAATTCTATGATATGAGCTTAAAACACTTTAACCATTGTGCAAGATTTGTACAACAAAAACATTTTGACGTTTGAATCACACAACAAGCTCCATATGAATGGCTTTTCTAATGTAGTAAACTTGCTCGGTGGCTCACCTGGTACAGCACTGCACTTGCAATGTGAGGCGCTCAAAGACACATTTTTGTCTTGTTTCTAGTCAAAATATGTACAAATTCTTAAGATGCATTTACTAGATAAGCAAAATGGCATAAGATATTTAGTCTTGTTTTAAGCAAAATGCACTTAATTTATTTTTTTATTTTTAACCCTGGAAACAAGTAAAATGATCTGCCAGTGGGGTAAGAAAAATATTCTTAAAACAAGAGTATTTTACTTAGCCCACTGGCAAACAATTTACTTATTTAAAGCAAACTGCTTTTTCCCCCTGGAAACAAGATTAAATATATCTTATGTCATTTTGCTTATGTAGTAAATGCATCTTAATTTAAGAATTTTTAGATATTTTGACTATAAACAACACAAAAATACTAAGTAAGATTTTTTGCAGTGCATTAACTGTTAATAGCTATGATTTCTTAAATATCGGTTAGGTTTAGGGTCAGGTTTAATGTAGGTGGTGCATTAATTTTAAATGCTTCAGTGCCAATCACTGAACATTTCATTTCCGAACTGCTGCGCTATGTGCAACATCTAACATAATAAAACATTGCCAAATTAACATTCATCTGTTTTGCACAAATCTGGATGCCATTTTTTGTGCCACTCACTAGAAATTTAACTTAGAACGCATTGCGAAATGTGCAAGAAGCAATATAATTTACAGAAATAACACCAAAGGAATGTTTTTCCAATGATCCAGGGTTGATAAAATGACATTGCTGCATCATTATGGCTCATAAGAACAAGTAAAAGAATATCAAAATTTAAACTGATTCTTTAAATATGCCATTATAATGGCAGGCGGATATCTACTGATTCTATACGAACAGCCCTTAAGACAGTAAAGGACACTTAAAGCTGCTCAAACCTCGGCGTATATATAATATCATTAACTGATGGACTGCAGAGTGCTGGTATCGGCGAATATATTCCTTCATAATGTTAGGACATAAGCCAGAAGACACATTAGGCCCTCTAACTCAGAAATATGTTGGTAATTAACTCGTAAAGCGGAGGTGTTTTAAAATGTCGTAAATTTAACAAAAAGAAGTACCAAAGGCCACAGGAAATCAAAGAGGTTCTTTATGACAGGCTTTATCTCAAGGTTTCAGGCTAGAGAGGAGACGGTAATTGACCTTAGCCGTGCGTGTGTGTGTGGACGTCCTGCGTTTCCATAAAAAGCGGAAAAGGATGATGAAGGACTGTCCACAGGTAAAGTAAATTTGCTTTAACATCTCAGTGTAGAATTTATAGTGGAGGATGAAAAGATGAGATATTGCCATTGAGAGTTTTTTTTTTTTTGCATTAAATATTAAGAGCACCACAGTCACTTCAATGGATATTCAGCAATTAAGAACACACACATTATCACCTCCATCTTCCGGCCCCTGCAGTGGATGAAGATTTATCATAAGCGATGTGGAAATATATTCAAATAAATCCACTTTGCTGGAGAGTCAAGCAGAGGACTAAACTCTATCCATCATTTGTGCTAGATGGAAGAAAAGAGAACGAACGGATGAGAGATCTCCACACCTGAATACACCACAGGAGGGTGATGGAGCAGGACAAAAACAAAACGGCAGAGGGGAAGATATAGAGCGTTGGAAAGGACCCAGGTGTGGAAGGAATGAAAAAAAGGAAGGAAAACTAAATGAATGACAAGTGTATTAATGAATAAACAAAAGAAAGACCCAGTGAAAGGACCAAAGAAAAGAAACATCAGAAAGAACATATTATTTATTTTTCAATATGAAACCTGCTAGCAAGTTCATGAAACGGCAGATATTTCCCTGAAGGATTGCAGCAGTGCTGTGGATGAGAGGCTGGACTACAGGAAAGTTATTTAATAGATCCCAAATGTCAACTCCATTTTCATCTTATCCAACACTTCCCCACCCGCAAATGGTATTAACAGCAGAGTCAGTTTCAGCTGGATATTGGGTGTCTTTCTTTGATCATGGCTTACTTAGGAGGACACATTAGTCCCTGGTCAACTTAGCACAAAATTGAGGTATACTGGAATAGGAGAAGTTCACTTCCACAACAAAAATTTACAGATAATTTACTCACCCCCTTGTCATCCAAGATGTTTGTGTCTATCTTTCTTCAGTCGCAAAGAAATTATGTTTCTTGAGGAAAACATTTTTAGGATTTCTCTCCATATAGCAGACTTCAATGGTGCCCCCAAGTCTGAACTTCCAAAATGCAGTTTAAATGCAGTTTCCCAGATCCCAGCTGAGGAAGAAGCGTCTTATCTGGCGAAACGATCAGTCATTTTTTTTTTAAAAATTGACAATTTATGTACTTTTTAACCTCAAATGCATGCAAACTCACTGTATTGACCTAGATTACACAGTGTTGCCATGCACATTGCAGAGAATAGACAAGATGAGCGTTTGAGTTTAAAAAGTATATAAATTGTCCATTTGTTTAGAAAATGGCTAGATAAGACCCTTCTCCTTTGACTTGAATCGTTTAGAGCCCTTTGACGCTGCACTGAAACTGCATTTTGAAAGTTTAAACTTTGGGGCACTATTGAAGTCCACTATATGGAGATAATTCCTGAAATGTTTTCCTCAAGAAACATAATTTCTTTGCGACTGAAGAAAGAAAGACACAAACATCTAGGATGACAAGGGGGTGAGTAAATTATCTGTAATTTTTTGCTCTGGAAGTGAACTTCTCCTTTAAGATTAGTAAGTACGTAAATTAATAAATAAAAATCCTGTGACTTCCTAAATATTTTTATGGGGAAAAAAGAAACAGATTACTATTCAAAATTTTGTGGTTAGCAAGTTCTAATGTTTTTGAAAGCAAGGCTAAATTTATTTGATCAATAGTAAAAGCAGTAATATTGTGATATTACATATTGTGAAATTTCAAATAACTGATTTTTGTTTTAATATTTTTTTAAATGTCATTTATTCCTGTGATTTTCAGCATAATTACTCCAGTCTTCAGTGTCACATGATTCTTCAGAAATTATTCTAATATGCTGATTTGCTGAAACATTTATCATTAATGTTAAAAACAGTGGTTCCGCTTCTTTCTTTCTTTATAAAAATGTGAATTTTTTTTTCAGGATTCTTGATAAACAGAAAGTTTAGAAGTATTATTTAACATTTTAAATGTCTTCTGTGTCACTGATCAATTTACGTATTAAATATACGAAATACGTAAATAAACCAACCCAAACATTTGACCCAAACATTTGAACGGTAGTCCATATAAAAAATCTATAAGCTTCTGTTAAACAAACAAACAGTGACTTTCTATAGTCTTTTATGTGTAACATTAGTGCTTGTGTTTTTTTAAATAAAATTCTCATGCATATGTCAAAGTTTGACACCCTGCATGGGCTCCAGGGTAACAATAACTGAAGCATGTCCAATACAAGAACAAGAGCCCTGAAGAGTGTGTGTCCATCCTTTGTCATGACCCAGTAACTTTCCTGCAGCATGCACACGCACTTCTTCAAGCAGGCCTCACCTGACCAGCACCTCCACACCTGTCTGCTCTAATCAACGCTGTGTGACAGATACGGACCGCTGTGTGTGCGCGCATGCGTGTGTGACAGGTAGACAGTGCCGTCACTTCATAAACACATGTTCTTTCTGACACGCTTCACCTCTCCCCAATCCCTCATTCTGTCCTGTCCTCTCACTCCCAAAATGCCTCCCCGGCTGTGATGCGATGAAAGCTGACAGTGGATTTCACATTGATCTCCACACACAAGCGTGGATCACGAGGCTTTGATGGGTGCTGCAATCAGCCTTATCATTGCGTTCTTTGACCTCTCTCACTCCTGTTTCCCCTCAAACTCTCCTGCTATATCAGCAATTTCACACTTTTACGTAGACGTTTTTTGTTGTTCCTGAATGCCAATTGGACCCTTATAGACTAAAAGTGGCAGAAGAGTTGATGCCCGGCTTCCAGCTCATTAGGTGGGCTGCAGCTTGAATCTCAAGGGGAGCGTGTCAACATTGACAACCCAGTGGTTTTGTTCCATTACAGAAAGTGTACAAAGGTACAATACAAAAGATGTGCTGTGGGGTCTAAATTTTGTAGGTTTTGTGCAATGCGGACATTGCTTGTAAAATAACAAGTGTAAACATGCACAGAGGAAAAACTTGCTGCAATGATGCAGAGGTTGCCAGGTCATTCCTACAGTGTTCTGGATTTTATTGTTACATGCTGATGTTGCATACTTAGTTCAAATACCTGCACTAAGCATAACAGCCGTATTGTTTACATGTATAGCATCCTTGTATTTCAGAATAAATATTGAAACAGAAACGCAAGATGTATGTGTGTGTGTTTCTGTACAATGACACCCTCCAGTCTGCTGGTGTATTTTAAAGAGGACACACTTATGTTTGACTGTATTAGCATACCAATAGAGCTCTGGTGCTGCGGAGCGGAGGAGAAAAATTGAATTGGAAGGACAAGGAAGATCAGTGCTGTCGGCTGGAAGCAACTTCATTGGATCAGAAATGTGTGCGAGTGTGTGTATATATTTAATAGACGGCTACCTGTGGTGAGCTGGCATGAACGCACTGATTATGTAGAACAGCCGCACCTGGACAAGTAAAATGTGAAACAAGCACACACACACACACACACACAGCTCACACACATATCCATGGCCTCATACACTACCAGTCAAAAGTTTTTGAACAGAACATTAAGATTTTTAATGTTTTTTTTTTTTAAAGAAGTCTCTTCTGCTCACCAAGCCTGCATTTATTTGATCCAAAGTACAGCAAAAACAGTAAAAAATGTGAAATATTTTTACTATTTAAAATGACTGTTTTCTATTTGAATATATTTTAAAATATAATATATTCCTGTGATTTCTAAGCTGATTTTTTAGCACCAATACTCCAGTCACATGATCTTTCAGAAATCATTCTAATGTTCTGATTTGCTGCTTAAAAAACATTATTATTATTATGCTGTTGAAAACAGCGAGTAGAATTTTTTTAGGTTTCTTTGATGAATAGAAAGTTCAGAAGTACAGCATTAACCTAAAATAGAAATATTCTGTAACATTATAAATTTCTTTATCGTCTCTTTTGATCAATTTAAAGCATCCTTGTTAAATAAAAGTATTAATTTCTATCATTTCTTTCCCAAGAAAATAAAAAAAATCAATAAATAATTACAATGACTCCAAGCTTTTGAATGGTATAGTTTATAATGTTACAAAAACTTTTTATTTCAGATAAATGCTGATCTTTGGATCTTTCTGTTCATCAAAGAACCTTCAAAAAAATCAGCTCAACTGTTTTAAACATTTATAATAATAATAATAAAAATGTTTCTTGAGCAGCAAATCAGCATATTAGAATAATTTAGCTTTGATCACAGGAATAAATTAGATTTGAAAATATATTCAAATAGAAAACAGTTATTTTAAATAGTAAAAATATTTCAGAATTTTACTGTTTTTGCTCTACTTTGGATCAAATAAATGCAGGCTTGGTGAGCAGAAGCGACTTACTGTTCAAAAACTTTTGACTGGTAGTGTACACTCTCCTTCACTATACATGCACATGTTTTGCTATACAAACAAAGAGCAAATAGGATTGGATTATTCAAATCAAATTTATCTTTCAAATATTTTAAACGTTTTTCAAAACTTTCAAAAAAGACTTTGTCGAGTCAACTTTAAAATTTTTTCTTGACATGCTTCGCTATTCTAATTAAAAATACCAGCTATATGAATTGCAATTCCGCATCATGTTTGCAACCTCATTTTAAATGCAATTCAACCTTAGAAATTGAATAGGAAGGCATTTTTAATTAAATTCGTGAAGTGAAATGTCTTTGCCAACGTCCAAAATTCAAGCTAAATTTGTGCAGTACTATGAGTGAACATTTATGCATCCTAATGTCAAAGTAAGGAGGAGAAAAAGAGAACGAGGGAGCGTCAGAGGAGAGAAGAGACACAGAGGAGCCCCGCTGGATCTCCCCCACTGTGTCATCAATGACAATTCAGCTCCTTTAGCACATAACCCTCACCTGGGTCTTTCTCCTTCTTTCTCTCTCTCTCTCTCTCTCTCACACACACACACACACACACACACACACACACACAGACTTCCTTCACCTGGATCACAGTCTTCCCAACTTCCTGGAGCTCTCTCATCTGTTCCCGTCATCTCATTATCTGTCACTTTATCAGATCAAGAGTGTCTCTGTCTATCTGAGCGCCGCTCCACATGCCGCCCCACATGCCGCCCCACTGCGTTCATAATTACGCCTGAAAATTGTTCCCACCTATAGCCTTTGTCTTCTCTCCTGCTCTTTGTCATCATTCTGCAGTGGAAATGTAACAATCTCAATTATCATTACAACTAACACTTTCATCCCCTCATAAATCATATCAAATGGCCTTAGTCTCTTCTTATTTCACCTCAGGAAACTTCACAATAATATACTCTCATTTTGACTCTTTAGGTTTCTGCTACTGATTGATAGAGTACTTAAGCGTTGTCTCACTCACCCTGACTCTAATATAACCAGCATGTTGCTAAGTTAAGGACATGATTCTTTCTATTAAGCATAAAACACACTTCTGTTCAACATTTTGGGGTTGATAAAAATTCTGTACAAACAGTAATATTGTAAAAAATGTAGGGCTGTCAAACAATTAATCGGTTAAACGCGATTAATCACATACAAAATAAAAGTTTCAGTTTGCCTAATATATGTGTGTGTGCAGTGTGTCATTTTTTGTATATATAAATACAAACACATTCAGGTATATATTTAAGAAATATTTACAAGTATATGTATTTCTTAAAATTTTTATATAAATGATATTATATATAAATAAAAATATTTTGTACATAACATATTTCTCTTAAATATATACATTAATTTGTGTGTATTTATATATACATAATTACACACAGTACACACACATATATATTAGGCAACTTTTATTTTGTATGCGATTAATCGCAATTAATCGTTTGACAGCCCTAAAAAATTACTACAATTTAAAATAACTGACTTCTGTTTGAATATATATTAAAATGTAATTTATTTATGTGATGCAAAGCTACACTTTCAGCATCAAAAGTGTCACATGATCCTTCAGAAATCATTCTAAGATGCTGATTAGTATTAATGTTGAAAACAGTTGTGCTGCTTACTATTTTTTGTACTTTCCTGTCTACAAAATGCTGTCCTACAAACAAAAGCAAAAAACAAAACTCTGCTTATTTGTCCAAAAAGGTCTCTTTCTATTATTAGAGAAAGGTACCAGGTATGAAGAGCACTTCCAAACCTTTTCTTTGATTCTTCTTAAAAGTCTACAAAGCCAATTTCTACAAATAAAATCCATAGCAGAGCATTTAGCTCTGATAACACACTACTCTTGCTTTTAGAGCCAGAAAAAACATACTGTTCTTAGATGCTTTAGGTGTAAAAGCTAATGGAACAAACAAACAGACCACGCGTTCTCTCTGAAGATTGAGAAAAACATAGAAGAGCAACAACCAGAAAGAAGTAGATTACTGATAAACTGTCCAAACACTGGCCTATTCCATTGCTCTTAACCCCCACAAAGCAAGTTATATACGTAAATACTGACACTTACCAGCACATTTGGTCCGAGTGATGAGGGGTGGTCCTGGAGGTCCAGTGCCACCTTCCCCAGGTCGGGTCAGAAGAACCTTAATCTCATACTCCACATCTGGATCCAAATGCCAGAGTTTGTACGTTGGCGCATCTACGACGTGCGTCTCGGCCCAGTTTCCAGTGGTGGTGCGGTACTCCACCTCTTTCAGGATGATGGGCCCATCGCCAATGATGGAGTTGGCATTTGGTTTGATCCACAAGTAGGTGGCACCAACTGCAAGAAGCTCAGGTGGAGCGATGGGTGTGGGGGGCGCTGCAGTAGAAAGAAAGGGACTGTTTACATCAGGTTGATTATCATCTACAATCTTTATCACCACACAATCAGCTCCTTTACATAATGGCGTCATGGGCAAGACTTTTTGTCATTTTATTATCATGTTGCCATCAAATTCCTCCTGGGGAAGTTTCTACTTAGAAACTCAGAAGTCATAATTATTATGAAGTGTGTTGAAGGTCAGACTCAAAATGGTTTTCATATTTATTTCTTTCGCCACTTTACAACAAAAAAAGGTCTTTTTAGGTCTAGTGCAATAAAATGGAGAGCAAGAGATGTGCTTTAGATCTATAATCAAAGCTTTATCTTCAGATTTTTGTTTATTCTTCATCAAAAGCACACTAGTGTGTACAAATGCATTCACGTTTAGAACTGTTATAATCAATTCCGAGCATCTTCAATAAATGAATAAAACCGTATTTGAAACAGGTGGAAGAAGCAATAGAAGGAAATGAAAAAAGTGGCTGCACTGAAATGCATGAGCCATCTCTGGCAATAATTTTTCTGCAAATTTAAAAAGTTGTTGAAAGAGCAATTAAGGGCTGTAGAAAGTAATCTCGCTTCACTATTACACTGCATTCAGCCATCATTTCACATTTGCTTTTGTAGTGCAAAATGGTGAGAGGAAAATGAAGGCTGGAATTACAGTGAGGCATGGGGCCGAAGCTTTGAAGCTCATTAAGGGATATCAGACAGACTTGCTTGGCCGGCAGAATTGTTAGAATAAATGGAATGAAACGTTTCCTGGAATCCCAGTTGAGAAGGTGGGCTATAGCTTTTCCCTAAACACTTAGCTAAGCTCTCTTCCTCTCTCCCTCTCTCTCTCCAATGCTTCTACCCACTCACATTAAATCCACTGGAGACAGCTTACGGCTTGCACTGCATTAAGTTCCTGTCTCTGCCTGTCTCTTCCTTCTTTGTCTCACTGCCGCTGAGCACCTCAGATTTACCCTCAAACCTGTGAAAGGTAAACAATATTTATTTTGCTTCCTTTCTTGCTTTCTTCTTTCCTTCACTGTTTACTCACTTCCTTCCGCTCTTGATTACTTTCTTACTACTTTCCTTCCTTCCACTCGTTTCCCTCCAATTTCTGTCCTACTTCCTCTCTCCTTTTTTCTTCCTTTGCCCTTCGTTTTCCCTCTTTTTCTTAATTTCTTTCCTTTCTCATATTTTCTTCCTTCCTTCATTTTTAGCTTAATCTTTTTTTATTCCTTTCTTCCTTACGCCCAACTTTATTTCCATATTTAATTTCTTCCTTTCTTCTTCCTTCCTTTTCCTACCTTACTTTCTTTCTTCCTCCTCACTGTTTTCCGTCCTCCCTATTTCTTTCTTTTTTTTTTATTTGATTCTCTTTTCCTTCCTTTTTTGTTCCTCCCCATTTTCTTCCTTCCTTCCTCCCAATTTCCTTCCTCCCTAGTTATTTCCTTAATTCCTCCTCATTTCTTTCCTTCTTTCCATCCTTGCTTTCTCCCCATTTCTTTCCTTCCTTCCTCCCTATTTCCTTATTCTGTCCTACATTTCCTTCCTTCCTTCCTCCCTATTTCCTTCCCTCCATCCTACCTTTCTCCCCATTTCCTTTCTTTTCCTTTCTTTCCATCCTTGCTTTCTCCCCATTTCTTTCCTTCCTTCCTGTCCTTCCTTCCCTCCTATTTCCTTACCTCTATCCTACCTTTCTTCCCATTTCCTTCCATCCTTCCTCCTTATTTCCTTCCTCCCATCCTAACTTTCTTCCCATTTCCTTCCTTCCTTCCTCCCTCCCCTATTTCTCTTCCTTCCCTTCCTTCCTTCCTTCCTTCCCATTTTCTTTCTTTTTTCTAAATCTCTTTCCTTTCTTTCTCCCTCTCCATTTACTTCTTTCCTTCCTCTTTTTCTCCCCATTTCCATAATTTTTTCTGTCCTTCCTTTCTCTCCATTTTCTTCCTTCTTCCCCATTTTCTTCCTTCCCTACTCCTTCTTCTTCCTTCCTCCTAATTTCCTCCTCTTTCTTTTTCTCTCTCCTCCCCCTCCCTCCCCACTCTCCCTCCCAATTTCCTTCCTTCCTTCCTTCCTTCCTTGCTAACTTTCTTACCATTTCCTTCCTTCCTTCCTTCCTCTCTCCTAATTTACTTCCTTCCTTCTACAGGATTCTTTATTTCAAGCAAATAAAGAAAACCCTACCAACCACATAGCGATGCCCTAGCAACCAATCAGAAAACCTTAGAAATGATCCGAACCAACTTCCCAAGCATTTTCTTCTTAAAATGAAATTTACCCGATTCATTTTTTATGTTCCTAATGTAAAAACACATTAAGAAACATTTTCTTTATTTTATCCTTTCTTTCTCAGTTCCCACCTTCCATCTTCTAATCGTCTTTTTGGCAATCTCTCTCAGCAGGAGAGGGGGCAGACAGACACTAATCCAGGGTTAGAGGTGAGTAGCGGTGCATGAAGGGTTCATCCGAGCATGGAAGAGCCACCCAGGCCCACTCTAATGAGAGGCTGCTGTCTCTACTGTGCCATGTAATCAACTGAGCCAGATTACCAAAGCCCATTTACCCACAGCTGATAACCACTGACTCCCTCAGCTGCCTGGAAAGGATACGCTCTAGCTCGGAGAAGAGAGTTTAGACGTGACCCGTCAACCTCCGTAGCTGAAGAGTGCTTAGTGCTTGAAATGAAAATGAAGGTGGGAGAAAATAAAAATGATAAAGAAAGGAAGGAGGAATAATAAAAGGTAAACAGAGATTACCATAGAAAAAAAGTCAGGAAATATAGGAGGGGAAGAAGAAGAAAAACATTGTTTTTTTTACATTTTCTGCAGAAACAGTCCACCTATAATCTGTATAGTCTCCTATTTTATTGGCTTTTAAAACTAATGTTTGTAATACTTAAGCATAAGCATGAGCAATACTTTTCCATAGTAAACCCCAGTAATAACAACTGCAAAACAAATCTTCAATACTTTAGTATGAAATGAGATATTGTTCATGGATAATGTCTTATTTATCATATGAATGGACTCCAGCGTGTTGTTCATCAAGGTAGCTGTCATATCTAAATTGCAATTTTGAAGTAGTGCCTTTGTTCAAGCCATTAATACACTTCCATCGTTTAATGCATTTTCAGCAGTCTTTATGTCAGCACATTGTCCTGGCGTGGGCATTTATGGCCCTGCAGTTGATAAACTCAGCGATTAGTGGAGTGTTTTTGGATTGAGCGTTTATGATTGCAGCTGGATTGAAATGAGGTTTGGATGCTGCTGATGACTGGCTGAATCTTGGTGATTGCTTGTTGATGATTGGCTGAGTGTTATTGTACTCCGGATGATTTACAAACTATTTTGAGCTTCCAACCTTAACGACTGTTGATTAGCACAGTGGTTTGTGGCCACGTCACTAGAGAGACCAACAAATGATCAACATATTATAGGAATGTTAAAACATCTGATGTCTATTGATTACTTTGTAGTGCCATTCAGGTCACTTGTTGCTTAGAATGACACAACAGCCTTGACAAAGACTTAAGAAAAAAGAAAAAGCTGCAACTAATAACTGAAAGGGAGTGCTTGTATATAAATACGCTGGCAGAACAAAAACAAATATAAGGATGACACAAAGGCTTCAGCTCATCTCAGCTACTTCTCAAGTTCTCTAGTTCTTCTGTCAGTATATTTTCTCAAAAAGATAAAATGAGAATAAATAAGGAAATATGCTAGGCTCAGACAGGCTAGGCACAACCACAGAGTGCCACACAGTATGGATACAGATAACAAAAGGAGCATTACCCGTTCACCAGGGGTCCCTTTCACTCCAGGAAAAACCTATTTTCTACAGACATAAGAGGTTTCCTGCACACACTATTTACTATTTCAGGTGTAGAAGTTCATGTGTGTGAGAGAGCACAATTCTAAATACTCTCTCTCATCTTTTCTCATCAAATTCCCTCAATACACAAAGTTTATTCCCATTTCCAATGCTACTTTGCCACACGTTTAGAAATATTAGTGGCAATGTGGTGATTGGAGTCCCTGTGCAGGTGTATGTGTTTCTATGTGGCCGAGCGCCCCTGTAATTTTATCCTTTATCACCTGGTGTCTGCAGGGAGGTTTTAAAACCAGCAGGATTTGCGAGAAATCTCCAGAAATCCCACCCCGCTATCTGATCAAAGCCCACCGGGTTTGTCTGATAGCAGAGCCGGAGGAGAGAGAGATGAGCTCCACCGCCAAATGGGAATTTGTAGCTGTGAAACAACAATAATTGCAATCTGGTTTCTCGCCTGTCGGAACAACCAATTCAACAGAAACCGAGAAAGAGATAGAGAAAGAATATGGCTACAGTATGAAAAAGTTTGATTAAATCTAGAATCTGTTTTTTAATAGCCACAGTTCAACTGAGGCATACATATTTGTGCTTGCGTATACACAAAAGCAGGATGTTACATTAGTATTTAAGATATACTCTATATTATTTGGCTGTAAAATTATGCACATTACATACACCATTCAAAAGTTTGGGGCTGCATTTATATGATCAAAAATACTGTTTTCCATTCAGATATACTATGAAATGTAATTTATTCCTGTGATGCAAAGCTGAATTTTCAGCAGCCAACACTCTTTAGTGTTACATAAAAGTGCTGAGCTGCTTAATATTTTTGTGGAAGCCTTGATACTTTTTTTCAGGATGCAGTGATGTGTAGAAAGTTCAGAAAAACAGTATTTAATTGGATTTTGGTAACAATGTAAAAGTCTTTACTGTCACTTTTGATCAAATTAATGTGTCCTTGCTGAATACTGATACTATGCATTGCTGCTCTAAACCTTAACTTGACTTCACTTCAAGCTCTTCCAAATCAGATGAATTTTGCTTTTATCATTGAAAAACAATGTCTAATATGTTACACAACCAGAAAAGCATTAATAACATCAAAAAACGTATTGAGCAACAACCAGATTTTCATTCCATTTAAGAATTGCGTCACATTCTGCCAAAAATCACAGAAGCACTTCATTAAAATTGCAAAGCTCTCCACAGGACTAGCAAGCTCCCTGCACACCAAGACTACAGCAGCACCCACAAAGATACAACCTCCATACCTGCAGCCTCATGGGAAACAGTTCACAGTGACTCACACAGTTGTTTCGACTCATTCGCTTTATTGTTTGGATCAAACCTTGGAAGAATGGCTCAGGGGAGCCAGATGAGAGATGCCAGGAGAGATGCAGTCTATGGCTTTGACCTGACCCTTGTCCCTTGATGCAGTATCTCTTTGGAGGTTTGATTCTCTTTGTCAGGGTGAGGAACTACATTCCCTGCTTTTTTCTTCCTTCCATCTAAAAACTAATTCCCCTCCTATTTTTTTCATAGTCGTGCATCAGTGTTAGATGGGTTTTCGTTGGATGCCCTCACAGAATGCTTTAATCAAAACAGCATATTGAGCATTGTGGAAGAGCAGGGAACGAGAGAAATACAGAGTAGGAACGCTGTAAACATACAAGTGCAGTAAGAACAGCGTGAGGGGAGTGAAGGCTCTTCAAACCCTCTTTCAGAAAAAGTACATTCAGGTCTGGACAAATAAAAGCAATGCACGGGGAACGGACGACAAGAGAGGGAGCGAGTGAAAATAAAGGAGGCGGCGTCTTTCGCTAGACTGAATTCACAAACCCGGCGCTGTTCAAAGACAGCATGCTAAGGACACCTGTGCATAAAATTCAAAATTCTGCTCCAAAAACATCTCTGGACTCAGTGAGACGTAAAATACACACACACACACACACACACACACACACAAACACAAATTTCTGTTCCAAAATCTAGTGAGCCTGTGCCTACATAGGCCAAATCATAAACTGAAATGACGCTTCATAGAGTCAGAAATGTGGACCTGTAATAGAAATCTGACTGTAGGAGATAGCAGTTTACATTAAAGGGTTAGTTCACCCAAAAATGAAAATTCTGTCATTAATTACCCTCATATCGCTCCAAAGCTTTCTGAACTTGCAAAGACAGCAACACAACTGACACGTTCAAATGGCCAAGAAAGGTAGTAAGGACATCATTAAAATAGTCCATATGACATCAGTGGCTCATCTGTAATGTTATGGAGCTTTAAGAATCTTTGAAGCGCGTTTATTAGAGTACCACTGTGGATATAGTATATTTCCAAATTTATATATAGTTGTGCATTCATACAATTTCCATTCAAGATTTTTTACTATATATTGCTATAGTATATATGGTTTTACATGAGTACATTGTATGGATGCAGGCAAAGCAGGATGTACTATTTATCCAACTTGCAAGATGCATTACTATAAGCGGAATATAAATATTCAGAATAAAGCACATTTTTACCAAGTATGCCTAAAACATTTTCTAACTTGAACACAATCTTGATTTAAAGGGATAGTTCACCCAAAAATGAAAATTAGCCCATTATTTACTCACCCCCAAGACATCCTAGGTATATATGACTTCCAGACGAATCTAATCAGAGTTATATTAAAAAATATCCTGGTACTTCTAAGCTTTATAATGGCATTGGCGGGTGTTTTTCTTCATCAGTCCAAAACAAGTCCAATAAAGTGCATGCATCCATCCATAATTAAAAGTGCCTCACATGGCCCGGAGGGTGAATAAAGGCCTCCTGTAGTGAACTGATGCATTTTTGTAAGAAAAGTTTCCATATTTAAAATGCAATAATCACTTTAATCTAGCTTGCACCAATTGGTCGTACACGGAAGCCTTTCTGGGCGGATGACATAGGACATCGGTGTTGCGCATGCACCGGTGAGTCTCGCAAAAACCAACGTTTGTTTCCTTTTTAGCAAAGGAAAAACAGTCTCCTCTTGGTTTATATCAAAATCCTTCAACATATTTCTTTTTGTTTAATTTCATTTTGAACTTCAAATTCCTGACCGGTGCTGTGTTTATCTCCACGGCGTGTTCGTGTTCATCAATTCTGAGCAGCACATGCGCAACGTCCATGTCCTACGTCATCCTCCCGCAAAGGCGTCCGTGTACGACCAGTTAGCGCAAGCTAGATTACAGTGATTATTACATTTTGAATATGAATATTTTTCTTATAAAAATGCATCGATTCGCTACAGGAGGCCATTATATGTGAGGCACTTTTTATTATTTATAGATGTTTTATTGGACTTGTTTTGGACTGATGAAGAGAAACACCCACCCATGCCATTCTGAAGCTTGGAAGTGCCAGGATAATTTTTTATATAACTCCGACTGGATTCGCCTGAAAGAAGGAAGTCATATACACCTTAGATGCCTGGAGGGTGAGTAAATAATCAGCTAATTGTCATTTTTGGGTGAACTATCCCTTTAATTTTTTCACTGAGTTTGTGACAAGGTATGCATTGGTTTTTCCGGAATATACATGCATTATGCTACATTTGAAATTAGGCATTTTTTAGTATCTTATGGAAGCTGCATAAACTACCCTGCAACAGTTTTCAAAGTCCAATTAAGACAAGACACTTCACTCTGTGGCTTTCAAGCCTATTTTCTACTTAGGCTATATACATACATATACAGCCATACTATACTTTAATAAGAAATTTCAGTTGAACAATAACATCTGACAACAATGGCCTCATAAATAAAACATAAATGGCTCTTTTAATTGAAACACATGACTTACATTTCTATACTGAGTCTTACAATTCTTCACATTTATTTTCTACAAGTGGTCTGTCTCAAATGCCTTATACTCTCTCTGCAGCCTTTGCGTCTGTGGCTCACCTGCGATGCCTTATAATGCTGTCTAGGTAGGCAGCTCCCTAGGTTTTGGAAACTGAACAACTGTATTCCTATGAGATGGGGATTCTGTGAAAAAGCTATGTATTTCAATGCATATATGCGGCGTATACTTTGAAGTGGCGGGTACTTGGAGAGCAGTGCATCAAGAAGCTACGGAATACAAGCTAAATAAATAAATATTCACACAGACAAATAAAGTGGCTGCGAGTGTTTGAAGTGCTAACTCCTTGGCTCCTGCTTATCTGGGCTGTAGTATTACTGCGCTCTAATCCATCTCTGTAGTGAAGGCCGCTCGCAGGCAGTCTACGGACACACACACAGACTTCCAAAATCCTTCACTAATACTTCTCTCTGTCTGTGTGTAGATAACACAGTGCTTTCTGCATCACCATCACACACATAAACACCTCTTGCAAAAAACAAGCGCAGACCAGCGATGTTGGGAGACATCTAGGTATGTGTTGAAACTCTACACGCTCTATCCAACATCCTGAAAACACACACAAGCTCTGTTCCAAAACCTAGGAAGCTGCCTACTTAGGCAGCAGACTTCTAAGGCAACTTCCATGGAATCTCATTTTAAAAAAGCTGATTTGAAACGCTCTGCACAGACTGAAAATCTGCACAATATGCATGCCACATAGCAGCAGCTCACAACTGATTCCAAAAGAGTTTGATACATGGTTGTTAGGAGTAACTAGAATTTAAAAACAAAATGTTACAAATTGTTACTTAAAATAAAATATACGTAAAATTAATGTTTAAGGCATGTTCTTACTACTGTATTATGTATTACATCAATAAAATAAAATAAAATAAACAGTATAAAGTATAAAGTATATCATTCCAGCATGTTCATACTACTGTATTATGTATTATATCAATAAAATTAAATAAAATTAAATTAAATTAAATTAAATTAAAAACAGTAAAAAGTATATCATTCTGGCATGTTCATACTACCGTATTATGTATTATATCAATAAAATATAATAAAAAAAAATAGAAAATAAAATAAAACAAAATAAATAAAATAAAATAAAATAAAATAAAATAAAATAAAATAAAATAAAAATAAAGCCAACTGCTTTTGCACTGGGAATCAAAAATACTTCTTATTTATAAAAGTACAGCTTTTTATACGAAGAAAGGAAAATAAGCAGAATTTTGAACTGAGAAAAATTCTGCAGTCCACTGCCTTATTTTACAGTAGGTTAGTATTCTCCACATGTCCTTCATCAACTACATGGACATCATACCAAACAGAGACTAGAGAGAATCGATCCAGATTACACCCTGGAGTTCAGTCCAAGATTACAGCTGTCACCTGTCATTAGCACCTCTACCTGAGGCTATCCCTCTGTCTATGAATCCATTAGCTATATCAACACTATATTATTCTCTTTCATTCACTCTCACATGAAAGGTCCAATGCTGACCAACAGCATATCAATAAGGTCATACTGGACACACTCATTCGCACAGACCTTGCTATTATTCTGCTGATGTGAGTCTGTGGGGAGACTGTGCTGTGGATAGAGGGACCCTGGGGGCCTCCTGTCTTGTCAGAGCCAGCGAGGGGTTTCATGAACCATGGGGACATCAAGACCTGCATGCTAACTAGCCTTGCGCACTGCCTCTGCCACTCTGTGAGGCTACTGCGCACAGGCCCGGGATTCACTGAGAGATAGCGAAAAAAAAGAAGAGTTCATATCTATATGAAAATACTGAATTCAGGAAGGCTTCAAGAGACTTTTATAAACATATGATAATTGTATTCATTTTAAATCTATGATGAAAATATGACCACACCAGCTGAATATATACAAAATATAAATGTGACCCTGAACCACAAAACCAGTCTTAAGTAGCACGGGTATATTTGTAGCAATAGCCAACAATACATTGTATGGGTCAACATTATTGAGTTTTCTTTTATGCCAAAAATCATTCGGATATTAAGTAAAGATCATGTTTCATGAAGATATTTTGTACATTTTCTACCGTAAATATATCAAAACTTAATTTTTGATTAGTAATATGCATGGCTAAGAACTTCATTTGGACAACTTTAAAGGTGATTTTCTCAATATTTAGATTTTTTTGCACCCTCAGATTCCAGATTTTCAAATAGCTGTATTGTCCTTTCCTAACATGTACTGTATAAACAGACCTATACACATTACTTTTGTATATTTAAATATGTATAGAATTTTTTCCTGTGATGGCAAAGCTGAATTTTTACTGCTTAATATATGCAGCATAAGAGACTTTTTTCTTTCAAAAACATAAAAAATGGTACATATTGCAAACATTTTACCGATTTATTTATATATAGTCAGTTATTTTTGAGGGAAGCTGTTTGTCAACAGCCGAGATCCAAACCAGAGTATAGAGAAATGGGTTTTCCCACCTCCAAAATCCTAATTTAACCCATCGATTTTTTAATAACCTGTGCAAATGGTTTCTCCCAAAATGAATCTAAAACTTTTCTTTCTCCCACATCTCTCACCCTCTGACACTATGATGCAAATGTGTATAAATGGGCTAATAAGGCACAGAGGGTTTTGGGTTAAAATTGCATCAGGGTGAGATTGTGAGAGGACATGAGAGAGTGAAATGACTGTCAGAATGAATATTACTTAACACAGATTAGCATACATTAAAAATGAAAAACGGCAGAGCTTTGACACCACATAGGCTTGAAGTAGAGATAAAGAAAACAGGAATGGAAGAGGAAAAAAGGAAATAAAGATGATAATGCAGGCAGATGAAAATTATTGTACGTCTAAATGTGTCTGTGACAGAAACGAAGAGTAATGACAGGAAAGTGCTGCCCACTGGAAAGATAAATCACAAAAGACATCTCAATTGTTGCTCATAGACTAAAAGAGATTAAATAGACAGTAAATTCAGAAGTCTACATCTTCCTTTCTGAGACGAAAAAAATACCTTAGCAATCATCTGCTATGTTTTTCCTGTGGAATTTCACAACAGATCAACATCTCAGACTGTGTTCATATTTGCCAAGATACCAAAGTCTGCGATCAAAAGTCAAGACGGAACTCAAACATTTTTCATCACGTCCTTCAATCACAAAATGATCTGAGCTACTATTCACATTTACTTTAAAGCTCTACACTCACTGTACGTCAACAATCATCTAATTTGTGTCTATATTTATTTGTCTATATGCCTATGATAAAAGCAAATAATTAAACTACATTTGCATTTTCTGAAAGAAAAAAAAAACATGCTTGCATGCTGGTAAAACAACAGCGTTCAGGGTTTTTGCAGGTAGGTAAGTTTAGGTTTCAGGTTTTGGATCTACATAAATGAAAACCTCATCATTGTGCAAGAATGTCAAGCCAATCACAACTGTGACCCTGGACCAGAACACCAGTCATGAGGGTCAATTTTTTGAAATTGAGATTTACACATAATCTGAAAGCTGAATAAATACGCTTTCCATTGACGTATGGCTTGTTGGAACAGGATACAACTATTTGAAAACCTGAAATCTTAGGGTGCAAAAAAATCTAAATATTGAGAAAATTGCCTAAATGAAGTTCTTAGCAATGCATATTACTAATCAAAAATTAAGTTTTGATATATTTACGGTATGAAATGTACAAAATATCTTTATGGAACATGATCTTTACTTAATATCTTAATGATTTTTGGCATAAAAGAAAAATGGATCATTTTGACCCATGCAGTGTATTGTTTGGCTACTGCTAAAGACTGGGTTTTGTGGTCCAGGGTCACAATTCAGTATGCAAATCTTTGTTAGAAAGAAGACCAATTACAATTTTGTTTACATATATCACAGTGTCACTTACATTTGACAGCTCATTTACAGTATGAATGAAGTAAATGGAAGATTTTCATAACTTCATAACAAGTAGGCCTATAACATTTACCCGAACAAAAATGTATCTAATGCTGTGAAAATGCCAAGCGATTCAGGCTCAATTAGTTGCAGAAGTTTTACACTTAAGGCTAACAGTTTAAAACAAACTAACCAGATTGTTTGAGGAATATCTACTCTATTGCCTTCGAAGTACTGTAATAAAACATAATTGTGAACTCATTAAAACTCCTGAGCTATGAAAGAGCAACCTGTGAGCAATAAAATGTTACTGTGGCTGAGAAAGCAATCAAAAAAGGAGACACAGGCACACATAAGGGAAACATATTTACAAAGAAAATCCTGAGAGAGCAAAAGCAAACACAAATAAAAGAGACACGAGAAGAAAATGACAAATAATGGGACTTTCTCCATGGTCAACAGCAGGAAGGTACACTCACATCACAATTACTAGCACCTCTCTGTCTGTCTTTCTCTCTATCTCTCTCCTATGCCATCAGCCGGTGGTTATTAATGACCCCTGCACCCCTCTGTGAGCACCCCATTTATAAAATTCACCATTTTAATCTCTCTCAGTGTGTGTTACTCCCCCGCGCTCCCTCAGCCTGCAAACACACTCATACATTCAGTGGCTGACACCTTTATGGAGGACTGAGAATGCAATGGCCAGTACTTACAGTTCAGGCACCTGCCCAACATTGAGCACGCTTACTCGTATTTACACACCGTCCTTCCCCCTTTTTCTTTCTGTTACTTAACCGGTTATACAACTCATCCACAAGATTCGTTAAATATAGTCTTTTATGGTGTTTCCCTCCTTTCTGTAACTTGACCGACATGTTACTGTACATTGAAAAGAGCGATGTAAAAACTACTTTTGTGGAAAAATGGAGGAAAAACTTTCACTTTAGTGAGATTTATGCTTAAAACGAAACAAAAACTATTTGTCAACTTATATATTTACAGGTATTTTCTTATATGTACACCACAGTTCAAAAGTTTGGGATCAGTATACATACCTGTCAAGTATCCCGTTTTGGCCGGGAAAGTCCCGTAATTTACCCTTCTTTCCCGCCGTCCTCCCGTATTAGTATTTTCCCGTAAATCTCCCGTATTTTAACCTGCGTTATTAAAAAAAAAAAAACGTCCCCCCAAAAAAAATCTGAGCTCTGTCACTAGCCTCGCGATATCTGCCACCTGCAGTAGCCTACTACAGGTACTGTAGGTGGCAGTTGTCGCGAGGTTAGTGTGTGAGGTCAGATGATGAGTTGATGAGTGACGACGCGGGAAAAAAGAAGAAAAAACAGACAGATGATGGACGCCAGGACAGAGAAGGAAGGCACACCTGCCAAAACAGTCTTAAAGAATGCAAAGTCTGCAACAAATAAGTACAATAAGTCACTAAAAGAGTAAAGAAAAGTTATGTGAAATGAAAAGAAAAACTGTACAAAAAAGCAATATGAAATGAATGAGTGTGTGAATGTGAAAAGAATGTGGAATGAAAATGAAATGTAAATGTAAATGTAAAGACAAGCAATGTTAAATGAACAGAAAATATGCAAATAAGCCTTTAAATAAATGCTCTTCATATATACCCTTTTGTGTTTTCATTTAGGCTATGAATGTTCACAGCATGTCAATGTCAACAAAGGTAGACATTGGCTTTATGCACAGCTGCACTACTTCCTGAACTTCAGCCAGCTCCTTTGTTTCCTGTCTGCCATTATTGGACAAACTGATCACCTGGATTAATCAGTTTGTCCAATAATGGCAGACAGGAAACAAAGGAGCTGCCTGAAGTTCAGGAAGTAGTGCAGCTGTGCATAAAGCCGATTGTAGTTTAGAAGTGGTTGACAAGTGGTGATTTTAGCTTTCTTGTCACCTGTCTTAAAATGTAAGGGATACTGGAGCTTGGTTGGGGTGGTGGGACTGCTCGCGGCGGGCGCCGGAAAATTTCCCTTATTTTCAAATCCAAAACTTGACAGGTATGAGTATAGGTTTTTAATTTTTTAAGAAATTGCTTTTTATTCAGCAAGGAAAGTTGAAAAATGCTGTTCTTTTGAACTTTCTATTTACTACAAACAACTGCTGTCAACAATAATAATTCTAAAAATGTTTCTTGAGCAGCAAATCAGCAAATTAGAATGATTTCTGAAGGATCATGTGACACCCAAGACTGGAGTAATGATGCTGAAAATTCAGATTTGCATCTGTTACACAGTAAAAATAGATGGGTTATTTTTTTTAACCCAATAGATGGGTTACACATATTGGGTCACTATGTTGGGTTATTTTCTAAAACGTTGGGTTATTTTTTAAACATCGTTGGGTTGTTTTTAATAATAACCCAGCGTTGGGTTTAATTGGTTCCCGCCGCGACAGTTCAAATTTTAACGGTCGACGGTGACTGACAACAGAAGAAGCTGCTGCTGCACCAGTGTGAGGTGAGTAACAGGGTTTTAATAACTCTTATTACATTATACTTATAAGAAGAACGTGAAATGCACTTCAAAATTGAACTTTTGTTGTTGTATGTTTGTTTTTTAACAAAGTTGTAGTTTCCTTTAGTCAGTGTATTTTAACGAAACTGCGGAGAATGAGCTCGATTGTAAACAAATAACTTTAACGTTACTTTAGCTGTTCGAGTTAGGCCGCTAGCAGTATTAAAGTAAATAAAATTAGCAGAAAGTTGTAAAACTATTTAGAGATGTATTACAGTAACCTAAAGTTAATAATGTATGGTGAAATGTATATAAGACCACTTATGTTACTGAAATCACCGTCTACTATTACTACAGGTTTAGTATTATTTTACAGATGATGAAGGGTTCTAGACATACGGTTTCTGACTACAGTTTGTTTGGTCGCAATAATGGTTTTCACATTTAACTTTATATGGGAAATGGCTAATGCTAAATGAGACATTGGTGTTGATTTGAACCGCGCACGGACCTTTCAACTTCTCGGTCCAGCATGTAACGTGAGCTCAGCGGCAGCTCAGAGAGATGCGCTCAAATTCGGTGAATTCTCTGAATTCTCTGTTAGAAAAGTCTAAAAATAATCAGATTTTCCCAAAAGAAAGACGTGATGGGAGAAACGAAGCTTTTCAAAGTTTCGAATCAATTAAACGAATCGCTTCGCAAAATGATTCACTGCTTCTAATCGTTTGTGACACAACGGCGACACCTGCTGCTCAAAACAGGACAAGCGTCAGTTGTTTGGAAAGCGAGTACTAATTGTAATAACACTAAATGTGTATTTATGGTTTATTTACATTGAATATTGTTATGCATATATTAGAATCGCCTCTAATTACAACCATTTCTCTTATAAAGCTATGACAGATGCATGTTTTTTAAATGTGTACTAAATGTGTTTATACTTATTTTTAGACATTGGGTGAAGGGACAACTACAACAGTGGAATCTCATACATTAAACATCCACATGCCAATTAACTGAAATATTTCAAGGTAAGTAAACTATTTATATTAGTGATCCATATACATTACCAGTCAAAAGTTTTTGGACAGCAAGATTTTTAATGTTTTTAAAGAATTCCCTTCTCTCTAAGCCTGCATTTATTTGATCCAGCATTTCAGGATCCAATACAGCATTTAAAATAACTGCTTTCTATTTGAATATATTTTAAAATGTAATTGTCCAATCTTTTCAAAGCTTTTAAAATAGAAAGCAGTTATTTAAAATAGTAAAAATATTTCACAATATTACTGCTTTTACTGTATTTTGGATCAAATAAATGCAGGCTTAGTGAGTAGAAAAGAATTCTTTAAAAAACTTTAAAAATCTTACTGTTCAAAAACTTCTGATTAGTAGTGTAGGTTTTCCAACAATTATGAAAAAAATGTTTCTAGTTCATCTGTAAAATGTTTCTTCTTCTGCTTCATCTTATCACAGAGGAAGGAGTCAATGAAGGAAGTTTTATGCGACCGGATGACATCAGCATTGCTGCACTAACTCCAAGAACTCCTCCCAAGTTTTTAGCATTTTCAACGGTGAAGCAGTGGAACAGAAGACCTTACTACAAGCAGTGGATCTGTGTTTCAGACATTTCTACATGTATGACATCAACTACCCAAAGCTCCTCTGCACCCATTTGCAGCACAGTCTTTAATGTTCCAGGAGTTCCTTCAACACATCACCTCTTCCTTAGAAACTTTGTATTTATTGATCAGTAAAAACTTTTTATTTTGCTGATTATCAGCAAGTCCAGCAGCCAGCAGATTTACTTTGTTTTATTTTTATTATTTTTATTATTATTATTATGATTATTATTACTTGTGTTTATGATTTTTTATTTTTGTTTTATTTTTGTTTTAAGGTTTGTATGTTATGTTTGTTTTATTTGTGCACATTTGTATATGTGTTGATATAAATAAATATGAATTGATACACATTTATGACCCTGGACAACAAAACCAGTCATAAGTATTATGGGTACGTTTGCAGAAATAGCCAAAATTGCATTGCATGGGTCAAAATTATCAAATTTTCTTTCATGCCAAAAATCATTAGAACATTAAGTAAAGATCATGTTCCATGAAGATATCTCCTACCATAAGTATATCGAAACTGAATGTATTGCTAATGTATTGCTATGTATTGCTAATAACTTTGCAATTTTCTCAATATTTAGATTTTTTTGCACCCTCAGATTCCAGATTTTGAAATAGTTGTTCTATCCTATCAAACCACATATTAATAGAAAGCTTATTTATTGAGCTTTCAGATGATGTTTACATTTAAATACAAAAAACTTGACCCTTATGACGATTTTGTGGACCAGAGTCACATTTGTTGGTTTTGAATTCAGTGTACATCTTGAAAATATGTCAGTTGTATGTGCATATTTGTGTGTTTTGAATGTATTATATTTTCACATTCTTGTACACTTATTTTGTAAACATTTGCAGTATGACTGTTTTACATTTAAAAATATATTTGTAAAAAAATTATTCGCATATTTAAATAAAATATTTATTTGAAAACAAAGTAGTGTTATAGTGTATTTTTATTAATTAATAAATAAATCAATAAATCAATAAAAACTGATATAAATGAATCTAAATAATTAACTCAACTGTTGGGTTACTTTTAACCCAACTGGATTTTAACCCAATTCATTGGGTTAAAATAACCCATAGATGGGAAGGTGCTATACCAACCCATAGTTGGGTTACTAGTTGGGTTATTTTTAACCCAACATTTTTTAGTGAGTAGTTTAAATCAAAAATTTGAACAGTAAGTTTTTTTTTACTTAAAGAAAAACAACAACAGTAATAATTTAACAAAATTGTGTGATATTTATGCTTAAAACAAAAAAAACTCTAATCGCTAATGAGGTGAGAACAAGAAGAACGAGAAGCACTGCCAGTGAGGTATGAGAAATATACCTAATTGAGCATAATTTCGCTTCTCCAGTGAATTTATCTTGCATTAAGGATGTTAAGGCCAAAAAACTGATGAAGAAAATAATGTTTCTGCAGGTCCACTTAGTCTGCATTTCTTCAGTTTCACCGGGTCAAGCATTTGGCCTTTCCAGCTCAGCTCCTGTTAAAAGTTACGCCCCCCAGCAAGTTCTCTTTATTAATTGTCAGTGTCTGGCTGGACCGATGCCACTCATGCCGTACACGCTGCCCCCACCTCCTCCCCCTGGACTGAATCCCTGGCACCGCATGCATTAATTAATGCATATTTCATTTAGCATGCCTGTGCTGTGTAGCATATTGCCTTCCACTCTATTCATTTCCCCAGGGAAATGATGTTATACATCACCCCTCTGTTGGCTTACCTAATCACACACATCTGCAGACACATCCGCACACCTCCGAATTCCCGGGATGACACTGGACCCTCTGAGCACCTGAGGTGCTCACAGCCTGAGGGATATTGCCCCAGTGCGCACCACCCCTCCCAGCTCAGCAAAGCCAGATGGCAGTGATCGCTGGCAGAGAAGGCCACAAACACGCTACTCGAGAAACACGATCATGCTGCCACTATATATGACACCTCTGTTAGCTTCTATATTTGGCATGTTAATCAGATGCATACTAATACTACAAAGATGGGTCATTACTGTACAAGAAAATCTGATTGGATGAGTCACAGAAAATAGCCAGTATATGGAAATGATAATACTCTACAATCTCATATACTGATAAGGTAATAAACTACTGTATATTTATTGGTGGAAAATGGTTAAAGGAGAAGTCCACTTCCAGAACAAAAATTTACAGATACTGCACTCACCCCCTTGTCATCCAAGATGTTCATGTCTTTCTTTCTTCAGCTGGAAAGAAAATATGTTTGTCTTCAGCATTTTTCTCCATATATGGACTTCTATGGCGCCCTCGAGTTTAAACTTCCAAAATGTAGTTTAAATGCAGCTTCAAACAATCCCAAATGCAGTTGTAAACGATCCCAGCTGAGGAAGAAGGGTCTTGTCTAGCGAAACGATCGGTTATTTTCATAAAAATAATACAATTTATATACTTTTTAATGTCAGACGCTTGTCTTGTCTTGCTCTGCCTGAACTCTGTTTTTTTCTGGTTCATGACAGTTAGGGTATGTCGAAAAAGTCCCATTTCATGTTCTCCCTCGACTTCACAATCATCCTATATCGCTGTTTTACCTTTTTTGTTAAAGGTGTTTGATCTAGGTTAAGCGATGTAGGATAATTTTTAAATTATTTTTGAAGTTGAGTGAGAAAATACGATTGGATTTTTTCGACATACCCTTACTGTCTTGAACCAGAATACACAGAGTTCAGGCAGACCAAGACAAAACAAGTGTTTGGGATTAAAAAGTATTTTTTAAATGAAAATAACCGATCGTTTAGTTAGATAAGACCCTTCTTCCTGGGCTGGGATTGTTTACAACGCGTTTGGGATCGTCTGAAGCCACATTTAAACTGCATTTTGGAAGTTCAAACTTGAGGGCGCCATAGAAGTCCACTACATGGAGAAAAATGCTGCAATGTTTTCCTCAAAAAACATAATTTCTTTACGACTGAAGAAAGAAAGACATGAACATCTTGACAAGGAGTGAGTACATTATATGTGAATTTTTGCTCTGGAAGTGGACTTCTCCTCGTGTGATGCAACCATGTTGTAACACTAGATGTGATCTGACCATTCATTTACACATTAGTGGCCTTTAATAAAATTTGGAATTCAAGCAGAATACAATAAATCACCACTTGAAATGACAGATAATAGACTTCACAATAGAGTACCTGCATGCCTCACATTGTATCACAGGATAATGATGAATTTACTTGCAGTGTAGATGCTCAATAAATAACTATACTGTGTTTCAAAAATATGTGCTTCATAAGATGACTACTGCTGCTGCACATATAACACACATGATATAACCCCCAGCAGAGATGAATCACTTTGTAGCAGATCTATACAGGCCGAGCTGGGGAAGGTGGAGGGTTTTTGAAGCAAGCTGCAAACTGCTATAGCAACAACTAGTGATATATTTGAATGCTGAGCAGCAAGCTCATTGGCTACCAATGCAGGAGAGAACCAATCAGCTGTGCCATGTGATAATGATGTCATTATATCAGATTAACTTAGACCTATCGGACTGCACCATCTAGAGTTTCATGCCAGAACTTTGCATATAATGAAAGTCACATACGCAATATAAAACACACATATTTAAACTATAAACAGTAAATGCAAACTATTTAAGGCATTAACAAATAATCAAATCATGTTTGTGAAGTTTTTACCTACTTCTGAGGTTCTAAAGTTTCTATTACTTTCCTTTTTATTATTTTCCAGGTCTTACAGAGCAAATAGAGGACTTGAAACTGTCCTGCAGTGCTCGATCCAGCAGCGACAGCAATGCTAAATCATCTGCAAAGAGAAGCTTTAGATCCGCCGTCATGCTGGGTACACCTGGGAACTCGAGTGGTTCCAACTGTACTGCAGGTTTGTCAGCCCTTAAACTTACTTTTACTGTCTGAGTCAAAGATTCTGTTCTGTTCGGATAATTCTTTGACTCAGAATTGAATCCGCACACACAACTACATGTAAGTCAAATATATATCTTTTTGAACCACTGGTGCTAGATGGGACAATCAGTTCGGCCTAACAATTGCAGAAGGAGTGTTTGGGAAATCTATTTGAAAAAATTCATTATTCTTACAATTTCACTGGTGGTACAGCAATTACACACTTCACCTTAAATGATTAGTCAATTACATTATTGCCCAGTCTACCTTAAAAATCATTTCTAACAGTCATCTCATTATTATTCATAGATATTCATACATTTGAGTAGACACTGATACATACAATACCGTATGGATGGCTTTTTATGCATCGCTTCACAGAAATACAAAATCCTCTGTTTAGGTTCACAGAATATTGAACGGATAGCCTAATTTTAGCACATTTCTAATAAATGAGGTTTATTAAATATGCTTAACAGTGCTGAAATGTTAATTTAACACAGCCAGCACTCATATATACCTAATTTGACATTGAAACTTTGAAAATACGTTAATATATTGCATATCAGTCTAAATTCAAACTGAACAGATAGTGAGCTACAAATGCACTCTACGTAGGAATAAAAAGGGGATATTGAATTATTGGCCTAAACTGAAATGAATGGCTAAGGACAATTACTGATGTCTCTGTAGTGATTAAAGGGTTTAATCATGTCTTTTTTCCAAAACCAGCATTTAGAAATTGCTGGATTTCAGCTATTTCTTCTTTTTTTAATTCCAAGTGCCATATGGGCAGACAAGCTTGAATCCCAGACAAAGCTTATCAGGGGTAAAGAGCACCACTAAAGGTGTTTTTGGCCATGCTAAGTCAACACAAGGCACAGCTACAATCAAACAGATGCTAGCATTTCTCTCAAGTCCAGTGACCACACGCTAACAAGCCTTGCAGAAGATCCAAAGCTTTTTGTTATTTCTGCTTAAGTGTGGCAATGTCTCTGTAGCGAAGCTGAAGCTGTACCCCATTATCTTAAGAAACAGAGAGAATCAGGCTTCTGTACTAGTCGTTTGCAATGCTAGCTGAAATAATGAACACTCTGTGGGTAACAATTCAGGAGGAATCCTGCTGCTGACGGCTGATGCCGGTTATAAGTGCTGTATTTTGGGCTGTGGGTTTGTTTTGTGTGTATGTGTGTGTGTTTTGGCGAGCATCTCTCAACGTGCATGCCAGCATTTGAAAGCCAGTGTCCCTGAACACTGGGCCACATTAATGAAATGTGATCTGTGGTAATTTGCATAAAATCAAAGTAAACTTTCTACATAAATATAAGTTTTTCAGACAACAGAGAACAACAATTTTTAAAAAAAATTGCATCACTATAACAAAGACATTGTTTTCATTTAACTTATTTCTGCTTTTTTTTTTCAAATTAAATTAAATAAAATGGTTGAGAAGTCTAAATGTATGCTGTCAAATCGATTAATCGCATCCAAAATCAACATTTGTGAACATATATATTACATATATTTCTTAAATATATGCATATATGTGTGTGCATTTATTATATATACATATAAATATACACATTACACACAAATATATTGTGCAAACAAACTTTTTTTTGGATGCGATTAATCGTGATTTATCACAATTAATCGATTTGACAGCACTAGTCTAACTCAAACTAAACTAAATCAAAGTAACTTCAATTTACTTAAAACTTTGTAGAACTGAAACTAAATAGAACTTAAGATCTGAGTTCTAGTATGCAAATTATAACACTGCATAATAATAATAATCATGTGTATGCAATATTTTTAATATAATGTATATAAAAACAAACTTATTTAATATTAATATGAGTGTTATTATTACTATGATTGACAACAATAATAATAGTTGTTGCTTGGTTATATTCCAAATACTGTTTTAAAGTTCAGATGTTAATATCAAATATGTAATTTTAACAGTGTTAATATAAAATATTTTTTTATAAAATATTACATTATTATGAAATATATATCAAAAACATTATACTTTTTATTTACATTACATGTTTTGAATACAGCCAAACAACCAAAAAAATAATAGCCAATAATGCTTGCTTTTTCTTTGCTGTGATTGGCTGATCAACATGAGGAGGATGGCTACTGTCAGAGCCTGTCATCCAATAGAATTGAATAGATGTTAATGAACTCTTTATGTTGCCAAGTATCAGCCAGACTGATGGAAATAGTTTTTGACTACTGAAAAACTTATCAAATACTACATGTATTTGATGTACAGGCACAAAAGCAATTAGATCATCATTACAAATTTACAATCACATTTTAGTTCCTTCTAACCAGTGGCATAAATGTTTGCAGGTATCCATACGCACCTTTGACGCTGAGTTCAGCGTAGTTGGACACTCCAGATCCTCCATCAGAACGAATGACACAGCGGTAACGGCTGGTGCTTCGCTGTGACGTGTCCGTTACGCTAACAGTGGCGGAGAAGCGCCGATGGTTCACCACTCGGGTTACCATGAGAGATGTGTCTTTACCATTCCATTGCTGAAAAACAAAAATGATCATTCTTGCAACTGATTATATGCACACATAATATGATTTACAAGGTGGACCACAGGCACAAGCTCTTAAAACACACTGCACAATGAGAGCTGGTGTTATGTCTTCAAGTCTCAGAGCTGTAGCACAGGATAGATGGAGGCTTACAGTCTCCAGCCAAGGGAAAAAGTAATTTTATCCAAGACTTCATGGACACAGACACTGGCTTAGAAATCCTGCTGACAAAAATCTCCAACAAGTTATTAAGTTTCCTCAAGCGGTGTGTCTCGGGACCAAGGTTCAAAACCTTCCAATGCAAATGAAGTGAACGTTACACGCACACACATAATAGAGACGCTCAGAGATAAAATCAACATTTTGAGCATGTACGCTGAAAAAAGTGTCATTTATTCAAATTCTAATATTGGTCTAATTGAAAACTGTTGTTTCTAGGTTTAGACCTTTAAACTCCAATTAAAATAAGCAAAATAAAACTCACCAATTTTCACTTGACACCAGAGTATTGATATGCGGAATGCATACTGTCTAGCTTTACTGACTGCAGAAATTATTGTGGATTTTATTAATTTTTCATGTTTTAGCACATAGCAGAAAATATGATGCATATTTTAAGAAAATGTCACAGTTACATTTATATCTAAAGAAAATACATGGATATGGTATGGTCTTTATAATAAACAGCCTTTGTACTTTGCATGAATGTTCTTGTCTTTAGGAAAAGAACAAAACCACACATATAATTTGAAAAAAAAAGAATATTTTTTTGCTGTTACATAATAAAGTTGGTCAACAGTATAATTTTTTTTTCAGTGCCATAATCAAACCAATGTTTCTATGGGTATTTTTCTTAAATTTAACCTTTATTCATCCAGGATAAAAATATTTTTGCAAGCGGGTCCAGGCCAAAACAGACAGTACATAGTTTAATAAAATAAGGAATAGCACACATTAAAAATATGTGTCGCTGTCCCTTTATGTGAGATTATATGTGAATGCATATGTGTATGAGGTTGTGACTCACCTGAAGCCAGAGTTTGTCATGTTGTGACCATTTACCTCCAGCGATACACTGGAAGGTGGCGTTCTGTCCCACGTTCACCTCGACATTCTGCAGCCGCAGAAAATGTGGCGTCTTGCCTACCAAACAAAACAAGAAATTTAATGGAGCTCGCATTTGTATTCAAAACTATTTCCAATAAACATCCTCTCATTTGCATGTACAGGTGCTAGAGGTGTACAGGTGCATTTGTCAGAAGGCTAACTTTTGCACTAGCTGAACTCAGTAGCGGTACTAGCAGCACAGCAGTCTCCACCCACTCTCTCTGCCAGCTTCATTATCTGTGCATGCATTTCTGCACAAAAGAAATATCAATCTTTTTCAATTAAAGTCACTGAGAATATAGATTTCTTTTTTTAGTTTCTCTACTATAACATGGAAAGCGTTCAGATTTAATGAAGGAATCTTAAAATTACCCACGTATATTATTATGGCAAGTAAAAAATGTCAAGATAAGATACTTCCATGATCTATGCTTGTGTTTGTTCAACTCTGTTCTTATTATATTTTTATTGAAAATTCTGGTTGTGTGGAATAGAACACTAGCTTTCTGCATACTGTGCAACATACAGTATTTACTGTACACTGAATGCAAAACAATGCGTTATGCAAAGATAACCAATGCCGATTTTTAAGATGAATGACTTGTCTTTGAATAAAAGTGTTTGCTAAATGACTACACATAAATTTGCTGTCAGTTATCACCTGTGGAACTGTCATTTTGCACTTTGCATATTTGTCTAAAAAACAATGTCATTACACAATTTCAAGAAAAAAAATAGTCACTGAAAATAAATGGAATGTCATCTCAGTTAACACAGTCAATTTTTAAACAAGTCATTCAAAACCTATTTTACTTCTGTAATCACCCGTAATTTTGGGTACAAAGGATTTTGGACATGAATAAAATGCTTACAAAGTCTTTTTTGTAATGACATGCAATGATGAATCATGCACAATCATTCCAGGGGTCATTTTCACTTCTGCAAGGAATGAATTAACCTCATTCCTTCATCATCGCTGCTGGCTTTACATTAGCGACACAGCGAGATCTAGAACAATGGAAGTCAAAGGCTAAAGTTTTCCCGTCACAACAAGAATGATGCGGGTCTGAAATCTGAGCACTCATCTCTGCAATCTGTCTCCCTCTCTCCTCTCATCCTCAGCACAGACCTGCTTGTTTGCTGGCCTTTTCCATCTCTGTTCAACCCTCGATCCACATGAAGTGCTTTTCACAGTAGTTGACAGACTGAACTCCTACAGCGTAGCCAAGACTGTGAAAGCAAGCAGGCCCGTGTGTGTGTGTGTGTGTGTGTGTACTCACGGCAAGGGTGGGCCAAAACGTGTATCTCATCCACTGCGATGAACCCAGGATGCCCTTGTACAGACACTGCCTCAAAAATAACCTAAATGAGAGAAGAGGAGAGAGGAAATCAAGTGTTTAAATCAGCTTGCTACAGACCAAACTGAGATGGTGCATTTATTTCAAGCACGAAAATTCAAATTGGTAAGTCAAGAGGAGAAATCTTCACCTGTAAAACCACCTAGGTTGGCCCTAAATCGTTTTCAAACACTTGCAGCACACCTAAAAATGTTTGAATGTCAATGCACCTTGCACTTATTTTAAATAAAGATAGCACAAAAAAACCTTTCAGGCAAGACTAAATAATCTGCACGTAAACAAATCCGAGCACACACATATGGGACTGGCATGGTTTGCATGGCATACAGTACATGCCATGTGGTGAGGACATGTGTGGTCTGAACAATGCCCTCTCACTCAGAGCTGCCAAGGACTGGCACTAGAATGCCCAAACCTGGACACACGATGCACTTAAGTCCCTGGCTTCTCAAAAAGGCCTCACTATGACCAGTCAAGAGACTCAATCTACTCGAGCAGATTCAATTCTCACCATGTTATTCGGGGTGAGACTGTAGAGACTAAAGGCGTGTGTTTGCACAAACTACAACTAGAAAATGTCACGTTTCAGATCAGAAATGTTGTTTAGCTTTGTGTTGTTGTTTAGATCGGTTCTCAATTCCTGATCCTAGGGAAGAGCAGTGCGAATATCCTGCTTCGAGAAAGGTTTGGAATTGCATGAGGTTGAGCAAATAAAGTCAGTATTTTAATTTTTGAATGAGCAAATCCTTTACATCGTCATTTTATCATCCTTGCCCCTACTCAAGGACGTTGCTGTATTCATAATTTATTCACGACATTATGGCTGACTCAAATGATCTCTAAAACTGTCGTGATATGGGAAAAATAACTGCTTTTTTAACTGTTCAAAGAGAGACAGATTTGCCTTTTTTCCTTTTGCATATCATAAAACTTTACCCTTTAAACACTGTCACGTTGAAAGTGGCACCCTACGATTTAAAATGTATCACAGCAGGAAACAAGTCAATTAACCCAGAGATTCGTTTTTGGCAAAATTGGCCACTTATCTGGCAAATTCGTTGCTCTAATCAAACTCACAGTGGGATATTTTTCAGTATAGTTTATGATCCCACAGGCAGATTTTCTAGTAGATATTAGTTCTCGATATTTAACAGGTAATTTATTAAGTTCAACTCAGCAAGAAGCGAATGCTTTTAAAAACTTTAAATGGCATTCTGTGAACACAAACTGGGAACAAGCACACAGAGAGTGTGAATCTCAATTTTTGTCAAGAATATGTCGGAGTCTTAATTTAAAATGAAAATAAACCCACGAAAATACACTTATATTATTATACACTTATACTTGAATATGTTTTTGTGACATTCACTGCACATACATACACACATGAAAGCTTTAATATTGCCTGCTGGTCGAATAGATGCCCTCAGCAAATATTGCCTTTAGCAAATATTGGTCCGCCGTTTGCCAAGAGAAGCTGAGTATTCCCAGCACATTCTAAATATTTGCTCTTCTCATTAGTTAATTCAATTACATGGCTAATCTTATGAGGGTATTTCACTACACAGATTGACCGGTGAATCAGAATGAAGAGGAGCGTAAGAGGCAGAGAGAGATAGAGAGGAGATCTGGGTGTAAAGAATCAAAAGAAAAATAGAAGGAGGGGGCGAGAGTGAGAGAGAGGTAATAAGCAAAAAGACAGATCTAAAATTAACAGCTAAAAGCTTATTCACCAGGGCCATTTGTGGGTGAGATTAGGGGACAGTGATTGCAGTGGTAATTGGAGTAGAGAGCAATCTAGTGCCCCTCTCTGCAGTTCAATTGGTGCCATTCACCACAAATATATGGCAGAAAATAAACTTCAGTCGATTTTAGTGGCCAAGGGGACAAAATTTGCATTACTTCTTTTAGCTGCAGTTCTTTTAGCTGCTGGTCGTTTGTTTGCTACATGGCCCATCTTGCTAAAAACAACCTAAACGGTTGTCTTGCTTATAGAGAATCATTTACTCCATATGCTTCTATTGTAAGTGCATATCTGTCAGTCCACTTGTTGTATTTAAAACAAAACATTTTCTTACAGTATGCAGATTCTCACAATTGAAAATCATAACTTTCACATTGTTAGTCTCATGCTTACCTGATAAGAGTTGGGCCAAAAGGTGCTGATGGCGAGTTCAGCCTTCACCCAGCCTTCAGTGACAGGTGCCGAGGCATTCCAGATGGGATTCCCCTGCGGTCCACCATCCACTTTTATGTAGACGTTGAGGGTTCCGGGACTCGTCCCATCCCGGCTGGACAAGGAATAGTGGAAGTCTATGCAGTGGGTATCATTCTCTTTTAGCGTGGGTAGGAGCAGATGGGCCTTCTGACCTGATGCACGACCCGAAGCATTTACCATCATGAAGGAACCTAGAAGAGAAAAATATAATTCACAACAGGTCAAACAATCACCACAATCACCACATTCACCAAACAATTGAATCTGGTATAGTAAATAAGATACGGGAATAGAATAGAATAGAATTGAATAGAATAGAATAGAATAGAATAATTTGCCACATTCACCTCTAAAGTTAGCAGCTGCAACAAAGTAACAAGTGAACAAGTGTTATATGATTCTCAGAAACTGATTCTTGAGGCAAATCTTTTAGAATCATTCAAAGAATCATTCAAAAAGACAGAAGACTAAACTGATTCAGTCACATTTTAACTGGATAAACTCACAGGTTTGTTTTAGGTAAATACATAAAATAATTATATTTTATTATGGATTATATATGGATTGCTTTTTCCTTTACTCCATAAACAGTGTAAACATCAAATAAAACTCATATTTTAATAAGAATATAATATAATATAATATAATATATTGGGTGTTAGCCCAATTCACAACTACAAGTTATCATTCCTTTAGTGATGTCCCTTTTAAAATAATTAAAAGTAAAATTGTGACAAATTGGTTCAATATAGTATGTTAACAAAAAATAATAAAGTTTCCAAATAAAAATATATAATATAAAAATTATATATGTTCCAGAATATAATATTTCCACATAGCAGAGGTTATAGACAAGAATGTCTTGATGTTGAGGTAGTCTACAGTGCAAAAGAATAGAATAGAATAGAATAGAATAGAATAGAATAGAATAGAATAGAATAGAATAGAATAGAATAGAATATTGCAGATGCAACAAGTGAACAAGTGTTAATGCTCTGCAATTGACTCTTGACGCAAATCTTTTAAAGAATCATTTGAAAAGACTGAAGACTAAACTGATTCACAAATTGTCCACTGAATCAACTTACAAACTTGTCATAAATAAACAGTATGTTACAATAAACACAAAAATATTATAAGGGTTACTTTGTCCTTTAACACACAAACTGTGTAAACATCAAATAAAACTGACATTAAAAAATAATAATAAAATAATATATCATATAAAAATAATATATGTGACCCTGGATCACAAAACCAGTCATAAGGGTCAATTTTTCAAAATTGAGATTTATACATCATCTGAAAGCTGAATAAATAAGCTTTCCATTTGTTAGGATAGGATATTATTTGGTCGAGATAAAATTATTTGAAAATCTGGAATCTGAGAGTGCAAAAAAATCAAAATATTGAGAAAATCGCCTTTAAAGTTGTCCAAATAAAGATCTTAACAATGTATATTACTAGTCAAAAATTAAGTTTTCATATATTTACAGTAGGAATTTTACAAAATATCTTCATGGAACATGATCTTTACTTAATTTCCTAATGATTCTTGCCATAAAAAAAAAAATCAATAAATCAATAAAAATAAAAAATAATAAACATACAATGTATTTTTGGCTATTGCTACAAATATACTTCAGCAACTTAAGAGTGGTTTTGTGGTCCAGGGTCACATATGTGCAGCCCAGTCCACAATGGAATATTTACTCATAGTAATGTTCACAGAAGATGTATAGAATAGAATAGAATAGAATAGAGTAGAACTCCCAAAAGAATGCTTGTTGAATAGAAGATTTTGCCACACTGAAGGCGCTTTTACAGGACACAATCATGTTCATGGTCTTTTGCGCCTTTGTAAAGCAGAATACATCACATAACTGAGTAACTGGGTAACTGCCTGCTATAAAACCACCCTGAAACCGCAAATGCTGAGACACTATTTATGAAATGATTCTGTGGACAGCTTTACATCCATTTTACTCCAATTTTATGAGACAATATGCCATCTTACAGCCTTATGAGTAGTTTCATACAAGTCACTACCAACAACGGCACTGCACTAGAAAGAGCGTGGGGCTTCAGAGAATACAAAAATCATGATTTCTCTTGAAAAAAGTGACAAACGTTCACCTTCTTCAGGGAAAAGCATTTAGTTAAGATAAAGACCCAAAGGTGGCATTTTATTTTGATAAATTATAGTAATTCATTCAGAGTTCCTTAAAAATTTCCACAAAAGAGTTCAACTGTCATGCCAGGTAAATGGTTTCAGCCTTAACAAAGGTGAAAGCAGGGTTATCAGTCAAAACTCTAGCTATTCAGTAGTGTTCTTACAGCAATTATAGCACTGGCCTGTTCATGATTTGATGACTGAAAGACCTTAGAAATATTTTACAAGCTGTGTGCATATGCAGGTCCTTTCACTAGGGACTATTCAAAGCTGTGACTTGCAAAAAATCGAGTATATCCACTATAATATATGTTGCTTGCAAAAATGTTATTTCATCAGAACTTCTAAACGCCTGCCAACGCAGAACCAGGCTTTTTGGATCCAGATGGCATACTTACGTCAAGCTATGCACAGGGCTAGGTTAAAACAACACATACGTAGGTCAAAATCAGTCCCAATTTTTCCCGACACCTTTCTGTGCTAAATCAGTGTGCATAATTTGCTATGTGGGCAGAGGAAGCCATTGCCATAACACGCCATTCATCACAAGTATTATCTAAGACATGACCACAAGACCCGAGCGCATCGCATCTATCAATCAACACAACCTTGAGCCCTGGGATGAGGCCAATCAATTCCGCACACTGATCCAATCTAGCGAAGGCCCCCTAAACAGCGGGCTGGTAGTGAACTCGCCTGATTGCATTTCATATTCAACTCTCTCGGCCCACGTGCATTTTCCATCAGGTATTCCGGGCAGACATCTATATATTCCCTACCGTTGATGATTGCCAATATATATGTTCGGGAAAAGCGAGGCCTTTGAACCGAGAGGTAATTTAGAGCGAACCTACAAGCAGGCAATCAGCCCTACTACCACGGTCAATACGAGTGTCCTCAATCACACCATCGGCCGCTTCAGTAGATTACACTGTCTTAAGCTGAGCTAATGTGAAATCGGATGTAATGGCTCTATGATAAATAATTCAACATGCATTATTCCAGGTGGACTGCCGGATGCACAAAACACTCTTGACAAATCAGCCCGCACAAACATGACAACACTACAAACACGGCCGTGATTGGCACAATCTTGCGGTGGGACTTTGCATGAGAATCTTAAATGGAAATTAATGTTTACAACTCGAAGAATGCAAAGCCACCGCAGCTCTTGCTGCAAAACAGATTAAAAACACGAGGACTCCAAATTGCTTCAGTGATATTAGCAGATTTCAATTACCTCCTGGAGTCCCAATGCATTGGAGGCACTTACATTTCATGTATTAATGAGCTCTAGGAGGAATCAAAATATTATTAAGTGTCATTTTTGAATATTTTGAGGCAGGATATACAACTTGTTATGCGCATTCTCAAGGGCAACGCTATTTGGATGATAATTCTTTTTCCTGCATCTGTGGGCGCAGATAAACACAAATCAATGTCGAGGAATACTTACTGCAGAACGAAAATGGCTTCTGGAGTAAAACGCAGCACTTGGCGATCTCCTTTACTAAAATCGACAGCAATATGAGAGCCGTTCTCAGCTATCAGCAAACGTGCCGTCAACAAAATAGAGTCCTCACAGAACCACAGTGCACTACTTGTGATTTAATGCTGTTCGCATCAACCAATAACCAGTACATGGTTTTCGAGAGCAACGTCAAGACAGATCCATTACTGTTTTTCTAGGACGGCGCAACAGTCTGTAAAACATCTTCACTGGGGCCACACGAGGCGACCCGATAAGGTATCGCCTCAGTGCCGCTTGGTTGACAGCTGTCACCCCTGCGTTAATATGAAGAGATGTCATGTGAATTCATTTACGTCTAAATGCCCTTGATTGGAAGATTTATTGGTTCAAACATCTGAGAAGCCGTTTCAGAATGCCGTGCAATTCACATCAATCTTAGAGACGCCTGGCCCTTGTGCAGCAATTTCAACTAATTTTCTCAGAGAGGATTCTTCTGCGTGTGGCTGCAAAGTACAGAGAGGACTTGCCGGTGAAAGTCATTATTCCCTCTGAGTATTTCCACTGGGAGCTCTTTGCACTAAATGTCACATTCCCGCCATCATAATATGATCCCCCACATGACAAATAGCAAAAACTCTGCTAGTTGTCACTTTAATATGCAATTATGGCAGGTCCCTGTTCTTTGGGCCCTCTGCTGCTCTGTCTGATAAAGTCACGGCATTCCTTATTTCAGCCTGCCAGTTTTATCCCGGGAACAATAAAGCACTTATTTACCATTGAGCCAAGCAAGGGTGGTAATCTTCGACGTACCATGGAAAAGCTAATGCGTCGAGAGGAAAAGCACAGGGAGAGATAAAAAGGAAGTAACGAAAGATCTTCAATAGGTGTGGTAGCATATATAGGAGACCAGACCATTTTAAGCATCAGCTAAAATGTTCAAACATAACAATCAAACAAAAATATTTTTCAAAGAATACTGAAAAAATGTACCACATTTCCACAATAATATTAAGCAACACAACATACATAGAATGATTTCTAAAGGATCATGTGACACTATAGACTGGAGTAATGATGCTGAAAATTCAGCTTTATTAAAAAAAACAATAACAACAACAACAACACTGTATACATTGAAATTAGGGCTGTCAGTCAATTCAAATTTGTAATTAATTAATTATGATGTGTCAAATAATTAATCTAATTAATCAAAATAAAACTGTGAAAAAACCCACAAAAGATTATTTAAAGCTATTTTTGTGTTAAATGAGAAAGTATCAAGCAGACATTACAAATTGTAGCTTTAGAAATAAATATTATATTTGATTCAACATAAAATTTAGTACAAATAAGCATTTCGGCTACAATTGTACGTACTGTGGAAACCTAAAGTGTGGAAAAAAAGAAAATAATTTGAGAAACATCTCAGTGTTTTTTGTTCATATATTGAAAGTCATGGTAAAACAAAACAGCTTTGTTACCAAGAGTCTTCAAAATTTTTTCTTTTATGTTCCACAAAAAAAATGTTTAACATGACATGAGTAAATTATAAAAGATTTTTTTTTTTTTGTGAAATATCCCTTTAATGTTTTTATTTTATTTATGAAATTAAATGAAATGATACTTTAAATAAGAAACTAAATCTGCCAGCAGGTGGTGGTAAACGTCTTTATTAGCCATTCACTCATTCAATTTCATTCATTCAAACAGCTGATTCATTCAGGAATAAAGCAAATGGCTCTTTATAAATGGTTGATTCATTGGTTCACACGATTAATTCAAAATGCGGATTCATTCAAAAAACCAAACACTGCTGTGTTGGTCGGAGATGCGCAATAATTCTGCTATGGCTTCAAAGGTAATGTAAATGTCTCTGCAAATAAAAAAAAAAAAACAGTATTATGTAACACAATAACACATCATTCTTATTTACTGAGAAATCACATTTAAGCTTGTGACAGATCGGGACAAAATCAGCACTCATATTGCTCTTGCTGGCCGTGTGATATCATGTGATACGTGATATATGTAAATATTAGACAAAACACATACGGGGCATTTTTTTTTGCACCAATATCTTGAATTTTAGAGCATAACTGCATTTATGGACATGACAGTCAACTATATGAAATATAAGATGATGAACAGGTCTGGGGACGGGGCCAGCACGTTAACTACGTACGTTTTTTTTTAATCATGTTATTTTTTAATAACTAATTAATTTAACGTGTTAAACTGACAGCCCTAATTGAAATATAAGATAAATTAATACTTAATTTTCTAAACCGATACCTTCCATCAGCTTTTGTCTCTCTTTAGCTCACTGTGTTCTTAACTGAGGCCCTGTTTTGTGAATGTGCATGGGACATTAGCAAAATGCAGTCAAAAAGTCACATGATAGGACAAAATTGGCCGATTACCCAGTGAATGAGATAATTCCCACCTATCATGTTCACAACTGATCCACAAATGACCAGAGACGGTTAAAATGTTGAAAATGGACAGCCTAATTACTAAGTAAACAACTCAGCCACTCGGACATCACACTTTCAGTCACATCCAAATCTAAACAAAGCTGAAACAACTTGTGAAACACAAAACAAGTCAATTTGTAGCGACTTCTCAGCTTGGTTAAATTATAAGTTTTACTGTATTTTTGTTGCGATTATTTCTGAAGCATATTTCTGTAGTGATTATTTCTGTAGCGTATGAAATAACAAAAACTTTGACAGAAATTTAGTTGAAACACTTTTTTAAAGTGAAAACTATTTATGTTAAAATAAAGACAAAAATATTCTAATATTAGTATTCTTTTCTTTAACCCAAAACTGTAAACATCAGATGCATCTGTAACATTTAATTTACATAAAACCGAAAAAAAAAAAAAACAGTTTGTCTCCTCATATCAGAAGACTTATGTACAATGGTGATGCGTCAGCTGCAATCATTTCATTTGTAGCAGCTGTGAGCGAGAGAAGATGCGTGCTTGATTCCCTCCCCCCAACAACAGGCTGCAGATGGGCCGTCCATTTATATACACATACATACTCTTCATAGGAGTCTCGAGAGTACAGTAGATCTGCACTGTGGCCCATTTGACATATTTAAGCACAGTAAATTCCCCAAATCCCTTCTCACCTCATGGAGGGTGTATATGTGAAAGCGAGTGTAAAAGGAACAGAATGGATGCTTTTATGGCAGAGAGACAGGACGGGAGACAGTTGGCTACTTCAGCCAGGCCCCATATGTTTGCTGCCCTGGATGTGTAATGGACCTTCATGATATGGCGCGATCCGTGTCCTTTCCTTCTCTCCGAAGCCCTCGTTATTACTTCTCACACATGCACGGCCATTTTCCATCTCAACCCGAGCAGAAACAGCCTTGCCCTGCTTGTCGCGCCAAATGATACGTGATTGGCGTAGAGTCAACAAGACCCACCGGCTGTGTGCCGCCATTCGTCACGGCCTTTTGAAATGGCGCCAGGCTTTACATCTGATGGCCTTTTCCCATGAGCCCTCGGCGGGCCTTGTCGCAAACCCTCGAGACTGTGATAATCCGATAAGTGGAAAATCAATAATTGAAGTGTCATTATCAGAGTGAAGACGCCACGCTTGGGCACCTTAATGCAAATCAGTGAATCAGCCAATGGCAAATCCAATAGATACAACTTCATCTGTGGGTAGGGATTTCAGCTCACGCTTTCTGCTTCACTAGACTTCCATTTGTTGATTGGCTACAGATGAACTGATGTTGATACAGGGACTATTTAAATCAATGCATATGTAAATAGAGAGCCTACCAATTGCTTTTTAACAGAACGGACATCTAATTAATAATACACAATAAGGATGTGTTTTGCAAACATACAGTGGCAGTATTTAGAAGTATTTGGATTCTTAAAGAGACAGTTTATCTAAAAATGAAAATTCAGTCATCACTTATTTACCATCATGTTGTTTCGTATCCATCACATGAGTTTCTTTCTTCCGTGGAGGATTGTTGATATCTCAAAAAACATTTGACAGTGATTTTTAGTAAATCACAAGTTCATCACAAACTACGAACATGTTTCAGTAGTGTTTAAGAAACTTAATTTGAAATTTTTTTCCCATAATAAATGTCACTTGGTTTGTGCAATGATATTCATACATTTTAAAATATTTCCAGACAATTTTCTGTGGCCACTGTGCATGCAGATTTCAAGAATGCTGATCCAATTTGTTATGTCTATTTTGGCATTCTTTTGATTGCTGCTTTCTGAAACTGGGCATCTTGGCATTTGAATTATGGTTATTTGAATTTCTGAAATCTGCATTTCAGAGCGGGTTTTAAAAGAAAAAAGGCATATGTGTGTTCATTTTGGAACAAAGGATGTCCTTTTATTAGTTCCTAGTAAAGTCTCCCTCAGTTACCAAGTAGTTGAATTAGACTCAGGTTTTCCCAAATTGATCGTATTCTGGCTATTTATTATTACCATCTAAAAGGGAAGGACTGAAAAGATCCAAAGGCGGTCAAATTGCCTGGGGAGATCATAGCTAGCTTAACAAGGGAGAGGAATGAAGAAATACAACAAGGAGAAAGATAAAGGGAGATGCAGAAGAGTCCAACAGCATCTAAAAATACATTCTAAACAGATACACATCTCTATGTCGGAAAAAGATTCATATTTTCTGCGAAGTGGTCCGGATGACAGAATATGCAATAATGAATCTCAGTTGACAGACTGCAGATATGTGTATGAAAGTGGAACCATCTAAAACGATAAAGGAACTGTGCAATTTTGTCAGTATTTTCTGAAGCAGAGAAAGCCAATTTAAACTCAAGCTCCATTTGCCCTCAAGTAACAAGTAAATTTAGCTATAGGTGAACAGATTTGTGTCAAATTAAGAGTTGTGTTGGGACAGAAGACCTGCTTGCTCCAAATTCACAGTTGCCCTGGCCCACCTATTGCCGGCCCACGTCCAGGTTCATGACAGGAACAGGTGGCCAAGAAGAGGGGCATGACAGCGGCGCCCTGCTGGCAGCGTGCGATGAGGCGAACTTGATGCTTATTGCACCTTGTCACACAGCCATAAATCTACTATCACTTCTCTTTTTGCTGAGACCGGTCTTTCCCGTGCATGGACCAGGCGTCCTTGAGGTCCATGTGTGGTACGACAAAGCTGGAGCACCACAAAAGGAGAGCATAGTTGGGAGTGATAGAATGATACAACAACAGATACTATGATAGGACAACAGATAGAATGACAGAACAGTAGAACGATAGAACGATACATAGATAGATAGATAGACACACAGATAGATAGATAGATAGATAGACAACGACAGAACAATAGAGAATGATAGAACGACAGAACGATAGAGAATGATAGAACGACAGAACGATAGAGAATGATAGAACGATAGAATGATAGATAGATAGATAGACAGACAGAACGATAGAGAATGATAGAATAATAGAATGATAGAACGATAGAACGATAGATAGATAGATAGATAGATAGACAGATAGAAAGAGAATGACAGAACAATAGACTGACAGACAGATATAGAAAGAAAGATAGATAGATAGATAGATAGATAGATAGATAGATAGATAGACAAACGACAGAACAATAGAGAATGATAGAACGACAGAACGATAGAGAATGCTAGAACGAACGATAGAACGATAGATAGATAGATAGATAGATAGATAGATAGATAGAACGATAGAGAATGATAGAATAATAGAATGATAGAACGATAGAACGATAGATAGATAGATAGACAGATAGATAGATAGAAAGAGAATGATAGAACAACAGACTGACAGACAGATATAGAGACAGACAGATAGACAGATAGATAGATAGATAGATAGATAGATAGAGAGATAGATAGATAGATAGATAGATAGATAGACAACGACAGAACGATAGAATGATAGATAGAACGATAGATAGATAGATAGATAGATAGAACAATAGATAATCCAAAATAATGTAAATATAAAAAAGAAGTGTATACTGCAATACACATTGTCACTTGAGCAAAATTCTGATATAAATGTTTGCTTACATCGTCCTCTGCTAATCACTGCTCTGCACATCTTGACACCTACAGAGATTTGTCCTGCCAGTTTGGTAGAGATATCTTGGCTTCTGTTAACTGTTATGGTGGGCAGAAGTCCGTAGCTGCTTAAGTAGTCCCTGTTACTGCTCCCTTGAGAGCAATTGGAGACTTTCGCCTGTGCCGCTGCTATAAAATATTTCCCGCTGAACTCTTCAACCTCACAGAGGGAAGTGTATTCCCGGGCCCTCGAGAGCGAGCCACGAGCGATTTTGTAAGCCGGTTATTTGAGGTTGTCCGTATGTTTTCACACAGGGATGGCCACTGAAAGCCAAGCGGAGGCACTCAAATCCCAGCGACAGACAAGACGTTCACGGATAACAATCAGGATGGATCCACCTTGGGTCAAAATGAAAACAGAAGCTGCACTCGTAAAGCTGGAAATTAGACGTGTCCGATGGAACTCCACAGGGGTTTCCTGGGGAACGTTCTGAAGGGCGTCAGAGCAGCGGGAAGAAATGCAGGAGGAAGATCAGAGCGAATGACAAAGGACAAGGACATACTGAAGAAGAGAGAGAGAGGAAGTATAGAAGAAGCCCAAGTGCATGTCTGGATAAGGAAATGGCCATCTTCCTTCTTCTTTCTAAGAAATATTCTAGATCATTTACATGTTAATGTTTTCTATAACAGTATCCTGTGACCACTCACCACAGGATCATTTGTTTCTACACTGAGTTTGTAGAAACAAATGGAAAATGTGTTGTACAAAGTTGTACAATGGGTCTTGAAAAAAAAAAAACATTAGAAGAATGAGAATGTCAATCATTGGTAAAAATCATTTTTGCAAATAAAATGGCTTACAGTATGACTACAAATGCATGTGTATTAGGAATAGCCAAGCTAGTACTCATTTAGTGCATATAAGCATAAAGAAAAGCCAAAATAACAAAAATTCTTTTGCCTGAAGTGTGGCATCATGATTATTTAGTATAGCGTATTAGTCAGTGAAAAAGAAGTACACTTGGCAGGAATCAGGGTGTATGGCATAGGGGATAATGACCTACAACTGGAACATCGCCCAGTGCTCTGTTCTGCTTCAGTGGTGGCATGGAGAGCATCACGAGCCTGGGGTTTACAGCACTTCAACACGTGCACACACACACACATACTCATGATACAATGGTTCAACTGGAACCTTACACTTCGTTGGACACGCTGCATCATGAAACTGACAAGGGCTAAAAACATGGTGTGTAGTGATATTGATCCAGACATGCCTGCACACACACTCTTCACACATCTCTTTAATAGCCTCTCTGCCCCCATCACACACATACACACTTGTGTGTCCTTTATTAATGTCAGCGGATACACTCTGCAGTGTAAACACCAACAAAGCTTGAACTTTTTGCTAGTTGCTGTGTGCTGGATGTGCCTGGGATCATCTACTAATGATGAGGTCACAGACACCAACAATATAAAAACTTCAGCTGGGAAACTTTGGCGTGGACAACTGAACACAACAGACCATTCAATGCTCAGACACTGCTCTCAGGAGATTTTAAGATGAAGATAAGAAATGTTTGAGCTCATACTGAGAATCTCATTTGAGATTCTTCTTTCCTAGTACTGCAAAGGAAAAAAAGAAAAGTAAGATTGTACTAAAATTAGACATCAAAAAATTAATATAACAGAAGGAGATTGAGACAGAAGCAAGGTTTTGGTTATTTGCCATCACATTAGCTAATTTTAGATTGTGACAGAACAAATAGGACAAAAGAAAAAAAAAGAGGCAGGCCTTTCATACCAGAGGCTATCTATCATTAAAAACCCTACTGGGTATAAAAATATCCCTGAGCAACAAAACTGTCATTGGTCCTGTAGGCTTGTCATTTATCAAACTCTGGCCAATTGTTGTGAGGCCAGGAGGGAAAATGGGAATTCTGGGAGACATTTATCCTGTTTTAGGGCAGGATGCTGTTTTTGTCTCTTTCTTTCTTCTTCCTATGGTTTGATGTTAGTGATTTCTCTTCACAGGTATCTAGAGTGAGAATCATAAACCCAAGGGAAAATATGACACCGGCAGAATGCACAGTATCCAATCTTTCAGCGGCTCTTGCATTTTCTAGCTTTAGAAAAGAACAATAGTAGCGGTCGAAGGCAATGACAGGAGCATTACATTCAAAAGTTTAATGGGTTACATTATTGTGTTACTTGTAAAAGACAGTAGACGGATTCAATGAGTAAATAACCTTATTTGCAGGGCTGGATAGTGGCTAATTTATGTAAAAGAGAGAATCTATTTGTCAAAAGTACATTTACAACTTTTCATTTACACTACCAGTCAAAAGTTTTTGGACAGTAAGATTTTTAATGGTTTTTTTTTTTTTTAATAAGTCTCTTCTGCTCACCAAGAGTGAACTTATTTGATTCAAAGTACAGCAAAAACAGTAAAATTCTGAAATATTTTTATTATTTAAAATAACTATTTTCTATTTGAATTTATTTTAAAATGTAATTTATTTCTGTGAATTCACAGCTGAATTTTTCTTTACTCAAGTCACATGATGCTTTAGAAATCATTCTAATATTCTGATTTGCTGCTCAAAATACTATTATTATTATCATTTTGAAAACAGCTGAGTGGGATTTTTATTTCAGATAAATTCTCATCTTTCTATTCATCAAAGAATACTGAAAAATGTACTCAACTGTTTTAAATATTGATAATGAGCTTAAAAAATGTTTCTTGAACAGCATATTGGAATGTTTTCTGAAGAATCGTGTGACACTGAAGATTAAAAAATTAAAAATGCTTACTGTTCAAAAATGTTTGACTGGTAGTGTAGCAGATGCTTTTATCCATAATATTTTACAAATAAAGAGCTTCACAAGCAATCTGTCAATAATAGTACTACACAAGTCGGTTAAAAAAAAAAAAAAACATTACTTATTTACTTACTTATACTTATTTGAAAATCCAACCCTAGTGTAATCAGGGTCAAAAATGTGGCTTGAAAAATTGTTTGCTACAAATATTGAAGAAAAAAAAGATTCAAAACCATTCAAAAGTGGCCAGTAAGATTTTCTTTTCAACAAGAATGCATAAATTGATCAAAATTGACAGTTAAGACATTTATAATAGTACTAAGGATTTCTATTTCAAATAAACACTGCATTTTTGTACTTTTTACTCCTCAAAGAATCCTCAAAAAATGTATCAAGGTTTACAAAAAGATATTAAGTAACACAACTGCTAATAATAATGAAAAATAACAACAACTGTTAATTTAAATTGTAATAATATTTCAGAACATTACAGTTTTTACCATATTTTTGATCAAATAAAGGCATTTTTGGTGAGCATAAGAGACTCCGACCCCAAACATTTGAATGGTAGTATTCAAGGAAATTATGTAAAATATCATTTCTAAAGGCTATTTGTTGCCAGTGCATTTTTTTCAATTCACCTACCACCTGACAAAATTCAATTCAAGAAGAAACTGTCTTGTTATTTCCAGCAGTTCATCTGAATACATAGCATAACTTGAAATGTTACCCAGCACTGATCTAAAGATGTGGAAACACATGATCTATATGTGCATCACAATGGAATCCACAAATGAAAAGCACAATTTAAATGTTTTCTCTCCTCTCTGGCACATTTCTGCATTTTTACTTTTGCTCTAGCTGATTCTTGAAGTGTGGCTTTTGGCTCTTATGATAAATTGCTCGTGATGTTCCTCATTTGTAAGTGGCTTTGGATAAGAGCGTCTGCTGAATGACTAAATGTAAATGATTTATGTGTGTACAGTGGATACCTGAAGCCTAATCGTGAGATACATTTCCTCCCGCCATCCATCTTGCTCCTGCCATTTCCCTTCAAAAACTTAAATCTCGAGGCTTGATGCAAAATTTCCACCATCACATAATTAAAACAGCTTTCAGGGGTCAATACAGGTGTCTTCAGAGCTGAAGGGAAAACAGCGGGCGGCTGTCCAAAGGTAATATTTAGTGTGCATTAGCCTGTCCAGATGATTTCCAACAAACACATGCATGATGGCACACAGATTCACTGTTAGATATAAAACCACAAACATTTGAAATTTAAGCGTAATATAACTCATGCAAGACAGCGTGCTATGTGTAGTTAACACTGGGCCTTGTGCACTAATCCATAAGTGATCAAATCATGACTATAATTAGCTAACGGCTCCAGCAGGCATCTCTCATGAAGAATGCATGTAACCACAGCTCTAATGACATTCTGTCAGGGAGCTTGGAGGAACGGAGACTGAGAGAAGGTGCAAGACACACTCACGCATTGAGATAAATCACCTGTCTGCCTTAAACAAATGCACACGTGTAATAAATATCAATATTGCAGATTTATGTTCTTCAGACATAATTAGATCTTGAACAGTGATGTAATTCTCAGCAAACACATATTATTTTGTTCTTTACTGACTCTTGAGGATGAAAGCACTTTCATTTTCTCTCTTCTCCTCGCATAAACACAAATACACATATAATCTGTGATTAAATTTAGGAGCAAAGTGGTCTGAATGCAGTTGTAATCTAAACAACATTTTGATGTGTTCAATTGTTGAAATTGTTAAAAATCAAATGAATAACAGAGAGACAGTTTTGTTATTATTAGTGCCTTGGCAACTCACTAAGAGAAAATATAACAAACATATCTGAACTTAAACTAAAATTAAAATTTAGTTAGAAAACTCAACACATTAAAAACCGAGCTGTACTACTTTTTTTCTACTTGAGTATGTATTTTTATTTAGAAATACATCAAACCGCAGAACTCAAATGTACTGCGAATGCCATTTCATGTTGACATGATTTGCAGACCACTGTAACTTGAACTCGGAGGAACAGGCAATAAAGACCACGGACAAAAAGATGTACTTCTCTCGCTCTTATCAAACATTTTTGTCTCTCAGGTTAGCCAGACACACTCTCAGACTCATCCTTTTCAACACTTAGGAGATTTGAGGATTGGTTTGACAGGGGAAGTCGAAAAAAAAAAAAAAAACCAAGGGACAGCCAGCCAGCCCTTAGCGAAAAGGTGTGGTGGTATTATAAAAAACACCTTTTCCACATCCCCTGGATTTGACATGGTGGAGATAGAAGTAATAAGCACTCACCTACTCCCTCTCTCTCTCTCTCTTTCTCTCTCTCTCCATCACTATAACCATCAGAGCGGGAATGAGAAAGAGAAAAGAGAGGAATTCGGTTGTATTTGTAAAAAAAGTAGGTCAAATGACACTTTATCTTTGATAGAGGGAAGGAAAGAGAATGGAAGTGATAGGAAAGTACTGACAGACCACATGTGACTGGGTAGAAAGTCTTGAGGACCAATGAAAAGGCTTCTTACAGTAGATGCACTGCACTTATTTCCCTTAAAAACCCACACGGGTCTCAATTTTCTAAAATCAAAGGAAACTGAAAATAACGACTGTTTCTAGACCAACTTTTCTTGTGCAAAACCAAAACCGTGTTAGAGAGGATTTTGCAAAATCCTTGGTTATGCTCAGATTTTTCACTTTTAATGCAGTATTTGAAGTATGGGGCACCATAGCAGTCCATTGTATTGAGAAAAATCCTGAAATGTTTTCCTCGAAAAACATAATTTCTTTACGACTAAAGAAAGAGAGACATGAACATCTTGGATGACAAGAGGATGAGTACATTATCTGTAAATTGTTGTTCTGGAAAATAAAGAATGTTTATTTTTAAGAATGTAATATGATGCATTTTTGAGTGTAACAGGATATTTAATTCAATAAATACATGTAGAACAGAGATTGAATTTTTTGACTGATCAGCTCATAAAATGAGGGGAGGGGTTGAGAAATACAGTAGGGTTCTTTAATGACATCAGCAAAAAGTAAGCTGTGCAACAAGTTATTATATTTTGATTAGAAACACTGGAAAATATTACACCAAGACAGGCTAAAAACTGCAGTGGAGCAAATACATGAGTGTTGGTTGTTTAAATGTGTGCTAAACCCCAAAGAGAAGTGTTCATTTAAGATCTAAGACATACGGAATGAGTCAGTTTCTGCGAAATATCAAAGATGACATCTCAGTCTTTCCCCGAAGGCTGCAAGCCTCCCAAACGCAGGCATTCCTGAGAAACGAGAATGATTCAAAGCACGCAGAGGCAGTTGACCTTACGCTAACACAATACAACAAATGTGGGAAATAGAGAGAGAGACTGAGAGATAGAGAGAGGTAAGAAAAAAACAGGAGGGAAAAGCAGATGCATAATTGTCCCCAAGGTAGCAGCAAAAGTGAAATCTGTTGTTAGTTTGGCAAAAGAAAAGGTCAGTGCTTTCAGAGGGCCTATTCAATATCGCACATACGCCCAAGCCTGGTGGTTTTGGACGGCCACTCTTGAATCAAGCTTTCAGATGAGCCCTCATTGTTCCCTGAGGGTTGGAGAGAAACGCTCCGTCAACAAAGGCCACGCCGGGGTCTGATTGCGAGGAGGACAAAAAGAGCATTCAGCCAGAACCACCATATTATATCAGCTGATAAGCAATGGTTACAGTCTAAATGCACACATGTGAACCAGCACACAGAGAAGAAGATAACAGGGCTGGCTAACAAAATGGTAAAGCAGGACAAAGGCTTACGATAAATGACTTGTAGCAAATAAGCAAGCCCTATAGAATGAGATTTGTGTTCTGTGTTGTGATATACGATGCTACTGCTAGGCTTAAAAACCAGCTAGCAGAAAAAAGCCCACAAAGTAGAGATCTAAGGGCAAAATAAATGCTCCTTTTTGCTGGACACACTATTTCTGTGCTTTGAACTCCCATAATGAAGTTGTAATACTATCGGCAAGTCTTTCTAAAAGGAGTTTTGAGAAAAATGAGACTGGAGGGTGTCCCTTTCTCTGGCAAAGCATCTGCCGAGTTCGATTGTTTTGTTTGGTCCTCCTAGCTTTCTGTACTACAAGCTCAACTACTCTAGTACACACTCGCACACACAATTTGCACATAATAGGCACTTAAAAGCCTTGTGGCCGTTCTATAATGAATAGTCATTAAGCATTACGTTGCATGAGGCAGTAAGCGAGACATAACAACAGGTGCAGAACAGGAACAGCCTAATATGCTTAGCAAACATTAAGTATATCTGATGAGATGAGGTTGCTCTGAATCCCAGAATAAATGGCCGTATATCAGTTGAATTCTACATTAATGCACCATTTTGGCTTTCAGCTAATGAATTACAATAATTGTTTTTATATATATGTATTTTTTTAAGTTGTTCGTACACAAAATACACTGTCCAGATGATGCTTCCTTTCATAGACGTAATAGCAAATATATATATATATATATATACACATACTATAACAGCATTATATTTTACCCCAAATTAAAAATAATAAAATTTAAATTAAGAAAATGTTATTAAAAGAAAAAATCTTTTAGAATTTTTTTGTTGAATTTTTTATAACAGTTAAGATTTTGACATTTATTATTATTATTATTATTATTTTATTAAATCACATAATGTAAAATTAAAATGTTAAATTTCCCTTCCAATTTCATATTACTGCTATGTGTCCAGACAATTTTCATTAGTGTAATACAGTGATATTTTACTGTATCAAAGTAAAGAATTGTTTTTTAATAAATCTGCATAAGGGCATCACAATGAATACTTCCGTGAATTATAAACACTTAATACTTTAAATTTTTTTATTTTTTATTTTTAGAATTACAGTAACAACAATTCAGTTAGGAAATAAAATCAATAATATCATGACAATAATAAAAATGTAACATTAATTGTTCTAAAAATATTCATTTATTTTTTGGTTTTTGTCATAAATTATGACCCAGAAAGTTTTGTGAGTTTTAACTAGGACTGCACCATTTGGGAAAAAATTAACTGCAATTTTTTTGGTTAAAAAATGTGATTATGATTTATAATGCAATTTTTAAGAAAATTAAATTACATTAATAAAAAAAGGTTTGTTTTGTTTGATTGTAGGACTACACACTTTGTCCAAAAATGTAAAATGCTTATATATCAATATGACTAATAATAATTAATATGATTATTATGATGATGATGATTTATTTTAAAAATAAAATAAGAAGTATTACATTTGTAATAACACAATTACACTATAAAATACAAAACATAGTAACATAATAAATAAATAATATGACATGAAAATAATGTCAATGTAATCTTAATGGTTCTAAAAATGACATAATTTAACCTTGATTTTTGGGGTTATACATATGACCCAGACATGTCACAATATCAGGGATGCAAGATCATCATAGGTACTGTAGCTAAATGTCAGTCTTAGCAAAGTACATATTGGTCTAAAAACCATCTGAATAATGGCAGTAGCTGCCTAACACTTCCTAAGACCACCGATATGGCCTTTGCCAGATACTGGACCCAAACTTTGTTGGCAGACAGGCTGAGGTAACGTCGCTTTAGCTCAAGGATCAGTATAGATCTGCCGGGTTCAACTGTTCAGAGTCGAAGCTCTCTTGCGGTATTTAATTTCAGCTGTAAAGTGGCTCTCTCATCGCCCGGAGCTCTGCTGTCTGCTTCACAATCTGTGGAAGGAGACAGTAGAACATCTCTGCTCTCTCTCATTCTCTCTCCGTCTCTCTCGTTTTTACTCCCGCTCTCATTAAGCATGCCTCGCAGTGCCTCATATGTCACCCTGCATTTATTAAGTCACCATCAAATTAATTATGCCCTTCTCTCTGCCAGCCCAATGTAATCTTTCTGGTCACATTATTTCAGATTAAACTATTCCAGTGAAGAAATGGCTCCCATGAATGAAATTTGGTGGAACATAAGGTGCATTGTCTCATAAAATCATTTCAAACAGATGTAATGTGAAGAGAGTTAACTGATTTGCTGAGGACAATTTGCTGAATTGTGATAGTATGCTTATGAACACGAAGCGAAAAATCCAAACAGATGTTTGGAAGAGAGATTTAAAGAGACAGTTCACCCAAAAAACTAAACTCTCAAGTCTTCCAAACATGTATGATTTTACTTCTTCTGCTGAACAGAAAAGATGATATTTTGAAGAATGTGGGTAACCAAACAGTTTATGGCTTCTACAGAATGGAAAAAATACTATAGAAGTCAATGGGGACCACTAAAATTCTTCAAAACATCTTTTCTGTTCAGCAGAAGAAAGAAATTCATACAGGTTTAGAACAACTTGAAAGTAAGTAAATGACAACAAAGTTTTCATTTTTGAGCTTTTAGGTAATTTATACGCCAGTGCACTCCTAAAAACAACCTACTTTTCTATTTATCAAATGTATATATTAATAAAAACATTCTGAAATAAAAAATAAACACCTGGAAGTCAATCACGGTGCAATATTTCTAAAACAAAGACAAACACAAAAACTTTAATAATATACTATTTTTCATTTGTTACTTTTTAGTAAAAATTCAATAATGCTGTGCTACTTTTAAAAGTAACATTCCACGGTATTTGCATAGAAAAACCTCAAACTGTCAATGGTAGATGTGTGTGATTCATCACCCATGTGTGCAGTACTCCAAATTAGCAAGCCACTGTTTTCACTTAATTACAATGCAGAATATTTTCCTTTGTTTATTTTAAAACACTCATCACCAATAATGAACAACAATTCCCAATCTCTGTGATTAGATCTACTTTGCATCATCTTGATAAATGTTAATGATGTGTATAGCAATTTTAATATCTTGGTTAACAAATGCATATCTAAAACTGTAGTCCAAAAGGGAAACAGATTTATAGACCTATCTGCACTCTCAAAGGATCTGCATTCAGGTCATTCTGATTGCAAACCTTTAATTGTCTGATATGAACTTCAGTGTTCCCACAAGTTTTGGCCAAGGATGCACGATATTATCTGAACCATATCAGAATCGGCCGATAATGGCATATACTTAAATGTAAGTATTGGCATCGGCCCGATATGAAAAATTAAGCTGCTATGTTGTTATTTTCAAAGCGTCAATGCATTGTCTTAATAAAAGAACTTCATTATTGTTTATTGAATTCTAACAAACAAGTTATTGTTAAAAACTAACCCAAATTTAAAAGTAATTTGCTTAGAATGTCCGCACAGGTGTCAGGACTATGGACTTGTTTTACCTTTGTCTTGGTTCCTGGTTTCCTTTTATGGTCATGTTTCCTGTTCTTGTTTGGTTGATTGTTTGATTCCATGCACCTGTTCTTTTATTATCCTGTGTATATTAGTTCCTGTTTATTTCTTGGTTCTTTGTCCTGTCTACGTCGTGTTTAGAGGTCGTTTTCTCCCTTTCTGCCTATTTGGATTTATTAAAACTCTGTTTATTTCACTCCCTGGCTCCTCAGTATTCCTTCATTCTCCTCACCTCAACAACCTGTGACAACAGGAGAGACTTGGTGTTGTTTCCAAACAAAAGGAAATATACCGGCATTGTCTATCACCAAAAATGCGTTGAAAAATGTCAGCATATCAGATATTCAATATTGTGTATCTGTAGTTTTGACCAATTAATTTATTTATTTAAAGGACAATTTCTAGACAACTAAATATGTTACTAAAATGGTTGGTTTTCCACAACATTTCTATGACTTTTCCATTTTGAGTAACTTTTATATCTCTGAAATAAATATCCGGGTTCCCACATGATTAATAAATAGGTTTTTGATTAATAAAGGATTTTAACCACAAATTTTAATCATTTGTAAAAGGTTGCATTTACAAAAAGAGCATAAATGGAAAATTCTATACTGATTACACATTTTCTGTATTTTAGCACATTAATATGTTTAGGTGAGACACTGCAGGTGAATAGGGTAAAAATATTAACAACATGTTTTTTTTTGAAGAATAAATTATATATGAACAACCTATGTAAAAACCTTTAGTATATAGACAGGGACAAAATGTAAACTTTGGTGTGTGTAAGTGCTACTGAAGTTGAGAATTATGGCTCAGTATAGGAATAAAACCTATTCTGAGAAATTACCTCTAAAAACATGTACTGTAATTGAGATCTATCGACACAAATAGATGAAGTGCTATAAAATAAACACTTAACAGTGGATGTTTTCTTTCTACTTGCCCAAAAAGCCCAAAATCTTAAACTTGACAGGTGTATGAAAAATCTGTGTTTTTGCCTGCAGTGTCTCCCCTCCCTCATAGAATATTATATAATATTAAATATATATATATATAATTTGACATCAATTATATTCATTTTCTAGACCTATAAACCAGTGTTTTAAAAATGACAGGCTTTCCAGTATATTCTTCTTTAAATATGCTGCCCTATGTAGACATAGACATTATTGTCTGCAGAACTCCCATACAACATCTTCATCCATTGTAAATGTTCCTCAGCTTTATATAAGAATTGAAAGACCTATGTGATGCATTATGGTATGATTAGCAGTTTCTTGCAATCCTGACATACCTTGCAATGCGTGCTATTCTCAAAGCATGATCAAGGCCTCTGATTTGTTCTTTCTAATCAGTGCTGCATAAAGCTTATACCTGCCATGAAGAAAGTACCAACTCTCTGCGTTTTTCTCTGGGGCAACATTGCTTCTGACAGCAATGGCTTTTAAATGCTCTGCCGGTCGAACAATGGCATTGACTTATGGTTATCCATCCCTGTTTCCTCTATGTGAACAAGGGAAAAGGCGACCACACAACCACGCACCGTTCAAGGTCATCACCAGACAACAAACTTCTAGCCTCCGTTAAGAGTGATGGATAACACAAACTCTTTCATCCCGACACAGAAATGATCAGAAAATTGTATTATCTGAGCACAGAGATAAAAGGATTACTAAACAGAGGAGATGAGAATGCGAGCGATATGGGGACTATAAAAAATGGACATATCGAGGGATAAGGAGAGGATGGATAAAACTAAGCATTTCACTTTCTGAGGTGCTGTAGGAGGAGAAAAGACACTGCGGGTTTCTGACAAGCGATCACAGGGCCTTCAAGTCTGTACGTCTGTCAAATTCAACAGCAGACACACACACACAAACTTTTAATGCTGCAATGGTTTTAAGCCACACAGAATCTAATGCAAAGAGAATTTAGGCTCCCAAGCTTCAAAAAACTCAAGGGTGAACAGGTCTATTCATTATATCAAAATGAAATTAAATAATAACCTAATTTTAAAGCACTAATGCAATCACATCATAAGAAATCAGGTCTAGACCTAAAAACTGAATCTATTACAACTATACAGCAAAAACACCTGACAAAAACTGTCATCATAAACCCAAAACATTGGCATATGTGACCCTGGATCACAAAACCAATCTTAAGTAGCACGGGTATATTTGTAGCAATAGCCAAAAATACACTGTATGGGTCAAAATGATTTATTTTTCTTTTATGCCAAAAATCATTAGGATATTAAGTAAAGATCATGTTCCATGAGGATATTTTGTAAATTTCCTATATCAAAACTTAATTTTTGATTAGTAATATGCATCGCTAAGAACTTCATTTGGACAACTTTAAAGGTGATTTCAGATCATGTATAAATCTCAATTTCACAAAATTGATCCTTATGACTGGTTTTGTGGTCCAGGGTCACATATGACCGTCTACTGATGTCAACAGTCAAATTCTGCTGTAAAGAAGCATTATTTAGCTTCATTATTCAGCTCAAGTCAGTTTACACTCTTAAAAATAAAGGTGCTTTAAAAGGTTCTTCACAGCGATACAAGAACCATTTTTGGTTCCACAAAGAACCATTCAGTCAAAAGAACCATCTTATAATCTGAAGAACATTCTTTCGTTAAAAAGAACCTTTTGTGAAACAGAAAAGTTCTTCAGATGTTAAAGGTTCTTTATGGAACCATTTAGACAAAAAAAGTTTCTTCTATGGAATCGTAAAGCATCTTTATTTTTAAGAGTGTAGTGTTGAAAAGCTGTGTAAAAAGTTAAAAAATGACAAAACAATTATTCATTTTAGCTATAAGTAGCTCTAATAGTGTCATTATTCAGTTCGAGTCAGTGTCATTAGTCATATCTTTGTTCACCCAATGCCTATTAGGTGATCATAAACTTGGCCTAACCACTCATGAAGATGGAAAAACATCATTAAAAACAAAATTTTTATGTATTTACTTCTAAAAAAATGACAATAATATTATAAGTAGACATAAGGGAGGCAATTTAAATAATAAAAATGCATAATATAACCTATTTAAATCCTAAACACGCTTCGATGAAGACGTGAACGAGCAAGTCAACGAAGCAGACGTGGACAAAAAAACATTCTGTTTTCCCGCCGAGAACAGATGCATGTTTTTGTCCTGTTAATCACAAGCTCCGATTCCTGACCCGAGCCGCTCGGCAGCAGTCTGTCCCGCCGTGTGTGCGTGCGTCTGTAAGTGTGAATGCATCACTGGGAGTGTGTTCATCGAGGCATGTAAACCAGAGCAGAGACATGTAAGTCAGCAGAGGGCCCGAGCGAGGCTTTAATGAAAGCAGCGTGTCAGCGGAAGGTGTGATGAATTCGAGAGACATGGGAGGGGGAGACCGAGAAAGGAGAGGGAAGAACAAGCAAGAGGGAAGACAGAGGCAGAGGGAGAAGGGAAGAGCGGAGGGCTCTTAGCAGTCGGGTCCCCAGTGTGGGAGCGTGATTCCGGCAGCTCGCGGCAGGAGACTCTTAGAGGCTGTAGCTTTGCTTTATTGGAGCCTGGAAATCAGTAAACAAGACTGATGTGTGTTGGGATAGGATGCTAAACCCACTACCACACTCTCCATCATCACTTTCTATCTGTCTTTTTCTGTCTATCGCTTTCAATTTCTGTCTATTGTCTCTTTTGGTCTGTCAATCTTTCTAAGTCATTCGTGGCGGTACGCTGCTGGATAGCCAACTTCCTTCATTCTCTATATCTGTCTCTGAGTAGCATTTTAACCATTATTTTAGCCATTTTTATCACTCTGAAATGGCAGAATGTCACTAAACTCTTAAACAAGCTTGTTATACCATTACTTCCAGCAAAATCTTGCGAGTAGGGCTGCACGATTTGTGGACAATATCTAATTGCTAATTTTCTGAAAAAAAAAAATTCACATGAAATGAAAAATACAATTTAAAAAAACTTTTGATTTGCTGTGCTGGTGATAATAATAATACTAATAATACTAATAATAATTATTTATTTTAATGTGTAATATAACTATTACTTTTTTTATTACTAATATTTTTTCATAATGAATTATTATTATTATTATTATTATTATTATTGTAATAAGTATTTATTTTAATGTGTAATATGACTATAATACTTCTTATTCTGTTCAATTGTGCTGCTGCTACTACTACTACTACTAATAATAATAATAATGAATTATTATTATTATTATTATTATTGCTATTGTTATTATTATTATTATTTTATAGCCATAATAAAATGTAATAATTTCAAATTTCGTGTCAAATTTCACGGCCCAACAAACCAGCACACCAAATCTGTATTATTATTATAGTAATATTTTGATGTGTAATATTACTTTAATAATACTTATTTTGTTAAATTATGCTACTATATAAATAATGGTGACTACTACTAGTAGTAGTACTACTACTACTACTACTACTAATAATAATAATAATATTAATAATAATAAAAATGAAATATTTTTTATAATAATAATAATTAATTATTATTATTATTATTCATTAAAAAACATTAATAATAAAACATTACATATATTATATTATTAAAAATAAAAAGTATTAATCTTAAAAAAAATGTGTCCTACATCAATAATAATAATAATTATTATTATTAGTATTATTATTATTGTTGTTGTTGTTATAATAATAATTATTATTATTAATATTATTGTTGTTGTTGTAATAAGTATTTATTTTAATGTGTAATATTACTATAATAATATTCCTTATTTTGTTCAATTATGCTGCTACTACTACTACTACTAATAAGGAATTATTATTATTATAATTATTATTATTGTAATAATTATTTGTTTTAATATGTAATATTACTATAATAATACTTATTTTGTTTAATTGTGCTGCTACTACTACTACTACTACTAATAATAATAATACTGAATTTTTATTTATTTATTTATTTATTTTATTTAATAATAATAATAATAATAATAATTTTTTGTCAAATTTTGCTGCCCAGCACACCAGCACATCAAATCTGGAGCTTTTTATTATTATTCTTATTATAGTAATATTTTGATGTGTAATATTACTATAATAATACTTCTTATTTTTACAATTATGCTACTACTACTACTACTACTACTAATTAAAAATAATAATATTAATTAAATATTTGTATTACAATAATAATAATAATAATAATAATAATAATATTAATAACATAATAACAGTTAACATTAATAACAGTAATTAAACATTACATATATTATATTATTGAAAAAATATTAAACTTTTTTTTTTTTTTTTTTAAAAAGCTGTGTATTAAAAAAAAAAAGTCTGCAGCATGCATATTTATAGCCAACTAAACTAAGGCACTAAATGCAAGCTCTCTCTAATAAATCTTACAGAAGATTTGTTTTAGCAAATCTGTTCACATGGACAGTTCATTTAAATGCACCAGTTCATTAAAACAGTAAATTACATAATTATATCAATTATATAATAATATCAATTATATAAATGACGTGTTCTCTAGTTATATTAGGGTTATTTTGTGAACAAATCTGTTCAAATCTTTCATCTTAATTAGGACTCTCATTGTTTTTGTGTTAGAAAAATCCTGCTCTGATTGCAGTGAAAAATATATGAATTCATTACCTTGTAGTGCAACATGCCTGTAGTTTAACTACTCAAAATTATGAGCACCTTGAAGCTTTCCCCAACACTGGTTTTTATACGTGTCTATATGATTAAGTGCATGTGTAAGTGGGTGTACGCAAGTGCTTGCCTGAAGCTCCTTCCCTGTCAATTTCTTTTCAATTGCAACCTTTTCTGCCCCACTTTCTAATCTTAGAGGAAAGAAATCAGACACACAATCAAGCACTGCTGCCCATGAGGGCCCTCAAATCATCACGAAGAACAAAAAAAGACGAAAACGCAAAAATGAAAGGCTAAAAATGCCATTTACCCTCGTCAACCATCTGTAACGTGCACATTTACGCAATACTGCCCTGACAACCTATAATTCACGACTCAATTACCATTCCTAAAAGTGCACAGTATGCACAGGGACTTTGGACACCCAAGTGGACGCCTGCACAAAATCATTTGTCATGATTAAATGACAGCTCTTTTGATTGGCTCTGATTTGTTGACAGCTCCGGCCAATCAGAGGAGAGAAATAGTCTGACAAGAAACAGAGGAACAGAGGGAGAGAAACAGTGCAAGAACACTAAAATTAGGCCAAGAGCTTTCATCTGTCCATCAAAGACAGTGTAAAGACATGTTAAAAAAAAAATCAACAGCCTCCTTGAGTTCATTAGGTCCATAAAGATTTCAGAAAGTTTATACACACTGCTATAAACCCAAATTCTAAGCCATTGTCACGGGGGCGGAGCAAAGCGACAGACACAGTGGGCGTGACGTCAGGCCTCGGAGAGGTTTTTATTAAACAATAAAACAAAGTGTCCAAAAAGGGGAAAAAGTGTCCAAAATAAACGGGGGATCTGGTGTCCTCGACGTGAGGGGATTCCGTGAAGGAGGGGCAGTGTTCAGAAGGGAAGGGTCCAGGTAAGGGGCGGAGTCCGGTGGCCGCACTTGCTCCCCGCTGGGGTCCGCGGCAACGTGGCGGGTAGCGGCTTCCTTTAGCGGCTTCATCCCTTCCTAGCGGCGGCACTTCCTCTGGCGGGTGAGAAGGCCCGGCATCCTGGCCCGCAGCCATGTCCGTGCGGCTCGCACTCGGACCCACGGATCCGGCAGCTCGTCCATCACATCGGCGGCGCTCGTTCCTTAACGCACCCTTCCTGGACCCACGAGGACACCAGCGTGCATGCACGGGGAAGAGACCGGTCTCCTGAGGAGAGGCGCGCTCGGCATTTTAACAGCGGCGGTGATGAGGCTTCATTCACATCAGGTGTGCCTCATCACACGCCGCCAGACCTGGATGTTTCGGCGCCCCTCCTCCTCCCACACGCCCACTCCCGTCGGGAGCCTGGTGAAGGGCGGCGATTACCGACGGGGTGCAGCTGACAATAAGGGGGGAGGCAGTCGACTCGTCACACCATGTAAAAAGATACTTAGTTTTTCCTTCAAAAAACAAACCAGTGACCCTAAATCTCAGAGTCTAAAAATACCCAGGCAGAGCTGTCTAAATCTTACATTTAAAGGAATAGTTCAAACATGAAAATTTGCTGAAAATGTACTCACCCTAAGGCCATCCAAGATGTAGATGAGTTTGTTTGGCGAAATTTAGCATTACATCACTTGCTCACCAATAGATCCTCTGCAGTGAATGGGTGCCGTCAGAATGAGAGTCCAAACAGCTGATAAAAACATCACAATAATCCACAAGTAATCCACACCACTCAAGTCCTCCAATTTACATCTTGTGAACCTAAAAGCTTCATCTTCTAAAAGTTGCTGTTTTAAACATTTTTAGACATTATTTGACATTAATTGAGTCGTGTGGATTATTGTGATGTTTTTATCAGCTGTTTGGACTCTCATTCTGACGGCACCCATTCACTGCAGAGGATCCAATGGTGAGCAAGTCATGAAATGATCTGGGATGGCCTGATTTTTGTGTCATTTAATTAAACCTGTATGTTTTTCCTTTCTACCTTGAAATACAAAAGCAGAGGTCCAAAAAACATATTAATACTATCCTACACAGAACATTTTTACCACTCCCAGAACCTTTTATTCAGCGTTTCTCAAATCACCTGTGTGCATTACTCCCTAAAATCAGATGTTTTTGGCAACAAAGCCACTACTGAGTTTGACTACATGAAATAACTAACTGAAAGTACCGGCTCACATTCCCTCACTTAGCATTTTGAAGTGTGGCATCGGCAGGATGATTGGTCTCCTCTCGGAGTGCAATAAGAGCGTGTGCACCTGGCCACAACATCTCATTCACAGATGTATTTTCCCTGGAGAAGCTTGTCTCTGAAGCCCACAGAGAGCGGCGGTAATGAGAGGAATGGATTGTATTGATGCTAGTGACCCGCGGTCCACGGAGGAATAAAACGAAACAGTGGCGACTGACAGGCTTCATTACACATCCTGTAAGAACGCATTAAGGTGCCCTCATCCCCACCTGAGTCGCCTTTCTCTCTATATATGTTAAACTTGATCGGCCCGTATAGAGAAAACAAAACATAAATGTGACTTCCTTATTATTACAATTGATCCTCCTAAGCAGCAGGGTTTTTTTTTTTTTTTGGCTCTATACTATTACTGTACATCAACAATTATCTCATTTTTGTCCATTTTTATTTATCCTAAGAGGCATTTTAGAAGATTATTATATTTACTACTATTAATTATAATATATTATGAATTATATAATATTATATATTTTGATAATGATCTTTCTCAATTCCATCAAAATAAACTTTTTTCTATATAACCTGTTACCTACTAAGGCTGTTATATTATATTATATCATATTATATTATATTATATTATATAAATTTTGTTTTAGTATTATTTTAATTATAATCATTCTCAATTCCATCAAAATGTAAAAGTTTTTAGTTCTATAATATAATACAATATAATATAAATACATGTATTATATGCATTGTATTATATTATATTATAGTATAGTATAGCATATTATTATACATTTTATATATATTATTATTTTAATAACAATCATTCTCAATTCCATCAAAATAAAGCTTTTTTTCTATATAAGTTGTTACCTTCTAAAGCTGTTCTAAAATTAATTTATATTATATTATATTATATTATAGTATTGTATAATATAGTATAGTATAGTATAGTATATTATTATACATCTTATTTTTATTATTATTTTAATAATAATCATTCTCAGTTCCATCATGATGGAATATGGGCCGCTCTACACCGGCAGGAGTCTGAATAACACTTATTACGCATAGAAGCACACTTCAAAAAACCCTAACTGAGAACTCCATTAGGTCTCCTGAGCTATGAAAGAGCAACCTCTGAGCAATACAATTTTCCTGTGGGTACACTCTTCAATTGCTCCTTTTCATCAGGTCTTTTGCATCCTGGGTATAATTCACCAAACACTGTATTAAGTGCCACCTACAATCAGAGAGGAGAGACTGATATCGGTGCGTCTCCACGGGGTTTAATGACGGAAGGATCATGCCGCGGCCCAATTTCCTCCCCTGATTAGACAATCAGATCCTGATGACATCAACATGCGCAGATGGTGCTTCTTCAGCCGTTTATTTATTAATGAGTGCTTGTGTATTTTTATCAGATGGGGCCTGATGCTAGTGCCCCCAATAGAGAAAAATTACTAGACTTTGATGTTTTCAGATGGATTTTGTTTGATGCTGTTGACGACCCCGTTTCCTTAAAACAGTGCATCTCAACTGGCTTTGCTTCAGGACCCAGATTTTACTTTGGGCATCAAGTGTCCTAATCAGGAATCATTCAATAAAGCATCATAAAGTGTGTAAATCTGTGTTTTTGTCTAAATCAAGTAAGACTATGAGCAATAATAGGATCCAACCATTGAGAAATTTAATTGGTTTGAAATAAATAAATATATATGTATATGTTTGGGGAGTTTTGTTTTTTGTTTTAAAGCAAAAAATATTCTTCTGAACCGCAACAGAGCATATTTTTGGGTCACAACCCACCAGCTGAAAACCACTGCTTTTCAAAAACAACCATCATCTTCTGAAAACCACCATCCAATTCTGGGCAAGGTGCTTTCACCACAGCAATCCTAAACTTCTTTAGTGGCTTAAAAGGAGCACACTACCCTCCAAAATTGTCATTTATAAGGATGTAGCGTCCTTCCAATAGAGTGTCTCGAGGTCGGACTGCTTTGGTGTCAGATATAGTGTGTAGGGAGCAAATGGGGTTAAATAAGCTGGCGGGGAGAGACGCAGTTGTGTAGCTGACTCTATTGTCTTTAAGGGTGCTGTGAGACAGAGGTTGTTGAGCGCTGCAGGAGACGGCTGAGTGAGAGTGACAGCGAACTTGATTGCCATTTGTCTCGCTGTGAACAACTGCCGCGCTTCCGAGAGAGAAGGGCTGAGAGAGAAAGAGATAGACTTCGAGACAGACGGGAGGCCAGAGTGCCTTCTCCATATAACAAGAGGCCGACAGAGAGAAGAATGAATGAGAATGAATGAAAGAGCATGAACAAAATGAAGGAGAGACTGAGATATGACTGAAGAAAATGGATCTTGGGAATGGCTGAAAGAAAGTAGCTGGAAAAGGAACTGATCACCCAAAAAATTAAAATTCACTTATTTTCTCAGCCTTCTGTTGTTTCACACCTATATAATGTTTGTTTTTTCATACAACATCAACTGACTATCTGTTAAGTACGTTTTAGTGCCACGTTAAAAAATGTAAAAAAATATATATATATGTATCTAAGATTATGAGATTAAATTCATAATATTTTGAGAATAAAATCGAAATTACGAGAACAAAGTCGAAATATGACGAGAATAAAGTCTAAATATTTTGAGAATAAAGTCGAAATTTCGAGAATGAAGTTAAAATGTTTCAAGAATAAAATTGAAATGCTTTGGGAATAAAGTCAAAATTACGAGAATAAAGTTGAGATGTTTTTGAGAATAAAAAAGAAATGTTTCTAGAATTTAAGTCGTAGAAATTAAAGTTACAATATTTTGAGAGTATAGCCTATATTAAGCCTGCAAATGGCCTGGATTGAGAGCCCCGGGAAAAGTTGCAAGTTTGTTTATTGCAAAATATATAAGTATTATTCTCTGATTGGTGGATATTTGTATGCAGGGTAATGGAATCATGGGTAATGTAGTTCTTCCACTAGGAATTCCTTCGTTAAACAGTTATTTAAGTTGAAATAATGCTGACTGACAGCTTCAATACAAGTTATATATAAGATTAACAACCTCGCAGTTCACAGCAGGTCTGTCTTTAAAGGTTTTTAAGATATTATTAAAAATCAATTCCCCTTAGAACAAAATGAATGGGATTCTTACTTCCAGGACCCGACTGCTGCACATTATAGTGCACTTTAAAGGTGTTTTATGTCTGTTTGGAGACATGCTCCATAGACAAAATAATTCTACACAAGTCTGGAATGACAATAATGACAGAATTTACATTTTTGGGTGAACTACTCCTTTAAAAATTCCTCAGAAGACGAGAAAGAAAACACGAAAGAGTGAGGCATGGAGGTGTATCCCGTACCTGTGGGAACGGCCGCATCCATGGAGGGTCTCTCCCAGGTGTTGACTTGCTCCCAGGCGAAGCCATTAGTCCCCAACGCCACGCTGTAGCCGCAATTACTGTAGTGCTCTTCAAACGAACAGCTGCCTACAGAACACACACAAGAGAGAAGAGGGGAAGATGGCATATGTCAACATGATTAAGCCACGGAGTGCCATCATTACTTCATCTTCGCTAAAAACATGATTTTCCACCGCATTAAGCTTTATGCTAGCCGGGAGCTAAGGATTAGAAAGCCAGGATGAAATAGCACTAATTAAATGTACTCGTTTTAACACATCTTCTTGTATCGTAGCTTTGAGAGGGGGTTTATTTAAGCAGTAAGGTGCATGAGGGCGTGCTGTATTGTGAATACAGACATGACTAAACGGCCATTGCTATTTATGACGTGTAACGGAGCGACACAATACAGCACAGCCTTGACTTACTGTTTTTATGAAATGGTTACCACATAAAAAATAAATCAATATCACAGATTTTTATTAAAATGCTATATTATAAAGCAAATGAATAAAATTTATATATCTGACTATTTAAATTATAACTTATTTTTTTATTTTAATAATACATTTAATTTATACATTATGTTTTTGTTTTTTTTTGTAGACAGCTTAATTGTACCAATGGGGAAAAAAAAGCATTTCAGATATATTAGAATAATAATTTGTGAAACTATCATGAAAAAAAAATCCAATTTTATAAAATATGATATTTTAAAATATATATTTTTTTAAAGCTTTTCTTCACGCAAAAATAATTTATTATAATTTTGGTTTTATTTTGGGGCAAAATGTGATCTGATTTTTTACTGAGATCTTTTTTTTTTTTTGCGCCTCTACAATAGCAGATGAACAGGTTTTCACATAATTTTAATATACTATGACTGGAATACTGTATTGACCAGCATATTGCTTTATATACTGTATATTGCATATAACTATCCATTTTACAAATATTTATTTATATTTCACATTTCCATTCAGATTATTTTTGTTTCTGAATTTTTACAGGGTGGGCTGAACGTGTCAGACAGCCTTATTTTGATTGGACGTTACTTTCTGTACCACCCAACACGGAAATCTCTTTTGTTTGTGTGCATGTTTAGCACTCAGATTCAACATGATGAAACTTCGGCCTGCAGGATACTTACATTTACATTTCTGCATATTTCAAGGACCAAATATTCATTGCCGTCTTAATTTGCCCCTGCGTGTTAAGCTACACAAGAGGATTAAAATGCTACAAAAATAATTAATTTGCCACGAACGCCGAAAGGCGATGAATCCTACAATACCAGCATGAGTCACAAACCACATCAAAGGTATTCTCAAAGAAATCGCACAACCGTAAAAAACAATAATAGTAAAATATTCAGAATTTTCCAGAGGGAGCGATCGGATAGCCTCGTGATCTATTGAGGGAAAAAATTAACCAGTCAAAGACGTGATTTTGTGGAACGCGCCTGCCCGCTGGGGTTCAGTTAGACAGCAGCAGAAGAAGAAATGAGGTCTCCTGTAGTTTATGCAACCCTCGGATTCTAATTGCCTTTGAAGTGTGCACACATTCATACTGCCACCCTGCTCGTCCCCGGCCTATGCTGGAAAAAGAAGATGTTTTCATACTCAGAATCAAGCAATTGTCAAACAATTATCATAGCACAACAGTGCATGGTTTTTGTTCTGAATTTTGAGTTTGTTGAGGGATGTTTAGGGATTCATACACATTTACAGTGATACAATAGCAGTGCATCACTGAAAGCACCTAAAAAGTTAAAAAAGCCTTTACATATATACAACTTAAGAGATGTACAAAGACTTTTTGAAACCTCTGACTTGAGCTGAGGTGACAGAGCAAACCCATGGCAAGGCTTTGAGAAGAAACTTTCACTTTTTTTAATGGCAAATTTGTTTATAAATAAATAAATAGTATTTTATTTTTTTAACCAAACCAATGGAAATGTACTAAAATGTACAAGCGCTATACTTTACATCCAAATATGTATAAGTACTAATGAGATCACAGCGCTCACACACAAATGTAAAACAAGCACAAGTTCACAAGACATTTCTCCTCTAATTAATTTTGCCTACCAATTTGATCCATTATTGATAAGTTGCCTCACAGCAGACAAGCAACAGTTTCCAAGCTCGACTCGTCCCTCACATCTGCTGCTCACGGCTCCACACCTCTCACAGAGTGCTGGCATATGCCCTACCACTGGCACACTGTCAAAACGATGTTTATCGAATCTAGCGCTCGTCTGCCCTATCAGCAACATTTGATGAACTTAGAGATGATTTCACAGCGCAAGAGAGGAAGAAGTGAGATTTGGAGCGGATGTGGAAAGGGTGGATGGGTAACATCTGCTAGATTAACAGAGGGGTTTGTTTACACTCTGAAAAATAACTAGCGTGTACAGAAACAGAGGTGTCACAGTCTTTACTGTTCTTTTTAACTGCAACATGAATAAGTGTGTCTCATAATGCCACTAATTTGCTTTCAAAATACGATATTACAAAATCAACAGAGTGACAGACAACAGACAGAACAACAGACAGAATGATAAAACGGCAGACAGAACGACAGAATAATAAAATAACAGGGAATTACAGAATGATAAATCAACAGAACAACAGAATGACAAAACGACAAACAGAATGATAGAATAATACATCTGCAGACAAATCGACAGAATGATAAAATGACAGAACGACTGAATGATAAAACAAGTCAAAACAACAAACAGAACGACAGAATGATAAAATGACAGACAGAACGACAAAATGATGAAATGACAGAACGACTGAATGATAAATCGATAGACATAATGACAGTCAAAACAACAAACAGAACAACAGAATGATAAAATGACAGACAGAACAACAAAATGACGAAATGACAGACAGAACGATTGAATGATAAAACAACAGACAAAACGCCAGGATGATAAAACAACAGACATAATGACTGATAAAACAACAGACAGAATAACAGAATGATAAAATGATAGAATGATAAAACAACAGACATAACAACAGAATGATAAAATGATAGACAATGACAAAATGATAAAACAACAGACAGAACGATTGAATGATAAAACAACAGTCAAAACAACAAACAGAACGGCAGAACGATAAAATGATAGACAGAACGACAAAATGACAGACAGAATGATTGAATGATAAAACAACAGACAAAACGACAGTATGATAAAACAATAGACAAAACAATTGAATGATAAAACAACAGAAAAAACATCAAAATGGTAAAACAACAGACAGAATGACAGAATAATAAAACGACAGACAGAATAACAAATTATAAATCGATACACAGAACGACAGAATTATGAAACAGACAGAATGATAGATCAAATGACAGAATAACAAAATAACAGAAAACAACAGAACAACAGACAGAACGATAGAGCGATATATAGAATTATAGAACGAAAGAGAGACACACAGATAGATAGATAGATAGATAGATACCATACGTAAAACAACTACTGCAATGACAGCTGATTGTTTTGAATGTTCACCTATAGTTTTTTTTTTATTCCTCATTTAAGATCTTAGTTAATAGACACTGATGTTACGTTCATGTTTGAGAGTTTAATTGCATTAGTCATAAGCATATGCTGTGTCTTTCTTGGCCCTCACCAGCGGCATTTCCAGTTGAGCAGACAAATAGTCGGTTTGAAACTAAAGTGATTATGTCCACCCCACTAAGCACAGATAATAGCTCAGATATCTGTTGTTAATGCAGCAATCGCACAACTGTTTAAAATCTCATCATCTGGATATTTTATTTTATGTTCCAAGCCACATTCAACACTATCACTGGTTTATTCGTATGCAAGGAAAGAACTGAAAATCCAATCCAAATTGTGAGGGGGTCATTTTTATGTCTCCACATGACAACTTTAAAGATAAAAATCTTTATTCATTTGTTCTCTCTCTATAGCAAACAAAAAAATATTTTAACGCATTCTTTTTTATTAAATTGCTTTTTGATTTTCATATTTTTCCTACGTCCTCAATATCACTTTCTATCCTGTTAGTCTTTGTAAAATCCCTAACTAACAAAAGCCAGTTCCTAATGACATCATCCTCCAGGAAGTGACATCACTATGAAGGGAAAATAAACACATAAAATGCAGTTGTTATTAATGGATTTTTACAAATTTTATATGACTTAAAACTGTAAAAACTGACGTTATGTAGTCCTTATTTTCAAGTTTCTGTTGTTTTTGTAGAAATACTACATTAAATATAAGCATATTAATTTTATAAAACGACACAGAGTTTAAATTGTAATGCAGAACATAACCCTGAGATTATTTTTGTCAATATTATTGATAACAAGAGACGCCTGCTGTTGTGATTATGGAGTTCGCAGGGAAAAACAACCCACCCCCCCAACCCACTTTCCCAGAAGCGGACAACTCCAATCAGATCAGACGGGAGCACGAACCAGGAGCAAGCAGGCCAATTTAATCCACAAAACACACATACACACACACATTCTCATTTCGAAGGCAACCTCGCACTGCTTGTCGCTCTGAATTAGGCAAGAACGGCCTGACACGAGCGTACAACGAGAAAGGAAACTCCACATCACACGCTCACTTGTTTCCAGTTTCCCAACACCTTTTAGCACACAAACACGCGCGGCCGCTCTCTAGCGAGCTTGTCACTCATTCAATGTAGAAGCTCCGTCAACCTGAGCTAATGCAACTTTTTCCACCTCACCTGCCGCCTTTAACCTCGTCCGCTTGGGCCACAGAATCCATTGTGCGCTGCAAATCTCTCCCATCCATCATCTGTGCTACAGGTGCAGCCGTGCCTGCTGGACGGTCGCTGATTTCCTAGTTTCACTTACAACAGAAGGACAAAGAGGTGCCAGTCCACCCACGCCTGAGCAGATATTTACCACCCTACCCGACGCCAACTTCCTAATTGTTCAAACTCATTCATACGTCCCCGTACATTAGCTGTACACACCTCAGCAATTCCTTCATTTAGTACACACTACACCCACACAAAGACAGCAGGACTTGGTCGTCCAAGAACAGGCGTCCAACAGACATTCACACTTTCTCCAGCGCGAGTGGGAAGTGTTGTGTTGCTCGAGTAGGTTTTCACGCCTTTAAAACACTACATGGATTACGGGGTTCGGTACCCCGCACCGCTCCCATGGATCCACACTTTGCGCGACTCGCTAAAAATCGCATTTTACACCTTCGGTTGCAACACTCTGAAGCTAAATATCAGTGCTAGAAAAGCATTTTTGACCGGACATTCAATGCCAAACCACTTTCCCCCATAGACCAAGTGAAAATGCAACATGCTTTTGCCAAAAACTCAATTCTCACCTTTTGCAACACCCTGCAGTTCTGCTGACAAATAGTGTGTTTATTCCTTTAAACTGCTTTTTTGTTGAATAATTGGTAAGAATTAATCAGTCACCATATGTCTGTTTTAAAAACTCTGAGAACTGGATTAGTGCTACTAGTTGACTCAGCTGAACTTGGTAGAACTTCTCTTGACCCAGTTTGTTCTGATCCTCTTTGTACATACCGACTCCAGCTGAAACGTCCTACAGACATGGGATTCTTTCAGATATTATTCTCACTTTACCACTGGGCTGAATAGGCCTGATACTTTACCTCAAAGGCTCATGTGAAATCTCTTCCTCCAGGTTTCTCTGAAGAAAGCGCTCTATAATACTCTGCAGTATAATATTTGACATATAGGGTCAGGATACCTTCCCTGCAGAGAAATAACAGCTTAGACCGGTTTGGACTATCTTAAAATCCTAAAGTGGACAGGTTTTACATTGTCAATGTTGGTCTGTTACAAACACAAGCTAGTCAAGCTGGTTATTATTGCAAGTAGGCTAGCTTTACCAGGTTAGCCATGCTGTGTGACCACCTTGACCAGCATAAAAGTGGCCAACATATTTGGTTTTGCTCCATTTAAATCATACAGGTTAAAAAAAGTACTGAAGGAAACATCTTTTATTGTATTAACTTCAACCTGAATACAGTAAATAGTATATTTTACTAATTAGAAAGTTTTAAACAGGGACTGCCCAAGCAAAATTTGCCTTCATGATGCTATGCTGTTTTTTTTAAAGACATTGCTAACTGTTTTAACAAGTTGTTAAGGTGCAGTTTTTTCATTTTTAGTTTTTCGGCTACTTTTTGCAGGCAAAATTTAGAATTTTGATAGGACTCCAAGCAATCTGGAATGTTGCTTGAGGATGAGATTTAACATTTACCGATTTTGCATCAAGCTCAGATGTTTATGCAAATTTGCCGCTTTGACCAACAAACAGCTGCTTGCTTTGAAAGAGACTTTGTGTGAGCTGTGCTTCATGTATCTCTATACTGTTGATGACAATAACCCTAAAAATAGCATTTTGCTAATATTAGGCAGTTGCTATGATTTATGTGGTTACTAAAGTGGTGGTTTCTTACGGTTTTCTTACATAAAAGAGAATTTCACTTCCAGAACAAAAATTTACTGATAATTTACTCACCCCCTTGTCATCCAAGATGTTCATGTCTTTTTTTCTTCAGTTGTAAAGAAATTACGTAAGTAGGATTTCTCTCCATATTGTGGACTTCTATGATGCTGTGAGTTTGAACTTCCAAAATGCAGTTTAAATGCAGCTTGAAAGGGCTCTAAACGATCCCTGCCGAGGAAGAAGGGTCTTATCTAACAGAACGCTTGGTTATTTTAAAAAATAATAATAATAATTACAATTTACATACTTTTTAACCTCAAATGCTCGTCTTGTCTAGCTCTGCGTGTACTCTGTGTATTCCGGTTCAAGATAAGTCAAAGGGTAGGTCAAAAAACTCCCATCTCATTCTTTTCCTCCAACTTCGAAATCATTCTACATCACTGCAGAAGTACCGACCCAGTGTTTACAAAATGAACATGCAAAGAAGATCAAATTTCCTGTACAAAAAAGGTAAAACAGCAATGTAAGACGATTTAGAAGTTAAAGAAGAAAATGAGATGGGAGTTTTTTGACTTTCTCTAACAAGTCTTGAAGTGGAATACACAGAGTTCACGCAGAGCTAGACAAGATGAGCATTCGAGGTTAGAAAATACATAAATTGTATTGTTTTTTTAAAAAATAGCCAATCGTTTTGCTAGATAAGACCCTTCTTCCTCAGCTGGGATCATTTAGAGCTCTTTGAAGCTGCATTTTGGAAGTTCAAACTCACGGGCACCATAGAAATCCACTATATGGAGAGAAATTCTGAAATGTTTTCCTCAAAAACCAATTTCTTTACGACTGAAGAAAGAAAGATATGAACATCTTGGATTATAAGGGGGTGAGTACATTATCTGTACATTTTTGCTCTGGAAGTGAACTTCTCCTTTAAGTTTGTAAGTCATGCAATTTGAGCTAGGTTTCATTCATGTCTGAAGCTCTCCTAAGTGATGCTAACCTATGAGAAAATACCAATAATTAATGTTTGCTGCATAAATCCCAGCTACTTTTTTCTTGGGAATTTGTATTTGTCAGTTTAAGACTTTACAGCTCACTTTTCCACCTCATTTTATGGAGTTCCCCCTTGCAGACAGACAGACTCACAGTCTCAATACTGTATGTCCTTGGAAGTTAATTATTTTTTTCCCTCCGCAGAGGCCAAGTGGAGGTTGGCAGGCAAAACAGCAGAATTCACACGCAGGGAAGGTAGAGCCGCCTCAGGTAACTCCGAATACACCTCTGGAGACTCTCTCTCTGATTAAAAATGACAAATGTTCCAGTGCTGCACTTTAGGTCTTAAAAATTTGCCAATAAAAATTATTAGCTGCCACAAACTGCATGTCCTGCAGTTTTTCTTCCCTTAAAAAATGATTACTAGAGAAATGAAAGCTCATTCGGGCAGTAAAACACGTCTGCGTGTGCAACTCTAAACAACTGTTTCTGCTGCTTTGGACAGGTCGTAAGTAAAAACGTCCTCCTGCTCTCTCGATCGTCCTGGGGTAGACAATGAGAGGACATACATGCGCAGACCGACGCAAAATATCCTCAAAACTCCAAGTGTCATGTTCCAACTAACTCACAGATTTTTATGATCATACTTAATCTTTAGCATCTTCTACAAATAACTAAAATCTTAATTTGTTTTTGTAATTGTTATGAGTCTTAAGTGTCAAATTTTGTCATGCAATCAACATGAACACAATGAATACAAAATTACATTTTCATCAAGAACACAAAGCCTATCTTAAGGAGTTTGTGCACGGTGACATACATTTCATAACAATATTGTACATTTATTTTATTTTGTGGTGGAAATGTTCCTGAATTGTTTCATAAGGTCAGCAACACACTTTCCAGACAGCAGCAGAAGGTTTTTATTACAGAGCCGCTCAGACAAACACACACCCTTATTCACACAGCAGCTTTAATATGTCAGTACATTGCCATCCATCTCTGTCTGTTCCTATCAGCTCAACTGCTATCACTGGCTCATATGCACACACACACACACACACACACACACACACAAACAAACACGCCAGAGGAATACACGCTTCAAAGAGCTGTTAAACTTCCCATTTAAGGGCTTTCAGCCCTGGAGTTATAGGTTATATGGGGTTGTACTGTACACACTCAGATGTAAAAACACTTTCCAACCAGTGTTTTCAACACTTTTTGTCTTATGCATTTGAAGAAACCCTCAACCCAAAGTATTTGCCGTTTAACTGGTATTTAGACATGATACCTCAAAACATGCATATTGTTGGAAAGACAATAAAACACATCAGCAAACATCCTATGGAAATGCACTTAATGTAAAAAAGTAGTAAAAACTACAATGAGGCTTTAAAACATAATCAGGTCCATGCATATAATTTAAAAAAGCAAACATTGGCAAGTATGGTCCAATATAAACCAGTAATGTCAATCTATTTCTGTCTGTACCAACTTGTAACCTTTTGTTAATAACAGCTCTGTATGAACATCCCGACCATAGAGCACTACCTACGGCAATGCAACAGTGCTCTGAAACCCCCTGCACTCTGTACAAGCCATAATGGGTCTCTGTGTCTGAAAACTGCAAATGTATTGTGAGTGTTTTCAGCAGTTTGTTAGGTTTAACGTCACGCTGAAGCTTCAGGGTCATGAATGCCTCTTGGGAAATTTTCACCCGGGGAGATGCTTGTTACATGTGAGACATGTTCGACAAAACCTATCAGCCCAAAAAAAGAAAAAAAAGAAAAAAGAAAAAAAAAAATGACTGAAGTGGCAGAGCGAAACTCTGAAAGACAGTGGAGACATGAAAATATTGAGAGCGTTTTAGGAGGAACACTAAAAGCATTGTCAAAGTGCACTTCAAAGTGCCCTTCTGCACGGGGTTTGAACTGAACACGCTCATTTGAAATACTCCCGGCACCCAGGCTGTCAAAAACCTGAGAGTGTGAAATACCAGAAAGAGGAAAAAAAAGGAAAGTTCAAGTGCTGAGTGAGAAATGAATGTCAGAGATCTTCACCTGCATGACTGTTCTCGAAGAAAGCTCACAGTAACATGCTTAACTGTGCAATTTGCATGAAGTTTTACATTAAAAGGTGTAACATCTTGCAGTTCATAGTGCAATCATTTGACCATTCTTTCAAGCTGAGGTGCAATGATTAAGGTTCATTCAAAAAATATACACATTTGTGCACTGCACAAAAGACATTTCCCTTGATCAAGCTTTAAAAAGGCAGAAAAAGCAGTCCATGTGACTTGTTTGCTATGTTCCAAGTGTTCTTTATGTGACTGAAAATGAAATTTCTCCCATTCTTCACATTCAAATTCTAAATTACGCCTCAACATCAATCTGTTGGTTCTCAAATACATTGTAGCCAAATGCAATTTTAATACTTGGAAAGGAGATTTATAAGAAGGGCAAGGTTTTGAGCAAATAACCTGAATTTCATCAACAGGCTTTGCTTTTTTCATATGGTGTAAAATATACTTTCATAGTGCATTTATGAGCTTGGCACTACTTTTTGCCTTTATAGAGCAGACAGACGTGGTCATTATGATTTAGGGCTGCAAGAAAAATCACATTTTTTGAATCAATATTGCAATTTCTGGTTCTCATGATTTATTTAGCATAATCGTCTGCGACATTTGCCTGCTGGTTAATGGATATGGTTGCCAGATGTCAAGAGTCCAAATTCCCCATTCTGAGCTCTTCTCTCAAATGGATACATTTTGGTTTACTTAATCTTCCCAACCTGGCAACAAAGCGCACGCTGCTGATCTGTGCCTACTTTAATGACTCTTAAAGGAGAAGTCCACTTCCAGAACAAACATTTACAGATAATTTACTCACCCCCTTCTCATCCAAGATGTTCATGTCTTTCTTCCTTCAGTCGTAAAAAAATTATGTTTTTTGAGGAAAACATTTCAGGGTTTTTCTCCATATAATGGACTGCTACGGTGCCCCGAGTTTGAACTTGCAAAATGTAGTTTAAATGCGGCTTCAAACGATCCCAAATGCGGTTGTAAACTATCCCAGCCGAGGAAGAAGGGTCTGATCTAGTGAAACGATCTGTTTTTTTCATCTTAAAAAAAATGCAATTAAAAATACTTTTTAATCGTCTTGTCTTGACTTCTCATGTTAAAACTCTTAAATAACTAAACTAAAGTCGATTCAAGTTTATTCAACAGGTAAAGTATACAAGTACTGCGAAGTAACAATCTGCATAAAAAAAAATAATAAAAAATATAATATATTTGCAAAACTAATAATAATATTAATGTTAAAGTAACAAATTAATAAAGTAACTTAAGTAGCAAAATATAATTGCAATATATTGTCTAGCTAGAATCTACTTAGCTACTTAAAAAGAAACATTTGTGTGTGTGTGTGTGTGTGTGTGTGTGTGTGCGTTTGATTGCCAATTTGACACTTATTTATGCAAATATGCAAGTAAAATGGAAACGTATTCTCATTTACTTCTTTAAAAGTTGTTGGTCAGCCTCAAGTGAGGTGTTAGCGAGAGTGGCTAATGAAAATCTTTCAGAGGGAAACAGAGGCAGTAAATTAGCATAGAAAAACATATTTCAATTGCCAATCTAATTTAGCACCCAGTGGCCTCTGGTGGGAGTGGTGTGTGTATTAGTATTCTACAAGGTTATTTGTATGTGTGTGTGAGCTTGTGTTTACCGTTCTCTGGCTGTGATTGTCAGTATTCTAGTCCAGCTCCGCTTGCTGAATTCTCAGCTGCACCAGGTCCCCGGCACTGTGATTAAATTGTGTATCTGTGCGCGAGCGTGTGTACGCAACGGCTTTTATGCAGATGTTAAAGCAATAATTAAACCCCTACATTAACAGTACTGTTAACACCACGCAATAATAATGCGAAATCGTCGACGCGTGTTTTCGTGCCGATGCGTTTGGGAGAAACGTCGGCACATTTCCGAGCTGACCCTTGCTTGAGGATTGCAATATTTTTCAAGATTATCTCCCACTCTTTTTGTCTTTCTCTCACTCTCTCTCAGGTGCTCATTACAGGTCCATCTACTGCTCCGTGCGCTCCACAGGGATGCCCACTCAGCCCCCTTCTCTTCCTGTCTTAGCCCCTCTCTCCCCTCTGTCTAACTCCCTCCTCTCTCATTTCCCTCTTTTCACCCTTATCGTTGCCTGCAGAGGGAGTCGTGCTGTCCTGCGGTGAAAAGAGAAAGGCGGGAAAAGACACAGAAATGAATTAAAGATGTACGGACTGATCTAAGAAATAGAGTGGATTCATTGACGAATCTTTGTGTTGCTTCAAACCTGTATTGTTTGTTTTTCTTCTGTGGAACGCATAAGAAGATGTTTAGGAGAATGTTCACATTGCTCTTTCTAATGTTTTTTAAAGGCTGCATTTATTTGATCAAAAAGTACAGTAAAATCAGAAACATTGTGAAATATTATTACAACTAAAAACAACTTTTTTATTGGAATATATTTTAAAACGTAATTTATTTTTGTGATGCAAAGCTGGTTTTTCAGCATTGCTACTCCAGTCTTTAGTGTAAAATGATCCGTCAGAAGTCATGCTAATATGCTGATTTGCTGCTCAAGAAACATTTTTTACTATTATTATCAGTGCTGAAAACAGTTGTGCTGCTTAATATTTTAGTTTTCAGGATTATTTGATGAATACAACGTTGAAAAGAAGAGCATTTTCACTTTTGAGAACAACTCTAAAAATTAACAAACAACTTTTGTAACATTATAAATGTCTTTACGGTCACTTTTGTTCGATTTAATGCATTTTTGCATTTTAATACTAAATGTTTTTTGAGCAGCAAATCAGAATATTAGAATGGTTTCTGAAGGATCATGTGACTGGAGTAATGATGCTAAAAATTCAGCTTTGGAATCACAGGAATAAAATTACATTTTAAAATATATTCAAATACAAAACAGTTATTAAGAATAGTAAAAATAATTCAGAATTTTACAGGTTTTTATGTACTTTAGATTAAATAAATGCAAGCTTGGTGAGCAGAAAAGACTTCTTTACAAAGCATTAAAAATCTAACTGTTCAAAAACATTTGACTGGTTGTGTACATGTTATATGAACGTGTATCACAAACTTTAAGTGCTTTACTTCAAGATAAACATCACCGAAAGCATGTCAGTCAGATGTTGACTCGGTAACTGAATCCGTTTATTCAGAATCAAATAGGTAAATCCTGAGTTTTGAGTCTGTTTGAATGATTCATTCAAGGAATCGGTTCATAAGAGTCATTTGTAGCCAAACGACCATGACAAGCACAGACACACAAAACTGATCTTTGTGCAGCCTGTGAGGACAGCCTAATAGAAAAACATGCTGTCTTGCCTTTACTTTGTGGTACACAGTCTTTTTATCATATCACATTCGATTCTGGCTGAAAGTGACAAGTGATTTTGATGATCTGTCCCTTTAAGGCCTGAAGAAAAGACGGCAGTCAGACTGAAGCGAAAGCTGAATTTATCAGAAAGATCTGCACGAAACGACATTTCAATGACTTCAGTACAAACTTGGAGGCATGAACTACTCCAAGACAGATGGGTGAGCAAAGGAGAGGAGGAAGAGGACAGTCGGATGATAGAGAAGTGCTGGATGGAGTGATTAGTGCAACGAGAGCAGTAAGGCGTGCTGTCATCCTCACCATATCCCATAAGGCCGTTCTCCTCATCAGCATGGAGGAGCTCAGATGAAATTGAATTCATTTGGCCGTCTCTCTCTCTTTTTTTCTCTGAGGTGGGAAAGCAATGATCCATGTAATTATTATATATTATGGGAGGATTCCCAGTCAAGCAAAGCATCTAATCTTACAGTACTCCACTGCCCCTTACACACACACACATACACACACCAAGAGACACAAAAACACATTCTGAATGTCACTCTCTGGAATAATCTGCCACTGGATATTTTAAATGGACTGGGTCGCTGTCAAAGTCGTGTATATGTTAACTAGATTGATAGACTCTTCACCTGTCCTTCATTTGCTGTCAGGTCCCATGTGTGTGTTTGTGTGTGACCTTCAGACTATGACGTGCATGCAAACGGTTCATTATCATCTGGATTGGTGGCATGGCGAATTCTGCGCAGGGACCAGAAAACACACACACATACGGCTCCACGCTCCTGTAACCTGTCATGAATATTTAGCAGACGTTCTGATTTCTTGCCGTTTAGCCAAGCTCTGCTGATATGACATTTTATTACTTCGCCAGTATAAACTGAGACGCACACACCGAAACACGCGGTTAGGTAAACAGTACTATCACTGTCAGCACAACTTTAGGTCCGCACGGAATGTGTCACACATTTTTCGGTGATGATTGTGAGGGGAAACTGTGGAATTCTGGGGAATGGATTTAGATATGGAAAAATATTTTAAACAGAGTTGAGAATAAAATACTCGATTGGTAGCTGAAGGCAACATCAAAATAAACAAATACACATGGAGTTAGGGATGTGTAAAACTTTACTAATGACATGTTGATTCAAAATAATAACATTAAATTAATCATAATTTATGGGTAGGGATGAATCTACTGTACCTGTAAAATAAAATAAAACAAAATAAAATATAATACAATATAACATAACATAACATAACATAACATTAGGGTGGTCAAACGATTAATCACGATTAATCATATCCAAAATAAAAGTTTGTTTATATATAGCCTATACATGTGTATTTATATATACATAATAAATATACACATCTTATTTATATATAAAATATTTATAATTATATATAATCTAACTTATATATAATATAATATAATATAATAAATACATTGCGATTAATCGTATTCAAAATAAAAGTTTATGTTTACATAATATATGTGTGCACTGTGTATATTTATTATGCATACATAAATACACACACAAGCATTTATATATTTAAGAAAATATATTTGTATATAGAATATTTATAATTATATAAAATCTAACTTATATATAAATATATACATATATTTAAGTGTATTTATATATACACATCATAAATATACACAGTGCACACACATATATTATGTAAACACAAACTTTTATTCTGGATGTGATTAATCGTTTGACAGCCCTAAATATAATATAATATAATATACCATTCAAAAGTTTGAGGTTAGTAGGATTTTTTTAGAAGACATTAGATTGATCAAAATTGACAGTAAAGACATTCAGAATATTATATATGATTTCTATTTCGAACAAATGCTTTTAAACTTTCTATTCAAAATTAAGTGGTACAACTATTTTAAATGATTTCTAGAGGATACTGTTCAAATGAAAACTGGAGTAATGATGCTGAGAATTCAGCTTCTCATCACAAAAATAAATTACATTTTAAAATAGAATTTATTTATTTTGTTTATTTGTATTTTCATAAGATAAAATTTTTGAATTGCCAAGTGACATTTCATTTTAAATTATATTTTAAATTATAATATTTCACAATATAACTCTTTTGTAGCCTTGGTGAACATAAGAGACTTCTTAGAAAAAAATGAAAAAAAAAAAAAAAACAATCCAATGACCTCCATATTTATCCATATATTAGAGCCACAATGACAGGTTGTCTAGCTCTGTCAACACACACAATCACACAAAGCGAAATTAAAAAAAAAAAAAAGCTGAAAAACAAGTCTGAAGAAGCCTAGCTGTCCAATTCAAAAGATATAAACTCAGTACCCTCTCTATTATTCAGTCTTTTCAGCACTCCTACCTTCCTCACCACACAGAGCACCTGTTCAGACAGCAGATTTCTCCAGCCCACAGATTCATGATCTCAGCCAAACGCTGAACACTGATCCAGAACCAGTCCCGCCGATCTCTGTGGAAATGACTCCGCTCTATTAGCGCTTCACTTTAGCGGAATCATTGCGGGATGGTTTCTAGCTGATGCTGATGCTGCTGCTGCTGAATTACACTTGTTATTTGGGACACCATCAAGATTTAAAAGATAAAATGGAAAATGGACAGACATAAAAAAAAAATTAAAATGCTCTGACAGTCACATTGACAGCCAGTAGCTGGGATGTGGGGCGGAGTGTGCCAAATGCACACGCACAAATACACACACACACCTGGGGTCATCCTGCCCTGCGCGGAGAATAAAAGAGGTCATGCTTCGCTCAAAGAGTGAAGGGGCACTGAGGCATTGCTATAGGCTGCAGACTTCCTATAAACACCTAGCAGTGGGTTTATGGGTTTGGACAGGTATGACACATGCACACACGCACAGCTGATGCATGCTAAGCATTATTGCCCGCAAACAAAAACTTAATTGAGGTCACAAGCATTCACGTCTATCTGAATGGAATTGAATATGAAGTGCATACTAACCGAGACTATACGTTTTCGCTTTTAGCCATAAATGACCTTGCGGTACTATGTGAGCGCTTGCGACTCGTTGCCTAACAAGCAATTCATTACACAGCAATTAGACCCCAAATTAATTAGCAGTTTAGATACGTACCCCTGTTAAGCGACTCATCATCATGTGATTAGTACTTCCTTCAAGTAAAATGCCCACTTAGGAACACTCTCAGACATACTCAAGTTCATAAGTGCACACACACAAACATGCTTACAAAAAAAATTTCTATATGCTGATAATGACAAAAACACTGATATGGGCTGAGCAGATCTGCTAACGCACACACAACACGAGTCTCCAAAGGCCTCATCAGTCACCACATACTCAACGATTGGGGAAGGGGAGAGATAGATAGATAGATAGATAGATAGAGCTGCCCAACTTCCTCCAACTTTTATAAATTTCCTCTTAGAAGAGTCAGATTCTCTTTTAGTCCTTCAGTTCAGATAAAAAGTTCAGACTAGTCTGCAGGCTAGAATCCAGACATTTCTTGCAACTGAGATTTACATTTATAGAAATATTTTTATATGACAAACAAGGTTTGGTGTCAATAAAAACAATTTTGGAAAGTAGGGCTGAAACGATTCCTTGAGTAACTTATTTGCCTCGAGGCTTTGTTTAGCCCATTAACTGAACACTGTGTTTTCCCACGGACCGTTATTACTGACGCACAAACCGATAAACGCTGGACATATTTAAGAGCGTAAATCAATGGTGGTTAGTTATGATGTCCCTTCAAGTGCCATTCATGTTGATTGTTTCATTTTCTCTCTGTGACACGCAGAAATGTAGAAAGTTAGTCAATATCAAACAAAGAGGGCCTCAGCATGATTACAAATGTGATACTGATTTTATGCAACAGTTCATCAATAAACAAGAGGCTAATATTAAGAGACCTACATTCTAGACAGCATATTGCCTGTTTCTGCTCTATTTCACCAACAAATAACTATTCCAAACACAGCCACATCACTGTTTTGCGTCTTTGAGCAACATGACGGTGTTTCGTTCTTGAATGAATCACCCGTTAAATGATTCAGTTCAATCGCAATGACTCACTTACTTAACAGTGACTTGCTGCCACCTACTGGCGAGTTTTGATTTCACATTTAAAGTATCTTAATTGTAAAATATCAGTATTCAATGTTTTGTTTAAAATAACAAAATATTATTTATGCATTTGTTACTGCAAGGTAAATGCATTCATGTCCCTCTGAGCTAAATTAAATAGTGGGTAAAAAAAATGTAGTGTGTACATCTAAATGCCTCAATTTCTTGATTTATGCCATTTTAGGTTATAATGTTAACCTTTTTCTAAAGTAATGTAAAATGGACTTTTGTATTTCTATTTTTTTTATTTTATTTTATTATATATATATATACATATATATATATATATATATATATATATAAGCAATTAATACTTTCATTCAGCAAAAAAATCATTAAAATGATCAAAAATGGCACTAAAGACATTTATAATGTTACAGAAGATTTGTATTTTTAATAAAACTTTGCATTTATCACAGAATCCTGAAAAATATGCATCATGGTTTCCACAAAAATATTAATCAGCACATCTGTTTTCAACACTGATAATAATAAGAAATGATTCTTTAGCATCAAATCAGCATATTAGAATGATTTCTGAAGAATCATGTGACACTGAAGATGCTGAAAATTCAGCATTGCATCATTGAAATAAATTATATGTTAATATATATTCAAATGCAAATTTATTATTTTAAATTGTAATAATACCCTTAGGTAATTTTTTTGTCAGTGCTAGGTTGGATGAGAAGTTTTGCAGCTGTTGTATGGTTAGATTTACAGTATTTGTCATTGGTACTATTTACTTATCATTAACATCAAGCTCAACAAATATTAAATACCAGAATCTACATGAAAACACAAAATAATTTTTCTTTGATTGCTACTACTAATCTAAAAATCACTGTGATTATTTGAGGAACAAACCAAAGTGGTGTGTGTGCACCATATCGTTCTACTGAATGCATCAATTTTCCAATCAACTTGCGGTTTGCTCAAGCGAGCGATGTTGAGGAGACCTGTCGAAGGATGTGTGTTCGGTTACATCTTCAGATATCCCAACCATACAGTTTAATGCACAACAAGCCAACCCTTAAATGTGACAGATATTTCCCTGTCAGCTCCTATAACTCAAGAGCACCTCAGACATCCACAGTCATTTGGGTAATACATCTCAGCAAGGCAGGCTGAACCAAACTAAATTGCCCATAATGCCTTTCTCTGGAGTGGCCAAGCATTGAATTACCACATATCAGGATCACTGCATAATTATGGCACATTTAAAGACACATTTTATAAATTATACGATTGTATTTTCTACTCTTGAAGTAGTACTGTATGGAAATTGGAAATTATATGAAAATCTGCAAGTGTGTGCACTTACTTGGCAGATGGACAGCATAAAGACCCGCAGAGGGAATAAAATGTGGTTCCGTGAGCACGTCAAAGGCAAAAAACATGTCTACTGGCCCAAAAGACACAGATGTTCGAGACAAAAATGACAGGAATGATGAATGGCTCCATCTTAAAATTCACTGGAGTTACAGGGAACCCTTTCCAAATCTACTATTCAAAAAGTTCTTCTTTCTGACTTAGAGCAATAAAAGAGAGAGAAATAACTCATGAATGCCCAGCACTGTTATCACAGAATTACCACTTTCCAAAAGACATCTTCTCTAACATGCAGAGAACTATTACAACTCATTACAACTTCCTCACAGGTAGGCACAAAAAATGAAAAAAAATTAGAATTTTTTTTTACATTTTTAGCAGTCTGGTTTGGTAGTTACTTATTGGTTGACTACCAATTGACCTGACTACTATTAGTTGACTACTATTTGACCTGCTGTTCAAAAGTTTGCGTTTGCGTAAAAATGTTTTTGAAAGAAATCCCTTTCAAATTCCTATTCACCAAGGCTGTATTAATTTGGTTGAAAACAGAGTAAAAATAAGAATATTGTGAAACATTATTATAATTTAAAATAAACTGTTTCTCTTTTAATATATTCTAAAATGTAATTTATTTCTGTGATGCAAAGCTACATTTTCAGCAACCATTACTCTGATCTTCAGTGTAACATTATTCTTCAAAAATCATTCTAATATGCTAATTTGCTGCTGAAGAATATGTTCTTATTATTATCAATGTTAAAAATGGATCATTGTGCAGTCGTGGAAACCACAGTAATTTTTACAGAATTCTTTGATGAAAAGAAAGCTCAAAAGAGCAAATGTATCATTAAGAATGTGGTTACTTTTGATCAATTTAATGCATCCTGGCTAAATCAAAAGTATTAAATTCTGGCCAACAACAAAATGAAATAAAAATTTATTTTACTGACCCAAAACTTTTGAACAGTTGTGGTATGTCCTTCAAATTTAAGTATAATGTCTATTTTGTCCATATCTGCTGGGCACAGAAAAATAATAGCACAATCTGAGGTATTATATGTTCGTAGCACATATAGTGAAGTTTCATTTTTATCAATAGAAGTTTGTTCAAAAGGATTCTGTGCTAAAATATTAATAAAAATGAGTGAATTCACCATTTTTCTCTCTTTTCTTTCTCTTTGCGGTCTATAGAGCTGAAAGATTGACTGGCAGATAAGAAATACAAGTCTGTGTGTGTTGGCGGGGAACAGTGGTTCAGTTCAGTTTATTTCAGTGGCCCTTGTGACCTCAAAGTGCTGTCAGCAGTTTTAGGGTTCAACATTGACAGACAGACACACAGAAACACACACACACTTGAACACACAGCTCAATCTGAACAGACCCTACACAAAACAACACCTCCAGGAAAGAGATATGGAGCAACTCTTTTTCCTTTGCTGTCTCGACCGTGTCAATCCAGTCAGACCTGCACAAATGTATGTGTTTGACAGAAAGCACCTGCAATGCCTCTAATGCCCCAAAAACATGAAATCATTTCTGTCTCTTTCACACTTTCATGTTTTACAGTTCATACTTTTAAACTACCAAACACCCGTCTTTCAGTTTGGTAAAAATTACTGAATGCAGTGCACAACATGCAATAATGTCAGTCGATCTGTTGAAATCACCCACTAGTCAACCGCAAAAAGACAAGAACTGAATAAAGAATATTTACACACAAATATGTGAAAAGAAATCATATTAGCATGACGATGTTTGCGTGTCCTTCAAGCAAATAATGGGCTTTACTGCCCTGAGATCAAAGGCAATTTGTATGATCAGTTAAACAGACGTCTTTCTTCCAACTGCTGCTTTTATTTGACTGTAAACCCACAGAAACACAGCTTTTGTTGATTTGAAAAACTCGTGGTGAGTATTCATCATCATATATTATTATTACAGCAGAAAAGAAGTCATCTGAATGATGATGCCTTGAGAAAAAGATTTAGAAACAGTAATTCTTCAGTGTCAGTTCTATTCAGAGTCTAATAAAGTACAAATTAAAAAAGAGCCAAAGATGTAAAGCAAAAATGGATGTAAGGGAGCAAGGACAGATGGATGGATGGAGGGATGGACAGATGGATGGATGGATGGATGGATAGATGGATAAAGAATTGAGGAATAAATGATGAATGAATAGATAGGGCAATGATGGATGATCGGATGGAGTGACAAATGAAGGAGGAATGGATGGATGGAAGAATGCAGTGATGAAGGAAGAATGGATAGATAGAGTGATGGATGGATAAAGTGATAAATGAAGGAAGAATAGATAGAGTGATGGATGGATGATAGATGGATGGAGTGATAAATGAAAGAAGAATGTATGGATGGATGGGTGGATGGATGAAGGAAGGAAGGAGAAATATATGATGGATGGATGGATGGATAGGATGGATGGATGGATGGATAAAGGAATCGAGAAATAAATGATGAATGGATACATAGGACAATGATGATGGATGGAGGGATGGATGGATGGATGGATAAAGGAATGGATGAATAAACGATGAATGGATAGATGGATAGATAGATGGATGGAGGATAAATTAAAGAAGAAATGGATGGATGGATTGGATAATAGAATGAGGGAATAAATGATGAATGGATAGATAAGGCACGATGATGGATGGATGGATGGATGATGGAGTTGATAAATGAAGGAAGGAAGAATGGATGGATGGAAGGATGGAGGATAAAGGAAGAATGGATAGATAGAGTGATGGATGGATAAAGGATAAATGAAGGAAGAATGGATAGATAGAGTGATGACTGGATGGATAGATGATGGAGAGATAAATGAGAAGAATGGATGGATGGATGGATGGACAGATGGATGGATGGATGGAAAAAGGAACTCAGGATTAAATGATGAATGGATAGATAGGAGTAATGATGATTGATGGATGGATGGAGTGATAAATGATGGATAGATGGATGGATAAAGGAATGAGGGAATAAATAATGAATGGATAGATAGAGTAATGATGATGGATGACGGATAGATGGATGGATGGATGATAAATGAAATGTATGGATGGATAAAAGGAATCAGGATTAAAATGGATGAATGGCTAGATAGAGTAATGATGATTGATGGATGGATGGAGTGATAAATGATGGATAGATGGATGGATAAAGGAATGAGGAATAAATGATGAATGGATAGATAGAGTAATGATGATGGATGGATGGATAATAAATGAAGAAAGAATGGATGGATGGATGGATAAAGGAATCAGGATTAAATGATGAATAGATAGAGTGAAAGCGGATGGATGGAGAAAGGAAGAATTGATGGACAGAGTGATAAAGGTAGGAAGAATGATGAATGAGTGGACAGAGTGAAGGTGGATGGATGGATGGATGGATGGATGGATTATGGGTAAAAGAAGGAAGACTAAATGATGGATGGATGGATGGATAGATAGAGTGATGAAGGATGTATGGAGTAATAAAGAAAAGAAGGAAGAATGGATGGATGGAGAAAAGAAGAATGGATGGATGGATGGATGGAATGATGAAGAAAAGAAAAAGGAAGGATAGATGGATGAAAGAAGGAAAGAAAGTCTTTCCCTGAAATAAGTTTTTGTTTGACATTATGGGAAACAAACTCCAGCAGACTTTATGTGACAACAAATAAAGATTCAGTATTCAATATCGAATTCCTCTGCCTGAATACATGAGATTCCTGAAAATAGAAACACAACCGTAGGATCAGATTGCTGCGGTCTTCACTGGCCCCTGCTAGCATGAGACCACGAGCAGCATCTCATTCCCCTGTGGATCGTAAAGAGGATGCTTTTGAACACCAAACAAATTGTATATTCAAGGTCACACGCTTAATTTCTGGGTTCATTTGAGCTGCTGTGCTCCTCCAAACCTTGTCTACATCAATAGCAGAGTGCGTTTATGCCTGCGTGTGTATGTTGATCGCAGTTGCGATGCCTCATTAAGCAGTATGTTCTGGTAAGGGTGGGCACAAGGCCTCATCCTCCTGAATTCAGCAGCCGCGTCCAGCAGTTTTTTCCAGCCATTACCTCCTCCAGCATTAGACCTACACATTAACATACAAGAGCTTTTGATGACAAACCATTCCCCCACGAGGAGCATGTGTGTGGGTAAAGAACGGCCAGTAACGCAGCAGGACACTCCAATGCCTCCCACTGTCTGATGGACGGCAGCGATTTGCTCCATTTGCACCTGTGAGCAGGTAATAAATGAGGAGGTTCGCAAAGAGCTTTTTACCCACAAGGACAAAGACAGCAATTTCACCCTGAGAGAGGAGAGGCTGAGTTTACCTTGCACTACTACACACGCATACACATTTAAACCAGCTGCGTTGCACCATATGGACCATAATGGCCTCAAAGCACATGTGTACGCGTGTAACAAAATGTGTGTGTAGCCACGGCCATTACACCTTACATGGCTGTTTTTAGGGTCCGTAAGGTGCACCAACTGCCTTCTGCCACTAAGAAAAAACTAGAAAATTTTTTTTAAAAAACAGTTTATCAAGAATGTTTATTCATTTTTCCTGTACTTGTGTATTTAAAAATAAATAAATAAATTAGAAGTTTAAATAATGTGTATTTATATTAAAAAACTATTTAAATTCATATAATCAGTGAACTGTATATGCCTGTTTTATATACTGTATATGCCTGTTTTTATTTATTATTAATTGATCATATTTGTATTAATTATATAGACAGACATATACACTTGACTGCACAATGAATAAAAATTCCAATTAGTTATAAAAATAAATAAATGTAATCAAATTTGGAATCTAGCTAAATTGGATTAAATAACCTGTGCAGTCCACTTTCCATTTTTAGATGAATAATTCCTTCCTGAGTCCTACTATAGTCATTCTTACAATAAACAGTCAATCATGTTCTTAAAGGCACAATTAAACAGCAATGAAATTTAGTTAATTAACTACAATAATAATCTACCACCATTAACATCAGCGTATTAACAATTAGCATGCTAATTCTCTGAGAAAATGTGAATAAAAGGCTGATGAAAATATCCCAAACCAGCGACCGCCTTTGAAAGGTACTTCTTTAAAGTGTGCTACAGATTGTATCTTCTTTGACCGCCAGTGTCACTCCTCTCTATTAGCATTCGTCTCCAGCTAATTTAAATGCTAATGTATCCTAGCCTTTTCTCTGCGTGATAAAGCTAACAATCGACACTGGAGGCCTTTTTGTAGCTGAGCTATGAGGCAATTAGCTTGAATAGTATAACCATATACAGCGAGAGGAACAGAATATTAGAAAAGTGATCTGACCGCCCTGAGAGAAAATGCAGGAAAAAATGTAGAAAGTGAAAGAGCGCTGGGGAGGGCGACAGTGAGCGGTCAGAGAATAATTTCATAGTTTTCTGGACTCCTATTGGACTGCCTGTGATAAGAGAGAGAGGCCAAAGGTGAATTCTCAAATGAACTTCATTTGATGATTGAGTAGAGGAACAGATAGACTCAAAAGTTACTATCATGAAGTCAAAGATAGAGGGCGAGAGAGAGCCATTTCCTCTTTAAGATTTCATAACGTAATGTAGCGTGGCTTTGTCACAATTAAAACACACTTTTACAAAGACGTTTACAGATAACCTATGTAGAAGATAGAGGAGTTTCCTTTTATAGTTGGGACAGTAGTGCCTGATGGGATATGCAAAGGAGATACAAATACAGATCTAATATGATTTCCAAAGATAGAACGAATGAACAAACAAATGTTAAATAGATGGATGGATGGATGGATGGATGGATGGATGGAATGATAGACAGAACAACAGATAGATAGAACGAAAGATAGATGGAGCATCAAAATGATAGAATGAACAACAGATTGACTGACTGATCAAGAGATAGATGTAGAATGAACAAAAGAAAGATAAAATGAATAAACAGAATCGATAATAGAACAAACAATGGCTGGATGGATGATAGATAGAACAACAGATAGATAGAACGAAAAGATAGATGGAGCATCAAAATGATAGAATGAACAACAGGTTGACTGACTGATCAACAGATAGATAGATAGATAGATAGATAGATAGATAGATAGATAGAATGAACAAAAGAAAGATAAAATAGATAAACAGAATCGACAATAGAACAAACAATGGATGGATGGATGAATGCATGGATGGATGGATAGATAGATGAACAAAAGAAAGAGAATGACTTAGTAGAATGTACAATAGAATGAACAAGGATGGATGGATGGATGGATGGATGGAACAGTAGACAGAACGGTAGGTCAGTCAGTCAATCTGTTGTTCATTCTATCGTTTTGATGCTCCATCTATCTTTCGTTCTATCTATCTGTTGTTCTATCTACAGTTCTAACATTCTATCTATCTGACATTCCATCTATCCATCCATCCATCCATCTATCCATCATTCGTTCATTCTATTGTCCATTCTCTTGTTAAGTTTATCTATAGATAGATATCATATAGATAGATAGATAGATAGATAGATACAAAAGCATCCCAAGCACAACATATGCTGGTCTTTTCAACGGGGCAAATACAGACAAATCTGAATAAATAACACGGAAAGCCCATCTGGAAGTCACATAAGCATGTGTCTGCATCCATGCGGGTGTTTCAAAGCATTTCGGCATTTCAAAGAGAAATAACTGTCCCGTAATCATAGATGTCCTTTGCACAGTTAGATCAGTGTATTAAATATTCAGAACCGGACAGACTGCATAAAAACCCAGTGAAAAATTATTCATAATGCAGGTAACACTCACACAGGGACCCCTGGATGAAAGGAAATGTCATTTGTCACTGGCCTTTGTTCATCTCTCATAGCCTGTTGGGCATCCAACCATTAAGTAAGCTTTATTAATTTATTTATTAATTAAAGTGCTCGTAGTCTCACCGTGGTGGGCCAAAGGTGCAGCCTTACGTGTTATTTGCAGCTTAGAGGCCCAGAGAGACAAATCAGACCGAGAGAGAGAGAGACTTAATGAGAACAAATAGGTTGAGAATGCAAATGGTCGTTCTCTCAACTGCACTCTGCCACCAGTCACATCTCTCTGCATATTACAGCTTCAGGGCACCCTGGTGGAACCAATGTGTGTGTGTGTGTGTGGATGTCAGCGGGCTTCGCGAGAGCTCCTCCTGTGGTGTTACTCATTACTGAGTGGAGAAACTAGTGCTTGTGACTTTTACGCCAGATGATTTGAACACACACACGCACGCACACACACACACGAATGCACACATACACACACTTTCTGCTGATATTCTAGAAGCAATTAAGCTCTTCTCAGCACTGCTTCCTAACTTGATATCCTCAGTATTACCTGAACTTCTCATCACTGTGGGTCAAACAAACACATATACACACACATACACGTTTGTTTTTTTGTTATGTTAGGGATTTTCTACTGACGTCTATACTTTCAAACTGAGCTAATAATGTTTTATTTCCCCTAATCATACACTTAAACGCCATAGTGATTCTTTAAATAAATTAAATGTTAAAACATAAATAAAAATAAATTATATTAGAAATGATGTTATTTTATATATATTATATTAGTTTAGATTACATTAAATGAAAAAGAGAATTTAAAGTTACCTACATTATGCACTGTTTATATGTTATTTTTAATTAAATTTAAATAAAATATTAAGAAAAAATAATAAACCTCCATTATGGACTATCAATATATTCTATTAAAAATAAAAATAAAAATATCATTTTACACAGAGCTAATAATGTTTTCTATGCTCTATGTTTTTATACCCTTAAATCTTATAATGATTCCTTAAATAAATAAAAAAATTGTAATTTTATAAAACAATTAAAATACATTTTAAATAAAACAAACAGTGAAAAATTATTACAGATTACCTATACAGTATGTAGACGAGACCTATTAATCCCATTACAATAGATAGATAGATAGATAGATAGATTCAAAAATAAATATTTAAATAGAAATTACAATTAAGTAAAACTATGAACAAAGTCAGCAGATCAATAGGTCAAAAGGTCAAGTCAATAGGTCTCATAAAACAGTTTTGTTCTGTGGTTGATAGGGTATTGTGTGGTTTTTAGGGCATTCCTATGTGATTACTTAATATTCTGGTCATTTTTTCACCCATTTTTTCATCCACCAGATATTGCCTGCACAACAGGTGAAGTTTGAGATACCAACCATACAGAGAACACAAATGATCCGAGATAAGTTACTTGCTGAGATTTAATATTTAGGGTTAGACGTTGTGAACAATACCGTAACAGCACTAATGCTCACCTTAGCAAACACAAAAAGTGCACAAACTATGTATACACAGAGGACAAACTGACCTTGCAGAAAGCAGAACAGCAGCACCAGATCCACACGTAGTGCAGGTTTGAGACAAACACCCGTAGGGTCAAGTGTCCAGAGCATTCATCGCAACTCCACACACACACTCACATCAGCGTCCTTGAAAACACATGAGCAGTGAAATGAAAAATAAAGCGGAAAACAAAAAGCAGGTGATCTACTTCTACAGCAGCCTGCTCTTCGGTGGTTCGTCAGCTGGCATCAAGAACATCGGTACCCTGTGGCAAACAGGGCAACGGCAGGACCACTGAGGCAGAACGAAGGTTGTGTGTGTTTTTCAGAGCATAACGGAGGTCATGGGGTGCCAGGCTGAGCTGTGTAGGTTATGATCAGTGTCAGCATGCGTGTGCAATGTGTGTTTGTGTGTTTTCACACTCCAGGGGCCAGAGTTGATCGAGTAAAATGCTTCCAGGGCCAGCGGGGGGAATGGTAGCATTCCATTAGGAGCTAAGTTGCGGGCACATTTGCCCTGATCTATCATTAGCCTGACAGGCAAGACTAATCAAGTGCCGCACATACAAATGAAGATCTCCCCTGTGGCCCTATGAAGTCTCTGGGCACGAGAGCGTGTGTGCTGTAATGCGTTTCGCACCATGCCGCTGTTGTCTAATCTCACTGGTCAACTGCATTTCAACTAATGCTAGAAAGAACACATGCAGTCATAGGCACAGAAGTCAAAGCACTTTTTCATAAATTGCTTTCATTCAAGCTGAAGCATTGCATTTCGGTTCCATCACCACACAGACTTCAAAACAGACTTCCCAAACATTCCCCAGCTGCCACTGTTCAGCAAGCAGGTAGTCCTGGCTTAAATTCACAACGCTTCACACCACACAAGACCTAAAAATGTCTTATTAGGATAGGATAGAGTGAACTTTTTTAACACTGAAATAATAAACACAAATATGAACATACCAAAAAATAAATGTGTTTACATAATACACGTGAACACACACTTCGCCATGTTATATTACTTTGCAATGCATATGCAAAATATAGGCGCATTAATAAAATAATAGAAAATAACAATAATGTATTAGCCAATTAAATTATTTAAATTATTAGTGTTTCCATTATTACATTTAATTTTATTGAATTTCACTTTAATAAAAAATAAATTTGAAAAATAAAATAATTTTATTTGATTATAAGCTTAAGTTCATTTAGTTCATAACCAAATAAAATAAACATTTTTTAACCTTTCAACTCATGTTCGCCATGTTTATTAAATAAATAAGCTTTGCATTGACGTATGGTTTGTTAGGATAGGACAATATTTGGCCGAGATACAACTATTTGAAAATCTGTAATCTGAGGGTGCACAAAAATCAAAATAATGAGAAAATCGCCTTTAAAGATGTCCAAATGAATTTAAGAACTTCAAAGCATATTACTAATCAAAAATAAAGTTTTGATATACTTATGGTAGGAAATTTACAACATATTTTCATGGAACATGATCTTTACTTATTATCCTAATGATTTTTGGCATAAAAGAAAAATTGATTATTTTGACGCATACAATGTATGGTTGACTATTGCTACAAATATACCTGTGCTACTTACAACCAGATTTGTGGCCCAGGGTCACATTTGTTATGGTTCAGGCCAGAACAAACTCCCTTTTTTTCAATTGTATGGCAGAGGTTTCTAAAATACTAAATCCCCATCCTTCAATATGCTTACAGACAGTAAGCCCTGTAAGCGTAAATGCAGCCTAGAGTGCTTGGGTCGCGGGTTTTAGCTGTTAGATTGGCGCCATGCGAAAGCGTGACTCGCTGGCGTGCAACATGTCATTAGCGTACGAGATCCACTTTCCCTTGTCACACTCCCTGTGCACTGTTGACAGTCTGAGGCTGAAACCAGGCGACACTTCGAGTAAACTCAATTAGTCTCCCCGCCATTATGACATGCATCAAAAATAAAAGAAAATATTTACATAGCGTCTGCCGTGGACCAATTACACACTGGAACAGGGGGAGGGGGAGAGCAGCATTAGCATATAATTTGCATGAAGCTTTAACTTGTTTTTAACAGGTGACATTTTGATGCAACTTGTACGCGATGAAGGGGCAAAAGCATAAGTTTATATGAAGGTTTGTGTGTCATTGCAGCCTCGCATGTCTTTTCCAATAAATTAAACCAGTCTGTGATCAAGGACATTGGAGGGAAAGTGGTGGGACACATGAAACTTATTTACAGGACGTGATACCCAACAGAAAACTGCTTACCATAGAAAAACTGAGGCTTTCACTTGGTTGTAGGCCCTCAAAAAAAATAATTCTTGTGCATTCTTGTGTTTCAGAATTGCATCATAACACACTACAATTATAGTTGACTTTATAATAAACAAGCAGAAAATACCACATTTCTTTACACCTAATCTCATCACTGTCTAGGCGAAACAAATGAGATATCGGAAAGATCTCATTTCTGTTTTTTTTTCTTGGCTAACTCTCTCTGTACTTTATGACAGACCGTCACCACATTCACCAGCAAGAACGAATGAAGATATATTAAATATAATGGGTTATAGCTTTATGACAGTCATCCAGCAATATTGCAATGTACAGCTGACACATCAAACACAGAACTAATAATAAAGCTCTGAGGCTATGTTACTGACTCTGCTCATAAAGATAGGACGTCCACACACACACACACTGCGTCTGCAGAAATAGTGTCCTTGATACAATGTTACAATTGCATTAATGAATATAGCGAGAGATCAAGCACACATACAAGGACAACAGACTTTTATAATGTCGTTGTGTCATTTATGAGCTGCGACGATATGGGTTTTATTAAAGGTTTATATAATATTCTGTCCAACACTAAATGTCTGCAGAGAGGCCTGCTGTCTTACATGCAAAACCTGTGCAACATTCACTGCCACACTGCTAGAGTGTATTGAATGGTTCCCAATGCATTGCTATGTCATTGCTAAGATGTTCTGAATGGTTTCTAGTTTGTCTCTATGTGGTTGATAAATGTTGTCAATGTTGTATGTTCAAAACTGGCTCTCCACCATTGCTAAATCTGCAGCGAGAAACAAAAAATGTGATGAGATTAAAAAAAGACTTGTACATGCCGACTCTTATGGAATCAAAAACATACAACACAACCAGTATAGTCTGATTCATGCACGAATCACTCTTATAAGTGAATCAAAAGCCTACAGTGTATTTTTATAAGCCAAATCTTGAAAGTGAATCAAACAAGTACTGTACAGCCAGTTTGGTCTAGTTTACAAACAAATGAATCTTATGAACTGATTGTTTTTAATGAACTACAACATACATTACAACAACTGTAACTGACCTCAATACAAATAACGTATATGAACTGAATCTCTTAAGCTAATCAAAAACAAACTGCAAGAAAATTAACTGTATGAGCCAAGTGAATCAAAACACAACCCAACCATAACAAGATAATACCTCTTTTGCAGAATTATCTTGAAACTATTAAAAACATTTAAAATAAAATAAAATAAAATAAGAGGTAAATCTTCAAACAAAAATTAAAATGTTGCCTTTGCAATTAACTGAAACAAATGTTCAAATTGTGAAATAAATTTATGAAATAAAGAACACTGTAAGTATGAAAAAATTATAGTGAATTAAAACTAAAACTAAAAAACAGTAACACTTAAAAAAAAAAAAATGAAAAAAGACAAAAGCACTAAGTAAAAAAAAAAATTACCTAAAATTTTAATGAAAATCGAAATTATAAAAATCTAATTTATTTGAAGATATTAAAATGTCACTGCTCTCTTTTTCCACCCAAAAAGCCTCACTAACTCAGGAGCTCCAGGTTTAAATCACAAAGATGAATCCAGCTTTACAGGGTTTGTACAAAGAGGTTTACATAGCAAGCACCACAAATAATATAGAAAAGAATTATGCTTATGTCACATTAAGGGTTTAAAAAGATGGATGTTTTCCTCTTTATCCCCTCCCTTCACCCGCCTTCTCATTCACTTTATACCCTCAGCTTTTTCATATAACATATTTACAGTCCCGATGAAGGAGAGTTAGCCATTATAGCGGCTGGAAGCCTGGCACGCTAAAGCTTCATCATATAAACCGCAGGTATGAAAAGACAATAATGATGATAAATCAACTAATGGCTGGGGGTATTGACCAGACGCAGGTGCACACGAGGCCTGTGAAAGAAAGAGGAGAGATAGATGATATGCTGGATAGAGACAGAGTGCAGGTCTGATGGGGGCAAATTAGGGCTAATGGTATTTTAGTTTTCTTTCTCATCTGATTCTATTTGTCCATGATTCTATTTCACTGGACAGTATAACTCACCCTCGGTTTCTAATAGACTGCAGGGAAAGCCAAGAGCAATAGTGTACCAGGCAAGAAATGTACATTCCTGGAAAATCAAGTTTTTTCTTGGCATGCCATGTATTAACCAAGCTTATCATTTAAAGTGAATTAATGGTCATTGATCCAGCTAAGCAAAATCTGTCAATATTTGTTAGCACTCTTTCTCCTCTCCTCACCAAGCCTGCATTTATTTGATCCAAAACACAGCAAAAGCTGTAATATTGTGAAATATTTTTACTATTTAAAATAATTGATTTCTATTTGAATATATTTTAAAATGTAATTTATTTCTGTGATCAAAGCTGAATTTTCACTTTAAACTTTTAGTTTTTTCAACATCATTACTAATATGCTGATTTGCGGTTCAAAAACATTTTTTATTATTATTATTAGCAATATTTAAAACAGTTGAGTACATTTTTTTCAGGATTCTTTGATGAATAGAAAGATCCAAAGATCAGTATTTAGCGAAAATAAAAAGCTTTTGTAACATTATACACTAGACCATTTAAAAGCTTAGAATCAATATAATATATTTTTTTTTTTTTGGAAAAGAAATTATAGAAATTAATACTTTTATTCAGCAAGTATGCTTTAAATGATCAATAGTGATAATAAAGGCATTTATAAATGTTACAAAAGATTTCTATTTTACATAAATGTTCTTCTAAACTTTCTATTAATCAAAGAAACTTACACGTTTCACTTTTAACAGCTAAAATCCGGTGTACTGATTGGTGTCTGATATACCATAAACTGGATCAGATTTTTTCTCACAAACACAAATGGGTTGCTACAGTAACATGTTGCATGCAGTTTTAAAATAAAAAGCAGTTAGTGTGCATTAAAAACAAAATCAGATAGTAAAACCTGTTAGGGAGATGTGTTATTTCTAATGAGAAATAGACATGTCTGTGGTACTAAATTAACTTTAAATGAAACTTAAATTAAGTTAAATAAAGTGGTGGTTAAATGGGTCAGTGCATTAGCACGTTTGGTTTGACAAAACACAAGGAATGATCTCCTGCTAACTTAACTAACAGCAAAAAAAAAAAAAGTAAAAACGCTGTCAGGTTGCTGCCAATCAACAAGACACAATCAAATAATGTATTTGGGGATTTGCAGGGAGCACTGAGGAGAGGGTGGAAACAGCAAAACACCAGCAGCATTCATCATAGTCTGCCATCTTCATGCTGATACAGAAAATTAATAGCTTTAGCAGGCTTCTTAACCAGGGAGTACAAAACAACCCCCTGCAAATACTTCCAAAATCGTTTAAAATCTCTTTCAAACATACTTCCAACACTTTTTGCCAATTCTTTCACATATAACCTAAGATCATAAAATATAAAAGAAAATGTTGAAAACTAGTGCACCTTCAAAACTCAAACACCCTGAGATATGGATTACTCTCAATGTTCCTAACATGTTGGTTGCTTTTAGATTTTGTGCATTGGTACAAGGTTCAACTCCAATGTATTCAATGTGTATTTTAAGCTACACCACAGCTTTGAAAAAAAAGAAAAAAAACAGCTTTCTTCTTATAGTATATATTCAGCTACACTCTAAAAAGACGGCATCTCGACAAGCCACATTCAAAGAAAAACTCTTTATTAAGCGCTAAAGAAGACCTTGTGTGATGCAAAACTCGCTAGAGTTGTTACCTTGTGCTTAAGGTTAAACACAACCCCAAATAGAGTCCAGGCACTCAAAAAGATCTCATTTCAAAGCCTGAGCAAACCTCCCAGATCAATGTCACTTCGTCCTTGAGTGAGTCAATGAATTCCCAGAGCCATTTCCAGGTACTTGCGTGAGCAAGGTCAAACTGCTTGAGTAAAACCTTATATAAAACTATATACACACACTATTTATATATATACTTAAAAAGAAAGAGAAATAGAAAAAAAAATAATAATAATTTCCAGGGACCAGTGTTCCATGTATTTCCTCCCAATTCCACAAGCGGCCTAATGCTCTGCCATTTGAGGGGTTAATGAGGGGTGCTTTGCTGGATTTAGGTCAAAAGTCATCATTTTAATACTTCCCATTAGCGGCGATAAAGGCAAACATTCTACACATTCGAGCTCCTGTTGGGTTTTGGCATCTCGCTGTCATGTCGGAAGCGTAACTCATCCATCATTTTTTACGATGGCTTTGGTTTTCACATAATTAATGGCCGTCAGCAGGACGTAAATGTGTGAAGATGAAAGAATGTGAAAACATTCAAATTAACACTGTCACTCTGAACAATGGCGAGCTGGAAAAGACGATTGTGTTCGCATTTGCCGGAGATGAAGTAGCCACCAGGAAATGAGAAAAGCGGAGCATTTATCTTGAAGCACAGGCAAAATCGATGTATGAACATCAGAGTACACCTTGAAAACAACAGAATGCATCTAAAAGTCACACATTTTGCTGACATTTCTAATATTCGTTTTAATATAATTATGTACAGATTCATGATTCAATGAGAATTTGGGGAGGCAGAGCATGACACAGGATGAGCTATGGATGTATAATATTTAATGAGAATTTGAGCTAAAAAGCACAGTTTTATATATATATATATATATACAGTAGTATATAAAAAAGTTTTGATCCACTTCAAATGTTGACTGCTGTATATATATATATACACAGTAGTCAAAATATCTATATATATATATATATATATATATATGAAGTCAAAAGTATACATACACCTTGCAGAATCTGCAAAATGTTGATACTGTATTGTTACCTAAATGATCCACTTTTTTTTTTTTTGTGATAGTTGCTCATAAGTTCCTTGTTTGTCCTGAACAGTTAAACTGCCCGCTGTTCTTCAGAAAAATCCTTCAGGTCCCACAAATTCCTTGGTTTTTCAGCATTTTTCTGTATTTGAATCCTTTCCAACAATGACTATATGATTTTGAGGTCCATCTTTTCACACTGAGGACAACTGAGGGACTCAAATGCAACTATTAGAGAGGGTTCAAACACTCACGGATGCTTCAGAAGGAAAAATTATGCATTAAGAGCTGGGGGTGAAAACTTTGAATTTGAAGATTAGGGTAAAATTAACTCATTTTGTCCTCTTAGGAACATGTAAGTAACTTCTATAGCTTCTGAAGAGCAGTACTAAATGAAAAAAATATGATATTTAGGCAAAATAAGAAAAAAATACACATCCTCATTCCATTCAAAAGTTTACACCCCTGGCTCTTAATGCATTGCTTTTTCTAAATTTTAAAAAATCTTTAAATGATGTTAAGCCACTGTACAAATCATTGCATAATTTGCATTTTTAAAAACGGCAGCAAAAAGCTGCTCTTTCCACCTTATGATGTTCTTCGTTATCTAGTTTGTTGCTCGCAATACATTTCAAACGTTGCAAAAGAGTGTGTACCACTGTCTTTTTCTCATTTAAAGCCTTGTACTATAGCCTCCCTTCATCCTCTAACACACGGCTCTAGTAGATGACCTTTTCACAACGTCCAAATAATGCACCAAAGCGTGAATCCACTCCAGCAAATCGCCATTAACCACACCAATTAAAAGCGTTTTTAATCTTCCACTGGGGAACAAAGCCTCCCTCTCGAATGGCCAAAAGTATGTGTTAGATGTCCACCACAGCCCTTAAAGGTTAATGGTGTCTCTGGAGAAGGAAATGTAAGGAGAATGAATGGGGTCTTGTTACTCGTCTCTCCCTTCCCTTGACTTCTGACAGAGCCCTGACATAAGAGCCGCCCAGTTCATTATGTCTGGGTCACTGTGCTCTGCAAATATTCCTGCCCTTGCTATCTTCCTTGACACGTTTTCTTGCACTCGCTCGTTTGTTTATACAATGAATTAAAGTCAACACGAACCAGCAGTCACAACTTTCGTAATGTAACATGTTTCAGAGTAAAGTAGGTTATTATATTAGGGAGGAAAAAAAATCAGTATAAAAGTGGCCATTTTGATAAAGGATTAAACAGTCCTTGTAAATAGGAAACCTGGTGGATTGAACAACAGGCGGATGAAAAAGCCAAGCAACAGCAGCTGTTTTTAGACACAGAGAAGCCGCATGAGTGAAACTATGGCACAGTAAAACAAACCGCAGTACAAAAGCACAGAACTTTCAGCATGGAGCTGGATCAGCCAATTAATGGTACTTCATCTCATTACATTTGCCCACACGTTTCCTTCTGTGGATCAGCTGAGTGGTGTGGGGCAAAATGTGGCAGACTGTCGAGTTTCTAATGGCTAATGAGGGGGCTCGGATGAGCAGTGATGTACGAGGGTCTGATTTTATTTCTCAAGTCTGGAGAGCTAAGGTTGTTCGTTGATTATCTTATTTATTATATTAACAGGTTTTATTGTGTATGCATACCAAGAGTGATGTTAAAATACTTTACTCTCCTATCTCTCCTATACATTTTAAAGTCTGGATGGTTGGCTTGCTGTCAACAATCAACTAGTAGGTTAATGAGTTTGATTAGATTATGTTTGTCTATATTTTCTTTCAATACTTTTTTTTCACACACTAATTCATTAGCTTAATTGACACATTGCATGTATGTATATTGTTTTTGTTTAATTTTAGTTTTACTTTATCTTATTATATTATAAATGTATATTTTATATGTACAAAATACAAATAAAATAACATCCAAATAATAAGTTGATTAATATATATAATACATAAAAACAATATATATTTATTTTATAATATACATTTTAAATATATTTTAAAAATGTTTTAAATATTTTAATATGTATTTAATACTGTTCAAAGTTTTTGAACAATAAGATTTTTAATGTTTTTTTCTTCTGTTTTAACTGTTTTCTCTTTGACTATATTTTAAAAATGTAATCATTACGTTTCAGCATCATTACTCCAGTCTTCTGTCTGTTGCTCAAGAAACATTTTTGAAAAAAAAATGTTTTTTGAGCAGCAAATCAGAATATTAGAATAATTTCTGAAGGATCGTGTGACTGGAGTAATGATGCTAAACATTCAACTTTAAAATCACAGGAATAAAATACATTTTAAATATATTGAAACAGAAAACTGTTATATTAAATACTAAAAATATTTTAAAAATTTACTGTTTTGCTATACTTTGAATTAAATAAATGCAGGCTTGGTGAGACTTCTTTAAAGACATTAAAAATCTTACCGTTCAAAACCTTTTGACCGGAAGTGTACATTACTAATATATAAACACACGCACATATGCATATTCTTTTTCAATAAAGTCTTTGCATAAATAAATATAAATAAACACTCAAAAGACAAAAGCTTGTTCATGATGCAAGTACACAAACTTCCATCTTAAAGTTTGAGTGATCTTTACCACACTAAACTTAAAGCAGACCCAGAGATCTTCACTACTCAGTTACTAAACTGAGGAATAAAGCAGTTCATTTATCAAAGTGATAAATGAAGAAACAGCTGGATTTTGTATAATTACCACATAAAGAAATGAACAGCCGGACCAAAATGGGGTCTTTCAACACCTTTCCAACGCTATTCAAATTAAGCTTCGCTTACAACCGCACGCAATCTGTCTTTATAATAATGAATTTAATTATCAATTAATCAAATCTAAACTCACATTCAAGACACTCTCCATCTCAATCCAATTAGACTGAATTTATTGATGGATTCATTGATGGCAATTACTGCGTCTGCGTGCGCACACATCTGTGCAGGTTTCTTTGAGTTTGTACCTCTACACGAGAGAACTGTAGAGTAAACAGAAGGACAGGATATTTCTCAATGCCAGCCATATGATGTTTGCTCAGCTCTCCAGATCTGCACCGTCTGAATCATTCTGCCAACGCCTTCCTCTTTCTCTCTCTCATCCACCTCTTGAATAACCCTCTGCCTGAAAACCTTAGCCTCATCCTCTTTATCTCAAGCCCTCCATCCCTCATTCCCTCTCTGAGGAACATCTACGCCCGATTCACTTCAATCCTGCTTACAAACACTGAGTTTCTGCTGTGATCAAGTCCTCCTGGGAAGTTCGTACTTACAAGCTCAGAAGCCATAATTGCAATGTGCATTTTTTTCCCCTTTCCCTTTAAAAAGAAAGCTTTTTACCACTGCTGCAACAAAATAAAAAGCAAAGAATGCTCATTAGATTTATAACTGATGCATTATCTGTGCATTTCATGCTGCTGTAGAGAATGATGGGAAATGCAGTTTGCTCACACAAGCCTGCCGCCTCATAAACCGGCTAAATGACTAGTGCCAAGCTTTAATGCTGTTCTTCATTATCAGCAAAACACACAAAACGCATTCAAACTATATTATACAATAAACATTTACAGTTACAACTTATTATAATCAATAACAATTTCTTTCCGCCGTCGTTAAGTGACACGCCGTAAACACAGATGCAAAACAGAAACATATTATGATGGCGTTCAGCATTTAAATACAATCACATGATTTGAATGTAGCATTACAGCCCGGCTAGAATTGCAACATCATACTTTGTCTCCATTGGTTACATAATCACATTTAAAAAACAAATAGTTCCAGTTCTGAAAGCTGATTGGTCAATGTTACATTCCAAGAATTCTAAATCCCAATAAAGTAATAACTGTGACCAAAAAAAAGTCTTTTATTTTTTACTTCTATTAGCAGTAAAACTCTCAAGGCCTTGCTGTATTGTAAATTTAGACATTGCAAGTACCTCACTATGTGTATATCCACAATACAGCACAGCGTCGTGTATTTAATTGCACAATTATTAATAAAAACCAACAGTTCCAGCTCTGAAATCTATATTTAAGACCTAGGTGTGAAGCCAAAACAAGCTGACTTGTGACAGGACATCAATTACTGCATAAGGTCTATTTTTCTAAGATCACTGATTGCATAATTTGGTGAAAGAATTGTTAATTGCAATTATTATTATTAACAATTACCCATTCATGATTCACACTGTGCCTAATAGCACCCTTTAATTTCAGTATTAACCCTAAAGCATCTTATGTTTTCTTTCCCGTGTCTCTCTCCCTCCTCTCTCTCTTTTTGGTTTAGTCTTAAAAGGACCCTTTTAGCATGCTTTCTTTGAGACACTTACGGCCATGAATAGAAATCCATCTCCTGCTTGTGTGCTCAGGACAGAGAGGTATAAGGTGTCACATTCAAATGAGCCCCTTGCTGTTTTTGTCCAAAGCTCTTTATTGCTCTATTGATTCTGAGAGCGTTATGATGACAGCGCTGAACGGAGACTGACAGTGATTTGATGGGGCGTCAAATGAGCCTGTGTCTCTTTAATGACGCTGTAATTGAGCCTCACATGGTACGGCAACAAAACAGCTCAATTTCCAACACACACGGAGGTGAATAAAAAGAACGACAGGCCAGATAGCTAATCCCATTTGGAAATATTTTAAGCAAGTGCTGTAATTTTTCAAATGCTGAGTAGTTGCAAAGTGCTTCACATTTCAAAACACCTCATATCAGTGAATACTTCACATTGTGTCCTAATGCACACCGCAACTATATATAAAACACGATTTTCTCTTTCTCTCTCTCATTTTAAAATATATCTAGCTGTAGTAGTTCTGTGGTACTTTTTTATTGGGATTTACAATCATTACAATTTCCTCTCTCTTCCTGTCTTCCTCTGTCTATTTTTGACATTGTCTCTTTTTTTCTCCCACAGGAGCGGTGTCTCTTTTGACCTCTCTCTCTCTTCCTTTCTCCTCTTAAACTCTCATGAATCTTTCAGAAAGAAAGTCTGTAAATCCGGCCTTGCACACACAGTAGAAAAAAATATAATTACTTTTTATCACACATTAAATCCCCTGACACTCTGGACATCAGAGAGGGTCCTTCTGCCCATCCTGAATGAGCATGACCCTGCTGGAGAGTGCTGACTGAAGGGGAACGGATGTTTGTGCCCTGGAGAAATGGATAAAAGAAGAGTGGAAGATCCGACTTTCATGTTCTCTCTCTTAGCATAAGACTAGATCAGAGTCACATGCCTAATTAATTAAACGTCAGTGACATTATACAAAATCTATCTGAGAAAGAGATGCATGTCAAATCAGAGGGGGGAAAAAAGACATAATATATATATATATATATATATTAATTAATTAATTCAATTTTATTTTATATATTATATATTTCATTTTATACATATATATATATATATATATATAAGTAAATATATTAGAATTTTCTTATATATCTTGCACTGATGAATCACAATAAGACCGGACAACTACTTTAAGGAAGTAAATGGGGTCAAGTTGATGTCAAGTTGAATTAAAACATGATTTTGAGTGTAAAATTAAGAGGATTTTATTACATCAGATGAAAAGGGAAGTCAAATCAAAGGTTAAACAAGTTATAATATTATTCTGATGAAGTATTTCAAAGACAAACCAATAAACATTCACAGCTGTGCTGTAAGTGTACTGTAAAAATTGTCATATATATATATACATATATACAGTTATTTATTTTATTTTATTTTTTCTCTCTCTCTTTCTCTCTTTTAAGAGCCCTGATTCACTTTCACTGCATTAGAAAAACAACTTTGTTTTTCACACACAAAAAAAGTCTTTCACAGGGGAATATGTGACCCTGGACTACAATACCAGTCTATAAATGGACTACAAAACCAGCCAAAAACACATTGTATGGGTCAAAATTATACATTTCTCTTTTATGCCAAAATTCAAGCAAAGATCATGTTCCATGAAGATATTTTGTCAATTTCCTACCATAAATATATCAAAACTTAATTTATGATTAGTAATATGCATTGCAAAGAACTTCATTTGGACATCCTTAAAGGCGATTTTTTTATTTTTTTTGCACCCTCGGATTCCAGATATTCAAATAGTTTTATCTTGTCCAAATATTGTCCCACCTTAACAAACCATACATCCATGGGAAGCTTATTTTTCAGCTTTCAGATGATGTATGCATTTCAATTTCAAAAAACTGATACTTATGACTGGTTTTGTGTTCCAGGGCCACATATGTGGTTTGAGCAACATCAAATACATGAAGAAGGCAGACTTTCCATTTTTAGGTGAACTATCCCTTTAAATACTGTGTGGCTCCAAATAACTCCTGGGATATTAAACATGGCTGCTCCAGAGGTTTTCACTCTCTGTACAGTACGAGGAGGAGACGTCTCATTTATAGTGGACTTGGCCCGCACTCCAGTATTGAGCTGTCATTTAGTCAGCCAAATAGAATAAGTGGGGAGGATTAGACCAGCACAGTCATGCAGATAACACCTCTGACAGTCTTCCTTTCTCTCTCGTTCTCGCTCGAATACTAAACAGGCCGCTGAGTGACAGCTTGTCAGAGGGCAGAGTGGAGCGCTGAAACCTGGCAACCCAAGAGCAGGGCGATAACAAGCAGGTCAAAGAAAACAATTACGGCCCTGGCGCTTTCTAATGGACACACGGGAAATAATCATGTTCCTGCATGTGTGTGCGTTTGCGTGTGTGTGTGTGTGTGTGTGTGTGAAATCCATTATGTCCCGACAGCCCTTGCAAAGTCATTTGTTGGTCCTCTCAGGTGTCTCATTTTTTCGTCCACTTCAAGTGTTGTTTTTCCCCCTTTGCCTCCTCGCTCTTTTCTGTCTATCTCTCAGCTGCGGCTCTCAGCGTTTCATTTCTCCCTGATTTCTCGCATTGTTATTCCACCCCCTCAGACAGGCTCTCCATCTCGGTCTAGAGCGGCAATCACAACAAAACAGGAAGCCGTCACAGTAAGGCAACTCGTTTTGTTTCCATACAAGTTGTGCCGGAGTGAGGCTTTCAGACTCGCCTGCTCATTTAGCCCTGGCAGCCTCTGCGAAAATTCACTCACGCTATATGTGCCGTTTACTCTCAATGAAGTTTAAAAGTCTTTTTCTTTCCTTTCAAGTTTCGTTCGCCATTCGTTCCCACTTTACTCGGGGGTTTTTACTGCTTTTTACTCTTGTTTGACTCGGAGAGAGATGGGGTTATAGCACGGGGCGGCCATTAGACATGGGTGAAGTGTCTCATTCAAGGGCTCAGACAAAGTGGTAGGAGAAGGAATGAGCTTTCTGCTCATTATAAGCAGCTTTTACCCACTGGACCGTGTGTTCAAGGCTCATCTTTGCCATTTATAATGTGTGTAAATCAGAGTGTTGGCAAACACTCAAAAAGATAACACATTGAGGAAGTAGATAGTGTTGGTGTGGACATAATTGTGCATCTTAATTAAGCTAAACTGTCAGTCAATTAAATGTAAAAATTAAGTGTAAAATTCAGCTTTGCATCACAGGAATAAATTATATTTTTAGGTATATTAAAATAAAAACATTATTTTATATTGTAATAACATTTTGCAATATTACTGGGTTTTTTTTCTGTATTTTTGATCAAATAAATGCAGGCTGGATTCTTTAAAAAAAAAAGCATTACAAGTCTTACTGATCCCAAACTTTTGAGCGGTAGTGTATATATAAACATTTTATACTATAAGATTTAGGGGGTCATGTCCTAAAAGAGGGTTGACAACCCTTGAGATAACAAAGGTTGCATAAGGATAATGAATCTTATGAAGACATTTTAAAATAATCATAATTGGATATGCACTCATAACCATACACATACAATCTATTCAAAGCTACAAGGGTAAAATGCATAAAAATAATGAGTGAATCCTTCAGCTACAGCAGTAAACACTAGAAACACAGTCTGTCCTTCAGAAAGACAGAGCAAAGTGAAAGATGAACAGAACATATTATAAAAGAAGCAACAGCAGGCAAAAGTAGTATATATGAATTCCTGAATGCCTCATGCTCAAGGATATGAAATTTAATCCAGAAGCCCAAAGAAACACATGCACACTGAGTGAACTGGATTATCCAGTAGTCTGGCGGTTTCTGGATTAGCTATTAGTCTGGCAGTGTGCGGATGATAAGAGACTTCACCAAGCTGCAAATGAGTAGCTGTCAGAGAGCAGGAGACAGACAGAGAGAGAGAGGGAGACAAATCCACAGCTCCCTCAGGGTATATGATCTCTCATTAGTTTTAATTAATCATTCTTATTAATAATAGGCGTCTCCTCGCAACCTCAATGAAATTAAAAATTCTGCCAGGCAAATAAAAAAAATGATGCGGCTGAGTTAGATAAACTAAACTGGCCCTGCAATAAATTATCATGCCGCTGCTAAAACAGACAGGGCCTGGGGATAAATTTACATGGGTGGGCTGTCTCACTACCGAAATCAGGTGAATAAACTTAGGCTATACATAGGCATACTATAAGCTTTCCATTGTACGGTATGTTAGGATAGGGCAATATTTGGACGAGATACAACTATTTGAAAATCAGGAATCTGAGGGTTCAAAAAAAATCTAAATATTGAGAAAATCACCTTTAAAGTTGTCCAAATAAAGTTCTTAGCAATGCATATTACTAATCAAAAATTAAGTTTTGATATATTTACGGTAGGAAATTTATATTCGAATGATTTTTGGCATAAAAGAAAAATCGACAATTTTGACCCATACAATGTATTGTTGGTTATTGCTACAAATACTATATACCTGTGCTACTTATGACTGGTTTTGTGGTCCAGAGTCACATGTGAATTTTTACATTATTTAAGTATATTTATATATATATTTTATTTTATTAATAAATAATTATTAATTATTATTTGATAAATTATTATTATTGTTTTTTAATATACCATTTATTTAAAAAAAAATGGAAAAGTTGGACCACTTTGTGAAGAAGCAGTCAACAAGTGCCCAATAGACATGGGAATACTTCACTAGTGTTTAAATATGAAATGTAACACTATTTTCACTACAATATTGGAACACTACAATAAAAAATAACACTACAATATTGTTTTGATTGTTCTAAAATGGGCAAAATAGTAAAAAAAAAAAAATGCGAAGGTGTATCCAAACCTTTAACTGGTAGTGTATACCAAAGTACATCAGCATCACCATCAAGATACCATGGTGCTATACACTGCCACAGAAGCTCATACTTTCATCACACGAAGACAGACAACTTTTACAGAGAAGACTGTGCTGAAAGCATGACATCTTATGACAGCAAGATGACAGGAAACGCTGGGAGTCAGACATGTCAGGTTTTCCTTCTTTGTCTCTCTACTGCCAGCTGAAGATATTCAATTAAATGCCAAATGGAAATCTTTCAGTGGGATAACCACCACTTTTACATCAATTACAGCACACTCATCTGCTTTGCCCATAGGCTTAAAATGTGTAAACCTACTGCACCAGTTGTGCACCAAAATAAAGTAAACATCAATAAAGCATAAGAGACATCCATCAATATGTGGAATAAATGTGATAGAAGCACTTAGCCTTGTTAGCCCCGAGGGTCTCTCATGGTACAATAACAGAATTAGACAGTAATAGTACTTTGATATATATCATGGTACTAAATGACCACCATACTCACATCCCATAGAATTTAAATCCAACTTCAAAGTACACTGAAGTACCACCATAGAACCACATCCCAAAAAAAGTACTTTTTTTGTTAGTGTCTTTTTATGTTGATAGCCTTGCTTTCATTTCCTCAGACTGGTGAATAAAGATAGGCCTATACTTGTCAAGCTGTTCACTGAAGCACAGAGAAAGTCTTGTTGGCCCTGCCAAAATTACAAGCAAAGATAGAATGGAACACAAATTATCCTCGCAACAAGAGCCAGGCTACAGACGTGACACTAAAAGCAATTTTAAAACACTGGTCTGGGGGCTTATTAAATGAACATGTTAAGCCATGAAAGAACAGAAGCACATCATATTTGCTCAACAGGTCAACAGCACATGAGATGTGTCAAACAAACAAAGCCTGTGAAATTTGCCTGGCTTTATTAGTCAAGTCCCAAGAGTGAATTAGTGAAAACTATTTTAATATGTGTCCATTGTGGCTGCCTGTTGATTAACTTTATCGTCTGCATGTTAGTTTTCAGCACACAGACCTCAAGCCAAAGGCTGAAATACACAATGCAGTGGGGGATAATTAATTAACCTAATTAATAAAGAGCACAATTAAATATTTATGTTTAATAAACTGCTTAATAAACTATTGATTAAATCATTTTTGTTCTGTTTTTAATCATTTATTATTAATAAAGCAAACTGTTTTCACCTTTGTTTCCATCCATATAACTTATTACAATCATTTCTGTCATTTTTCTTAGTTGCACTAGTTCTCACAGAGATTCAACTCAATTTTCTACATAGTTAATTAAATTAACAAGTGTAAGAAACATATCACAAGTAGTTGTAACTTTGGCATGACTTTATTTAGATTTAAGGCATCAGTTAAGACTTTTTCTTTTAGAAATTCTTAGATTTATTTAAACATTTAAACAGCTATTTGAAAAATAACTGACCATTCTAACCTTTCAGGTAAAATAAAAATAGACACTAAAATCTATTTTGTCTTACAGCCTACAATTTCTTCAAAACTGATGTGAAAACTTGATAGTTCTTTACACAAATCCTCCCTATCAATTAACAATATCATTATTGTTAGAATCTTCTGTTTTGTATTTGAACACCGCGGGTTATTTACGACAGAGAAAATATGCTTTTCAAAAATATTTATCATATTAAAAACAGAAACGGATAAATCTTTCCTCTTTTGAGACAATTTTTATCGACCCACGATTCAACCAGTGATGCTGTGGTTCACGGTTTGGATGTGCCCAGAGCGCCACCCTCCGGCGGAGACATGAACTTCAGCCATTTCACAACAGCACAGACACGGCGACCGATTCCCTCACTCGATACGAGACTATTTTAAGATCTAATCGCCGTGCTCAACAGTTCCCCAAACCGATCGCTGATAGACGCCAAAATATATAATTAATTATCCCAGTCACAAAGCACCAATAGCTGTGTTAATTGTGAGCGTACTAAGTATGTATTATTGACTGAGTAAACTTTTCTTAATCCAGTCTGAGGTGTAATTTATACATTTACAGCTTCAGCCTAGAATAGCCTTAACATATAATAATTTTTAAATAAATTTAATATATAACATAATATATAAAATAATATATAACAATACTTTTTGAGCGGACCAACAGTCACATTTCTGTTAAAAATTAGATAGACTTGTCTCCACATGAGAGAACTGAGGTAAATAACGATACAGATCCTTCATTAAAAGGTATGATTTGACTATAAAAAGTCACACATGATACATAAAGCAACAGCAAATCTGCTGGAATTCATGTTCATCTAACATTTAACGTTTTAACGTCTCCCCTCAGCACATCGTCATTAATAAACAAGACACAATTATTAAAGTTTCATCCCGTCTTGGGTTACGGCATTCAAAGCTCGCCAACCTCCGCAAAGTGGCCAAAAAGATGCAGAACAGAAAGCAAACTTACCTGGAAAGAACTCTCCAAATGTGAGTTGAAGATGAAAAACAAGCAGCAGAACGGCGAAGTAGTTCCTTTGGTCCATTCTTGCGGTCACTACTTCACATACTCGCTGTCCGTCCGTGCGCGGGAGAGCTGACTGCGCTGACGGTTTCCCGGCATTGGTGATGTAGCGAGCGCGACTCAAGCCGGCAGTCGACAGCTGTCTGATTGTTGGGTTTCTGTATTGCTACGACAGGGTGTGTGGGGAGGAGAGTGGGTACGAATGAACGAGGAGAGGGTTCCAATATCCCCCAGGTCCTTAGACCTGCCTGCCAGCCCGTTCTGACACGAAATACTGGCGAAGTGACGGTTTACATACTACAGCGCGCACTGGAGACGCTCTCTAGTACACTACGCGATACGGTGCGCACTTGCGCCGTGCCTAAAAGTAATTCAACACCCCTGAGCAATGAGTGAGAGAGGTTCTAGACCACTCTTGTTTCATTGTTTTCCGCTGTGTTACATACAGCACAGAGGCCCCAAAAAGTATTCGGACACTTAAGCCACATTTAAAAATGTATGAATTCTGTGGGGTTACATAACAAAATATCAAACCAAGTATTTCAAATATAGCACAAGAACACTTACCAATGCTAAGTATTTCACAAACCCAAGTTTTAATTGTCAAAATAATAGATATATTGTAAATTAATTTAGAAATTATATGGAAACTTTCTGATAGTTACTGATAGTTAAGGGCATGAACTGCCCCAGAAGAAAAACAAATGCACTTCCATAACGTACTTAAAGTGCTGTATTTTCATGCACTAATTTTGTAATTAATATCACCGAAGTGTACTCAAATGTGACCCTGGACCACAAAACCAGCCGTAAGGGTAATTTTTTTTTAAACTGAGATTTATACATCATCTAAAAAGCTGAATAAATAAGCTTTCCATTGATGTATGGTTTGATAGGACAATATTTGGCAGAGATTCAACTATTTGAAAATCTGGAATCTGAGGGTGCAAAAAAAAAAATCTAAATATTGAGAAAATCGCGTTTAAAGTTTCCAAATGAAGTTCTTAGCAATGCATGTTACTAATCAAAAATGAAACTTTGATTTATTTACGGTAGGAAATTTACAGAATATCTTTATGGAATATGATCTTTACTTAATATCCTAATGATTTTTGGCATAAAAGAAAAATCCGTAATTTTGACCCGTACAATGTATTTTTGGCTATTGCTACAAATATACCCGTGCTACTTATGACTGGTTTTGTGGTCCATGTGCTATTTTGAGACACTTTGCATATGAACTAAAATGTGCTTTTAACATACTATCTTTTCATTAAAAAATGGATTTAGTTACCACTTGTAGTACACTTGAAGCCATCTTTCATACACTAGTGGGTTCAAGTGTACTACAAGTGCTAACTAAATTAATTTTTTTAAAACAGAGTACTAAACGTACTAAAAAGTACTAAACATTGTTTTTTAGTATAAGTACAAAATTAGTGTGTGATAAAATGAATAGAGCACTTTAACATTATCGAAGTGCAGCTAATTAAAAGTAATACCAAATAAGGTATGGCTGGGTCCCAAAACCTAGTATGCAGTATTTTGAGGTATTATTGGCCCAAAAATGCTGTCACCATGTCTATGATGACCAAAAGTACTATGCAACAGTGATTTTGTATTCTGAAAACAGTGTTACGATAGATAGATAGATAGATAGATAGATAGATAGATAGATAGATTGAACGCAATCTTTGAGATGCGTCAAGATAGTGAATTCTTGCTAGAGAATGCAAGATCTAGTTGAAGAATGCTTATGGTCAACTCTGTGGTTCATTTATAAGACAGAAAGTCCCTGAGTGGGCAGATTTCAGTTACAGGCCTAATTTATGAATTCATTATTTAGTGATGTGGAAATCAATGCCTCATTAACACAGAAAGGTGCCCTTTCATCCTTCATAGCAACCCACTCTAGTCCATGAGCCTTCAACTCCACTATCAATCTCCCATGCTCATCCCATCCTCTAGATTTCAGTTGTGTAAATGCAAAGGTAATTTAAAAAAAAAAAAAAATCTCTGAATTAAAACAGAACAGCTATCAACAAAGCAGGTTTATAGACACATTATGTATTTGGTATTAATAGTTCTTATTAAAGTGCCAAGAAAACAGAAGTAGTCACAGATCTTGTCTCCCGTATCGTGATGTACATCAGAGTGAAACAGATTATTAAAAAAAAAAAAAAAAAAAAGTTAAAAAATAGTGTGGAGTAGATCAATCAGTTAGTTGTTGAAAGCGAGCTTGCAGTTTATTGTGAGAAAGGGGCAGGATTTAAGCAGATGAAATTATTTAATAAAGAATAATTTAGTCAAAATATGGAGTTATGATATTTTAGCCAAAAAACATTTATTTATTTTTTAATTAGGGGTTCAAACGCATAGTGCTGAAACCCTGTAATTGTTAAAATGGTCACGGATCAGCAATCTCCATGTAAAACCGATCATGCAGACCAAACCGTAAGTCGTAGAGACTTGAAACTTGGAGGGATGGTAGTGCTCAGATAGCCTACAGTGTGACCAAGGCATGCCCCGAACGGCCTGACTAGGGTGCTACAGCAAACAAAAGTACAAAATCACTCATAACTCATCAACCATTAGTCGCAGACTCAAGTGTCATATGTCGTTGGAATCCTTGGCTCATGCCAGACAAAACGATTTGATCGTGAGCCTGGCAAAATTTTCAGGTATTTCACTTTTTTTTTTGAAAATCCTACTTTTACGAACTAGTCCTAGATTTTTCACCAATTGGAACCAAACCAGTGCAAAAAAAATTCTCTGGAGACTGAATATCAATGATTATCAAAAAAACTTGAGCTTTCGACTCAGTCGCAAAGGGACGCCAAAACGTTTGAAAGGGGCTGGGTCACTTTTAATAAAATGCCTATAACTCCTGAACGGAATGAGATATCTTCACCAAACTCATAACACTTATGTAAGAGCTCAATCGCACTTGGTGGCACTATTGGGGGGGGGGAGACTATAACTGCACAACAATTTGTCCTTTCAACATCAAAATCGGTGTGCACGGTCTTGGTCCAAAGTGCCACAAGTGTCTATAAGGATATTTGCGTATCTCAAAAAACATGGCTGCCATTTGCCGACGAAGTTTGAGCACCTGTTAGACAAGCTTAAAGGAGAAGTCCACTTCCAGAACAACAATTCACAAATAATTTACTCACCTCCTTGTCATCCAAGATGTTCATGTCTTTCTGTCTTCAGTCGTGAAGAAATTATGTTTTTGAGGAAAACATTTCAGGATTTTTCTCCATATAATGGACTTCATTGGTGTCCCGATTTTGAACTTCCAAAATGTAGTTTAAATGCAGCTTCAAAGCGCTCTTAAAGATCCCAGCCGAGGAAGAAGGGTCTTATCTACCGAAATGATTGGTCATTTTTTTGGAAAATAAAAATTTGTATATTTAAGCACAAAAGCTGGTGTAGCACAGGCTCTGGGATGCACGTTCACGTACTATTGAATCACTTTGAAAGACCCAGTGTTTACAAAGCGAATGCGCAAAGACTAAGAAAGTGCAAGTAAGTCAAACGCTGTTTACAAACAGAAAGGTACAACGATGTCGGACGATTCTAAAGTTGTAGGAGAAAATAACATGGAGTTACTCTATCTTTTTGAGCCAGAGTACACAGACGATAAACTTGTGGTGATTCGAAGATGTGATTCGTAGTAGTGATGGGGAGTTTGGATTATTTTACCAACTCTGACCTTTGAGTCTCGTTCAGCAAAATGAACAAATCTTTTTTCGAGTCATTTCGTTCAATCAGCATCACGTGACAGCCCCATAAGATGAACGAACGACTCAAAAAACCCGAAGTCTCAAAACAGGTGAATTCTAGTACAGAACCTAATAGGATATTGTGCATACGCAACTGAATCACTCCCCGAGACAACTCGTTCTTCCCGAGTCATATTAAAGATTTGTTCAAAATGAACGAATCTTTCAAGAACGACCCATGGATGTGTAATCCAGAGCCTGTGCTACACGAGCTTTTGTGCTTAAAAAATATACAGATTTTTATTTTTCGAAAACAATGACTGATAATTTTGCTAGATAAGCCCCTTCTTCCTCGGCTGGGATCGTTTAAAGTCTTTTGAAGCTGCATTTAAACTGCATTTTGGAAGTTCAAATTCGGAGCACCAATGAAGTCCATAACGGAGGCTATTCGCAACGAAACTTGGTGGGCCTGTTTGACTCATAGGCCAAAAGGTCTGAGATAAATTTGAAATATTGCATTTTTCTAGGGCATAAAAGATTGTACGTTGCACATATCATACGATACAACTCCTCATTCCGGGCAACTTTTGCCTCTAGAAACACTGCTGTCAATCAAATCGCTTGTTAAATGATTGAGAAGATGTCAAAAACCTACTTTTGCTCAATCTGGAAAAAAAACACTGCAGTACAGTTCTCTGGACTCTCTAGGTCAATAATATATATATATATATAAATTTGCCTTTGGGAAGCTTTAACGGGGTTGTTTAGAAAACAACCCTGTGTGTAAATTTGGGGCCTGTCCAAATTTACACAAATTCATATAAAGCCTAAGGAAAACTAAAGGAAAACTCAAAACTTCACGAAACCTGGTGAGCGCATGAGGCAGGTGAATTATAAACAAGTATGCAAAGTTTTAAGGATATCGGACCACAGTTGAAAAGGGCTCAAAAACACTGTATTTCTATTGTAAATAAGCTGGATTTGCCAACAATGTCTTTTTAATCATTGATTAGGTGGGTACAGCCTTGCTAAATAATATGAAATGTCTTTTTCCTCATATGCTTAAATACCAAGCACTTGAACCCCGGTGATTGCTGCTTGCAGCTATATTTATATTTATTTTTATAAACAATAACAATAACATTCAACAATAACAATATTACTTTTTGTATTAAAATATCTACTTAATATTTGCTAAATATATGTAGTAAGTAACACAGAAAATATATTTACGAATTACAGACAGATTTTATTTAAGTGCCAACATAAATTACATAAAGTACTTAAAAGAAAAAAAAAGAAAAAAAGATCTGTTTTGGACAATACATTACGTTAAAATTTATCATAAAATAGCCAAAAATATTTAAATTAAGTTTTTGTTATGAAAATATATTATAACATCATTTTAACATCTATATTAGCAATATTTTGGGCATTTTTATATTTTAAAATATATAACAACCATAGCACTGCAGTACTACTCAACTACACCTTGACAACCACACACCAAGACTTGAGCATTGAGTTCTGCATGGGCTGACACCACTAACATCCAAAACCCTTCAAAAATATTTTACGAGCATTCAATAACCTTCAAAAAACATTTTAAATACAAATGCTGTAGCATTTTGAATATTAATAAAACATTCAGAGTGCTAGACCTAGATAACATCCTAACTCTAGCCGAAATATAATCACTGCTAATGACAATCGCTGTGGGTGTGCGAGTTGTTTGTGTGAGTAGTAAGAGAGAGCACATCTCAAATAACTTTAGATCAATGTGCAACCCTCCACAGCCCCCAGCCCCTAGCCCCCAGCCAGTCACTCCCCATCTCATAACTCTGCAAGACTGCGTCAACTTATTTCCATACTAACTAGAAGGGCTTCAGATCAGTCTTACAATGAGAGGACAAGAGTCAACTGTGTGTAGTTTTCCACCCTTCCTCTGAATGCACACAGACACAGCTTGATATGCCGTTTCATCTGTTCTTCTCAGCTCCTAAAACAGCTTAGCAGGGTAAAACAAAGTGGAGCTGTTTTAAGCTCAAGACAATGATAAAGAAATGTATAAAAATCTACTATTGTGTACATGTAATAATGCATCATGTATAGTATAATTACCAGATACTTTTATGCTCGTCATCCAGTTGCACCCATAAGTATTCGGCCTTCAGTTAAAATGAATTGATATGGATGAGTGAATCATACAAAACGTAATGAAAAATAGTTGATAGCTTTGTTATATGTGTGTGTGCACAATATTTAAATATAATGAATATTTAATTTAATAAAAACTAATATATAAGAGTCTGAAACCACATAATCTGGGATTCAAAGTTTAACTTAAATAATACATTGGAATATGAGTTATATTTAAACATAATACATTTTTACATAAAAACTATTGTGACATATAAGCATTTTCACTGGTGCTCTCAGACCTTTGTACCCCCACTCTATATATATTTAACTTTAAAAGCAAAAGTAGAAGTAGTGTCAGCAGCAGAGTTAATAAAAACAGGAGGGGGCCGTGGATTGAAAAGCTCCATACTGTAGGTGCAAATCATTCTGTTGCTCCGAGAGGTGGGAAGCCGTCCCCCCCACACACCTGCCAATAGTTACAGCCACCAGGAGGCCTTGCTACAGCATGAATGTGTGTGTAATATCACATGTACTTTGTGCCTGAAGGTTTCAGCCATTTACCACGCTCATCCCAATCATCGGAAAGGTCATAAAGAACTCTCAAAGCTTGACTGTCCACCATCAAATGCATGCAATGTGCCATCCACTCTTCTTTTCTCCTACATGCAGGGAACATCTCTCAGTCAGTCAATAGATTTAATTGGCCGGCTCAAAGCCTGCTGGGTCGAGTTGGACGATTTAAGAGGCGTTCCTGAAAAAAAGAAAGTGTGAGCTAATGATATTTCTTTGGGCGGTATTGGAAAGCAGTGAAATGGTAAGGTAGGGAATTAGCTACTGTATTTTTATGAGTTCAGAAAAAGAGTTTTCTAATCACCAGAGAGATGGACAGGCTATTACAGATTCAATATGTCTCTGGCAAAATAGAGGGCAAGAACGATTTTTGTGTGGTGCTAAATTCATGCATTATGTATAAATATTAGTTCTCAACTTATTGATTAAACTGCATGTCTGGAATCTTCAACCACCTCCAAATGCAAATCAAACTTATAGATAAAACCATACAATGTTTCTTCAAGTGATTAATGTGACGTTTATAGCCAAGTTACAGTATTTTGGGGAGTTTCTTCAGTTATAGGCACTTTTACGATTACAAAAATAACAATTTTCATATTATACTTTTTGTTAGAGGACACATTCAAACTTTTCTAATACTTTTTAGACTATTTTTTAACTCTTGTCCAAGGCATTTTAAGCTGTTAAATATTCAATATAAATTCTTCAATAGCTTAAGATATAATACTATACAATATATCTAATATGAAATTAATATAGCATTTAACTAAATCAATAAAAATATTTAATTATCACACTATGTCTGTCTCAAGATATAATAAAATGCAATATATTTAATATAAAATTTGTATAACATTTATTTAAATCCATACAATTATTTAATTACTACATTTTATGTTGACAGAACCTTTTCCAAAAAATAAATATTGGCCTATGATTATTTCACTCTTTGAGAGAGTAAAATAAATACCAGAGACCATTTTAGCATATTTATTGCTTGAAAATGATGCATTTACATTTTTTTCATTCACAAATTACATCCATCTCTCATCAGTAGCCTAATTTCCATCATAACCAAGAGTTTTACCAGTATATATGCAAGCACGGGTATATTTGTAGCAATAGCCAACAATACATTGTATGGGTCAAAATTATTTTTCTTCTTACAGTACTTTCTACCATAAATATATCAAAACTTAATGTTTTATTAGTAATATGCATTGCTAAGCACTTCATTTGGACAACTTTATAGGTGATTTTGTAAATATATTTATATATATATTTTTTGCACCAGCAAATTCCAGATTTTCAATTAGTTGTATCTTAAATATTGTCATATTCTAACAAACCATACATCAGCAGAAAGCTTATTCAGCTTTCAGATGACTTATAAAACTTAATATATTTTTAAAAAAATTGACCTCTATGACTGGTTTTGTGCTCCAGGGTGCATACATATGATGTAAACGGTCAAATTAAACTACTCCACAAGGCCAAGAGTGCCTATAGTTGAAGAAAGACCCATCAGTTTAAAATACAAATACATTAAGCACTGTCTCCATGCATCTCTACATCCACAAGATTAAGCACCTATTCAAATTCATCATTGACAGTTCATTGGCCATCCAGAAAAGCTATTATGCCCATATATTTCTGATTGTATTTTGACTGTATTTAAGTTTTTATATTGGTTCATATTTTTCTAATACAAAGTCTGTTGATTACTGAAACTCCTCAGGTAATATTAATTCTCACTCTCATCGCAAATAGGCCCCACAACCTTCAAAACTCCTCCAGAACTTCATTTTAATTCTTCCCGCATGCCGCGTCCTAACACTTGCTGCCCTTTATTAAATACACTAGACAGAACAACAGGAAATTGTGGTCAGTCAGATCAGATACTCATGCACCCAGGAAGTTATTGAAGACCAGTGTCAGATAGGAGGTTGGTTTATTGGAATATTACAGCTGTGCAACTATCAAATCGCTCATGGATCTTCAATTGCCTCTTATCATAATCACAAGACCACTGACATTGTATTAATTCTTCATTCAGGTTCAAGGAATAGTTCAGCCAAAAATTAAAGTTCAGACATTGTTTACTCACTCTCATGTCATTCCAAACCTATAGAACTTTTGAGTTCTACAAGTCATGAGGGTGAGTAAATGAGGACTGTATTTTAATTTTATCATGCACTATCCATTTAACGTGACCAAGGTCCACTTTTTACGATAATATTCTTACTAAGATTTCAAAGGTTTGTAGACTGTTTGACTAATTAGAAAGAACTTAAAGGGGTCATCGGATGCAAACTTCACTTTTACATGTTGTTTGAACATTAATGTATGTTGGCAGTGTATGTACAAATCTACCCTATAATGATAAAAATCCATGCAGTAGTTTTTAATTAATCTGTAAAAATAATATCCCCTTTTTCAAATCGAGCCATTCTCAGATGCCTGTTGGTGTGGCGTCACACCGACAGAGGCCGCTCCCACAATAGTTGATTGACATGAGCGTCTTACCTCAGATCAGCTGTAACAGTCCGACCTCCACTGTTTCAATGCTGGAGCAGGGATGTAAGTTAAACAAGAATATCTCCGATTGAGCGATTGAGGTGTTCTGTTGCTGGATGTAATAGAAGTGGATTACATTTGTTTGTGAAGGGAACACGCCTCCCGATCTACATAAATGCGTCTATGTTCGCACAAATCATTCGTCATCCAGCTTCACCTACAGCAGAAGTGAGTATAAAGTTTTTTTATGAATCTCTGCAATCACCTTTCCTAATAACGTGCTAGTTAGCAAGTTTTGCGGCTAAACGTTAACAATCTCTCACAGCAGCTCATCACTCCACAGAGAGAAGAGAGGGGCGGGGCGAGCAGAGCTCATTTGCATTTAAAGGAACAATCCCTCAGAATGGGATGATTTTTGCAGAGCTCATTTTGACAAGATAAAAAGATGTTGTTTTACACAACCATTGAGATTTTTTAACCAAAGTATATTATAGACTTTTCATTAAGATCCTAAAGGATCATATCATCTTGTGGAAAATGGGTATCCGATGACCCCTTTAAGATGAAATCATGAACAAGCTACAGCTGCATTAATTCAGTTAACTGACACTAAGTTTAACCAAGCTACAGTAAGCTACTTTACACAGTATTAGGGGAGATGAGGGTAAGATAAGCCATTTTTTTTACTCATTTGGTCCTTAAGATGAGGGAAAAAGAGGCAGAAGTACAATAAAAGGATCTAAAGTAATTTCAGGATGTTTCCTATCATTTTAAATTGTCAGAATGTATCTATGACAAAGCGTTCTAAAAAAAAGTGTTCCTGTGGCTCAGTTTGCCCCAGGTTAGGGCTAAACTGACCCGAGTTATGGGGTAAGATGCACCATCTGTGTGAAAACTAACCTTCAGACTGAATCTGATTTAAACCCATGTGAAATTAACCGCTTTTAAAAACTAACTTAAAAATCAAATTAAAATTTACAAATAGTCATATTTCTTTTCTTAAGCTAACTTGAACAAAATAAAACCAATCAAATTAAATTTAATTTTTAATCTATAATTGTCTGCATTTCTGAAACAATGTGTTGAACACCAAAGTTTTAACCTTCCCAAAAATAGACTAAACAAAGAGTTTGCTGAGCAAATATCTATATGCATCATAAATATTTTTAGACCTGAATAAATTTGTTTTGATGTAACAGCCATTACTTTGACAGCCCAAAACAGTTTTTAGAATAAATGGGTGCCTTCCACTCCTCCCATGTGTTTCTCCTTTTCACAGTCTGGCCACATGACAGTAAAAGTGTACTGCCAAGATACAGGGGGTGGGTCAACTTACCCCACTCTCCCCTAGAGTGTATCTTTAACTATGGCCACTTTCATTTAACTTGACCAACACCCACTTGTTTCAGTAATATTCTTGAGTCAGTGAGCATACAAAGGTTTTAAGGGTTTATAAACCCTTAAAGTAAGCGGAAAGAAGTAAGCGGAAAGAACTTAAACCTCAATCATGAGCTACAACTTCCAATTCAATTAACTAACTCCATTAGCGTCAAGCTAAGCAAACACCTTTGCAAACAGTCTTAATTGCGAATGAAGTTTAATCAAACCAACTTTTGTGTAATGAACCTCCGTAACACCGGTCACTGACTTTAATCGATTACGCAGCCGTGAAACTTCGGATACCTCGTCTTGTTTGCCTAGCGTCGGGATATTAGGTCCTCAGTTCCAGGGCAGACACCGCTGCGAAACTTCTCATGGACCCATTGCTCCTTCTTATGACTTCTCTTTCAATTAAAACTGCTCAAACAACGTCTCTCCCCGCTGAGCAGTTTAATGAGATGACTAATGTGTGTAATATCAGCTTCACCTCAGCGCTGGAGAAGCGCCTCTCTGGCCTTTTAATACCAACACATGTGTGCTTGGGAGACTCAGGACCCCCTGCTGTTTGCACGAAGCGCAAGCTCCCGGGACAAAGACCTCTTGTGGAAATGAAGTGACTTTTTTCTGAACTCGTCTGATGTCAAGACTGCATCTCAAGGATGCATACAATGACCTGAAGACCTCATTGTTAGTTCAAAGTGTTTAGGACTAGGAGAAGAGAAGTGCAGAGTGAAACTTGAGCAAAGATGGAAGCCCATTACTCATCTAAAGAACTGCATGGATCAATTTTGATGCACTACCTTGGACATAATTTAATGATTGCGTGATCAATAGTCATAATCTCATGTGCTGAGCACATTAAGAGGCTATCATTTGGAAGAAGCACCAAAGGGTCCAGACGAGGACTGGGCTGAAAAGAGTCTGAAAACACAACGCACAATATTCTTTGTAAGTGCAAGTGGCAGATAATATATTTTTGATTCAATCACGCAGTGGCTGAATATGGCCAATTATGGATGATTTGATGTGCACTTCCCAAAAGGCCAAGATTAGATTTCAATTTTACAAAGAAAATGGATAAATTAAATAAAAGGAGATATATTAAGGCAATGGAATGGAAAAAAATAAAAACATTAAAGGGATAGTTCACCTAAAAATGAAAATCTGTCATTTTTACTCATCCTTATGGTGTTCCAAACCTGTATGACATTCTTTCTTCTGTGGAACACAAACGAACACTGGTTTCCAAACAACATTGGACCCCACTGACCTTCATTGCATGGACCCAAAACAATAAATGAATTACAGAATTTTCATTTTTGGCTGAACTATGCCTTTAAGAACTAAACCTAGGACAATATTTACATGATTTTTAATTCATTTTAGCAGCACCAAAACATCAGTGGAGCCATTGGAACCAGGGTTGCCAGGTTTTCACAACAAAACCCACCCAATTGCTACTTAAAACTAGCCCAATGACATTTATATGCCTTTATTTAGATAGGAAAGTGTAGGTAAGACAGGAAGCAAAGTAGGAGAGAGAGAAGGGGGGAAGATCGGGAAAGGTCCACGAGCCGGGATTCGAACTCCGGACGCCCGCAGCACTAACCATGAGGCTATTGGCACCGACGCCCAATGACAGTTCGAGGGGATAAAATGCATGTTTTTGTTGGGGTTCCCCCTGGTAAATTTGCATTTCAGGGCCTAAATATGACGCTATTGGGGTCAATTCAACCCGCAGATATCAAAAACAACCCACAGCAATAGTGTTAAAATAGCCCAATTCCGCGGAAAAACCACAGACTTGGCAACACTGATTAGGACATGAGAAAGAATTTAAAAAAATAAAATAATAATAATAATTACACACTATACCTTTAAGAAAACCTCTAATTCTTTCATACAAATGACCACTATTACTCATTCAACCATTAAAGAAATAAATACAATTTTAGAACAAGAAGAAAATAGAAAACAGGTGGAAAAATCAAATCAAATATATTCATATGTCAATTTTTTCAGCTGTCATGTCAAGTTAAGATGTTCCTTACCATGTTTTAAGGCAACATCACATTACTTCTTTGTAGGCCAGGCTGGATTTCAGCAGTCACTGCCATGGGAATTAAGATTTTAACTATATGAATAATTCATGCGCTCAAGCACATTTAAAAATATTCATCTGTGCAGTTGAAGCTTATAACGGTGGATGGGATGTTTGCTATCTTGAGTCTCTGTGTTTATAAACTCTCAAGTTCACAAACATCATTTGTGAACTTGTGTAATGTCAGGTAAATATTTGCCAGATGATGCCAGCGCTCTGAACAATGTTAAAATGATTGCCTGTCAGCTATTATAACTCGCATGAATACCATTTTCGGGAAATTCATACAAATATAATAGCCTCTTTTCACTTGCACTCATGGAGAATAGGACAAACAATTAAATAATCTTGGCAATCAGGCTTTGGACGTCAAACCTCATACAAAGGACCTGAGACTTAATTTGCATTCTGAATGGAGTGTTAAATCTCACATTGTCCATGTCACAAAGACAGCTTTTTTCCATCAGCGAAGTCAAATCTTCCCTTGACTGCTTTATATAGTTAACTCAGGCCTTTATGTTTTGAAATGATGGGATTTTAAGGAGAACGTGAAATTAAACGTGAAGTTTTGTAGCTTTTAGTCAATGCTTTAAGCTCATCTATATGCTAGTGTACTCTTAAAGTTAACTGAGCTATACATGTTTAAAATCTGGTTTAAAAAAAGCACTTTTAATTTTATAGATTTAAGAAATGGAAAGTATTTTGTCTGTATTGTGCCAGTACGTATGTACGAATGTATAATGGCATGTCAAAACACATATATGTTTTTCATTCATCTCTCTTAGAGCTGCATGGTGCGCCACGGCCAAAACACGCACAGAAAACAGCGCATTTGTCTGCATTTCATCCCGAACAATACCTAGAAACCTTCGGGGAGACAAGGGGAGAGAAGTGCACAAGTGTAATATAAGAGGAGATGAAAAATAAATAGCATTTTTATATGATTTTCCACCCCTCCACATCAGTTTTATAAAAGTGGTGCAATGGGATGCTATGAGTGGCTTCTCTAGTAAAAGGTACTGGGAGTGCAGAGTAATAATTTTCTTTCTCCGGCCGCTCAACATTGATCTGTGCTAGTGAAATCATCTCTGGGCTGTTATTAAATCATCATAGCACAGCGGTACACCACACACACACACACTCACAGAGAGAGAGCTCCTATAAAACAGAGACAAACAGCAGTTTCTTAATATTTTACATTGTTGCGCCAGCAGAAAATCATTTTTATATCTGAATTCATATATCTAAAGCATGCAGTTTGTTAATCATGATAAATAAAAAACAGTATTATAATTTTCACAATATATGTACACACTACTGTTCAAAGGTCAGTAAGTTATGTTTTTTGAAAGAAGTCTTTTCTTCTCACCAACTCTCCATTTATTTATTCAAAAATACAGTAGAGAAGTAATATTCTGAAATAGAATTACAATGTAAAATAGCTATTTGATTGGTATAGTTTGTTAGGATATATTTGGGCATTGTTAGCAATGCATATTACTAATCAAAAATTAAGTTCTGATATATTTACGGTAGGAAATGTACAAAATATCTTCATGGAACATGATCTTTACTTAGTAACCTAATGATTTTTTGGCATAAAAAAGAAAAAAAACTTTTGACCTATACAATGTTGGCTATTGCTACAAATATGCCCGTGCTACCTACAACTGGTTTTGTGGTCCAGGGTCACATATATCATTTTTTATGACAAACTATTTTTTAGAAAGCCAGGCTTTCATTCTACGTGATCCACCAGGCTTTCATGTACAACAGTTAGTGCAAGCTAGAGAAAAGTGATTATTACATTTTGTATTTATTATGGATGGATGCACTTTATTGGACTTGTTTTATACTGATGAAGAGAAACACCCGACATTTTTATTATAACTCCACTTGCATTTGTCTGAAAGAACAAAGTCATACACTGCAAAAAATAAAAAAAACACAATTTGTTAATTCAGCTAAAAATAATTTGTTACCCTGCTGCCTTAAAATGTTAAGTTCAGTCAACTAAAATAAGTTTAGTCAACTTGAAATGTTAAGTTGTACTAAGTAACAACTTAGATATTTGTGTTTGCTAAACTTAACAGATGGGTAACCCAGCTGCCTTAAAATTTTAAGTTGATTCAACTCAAATATCTAAGTTGTCATTTAGTATAATTTAACATTTCAAGTTAAATGAACTTTTTTGAGTTGACTGAACTTAAAATTTTAAGGCAGCCAGGTTACAAATTATTTTAATTTGACTCAACAAATTGTTTTTTACAGTGTATAGGATGCCTTGACAATGAGTAAATAATGGGCTAATTTTCATTTTTGGGTGAACTAACCTTTAACTAATGGGCTTGAGACAAGACAGACAGTTTAAAAAGCTGTTGAACAGCTAGTCTAAGCCACTAAAGGCTAATGTGCTCCAGTCTTTACCTATATGAAGAAGTAGCACCGCTCAACTGCAATTAGCTCCTGTAGTAATAACGTATATGTGTGTGTAAGTGTGTGTGTATATATGTGCATCTCATTGTTTGCACTTTGCACACAAGACAGTCCGACGCTACATTTAGACGATACACACTAGGAGCTTGCAAAGGCAGCACCCCACCCTTTGCTAATCCAATGCTAATACTAATCTCCTGACTGAGAAATACCCGCTCACACCTCTCGCTATGACTTCTGCGCAACGAGACACAACTCCCGTTGCCTACGGAAGAGAGACGTCAAACTGTGTGACTGAAAGAAAGACGAGGGAAAGGCTTGAGAAAAGATATAAAATCCCTCCTGAAGGAACAAAAAAAAAATCCTACTTTGACAGTCAGGCCTCTAAGGACAGTTTGGCTCAGGGTGTTTTCGCCATGAAACTTTAGAGAGATGGATTTGGAGATGAAAGGTGAATACCGAAATGCAGCGTTTTGTAGCTGAGAAAACATGTTTTTCCACGGAAGCAATCACAACGAGGATTTACAAGATTTTCCTCTTCTTTGATCTTTACCATTGTCAATAATAGGGCACACAAATGGCAACCCTGATTCAGTATTTCATCATGTCGAGAGGTCAGACCAGGATAGTCCAGTCGAAAAAGACACTGCAGGGCTTTTGGAGCTGACAGAAACCTGGCCTCCAAAATCCCCCTCTTAGCCCTTGCTCCCTGTGAAAAGTGTCTTCATCATTAAATAAGAGCCAATGACACACACATGGCCAGTCACCTCCGTGGCTAAGCAGATAATGGATTAACCGATTATCCCATCTGAGCTGTGCTGTCACGGCTTAGACGACTTCACAGTTCGTCAACATCCAGGCAGGTCAACTCATCATAAAGGACGGATAATGACAAATGACAAAACACTGGCTAGGTAGCTTTAGATAAAGATTAGGGCAGTCGATAGTCTTAAATAATTAATTGGGAGTAATCTGTAGAATTAGCTGAAGTTTGCCACATGTTTCCTTTTGAAATGAAGTAACTGCTTTTAATATATATATGAGTTCTGGCATGAAACTCTAGATGGCACAGTCCAATAGGTCTAACTCAATCTGACCTAATGACATCATTATTACATAGCACAGCTGATTGGTTTTCTTCTGTATCGGTAGCCAATGAGCTCACTGCTCAACATTCAAATATATGACTACTGCTTCCTGTAGCAGTGGGCAGCATGCTTCAGAAACCCTCCACCTTCCCCAGCTCCACCTGTACAGATCTGCTGCAAGGTGATTCATGTATGCTGTATGGAGGTTATTCATATGTATTCATATGTACAGCAGCAGTATTTCTTACATGCTCACAGCAGCAGCAGCAGCACAACTTCACAGCGATGCCATAGAAGGACCATTTTTGCCTCCATAAAGAACCATTCAGTCAAAGGTTTTTTAAAGAACCATCTCTTTCTTACCTTTTTATAATCTGAAGAACCTTCTTTCGCCACAAAGAACCTTTTATGAAACAGAAAGGTTCTTTAGATGTTAAAGGTTCTTTATGGAACCATTTAGACAAAAAATGTTCTTCTATGGCATCGTGAAGCACCTTTATTTTTAAGAGTGTAGCAGATCTATTGCGCCAAGACCAAATACATTAACATTGTCATGTACCCTCCGAGAGTTGTCATGAAAGAAATGCATTTAAGTCAACATGAAATCTAAATGGACCGTTTACTTTCTTAATACACATTCTTTGTCTTATATGTACATTATTAAGTGTTATCGACCTTATTTTTGCTGTAAGAGCCTGCACGGCCATTTGCAAATTTTATGGGTCTGGCTTCCCGTCTCATCCCTGTCAAGCTATTTTTAGCTGTACAAAACAGCTTGTTTGGCTGCTTGATATTGCAAATTTGTGTGACTTACCATATTATTTAAATGTATTGTCTTATTAAGAAACACACTAGGTTGTAGCACAAGCAATTTTACCATTTATTGCACTTTGTTGTTATTCTTATTTCCCTGTAGCGGTTAATGAACCGGAAGTCCAAACCAAATGTTATCATCCTGGTTCCTCCCACAAAAACCCAACAGGATTTTTCCATTGGCTTTTGGATTATTGCTAAAAACCCATTGACAATGAAACTAGAAGCTAAAATGCTTATTCTTTTCTGGGTTTTGGTATACAGCGTCATCCCTGAAGCACTCTATTCCATATCGCTTGAAAAGTAGAGCATGATGCTTGCGAAACAGAAATGGGTTTGACTCTCAGGGAATGCATGAACTTGATAAAATGTCTGCCTTGAATGCAATGCAAGTAGCTTTGGATGAAAGTGTCTGTCAAATGCATAAATGTAAAATGCAATTATTCAAAAAACAATTTCTTTCATCAAATGTAAAAGTTTATAAATATAAGTCAAAAAGCGATGCAAGCAGCGACCATACGCTGGGAAAAATCCTCAGTTGTAAACTTGTACAACAGGCTAAATTGCATCATGCTCGGCGAGCCTTAAAACCACAAACGACTTTTAAATTTGCATTTAAAAAGGCTTTCCTCCATCATTAACTGATAAGCAAAAGTCTTACGGCAATAAACAAGCCTACAGCACTTTCGAACACAAACACCTGTATTGGTCTTCTTATTATGACCAGTCCTTAGGAATCAAACAGAACAGCCATTTAAAAGGCAAATTAGATAAAAGCATTAAATGTGCTAAAATTAGTTAAATATTTTAATTTATAAAGACACCTTTAATGCTGCGAAAAATTAATATTATCAATGTAATGTGTAATGGAAAATATTTCTAATACTTAATTTAAATCTAATTTGATTTAATTTTTAGTTAGCGAACATTTACATTATATTTTGCATTTTTTTACACAAACACCCTAGAACTTCCTTTCACTTGAATACCCCTAAAAATAAAATACACTTATTTAATTCACCTTTAGGAGCGCTAGTATACAAACAGACATGGTACAACATTGAAGTACAACATTGAAATAGTTGAAGAGTGAGAACAAACTAGGTATATATCACACTTCTAGTGTTCATAGCAGTATGGCTGTCGCTCCACATGACTTCTGCCAGTGCCAGTCCCCAAGGGAAGAACCTTAACATGGGCTTGCTCTCTATTCATCCCGCTTGCTACCCCCTGGCGGTACAGAGACAACTGGGCATGTTAAAGCCAGAACGAGCAAACAGAACATTATCTCGGATCCCCGGATCACAGCCGAGCACAAAAGCCTCAGGAGCAGCAGGGAGGAGATGGCAGTCTGTGGCCAGGAGGCAGGAGCGAGCCGTCACTCAATGCCGCTTCTAAGCACCATATGCTAATGCGTTATGGCCTATCTCTGCATGATTCTGTCTCTGCTAAATCTCTATATAGTTTAGCATTAGAACAGTTCAGATTTCTTATGGCTTTTTCGTACTTCAGTTCCAGTTTGTACATTGCTATGTGGTAGCGGTTTGATCAGTGGTTGTGTTTAGTGAAAAAATAGCTCATCCATCATAATATCAGCAACATCAGTATTGTTGACAAATGTCGGCACTTAGTAATGCTGAATAATGAAAAATGTTTACATTATTCATTTAGCACTTGCTTTTGTTCAAAGCGACTTAAAAATGAGGGAAAACACAAGTAATTAAATATAAATGAGCCAACAGTGTTAAAAAAGAAGTGATTTTTGTGTTTTTCTGACCCACATAATTTAACCATATACACACTTTTTTTTTTTTAAATTAATTTAACACATCCTTGCAGAATAAAAACATTAATTTCTTTCAAAGAAAAAATGTATGGAAACTGCAAAAAGATTTCCAACATTGATAATAAATCAACATATTACAATGATTTCTGAGGGATCATGTGACACTGAACTGAAGTAATAGTTGATGAAAATTCAACTTTTCATCACAGGAATAAATTCTATTTTAAAGTATATTAAAATAGAAAACCGTTATTTTAAATTGCAATAATAGTTCACAGTATTACTATTTTTTCTGTATTTTGATCAAATATGCAGCCTTTTTGTGCATGAGACTTATTTAAAAACATTAAAAATCTTACCAATCCCAAACTTTTAAACAGCAGTGTATATATATATATTTACATATATATAAAATCTTTTTTGCCGTTGACTGCATCCCTACTCTTTATGCATGATGTGTGCCCATGGTTAAGCTTTCATTATTTAAATGTTAGCTGTGTTTCTTTCCTCTCTCTGATACCTACACTTCATTGGTGAACTTAAAGAAACTCATTGCTGCACAGACTCTGCTGTAGTCCTGACATCTCGGGAATTGCTCAGTCAACTAAAACTAAATATATTGACAAATGAGAACAGAACTTTTTCCTCCTCCGGACAGGATAAAAATCTCTATCTCTTTCAGTGGAATGAAATGCACATTCCATTTTAACCAAAATGAAGCTTCTTTCCATCAGAAGATGCAGTACATTTGCAAACAGTTCTGGCTAGAGGCGCATGAGAGAAAGAGAGACAATATCAGTCCTGGGGATTCATGCATAAAACTCTGCACAGATTTGCAAAAAAGTTGTTTAGGTTTTTTTGAGCTGCTCTCCTGAGTACAAATTCACTGCATGCAGTCAAACTACTAATCCAATATGATTCAGCCTGTCTTCCAAATTATGTGAGGGTGGGCTAAGAGTTATTTGATAGTGTCTTTGTAAAATGCAAGATCAATAACACAGACTGTTTCATTTGTTTTCCTATTTCCTTATTGCACTCATAAGTTAGAATAGTCTTTCCCAATTTCAACTAATTTCAGGGCTAAAAACAAAAGATATTGCTCTTCAATATTTTTGAATAATAGTTAATAGTAAAAACTGATACTAAGAATATTGGATATTGTCTGATTTTCCCATTCTTTTGGGTTGTGCAATATAGCGCAATACAATAACTTTTTTTACTGTAGGCACCTGATCCATTACCCGCAATATTTAGTTAGTGGAATGAAAAGCAGAAGGCAAGGTAACACTAACAGCACACCTAAAGTTGTAATGCCAGAGATTGTATCAGCGACTGAAATATTACATCATAGTACCAGCACTTCTGATTAGAAAGACTTTGATCAGCTTATCATAATATACTTTAAACTGAGCACGAAACATGAACCAAATGAAGGAATCGGCACCTTGTGCTCAAGAGCAAAAGTAACCTGCAGACCAACAGTCCACTTCCTAGAAACATGGATAGAGGGGATGGAGAGAGTTAATGGAAGTGGATGAGCAAATTAATGACCGCAACCATTTGTGGTTCTGACTCACATGATTCCTTAAGTAAGGTCACATAAGGCACAACACACACATATTTCCAGCAAACACATTTACCTGTTAAAACTCTAAATTATTATTGTTTTATAATCTACTAGAAAAACAAATAGATAGATAGAACGACAGAACAGATAGATAGAACAATAGATCGATAAAACAATAGATAGAACAATAGAAGACAGATAAATAGAATGATAGATAGAACGAACGAATGATAGATGGATAGAGCGAAAGTACGATAGATAGGATGATGGAATGACAGAACGATAGATAAGACAAACGATTGATAGAACGATAGATAGATAGATAGATAGATAGATAGATAGACCAACAGAACGACAGACCGATAAAACGATAGATAGATAGATAGATAGATAGATAGATAGAACGACAGAAAGAATGACAAAGAACGACAGATAGATAGATAGATAGACAGATAGATGGATGGATAGATAGATGGATAGAGCAAAAGTACGATAGGATGATGGAATGACAGAACGATAGATAAGACAAACGATATATAGGACGATAGATAGAATGATAGAATGATAGATAGACCAACAGAATGATAGACCGATAAAACGATGAAAGTACGATGAAAGAACAATAGATAGAATGACAGAACGATAGAATGATAGAACGATAGATAGATAGATAGATAGATAGATAGATAGACAGACAGATAGAACGACAGATAGATAGATAGATAGATAGATAGAACAATAGAAAATGGATGAAAGAACAATAGATAGAATGACAGAGCGACAGAATGATAGAACGATAGATAGACAGAACAACAGAACGATAGACTGATAGAACGACAGATAGATAGATAGATAGATAGATAGATAGATATAGAAGATACGATGAAAGAACAATAGATAGAATGACTGATAGAACGATAGATAGATAGAACAACAGAACGATAGAATGATAGATGGATAGATAGATAGATAGAATGACAGAACAATAGTTGAATAGAATGACAGATAGAACAATAGAAAGTACGATGAAAGAACGATAGATAGAACAACAGAACGATAGAATGATAGAACGATAGACAGAGCGATAGAACGATAGAATGATAGATAGATAGATAGATAGATAGATAGAAACATGAATATGAAATATGATTTCAAATATCACTATTATTATTATTAATCTGCAATCCATGACAAGTATGTAACAACTTACAACAGTCAAATATACACATTCATACAAAACTATTACCTCTCAATGCTGCAGCTTACCACTCAGAATCACATAATTCAGAGATCTGCATCACAAAGGTGCACAATCACAGGCCAATATGCAAAAGGCCCAATCAAATATGCAAATCCTGAAAACAATCCAAAGCAGCACAATAAACCAAGAGCAGAAAAAGATCCAACTTACCAGGAGAATCCAGCTAAAATTCTGACTCAACTCATAATATTTGATCTGAGCTACAAACATATAACAGAAAACTGAAAAAAATACACACCTATGATCAAAGGTGGCCTGGAAAACAGTCAGTCTTTCTGGAGAAGGACCTCTGGTGGAGGGAATGTGAAATAGCATACTCAGATCAATTCTTAAGTCATTAAAGTTGTTTTATTACACAACTCTCTTGAATATTTTAATTCTGATAGGTTGTTCAGTTGTGGCAGGCAATGGATTTTCATCGTAAGTGTGCTAGTTTCATGTCCTGTATCACTGTGTTCTCACATAATAAAATATTGTCAACTCATTATTTCATGCCTTTTGTTTTTTTTGTTTTTTTTTTTACTTCTGATGGTGCCTTTTTTCAGATTATGGCATTTTCTCTCATTTTTTAGACTTAGGTCTACATGTATCCACTATTTTCCTTTCCTTCCACTGCTCTTGATTCTTTCCAAGTATCATGTGAGCGGCTAGATGAGTCTTGGAAAATGGTAGACATGGTAGATTGATCTCAGACAGTTTTGCATACATTTAGTTCAAGGCTAATACACAGATTATACTGAAGAAAATGAAAGCAATAGAATCTATAAAGTGTCACAGATCTAATGATATCTCCTTTCCTATTCAGTGTCAAATAGGGTGTCCATGCATTAATATGAAGTCTAGGTGATGCAGCTATGACAAATGTATCCCTGTCTAAAAGAGGGAACAGTGTGTCTTTTTTTCTAGAATGCGTCAGATTTTAAAATCAAGACATCCAGATTTAATCTACAGTAGATGTTGTCAGTTTGGATTTGAATAAGATTTAATCACAAACTGTCTACCAAGGCTGAGCTTTATTTAAAACCATTTTAACTTCACATGTCTCTATGCAATATGTGGCTTCCACAGCTCTGACTTCAATAAGACTGACATCCAAACATGGTGGCGTCCAAAGACGCCTATATGCAATACTATATGCATTGTCTTTTTTATGTTATCTTTGTAATGGACCACCATTATTGTTAAAAAGGCTATAGTAATATCCAACTTTGGATGAAATTAGTGTTCTCAAATATAATTTACTGATTTGTATTAATTTTTGAAGAGTTTGTTTGCAAAAACAGATAACTGTGATTTTAACAATTTTCAAAAATCTTTTTTTTTTTCATTGTGCATTCCAATTAATCTCAATCAAACTGCAGTTGGGTTATTTTGACTAGGTAAAAAATAACTAACAAAATACATCTAACACAATAAAACAAAAATAAAAAAAACAGTTATCTGTTATGAGTTACCTTTTAATTTAATTTTTAGTAACTTTGTGTCTGCTTTTGTCATTTTTAATTAGTTCTCTTTTAATATTAATCGTCATTTATTTTAAGTTGACTTGCTTTTTATTTATTTTCAGTTAGTAATTTTAGTGCTTCAACTAAACATTTTACATTTAATTTAGTTAATATTTATATTTTATATCAGCTTTATTTGAATTCAACAAAAGTTACAATTTTCATTTGAGCTTTACCTAATGATAATGACTTTGCAAAAGCAGCATGTCTTCCTTAATAGCAACTTGACATAATGTATGGAGAAAAAAAAACATTTACAGACTTTTCAGCGCATCACCCGTCACATTACATAAGTAAAAATGTCAAATGTGACCTTCTATGCTTTATGAGCTTTCATATAGTCTTCATTTTGTATGCATTCATCTTAAAATGATTCCGTGCCTTCTGCACGGAGAGTGCAATGAATTACAAATGTAAAATGTATTGGGAATCTTCCAAATGTAAATGAACTCCGAGCAGGTGACAGATTCAACTGTGTGTCACGGTGCGATCGTCAAACTTGTTCTAAATACAGATGGCCTTTCGCGAGGCAAAGCTTTACCTTTACAGGTGACAGGACTTGTCAGGCCCTTCCCGTGACAGTATGGGAGGACAGAAAAAAACAAAAAATTAAACTAACCTACAAGAATAGTCCTCATTATAATGGAACGCCCCACCAAAAGTGTCACTACCTCCGTGTGTTGAGGCGCAGGACACATTGGTGTGACAAGGGGGTCTCGCATATTTTCAAAGTTGTTTACAGTCACTGTTGCTGCGCCTCTCAGCTCTCTCTCTCTCTCTCTCTCTCTCTCTCTCGCGACGGTTGGCGGTGACAGTTGACTCAGCCCCGCGCACACCGGTTATATTTGGGCTCTTGAATGTCACAAAGAAATTGTGCGGATATCATCCCTTACGTGTATAGTCACAAAGCCACCTAAAGCTGAAGGATAAGCACAGCCCGTGTGCTGCCTTTTACCGACGACTCGCCGAGATCTGCAGGGAACACGGGGCGACGGATCAGGCGTCCTTCAAGTTTGCCCGTGTCCATTTTATCCGAACAGCTCAACGGAAAGAAATTAAGACAAGTAGGAACACAAACCGAGAGTCGGGAAGAGATCCAGAGAATGAGGTACAAGCAGAATGAAGATGATGCGTGGGTAGCCATCGGTTTAACCTGATAGCGGTGACCCATGAAATGTTCCTGCAAGCTGCTAAATGAGGCCCGGGCAGAAACCGCTGATCTGTGGAATGGTTTCAAATAGTAAAATGTGCTCAAAAATATCCAAAACACGTCATAAAGGAGGAGGCGGATGATGTATAGAGCTTTGTGAATGACAGGCGGTCCAATTCTGCCGGGCTTTCTGTGGAGTTCAGTGGGCGCTGATTCAGTGTGGGCCATCAACTAAAACTTCAACGGGCACAATAATAGCTCTCGATTCCCTTGACTCATTAAATATTTAAGCACACCAAAGATATCAGTTCTGTTTCACAACAGAACCCCCTTTTCTTTTGTAAGCTTTGATAAAACCAGCGAAGTGAAAATAAAGGAAGTAGCCAATAATCATTTTGTAACACTGATGCTCAATAGAGCTCATTTTGTTAACGAAAAACTATGTACTAACATGACAAATGAACTAATTAGCAATTTTACACCATATATCTTATTTTTTCATTTATAGAACATGCGTCAGGCTACCATATCTACCTCATTCTTTAACGCTGAAATAAGCCTGTGGGCGAAACTTCCGGTTTATTAGCGCAAATAACGAGAAGAGTAGCAACGTGCAGTAAACGGTAAAACTGTTTGCAGTACAAACCACTGTGTTCATATTTAAGATAATACATTAAAATAATATGGTAAGGAACACCAATTTGCAATATCAAGCAGGAAGCAATCTGTTTTGTACAGCTATAGCTGGATGCAGATGAGGCCGGAAGCCAGACCTATAAAATTTACAAATGGCCAATCTTATTAAAAAATAAGGTGGATACTTTTATATAGGAAATATGCATTAAAGTCAAAAAGTATAAGCAAAAGTGACAAAGAAAGTGACTTTTTCAGTTAAAAAATTTTAAATTAATTTCACATAAATGTTTTTATATGGAAGCCCGTTTCTGCCACTGAATAAAAAAAGGTAACTGTGACATTTTGTCTCACAATTCAGACTTTTTTCTTGCAATTGCAAGTTTACATCTCGTAATTCTTACTTTTTTTCTCAGAATTATGAACTTGCAATTGTGAGTTATAAAGTCAGAATTGCATGAAGTAAACTCAATTTTGAGAAATAGTGAGAACTGCAAGTTACAAACTCACAATTCTGATTTATGTTCTCAGAATTGCAAGTTTATATCTTGCAACTCTGACAATTCTGACTTTAAAACACACAACTGCGAGTTATTAAGTAATAGAATTACAATTATAAGTTTATTAAATAACAGCATTTATTATTTACATAATATCTGTCTATCGATATCTATCTATCTATATATAAATATATATATATATATATTTATTTATTTATTTTTGAGAAAACCGTAATACATTGTTTAAGGATTCTTTGATAAATATAAAGTATAAAAAAGACTTTTCTTGGAATTGTAAGAGATAAATTTTGTGTAATTTTGTGTTATAAAGTCAGAATTTCAAGAAATAAAGTCAGAGTTGCAAGATAAAAACTTGCAATTCTGTCATTTTTTTAGAATTGTGAGATATAAACTTGCAATTCTGAGAACATATCAGTCTTTCAGCCCCTCAAAATTGGACTTTATAACTCGCAATTGCAAGTTTATATCTCACAATTCTAAAAAAATGACAGAATTGCAAGTTTTTATCTTGCAACTCTGACTTTATTTCTTGAAATTCTGACCTTATAACACAAAATTACACAAAATGTATCTCTTACAATTCCGAGAAAAGTCTTTTTTATACTTTATATTTATCAAAGAATCCTTAAACAATGTATTACGGTTTTCTCAAAAATAAATAAATAAATATATATATTTATATATTTATATATTTATATATAGATATATAGATATCGATAGATAGACAGATATTATGTAAATAATAAATGCTGTTATTTAATAAACTTATAATTGTTAGGTCACACTGCTGTATAGAACATTATCATAAGCGTGAGAGAAAATATGAAAAGATATGAAAAAATAATATGACAAAATATTTTAAAATCACCAGCAAACGTGTAGCAAACACTGACAGAACAGGCTCAAATTTCTCAATCTCAAATAAAATGCAGATTAATTTTTAAAACTAACCAGACACTGGATATTCCCACAATATAAGCGTTTACTTTCAAGTGCTTGCTTGGGAATTCCCTGTAAACGAGGCATAAATTCACAATAACAACGCGGAGCAGAAATCACTCAGAGTAAAGTATTAATGTATTTTTCTAAAAGAACATCAAATCTGGGACATCACAGATCTTGGCTTCACTGTGCTGAACATCCAGAGCTCTAGACTGACTCCAAATGATCTCGAGAGTTGCGGTGTTTTTCATGTTGACTGCAGCACTTGGTAACAGTCATCTCTCTGAGTCTGAGGTCGACATTTCACCCAGGAGGGAAGTGTTAAGTGTAATCCCACTCAGCAAGACCCCGAGAGCAGCTGCTTCACAGAAAATCATGCCCATTATGTTTGACATTTCTCATCAGCCTCTCGCTGGAAAACCACAGGAGAACTCTTGTGAGGTTCTTATATATTTATTCCAGTCATTTATTAATTACTTTCTGCATTCACAGGGGTGTCATTTCATAGAACATTTAGCTTTTCCACAAAGCCTCTTGAATGTTTTGTGATGTACCAGGTTTTATGAAGCCCTGACAGACTTTAAGGTTACGATATGTACTTTCTGCTGCAGACATAATGCTTCCAACAAACTTTCAATGTTCAAAGTTTAACAAAACTTACTGTCTATGGACAACACGTGTGGTATTTCATTAATTAACAGTTTTAACTCTCTCAATTATAAAATCAAGTGCACTGCATTACAGCATATTTACAACACTGTGAACGAACTGGTGCAATCTTAAAAATAACGCTTCCAAAGGGGGTTTTGCAGTGATTCCATGAAAGAACCATTTTTGGTTCCTCAAAGAATCCAGTGAAGAAAAAGTTAAAAAATCTAAAGAACTTTCCACTAAAGAAATTTCCATACATGTTAAAAGTTCCTAATTGTTTTTGTTTTTAATTTTGCTTTCATGTTCAGATCAAACTTTTTTCACAAAAGACTGAAACATAAAAAATTATAAATCAACAGTAAAGAAAGTGAAAATCCTAGCCATTTTGGCATCACACATCTTTTTAAAACAAAACCCTGAACAAAAGACAGAGTTCTGGTGTATAAACGTAATATCTTCCTGTGAGAAGTAATAGCAGGAGGGAGACTTGGAACGAGAGAGAGATGGCAGTGGAAATAAAAGAGAAATAGAGTGATAATGAAGTGAAAAGAACATTGAAAGAAAAAAAAAACATTATAGCCGGGGCTTGGAGCTACAGCCTACAAAATGAAAATGCTGGCATTCTTTACTCACTCACGTCTTTCCAAACCTGTACGCTCTTTTTTTCTGTGAAACACAGATGTAGACATTTTTGAAGAATTGTTGCACAGCTCTTGCCATACACTGAGAATTCATAGTGACCCAGGTCTGTCAAGCTCAAAACAGAGCTTTTTTGGGGTTTGACAGGCGTAAGGGAACACAAAATACTCCATACGACTTGTGTGCTTTAATACAAGCCTAGAAGTTCTATATGTAACAGTTTTATGGCATTTCGGTACTTTTCAAAGCTTGACAGATGTTGTAAGAGCTGTGTACAGAACAAACAGCAGCAGATTGTTCTTCTTTTGTATTGAGATGAACCATTCCTTTAGTTTCCCAAGCTGGGTTTCACAAAGGAACTGCAGAGGGTTGTGGGATAATAAAAAAGCCTATATTTATTCAACATAATAAATAAATAACTGTAAAATAAAATTAATCATGTGACCATTAACTGACATCACAAAACCGTGAACATGCAAAGGTTTTGAAATATTACATATAACTTAAAATAAATTAAAACCTCAAGAGAAATAATTTAGTTCAAAGGGGTTTGACTGACAAAAATAGTTTGGGATTCCCTGCTTTAAACAATTTTTAAAAAAAAAACTTTTGCTTTTGATTTAGTCTTCTGAATACTATGTTTCTGAATCCTCACTGGTTTTCATTAATTTAATGAAAAATAATGCTAACAGACATACTCCGCATTAGAAGCGTAACGTCTACCTCATGTTAGTTCCTATAGACAACAATAAACTGAATTTTACTGCCTTAATGTGCAAAACATAACCTTAAATGGGAACATAAAAGGTAGAGCAGGACTGTTATCCATCATTGATTGTGAAACATGGGCAACATAAACTAATAAATCAATAAAACAGTAGGATTTGTAATGCTGTTGTCTCTTTTGCTCACCAAGCCTGCATTTATTTGATTCAAAGTACAGCAAAAATAGTAATATTTTGAAATATTTTTAGTATGTAAATTGGCTGTTTTCTATGTGAATATATTATAAAACAGAAAGAAATTATAGAAAATTAATACCTTTATTTAGCAAGGATGCTTTAAATTGATCAAAAGTGATTTATAAAAGACATTTGTAGTGTTACAAAAGATTTTTATTTAAGCTAAATGCTGTCCTTCTGAACTTTCAATTCATTAAAGAAACCTGAAAAAAATTCTAGTCAGATCAGAATATTGTAATGATTTCTGAAGGATCGTGTGACTGGAGTAATGATGCTAAAAATTCAGCTTTGAAATCACAGGAATAGATTACATTTAAAAATATATTAAAATAGAAAACAGTTATTTTAAATAGTAAAAGTACTTCAAAATTGTACTGTTTTTCGTGTACTGTGGATCAAATAAATGCAGGTTTGGTGAGCAGAAGAGACTTCAAAATCTTACTGTTCAAAAACTTTTGACGGGTAGTGACACCAGTAACATTTAGTGAAGAAAATGGGAAAAATGTATCAAAATTAATGCCATAAAAGTTTGCAAATAAACTAAAATTAACAAAAAACCTATACCTACCTGTAAATCTCTCTTGGAAAAAATATGAAATAACCACCTTACCATCTACTGGTCAAAATATGTAATACCAATTACAAGGAATATGATGTGCGCTTAAATACACAAAGACACGTACACAGTTATATTTTCCACAGTCCAGCTGAGAACATCTACATCTGCAAAGCATATTTTGACAGCTTGAAAGGACAAAACAGTTAACGCTATTCTTTAGCATTCTGTCATGGATCCTTGGCCATCTTGTGTTTCAGATACTTGATTTTGAGTGAATAGTATTCTTCCTGAAGCTGTAAGACTCTTTCCTGTCTGCGCAGCACACACATCTCCAGATCGCTCTTTCCTGCTGATTGCGTAGGTGGGGGTGAAACAGTCTCCGCTGTGTTTGATTGGCTGTCGTTTGCGCGGTTAACAGGTTGAACGTCCAACACGGGTGCAATCTCAGCTGGAATAGCGTATTTCTCCTCTTCTTCCTCCTCCTCTTCCTCATGTGAGATTGCACTTTCATTCTCAGTTTCAACTCTGTGAAAGGGCAAAATTGTTAAATTAGCAAAATTGTGACTGGCAAATATATTACACATATGAAATTCAGTCAACCTCAGGTTATAATAAATGCATAAATTGTTGTTTTTCCTATACATGATGCCAAATTCAGTTCTCTTTCATGGCTTATTTTGCTTGAATGATCAAATACACACAAAATTATGTCAAAATGCCCATCACAGGGAACATACATGTAAATACAAATGGTTGTGTTTTAAATTGGATGTGCGTCAATGTATTGGATTTGTGCATCAGGTCTTAAAGTGACAGCTGCCTAATTTACCGGCTGTTTGTATCATTAATGTTGATCAAACTAAGGACAAATAGAGAGAAAAAAAAACACTCATTGCTCTTGATTGCTCTTTAGTATCTTCAATAAGAATCAAAGTATATTTAATCTATACATTGAATAAATTAGGCAGTGTTTCATTTTTAAATTGACTTTTGAGTTTCTTTTTGTTTTCATCTGTTGTTTTTAAAAACAAAGATAAAATACCACAAATATCTATATGATCTATGTCTATATATAAGAATATCATTATAGATATATAGACAGACAGAAAATTATCAAGAGATAAGATTACAAAAAATAAAATAAAATAAATGACATTAATAGGTTACAGATGTCTTTAACACATCTTATTATGTTTGAATCCATTCTGCAAAACTACACCAATTCTTCCCCCAAAAAGCATCAAAAAAAGGGAAATGCTAAATGTCCACAATGTTGTTCATGTTACTATTACTTATTCAAGATTATTATTGTTAATTCAAAGATTTAAAAAAGGTATTGAATTAAAGCTGATATAAAATAAAATATTAATAAAAACATTAAATTAAATGAAAATTAGACAGAAATAAGTTTAAACTGAAATAAGTTTAGAGCACTAAAAATAAATAAATAAATAAATAAAGTTAAATTTGACTTAACCTGAAATAAAACTAAACAAACAAACAAAAATAAATAAATGTGACCCTGAACCACAAAACCAGCCATAAGTAGCAACAACCAAAAATACATTGTATGGGTACATTTTTTTAAATAGAATTTTCTATAAAAATCATTAGGATATTAAGTAAAGATATTTTGTAAATTTCCTATCGCAAATATATCAAAACTTAATTAACAACTTTAAAGGCGATTTTCTCAATATTTAGATTTTTGGCACCCTCAGATTCCAGATTTTCAAATATTAGTTTAATTATAGCCTGACAAATCATACGTCAATGGAAAGCCTATTTATTCAGCTTTCAGATGATATATAAATCTCAATTTTAAAAAAAATTGACCCTTATGACTTATGTTGTGGTCCAAGGTCACAAATAAAAAAAATAAATGACCTAAAACAAATAACAAGATTTAAATATAAAATTAAACCTAATTCAAAATTTAATTTATATACTAACGTAGTTTTCAATCATAATAATACTAAAATAACTTTTGACTACATTATCATGCCGGGCTTGACGCTTAATGATTAGAAATGAAACTAGGAAATAAAGAGGTCATGAGAGGTATGTGCTCATACCCTGGTGAGTCGTACAGTGCCATGTAGCTAGTGCTTGGAAAACTAGAGCGTCCTTGGTTGTGAAGAGCATGTCTGTGATAAGATGGATGTGAAGGCAGAGACGGGCGGTGAATAAATTCCTTTAAGAGGTTCCCTTGAAACTCCATCATCTCTTTCCACATGGCCATCAAACTCGCCCGTTCCTCCTTCTGCTCTTCTCTGGCTTCCCTTCGCAAGCGTTCCTCATACTCCCTCTGGTTCTGCACGTGGAGAGGTTCTGGATCTCTCACAGAGTCAGTAATTGGATGTTTTCTGGCCTTCTTCCTCACAGGCTGAACGACAACTAAAAATATAAACACATAATCCTCGGTTATGCACATCATCACTGTCATTATTGTTTATTATTGGTATTATTATTGGTATGCTTCATTTGTTTATTTTTAGCATATTATATTATAGCATTTTGTTGTACACTGTTCAAGTTAATGGGAAGAAATGTCTGAAAGTTATCCTATTTAAACCCAGCTAAATATATATATAAAACACAAATTAAAATAAATTAGTAAAATGTGTGTTTCATTTCATGTCATAATTATAATAGTGTGAAACAATTTTATTTTACTCAAAGATTAAATATCTTACTCAAGTTCAGGTAAAGTAGGGATTCCCCTTTTTTTCCATTAGTCAAACCACTTTGACCTAAACTGATTTATTAAATTCCACTCTGTGATTTTTTTTAATATTTCAATAATTCAGCAATATTTCAAAACATATTTAATGGTCACATGGCATGCAGATAAACAACTAAAATATTTAAACTTTATTGTTAAAAATTTAACAAATAAAAAAACTGCTAAGTGTTTGACTTATTTTCTATTTATTTATTTATTTATTTTTTATTTGATATTTTTCCATCAACTCATGAACCCCAGTTTAGGACACCTTCAGTTAAAGCAAAAATTGTCCCATTTTAAGCTACAAAGTGATGCCCAATTTGCAAATGATTTTGAATCAGATCTTTTGAATTATTAACTCAAACAGATTGGAATTATTTTTTTTTCCAACACATTTAAATTAAACACATGTAAATGAGGTAGTAAGTAACATGACATACTACATATTTTAAGACAGAATGTACAATTTGTTTAATTTATATATATTTTTTTATTTAGATATAATTTTTTTTCTGTGTGTGGGTTTGTAGAAATAATACTTTTATTTAGCAAGGATTCTTCAAATTGATCGAAAGTGATGAAAAGACATTTATAATGTTACAAAATATTTACATTTCAGTTAAATGCTGTTCTGAACTATCTATTCATCAAAGAAACCTGAAAAAAATTCTACTCAGCTGTTTTCAACATAATAATAATAACAACAATAATAATAATAATAATAATAATAATAATAATGAATGTTTTTTAAACAGCAAATCAGAATATTACAATGATTTTTGAAGCATCATGTGAATGGAGTAATGATGCTAAAATTCAGCTTTGAAATCACAGGAATAAATTACATTTTAAAATATAATCAAATAGAAAGCAGTCATTTTAAATAGTAAAAATATTTCTAAATTGTACTGTTTTTGCTGTACTTTGGATCAAATGCAGGCTTGGTGAGCAGAAAATACTTTTTTACGTGTTTACCATTGCACACTATTTGCATAGTTTCCACAGTTTTCCACATATTTGTATGACGCGAAATGCGCAGTGTCGCTCAATTAAAGATGCAAGTGAAGTCATGTGACCATAAAGTAGCACAATATCGTCCTATTTGACGCACTGTTTTAGTAGTATGCAGCGACGCACCATCTGTCATGTCATCCGTCTCCTCGTCGTGACTGATTGACACCTCGATGTCAGTGGATCTGCTCTCATTTCGCGCATCCTCGATGGATGTACTCTGGGGCTCTTCGAGTTTCACGTTATTATGAAGTGTCAAAGCGTCTGTGGGGCGGTTGCTGCCCCAGATGGACTTGCAGAGATCATAGTAATTCCAGTACACCCTGCCGTGCCCGCTGTTTTTGTGATGCTCGTGTATTTTCAGGAACTTCTGCTTGAGTGTTTTCAGTTTGGTGGTGACCTGCCGCTTGGTTCTGTGGATCCCTTGCGCCCGGAGGAGCCTTGATATCTCAGCGTAAATAAGAGAATCGCGCACCGTTCCACTGATTTGCCTACTGATTTCTTCGTCCTGTCGGATGTACAGCAGCGCCCTCGTCTCGGTGTCCGTCCAGTTTCTCTCTACTGACATTTCCTCATACATTTCGCGGCGTGGAAATCTTGGGAAATCACGTAAAGAGTTCATTTATTCAAAACATCAGTTGATTCACGACTCGCGCGTCACGTAGGCCTGCAAGTGCATGACGTATGTGCGTCAGTCGTTCTGAACTTTGTGATTGGCTCACACTCGCGGGCCGCGGCAGCCCTCTAGCGTCAATCCGTCCCGAAACTTAAAATGTCACAAAATGTTTATTTTCCATATATAATAAATGGTACATCATGCACTTTATGGGACATAAGGAGAGATTGTACAAACAGTCATGGTTTTTATACTGGTTTTGAATTACAACCTAATAGATACACTACCAGTCAACAGTAAGATTTTGTTTTAATGTTTTGATAAATGTTTTTTTTTTTTTTAATCTCTTCTGCTCTGCATTTCTCTTCAAGCCTGCATTTATTTGATCCAAACAGTAACATTATGGAATTTTTTACTATTTAAAATAGTTTAAAATTGCTTTCTATTTAAATATATTTTAAAATGTGATTTATTCCTGTGATTTCAAAGGTGAATTTTTAGCATCATGACAAAAAAATAGTAGTTTAAATGTTTAAATTAAATAGTTTAAATAGTAAAAATATTTCACAATATTGCTGCTTTTGCTTTATTTTGGATCAAATAAATGCAGGCTTGGTGAGCAGAATTTAATTATTACATAAAAATTATTATATAAAAAACAAAAAACATTAAAAATCTTAATGTTCAAAAACTTTTGACTAGTAGTGTATATTTCAGTAAAATTACAACCAGAGCTATTCAATAAAAGTGTTAAGATGAGCTTTAGAGGTCAATAAATAAATAAATTAAATGATATTCTATCTCAGGGTCATTATGCAGAATAAAAACATTCAATAATCAACTTTCTTATCCAACCTGGGTTTATAGTTTGATCTGATTTCTCCATTACAAAAATATCCTACACTGTTAGGTCAGACCTAGAGAAATGATTCTAAAAATAGTGTCACATATTATCTTCAGATTCAAGTGCAGGGACAACATGTAATACAGAAAAAAAAAACTTTGAGAATTGATAAAATGTTTTATTGTTATGTACAAGCTAAGGCACTGACTGTAGAACAGACCAACAGCTGATTGGTCAAACCAGCACGTAGAATAAAGCTAAATTACAGTCACTGGAAAAACTTACAATGGAGAGAATTATTTCTAAGCTAAAATATGGAGTTTTTATAAACAAACATACAAGAAATATTACAGGAGAATATTCCAGAGCTATAATACAAAGCACCAACTGCAAAGACATCAGTGTTGGACATCAGAAATTGCATTGATGAATGCAAATGAACATAATGGATAAAATAAACAACATTTGTACAGGAATAAAATTTCAATCCCAAATTAACCGACAAAACTGAGAAATACAGATCACTTGATTTGAAGAAACCACACTTCCACCCCACTGAGCGTGTGACCAATAAATGTTACTAAAATTGCATGAGCGGAACCAATTAATACTTTTGCATCACTGTTAAACAAACAGTGTTAAGCAAGCTATTGTACACCACATAAACAAAGCGATGGAAAAATCCACCATATTTAACATCTAAAATGTTAAATGCACTGTAAACATGACCAGAAAACAGTGTTCTGAGAAAATAAATGAACCTTAAAAAAAGAAATATTACATAACTGAGAGGTGTAGATACCACACATCTGAACATAAAGCTGCACAGAGGATTTGCAGGATGGTTGCAAAACTTTGATATGACCGCTGGTAAATCGAAAACCAAAAACACACAAAAAAATAAAAACAAAACTATTTAAAAGATTACATTTGCCCAGTACATTAAATAACTTGATTCCAATAAAATAAAAAATAAAAAACTGGGAGATTCTACTGCAAAAATGATGGTCACATGACACTTGATTGAGAAAACAACAGCTACAGAATACTGTAACAACGCAAGTAACAATTCATAATGAAAGCATGATGAGCATCATGAAAAAAACATGATACGTGATTCTTTGATTTGGTATAAATCGATTTAAGTTTATACCGATCTCCCTGATATTCTGAAATCCTGGTGTAAATAAAGAAGAAAAAAAATGGTCATGGTAACGTGATGTTTTTGGCTTTGCTATTGTTCTGTGACATAATTGATGTGCTTGATTTTAAACAGATAAGAGACTGATTGTTGTCGCATCTCTCTCTACATTCTGGAGTTGTTGAGCAGCACATAGGAAGAGTTTTTGGCTTCATATTGGGTCTGTAAGGAGACTGGGCATCCTCACAGCTCAGAGACTCGCTCTCTCGCTCACCACATCCTGCAGGCGTTTGAGCAGCACGTCGTCGCTCTCTTGCCGCAGGCATTTAGATGGAGACTCGGTCTCGTCGCCTTCCATGGTGAACGCCCGCTTCTTGCTCACCCCACCCTGACGGATCATCTGGTTTATGTCACTCAGCTCCTGAAGAGAAACAGGGAGCAGAAGGCTGTTAGTGCAACAACTATAACTGGAAAAACCCACTGTAACATTTTCAATCTACATTATTATGGAAGTCAGTAGGAGAGTTCACATGGGGGGAAAAAACAGCATGTAAACTGCATTTTTAATTTATTACAATTGTAATAAGCTATCATACTATAATAATACCCATGTGCATTGTGTGTATTTCATTGTTTTTTTTGTTTTTTTTTAAATATCTTAAATAATAGATTCAGATGCTGTTTCATGCACTGTTGATGCTTATTGTGACTACCTGTAGTTTGACTAACCTTTGATGGGCTGCCAGTAAACTTGTACGTGTATGCAGTACTGGGAGTGAGGCTCGAGCCATTTTTATGAGGAGAGACAAAGATGGAATGTCTCTGAGATACACGGCGAGGAGAGAGAGGCTGAGCCCGAACCGACGGGAATGGAGATAACGGAGGAGCTTCCATCTTGATAGAGAAACAGACAGAGAAAGAGTCAAATACTTACAAATTGTCTCAAAAAACCAACGGTTACTAAAAGATGATTTTACCTTTTCAAATTAAAGGAGAGCTCCACTTCCAGAACAACAATTCACAAATAATTTACTCTTCCCCTTGTCATCAAAGATGTTTGTGTCTTTCTGTCTTCAGTTGTAAAGAATTATGATTTTGAGGAAAGCATCAGGATTTTTCTCCATATAATGGACTTCATTGGTGCCCCGATTTTGAACTTCCAAAATGCAGTTTAAATGCAGCTTCAAAGGTCTCTAAACGATCCCAGCTGAGAAAGAAGGGTCTTACCTAGCGAAACAAGTGGTCATTTGTTAAAAAAAAAAATAAAAATAAATAAAATCTGTATACTTTAGCACAAAAGCTTGTGTAGCACAGGCTCTGGGATGCGCATCCATGATGCTATGAATCACGTCTAAGTTCATTGTCTGTGTACTCCGGCTCAAGAAGGTAGAGTATGGCAAAAAACTCCATCTTATTTTCTCCTACAACTTCAGAATCGTCCAACATCGTTGTACCTTTTTGTTTGTAAACAGCGTTTGACTTACTTCCACTTCCTTAGTCTTTGCGCGTTCACTTTGTGAACACTGGGTCTGTAGTTCCGCCTACGTTCTGCGGTGCCTTTCGACCTGACTCAATAGTACGTGGATGCGCATGCCAGAGCTAGTGCTACATGAGCTTTTGTGCTTTAAAAGTATACACATTTATTTTCCGAAAAAATGACAGATTGTTTCGCTAGATAAGACCCTTCTTCCTCGGCTGGGATCGTTTAGAGCCCTCTGAAGCTGCATTTAAACTACATTTTGGAAGTTCAAAATAGGGGCACCAATGAAGTCCATTATATGGAGAAAAATCCTGAAATGTTTTCCTCAAAAACCATAATTTCTTCACAACTGAAGACAGAAAGACATGAACATCTTGGATGACAAGGGGGTGAGTAAATTATTTGTAAATTGTTGTTCTGGAAGTGGACGACTTCTTTAAGTAAAGCAATACACCAACCTTGTTATCAAGCGTGGAATGTGCATATTTGAGAGCGAATGATTTCATCTTTAGCACATAAACAGAGTTGTAGAATTGAATGAGGTCTCCTCTTTCCTCTGATTCGCTGTCAGCCTCTGTTCTGTCAGCCTGTTCTGTCCTCTCATTGGCTGTGAACACACAGAAAAAAAATAATAATAACATATACACAAGGTTGCATATATTTGTTGCCTATGCATATATTTGTTGTCTATATCTATGCCTCAGAAAAAGCGGCATGTGAGTTGATCGTCTTTTTGCATTTCCTCCTTATAGATCTACACGATTCAAGTGAATGACCTATTTCAAGGTGAAAGCGGCGAATTTTGCCTGAAAGGTGACAAGTTTGCACCCCTGGTTTATGTATTAACATTACATTAAACAAAACAACAAAAAAGACAGACTTGGAGGACTTTGCCCACTTCATCCTTACATTGGTCTGCTGGCGGATCCACTTCCATGTTCTCATCTGTCTGCTGCTCTCTGGGACGCCTCTTCAGTAAAACACTGCGGTACACCTACAAACACACCAACAAGATGTTGTGGATGCTGATGCATCAAAGCCTCCTATGTGCTGTCATCACAGCTCAAATTCCAAGGCTTTTGACATTAGGAAGCTGGAGCAACCAGACATTTTTTTTAACCTTTTTCAAATGATATTTTCACACTAAGCACACACAATATATAAATATAAAACGGTAGCAGTTAGTAACAGGTTTGGAAAGACTAAAACTGTTAATACTCACGTGACTGTTGGCCTGAGGTTGGGTTCTGTAGCATTTCATAATGTCCTGAAAAGTGTGCTCTTCTTTTGTGATCTGCAGAAAAAAAAAAATAAAAAAAATAAATAAAATGTTTCATGTTATGTTTTCATTTTCATATTTCCCCCTTCACTCAGAGATAATGCTTCAGTAATATATACATACAAAAGTTGAGTCAAGATCTTTTTTTTTTTTTTTAGTAATTTATTCATGCATTAATATGATAAAAAAGTAACTTAAGACATATTAAGAATATTCTAAAATATTTCTGTTTCAAATAAAAAAAAATGTTCTTTTGAACTTTCTATTCAAAGAATACTTGGGGAAAAAACAATCCCAGTTACCCAACCCAACTGTTGATAATAATTATAACATTGATAATAAGAAATGTTTCTTGAGCAGTAAATCAAAAAAAAAAAAAAAATAATAAAATAATAAAAATAATATATATATCTCATCAAAATATGGAGAAAATCACCTTAAAAGTTGTCCAAATTAAGCACTTAGCTATGCATATTACTAATCAAAAATTAAGTTGATACATTTACAGTAGGAAATTTACAAAATATCTTTATGAAACATGATCTTTAATTATTTTTTGCAAATTGATAATATTGACCCATACAATATAATTTTGGCTATTGCTACTAATATACCCATGCTACTTAAGACTGGTTTTGTGGTCCAGGGTCACATATTAGAATGATTTCTGAAGGATCACGTGACACTGAAGACTGGAGTAATGATGCTGAAAATTCACATCGCAGGAATAAATTGCATTTTAAAATATATTCAAATAGAAAGCAGTTATTTTCGATTATAATAACATTTCACAATATTTTTTTTATTTTTACTAAAAATAAGCAAATAAATGCATGCATACATGCCTTGGTGAGAGAAATTTATTTGAAAATCACTTTAAAACAATTCTTAACAGACATCAAACTTTTGAACAGTAGTGTATTTTATTAGCTCTAGTCAACTGCTGTAACATGGCACAACAATGTTGCCATAGCACATTTTTCCACATTTCAAAAGGCGTACCTTTGATATGATGTAGACTGCACAGAGCAGCAGCTGGTCCAGGTGTCTGTCTTTCATCAGGTCAGTGCAGTGCAGTAGTGAGTGCTCAAAACACGTCCAAATCTTCCCTCGCAGCTCTGATGAGATATCCAGCTTCAGACACAGGTCTCGCAGACGCACACTAGCTAAATGATACACCTGTAAGGAAAACCAACAAAACGTATGCAATGCAGCCAAGAAAGATCTTCATTCAACAGCACACGGTGGAAATCAAAGAATGCGTTTTCTCACCTTCCTGAAGAACAGGGCAAGGGATCCTGTGCGGCGGGGTTTGTTGACTGCGAGTGGCTGTGTGTCGGAGCTGGCGGGTGGTGCTGCGGCTCGGCTGGGGGAGGCGGTCAGTAAGACTTGAGCGGTGAGGGGGTTCATGTCATTGGCTTGAAGCTGGATGACTGTGATGCCACCTGTATCGTTCTTTACCACTAAAGGATGAGGAACCATCATGTCAACAAACATTTTGTCAAATAAATGTAAGAAGAAGAGGAAGAGACAAATTTGGTATACCTGGCAGTGGAATGGTTAGCTGCTGGCCGTTTCCGGTCGCCATTGAGAGGACAGTCGTTGTGGTGGTAGTGTTCTGGTTGTTATCCGAGATGCTGGGAATGATTTTGATGGGAGTGACTGAGATTCTTTTAATTGGGGACTGTGGTGGAGGGTCGTCACCAAACAAGCGTCTCTTGGCACTGCCAGCTGCAGGTGAACTGTAGCGGTCATGGAGAGAGATGGGAGACTGAGGGAAGTCTAAGAGAGAAATTAAAGAAATTTTATGAGTACATCTTTTTTTAATGAGCTAAAATGAACTAACAATGTACATTTATACTTTTTTAAATTACCTTTAACAAAGATTAATAAATACTATAACAATGTTTTGCTCATTGTTAGTTAATGCATTTATTAACATTAACTAATGGACCTCATTGTAAAGTGTTACCTAACTAAATATACAGTAATATTTCATAAATGCATTTATCCAGGCACTTTAAATGGTGAACAGTCCCAAAATATTCCTAATAATTTTTTTCCAATCAAATGCTCTTTAGCAATTTTAATTATACACATTCACAGCATCTCATAGAGCTCAGCCTCTCATTTTCAGACATGTGGTACCTTTGCGTGCACTGGAGCCCAGGCCTGTGCGGACCTCCCTGATGCGAGGGTGGATGATGGGGGATAGCGCCACCAAAGGGAGGTGAGTGGGACCGCCTGCATTGTTGCCTGTGTCAAAATTACTGGGAAAATTCACCTACGAAACATAAAAAAATAGGTTATATCTGTAATTTAATTCCTGACAATCTGTTCACCCTACAAAAGCGGTTTGAGAGTGTATGCATGTACCTCTTCTACAGTGGGGACTTTATTGTTAGCGTTGTTGAGTGCTGTCCACAGGGCCGAGTCTCTTGTCCAGGCTTTGCTTTCCAGCACCTGCTCCTCTATACTGTTCAAATGCTTCACCATGTCTCGGGACAAACCCTCCTCAGAGCGGATGAACACCTCAATCACCTACACATGTACATTTGCTTTAGTACTTCAATTTAAACTTTTTTTTTTTTAACAGTTTGTGATTTATTTTTCTACAGACATCAATATCAACTGCAAAATGATGCAATAGTACACCATTCTTTACCTTGTAAAAGTAGAAAGGCGGAATCTGAAAAACTTCTAGTATCCAAGGGAAGGTTCTTTGAGAGCTGTATGCAAACAGCACCACCTCCAGACAACATGCCAACAGGGAGCAATGGAGCACCTCCTGCTCCAACAGGACCTGATAGAGATCAGGAGAAGAGAGGAAGAGGTTGCAATCTTACAAAAAAGCAGAAAGTAAGATCTGAAGATATAAAACAAAAATCCATTTTCGTCTTTGTGTTTGGTGATAAATACACATTATTTGGTATTAGGGGTGAATGGTTTTTACTAGTGTATGTATCAAGTTTAGCAGTTACACTGACTTACCGCCATGTCTTTCCCTTGTAATCTCTTCATCTCTTGAGTCATGATATTCTCCAGGATCTTAAAGTATAAGATCTCCGCCAGCTTCAGACGATTCTCTGCGAAATCTACACACAAGAACCTGCACTTACTTACATGATAAAATATGAGGCTTTCATAACAGTCATCTCTATCAAACATCTTTTTTAAGATGTGCAGTATATCTGACCCATATGTGCTCCTGGCAGGTCATCTGTGGGTTTGGTGTAGGCCTGTTTAAACCTCTCTCCCATAGTCTTCACTCGGTTCAGAATGGACTCAGTGGGATTTCGAGAGCAGGAACTATAAAAACATGGTGAAAAAACACAGAAACTTAAGACTGATGGCATTCATGGTGGTTATGTATAGTTAAATGTACATGCATACCATGTTCAATTTAAAACTAACCAAAATGAACTATTTGAGTGTGGTTTGATTTTAGCAGATACTTACTTAAAAATTTGGACCAGAGCATCACTTGGAGCATTTCGGAGGCCGGACACCATGCTCTGCAGTCGACTCACACTTTGGGTAGCTGAGGAAACGGGGGTGACCAGCACCTCTTTCTCCTTCAGATATCGTCGACCCGTTAGAGGCGTAGAGGGAGCAAGAGAGCGTGTCTATACAAAAACACAGCAGGAAGAAGCAAAAGCTTGAGGTTAGTAAGACTTATTTCAAATAAAACTTTTCAGCAAGGACACGTTAAAAAATGTATCATGCTGCACAGATATTTTAAGCTGCACAACTCTTTTCAACATTAATGGTGATAAAATACATTTTTCTTAAGCAGCAATTAGCATATTCTGAAGGATCATGTGACACTGAAGACTGGAGTAATGATGCTGATAATTCAGCTTTGCATCATAGGAATAACAGCATCTTAAAATTTGTTCAAATTAAAAACTAAATTTGAATATTTCACAATGTTATTGTTTCTACTGCATTCTTTTCATCAAATAAAAGACTAGATGAGCATAAGAGACATCTTTAAAAACACATTTTTTTAATGTATTTAGTATTGCAACTATTAGGGCTGGGCAATATGGCAAAAAAAAAAAATTCAGAATGTTTAACCAATTCTCAATTTTTTTTAAATGTTTACCTAGTCAACTTGAAAATGTAACTACAACATGATTCAAGTAACTTTTTCTTTATAAACCCTCTAGTTATTCCAAGTGCACCACACATAAAGTTGTAAACATGTAAATATTAAAAAAAAAAAAAAATCACTTAAATATCTTTGCAGAAAAGATGCATGAACTACAACTACATCTTGTACAAACTTGTCTTAAAAATATTATATGTTATGAAATAATAAGAAGAAAATGCTTTAAAAAACAAAACAAAAAAAAACTCAAATTTCAAAATGACTGAAGGTATAACACCAGCAGACTATTACTAACTATATATGTTCTGTAAAACAATGAACAGCAGCTTTTAGCCTGTCATCATGATGCAAACATGAAATATCAGACATATAGCAGTAGTTCTTCACAGGTTTTTGATTGTGCTGTTTTCCTATAGTTTTTTCAACGTAAACATGGGCGCGTTTGACTGTTGTGTCTCATGCATGAAATGGCTTTCTAAAAACACGGCGCTTAAGTTAAAAGTAGTTCACTCCCATCTTGCATGTTTTTCCTACTCCACTGCCCGCATCGCATCTTTGTCAACACAAAAGCGTATTCTGTGAGAATGGCACCTCGCGATATGAGCGGGTCACACGTGTGCGGTTATTCATGCAGTTAGATCGCACTTTTCTCTTTACTGCTATCATTGGCATATTGTCAATGGCATAATGTTTAGTAATATTTCTATTTAAAATCACGATTCCTCAATTTATAAAAAAAATTGTGGCAAAACATTAAATTCAAATTAATCTATAAAAATTGGGGAGGGAAAAAAAAAAATATTGCCCAATCATAAAGATGGAGATTTCAACTAAGATTGGCAATCAGCAGCATCATGGACGTTACTCTAATGTGGCAGCAGTCAAAGAAATCTTCAGTACCTTCTCAAAGTGCTGCTGAAGGTTGTTCTCCACCTGCATGCGGGCGGATAGTTGACCTGATGGAGGCTCAGCGGTGGCCTTGCGAGGTGTGCCGATCTCCTCATCTGCGTCAGCCCCCAAAAACACTCGCTCATCGAAATCACCCACAGTCAATACATATTCCTCATACTCACGATTTATGGCTTTACTGAAAAAAAAAAAAAATCATATACAAGTAGATATTGAAATAAGACATTTTATTTTATGTTTAAATACAAAATTGCTTTGAAATGGTAAAAAGAACCAAAAAATGTATAAAAAAAATTTCATGGCACATGCTTACTTGTTGTCTTGGAAATTCGGGGTATCCAGTAACTCAGTTAGACTCTCAGCATCACCTTTTAATATCTGAGGAAAATAAGGCAATCATTTGAGAATATGCCACATATGACAAGGCTGTAAACAATCATATTGTTCTTGCAGTGTAGATTGGTTGTATAAGTGTTTATGTGTTCCTCACTCTTTTCTCAAACAGTGTCTTTATGTAGGGTTTGAAGTAGTGCTCCTTTATGCCTTTGGCCTCCACCACCAACCCATCATGTAGCTCACACAACTTGTCAATGACGCAGGGCATTTCCTCCAAGTTTTCTGTGTCCTTTGGCAGTCCTAAAAAAGAGGTGAGCAACAGACTATAAATGAAGCAATTACAACAAAGCAACCTACTCACTTGATCATAAATTAATCTTTTAAGTTTTTAGTTTATGCTTCAATCCTAAATTGCAGCATCTGTATGCTAGTACACTCCTGAAGCCTGATTAAACGACAAAGACAAAGAAACAAAGAAAACGTGTTATTGTGATACAACCGTGATGTTCTGTGGTCTGCCCTAAGTTTCTGATTCAACAGATAATACAGGAAAGAAAACAAATCACAAGCCATTTTATAGGGCCATTAATTAGTATTTAGAAGTTGTTGTGTTTCAAATGCACAACGAATTCACATATTCAGTCAATATTTCAAAACTAAGTGCACTACCTTGAAAGTAAATCCTCTAATGCAATCAATGGACTCACTTGTAACTCTGTCTGCCTTCTTAAGGATAATGACTTGTAAACAGAAAATCAACAATTAATCAAGGAAACATTCTCTCACAGCGAGGTGAAGGGAGTTTTACCTCTGAAATATTGATTGATGAGATCTTTTTTGTTGGAACACATGAGAGCGTTGCAAAACACAAGGTCCAGACAGCAGAGCAGGAGGTGGTAGGAGTTGACCAGATCATCTCCAATCATACGGAAATTACCTGAAATAAAGCAGAAATCATGTCATGAGCTTGCTTTACCAAATCCCAAACTTTTAAAAATATAGTGTTTTACTTGTTTGATGGTAAACCTTAACAATTTATTCATTCACTATGGCTGTGAAATAATTAACAGATATTTTATTTTACGTAGTTAATAGTATTATTTGATGCAAAGTGTGCAAGTAGTCTTATCTAAACCATACTGACAGTCTATAGTTCAAAGAGGGAAGGCTTCTTTCGGGCTAATTACCTTTAGTGTACACAAAGAGAGTCCAACAGAACTTGAAAACATCACTGATGTGGCATGGAAGACGCCTACAAAAGAAATAAATGTGTTACACCGTTTTCTTTTTCCAAACAAAGCAAGAATGGAGAGAAAAGCAGGTAGATTTACCGGTGCTTGCGGCTTCTAGGCATCCTGGGAGGTTCGCCCTGAGGATTCTGAAACATGTCCAGAAATATTGGCTCAAATTTACGAAAAATCACTGTTGACACTTCAAAATTGCGCTCCAGGCGACCTATACGGCCGCGGAAATCCTGAGAGAGGTTCGACATGTCCGACCATTTCTTCATCTTGCTGAAGAACTGGATCAAACTAGAGGAAAGAGAGCATAACACACATTTTAATACAAACACTTCCATTTATTAGAAAAGAAAACCCTTGGAAGCATGAAATAAACGCTCTTGCCATTGAGCATATCATTTCTCTTCTTACTCTTTTAAAACTCAAACTTTTTCATTATACAAACTGAAATTACAGGAGATGCTGCCCATCCTAAAGGGATCTGTTTATGTCTTTTTGAGCTATTACCTGAGCTTTGCCGAACGCAGGATCCTTGTAAGGGAAACGCCGTTTCCTTCCATCACACCCCGTCCCACAGTGGGGATGGAGCTCTTCCTACAGGCAGCATACAGAGAGCAGGCCAGCCAGTGAATGACATCACCCTGAGACAACCAAACACATGACACAAATGAACACATATATCACACAGCCTACTGTCATATGAGATGCATACATTTCAAAGGCCTAAATTATCAAGAGAACATGTTATACGCAATCTACTATGTGCCTTCTGTCATATTATATTTAATTTATACTTTTTCAGGCCTTTTAGTATAATTGTAAAAAAGACAGCCTCCAGGTCACCGTATTCAAAAGTTTTTAAACAGTAAGATTTTTTAAAAGAAGTCTTCTGCTCACCAAGCCTGTATTTATTTGATCCAAAGTACAGCAAAAACAGTGAAATTCAGAAATATTTTTACCATTTAAAATTACATTAAATGTAACTTATTCCTGTGATTTCAAAGCTGAATTTAGCATCATTACTCCAGTCTTCAGTGTCACATGATCCTTCAGAAATCATTCTAATACTCTGATTTGCTACTCAAAAAAATGTATTATTATTATTATTATTATGTTGAAAACAGCTGAGTAGATTTTTTCAGGTTTCTTTGAATAGAAAGTTCAGAAGAACAGCATTTATCTGAAATATAAATCTTCTGTAACATCATTAATGTCTTTATCATCACTTTCGATCAACTAAAAGCATCCATGCTAAATAAAAAGTATTAAGTATTCTATCATTTCTTTCACAAAAAATTAGAATTAAAATTGCAAAAATTATACTGTCTCCAAGCTTGAATGGTATATTGTATAATGTTACAAAAGCTTTTTATTTCAGATAAATGCTGATCTTTGGATCTTTCTATTTATCAAAGAATCCTGAAAAATTATATTAATCTGTTTTAAATATTCACAATAATAATAATAAAATGTTTCTTGAATAATAAATCAGTGTATTAGAATGATTTATGAAGGACATTGTGACACTGAAGACTGGAGTAATGATGTTGAAAATTTAGCTTTGATCACAGGAATAAATTACATTTTAAAGTATATTCAAATACAAGGCAGTTATTTTAAAAAGTAAAAATATTTCACAATTTTACTGTTTTTGCTGTACGTTGGATCAAATAAATGCAGGCTTGGTGAGTAGAAGAGAACATGTTAAAAAAAAAAAAGTATATAAGAGCCATGGAAACCTGATGTATCAAATATTATATAAAACATATGCAAAAAAAATATTCTGTCTAAAGGTTGTATTTTTAAATAATGAGATTTTCTGATCAGATTATTTCATATGTCAGTTTTTACAGAGTTAAGCTTGAATAAAATGAACACCACTAATATCCTTAATCTACAGACGTCTACAATCTGACAGATCTAACAACCGTCTACTATCAACGATCTAGCAACCACTAAGAAATGTGTGGAAATATGTATGTTTCCCAGCATTCCCTTTAAATGACTTCCTCATCTTCTAGTTGTGTTTATGTCATGTGACGTATCAGGGAGTCCTCAGTCATTTCAGAAGCAGAAATAAAAATGCGTTTTTAAATTACGTCTTTGGACGCTGACCGTGGTACTTTGAAATTCGTGTAGCATAACACCATGGTATAACCATGGTATTTTGGATATTTACTATGATAGTATCATGGTATTTCTACCGTGGTACTTAAGAAAAAAAAACAGTGTGAATGTCGTACTTGTTGCTGCCTCTTAGTTAGGGACTGGTAAAGAAATATTTACTAACTAACGTTACCACTGGTTATCTTGACTATCTGCATGAATACAAAGATGAAGGCAGGTACAAGTCACCAGTTGTTCCTGTCATTTAGTTGTTGTTGTTTGAATATGAATTACAGTCGAACCTCTAGCGTGTACGTGTTCCAGATGGACCTGAAGTTCTGAAGCGCTTCTGCTGCCGTCTCTTCGTCCATATTGAGCTCCTGGCAAAGCGCTTCGAAATTACTCCGAATCGAACCATCGGCTGATTTAACGGACTCCGTATCCGTTTCATCTCCACGCATTGCTGGAATCCGTTAAAATCCTTTAATGTCCAAGGAAAAGTGTTTGGGTGAAACACGGAGTTGACCCGGAGCGCCGCTGTCTGACCTCCTGATGCTATCCCACAATGCCGAGACATACGAATGGCGCGAAAACGGGCGCCTCTCAGCCAATAGCAGAACAGGAGTAGATGGCGTCATTACAACAACAAAGACGACAGCAAAGCAGCATGGAGGATTTAAACTTCCTCACGGTGTTTACCAAACCATTATATAAAATATAAAGAATATAAATACAATATAATACGCTTCGACTTTACACTAAAGTCGCCCTTTTCGGTCTTTATTCCGGGACTTAATCTGTAACAGCTAAAACAAATGTATTCATGAGAACTGTCTATGCAATTTTACAAAAACGCTCGTTTTGTTGTTTTTTAAATCTTATTTATTTTATATATTATACTTATATGTTACTCAATTACAATTATTAGTAATTATATTTACACTACCAGTCAAAAGGTTTTGAACAGTAAGATTTTTAATGTTTTATTAAAGTCTCTTCTGATCATCAAGCCTGCATTTATTTGATCCAAAGTACAGCAAAAACAGTACAAGTTTTGAAATGAATTTACTATTTAAAATAACTGTTTTCTATTTGAATATATTTTAAAATGTAATTTATAACTGATTTCGAAGCTGAATTTTTAGTGTCATTACTCAAGTCACATGATTCTTCAGAAATCATTCTAATGTTCTGATTTGCTCAAAAACAATTATTATTATTATTATGTTGAAAACAGATTTTTTTTCCAGTTTCTTCAATGAATAGATAGTTCAAAAGAACAGCCTTTATGTGAAATAAAAATCTTTTGTAACATTATAAACGTTATATATTACTGCTTTTGCTGTATTTTGGATCAAATAAATACAGGCTTGATGAGCAGAAGAGAATTCTTTAAAAAATCTTACTGTTCAAAAACTTTTTACTGGTAATGTACATATTATTTGTTATACATGTAATTATAAATTATAACATTAAATAAAACACCACACATACACCATACTTTTAATGAACTCTTTAAAGCATTAAAGACAAATTTCTAAAGTATATAAATTTTTCCAAACCTACGTGCATTATTTGCTTAATCACTGATTTATGCAACAATTAATATATCACTCAAGAACCTAGATCTAGATAAAACCCTGCACATTTAAAAATTGTTTGGCAGACAACTAACTGATCAACATCAGACATATTGACTTGAAAGTTGAAAGTCATCTTTTATTGCACAATAAAAGATCACATACCATGGTTTGAATTATATGATTGGTCCACATCGGTGTACAGGAGCTATTTGAACAAAAACAAAATATCCCAAAATAAAAAAATAAAATAAAATAATAAAAACACCCACGACTCTCAGCATTGCTGCAGATTTCATACCAAGAGTATAAGTTCACTTTTTGTCGAGTAATCATCCCAATATAGTGCACTTGCTTAAATGTAACCACGAACTTACAGTACTTCCTTGTCATGAACACTGACCATTGTTAGTTGTATCAAATTGATTCAATGTTATTCTACAAGATCTTAAAGAACAGAACCTCCTTCACAGGCTCAATAGAGACGTAAGCGCAGTTCTGCGTGGTACATGATGCGCTGATGTGCCATGAACACTAAGGACTTGAGTCCGGATTTTATTCTGTTTGGCTAAGCAGCTGTTATAAGAAACACTCCATAGTATGGGATGTTGCTCTGCCTCAGATGTTGTGACTGGGTCTTTTTAGCAGGTCCTGACATGCAAACACTGACACTGGCAAAGCAAAATCCAGTCTCCTACTACGTGCATATTTGAAAGCGTCGGAAATATTGAATGCTGACAGAGTCTGATCAAAATGACACTGGCAATGTGGTAACACAAATTTCCCAATTTCCATTTTGCATTGGAAATGCACTATGCAAAGCTACTACGATGATCTCCCTTTGATGAAAAACGGAGGTAGGGGGCCAGTGGGAAGGCTTTTGGGAGCAACTATCCAGAGACGTATTTATACACACAGATACAGTCAACATTACCGTGTTCAGAACAGTTCTGCTTTTATGGAAAGTAAAATGGAGCAGTGTAGACATCCCATATAGGAAAACATCCAAAACCTGTAGACAGCAAGTTTATGTACATGTTGCAATACACAGGGAGACAACGCTGAGACAGTAAAACAATAAATACAGGTAAAAATTGAAATCGATCAGACTTTTGGATGAACTACCAAACCGTTTCAGCTAGGGAGAAAGACAAAAATAGGTATCTGGAGTGTTACTAGGACGTTAAATTGAACATATATTCGTTGATCTCTACATGAACCCAGATACTGCACCGGGGAGACTTTCTTTTCAAACACTGTGATGCAAATTGAATTAAACTGGAGTGTTTTTCCAACAACATTGTTGCGTTTTCAAACTGTACATTTCCAACAAACAGTACATTTATAAAATCAATACACTTACAACCAGCAATGCAGCATTCTCAGTCTAACAGTCTGAATTCTCCAGTCGTACATATACTGGCTGTGCTTCTCCTGAAATGTTGAAGGCCTTTAATCGAGTTACGAAGGTCAAAAGCAAGGATAACATAATCAGCCAGACGTCTAGACGAGGTCTGTGAGTTTTTGTTCACCAGATGTTTCTGAGAAAGCAGTGTAGGGACAACAGATCTGAGGTACACTTTCAGACTAACAACGAGACATTTTTGAAAGTCAAGAAGACTTTGTGCTTTGCAGTACTGCTCTGAATGAGTTGATAGAGTTTTATGATGAAGTTTTAGACAAAAAAAAAAAAAAAATGCACAAGAAGGCCAGTATCTGTACAACTAGATTTTAACTAGCATGACCGAGACTGCTTTCCAAAACGTTGACACTGTACACAAGTACTTTGATATATATTTTCCAACATAAAGATGTAACAAACATCCATATATAAACCGCTAAATAAGGCATTGCAAAGTGAACATAATAAAACGTGATGAGAAAGGAGAAATGTCGTATTTGGTGAATTTGGCAAAGAGAAATAAAAGCAAAATAAATTACATCATGGTGTCACAAATAATGTGACAAGGCAACAACAGCATGTTTTTTTTTTCTGAAGGTGACCATGATTTTTTTTCGTTTGTTTGTTTGTTTAGACAAGATTTACAGTACAGGTTTACATAAGTCAAAATGTACAGGAAGTGACATGTGCAAGCGTGCGCATGCGTCCACACGAACACACATAAACAAACAAGACGGAACACAATTACAGGTAAACATTCACCAAAAAGACTGTGCAAAAACGTTTTCACATCTGAAAACAAAAAAACAAGTAAGATGAGAAGGTGGAAAATGAATACTCCCACAAAAGAGAGACCCTGTTGAGACTGGGGGAGAAGAAAATGAGTTAAATTACCTCTGGTTATCAACTAGTGTAAAGTATTTCAAATAAAAGAAACACTAGTGCTGATTTTTTTTTTTTACACATCCTCCCAATATGAGACATACTGGCGAGGACAAAAATAACTGTGTGCTTGTAAACAAAAGTAACAGCAATATACAGCTAGATAGATTTACATGTTTTCAAAAATCTCGGTAGGTTTTGCTCTACAGTATTTTCAAATGCATCAGAGAAAATAAGAGCAATGTAACTCATGAGGAGAACGAGATGCTCTGGCGTCAACCAAAGGGCTTTAGTGAAGGCAAAAAAAATGGGATTTGCAAAGATATTTGAGTATCTTATTTTGGGTGAAGGAATATTTCACCAAAACATAACTTTCTGGCATAATTATTCACCTTTATGTTGTTCCAAACCTGTACTACTTGCTTTGCTTCAGTGGGATACAAAAGCAAAAATGAATGCACTGTAAAAGTAGCCCAGATGAATTATGCACTATATTCCAAATCTTTTAAAGACACAAGGTAGCTTTTGCATGAGGAAAAGTCATCGTATGGAGTTTTTTAATGATCATATTTGAGGCTTGACAGCCAGTTCTTATTGTAAGCATGCTGCTTTTGTGCTCCACAGAAGAAATTCATACAGGTTTGAATGACATGGCAAGTGTGAAATGATGACAGAACTTTTGGGGTGAATTATCCCTTTAGATTCACTGAAAAACACAGTTCTTTCCATTTTTTAACCATCTGCTTTGCATCAGACTTATTTCGTATCGCCCTTACAACACCCCTAAGTATATACAGTTGAGGTCAAAAGTTTACATCCCCCTTTCAGAATCTGCAAAATGTAAATTATTTTACCAAAATAAGAGGGATCATACAAAATGCATGTTATTGTGTATTTAGTACTGACCTGAATAATATATTTCACATAAAATGTTTACATATAGTAAACAAGAGAAAATGGAGATTTTTCTTATTTTGCCTAAATATCATATGTTTCATGTAGTACTGCCCCTTAGAGGCTACAGAACATACTTCCATGTTTCCCAGGAGACAAAATAAGCTAAATTTACCTTGATCTTCAAATTCAAAAAGTTTTCACCTTGGCTCTTAATGTATGGTTTTCCTTCTGGAGCATCAGTGAGCATTTGAACCATTTGTAATAGTTGCATATGAGTCCCTCAGTTGTCCTCAGTGTGAAAAGATGGATCTCAAAATCATACAGTCATTGTTGGAAAGGGTTCGAATACATAAAAAAAAATGTTGGAAAACAAAGAATATGTGGGACCTGAAGGCTTTTTCTCTGAAGAACAGTAGGCAGTTTAACTGTTCAGGACAAACAAGGGACTCGTGAACTATCGCTAAACAAAAACAAACTTTTGAACAGGGTCAAATAAATGTAATTATTATTTTCTCTTGCAGACTATATAACATCTTTTATGTCAGATATCTTATTCAGGTCAGTACTAAATAAAAAATAACATGCATTTTGTATGATTCCTCTTATTTTGGTAAAATAATTAACATTTTGCAGATTCTGAAAGGGGGATGTAAGTTTTTAACCTCAACTGTATACAGCCATCTCTATAAATGACTAGCAGTATCCCAACGGGGGCATTTATCACATGGAAATGACATCAAAACAACAAGACAAACAAAACAAAAAATAAATCAATCTCAGGATTGTTCTTTGCCATCAATTTCAAGCCTTGCTCTTTTTGTGTTTCCATTGCACTCACCATGTTGCACTCATGCCACCTATAGCTTTGTAAGAGATTTAGGTTAAAATCTTCACTAAAATGAATACATAGCAGCAAGCAACTAAGAACAAAATACTGTGGTCCATCGGATGCAGCTCTGCTGGTAATCTACCAATGGGATGAGTGTTTTCTTTACATTATGTTTCAAAACACGAACCTAGGTCTTATGCAGCTATAAGAGCATGATCCGAAACACCATTATGAGGTGAGACCGCCGTCTGGTTTTTTTTTTTGCACAATACCAACATCCTACCGCTTTCTGAGAATCTGTGAAAGATGCTAGTGAATACCACCTAATCGAAGGGGAAAAAACGCTGGGGTCACTAAGAGCGTTCTCCGTCAATAGACAGAATCGTCTGAGTATCCATTCCCATGATGCAAAAGGAACACGCTAACACCAATGACAATGTCCCTTTTTTAGGATTCGAGCCCTCTGAGTGTTTGCATGCTTCAAGTGTCTATTCTTTAGCACACACCCAGAAGCCAGAGTAGATGTCAGTGAAATTACAAGGGCAAATCTATAAACAATACGCTGATAATCAAAGTTCTATACACAAACTTATACCGACACGACACACACAAAAGTACTGCGGCCCAAACGTGAGGATGTATTCTAGTCTTCACCGTCACACGAGCCTTGAGCGTTTAGCTCAGGTTCCTCTCCTAACTCGTTTTTGTCCTTTTCCTCAGTACTTCTATCCTTGGAAGGATCTTTTATAGGGTCAGAAGGATCTTTGACCTGAGCTAAATTTACCTCAGGTCTGCCTTCTTTCATCCCGCCCTCTTGGCTCTTTTGTTCGGGTGTCTGTTCGTCTTTTGATTCCACACCATCTATATGCACACCAACACTGGTGCTTCTCTCCTCTGGTCCTTCCTCCCTAACCTTCTTCCTCTTCCTCTTGGGGCTGCCCGTGCTGTCTGCTGCGGGCATAGCGGGTAGAGCCATTATACTGCCCGGTGGCAAGAACATATGCGGATACAACAGACTATGCGACATACCCGGGATAAGAAAGGGGTTAAAGGTCAAATGGCTGCCGGTGCTTGTGATGCTACTACTACTGCTGCTAGTGGCCGCAGCTGTAGACACCGAAGCGGACACTTTCTTCTCTTCCCCTGCTTGCTTTGCGTCCTCCTTATTCCCGTTCTCCGTGCTCATCGGAGAGCTTGCGTTTTCACGCTGAGGCGCAGAATCCGAACTATCGGCCGGGCTGGAGGTTGAGGTTACGGTTGCGGAGTTCGTAGAAGTCACGCTCGCTGTAGTGGAGGATGCGGTTGCAGTGGACGTCGTGGACGTCGCGGTGGACAGCGGTTGAGTCATCATTCCACTCATGTGAGCGCTGTACATGGGCGGCTGTACGGCCGCCATGCTGTGGAGCATCATGGGCAGCATGCTGAGGCCATTCTTGCCATCTTCTCCTGACGGTACGGCGGTTGCGAAACCGTGAGGAAAGCCCATGATACCAGTTAGCGGGATGCCAGGGACGTTGCGGAGATTGGGTAAGCTAACCAGATCCATGCTGCCAATGAGCCCACCGTTCATGAAGAGCGGACCCATGCCAGCGGGGAGCTCGGGGGCTTTGGGCATCTCGCTGCGGGGTCGTCTGCCTCTCCTACGTGGGCCGGGATCCCGACACACTGGTGCAGAGAGGATGCGTGTGAATTTGCCCTCTGGTAGGAAACCCTGGGATAGTGGGATACCAAAACTTAATGTTGTTTATAAGGAACAATTTCATTTAGTATCTATGAAGTCAAAGACTATTATTAATGTATATGATATATGTTTAATTTTTACGATATAAAGTTTAAAGTAATTTCATTCAAAATCATTAATTATCACACAAGTCGATTTGTCAAACTCATAAACTTGGAATGGATTTCAATAGAACAGATTTTAGTGAAACAAATATATAAACATTTTAATAATTATCTTATATTTCTGTCTTTCCTCCACATATGTGACCCTGGTCACAAAACCAGTCACAAGGGTCAATTTTTTGAAAATGAGATTTATAAATTTGAAAGCTGAAAAAATAAGTCTTCCATTGATGCATGGTTCTTTAGAATAGAACAAAATTTGGCCGAGATACAACTATTTGAAAATCTGGAATCTGAGGGTGCAAAAAAAAAAAAAAAAAATCAAAATAGAGAAAAATTGCCTTTAAGGTTCTCCAAATTAAGTTGTTAGAAATGCATATTACTAATCAGAAATTCAATTTTGATATATTTACGCTAGGAAATTTACAAAATATCTTAATGGAACATTATCTTTACTTAATTTGGTAATGATTTTTGGCATAAAAAAATTAATTATTTTGACACATACAATGTATTTTTGGCTATTGCTACAAATATACCGTGCTACTTAAGACTGGTTTTGTAGTCCAGGGTCACATATGTTCAGATTACTACACATTCACAAGCGGCTTCAACAGAACAATGTCTGCTCCGTTTCTTGCAATTTCCAGCCTCTTTCTAGACAGAACATATATGACTCACCGAGTGCTTCACCACATCTGCCCAATCAGGAGCCACAGAGTATTCTGAGTTTGCATCCAGCCATCGGGAGAGCTCTTTAATGGCTGGAGCCATAGCGCCACCAAGCTGCAACCAGAGGAATTGTGGCATTAAAATTAAATGAAACAAACAAACAAGAAAGGAGATATGAATATATATGCATGTTTTTGTTACCCTGCGGCCTGTGTTTCTGTGCACTACTGGGACTCTCTCCTCCCCAGTTAAAGAGTTGATGTCGAGCTTGGATGGGTCTTTGCAGCGATGCCTTCTCTGCTTCGGACGCTCCAAGAAACTGTGCAACATGCTTGGATTCTGAGACTTAGAAAGATATGCAATATAATATTAGGTTAGATTAGGTTATAGTACTGTATTAGATATCAAGGCGTATGTAAAATGTATACAACAAACATTTATCTTTCTGGATGGAAAAAATTGTGTTATTAACCTTGCTACTTTTTTAAAAGCACCTTAAAAATACATGCAAATAAGGAGACATTACTATTAATGTCAACATGAAGTTGCATTTGAATATGCATCTGTTTTAGTAGTAATGTGACATACAAGTGACACTGGAATTTTAAAATGTAAGACAAAAATCGATGGGGAATCTAGGGGAATTTTACAAACGTTTCTAATTCTCAAAATAAAATATCACATTTATTCTAATAAAATAAAACTACGTTTTGTTCCTAACTTACCGGGAAAGCAGACAGCTCCATGTTGTAGTTGGGGTTTTGTCGGAGCCATTCCATTAGGCCTTTATTTGCCGTTTCCCTGTCCATGCTCACATTCAGGGTTTCTGCGACTGGAGGAGGAGCTGGAGAGGCTGACGGAGGGTGAGACGAAAGTGTAGTCGGGGTGGCTGGAGGGCCTTCGGACTGGGAGGATGTGGAGGACACAACAGGGTGGCTGATACTCTCAGACCCGCTCTGTGGAGTATACAAAGATAAACATAACACTTGCCAGTTATATTGATTGCATAGTAGTATTTATTTGTTTATTTTAGTGCCATATCAGCATCAAAGGCTATTTTCGTTGCAAGATCCAAGATCCAAGAAATAAAGGCTTTCAAAATAAGCTTCTTTCAACATCACAAAAGAGACTATGTAAGATCGTTCATATTAATATTTTACATTTTCGTGGTAAATCTGATGTTTTAAAAACATCAAATTAGATTCAAAAAGTACCCCAAAAAAGTAACATCAAAAAAGTACCCCATACCACTTCTGATGAATACTTCAATCTTTTTGATGGTGCTTTTTTTTTTGAGCTTGGCAGGATAAATAATCACAAACTTACTTTGTACAGAAAAGAAGAGCACATTTGCCAAGCACCTCCTTTTATGCTTCACAAAACAAATAGTACAATGTTAGAATGGCAAGGAGCCATTGTGATTTTTGGGTGTACTACTGTATCCACTGATGTGTGGTTGCACAAACCTGTTGTTCAGGCAAGTTCACGCTTCGTCCCTTAATAAAGCTGAGATCAGGAGTCTCCACATTTCTTCTTCGTCCTCTCCTCCGTCTCAACATTGAATCATCACGACGAAGACCGCCGTTAACAATTTGCCCCGTGACAGGGTGAATCAGGCCAGCCTGCAAAATCCCAGCCATATCCAATCCCAGTGAGCTTTGTATGGAGCTTATCCCAGTTATTTTATGGGGCGCTGACTGGACAGTGTGGCTCATCTGACCGATTGGCCCACTGTCGCCACCAACTGTTAGCTCTGTTGGTTTGGAGAGGTCAATAGCGGCGTCCTGCCAGCCATTAAGGAGAAGAGCGTTAGCACGATGAGGCACGCCAACTTGGATCTTTTCACCAAGATGGCTTGGTTTGGCAAGGACTTCTGCCTCGAATTCAAATCCACGTCTTGGACGTTTGAGCTCAGGGAGAAACGCCGGGGCCACTAACCGCTCCTGTTGGGACAACAGTTGTAACAACAGTTCAGTAAAACTAGGATATCTCCATGTTTCAGTTATTTAAATCTAAAAGGTTTTGCAACCATTTTTGCAACAATTCATATTAAGTAAGTAAACAGCATGGTTTAACCAAAACTACAGTTTTAAACACCTGTGATCAGTTTACCTGTATGAATGATTAAATTCTAGGCTATAAACAAATGCAATATTTATTATAATATTGATCATTTTTGCATTTGTGAGATGGATTAAAACAATCTATTTCAGTCCTTTTTTCAAAGGAACCACAATTTAGACACAAGACATTTCAAGATCTAATTAGTTTCCATGACTTCCAGGCCTCAAAATCACCAGTTTTTTCATTCATAAAATTCATTTGCAAACAACTTAAAGAACCTCGTGTCTAATGATGTGATCTTACACCTACCTTTGGTAAGTGGGATACTGTGTGTGGGAGGTTGAAGTTAAGGCTCTGAGATATAGGCATTCTGGTAGGCAGAAATCCTGCCCTCTGGTGGGCACTGCTGGGCACACAGGTGTTAGCCAATGAGGTGGGAGACTCAAACTGTTGACTAGAGGAAGGCCACTTCCCCTTTAAGATAGTGTGGCAGATACTGTCAATGCGGTTGATGATCACTCTGTCCTGTAAGGAGCAAAAAGACAAAACGGTATGAAATGGGTCTAACTGATTTGATTTGTAACTGATTTTTAACTCATTTTCAGAGAAGACTTTCACATTTTCAGCAGAATATGTAAAATATCCAATATCTTTTCATTATAACTAACTGATGTCAAATGGTCACCAACATGACAATACCTTAGGCCACTCTGAGAAGGAAAAGAGTGCTTTCTCTTGTAGAAGCTGAGCAATGGTTGGCTCCCTTATTTCATGGACACTGTCTGCTATCTCACATATAGGCAATGCAAAGCGTGGTCCATCAACATCTCCCAATAACGCTACAAAAACAAAATAAAACAAGAAAGAATTATTATTCAAAGCATGCTGCGAGAGAAAGAGACTAAATGTGACTCTAGACCACAAAACCAGTCACAAGGGTCAGTTTTTTAATAAAAATGCTTTTCACTGATGTATAGTTTGTTAGGATAGGATTTGGCTAAGATACAACTATTTGAAAATCTGGAATCTGAGGGTGCAAAAAATTTGAAACATTGAGAAAATTGCCTTTAAAGTTCAAATGAAATTCTTAACAATGATTTTGATACATTACGGTAAAAAAATGACAAAATATCTTCATGGAACGTGATCTTTACTTCATATCCTAATGATTTTTGGCATAGAAGAATAATAATTTTGACCCAACAATGTATTGCTGGCTATTGCTACAAATATCCCTGTTCGACTTACGACTAGTTTTGCATCTAGCATCTAAAAAGTTGGCCTAGTAACATAGTACATAAAATACTAAGTGATTCCATCAAGCAAATCTAACTAGTATTTGTCAACAATTACAAATAACTGATGAGAGACTGTTGAATTATGTAATCCACACTAAAGGTGGTTATACGGTAACAACATCAATAATTATCAATAATTCAACAGTCAGGAGTCAGTTATTCCACATATATCATAGTCTTTTTCTTCTAAAATAGTTTAATTCCTAAAATTGGTGTGTACATCCTTCTGGTACAAATAAAGTGAGCCTAAAACAGCCTAAATTAGTTTGCCAGTCTCCAAACCTGTTTAAGTTGATCTAGTTTGCTAGTTTTAGGCACTTATCAAGTGGAATGACTTGGAGAACAGCTGTCTAACAAGCTAAACACAAACTTGGCCAAGCTAGGAGACCAGCTAGACTACCTTACACCAGCTAAGACCAGCAAACCATTTGATTTTGAACTGATTTTGAACTCATTTTCAGAGAAGACTTTCACATTTTCAGCAGAATATGTAAAATATGCAATATCTTTTTATTATAGCTAACTGATGTCAAGGCTGGTTAAAGAAGTTTTTCTCTAGCAAGGTAAACAGGGTAGTGATGTATTAAGAAATTAAACAGATTTAGAACTACTACATATACGACTAACACAATCAAAGACAAAACATAAATGTTAGAGAGCTAAAATCTACTGCCACAGTACCTGGTGCCTTTGCACCTTCATCTTTTATCTTGTCCTTTACTTCCAAAACCTCAGTCTGCTCAAGGTGAGGGGTCTGCGTAGTGCTATCTGGCTCAGGTTTCACTTCTGACACCACTGGATCTACAAGAAAATCTTGTTTTGGGACTGTGTCAAGACCTGGGGATGCAGAGGTGTCAGGTAATGTAGTTGGAGATGATGGGAGTGAAGAAGGCATAGGGTAATCTGTTGAGAGGGTAGTGTTAGTTAAATTGCACTCTTCCATTGGCTCTGACGGTTCCTTGGAGGGTTCTTCCACCAATTGCTGTTCCTCTGTGTCTTGCTGAAACCCTTCGCAAGGCTCCTGCAAGGTCTCGTCACAAGTCAAATCATAAGCCTCCTCTAAAGGCACTTTTTCCGGCTCTGTTAGAGGCTTTTCGTAAGGTTCTTCCAAGGCCACTTCACAAGGATCTCCATTGGAATCGTCAAATTGTACCTTGCACTCCCCTTTCTGGGATTCCTCGAGGCAATTGTTTCTTGGAGACTCTATTGAAGGCATCTTGTCAATCTCATCTTGAGTATCCTTTGTCTTTGGACTGTCTGGAGAAAGGTCTTCCTTCTCAAAATGAAAGCCTACGCTTTCAGCTCCTTCTTCTGGACTGGGAACGCCATGTGTGATGTTGGAATCACTAAGCTTGTCCTCTTGCTCCTCGCTAATGGGATCTGTCTGGTCAAGACTCACATCCGGGAGTCCGAGAGGTGGTGGTGGAACATATTCTGGTAGACTGGCTGATAGATCTGTCTGATCCACAGAAGTCTCTCCAACGTTAAGGTCTTTGAATAACATAAAGCTTGGCGCCAGTGGTTCAACAGGGTTGCTTTGAGAGTCCGAACTAGGCATGCTCAAACAGTCGGTGAGCGTTTCATCACCCTCCCGTCCATCTTCAGGTTGAGGAGCATCGAGAAAGCTGGGCTCCAAAGTTTGCGCTCCCAAGATGGGATCAGTTTCGTTGAACATGTCAGAGGTTTCAGCATGGTCTGAGCTTTCCCAAGGAGTTTGAAGTTCATCAAGTTCCACAGAAGGAGCCATTAAGCCAGTCTCCTCTGAAGACCCCTGCTCTCCCACTAGAACATCACTGCGAAGTTTCCCAGCTATGGAGTCCGCCATGTCTCCCTGAGACCCATTAAGCTCCCCTTGCACACCGTATGAATTTAGCATATTCTGTCCACCGGTTGCAGAATTGAAGGGGAATCCATTGAAGGCCTCTTTACCAGATTTGCCATGTAGTGTATCTGACGTCAACCCTTCATGTTGTAAAGACCCCAACTCCAGAGAGTCATCCAATGGAGGGCAATCCAAAAATCCCTCCCTGTTTCCTGTAACTATCCCAAGGGAACTTCCAGACTCTGATGCCACCACTTCTGTGGACTGGTGATGCCCATGAGTATGGACAAGTTGTGTTGGCGTGTGGTGTGAAGGTGAGGGGTGATATTCTGGAGGTTGTGGGGAATGACAATGCCCAAGGTTGGCATCATACAAGCAGCAATGGTGGTGGGGCAACCCTGGGACTGGATATCTGTGGTTTTCTTTATGAACGTAGTTCCGGTGGGCCTCCAGGAAGGACAATTGGGGGTCATTGAGGATGTAGAAATCAGTTCGACTTAAGCCATGCTTGGCAACCCCAATAAGAAGATCACGGTCATGTTTGCCACATTCCCACCAGACAGGCAAGTACAGACTTGGGCGACAAAGCTGCAGCCGTGCTCCCAGAAGCGGATGGCGCAATACTTGCTCACGCACCTTTCTCAAAAGCTCGATGCGATATAATGTTCGAGCAGCTCGTTCTTCTGTAATAGGCTCCACAAACAGTGAAGGATCCACACTACCTACATGAGACAAGAAGGTTTGTGTTTACATTATGACAGATTTAGCTTCTATTAATCTTCCCACCAAACTATCAACTCTAATATCTATTTTACCTTCATCTTTTCTGGGCGGCAGTCTACATGCAGTTCGACACATTGAAACAAAGCTGTGGAAATATCTCTCTAAGCTTTCATCCGTCTTCCTCTCCAATCGAGCAAGGGCACGGAACTGGTTCCAGTCAAAGGTCTTCTTCTCTGGATCATACACTACTCCAAACGAGGACACTGTGCGATAGAAGTCAGCCTGCTCTCGACGTGTCCACCTGTTTTAAAGGAGACATTTCATGAAAATCTGACTTTTTGCATGTTTAAGTGCTATAATCGGGTCCCCGGTGCATCTACAAACACAGAAAATGTGAAAAAGAACAATCCAGTAAATTTGTAAGTTTGGTAAGCCTTTCTCTGCAAGCTTGTGAAAAAACAAGCTGCTCAGATTTCTCTCCCCCGTGACATAGAAAGGGGATCTTATTATAATATTACCACCCCTTAATTTGCACGTTTCCACCCACAGCGCTGCCATTGTTTTTTTCGCAAAGATGTACCAGTTCTAATGCCATGGCAAAAGTTTGAGCAAAGCATGAGAACAGCATAACTGTTCTGTCGTTGACTGCACAGACGAGCACAGAACACTATTTAGATTCCTTGAATCAGAGGAGACAATAGAGCAGTGGATTTATTCATTTATTTATTGTATATTAAGCTGCTGCCACAAAGCTGTTTACCTCCACAGACATAGCCGACTTTTTTTTTTGTAACTCGTGAGTTTTTAACGTAAATTTGTGTGCATTTGACAGTTTAAGCACAATAAGACATGAAAGAGAACGTAGTACTCACATGAAAGACATGAAAGAGTTTAGTGCTCAGATGCAGTAGCTATTTGCATTTAAAAAGACATGCACAAAAACAGCCTGTTTCTGCTCAAAATAAGCATTTTCAAAATAATATAATAAATTATCTGTATCAGTATTTTGAGCTGAAACTTCACAGACACATTCTAGGGCAGGGGTGCCTAAACTCAGTCCTGGAGGGCCGGTGTCCTGCAGAGTTTAGCTCCAACTTGCCTAAACACACCTGCTGGGAAGTTTCTAGTGTGCCTAGTAAGAGCTTGATTAGCTGGTTCAGGTGTGTCTAACTGGGTTTGGAGCTAAACTCTGCGGAACAACAAGTTTGGGCACCCCTGTTCTAGAGACACCTGAGACTTATATTACGTATTATAAAAAGGGGCATAATAGGTATCCTTTAACGCAAAAATTCAATTTATTTTACTAAAAAAATTTAATTAACTGATTTTTAGCACACCTTTTCATCTCTTACCCAATGCACTACCAAAATACTATTATTCTAATGTTCATAATGACCTTTCCAATGTTCCCTTCTAATGTTTATATTGTCCCCAAAGATTTTATGCTAGCCAATAATTATATTTCGCTTCTGTTGCTTTTGTCTTTGTTCTTATTTTTTGTTTAACATTTAGTGTTCATGATCACTCCGACATGACTTGAAGGCAGCAAGAATACAATTTTCAACTATAACTTTATCTAAAAAGGCTGGTTTCCATTTGCATATTTTGAAAAAAAGGATTAAAGTTTCAGATTTTATCTTTTAAGAAAAAGACTGTAAACAATAAAACCACTAATCACTCATCAGACAAACATCACTCACCTTCGTTGCCACTCCAAAAAGAGTGGGTCAGGCTCAGTAGTGCAATGCCTAAACTCTCCTATTTGCCAGGCCACAGGTGCAATTCCCTCGTGTAAGAGGAAATCATGCCGAAGAGGCTCACGGCGTGTATAACGCTGATAGGCAGTAATGAGGCGCCGTAGACGTGCTGTGAGAGCCGAACCTGCCGGCCACTGTATCCGTCCCTGCTCCATCACTTCTGCAACAAGGTCTCCTGTGAGAGATCCTATAAATCCCCCTTCAAAAGAAATACTACTTTAAACTCAACCTAAAGTAAGTTCATATTAAGGGGTGGTCAGCTTAGGATTTCTGTCACATCTATATGGCTGTCAATGCAATATGACAAATATCAGATATATATATAACAAAAATAGTGTTGGCTAGTAAATTTCCTCAACTTCTCTAGCACTGGTAGGCATGATAAAACTTCATTTACACCCTGAATACAAATTTTTCTTAACAGTATTTACAATCAATTAAAGGTACAGTTTCAACAGTACTGGTAAATAAGTAAAAAGATAAAGAAGGTTTCAATACCTGTCACTGTATTGTCATTTTTCCCTGTTTCCTCTGACATGGGTTCCTCCTTTGTAAAAGAAAGTTTTACTTAAATGAACAGTCTGAGCATATGGTTAAAACGCTTAGGAAAAATTCATTCAACTTTCTATTATTACCTTGATATCTATTTTCTCTTCTAAGTCCTCAGACTTCACATCGCTCTCCTCTTTGATTTCATCACTCTTGCTGATACTGCAAAAGAAGAAACGTGTTTATGGTTGTAAGAGCCAAGCAGTGAGACTGTTATATCTCTGCTGCTCATTTCAAAGCACATTACCTATCAGGTGCATCTGAAGCAGTTTCAACTCCCCCTTGTTCTACCGTCAATGCAGTAACATCGGGCATACCCACTCGCTCCAGGAAACACAGAGCAGGGTCTGCACGCATGGCGTTATACCGCTCATACCCTACATGGGACACAGAGAAGTTAATGCACATGATGAAAGCAAGAGGAAATCAATGTTACCATTTAAATCATATAAAAATCATTCAAATGCATTACATTTCTAATGTATTTGTCCCTGCACAGATTTCCATTGCTATACTGCAAATGCACAAGTATTGCATCAGAAAACTGGGCATGACAGTTGCACCCATTCTTCTCTGATGATGTCTCACCATGTTTGTGAACTCCAATAAGCAGCGATTTATCCGCTTCAGCATCCCACCATATAGTAGGGATCTCAATATAGTCGATATCAGGGAGTGTTACCTCCAGTTTACTGTTGAAAACACAGAAATCCTTACATATTAAGCCACCCTACAATGACAACAGTTTGATACAGAATTCATGGAGTATGCATGAGGTTAAGATAGATTGTGGTCCATGTGATACCTGGCTGGGATCCCTTCAAGAGACTGATTAGCAGCCTCCCCCAGCACTTCGACCTTCAGATAGTACAGCATCCGCACCCTCAGTAACACCCTGTTTATGACATGCATGATGATCACACTTTTAAAACACATAATGAGAATATATATATAAAAATTACACTACTTTGACCACATACTATTTAACTGAAATAGCAACAAATCTAGTTTCATGACTGGTAGGATGTATGAACATTTTAATTATGCACACTGATTAAAGTACTTTGCTACACTTTGCAAATGCTTGTTCATGTTGCGCAATATACACAAGTCTTACTTGTTGCAGTGCTGTTTGAGGTGTTTCTTGTAGCTGTCATCTTGAAGCACAACCTCTGGGTTACAGTGGGCCAGCCAGTCTGCATTCTTCAGCTCAGGTGGACTCAACTGGTTCTTCAGCTTCTTGCCTTTACGACCCCGCGGGACAGGAGCAGACAGACCTGGATGGGAGAAGTTTTTCATGATGTTTTTAAAGTAATTTTTCCACAACTGTATAAAGAGCAATCACTGAATTCTACTTAAACTTAAAATATGTGATCCTAGACCACAAAACCAGTCTGTAGTAGCACAGGTATATTTGTAGCAATAGCCAAAAAAACACTGTATGGGTCAAAATTATCGAGTTTTCTTTTATGCCAAAAATTATTAGGATATTAAGTAAAGATCATGTCCACAGAAGATGTTTTGTAAATTTCCTACCATAAATATATCAAAACTTGATTTTTGATTAGTAATATGCATTGCTAAGCAACTTCATTTGGATGATTTTCTCAATATTTTGATTTTTTACACCCTCAGATTCCAGATTTTCAAATAGTTGTACTTTGGCCAAATATTGTCCTGTCCTAACAAACCATACATTATTGGAAAGCTTATTTATTTGAGATTTATTATGTGTAAATCTCAATTTTAAAAAGTTGACCCTTATGACTGGTTTTGTGGTCCAGGGTCATATATTGACTGCCAATCAATTTCAGGACAAAAGGTTTTACAGTTTATTCAAGCATTCTGATGTAACCTGTTCAAAGTTTAAGCAAGAAAAAAAATATTTGTGCATGTATTTACTCATATATATGGACATTTAAAAAAAAATCGTATTAACTGTTATAAATAATGATTGGTAAATTAAAACAATTACAAAAATGTATAAAATAAACGTATAATGAAATGTATAATTTATAATCAATTTAATAATACATCGAAACTGATCAATTTAATTATTAATTGAATTAGTGGCAAACTAATTAAACGATCAAATTAAAATGTAATATTCAAATATTCAAAATAAACTGATTATTTAATAATCAATGAATTAATTACATTTAATTACATTTTTTCCTTTTTTTAAATTTGAAAATGTAACAAATCCTTTAAACCTGCACGAGGCATGATATTAGTGTCAACGACTAACGGATTCATTCTATTATTTTTTTTTAAATGACAATTCGTCCTGAATAAAGTCATCTCAAAAAGAATTAATGAACTGATTAAAAAAAAATAACTGATGGTGTGAACCAAATCATTAACAACCTGAGTGGTTTTGTAGTGCTTGATTGTGTCCGTCTTTAGTGGGTGTGATCAGATCCCAGATGAAGCTCTTAATTTTGTCGTCTCCCTTATAATGGCGAACACAGTAGACCAGAAGAGCCCTGCACAGCACCTCCATGTCTCTCTCCGTCAGGTGCCATTTAAAACGCCCATGATTGAGAATATCCTTCCAGCGACCCCACCTGTACACACAGCAAACATTTCTGAGATGTGCAACCTGCATATGGTCTAATTTATGCTTCTAATATTTATACCATCTGCTTGATCTGCAAAAAACGGTCTTAGATTATTTCCTTTAGTTTGCGCTCCCTTGTTTGGACACAGATACTTCATTAACAGCCTGTTGTAGGGCAACAGAAGGTGACCCAGAAGGAATGAGTCGGCAGCCGAAAGCAAATGAAGCACTGACCCGAAAATGAGAAGGTTCTTCTCCACTCTGAAGCACTCCGCTCGGAGGTAGCGTCTGTTGCGATCGCTGAGACGTCTTGTGCGACAGGGTCGTTCCTCTGAGTCGCTGTCCAGTTCGGAGAACTCCATCAGTTCATCGTCCTCAAAAGAGTTGTAGTGACGCGTCTGCTTCCGTACGCGAGGGGTGTCGATCACCAGACTCTCCTGGCAGAGACAAAGATATGAGTCAGAAAGTGTTGCAGACTCAGTATTTTACTTCTTAAATGCCACCAATATGCAAACTGCCTAGAATGATCACACATTAATGCAACCCATCTGTTTTGATTCTGCAGATATTCAAATGACCCCATTCTCTCTCTAGTCTATGAGCTGATTCTCTTGTGCTACACCACCTGAGTCACAGTGAGCTCATATATGCAAAGCTTTGGCTTTTAAGCCATCACAATTTTTACCTTTTCTGCCTTGGAGTCAATTTCCAGTTCAGCAATTTTGGCCCACTTCTGCCAGAAGTTTGGATCGTCCAGAGAGATGTCTGTACGGTTCCCTGAAGACACGAAGCTAGCCTGGAATTGGTAAAAATAAAGGATTATGAGCACTTTTTGAAAATAGAGATCACGTTAAAGCCTGTGTTTTACTGATACAAGCAATGCTTATTCATCTTGTTCATTCACATGACTTTTCCCACTCATCATATTTTTGACATAAAGCGGTGAATACACGAACATGAACCGAGAAAAAAAACACTGGCAATTGGATTTGATTCACTCCAGGTCTCAGAAAACAGAATCTCAAATTAGTGTCAGTCATTTGCTTTTGATAATGATTTTAAGATTTCCATTTTAAACTTATGCATTTAACAATCTTGGAAAAAATCTATCACTGTTTCCACAAAAAATATGAAGCACATCATTGGTAATGATAAGAAATGTTTCTCAAACAGCAGATCAGCATATTAGAATGATTTCTGAAGGATCATGTGACATTGAAGACTGGAGTAATGATGCTGAAAATTCAGCTTTGCATCACAGGAATAAATTTCATTTTTTTTTTTGCGTATTTTTGATTCACCTCTGTAAGCATTAGAAACAACTTTCAAAAACATAAAAAAAAAAAAAAATATATGGATGCCATGGAATTTTAACAGTAGTGTATACTGAGTTGCATACCTTGGCAAAAGTTGATCCCTTCCCCTCAGACTGAATTGTGATGGTCTGTGTGCGTCGCTGCAGGATCTGATCAATATCCTCCTCACAAAATTTTGAGCCCTCATCTTCCTCGTCCATAAGTGCCCCGTACGCTCCCTTCCTGAGAAGATCTTCCACCTCCATCTTAGACAGCTGCTGAACCTGAAAGAGGAAGAAACAGTAATTAGTCAATAATGTTCCACAGGGTTAAAACAACATGTAGTTGAGTAAATGATGACAGAGCTTGCATTTTTGAGTGAACTATCCCTTTAAGACCAAGTTATATGCAATAAGGATATGCTATTTCACATTTGGCTGATGCATTTTCTCATTCAGTTAAATGTTGTGTCACTCACCCCGTTGAGACTGCCTTTGCGGTTGATGTCCTGCAGAACAGCCTTGTCCAATCCCAGTTTCAAACTGGCTTTGTCAAACATCTCCCTCTCGTATGAGTTTCGTGTAATAAGGCGATATACTTTCACTGCTTTGCTTTGACCGATCCGGTGGCAGCGCGCTTGAGCCTGTGGAATTCAAAGCATGTTTATAACAAACATAATATTTGTGTTTTTTGGTAAGGCCTGAGCTGCTCAAAAGTGTTTTTATATTTGGGATGGAAATTGCTAAAGGGAGAAAGAGTCGGTGATACTACACATAAAAGATCTACGTGTTCACCTGCAAGTCGTTCTGCGGGTTCCAGTCTGAGTCGAATATAATGCAGGTGTCGGCGGCGGTGAGGTTGATGCCCAGACCTCCTGCTCGTGTACAGAGGAGGAACACGAAGCGGTCAGAGTCCACCTTACTGAAGCGATCGATGGCAGCCTGTCGTAGATTCCCTCGAACTCTCCCATCAATGCGCTCATACGTATACCTACATGTATTATACAAATTTCAGATAAGAATACATTTGCTTTTCACATCAATGTTATTTATGCGTGAAAATGTTCTACTTTATTCATTTTAAAATGTAATTTATTCCTGAGTTGCCAAAGCTGAATTTTCAGCATCATTACTCCAGTCTTCAGCATCACATGATCCATTAGAAATCATTCTAATATGCTGATTTGCTGCTCAAGAAACATTTCTTATTATTATCAATGTTGAAAACAGCATTGCTTAATTTTTTTGTGTGAACAGTGATCATTGTTTCAGGATTTTTTGATAAATAAAAAGTTAAAAATATATTTGAAATGGAAATCTTTTCTAAAATTATGTCTTTACTGTTACTTTTGATTACTTTTAACCTTTTTTAATGTTGTAATAATAAGACACAGGGATCCCGCACTTTTTGACCAATGCATTTCCATAGATTTTTAATGACATGATTATGTACAGTTGAGGTCAAAAGTTTACATACACCTTGCAGTATCTGCAAAATGTTAATTATTTTACCAAAATTAGAGGGATCATACAAAATGCATATTATTTTTTTTATTTAGCACTGATCTGAATAAGATATTTACATATAGTCCACAAGAGAAAATAATAGTTGAATTTATAAAAATGAGCCCATTCAAAAGTATATATATATATATATATATATGCTTGATTCTTAACACTGTGTTGTTATCAGAATGATCCACAGCTCTGTTTTTATTTATTTATTTATTTTTTAATCCTTCAGGTCCCACAAATTCTTTAGTTTTTCAGCATTTTTGTGTATTTGAACCCTTTCCAACAATGACTGTATGATTTTGAGATCCATCTTTTCACACTGAGGACAACTGAGGGACTCATATGCAACAATTACAGAAGGTTCAAACACTCACTGGTGCTCCAAAAGGAAAAATGATGCATTAAGAGCCAGGGGTGTAAATTTTTAAACAGGATGATGATGTGTACATTTTTCTTATTTTGCCTAAATATCATATTTAGCAACAAGTGAAGTAAACCAGGTTTGATTTCATGTTGATATTCTGAGTCTATTTCTTCATTCAGCTACAGTTTTAAAAACAACTGAATTTTTTTTTTTTTTAGAAGTATGACTAACAGCACTGTATAATAAGCAGCTGTCTCACCTCCTCTGAATGAGGTAGTCCTCCAGTATATCCAGGCACCGGACCATCTGGGAAAACACCAGCACTTTATGTCCTCCGGCCAGCAGTTTGGGCAGCAACTTGTCAATAAGCACTAGTTTACCAGCAGCCTGAATCATTGCCTGCAGCTGAAAATCTGTAGCCTCAGAACTGTAGGTTTTCTTGAAGCTCTCAAGGATCTTTTCTTCAGCACCTGAAAAAATGAAGATGTGAGACTACGTCAATGTGGCTACTGAGATGTAGAGAACTGCAACCAAGATTTTTCATATTCACACTTGATCTAAACGGCAGATGTCACCTGTAATGAGGTATGGGTGATTGCAGCACTTGCGAAGCTCCATCATTGTGTTGATGAGGTTGGGCATATTGTGCTGGTTTGCTCCCTTGGCAAGGAAGGCAAAGTTTTTCTCCAGAATTGCACGGTAGTATTTCTTCTGAATGTTAGTGAGCTCCACCTCAATGATTGTCTCCTCTTTAGGGGCCAGATTCTTCTCCACATCATCCTTCAATCTCCTCAACATCATGGGCTTCAGAATGGCTTGCAGTTTCTTTACCTGTGGGTATGATGATATTTCTGAGGTTAAAACAGGGCACATAATCAATCAACAATATTCAGGCCATATTGCAACTGGTATTGTATTTTCTGCAAAAATCCAAAAGTGAGTGTAAAAATCCTACTGGCTTTTTGTCGAGGGAAACCAGGGTGATGCTAACTTTCAGTTTGGCCTACAGAAATACTCCAACACTGCACCACTTTATTTGGCTAATTTGAGTTTATCTGCCTTGGCCACTTAGGATTTTAGCACGGATATTACCTACTATCCTCTAGATAGTGCAGATAATTGAAGGTAAAGGTGTGTAGATGTTTATCTAGTCCATAAGGAAAGGCTTCCTATCAAGCATTTGAGGGTTAGCGCTCACCTGTTCTTCCGTCTTCAGGTCTCCAAACTCCTCCAGGAAAGTAGTCTCAGAAGGAAACTGTGAGGGTTCGAGAAAGTTAAGCAGACTGAAGAGTTCCTCGACCGAGTTCTGCAAAGGGGTTCCTGTGAGAAGAACTTTATGTTCCTTGAGAAAGAAGACACACAGAAACATTAAGTTCAGCCTAGTGATTCACTAAAATGTATGTACACTTTTAAGATATTTATGCCAGCTCTCTCTGGATGAAGATTTAGGAAGATGAACATAGTCTCACCCATTTAGACTACAACAAGAGGATTCATTTCTACACTGTGGACCAAAACAAGTATTTGGACATTGAAATCTAACTTAGATACAAAATATTAAACTAAATGGCATTTATTTACAATTCTAAATATAGTGCAAACACACTATTTAGACACTTTCTGAATGTCATTCACTATTGCAAATTGGGTTAAGCGTGCAAATACTTTTTAGCCCACTGTATATAATCTGTAGACTGTGAGAGATTATTTTCTTAAATCAAACAGCACTGCATCAGCTGTGACTCAGTTTGCACACGCTGTCCATAGCTGCAGTAATATGTAAAGTGAAAGAGATGAGATTACTCATTCGGTGTCCAGAGAGGACGTGCGTATGTAAATGCAGTGAAGCAGAACTCAGCAGATAAATGAGATGTGTGCATAAGAGATAGCACTGTAGTTTAGCTCGCAGATGGCTTCACTTCTCCTTTTCTGCATTTAGACCTGAACTCTTTGAATCAGTTGTAGAGCAGCTGATATTATAAATGACACATGACACATACACCCCATGACAAAAACGTCTGCGTATGTTATATATAAACAACAAAAATTACCAGGTTCATGAGTTTGAGTCCCTCCAGCAGTTTACAGTTGCGATTTTTCAGGCGATGGGCTTCGTCGATCACCACACAGCGCCAGTTAAGCTTCTTCAGCTCTGGACAGTCGGCCATTATCATTTCAAATGTAGTGATGATGCCATGAAACTTAAACTGACCAGACACGATGTTTCCCTGAAGGAGCAAGAGAAAGACTGATTGTATACACTGTAATAACAAATGTAGAGTTTATTTGCAAAAACAGACAATTCAGTGTTTTTTAAATGTTCAAAAATCATGTTTTTATTGTGTTTTATTGTATTAGCTGTATTTTTTAGTTATTTTTACTTAATCAAAAAACCCAACTGCAGTTTAATTGGAATGCACAATGAAAAAACATGATTTTTGAGTTATCTGTTTTTGCAAATTAACTCTTCAAATATAAGTTGTGCCTACAACACCACCGCACTGTGGTGAAATAGGTGTAAAGTAAGGTTACACACTAACCAGAGTTTGGGCAAAAAAAAAAAACACCAAAATGATATGAATGCCCTAGATATTTATTATGTGAGGTAAAATGTGCCACATAGTAAATTACAGATTTTTTTTTACACTACTGTTTAAAGACTTTTTAATGTTTCTGAAAAAAGCTTCTTGTACTCAATGTAAAAACAGTAATATCATTAAATATTATTACAATTTCTGTTTTCTATTTGAAAATATTTTTAAAATGTAATTTATTCTTGTGATGCAAAGCTGCATCATTATTCCAGGTTTCAGTGTCACATGATCCTTCAGAAATCACTCTAATATGATGATTTACTGCTTAGCAAACATTTCATATTATCAATGTTGAAAACAGTTGTGTAATATTTTTTGGAATGTTTTTTAAGGATTCTTTTATGCATAGTTCAAAAGAAAAGCATTTATTTGAAATAGAAATGTACTTTTAATCACTTTTAATCAATTTAATGCATCCTTGCTGTATAAAAGTATTAAAACCTTAAAAAGTAATTATATGCTATTAGTAAGACTATATAGTGATGGGTTTAATGATTATACGACGAAGATTTTTTTTAAAATCTAGACACACACAGATAGCAATTACAGTAAAAAAAAGAAAAAAAAACAGTGTAAACTGTGCTTTGGCTTCGTAGGTTAATCTAATTACACTGTGCTTCTGTTTAACCAAAATAAAAATCCCTCTCATTGACCCACCTGTTCATCTCGATGGTACATCTCATATTGCAGGATCATCTGCCGACTGATCTGGCTGCCGTGATAGACGATGACGTTCATTTCAGTCCATGTGCGGAACTCTCTTTCCCAGTTGGTGATGGTGGACAGCGGGGCGATGATAAGGAAAGGTCCCCTCAGACCCATAAGGAAAATCTCATAGAGGAATGTGATGGATTGGATGGTCTTTCCCAGCCCCATCTCATCAGCCAGAATACAGTTTTTCCTACATCAAGAGAAACACGTTCAGGTGTTAAGAAGTTTAATTATGTCAGCTTGCATTTTTGGGCACCTTTTTGTTTATGAAATTGTGATCATTATCACCATCCATATTTGTTTTTTACATAATTACCAGGCATTTTATTAAGGAACATACTATGGGAATAATTAAATGTCTAATTTTTATTATAACATTTGCTTTGTTAATTAAATTACATGAAGTAATTAATTAATACTATAATTAACATAATTATGTAATTATATTGCAATATGATATACTTATTAATGTTATTTTATTAAAATATATTTAAAATGATACAATTAAAAGTATAATATAATGTGTGCAGAGAAAAGTCCTTGCATAAAAGATGATTAAAAGAAACTGTCAGACTAAATCATTGAAAAAACATGAGAAAATTGCTTGTTATATATATTTTTTATTTTTATAATTAGATTACACTAAATTAACATGTTGAAATTCATCAAACTAAAGGTAAGATGAATTACTCATTAAAACAAACAGATTTATCATTATGTTGATTTATTCTACAAATCAATTTAAATAAAACATTAAATCCATTAAATAAAACATACATTTTGTCACTGTAATAATTATTAGCCTTAGTTTACATTTAAGTAGTGACCTTACATCTTAAAACAGGATCATGATGCTTTGTAGACTTTAGAAGTGCTGATATTAAAAGCTTATTTCACCTGTTGTACCAGTTGAAAAGGAGCCAATTCATTCCCTCTAACTGGTATTCTCGCAGCTGGTTGCCATTTCTGTATTCTCTGGACTTCTCCAGTTTTTGCCACTGTTCGGGGAGAGGCCTTTCCTGTAAGAAGATATAGAGAAGTGCCACTTCTTTTGCTAGTGTGAGATATATGCTAAAAAGCAAAACAGAATAAAATGTTTTGGACTGTATGATAAAACAGTCATTTGCATTTAAAACTTACCACATGCTTGATTTCTGGAATTTGCTTGAGGTCTTCAAACTCCCTGATTTTCACAGGGTCAACATCTTCCTGAAGCTCCCAAGTGCTCTCTTCATATGACAAAGAGCACCATTTCACCAGGTAGTGTGTAACTTCCTGTTAACATGCAAACAAACCACACATCAAAAGACTGGCACCGCAAATACATATAACAGCTTTGTTTTAAAGAGGTAATTTGAAGAGCACCTCACCTCTCCCGTTTCTGTATCTGTGGTGATGGCAATCTCTAAAACCCGATCGACCTCAATATAATCTGGATTAAACAGGTCTTCATCCGGCTGAGGAAAAACACAACATCACCTCAAGCAGATTTAGGCAAATAATACATATGCACAAAAGCAAGTTGAAAAGAAAAATCCAAAATTTTTGAATTTGCCACATGCATCTTAGCTTTTACATCCTGCATTTCCTGGTTATAACTTTAAATGAACCACAACCAAACTGCATCATGTTTTGGCAGACGCACCTCTGTGAAAATGTGCTTCATTTGCGCCTGCTTGTTTCTGAAGCGCTTGATTTTTTGGTGAATGCGTGGGTCCTTCTCCAGTTCCTCCAAGGTCGCCCATTTACAGTGCAGATAGGAGCTGGCAATGAGAAAATCATTTCATAGCTGACAATGTGCAATAACAACACTGTGTGGTTTACCTTTCAACTAGCATCCATGTGTTTGATTTAAAATAGTAATTTGTTTACAGTATATCTTTCTTTCTCCTTCAATACTAAACTTGTCAAGAACATGTCTAAGTCACATTTCAATTCAAAATCAAAAGAGAGAAATAAGAAACTGTATTCTGCTTTTTAGAATCATTAGCATCAATTTTATGTACGGAGGTATTACCGACATGAAAATTACGCACATAACGCCCTTACTACTGTAATGTAAACAGATGATGTATTTATACTACTAATAATATATATAGCGCTTAAAAGTTTTGGATCAGTAAGACTTGTAATGTTTTTTTAAAGAAGTCTACTATGCTCCTCAAGATTGCATCTATCTGATCAAAAATATAGAAAAAAAAACAATAATACTGCAAAATGTTATTACAATATAAAATTGTTTTTTATTTTAATATACTTTAAAATATAATTTATTCCTGTGATGCAAAGCTGAATTTTCATCAGCTGTTACTCCAGTCTTTGTGGTCAGTAAATTTTTATTCTTGCTTTTTTAAAAAGAAATTCATACTTTTATTCACCAAAGATGTGTTAAATTAATAAAAAGTGATAGCACAGATTTACATTGTTTGAAAAGATTTATATTTTGAATAAACGTTGTTCTTTTTAACTTGTTTTCATCAAAGAATTCTAAAAAAAAAAAAAAAGAATCACAGGTTCCAAAAAAATCTGAGTAATAATCTTTAAGCAATTAAGCAGTAAGGTTGAATGTGATCCAGTAAATTGTTTCTATTTGCAGTAGCATAATTTCCAGAATTACACCAGAAAAAGATCTTGCTGTAAATCACACCGTTGTTGATTCAGCAAATTATTCCACGAGGTAGGCTGTATTACCACTCCAGCAGATGGATAATTTAATGCATAAATGATTTTACGTAATGCATTACACAATAAATGTGAGTTATGTGTTTGCTCTGACAGTTTGACAAGCTGAGTGTTTGAGAGTTTGTGAGCACAAAAAGGTAACAGCAGTTTGAGTCGCATGAGTACACTTACAAATTTCTGTATTTGACGTAAAACTCCTCCATGTCTTCTGGTGGTTCGTCAGGGGATGTCTACGTGAAAATGATTTTCCTTTTTAGGCAGATGTTTCTTGCACCACAGTGTAAAGTGTAGTATATGCATTCAATATTCTGATCTTTTTGTATCATGGCATAAATAAATATTTAGGGTTTAAGAATCAATAATTGAACACCACATACTGATCGACCACTATTCTTAATACACGCTCTATAGATTTCATGGCCACATAAGAAACACTGTTGCTTTTTAATTATAAAACTTGCACCTTGATGCAAATAAGTAATCTAATATTTATAAGTGTAACATGTAATCCGACCCAGTTACCTCTTTCTTGACCGTTCGCACTGCGAGTATTTTCTCAATGATATTAGCCTCATCCTCAGGGGGTTCCTGGGGAGAAAGAAGGTGGGAATTATTCCAGTGTGTGTTTGCTCCGCCCCTCCAGAAGTAGGGCAGGTCTGTGGTGTGGTATAACGGCAGATGTTGCCACGGTTACCTCAGCCTGCCAGGCGAGGGTAGAGGAAGACATGGCGGCAATCCGGCCCGTGCCCAACACGGCGATGGTCTCCCCGTCGTCATCCACGACCTTGAAATCAAGATCTTCGTTATACTTCCGCCGCTTCACTTGACGCCCTGATCGCCTCTTCTGCATAGATAGAGAAGGAAAGAAAGTCATGTATTTAAGCATTACATTTATTAACAAAATAATTACCAAAAAATATTTACTAAAAAAAAAAAAAAAAAAATGGAAGGAAGGAAAAAAAAAAAAAAAAAAAAAAAATCAATAAACAAATTTAGTTTGTTTGTTTTTTGGATACACTTTTTAAAAGAGTGTGAATTTTTTACATTTGACAGACTAAATTAAATTACATAAATAAACCAAAATACATAATGTAATTTATTTTTGTGATCAAAACTAAATTTTCAGCATCATTACCCCAGTCTTCAGTGTCACATGATTCTTCAGAAATCGTTCTAATATGCTGATTTGCTGTTCAATACACTTTTTAAATTTTTTATTATTATTATTATCAATATTTAAATGTAAACAAATTTTTTCAGGATTCTTTGATGAATAGAAATATTCAAAGATCAGCATTTTAAATGCTGTTCTTCTGAACTATATATTTAAAGAAACATGAAAACTTTCTGAAAACACTGTTTTTAACATAATAGTAATAAAAAATGTTTTTTGAGCAGCAAATCAGAATATTAGAATGATTTCTGAAGGATCATGTGACTGGAGTAATGATGCTAAAAATTCAGCCTTGAAATCACAGGAATAAATTATATTTTAAAATATAGTCCAATAGAAAATGGTTATTTTAAATAGCAAAAATATTTTCAAATTGTACTGTTTGCTGTACTTCAGATCAAATAAATGCAGGCTTGGTGAGCAGAAGAGACTTCTTTAAAAAACATGAAAAATCTTACTGTTCAAAAACTTTTGACTGGTAGTGTGTAAGAATAAATTAATACATATTTTATTATTTTAAATGCTGAAATAAATTTAGGCATTATAGAATGACTAAAACATTTACTTTAAGAGTTTTTAAAGTTTACGTTTAACAATTTCAAATTATTAAACATTAATTGAGTGTAAAGTTAAACTAAATGTAAAAACAGCAGGAAAAAAAAAACATTAAATTATATATACAATATCAACCAAAAAAATCCCTAGTTTTTGGTAATTGATAACATGCCTGTCATTTGTATAAAACCAGGAAAATACTTCTAGGAAAGTTCTATTAAATCTGTCAGAACTTTGAGCATGAGATTTCCATAATCATTCTGCTCAGGAGAAACCAATATGCCAGATGTTAATCGGTTCAGGAGAACTCACAGTGTTATCCATAGGGTCAATGCTTTCCTCGCCAGTGGCGAGCGTGCTGAGAGAGGTCGTGTCATCGCTCTCCACCATCTCAAGTACAGCATCACTTTTCCTCTTTCCTTTCTTCTTCTTCTCTGGAGGCATGGCACCCTGCTCTCTGCATAACACAATGACAAAACACTCTTAAAATCCATCTGACCTCCAGTTTTGCACAGGTTGACAAATCTTAGCGTAAATCACCCAAGGACTTGTTTGACTGACAAATATCAGGCAATATAATGGTACAAAATACTGACATCTGCTGTGCAGACATTTTTTGGTTTATAAGTGGACAAGTAGCACAACAGCTCTGCTGGAGTGCAGCACTTAAATAAAATTGCATTTCAAAACTTGGAAAAACAAGCAGTGAGAGGGAACAAAGTGGATAAGGAAGTTTAAAAAGGGAATGTATTTAATCACAAAAGATGATTGGAATAAACTTTGTGCTCATAAGGCCATTTTTAAGTGCTGTCATTGTGGCAATCAACTGTTTAATACAACCCTGGAGAAGATTATGCATTTGAGTATTTTATGAATGCATGTATAAAATATGTATTTATATCTACAAATATGCTAGAAAAAAGGTCAAAAAGCCCTTTACAAGGTTGCAGGTTTCATTTTTGACCTTGGTTTCAAATTGGAAACCCATGACTACTTACATTCACCTTGTAACACCCACAATCCCTGTATCCCATTTCACCCAATCAAGATATGAAAAGGTCTGTGATTGAGCTTAGCACAAACAGTGCTGAGACAATACATGCAAAATTGTCACATGCAAAGGACGCAATTTACTGAAATGAGACTGTTTTGTCAGTTGTCATTTGTTAGTCAGCGAATAAAACGATTTTTGCTCTCTTAGTCAACTAGGTTCCAAGTGTGCTAAATATTCATTATGGTCTTGCCATAAAGCACATACACTAATTATTCAGCAATGATGCATTCAGTTTATCATTAAACTGATCAAAACATTGATAATAGTAAGAAATATTTCTTGAGAAGCAAATCAGTATATTAGAATGATTTCTGAAGAATCATGTGATACTGAAGACTGGAGCAATGATCCTGAAAATTCAGCTTTGCATCACAGGAATAAATTATATTTTAAAATATATTAAAATAGAAAGCAGTTATTTTAAATTGTAAATATATATTACGGTTTTTACTGTATTTTTAATCAAATAAACGCAGCCTCGGTGAGCATAACGGACGTCTTTCAGCGTTAGTACGCTTAAAGGAAAACTCACTTTGGCTTCCTCCCTCGTCTGGAGGGCGGATGTGTTGCAGTATTCTTGGCCTGTGTTTTCACTTTCACATCTTGACCTTTCTTGACTTTCTTGACCTCTTTTTGGGCTTTCGTCTCCCTCTTCTTATGCACCTTTTGTTCCTTCACCGCCTTTGACTTTCTGGGAAGAAGCTCTTTCCCTTCCTTTTGCTCCCTTCTCTTTGGTTTAGCATTGCTCTCTTCATCTTTGTGCCACTCTGACTCCTTCTTGTCTTTTTTCCTTCGTTTCTTCTTCACCCTGGTCCCGCCCCCTCCATCGTCCTCCTCGCTGTTGATTGATAAAGGGCGGAGACTGTGACTGCTGGCTGCAGACCCCACCTCCCGTAACCCAGAGTGCTTTGGGTGAGCCATGCAGTGATTGGGCGGCCCTCCGATGATCCGTAACTGTTCTTTGCCCAAGTGGCCGATGGGAAATGTAGTTTGTGCGTTTTGGTCAGAGGCATTCGAGGCAGCAGCGGATGGAGTGTGCTTTAGTACATGAGCGGCAGACATCTGAAAAAACAAAACAGTTTGATTAAAATGACTCCTCTAATTAAACACCATTTGTGTTGTTTAAAACAGACAGATGTGACTAGTTAAGGGATTAGTTCACTTCCAGAATAAAAAATTCCGGATAATTTATTCAACCCCATGACTTTAAAGATGTTCATGTCTTTCTTTCTTCAGTCGAAAAGACATTAAGGTTTTTGAGGAAAACATTCCAGGATCTTTCTCTATATAGCGGACTTCAATGGATCAGTGGGTTGAATAAAAACAGAATTTACTGTATAACACGGAATGTCACGGAATTTGTCAAAATTTAGAATTATTCAAAAGTAGGTCATTACACTTAAATCAAATCGCAATATGGAATAGTATCTATAAATATTAAACAAAAAGATTGCATTGTTCATGTTCTGCTTGTCTTCGTGTGTGTGTGAATGGTACATGACATGTGGGTAAGTAAGACCCCGAACTGAATTTAAAAATGGTTAAAAAAAAAATATCCTTGTCAACTTTCAAGGCCAAAGACAGTGTCAATGCAAAAATCTTCTTTTCCATACTCCTCACTTTTAAATCCACTTACAGCTTTTAAAGAGCACTCAAGTTTTTAAATGCCCTAAGCAGGGCAATGCATGTAATACAGGCAATTTTATGGCACAAAGTGAATGAGCGTTATAATGTATTCAATCCTCGTTCACTCCCACCTCATCCGAAACCCTATTTACGTGTGCCCAATCATAAATAAGCTATGGAAAAATCTCTTCACTCTACTGAAACCATAAGATGCCCAAGCAATGAGACACTGAAGAACATTTCCTCCTTCTAAAAGAAAACACATGTATGAAGTAAACAGAATTCACTGTGTTTCTGGTACACATTTAGCTTTGCACCTCTTATTCCGCAAAGCACGTTTATTTTTAACTGCGCCTAGTGTTGCAGTACACATGTGGAACAGCGCGCGCATGTGCAGACACACACACACACACATACACACGCGCTCCCCGACAGAGCATGCGACTGCAGGCAGGTATGGGGATAATGTCAATGAATCACATGCTTTCCAAAGCAAGCGGGCTGGAATCAGGGCCGTCGTCATGGCAACAGGCTCGGGACCAAGCTGTGGGAAGCGGGAACGTAAACACGCAGTCTCCGTGGTAACCCTTTCCTTTCTGGGGACTACAAAAGCACCGACCTCATTGTTCTTGAAGGTAACATTAGTGATATCTGTATGGGTAAAAACACAACTTTTTGTACTTAGCTTCACTGCATAAAGACAGGAAGAGTAAAAGACAACTTCCTGCAACTACTCTTTTCACTTTTACCCTTACGCTGACCTTTTTGTCGAATGCTCTCTCTATGCTTCGCACGCGTACGTACGAGTGCATGGAAGCGTGCATACATTCTCTCGCATAAGCATGCGCAAACACTGCAGACTATTCCCGTGACGTGCTGCAGTATGCATGCTTGCCAGGCAAATCTGCCAACCGCGAGCGCACACACATACACGCGTTGCAATCAAATTCCCTATGAATCAATACCAACTCCCAACTCCCAAACGCGACAGCTGCAGTTCAGTCAATGCCAGCTCTAAACCCGAACACACCTTGCTCAAACGTGCTTTATAAAACATGCACACACATCGCTCGAGCTAGCATGCATCCACCTTTCCATCAAATGCACGATGCGGTCTTGCTAACTGCAATAACGAAAAGCATAATAATGAAAGAATTCAATGTTTTGGTTCGTGAACTACTCCATGCAACTGTAAACCTCCCTATATAAAGTCTGTATCGTTTTGCTCATGGTTTCAGACAAAAAACTGAAAATGAATTGCATACTTGGATGATCACAGACAGATGCGTAGGACAGCGTCTATTCAGTGAAAACAAAAAGATGTGTTCAAAACACCTAGACAGAGAAAAACAGAAGGCAGGGGTCTTAAGAAAAGTTGGACTATTTTTAACCCGACATGTCATCTACAACATGTGGTGCTCATGTCTTTAAAAGACAAGAGTTTTCCGGTGTAAACTAACAGCTACATATAATCACAGCACTATAAACTTGCCTCAAATGAAGGCAAAAAAAGTCTGATTAATTGACTAGTCAACCTCTGCATTTACATTTATTATTTTAGCATTTTTGTTCAATATGAATACAACAAAGCGATTCACCCTAAGGAGGTAAAAACATGAGAAGTGATAAAAATACAAAGTTTTAAAGATTATCTAAAGGAGTACTGGCTAGAACAGGGAGGGAAATAAGAAACAGTGAAAGCATTAAGATATTACACTACCATTCAACAGTTTGGGGTTAGTTAAATTGTATGTTTTTGAAAGAAGTCTCATAAGCTCACCAAGGCTGCATTTAATGAATCAAAAATCTATTAAAAATGTGAAATATTATTGCAATCCAAAATAAGTGTTTTCTATTTTAATATATTTTAAAATTTAATATATTCCCGTGATGCAAAACTGATTTTTTTAGCATCATTACTCCAGTCTTCACTGTCACATGATTTGATAAGCTGATCTGAAGAAACATTTCTTATGTTACTTGTTGAAAACAGTTGACACTGACCTCAAACATTGAATGGTAGTGCACAATAATAAAATAGTTGTTCTTCGTTTCGTAAATAAATTTATATAAGTATTTAGGCCAAAGGATCACGAGAAATATTAATTAATTCAATGGTAGTGTGCATTGTATATTTTGAGTGCATATCATATTTCATGCACACAGTGATTGGAACAATGGTTGTTTTTCTTCAAGATTAATAACAACATGCAGAAATATCAATCTCAATTGTAAAGCCTCCTTTGCCTTGTTAATCACTTTATGAACCTGCAGTGATTTCAAATCACTGAGTTTAAGCTGGTGTGAATCCCTGCTGGTTCTTCAGAAAGGCCTGACAATGAAGCTCTCAGGGCGCTTAGGAAGTGCCCTTTGAATCACTGGTCTCGCAGTGCACGAATGAAAAACTAAATTGGGTTAGTTTGATTTTGACACCACCAAAATTCAAATTCAAATCAGAATATTTGCATGAGAGTGACATGAAACTACCAGAAGAGAGCCTGGGTGTGAAACTGCTTCCAAAAGGTGGTCACACTGTGTAAGCAACAAACACATGAACCCCACTGAACAGACAATCCTATCCACGTTAACCGCTTCATTGCTGTACTGACTACTGACACACAATCGTTCTTCACTTCAAGAAATCCCAGCGCCGAGTCTAGATCCTCTGCACCTGACAGCAGACCAAAAGCCTCCCTGATCCGGCTGACAATCCGACAGCTTCACAGAAGAGTCCTCGGGTGGTTTTCCACATAAAGGTGAAAAATACTGTACATTTCTTGAAAGCGGGAAAGGCTTGCTACAACACACCAAGTCTAACACTGACATTTATTTACTGATGCAGCAATAGTGATCGAGGGGGAAGCACGAGAGACAGAAGGAGTTTGAGTGATGCTGACATTGATTTATGTTCAATCCAACTGGTGCATGATCACAACACTGGCTGGGATTTATTCACAACTCATAAATGTCACAACTGATTCTTTGTACTAATTACTATGGTCTCAAAAGTGCTAAAACAGACAGGCACACAGAAAAATGTTTCATAAAAATGTTTAAAATACTGTACTGTTGGTACATTTTCATCAAGTGAACTCTTCAAGCCTCCTAAATGTTGACTAATTAAAATTTACCACTCAGATGAATACACATTAAGGCATATTTAAATACTGATTACAAGCTCAAATGCATTGAACCCCACAGACCAACAGCATATTGCGGTGATGTTCAACTTTGACCTCGTTTTCCCCCGACGTTTCGAAGCGCAGCCAATGATTGCAAGACAATTAGCATGATTAGGTGGGTGTTCGCCAGTCTAAAAAAAAACAAGCTGGAAGAGATTGCATAGGAATATATACGGCACATCATGCAAACTGCACAGTGAATATCTTTCTGTGCAACGCTACACCTCACACCATCTTTATAAGCACTCCTGTTGGATTTCATAGGAAATTGCTAGGAATTTCATTGATTCCTAATCAAACATCTACAAACCAAAACATTATCATCATCTCTACATCCTCATCTAGAAGTATGAGGTGTGTATAGAGTAAATAACCACATTAGCTGAGTACTAACAGAGTTCTGCACTTGCTAAGATACTGATCTCTCTTAGCTCAGTTTAGCACACTTTATTATGTTTAGATCATTTCCACGGATTTCATTAAACACACATAAAGCATGATAGCCAGTCTTCAAGACTTCAGAATTATGCATCATTTTTTATGTAACTTTCTCAGATCTAAGGAAAAAAACACACTACTTGATGACGCGGATTTAGAAATGTAAATTCTGCTAATGTAACTTCATATCTTAATGTTGCATTAAATTATTTTTACTGCCATTTTCACAACACAGAACATTTCGCTTCAAGTATAAATGCCAATATTAAGATGATTCGAGTCATTTCTGTACAAATATCCATGGATTATTAAATGTTCATCTGCAAAATAATAAAATATTCATACATATCCAAAAATGCTACAGAAAGACTGTGAATAATATTAAATGTTTAGGAGTTGCCGGAAAGCATTAGACATTAGTTTATAATTCAGTAATTTCCATAAGACCTTAACTTAGTGTTTTAGTAGATTTCTAAGAAGACAAGTTGCAATGGTTTCCCTGTTAATTTATTGTTTTTGTAAACTGATTGTCTTCTGATATGTTTAAACAAGCATAAATATAAAAAGACAACCTCGAAGAGTGTCAACAATGTATAAAAATTAGGTTTTAAAACTTTTCATCAATAAAAAGTGGAAAAGCTTGTGCAAATACATTTTTTGTATGTCTGACATCAATATGCACTGAAGTAGCAACTGATAAAAATCATGCCATCCCGCAATGAATCCAGCTGGACAGAGGAGCTGTTTTTGAGATGCATTCTAATACCAGGTCTTGACTGACCACTAGTGATTAGATCACCCGAAACGTTGTACACCGAGCCAATAATTAAATGCAGAGCTATATGCTAAAGCTGTAATATAAGAAGCACAGATGGCGCACATTAATTAGACATGTAGCAGTAAAGTCGACTAAATGCCAATGTGACTGTATTGCCAAAATTAAACTTCATGCAACTTTGTGTGCAGAGTTTACGCCGGGTTTAAGTCATACAGTGTAGGTGCTGGAGACAGCATATTCGTACCATATGCCAACAGATATTATATTCAAAATTTTAACATTTACCGGTAGGACAGCAATGATTGCACCAGCCAGCCTGCACAGACAGTACCTACACTTCTTGAGAGCGTCTGATTCAAGCATCAACTCAAGGCAAGAGTAACAGAGACGCTGTGGCTAGCTTGGTCAAACAGATACTCAAAACAGATGCTCAACTTCCTGGTTGTTCACCGTCATTATAAAAACTCTGATACTTCTTGAAAGGAAATCTTCTAAATTTACCTCCACTGTTTTCATAGATTTAATGCTTTCCTAACAAATCACTGCTATTTATTAGCTTAGGCTATGAAGAAATGATCTGTTAAAAGTCAAAAGTCACCAGTGACTGTAACAGATTATCCATGTTTATAAAACGGATACTTACAACAACAAATTCTGATTGGATGAGCCCCATTCAAAAGCATACAAAATATGCACACAAGTGTATATTCTATTTAACACAGCAAGCTGATTTGATGCTTGGCAACCATAAACATGCTGCAGCCGACAGAAGTGTTTATTTAACAACACACCTTACCCACGCTGCAATCACTAAAATCACTGCAATGCAAGGCCTTTCACAGCTAAAGCTTGAATTTATCAAGTCAAAGTCATTAAAATTGAGATTAGAATTTGGCTGGAGTCTTTTACACATCTCTGATTTAAATACTGAAAACAACTACATCGAATTAAAGAGTAAAATATGCATTACCTAGGAAAACGATAAACAAAAAGACTGAAAGAAGCCCAGAAACTTACAGGAGAGCAAACAAAGGTCTTCTACTGAAAAAAACATACCGTTGTAATCTCACATGAGTCTCAGAAGAAGTTTCAAAAGAGCTTAGGCCATCCATGTTCTTCTAGGAGCAGATAATCTTAGATATGCTATCCACGTTACTTTTATAGATCTATACAATTATTATATGTCAAAATGTTTTTCATTTGTTTCTATTTTTATTAGGAATTGTTGTAACAAAGTTGATATTGCAATGCAACATAAATGAGAACTCATTTAAATGCCCTGGACTGTGAAAAAACAACTTCTGTGAACCAAAACGATCTTCTGGGATAATATAAAAACAGTCTTATTAAAGTAGTTTCAGAAGCTATTTGCATATTTTGCATACAACTCAAATCCTAATCGCAAACCTACATTTTTAAAGTACTGCACTTAGGGAAATTTAGCATCAGGGTAAGTGTAACTACCTTAGAAGCTTAGAAAAAAATGGCAAACAACACTTTAAATATTAAAGACAAAAAGTAGGCTTATTTGAGAATCTTTTTGAAGCACAGCTATAGTGCAAGGACTAAAACTTATGCTAATTTTGCAATGACGATGAAAGTGTGAGAGACGGTGTGAGAGAAACAGAGAGAGGGAGATAGAGGGAACTCTCACACAGTGTCTGACAGAAACACATGTGATACACCGACCTGCTTGTCCTTCTTTTGTATTTTCATTTTTTCTTGATCTTTGTGTCTGCGTCTGGAATACAGAGATACAAGGAGTCATGAATATAGAAACTATGCAAAGCATTAAAAAAACTAATTTTGAAAACAAAAGCATTTACAATGTGGTTTAATTCAGATTGCACAATAAAATTTAAAAGGAAGTTCAAACTAATTTCTCATCATTGCATTCACGAGCATTAAGTAAATAAATGCAAATTAATAAATAGTAGGACAAAATATATAGTGAAATACTTCCTTTTTATGAAAAAGACTGCAGTAGACATTAATAATTCAAGATGTCACATCAGTAAATATTATATTAACATATTCTTCAATTTTTCAAGGTCATTTTATATTACATTTGGGGCAAAACTATAAGTAATAAGTTAGCTTTACCATAACCAGCTTTAAACAATCACCACCCGTCACCAGGACATAACTTCACAACAACAAAAGAGTGTATTGTTCAAATGAATGACTTGCATTAATAACAGGTTATGAGCACTTAAACTTCTCCTACTATTGCAAGCTGGTGAACTAAATTGAAACCACTGAAATAATTTGTAATAGTTTAGTGAAAACATTCACTAAAACAAAGGCCATTAGATACTAACCCATTACTTAAGCTGCTCTACTTAAGATAAAAAAGGTGTCACTCTACCTGTGATGCACTGTTGTTGAATTAAAATTTAAAACATTAAGATCTTACAGTAATGCAGCATTTTCACCATAAACTAGGTGAGACCTTTGATGCTAACTAACCCAATGCTTGAGGTATGACAGGTGTTAATCGACTTGTTATGCAATTTATACAGTTCTTTTACAGAACTGTGAAAATAAAAGCATAACATTTTGACATAAATGCAACATCAGTGGTGATATAAATCCATATGAACACATACATTTCAAAGGTCTACACTATAAACCAAATGGGTCCCTTGATACTAACTAACCCATTACTTGACTTAAGACAGGTGTCAATCTACCTGTGGTTCACTTTCATTGAATTGCAAATAAAAAATTAAGTTGTCACAATAATACAATATTGTTTGTGATATAAATCTGTAATAATCACATAATTACATCATATACCAGGTGGGAGCCGAAATACTAACTAACTTATTGCATGAAGCAAGACAGGTGTGAAACTACCTGTGATGCTCTATAATTATATTAAAAAGAAAAATATAAAGTTTTGACACAAACAAAACATTATTAGTGACATAAATCCATAACATCACAAAAGTTTCACCCTAAACTAGGTGAGACTCCTGATACTAGCAAACCCACTGCTTGAGGTAAGACAGGTGTCAATCTACTTTTTAACTATATAAAAAGAAAAGCATTACATTTTAACATGAATGGAACATCAATGATGATATAAAATCCATATAAACTCATACTTTTCAAAAGGTTTACAGTATAAACCAAATGGGCCCCTTGATACTAACTAACACATTCCTTGACTTAAGACAGGTGTCAATCTACCTGTGGTTCACAGTAAGTGAATTGCAAATAAAAATATTAAGTTGCCACAGTAATGCAATAAAGTTGGTGATACAAATCTGTAATAATCACAAAATGATCATCATAAATCAAGTGGGAGCCCAAATCCTAAATAACCTATTGCATGAAGTAAAACAGGTGTGAAACTACCTGTCATGCATTATTACTGTATAAAAAAGAAAAGCATAATGTGTTAGTGATGACACTAACATAACATCATTAGTTAAATAATTTCAGATGAACACGTTCATTTTTAAAGGGTTACATTATAAACCATGTGGGCCCCTTGATACTAACTAATCCATTACTTGAGTTAAGACAGGTGTCAATATAGCTGAGGCATTTTCATTGTATATTAAAAAAAAAGAAAAAGCATAAATTTGTCACAGAAATGCTTTGTTATTAGTGAGAAAAATCAATAAATAGCAGGTTAATTTCAACAGGGATATAGCTCAAACCAGGAGTGGAAGTAAACCACATGAGTGCTAGAAGTTACATTGTTCCCAGTACTTGATAGCAGTCATGGGATGCTTTGTGCCTCAACAGATGCCAAACTTGCCTCATAAAACACTCTTATAAAAAGCCTAACATCGTGTCCCATATACATTAGCCCCTGTAGGGCGCTAGCCAGCGTGCTAACTGTAATGTCACGGCAACGGTGCTCTATATTTCAGGCGTTACACGCGTGAAGAGCCTCTCAAACTCCGCGGAGGGACCGTCAAACGCGACCTCACCTACCTGGACACGCCGGCTCCGGACATCAGTTAGCGTAAAAACCTACGCGTTCCTCTCTCCGCATTTATTTCCAAGGACACTAAACGCCATGACAGTTTAGAAAAATGCATAAAAAATTAGAGGGGGTGGGAGTCGGGGAAGGGAAAAAAAAACTCAGAGCAATTTCTTTAATCCTAACGCACAAGAGCAGTTCATTCATGAGGGGATGCGAGAGTTTGACGCGTCCGCGCACCACCTACTCCATGCGCTTTTGCGGGCAACGCGTTAAAATTAAAAAGTTTAAAGATATGCTTACCTAAAATGGCTACTGCGGCAGCCAAAATACAAACAGCTATTATTTGGTGAAGTTTAGCGCTGGCCGCCTGCAACAACAGCCTAACTTGCGTTTAGGCCCGTATTCTGCCGTTCGCCATTGGACGCGTCTGAGCGCAGCTGGGCCGCTGGAGCTTCCTATTGGCCGGCGAGCTGTCACGCAAGCGACGCTGCGCTAAGCTTGTCTGAGAGACACATATCGCCAGCGACCATTGTGTACTTTTAGCCCCTTGTGTGGATGTGGATGTTTTTGCTGCAATTCAAGAGGTTTTTCTGTTTCAGTTCTTCGCCGATGACCGAAAGCCCGCGCTGGATTCATCCGCGTTTGTCGCGTCGCGTCCGGAGTGCAAAAGCTACGCTGTGGGTTTTATGTTTCTTCTCGCCGCATCCACCAATCATGATGCTTTTTACTCCATCATTACGGCGCCTGTGAGAGAGGGAAAAAAATGTAACATTCCACGTCTTTGCTCATGTTTCATATCCCGGATGTGAGAATAGCAGGGGTTATAATAAAGCGTGTGGGTGAAGCTGCATATGTCCTTGTGATGTGTTGCGTTTCCTGAAGCTCTTTTGAGTATTGCGAAGCTGTGTTTGACTTGTACAGAAATCCACGTTGTGCATCAAACAGTCTAGGACATGGGATTGCTGTAAATTGGGCGTACTTGTTTTGCACTAACGAAAAAGTACCATGGTATTACCATTGTTTCCACATAGCACCATTGTCATTGGTCAGAGACTTGTACTACATATACTCTGAGTACCATGTACGGTAAATAGCATGGTGCACGACTGTGTTATCATGTGGTACTTTGAAATACACCATAGTATGTCTTATAGCTTTGTAATAACATGTGAAACACTGTACAAAACCCTAGTAGTTGCATGATACTTTTTGATACTTTTTTTTTTTATAAGTGATAATACCACCACCACAATACTTTTATTTGTAAGCAATAACAAAAATGCCATTTTTAAAAGGTCCTTTTTTGTTTTTAAAGAAATTAATACTTGTATTCAGCATGTACACATTAAATTGATTAAAAGTGATGGTAAAAACTTAATGTTACAAAAGATTCCTTTAAATTTCCTACTCATCCTGAAAAAGATGTTTCATGGTTTCTGCAAAAAGCATCATAATATTGGTTGCACTTTATTTTACAGTACGTGTACTTACAGTGTACCTACATTACCAGTCAAAACTTTCTGAACAGTAATTTTTTTTTTAAGAAGTCTCTTTTGCTCACGAAGCCTGCATTTATTTGTTCCAAAGTACAGCAAAAACAGTAACATTTTGAAATATTTTTACTATTTAAAATAACGGTTTTCTATTTGAATATATTTTAAAATGCAATTTATTCCTGTGATTACAATGCTGATTTTTTTTGCATCATTTCTCCAGTCATATGATCCTTCAGAAATCATTCTAATATTCTGATTTGCTGCTCAAAAAACATGTATTATTATTATGATGTTGAAAACAGCAGAGTAGTTTTTTTTTCAGGTTTCTTTTATGAAAATAAAGTTCATAGGAACAGCATTTATGTGAAATAGAAATCTTTTGTAAGATTATAAATGTTCCCCATCCCATATACATCAATATAGAATATTTACAATTTCAGAAGTTTGCAACTTTGCTAAACTTTCCAGAGGATGACAGAAAAGCTGAATTTGGCATCTTCTGTTAAAGGTTTTTGGCAGTCGTTTTGGCTTGTAATCGTATTCTTGCCGCGGCTGAGTTACATGTGGACTGCTGAGCCAAACAACCTTATTTATAAAACTCCGCCAAGAGCATTGTAGATAAACTCTGCTGAAATGACTCTGGGACTTTGAGGAGCACACTATAAAGAGACCTTCAGCTCTCAGCAATTGTTAATTCATAAATAATTCATTTTCTAAACTTTTTTTAAAATGCAATTGACATTTCTATGCCTGGTAGATGCGTTCTTACTACGGAATGTGCATATCTCATGCCACAACTTTCACAAGTAGCTCAAGATAGAAGCTATTTTTGTCATAAATGAAGTGCACTTGCTAAATAAGTGCACAATGCAGCAGTATTCACACAGTGTGTGCATCACAATCTTGACCTCTTAGCCTCTTATCAGACATTTTTTACACAAAATGGGATGAAACATAAAAGATAACCTGAATAAAAAGAATGTGAAGAAACTGCACAGCATGCAATATAGTCAAAGACAATCCATCGGAAGCAACCTGGGGTTAAGCGTCTCATTCAAGGCTGGAAAAGTGATGCTCATGGCTCAAAGGATCAAAGCCCTGCGTTTTATCTTTAGAACATCACACTACCCCTATAAAAGAACCCTTCACTTTCACTGATGCAAATGCACATAGGTGTAGGTTTGTAATATCAGGGACAAATATAGGGAATACCTCTGTTGAGTCTGTTTTTAAAGAGATTGTTCATTCGGCTCTGCAGTGAAAGGATGTTCCCCTCGTGTGTGTTCACCTGCACACGTCTCACTGTCACACTGATTGAGGTTCCTCACAGCAGCTGATTTCCAAACCATCTGCTCCATCCCTGCACATATGGTAAACTGACTTAAAGAGATGCAAAGAAAGAAAGAAATGCTGCATTACACAATTAATTACAAAAACGTGACAAGCAACACATTGAATTAAGCATGCAATTTTGAAGTAGAATTGCTTTTTTTGGAAAATATATTCAAATAATCTTATTTTTTTATTTACAACTTCAAAAAAGCTGATAGTAAAATGGCTACACCTCTGCTAACTTCAATAACTGACTTTATATATCCTCTAAAAATCACCAAAACACCTGCTGACATAAAGAAAACATGACGAAGAAGGATTAATGAAGGGAAAAGACCCTGGGTGCTAAAGGCACTTGATTTAATGCACTGAAATTAGGCATTTTTTAAATGTGACTTAGGGGTTCAAATACTTTTGGGGTCAGATGCAGCTCTGTTCATGTTTATATGCATATTTTTTCACCGGCAAGAAGGTTGAGAATGTGAAGGTAAGATGACATACATGAAGGAAATTATCAGGGCATCTGTTTAGGAGCGCATAACAAATCCCTAAAGCTCCCTGCCTCTCCTTTTCTCCCCTTCTGCTCCTTCATTGGCTCTGAGCCCAGAGTGCCTCTGGCAGGAGTTTAAGAAGTTCTTAGCTTCAAGAATATTTAAACCATAAACACTCCTGTAGTTAATCTCACCATACAACAAACTACATTTTATCTTTCTTTCTTTGAGTTCTCAAGCTTAACCCTCATATTCAACTGCTTTAAAACATCTGGAATAAGACACAGGTGTGATAGTGATGTATAACCAGCAGGGGGCAGATGTGGCATAATTTTAGCAAGTTGAGTTAGTTGTCAAACTACTTTGGTGAATATTTCTCAAAGGAAGGTTTAGTTTTTAAAGTAACGTTCTATATACAATCCTTAAGGACTTGACTGCTTGTAAAGTTAATGAATATTTCCATAATTTCTGTGTGGAGTAAAAAATATACAGTTCATTGAACTAACACCTTTTGTGACATGCATAATGGCATGATTTCACATACACTATCTAAAAGCACAAAAGATATTTTCTACAATGTTTATGAATGAAATGATGCATAGTCTGCTTTCAGCAAAAATAGAAGTAATGAAAAAAATAAATAAGTAAAGTAAAAAAATGTTGATAGTAATTCAATAGTAATTAGCTGACAGTAATAGAATTGCATAAAATTACAATGTACTTTTCAAAAGAGTCAGTAAAATTTTATTTTCTTTATATATATATATATATATATTTATATATATAAACATCAATAATAATAATAAATATTTTCTTGAAATGTTTTAGAAAATTCAGCTTTGCCATCACATGAATAAATGGCATTTTAAAATATATTCAGATAGAAAACAGTGACACTGTAATATTTCACAATATTAGCATTGTTAATGTATTTTTAAACAAATAAATGCAGTCTCAGTGAGCAGAAGAGACAAAAATATATAAATAAATAAATAGACAGTCAAATAATAATGAAACAAAAAATAATTTTAAGAGGGAAAAAATCAAATCCTTGTTTTAGCAAAAAAAAAATTCAGTAAGATCTTTTCTTTTCTTAAGAAATTAATATTCAACAGTGCTGCATCAAAACTGACAGTAAAGACATTTATAATGTAAAAGTATTTCTGTTTCAAATAAATGCAGTTTTTTAACTTTCTATTCATTAAAGAAATGTGTGTGTGTGCGTGTGTATATATTTATATATATATATATATATATACTTATAAATCATAACAAATATTTGTAATAATAACAAATATTTTCTTAAAATGTTTTCAGAAGTTCAGCTTTGCCATCACATAAATAAATGGCATTTTAAAATATATTCAGATAGAAAACAGCCTCAATCAGCAGAAGGCTTTATTAAAAATAAATAAATAAATAAATTCCAACCCTTAAACTTTTGAACTCTTTGTGACAACTTGCCCCAATATAAATGTGACAACCTGTCATATAAGAGACACTTTGACTTGTATGAATGTTCACTTTTATCCAACGTTACAAAAAATATGATCTTGAATTTTAGTTTGGAGGACAGAATTCCAAAATTACAACCAACTATTTGCCAGTATGCAGACCCCACTGCCCCATAAAAAGGAATTATTCCTCTTTCAACACCAGACTGTGTTTGAAAATATGTGGAAAGCAGTATAGTTGAATTCAGATGAGCCATTGGGGGTCTTGGCCAAGCGTCCCACAAGCATATTCACAGGATATTTAATGGACTTGTACAGTTTGCACGGAAACAGTTCCAAGTTTTTCAGTCCGTCCGCGCTGCCAAATGTGCCGAGCGGCCAAAAAAATATGGAAGAATTCTGAATTTACAGCTTTGATGTGTTTCCTGCCTGGTGTGACAGAGGAGAGAAATGACAAGGGAGTGTATGCGAGACTCCACTGAACAAAAATGGGAGGAGAAAAGAAGAGAGGGAGAAAAGTTAAAGCCAACGAGGGAGCATTGTGAGACCGGCTCAAGTAAGAGAAAGCTACAGTTGCACTTGATGCATTCAGTCGCTTTGCTTTCGCTCTGTACAAGCAGCTTCTCAGAATCAGGTGTCATTTCTGGCTGTTGGAGAAACACGCGCTATCAGGAGTCAACAGACATCTGCTGCTGCAACACACACACGCATGCACGCTGCAGCAGAGATGAGCACAAATGTGCTTTTGCTTAGTTGTCAGACGTAACCCGGCTCTGGAATAGAAGAGCTCTGAAGAAGGTAGGATGAAGTATTATAACTACAGATGTTTCTGCATGTGTATTTTGAGCTGTCCTGCTTTGTTTTCACTCTTGAGTCAGAAATAACAGCTGTTTTTCAGTGAAAAGGTGAATAATTATCGAGTTTTTGAGAGTAGGACAAACGATAGGTTGCTAAAAACGTATTCACATTTTTACTATTGCATATCTTGTGTTTGTTGCTGGACTGTTTGGCCAACCAATGGTGCACAGAGGGAAAACAGTCATTTTTGGAACACATGGACCTTGTTTACTTTCCTAAAGCACGTTCCTGGTGTTTTATGAACGATTTGTTCGTACCAGTGCCATGTCAGCTATCAAAAGACACCTGGGTCAAGGCTGTCAGAATCTCCCATGCTGCCCTGCCTTTCTGTTTCGCTAAATTAACCCCAAACAGACGTCTTCGTAAATCATCTGTGGCGTTCGGACAGGGATGAGGTTCGCTGCACAGGTTGGCTAAAAGAAAAACACCTCAGGCTATGAGTTGGATGCTCTTTTCTCTCAGTCCAGAGTTTGTGTTTATTTTTGCAGCTGCTGGCACGTGTTCTCGGAAAAATGGGAAGTAATAATAGATCTCTATGTTAGTGTGAGAGAAAAGTGGAGATGTATTCAGATGATTAGCCTTTGGAAGAATACAAAATTAACAGACATGCTATAGATAGATAGATAGATAGATTTGGCATTGTTCACTTCAAAATGGGAAAAGGAATCTAATAAAAGTCAATATAAGTTAAAATACACTGCTGTTCAAAAGTTTGAGATTGGTAAGATTTTTAAAGTTTTTTAAAGGAAACTCTTCGGCTCGTAAAAGCTGATCAAAAATACAGAATAAACAGTAATACTGCAAAATAATATTACAATTCAAAAGAACGGTTTTGTGTTTTAATATACTTTAAAATATAATTTATTTTTGTGATGCAAAGACGAATTTTCAGCATCATTACTCCGGTCTTCAGTGTCACATGATCTAAATCATTCTAATATGCTGTTGCTATTATTAATGTTGGAAGCATTTGCGCTGCTTAATATTTTTTTGGAACCTGTGTTACTTTTTTCAGGATTCTTTGATCAATAAAAGGTTCAAAAGTACAGCATTTATTTTAAATAGTCATCTTTTCTAACATTATAAGTCTTTACTATCACGTTTTATCAATTTAACACATCCTTGCTAAATAAAAATATTCATTTCTATCAAAAAAAGAAAGAAAATTACTGACCCCAAACTTTGTACAGTGGTGTATATTGTTACAATTCTTTTTATCAATGTTAAATAAATGCTGCTATTTTCAAACAGCATAAAAGCATCCTGAAACAAGTATCAGTTTCCAAAAATAAAAAATAAGCAGCACAGATGTTTCCAACATTGATAATAAATCAGCATATTAGAATGATTTCTATAGGATCATGTGACACTGAAGACTGGAGTAATGACTGAAGAAAATTCAGCATTGCATCACAGAAATAAATGACAATTTAAAGTATATTACAATAGAAAACCATTATTTTGAATTTCAATAATATTTCACAATATTGCTGTTTTTTCTGTATTTTCTGATCAAATAAATGCAGCCTTGAAGACCATAAGAACTTTAAAAAAAACATTAAAAATCGTACTGATCCCAAACTTTTGAACATAGATTATAACTCAAAACCTCAGTCTGTAACAAAAAAATTCACAGAAATTGAGTTGACAGGACTGCGTTTTGGACATTAGATTTATCTCACTGGTCTCATGGCAATGGTTTCGAAATATGATGATTTTTAACATTTATTGCCCCATAGACTTTCACGGCAAGCAGATTACTGTAAACACCTTTTTGTTTGTTTTTATGAACTGAGTGAAGAGCTGAAATTTTTTTCTGTAGAAACTGACAGCATGAGATGCTGACGATAGGGTTTAACCTGCATTTAACCTGCAACACTGTTTTAAAGACAATGAAAGAGCCGGTGAGCATTTCCATGAAGACAAATGATGTTTAATGCAGCTCTTTGTCATGCTTTAATTCAAACCAGTGGTTGTGGAAAAAAACCCTCAGACAGGTTGCACTGCCCTCGAAGAATGAGTTCACAGAGAGGCTCCTCATGTTTTTCAATTTACACTCCTTCACAGTTCTGCTTAGCTCATCCCTTCGTTCTCCTGACTTCCCCACCTCCCTGATGCCCCTGTGTGGGAATCTGAAACTCAATTCCCCGTTACAAGACTGGCCCGAAAACCGTGAGACTATGAAAATCGATCCATCCCAAAATGCAGATTCTCCCTCTCTTTCTTTCAGTTTCTTTTGTTTCTTGCTCTTGTCTCCCTTCATTGGCTTTGTTTCGTTTTGAATGGATACAACACCCTTAGAAGGAATCTGGGAATCTAGAATTCCAATTAAAAACACCAGTTGCTTCATATAAAGGCAAGTAAGTTGACAGGCATTGAAGGCCAAGCTATATAGGATTGTCATTGTAAATTAAGAAACTTGTCAAAGATTTGAAGACGTGCTAGCTGTGCTCATGTTATATATCCGAGAGAGTGGGCAGGTTTGCAATGGGTCACTTTAAATAAGGAAATAAAACAAGGCAAAACAAGTTACATTCTTTCATAGAGGCATTTTATTGCATATATTATAAACAAGCATTGCATTTTTTTTGTATTGTATATTATTGTTTTTGGTACAACTGCAACAACAACAACAATAATAATAATAATAAATCAAATATTTAAAAAATATGTTAATAAATATTTTACTCTTAATAACATTAATTTATTAATAACTACACAAATTAGAAAATATACTAATCATCTAAAATAATTATTTAAAATAAAAATATAATAATAAACCAAATATTATAAAAATATTAGTAGTAGTAGTAGCAGTAGTAGTAAAATAAAAACAATTATATAATTAAATATACATAATTAAAATATGTTTCCTATTTATAATAATGATAAATACAATATGATTTAAATACAATTAATAAAAAATATAAATAATATAATAAGTAATATTATAAATAATAACTATATTATACATTTATAATCCATTAATATTTAAAAATAGTAATTAATTATTATACAATTAAAATAATTATTAATCATATAAAATAATTATTAATAATAATAATAACCAAAATAAAAATATTAGTAGTAGTAGTAGTAGCAGTAGTAGTAAAAGAAAAACAATTTAAAATATTTTTCTAATTATAATAATGATAAATATAATATTAAATAAAATTTATAAAAAACATAAATAATTATTATTTATGAAATAAAATAAGTCTGCTACTGATGATATTAATAATAATTAATACAATTAATTATTATAGTTGTTAATTACTATTATATTATCTAATTAAATATCCATTAAATATTTTATAATAGCATGGGCAACTTATGTTATCAGTGGTATTTTGTGCTATGTGACCCAAGCACAATACTGAAAAAAAATATATGAATGAGTGCATTGCTATGGCAAATGCATGACTATTTGATCTGTCTGTATTGCAAACACTGGAAGACACAATGAACAAGAACCAAATTTTCTGCAGTTGATTAGTAAGAACGTGTGTTCTCAGAACAGCCATAACTGATTCTTCAACATCTGTGTGTGTGTTGGTGGGGCTTTCCCAAGAAGTGATCATCTCAGAACTCATGTTGTCTTCGGTGTCGCCCGTGAGAATTGAACACACCCGTTTAATCCAATTTGAGCCCTCAACATAAACCTTCTAATTCATCAAATGCTTCATAAATCCACTGACTTCCTGTTCGACAAACAGAAACTATACAAAGATTCCCATTTCATTACTGGTCAAAACTCTTCCATCCTGTTTATATATGACCATATGTGTATATGCAATCATGCCTCACACTATCTACTCTCATGCACAGAGATGACAACTCTGAAAGTCAGCTGGTGGTCCACTTCAGATAACACACGACCAGCCACAAAAACACAGAAACCTTTATCACTCACTCACCAGCTCAATCAGGAACTTACGGGGTTAGTTCAACGAAAAAATACATGTATGCCAAGCAGGACAGTTGGAAGTTGAGATGTTTGTCTTCAATCTGATATGAAATGCAATTTCCAAATGTTTATATAAGTACTGGAATGTGAGCAGATTGCATTGTTAAAAGGTGTTGCATGGGTACGTACAAAAAGCGAGCGCGTATGTGCGAGAGAAGCGAGAGGAACAGTGTTTTTGTAACATCTAGTCACTGACTTCAGTGGTGGTACACCCTGCTGAGATACCCACATATCCAATACGCTCTCATCCCCGATGAACCCTCTCTTTTTTCACTCCATTTCTGCAATGCTTTATTCGTTTACACAAGAAAAACAAAAGGAGAGAAGTGTAGGAAGTGCAGAAAAAGGAGGGATTTGCACATCAAACATGCAGCCAAAAGTACAATCGCTCTGGTGGAGGAACTTAAAGCGAGGTGGACCCAGGTGGAGCCAAGCCAGAGCGGAAAGCCCCACTTTGTAAAAACACACCGCCACAAGCAGATCCATCCGCAAGAATGAAGGGATGCTAATTGTGAGAGAGGTCATATCATGATAGCAGAAGTCCAGAAGGTTCAAAAGGTTCTTCATTGGTTTTCTATGACATCTTAGGTTTGGCAAAGATGCTCCTGCTTAGCTCTATACAGAAGGTTTAGTCATGTCTACCAGACACCAATCACACACATTTCCTACTCTTAACCATATACGATAAGACTCCCTGACAGATATTCAATAAACATAAACAATACTGCATTGCTCACAACAATCATTAGGAAGCCTGGCATGCAACTGTCTTGAAATAACCAGCTTAATCCAACCTAAGCTAATTTTAGCTAGTTTAAGGTGACTGTACTGCCTGGTCAAGTTGGTGTTTAGCTGGTCAGCAAACTAGTTTTGAAAAGGACCGAACATCTTTAAAACTGTCTACAACCAGCTTGACCAGGGTGGAGAGCAGAAAACCAGCTTAGGCTGGTTTAACCAGTTTTTCAGTACTGAAAAGAGGTCCTTTAAAGGGGTCATCGGATGCCCATTTTCTACAAGTTGATATGATTCTTTAGGGTCTTAATAAAAAGTTAATAATATACTTTGGTTAAAAATTCTCAACGGTTGTGTAAAACAACACCCTTTTCACCTTAAAAATGAGCTCTGCAAAAATCAACCCATTCTGAGGGATTGTTCCTTTAAATGCAAATGAGCCCTGCTCACCCCGCCCCTCTCTTCTCTCTGTGGAGTGACGAGTCTGTTTACTTTAGCCGCATTTAACGCGTTTAGCTGCGAAACTTGCTAAGTAGCACGTTATTAGGAAAGGTGATTGCAGAGATTCATTAAAAAAAACCTTATACTCACTTCTGCAGCTGGATCACGAATGATTTGTGCGAACATAGATGGATATATGTAGATTGGGAGGCGCATTCCCTTCACAAACAAACATAATCCACTGCATCTTCAGCGGTTCAGATGTCAGGAGTAAATGACGACCACTATGTTCGTTATTACATCCAGCAACACAACACCTCAATCGCGCAATCAGAGATATTCTTGTCTAACTTATATAATAATAATTATCTTGTATAATAATAATTAAATAATAATTAAATATTAAATAATAATATTAATACTAATAATCTACATTAGTGATTAAAAAATCATAAATACAAATATTTTTCCCATTTTTTTCTATTCTTTTAACATGTATTATTTTAAATAATGTATAATATAATAATAATAATAATAATAATAATAATAATAATAACATTAAATATAACAATAAATACAAATAAAAAATATAAATAATATATAAATAAAATATACAAAATAAATAAATAAAATAATTACTTAAACCTTTATTATTTAAAATAATGTCTAATATAATAATTAAAATATTAAATTATAATAGTAATATTAAATACTACTACAACATTAATGATAAAAACAAATACAAATAATTACTTAAAACTATTAATTAATATCTAATATAATAATAATAATAAATACAAATAAAATATATAAATAAAAATAATTACTTACACATTATTTTAGTTAATGTATACTATAAAAATTAAAACATAAATAATAATAATAATAATTATTATTATTATTAATAATAATAATAATAATAATAACAAATACTACCACAACATTAATGCTAAAAAAACAAATACAAAAAATTACTTAAAACTGTATTATTTTAATGAATGTCTAATATAATAATAATTAAAATATTAAACAATAATAATAATAATAATAATTATAATAATAAACTACTACATTAATGATAAAAATTATGAATATAAATAATTATTTTAAAATGTACTATTTTAATTAATGTCTAATAAAATAATAATTGATCAACAATAGTAATTAATAATATTAATATTTATACATTAAACTATACTTATTACAATTAATGACATAAAAATAATTGCAAATATTTTCACTAATAATAATAATAATGCTTAATAAAATTATTACTAGCATTAATTATTTCATTCAAATAATTATTTTATTAAGAATGACTATTAGAAGAAGTAAAATCTTTTAAATAATTTTTATTTTATATTTTTTATTTATTAGTGCTATCAGTATGCTAAAACCTGTTTACATTCAAAACACCATCATTAAAAGAATTAATAGGAAAAAATACATCAATATAAACTAGTCATAACTTTTCTTGCAACTGCATTGTTCATAGCAAAAATTCTGCTCTTGCAATTTCTTCTGAAATTGTAATGAATTACTTTTAATTACATACAAAATCTGCATGAAAACAACATTTTAGAACTTTAAAACGTGACCTTAAAACCACAGAGCAAATCTGCCTTTTTGAATAATGACATGACTTGGAAGTGCATTAGGAACATCTCTGTAAACTATTACAGTGGAAAGAAAAAGAAGGATACTGAAAGAGAGAGAGAAACGAGAGCAGACAGAGAGCGAAGAGTAATTTAGGCTTACACTGTTCATGGCCTGCTTTACTGACTGGCTTCTTACACACTTCAACCCATATGGCACACAAAAACAGGATGCACAACCCCCTAAACCTCTGGGATCTATTAAAACCCAACTCACATTCAGCCCGAGCAAAAAATAAATAAATAAAATCCAAGAAGCCTTAATTGAACCTTTTGTTGGCATTCCCACTGTCTGCTTTGAAGACTCCCTCACACTTTAAAGTGGCCACTGGTTTGCCGCCGAGATGCAAGGTAGTCATTTGGACTTGTTTACATGCAAAAAGCAGAGCTGAAGACCTTCAGCGCTCTAACCACGCAATGCATTTCCTCTGTTAATCACATAATTCATGAGATCTGAAAGCACTTATGCTGTTCTGCATTTGAGGACAGTCATTTTAGCCTGTGAAGTGCATTTTGGGCGTCTCACAATATGACAAATGCCACCTAAACAAAGTAGAAGATTTATATTTTCACCCATCATGTTAGGGTGATGTAGGTGGTTGCCAAGCTGTTGCCATGCTAGAGTGTTCAGGTAAGGTGGTTACTTACAGGCCTTAAAGGGACAGTTCACCTAAAAATGAAAATTCTCATTAATTACTCACCTTCATGTCGTTCCAAACCAGAACACAAATTAAGATATTTTTAATGAAATCCGATAGCTTTCTGAACATGCATAGACAGCAAAGCAACTACCATGTTCAAGGCCTAGAAAGACAGTGGCTCAACCGTAATTTTATGAAGCTTTGAGAATAATTTTGTGCGCGAAGAAAACAAAAATAACATCAAAACGCCAGCTCCTGTCTATGCAGGGTCAGAAAATGTATGTCTAATAGAATAATAATAATAATAAAATACTACTACATTAATGATAAAAAATAAATAAAAAACAATTACTTAAACATTTATTATTTTCATTCATGTCTGATATAATAGTCTATTATATTAATAATTAAATAATAATTAAAATATTAAATAAAAGTAATAATAATAAACTATATTAATGCTAAAAATGTAATAAATAAAAAAAATATTTTAAAATGTATTATTTATATTAATGTCTAATAGAATATAATTATTATAATTAGAATATAATATACATTAATACTATAATTATTACAATTAATTACATAAACTTACATATTTTTATTATTACATAATAAAAATAATTGCAAATATTTTCACTAATAATAATAATAATTCTTAAAAAATTATAAGTAAATATTTACTTCAAAAAATTATTTTATTAAGAATTACTATTAGAAGTAGTAAAATAGTTTAAAGATCTTTATTTATCTTTAGAATACAAATTAATTCAAGGCCCAGAAAGGTAGCAAGAGCATCATTAAATTAGTGTGTTGGCTCAACCGTAATTTTATGAAGCTATGAATAATAATTTTGTGCGCAAAGAAAACAAAAATAACATCAAAACATTAGCTCCTGTCTATGCAGGGTCAGAAAACTTGTGGATTTTATCAAAAATATCTTAATTTGTGTACTAAAGATGAACAGAGGTCTTGGAACGAAGGTTTGGAAAAATGTAATTAATGACAGAATTTCCATTTTTGGGTGAACTGTTTTGTACAGCTAAAAATATGAACAAATGTACAATGTAAAATGTGACTCTGGTCCACAAAACCAGTCGTAAGGGCCAATTTTTAGAAAATGAGATTTATACATCATCTGAAATCTGAATGAATAAGCTTTCAACTGATGTATGGTTTGTTATGATATGACAATATTTAGCTGAGATACAACTATTTGAATATCTGGAATCTGAGGGTGCAAAAAAATCTAAATATTGAGAAAATCACTTTTAAAGTTGTCCAAATGAAGGTCTTAGCAATGCATATTACTAATCAAAAATTAAGTTTTGATATATTTATGGTAGGAAATTTACAAAATATCTTCATGGAACATGATCTTTACATAATATCCTAATGATTTTTGGCAGTAATTTTGACCCATACAGTGTATTGTTGGCTATTGCTACAGATATACCCGTGCTAACTGCTTTTGTGGTCCAGGGTCACAAATGTACAAATGGCCATGCCCACTCTTACGGGAAGAAAGAGGTGGATAGAACGCCTTGTGGAAAAGCATTATTAATCATTTTTTGACATAATACTTCTACAGATTGTTATGGACCTAAGCCTTACATGCAAAAATACAGATTCAAATGACTGAAAACAGAAGATTTTTTATTCAAAAAGGGCCAACAATATATCTTTGATCTAGAATCAAAATCCATAATTGTACAAAACGATCGGTAAAGGATGTGGCCATGCAACATTAAACCCTTTTTGACCTAATGACAGTTTACAAATGGAACAAACCATCCTGCCACAATCTCTTCCACCTAAATCTGGTGTACATCTGCTGTATAATCCAAAACCTCATAGACAGTTTGGATTGGACAGCTTCTCCATTCTCTTGCCTACTTCATGCCATCCAAGAAAACTTTCAAGCCAACGTTCAATCTTCACCAGAATCCAGCCAAGGAGGTGAAGGAGTTCAAAGCGGTTTAGGTAAAATGGAGACAATGCCTCATAGAGAAATACTGGATGAAATGTTAGCCCACATCCTCTGGAAACAAGCTACAGTCTCAAAATCTTTTTTATGTCACTATTTTTCATAGTCGTTATAGAAACACAAAGCACCATCTCTAAATTACTAGACAAAATAATCCATAGACTGAAGTGAAAAAATACAAAACTTTCAGCTACTAAGCTACAGTTCAGAAAAGATTTAGACGTCTGGTGACCTTAAACTCTCGAGGCGCTAACCAATTTTCGTGGCTGTCGCAACCTGCCAGATGGGCTCAGATACCAAATCCGTGCTTTACTCCTGGTATTTAACCAACTTCACAAGCACATGGAAAAACGTCTGTCTAGTCTCAACTCTTGGATGCTCTTTTCAAATAACACTAAACGCATAAATAAGTGCACGCATAAGAAATCTATTAGACTTATTGCCAGTGTGTGAATGAAAGCTAAGCTTAAAAACTTGCTAACAAGCTATCTAGAGGCATGTCTGCATAAAGCCAACCTCAGTGAACAACAGTATTGCTATTACCAACTAGGCTTTTATATTCCTAGATCCACTTGGATAAGAAAAACAGCCACATAAATTACGCTAATCATGAGATAGCCGATCGTTCAGTATTACTATCATGAGAATACATAGGGACCTCTTTTGGCGTAGTGGAAATATGGGACAGAAATCAGGAACTGATTATTGAGAGACAAGGTCATGAATCATCTTAGGACCGAAAGAAGGAAAAAGGGGAAGATGCAACATCTGGCGAAAACATTCCACTCAACCACCAAACATCAGGAGTCCTTATATAAAGATCATCTCCATTAGCCACGAACATGCAAAGCTTTGCCACATTTCGGGTTTAAGCAGGAATTATGAGCAAGTTTGTTGTAATAGTGAAACATGTGGTTTTAGGTTACCAAATTAACACAGGTTTACAACCTACCCACATTCTTACTCCCTCTCATCTGCCTTCAACTGAAGACTGTTAACGTTTATGCCTGTGCATGTTTGAGACAAAGAAAAGATGGAAAACACACAGAAGTGATGGGGGAAAATGCACAACGCAATGTTATCGTTTATAGCCATTTAAACTTAAATGCCTAATTTGAGGCTGCTCTGTACCTGCTTGAAATTCTGTGTAAGAATGCAATGCAGAATAAAAGCCAGACTAAAGTATGCCTGCTCAGACCCATCTCAGCCATAATGCCAAATTTACACTGTAAAGGAGGAACTGACGTGCTTCTGAAGTGGCATTTATGTCTTTACACACTGTTTAATGCATCTCAGAATTGGCATGAATGCATTTACACTGCAAGTACAACTGTGTACTTTTATCTTCAGGGCTGAGGTGGCTCTGAGCAGGCATAACTGAATTTAGCTTTTGTGCAACATTGCGTTTTTACACTGCGTTTGAGCAGGCACAGAGCAGCCATAACTCTATGTAAAGATACCTTAAATTACATTTTAGTAGCTGCCCACAATGATATTTTGCAATAAAAATAAATGACTACATTTTACATACAAATAGCTATGAATACTAATGCGATCGTGCTCAATTGTGAGTGAAAGCACATGAGTATGTGTAGGGGCCTCTGGGGTCGCAGTGTGATGCTGTGGAAAAAAGCATTCTTAACAATTACGCCTGACCTCTCTGAGATTTATACGGCCTTTCTAAAGCATGCACGCTCACTCACTCATATATCACACACAACACCATATACATCACAGAAGAGCAGAGGGGCCAAACGTCCCTCAGAAAACATAAACAAAGCCACGTGAGCAGACGACCCTGTTTCCTTTCACATGCACATGTGTTTACACACTGTTTTTACCCACTTTATGCTGATTTTACAGGTGTAGCTAAGTTAGTGTACTGGTAAGTTTAACTACTGATGAGGACATATTATTTACAGAGGTATATGGCCTATGTTTTTTTTGTCCATTCAAATGCATCAAAATTGAGAAAGCCTGCAATTTCCAGCTACCTTCATGTTTTGAGCAAAAAACAAGCAAGCTTATGTCATACACCACAAGATTTTATCACATGTGCACTACAACTGATACTGCACCTGACCAGCAGAGGATAGAACAGATTTCAATGATGTATTTCAAGCAGAGTATGACTGTTTCTAAAGCATTGCAGTGGCTGTTAAAAACTAAGCTCAGAATCGATTCCAGAGAGAATCACGATGCATTCGGAAAGTCTCAGAATTGATGCAGAATCATTTCTCGATTCGTGATGCATCAATTTAACCCTAGTTGGTTAATATGACAACAGCATTTCAGAGGTCTGAAAATGCATGCTTTTTAAAAAGGGTTTCAAAGTGCAAGTTTTTGAAAACGATACCATTATTGTACGAAAAAATGTGATGCATATGCACATACATATTATACATGTCTGACGTGTTTCTTTACAAAGTAACATCGCCAACTACTGGCCTAGCATGCAGTGTTTTAAGTCGTTTTCATTGATACCTATACCCTCCCAGCAGACACACAATGTTATAAGATGTTGATATTTGGTTAAATTTTGGTTGTGACATTGGATGAACAAAATTCAACATCAAATTAACGTCAATTTGATGTCTAATACCAACTTCAGCTGTCATTGAAATTCAAATTCTGACGTCAACTCAATTTTCATTCTCAGCCAAAATGCAACATCTGTCCGATGTTAGAGGACAGCATCAACCTGACGTTATATTGGCATCCACTGCCTGTTGGACTAAGTGATCCTTGCACAATGGGATACAATAATCCTGCAGTAGCTGCACATCTGGGTTTTCTATGCATACAAATAAAATGAATACTGAGAACAGTATATATACTGCAAAAACGATAGTATGGTATGCTTTTATGAACACAGCCACGATTTTGCTTAGCTGTGAAGCTGTTAACTAAAATATGTAAACACAGGAATGAAAATTGCTTTGGTCAAACCATTTTATGAGGTCTTTACATAATCTAGCCTTAACACTCTATAACTTGATACTGACCGTCAGTTTTAGTTTTTATGTTGAGCACCCTGTTAAAAAAAAAACAGCATATGCAGCATTATGTTTTGAAGTTATGAGCTGGTCCTGAACAGGTTTGTTAGTACCAGCACATGACCAGCTTAATCCAGCTCATAACCATCTTAAAACAGCTCGTGACCAACTAAGGACCAGCTTAAACCAGCTGCTATGCTTTAAAACATACCTAACCAGTATTTGCTGGGGGTTTTTTTGTCAACAGGGCATAACAAGGTTTATCTACTGCATCTGGTCTAGTAAACTGGATCAGTTACTAGTAAACTGGATTTTAGCAGTATGTGCATCATATGGAAATTAGATTGCTATGCTCCATTTTTGTGGTAGGGCTGTGTTTTAAAAAATGAATAAATAAATGTTTTGTGATTTTTCTTTTGCTAGTCTGTCAAATTCCTCTTTCTCCCAAGGCAACCCTCTCTCTCCACTCACATGTTGCTCTCTTTTTCATTACTGCAATAAAAACATGTTTCTGTCATCTAATATGGCCAAACTTGCAGCATGTGTAATGTGTGTGCACTCATAATAACTTACAAGATTGATGTGTGCAACTCCCCTGTAAATCTCTGCACAAGATCCCTGAAATGCAAGCTTATTTAGCACATTTGCTAATTTGTGACCAGCACATAGTATCTCATTAGTCCTATTAACAGCTAGAACATTTTACAATTTCTCAAGAACAGTGGGCTTACTAGTGCAGAAGTTGCGGCTGATTTCCAGAGAGTTGTCGGTTGCTGCAGAATGTGATATTTTCTGTGCTATTTTAAATTATGGCTAAATGCAGTACAAATCCACAATTTTATCCCCACCTGTTTATCATCTGACAAGCAAAAACCATTAGGCAGCTTGCTGAATTAACATCTCTTCTAAAACATCAGGACAATTTGAAGCATCATTCATGTTTCTAGTATTTACATTATTGTCATATTTACATTTAGAGGTCCCAATCCCCAAGTATGAGCAATAGTTACAGTGACCTTTGCCTTAGTACTAAGCACTACATAAAATTCCCAATACACATCAACTCTGCTTTGTGGTTTGTGTTGGTATTGGGTAATATTATATTAAACAGCAGAATAAAGGTGACGATTTTTCACAAGAAAGCTTCAACTAAACATTATCTAATTAATGTTCCGAGTGCTGTCATCTGCAACTTTGTTCCAGTATGGATTGATGGGGTGATTTGTTTGTGTGTGGGTGTGTACAAGCTCGATGTGGTTCACCCTAAGGGGGGCAGAGTTCATTTACAGCCGAGACCCCCTGAGATCTCATTCTTGAACATTATTTAAGAGTGAAATCTATGACTCGGGCACTATTCAGCAGAGATTCACTTCCAGATAACAGCAGAATCATAAAGCATGAGAAACAAAAGGCAGAACGAAAATTGTGCAATCAAGGAGTTCACAAATCACTCTTAATATTCAACATACGCTAGAGTGCACATGGAAATGCTTTCGAATTTCTCACGTTAGAGAGTTTTTGGAGCAAGACTCTGGTATTCAAGCAATGGCCTGACCCTGACTAAGCTACATACCAAGCTAGTTCTTGTCTGTATGGATATTTGAATATTAGGTCTGTTTCTTGTTCTATGCATTAATGCGTATGACATTGATGGTTGCAGTCTATTTGTGCACAGGCCATCAAGGTTGAACTTCCATTTGGGTCATGGAAATAGGCAGCTTATGTATCGGCATGTTAATGAGTGTCATTAAAAACTCATTTCTATTTCAAACGTTTATGAGAGAAGATGCTGAGGGACTTCAAAAGATGCTGAGGCTCGAGTTTCAAATGGGTTGTCTCACATGAGGTGGTAGTTTCATGGTTAATGATCTTAAAAGAACATTTTATCCAATAATTGAAAACTCTGTCATCATTTATTCAACCTCATGTTGTTTCTTCTAAACAACGCAAAACATAATATTTTGAAAAATGTCTGTTTTTTTATCCGTACAATGAGAGTCAACTGCTGTTAGGACTTTTTGGATCCGCAAAAGAAAGCCATAAAGGTTTGGCTATTGTTGGATTTCGTTTTTACATGTATCTGGTTTTCACTGGATTACCTGTAAAACTACAAAAGCTTTCATATCAAATTACATACGTTATGTCCTGTTCCGTCCTACAAAATCCATCCCACCTAAATGACCTAGACTGTGAACCTTCCCCCCTTCGATGCCATCATTACCCCGTGCTTTTCTTGATCCACAACTTTGTGTGCTCTGGACTAACTATCTATTCCCTTTGGCGTGCAATCCCATGTGTCCCCTGTACAAATGATCGATGACAATCAGACTGTTTCCAAGAAGATTCACATACTTGACTGCTTAGTGTTATCGGTAAGTGTTAATGGATACGCCATGTTCAATTATCCCACATGGCTGCATATGTTCAAGCCAAATTTTTGTGTGTTTTTTTGGCATGACAGCAATCATACTCTGAATCACGGTTCAAGCCAGTCAATCCACAATACCTCCCCTCTACACCCTTCTGTTTTTCTTCCTCCTGCCAAAAAACAAATGGAAAAAAAGTTTTAGTATGGCAGTTTCTCATGCTAGACATGATCCTTGTGCTAATATTTTGATTGGCCAAACCTCAGAAGTCTTACTGTGTATCTCACTGAGAATGATGTGTGTGTGTGTTTGTGTGTATATATAAATAAATAAACGCATATTCACTATGGGCACAGGACAAGAGATGTCAGTTGCAAATAAGTATATTATTATGTTTATGAAGGTCTTAAAGGTAGAGTTCACCCAAAATGAAACATTGACATTATTTACTCACCAGAGGGTGAGTGTGATGGTTGAACTATCCCTTTAACTCTTTGTGTAAATGTAATTAAAATGGTTTCATAATCTATTGTTGTTCCTCTCTGTGATCTGTACACATGTAAACCCAAACATTTACAATATTCTATCTTCTACTCTGGGATGGGCACATTGTGTCTAGTGTTTATTTTTTCAAGGATATATTGAATTCCTTAGTTTTCTAGCATCTCTTGGAGAATGAAAACTTCTTCTGAGTGTGGTTTGGGGAAAAACAATTTAAAACACAGATGGACTGGGTTAATTACAACATTGTGCTGTTTTTTGGTTAACCTCTGTGTCATTTGCTCGGAGGAGGTTCAACGTTTCAACACTTGTGTTTCCTGGCAAATACTAACAACACTTGTTCAGATTTCTTTAGCATTACTTCTTTTTTGAAGCAAACTGACAGCCTCTCCGTCAATCCTGACACTATCACCCGAATGTGCGGCCATGTGATACTCGGATGTAAACAACAGCATGGATTGTATAGTTAATGTACTACGAGAAGGACTTTATTAAGCAGGAAAGGGCACAATATTTTTATTAGCCCAATAATTTCACCTACCTTACCAGAAATGATAAGAACAAACACAAATGTTGTCAATATTCTTGTCCTGGAAATCGTGCATGGCATTGTTTACATTCATGACGCATTGTAAAAACACTCTATAGGGAAATAAGAATTAGAATAACAATGTGCAGTAAACTAATCAGTGTTTACTGCACATTGTAAAAATCAGTGTGTTTATAAATAAGATAATACATTAAAATAATGTTGTAAAACACACTAATTTGCAATATCAGACAGCAAAACGAGCGAAAAAAAGCTCGATGAGACTGGAAGCCACACCCATAAAATTTACAAATAGTCGCACCATCTCTTACAGAAAAATAAGATTGATATAAAATCATAAAAACTTGTTGATTAAAGAGGTGTTAGCACTTTTCTAAACGTTAACACTTACGATTTTTGCCTGGCAGATGATAATATTGCCCCGCCAACATTCCAAGTGAAATGAATGAATGAGTGTTTTGAACGAATCGAACCAGCGAATGATTCACTGACTCACTCGTGGAGACTCTTCTTTCATTTCTGAATGAATCAGTGTTTGGGACGAATTGAACTGCTTCATATCGGTCATAAAAACAGTCCCTTGTCGCCACCCACTGGGCTATCGATGCAATCACTCAATTTCGAGGACCGGAGCTAAATATTTTATTAATAAAAAATGTAACATAAGGATGAATGCATCCTTCTTGTAATATATTAAAATACTCAGTCTTGTGGTATCTTGATATTTTGGTGTTGATTTGGTAAAAGCTTTAATTGATTCAGTCAGACTGATTCAAACGGTAACTAAATTCATTCTGAATGATTCAATGATTCATAGTTCGCGAATCGAACTGCTTGGCTGTGTTGGTCACGCAGTAAACGTGTAACCAGCGAGGACAACTGGATGGAAATGCGTGTTTTGTCCTTACTTCGCGGTAAACATCTTTTAAAAACATATTATATTTAATTTAGATAGTAATCTCTGGTAAGATATAGCTTATTTTGCCGTGTAGCTGTAGATTTAACAGCGGCGGTTTGCCGCCTTTAAAAAAGCGGTGCAGGAAACAATGACAAAAAAAAGCTTGTATCGATGTGGAAGCATATGGAGATTATTTAAATAATGATCGAGATTAATTAGAAAATCTGTATTTTTATTTAGCTCTGGAAGTAATAAATAGCCTTAAATTGAATGTGGGTCATCTCATAGAATTGAGGTAAACAGCAACCACCCGGAAACGGCTGGAACTTTTTTTTGGAGACAACCAGCGCTCATTTTCTTCTAAAAATGAAAAACGTACTCTCGTTGTTTTAAATTTTCCTTAACTACACTTGTCATAGTGATAGCAGCTGTCATAACACTGTTTCCATGGTTCTTACAAAACATGGTTGTCTGAAACTCCCTGCCCATCTACCCCCCAGAGTTCTTCATCTACCCCACAGATCTCTCTCTCTTCCTCTTGTAGGAGAAGGAACATGAGTTACAGTCCTGTAGAGAATGATAACTGCCTCTGCGTTTGCAATCAAGACATCTTCCTGTCTCTTTCCTGTCCTCTGTCTCTCCTCTTCATCCTGTCTTCCTCTTACTTTCTCTGCTCTGTCTCTCTCGTGTGCCACTGTCAACAAGAAACGTTTCCTTGAGCCAAACAGGTGCAAAAACTATAAGTGAATTTTACAGCCAACAGCAGTGAGGTAAAACAGCAGTTGGACACCTTAGTCACATTTAAAAACATTTACAAAGTGTCATCTGCACTCAAATTTTGTAGTTTTTTTTCTTTAATTAATGCCAGATACTTTTGATATTTTGCAGTTTGGCCTTTTCACTTGAAGATCCAATTTTGGCAATTTGATTGAACATTGCAAGGTCCAAAAATGCAAAAATGAAACATGCACAGACAAGTTGTTTAAGATTTTTTACATGCATTAAGAAAATAGATAGGATGAATATTCATTTCATGTCAACTTTTAGTGTCTTTTAGGGGCCACTGTAGGTATTTGGGGGCCTCTGTGTCTAAGGAATGTTTAAAAACTGTGTACGAAAACAAAGGAGAGAGGAATTATGGGACGTGCAGAGATGAAACCGAGACATGGACATTTGTCACTGAGGAGAACAGAGTGGCTTTCACTAAAGTTGTAGCCATTCAGTTGATAAATGAGAGACCGAGGGTTTGTGAAGAGGAGCTTCATGTTGAGCAGATGTGTTTGCAGATGTGACAGTGACAATAATTTGTCCTGATCTTTCTAGTTTTCAAGATGCTAACAAGAGTGCTTTTTAAAATTGCTTTAAAAAAAGTTGTGAATGGCTGCCATTGCACTTCAGTTGCTAAATGTAGGCTGTGACTCTAACACAAAGCTAATTTCTGTTCTAAATTTCTTGTGTTTGTGTAGGTGGAGGCGAGATGTCAGTAAAGCTGAAGTTTGATTGTCCGGCTGACGGCAGCATGGTGCAGCGGAGCCGCTCCTTCACTGGCGTAAACACACTTGGTGGCCGGAGAAGGTAAGCAAGTATGGTTTGTGTTTGAGAGACGATGATGTGTTTCCATGTGTGTCAGATTGCATTACTTGCACTTTTATTAAGATACATGTCCTCAAAGCAGGGGTCATGGAATCCCATGGAAAGCATGACTCTTGGTTGCTGGAATTTGTGCCATGAGGACATCTCAGGGAGGTCTTGTTTTAGAGTTAGGCACAAAAACATTTGGGAGGAGTCCGGCTCATTCCTGAAAACAATTTTTTCTTAAAAAAAAAAAAAAAAAAGAAAGGAAAAAAAGCTAACTAAAATCTAAATATTAGAGTGTTGAAATATTATTTTATATAAATGCTATAAATATTATTTTAAATAAATGCTGTTCTTTTTAACCTTTTATCGATCAAAGAATCCTTAAAAAAATGATCACGGGTTTCAAAAAAATATTAAGCAGCACTGGTGATAAATCAGTATATTAGAATGATTTCTGAAGGATCATGTGACACTTAAGACTGCAGTAACAGCTGATGAAAATTCAGGTTTGCGTCACAGGAATAAATTATATTTTAAACTATATTAAAACAAAAAACATTGTTTTATATTGGTATAACATTTGACAGTATTAATGTTTTTATATATATATATATATATATATATATTGCGTACAGTTCTAATTCACCGTTCCACACAATCTGTAACGTAAACAAGCATTGGTTATTATGTAATGGCAGCAGTTATTTCAAGAACCAAAGGTCCTGAGAGGATGCACGGTTCGGATTCGAGCACAAGCATCATCTGAGCAGTGTGACAGCTTACATAAGTAAACACAGCTGCCTCTGTGTGTGTGTGCAGTTGTGCAAATTTTTATTTTATTTGTCACAACAGCACTACATTCCTGCATTCCCATCCAAGTAAAAGATTGAAACTAAATGATTGCAGACAAAGGCCAAAACAACTTCAGAGGCGTATCCGCCTGCTTCCAATTTGTAAACTCTTTATTATATGGCAAAAGCTTCACAAAACTGCATTGTGAGAAAATGCTTTTTAAGCATTTAATCGCTTAGCAAACTGCACATTAATCATCACTGTCAGCCAGGATCTCTTAAGATCATGGATTTACAGTTATAAAGAAACAGATTTCAATCGCTCTTTTGAGTTTTGTAGATTAAGTTGATTGGAAAAGGTTAGTTTATCTCTACAATTGTCAACTCTGCCAAATAATTATGAAAACGTTTTACTTTCAGGATGAGGGCTGACTGACTTCTTAATGTAGAAGGTCAATTTTGTAACTAACTTTTTGGAAGAAGCATGAGGTTGCATCAAAACAAAATCCTCTGAGATTAATTCATACCTCTGAACATGTTTAACAGATTAATTTCTGTATTTTCTCCCACTTTTGTAACCCATTTTGATTAACCTTTATGTGCGGTTGAGTGTAGTCAAATGAGCATTGTATATCAACAATTTTATGTCTGTTTGCACTAAAAAATTCCAGATTACTCATGTCGTGACTGTGTATAGTCATATTGGTTAGTGACTAATTCATCCAAGCGAAAAACATGAATTGTTACAATCAATTAAGTTGTTTTTCATTGGTAAATACTTTTACTGCTTCTAATACGCTGAAAGCACGCAGAGTGCCGACTATAGAAAATCAAGCTCTTTATTCCTGAGAAAAAGGGCGTTGCATATGTCATTGTCCACTCAGGGACCTTGAGTTACAACGGAGATGTCTATGATGGAGACAGGAAGGAATATAGCGATGTGAAAGCCAGAGCTTGTGTTATTAGTGACCCCAGAGCAGCGCTGAGGAATGCCTTCCCTAAGAGAACAGTTTATTTACATTGCAGAGTCATTGGGTTTGTTATGCTGTGTAAGCATACACTGTCAGAACATGTTCGAAATATGTAGATTATATTGTGGGTGTAACTAAAATGGGATATGAGGATTAAATTCAGAATATAAAAACATACGCTACTGTTTGAAAGTTTGAAATAAAAACAAATAAATGTTGGTTTTGGAAAGAGATTGATACTTTTGTTGAACAAGGTAGTATTTAATTTACCAAAAATACATTCAAAAACATTATTAGTGTTCAAAACGATTATTGTAATTTGAAATAACTGCAATGTGATCTTGAGAACCACCAATTTCAACAGCCATTACTATGAGAAAATACACTTTTGGGACAGCATTATAATGTGTTAATTTTGTAATAGATAAACTGTTCTTATTCTCCTGACCAGCTGAAAACCACTGTGTACTACTTGAATGAATGAAGTGTGGAAATTGTGATGTCTTGCAATGTCAGAATTATTGCATACACTTGTGAAATTCAATTTTGGGTTCAGAAAAGGCCAAAAGAAAACAGCTTTTGCTGTAAACTTATTATTTGGTTGTTTGAAGAGATGAAGAGTGTTGTTGAGTGTGCTGTCATTTTTTATTAATTTTCATAGGGACTTGATAGTGATTTCAAATTGCTTGTGGAAACCATTATACATTATTTTCAGGATTATTTGATGAATAGAACGTTCAAAAGAACAGCATTTCTTTGAAACTGAAATGTTTTGTAACATTTTAACTGTCTTTGTTGTCACTTTTGATTAATTTAATGTGTCCATGTTTAACAAAAGTATTAATTTCTTTTAAAAAACTTAAAGGGATAGTTCACCCAAAAATTCAAATTCTGTCATTAATTACTCACCCTCATGTCATTCCAAACCTGTAAGACGTTCATTCATCTTTAACAAAATCATATACCTTTCTGACCCTGCATAGGAAGAAAAGGTCCAGAAAGGAAGTAAGGACATTGATAAAATAGTGATGTCAGTGGTTTATGAATTTTATGAAGCTTTCACAAAATTGTGTATATATATATATATATATATATATATATATAAAACCCCATTTTATTTAATAACTTTTTTTCCCTCTTTCTAATATTCCATCTCACGACGCAGACTTTCCTCGGCTCGTAGCTCTCTCCGCACAAAAGTTGTAGCAGGGAAATCTCCCAGAATTCCCTCTTCGAGTCGGGTGGGCAGCAGCATCTGGGGGCAACAGCCGGAGCAGGTGGACAGAATCTTCCAGGCTTTGAGGAAAGGGCTCAAGTATGTGCAGTCATTGTAGTCGTGTAATGAATCAACTTGTGAACACACAGTGGTTCCACACACCAGTCTTGTGAATGTTAATGAAATCTCATTTTATATAGGGACTACTTGGAAAACCATCAGACAGAGCTGGACTTCCTGTCATCCCAGCAGAGAGACACAAAGAGGAACTCAAGACTGGTAAGACTTGGTACAGAGAATAACTTTAGTCTTAGTCTGAGCTAGTCCTAATCCATATATTTTTTTTTTTATAATTTATTTTATGTTTTTTTTATGTAATTTAATTTGGTTTTATTTTTTAATTTTATTTCTTGCATTATTTGTTAAATTAAATATAATAAATACAAAAATCTATTTTTCATTCCTCAGGCTTTTTTCTATGACCTGGAAAAGGTAAGTTGTCAACAAATGCTGATATTTAATCATTTGAGTGTTGTTTCCTTTACAAAAACGTGTTTTTGAGACTTTTATGTTAGTATTTCTAACCATTTAGTTGATTAAAAATTGCATTTAAAGCCAAAGGTAACAAAATCTAATGCTGTTTCATATCCTGCTTGCTGACAACAGGAGATACGAGCCTTAGAGAGATACATACGGCGCCTTGAGTTTCAAATTAGTAAGGTAACACAACTTGAAAATACTTTAATTTGGTTATGTAGGAACACTGTTCACTTTAACCAAGAATAAACCTGTATCATGTGAATGTGGTTGCCAACAGGTTGAAGAGCTGTATGAGTCCTATTGTATCCAGTGGCGGCTGTGCCAAGGAGCTTTAAACATGAAGAGAGCATTCTCTCTGTCCCCGTCTTCACGACAGTCTAGAGAGAGTCTGCTGGAGCTGAACCGCAACCACAGACACAGCCTGGAGGTGAAGTCTCTTTTGGACAACATACACACACACAACAAACAATAAGTAAGCCATTTGTGTGGTCGTTTTCCCAAAAAGCGTAAACACTGTGGCTCGATGGCTTTTTCAAAACATCCCAACACTTTGTAACCACACTTCTCTTTTGTTAACACATGATATCTAGTCAGTGCACTGATAAAAAGAGCCTATAATGTAAATTCAAACATCTCACTTGTTTAACACTCATCTCTACCTGCAGGACATGTGTGCAATGGAAGGAGAACTGGAAATCCTGCTGGGAGAGCTGCAAATCAAAATGAAAGGTACACAGCATCTTACATATGTAGGGGTTTGAGTTTCAGAGGAACGTTTGTCTCCTAAACATCCTTCTCCAGCTAATCTTTTCTCTCTTTTTATGAGGCAGGGTTGATAGGCTTTGCTCGGCTCTGCCCTGGAGATCAGTATGAGGTGAGGAGGTTTAACCCAACTTTTACACTTAAAGAGATAGTTCACCCAAAATGAAACTTTTGTCATCATACACTCACCTTCACGGTGCTTCAAACCTGTATGTCTTTCTGTATTCTGTGTAACACAAAGGGAGATGTTTAGCAGAATGTTTGTACTACTGCTTTTTAGTGAAAGTGAATGAGGATGAAAATTGATGGTGATGACAAAAAGCAGCACACATGACTGGAAGAAATAAAGCCATATGGGTTTGGAATGACATGAGAGTGAATAAATGATGACAGAACTATCCGTTTAATACATGAAAGTAATAAAGTAATAAAATTCGACCCCAAAACATCAATTTTAATCCAGACTCACTGTTCTATCAGCCTATGAAGGACACAAATGCATGATGGCTCTTTTATGTGAAAATATTACGCAGAAATCGCATATTTCACCAGCTATTCAGATTACATTTTTAAGGCCAGGTTTCCAATGACTTCATGCACAGTGGAATGCGGTCTCAGGAGGCATCGGCCGGCTCATGCGTGGGACCACACATTCACATACAGTGACCCCAAAAAGTATATGAATTTCATTGCAGTCAATATAAAAATATATGCAAACATTACACTAGACCTTTTCTCAGAACTGTTTTTACTACATTTAACCCAAAGTGATTTTAAGTGGTTGTATGATGTTCATTGCAATAACTACAGTCATGTTCAAGTACAGATGGTACTCAACCAGAACAATACCATGACAGTGTTAGGAATGTGTCTTTGCTGCCTTTTTCTGCTAAGTGGTGCTATAACCATCGACAGGTTATCAGGCAAAATTATCAAAGCGCGTTTTCGCGACCAGCAAACAACTTTTACTGTAAATGACTTATTGGGGTCATTGTACGTTTTACTCACACACATACACACACACATACACTCATCGAATGTTTCATTTTGTGTAGGTGTTGATTCGTCTGGGCCGACAACGGTGGAGAATCAGAGGGCGAATTCAGACTGATGACCGACAGCTGTGGGATGAAGAAGAGATGGTTTTCCTTCCTCACATCCACGGGAACTTTGAGATTAAGGTGAGCTCGTCCACCTATACTCACACACACACACCTGCGCAAATACCACTTCCTGTCGAGGTCACCTGTGGGGGTTGTGATGACAGATTCCAGGCCTTTTGTCCTTATACTGTTTGTTAGATCTGAATAGATTGTCACATGACACAATAAACCACCCACAAACCCCTGAGAGAAAAAGATAGAGATGTTTAACAGACTGTCTGAAGCATTTGGACCAGTGGAATAATGCTTATGAAAGGTTTGATTGTCTGAAATTGATTCCATCCCTGAAAATAGATTGAGATTGAGCCAAACTACTACAGATGAAAATGATCTGTCCTTTTCTCCTTTCTTAAACCCCTGTCATTCAAAATCAGATCTCAGATATAAAATTCCAAATTGGTTACTCTTGGTTACACAGCCAGAACACCCTAGCAACCACCAAAAACACCATAGCAACCATCAAAAAGACCATAGCAACCACATAGCAACACACTACCAACTAACAGCAACATCCCAGCAAACACCCAGAACACCCTAGCAACCATATAGCAAAGCAACATTCTTGCTCTAGTAAACACCAAAAACACCATAGCAATAATTAAAAATACTATGACAACCACATAGCAACATTCTAGCAACTAAACATCCCAACAACTGCATAGCTACACCCTAGCAACCACATAGCAATATTCTAGCAACAACATAGCAACACTAGCAACCACCAACAAAATCCTTGCAACCACATAGCAACACTCTAGCAGCAACACAGCAACACTAACAACCACCAAAAATACCCAAGCAAACACATAGTAACACCTAGCAACCACATAGCAACAATCTAACAACCACATAGCAGTATTCTAGCAACAACATAGTGACACTCTAGTAACCACCAAAAAAACCTTAGCAACCACATAGCAACACTCTGACAACCACATAGCAACATTCTAGCAACACTCTTGCAACCACCAAAAATACCCTAGCAACCACATAGCAACACCCAAGCAACCAACATTCTAACAACATAGCAACACTTTAACAACCACCAAAAATACCCTGCAACGGCAACCACATAGCAACACTCTAACAACCACATAGGAATATTCTAGCAACAATATAGCAACAACCAAAAATACCATAGCAACCATAGCAACACCCTAGCAAACACATAGCAACAATCTAGCAACCACCAAAAATACCCTAGCAACAACAGTTACACTCCAACAACCACAAAAAAATACCCTAGCAACCACATAGCAACACTATAGCAACCACTAAAACCCTAGCGACCACATAGAAAGCAACACTCTAGTAATCACCAAAACCCTAGCAACCACATAGCAGCATTCTAGCAACACCCTAGCAACCACATAGCAACACTCTAGCAACAACACTGCAACACTTTAACAACCACATAGCAATATTTTAGCAACAACATAGCAACACTCTAGCAACCACAGAGCAACACCCTAGCAACTCTTTAACAACCACCAAAAATACCCTAGCAACCACATAACAGCTACACAGAACACCTTAGCAGCCAAACAGAATACCCTGGCAACCACCTATCGCAGCATAATGGAGTCAACGTTTTTGCTTGTGCCAACAGCACAGCTCACAAAGCAACACCCTAGCAACCACAAAGCAACACTCTAACAACCAAATAGCAACTCCCCAGCAACCACATAGCATCACTCTTATCATCCACATTACAGTATTCTACATATTCTACATATACATTCAACATATACATATACATATTCAACATAGCAATACTCTAGCAACCACCAAAAATACCAAGCACACAGCAATGAGTTAACACTTACTCCGAACACCTTAGCAACCAGATAGGAATGCCCTGGCAACCACCCACCGCAGCATAATGATGGAATCAACTTTTTTGCTTGTGCCAACAGTACAGCTCAAAATGAAAGACCTTTGGCCCACCTCACATGATCAAACAGAAGCCTAAACAAATTTCCCTCAAAAACTCTAGTCAAGCCAACAACATCTGCACAGTCTGAAGGGTTTTCTTAAACATCCTGCAGGTAACAGAGGTCAAGGGGTTGAGCTCTATCCTGGTCGGCATGGTAACGTGCAGGAGTGCGGATTTTTTCACAGTGCGGCCGCAGATGATGGTCGTGGACATCACAGAACTGGGAACCATCAAGCTGCAGCTAGAGGTGGTTTGGAAGTAAGTGAACGTATAATAAATGTTTTCGAGCAGCAAATCAGCATATTAGAATGATTCTGAAGGATCATGTGACACTGAAGACTGGAGTAATGATATGGAAATTCAGCTTTGCATCACAGAAATAAATTACATTTTAAAATATATTCAAATAGAAAAATCAGTTATTTTAAAAGCTAGTAATATTTTTGAATTTTACTGATTTTTACAGTACTTCTAATCAAATAAATGCAGCCTTAGTGAGCATGAGACGTCTTTCAAAAACATTTTTAAAATTCTTACTGCAAATATGGACACTTTTATGGTCCTTTTTTTGTACAAAAAGGTACTAAACACAGTTACAGCGAGGATAGAGCTCAGATGTCGTGACAGTATGCTTGACAGTTTAAAGTTTTAACATCTGGATTTTGCAAACATGAAATAAACAGTACGAGTGCTATTCACAGCATATTTTAAGATTTTTTTCCTGTAATTGAGTAGACAAGACACTGATCTCACACACAAACACACCCCCTGTAAGTGCACCGCTGCTATCGGCTAACACACACCAGCTGTGAAAGAGCAGCTGACTGCAGAGAGATGGATAAATAGTCCGTCGCTGCCCCGTCCCTCTCACACACACCGATCCAATTACACTGCTCTTTACACAGTCCAGGTGGAAAAGATTTTTCATAGCCTCTTTTTACAGTGTCACTAAATTAAACACGTCTCACAGTCTGGTCAGCATCTCCACGCTCTGCTGTGACCGTGTATGTGTGTGTGTTAGTTCACAGCGTCACCTCATTTCCTCTGGTTCTGCTTAGTCTCTGTTAGCAGTGTCACTCTTCATCAAGCAGTGATGACAAACACACACTGGCACTCCAAACATCAATCAAAACCTGTTTTATCCATACTATCTGTGATATCGCTCTTTGAGTTATTGAGTAAAACAATAAATGTCAGCAAGTATATGCTAAAAAAAAAAAAAACATGGTTTAGAAAAAAAAATAAAATCATGTGGATGCTGTTTCATGTAGACTTTAGATATATATAACAACAATTTCAATTTAGTATGCAAATAAATCCATAAAAACAATTTAGTTAAAATTGAAATTGAAAGTTAAATTACAATGAAGGTTAGATTTTGTGTTAAACATTTTAACATCAAGTTAATGGGAAATTATTAAATATTAAATGTATTATGTATAAAATGTACAAATGATACACACAAAAATAATTATTTAATAAAAATAAATGCAAAAAATAAATTAAATAAAAACAAAAATATTTTTTTTAATTGAAAATATAATTTACAAATAACATAGCTAAAGATAATTAATTAAAATTAATAATTATTTAATTAAAAAATAACTAAATAACATAATTAAAAATATTTTAAAGTATAATTTTTATGCTCACCAAAACTGCATTTATTGAATAAAAAAACTTGTAAAATTTACAAATACACAAAATAAATTAATTAATTTTAATTTAATTAATACAAAATACAAATAACACACCTAAAGATAATACATTATTTAATTAAAAATACATACATAAATAATTAAATATTTTTAAAATTAATATATACATTTTCTTATGCTCACCAAAACTGGATTTATTGAAGAAAAAAAAATACAGCAAACCAGTAAAATTTGAAAATGACACACCTAAAGATAATAAAGTATTTCATGAAAAATAAATAAATACTTGCATTTATTGAATACAGTAAACCAGTAATATTATAAAATATGACTGCAATTTAAATTAAGTGTTTTCTATTTGAAAATATGTATCTTTTTTTCCAGGATTCTGTAATTAATTGAAAAAACAACATTTATTTGAAATAGATTTTTTGTAACATTATAAATGTATTTACTGTCACTTTTTGATCAATTCAATGCATCCTTGCTAATTCTTTGCTGAATAAAAAATTAATTTCTTTAAAAAAAAAGCCTTTGTTTTATTACAAGTTTGAAAAAAAATTAACTTGGAGGTCATTTTAAACATTGGGTGGTAGTTTATTGAAGGGTAAAAGTAAGTATAGGAGACTCAGGGACACTCAGAATAATGCTCAGGGTTAGGAATGGGTTTATGGGTAAGGTTATGTTTAAGATTTAAGGGTGTTGTTATGTGTAGGGCTATGGTTAAGGTGGGAGGTGATGTTACACCTACAATTGTGACAATATATGGGTAACAGCTAGTTAGATCTGTAGTTATCTCTAAGCACAATAGATGTTCCAGTTTAAACACCCATATATATTTAATCCGTAGACACTAATCCTGTGCTTTATTGTGTTTACTGTCTGTGTCTCTTCATAAAATTGTTATTTTGGACCATTTTTTCTTCACAGTTTCTTGTTCCTTCACTTTTTCTTCCTTTAGTCCATTTGATAGCTGTGAGGTGAGGCCTCTCACAGCGTCCGCCAGCCGCCAGTCCATCCACAGCAGAAAGGGATCCGTATATAGCTGGACGCCTCCCAACACACCCAGTTTCACTGAGAAATACTTTCTGGTGAGTTTGTGACCTACATCCACACACACTCCCAGCATGACCACTCACAGTCATTTAAAGGTGAAGTGTGTAATTTCTGATGCTGAAATACATTCTCCTATCCTGGGTTAATGTGCAGAGACAAGTATAAGTGAAGCTGGGTGTGCACTATGAGATTTTATCTGTACTTCAGGATTGTTATGTGATTGTACGATGTGTTCCCAGTGAGATCTTGGGTAAAAGCCAACACAGACTGCAACAAAAATGATTTAGGAAAATCTTTCTAATATCCCCATTTGGGCATGCAAAATAGTGCTACACAGAATTTGTTCTGATGTTGACAAGGTTTTTGAGAGTCTGAAGTGTGTCATTGCATGATGTCATCTGTCCTTTAATTCTGTAGTCGATGATGCGTCAGATACAGGATGCAGATGGCTCTTTCTCCATTGGCTCACGTGAATCAAGGGGCGTGTCCTTACTCAGCTATCTGGCTGACTCCACCCAGGCACTCAGTCCTCCTGCCTATGAGAAGACAAGCGACCCAGCAACTACACACCATCCCGTTATAGACACTAAGTTACAGGATGATGATCTACTGAAGACGCCCACAGAAGATGTATGAAACTGTTTGTTTTTTATATTTTTATACTATAAATACTAAAGTACTTTATACTAAAGTAATTTTGTTGCTTTAGTGGAATTTTTGAAATATAAAAATGTTAAATATATATTTTAAAAAAATTAAAATGCATAACAGTAAATACTTTTTTAGTAATTTTTATTTCTTTTTATTAAAAGCAGTAAACATTTTTATTATAAAAATAGAAAAATAATTATTACGTTATTATGTATACTTAATTATCTTAATTTCTTTATTTATTTTTGTAGTTAAACATTATTTTATTTTAATATATTAAGAAACCATCAGTTTTTTTGTTTTTTTTTTGGTTTATGTGCGAATTTTAAAAACCGTATGAAACTGTTCCTTTTTTTTTATATTTTTATACTATAAATACTAAAGTACTTTATACTAAAGTAATTTTCTTGCTTTAGTGGGATTTTTGAAATATAACATTTTTAAATATAAATATATTATAAAAAATTAAAAATTTTATTTGTATTTTTATTCTTCTTATTAAAGGCATTAAACATTTTTATTAAAAAAATTATATATATATATATATATATATATATATATATTTATTTATTTAATAGTATTTATAAATATTTATTTATTTAGTTGACATTTTTAAAAAACCTAAATATTTAACATATTTTTAAAAAATCTTTAAAATACACTGATAATAATCATTTTAGTATATGAAATAATTATAATAAAATACTTATAATTTATTTTATATAATTTATTTGTTTTGAACATTATATTTTAAATCATCAGTTAAGAGTATTTTGCTTTATGTGGGTTTTTTAAAAAATATAAATATTTTAAATATAAAAATGTTGGTTACACTTCATTTTAAGGTGTCCTTGTTACAGTGTAATTATATATTTAAGTACTTAGTAATATTAACATATGGTTAGGGTTAGGGTTTGGTTTAGGGTTACTTGCATGTAATTATGCATAATTTATTGTTATTATAATAATAAGCACAAGGTGTAACAAGGACACCTTAAAATAAAATGTTACCAAAATGTTTAAAATGCATAATAATAATACAAAAAATTAAATTTCTTATTATTATATTCTTTTATATTTTTACTATTAAAAGCAATAACCACTTTTATAATAAAATTTATGTGTGTGTGTGTGTATGTGTGTGTGTCTGTCTGTGTGTGTATATGTGTATATATATATATATATATATATATATATATATATATATATTATTTATGTATTTATTATGTTGTTTTGAGTGAAATGTTACTATATTGGTAATACTTTACAATAAGGTTCATTAGTTAACTACTTCACCTAACATAAACTAAGAATGAACAATACTTCTACAGCATTTATTAATCTTACTCTTAATTTCACCATTTACTAATGCATTATTAAAAACATGACCTAACAATGAACAGCTGTATTTTCATTAACTAATATTAACAAAGATGAATAAATACTGTAATAAATGTATTGTTCATTGTTTGTTCATGTCAATACTTTACATGAAACCTTATTGTAAAGTGTTACCATTATATTAACATATTTTAAGAAACCATCTGTTAAGACTTTTAACATCATTGAAAAATATAAAATTGCAAAAAATAAATGACAATAATCACTTCAAATTGCATGTAACCCTAGGCTGAGGAGAGTGTGGAATGGCCATCAGAGACTGACACAGCTTCCCCCAGTCCTGCGGGCAGCAAGCGAGACTCCATATTCCTCTTCCACCGCTACAGCACGCCTGACATCCTCAAGCAAAATGGAGAGGCGACCCCCAGCACAGGTGAAGGAGACGCACAAGAGACGACGGCCCCGGATGAGGCCCCTGAAGAGGAGACCTCATTCAAGCAGGCAATTGAAGACAGACTCCGGATGAAGGACAAAAAAGCGAGCAGAGCTCAGAAGAGAGCCGTGGCTAAGAGAATCAGTTCACTGCTAGAGGATATGAATACAGAGCTGGAGGAAACAAGCAACGTAGAGACGTTAAAGAAACTAGATCTGCAGATACGCCAACTGAACGAGATTTTGAAGGTGAGATGGGTGAATGGATGAATCGATGGACTACTAGAGCAATTTAAAAGATTTATACATGGATGCGTAAAACAAATGAACAATCACTGTTTGAAAGAGTTCAAGAACTTGTCCAGGACGTATTTCACCCCAAAATCAAAACAAAGAAACAATTTCTTAGATTTTTTAAGGCTTAAAGAAAATGAAGCATATATTTGGACCAGTAATAGGTTTTTGAAATTATTTAATGACCATTAAACACATTTGTACCCCACATTCTCTTTACTTAGTTATTTTTAATATGCACATATTTGTGTATTTTTCTTTTTTCTTTTCATTTAATTTTTGGGGTGAAATTGATCTGAACTTGTTTTCATGGGGTTCTCCACACAGCGTTTCACTGTTTTTCTTTTTGCGTGGATAAATGGGTGTTTGCTGTTGTTTTGACTTGACTTGATTTTGACTTTATTAATCCCACAATGGGGAAATTCCTTAGAAACAGCAGCAATAATAAAAAAAGACAGTTTAACAGGATCTGTGGGATCAACAAAAGTAACAATAAAAATAAATTGTATAAATATAAATATAAACTGTATAAATATAAGTAAAGATATAAGGAAAAAGAACCTATACACAGTGCTAGTTATGTGGATGAACAGGGAAGGGGATAATCTAAAAAAAATTGCACATGGTCTGAAAATACTGCACAGCAACAGAAACAAGCAATGTACACAAACATGTGTATGTCACTGCAGTGATGTGTTATAAAGTCTTATAGCTGTGGGGAGGAATGATCAATGAAAACGCTCCTTCTTGCACTGTGGAAGTAACAGTCTTGTACTGTTTTATTGACTTAGTCCTTCATTTGCATATTTCCTGTTGTTAGAAGGACCTCGAACCCCAACAGATGCCCTCATCTCAAACACTAGCAGTAGAGGAAGAGGAAGTGCTGGGCAGTTTCGACTTCCTCTCTGTAGATTGTAATGAAGATGAAATATCAAATATGGGCAGCATCAGACTCGGGTACACTGGGTAAGTCAGCTCATTTTTAGTTGGTGTGTCAACGAAATATCAAAAAACAAATATATATATATATATATATATATATTGCAGTTAAATCACAATGTAAAATTAAAAACGTATTTTTAAATAAAATAGCAATCCAAAAAACTAAAAAAATAAAATACTTTTCTGGATTGTTTGGTTTTGGGGTGTCATTTTCACTTTTTCTTTTTTTTCGGAGGTTTATTTATAAATCCAGTAGTAAAAAAGGAAGATGTATGAATTTAGTTTTGATCCGATCATTTGGGCTGATGAATACAAGTCTGTATTCATGCAAAGTCACTCCATGCAACAAAAGGCAAGTTGCAGTAATAACAAATTAAATGAAGGCTTAAAGTGCCATCTTGTGGATAATGTGGAGTAATGCATCTCTCATTTATTTGTCAGGTCAAGGTCAGTTGCCTCTCCATATTATTTTAATGTATTTAGTAAACTGATATCTAAATAATACATGGTTTAATTGCCTTTGCATGGATGTGATATTACACAGTTTTTGCATATAAAAATATAAATGGATAACATGGATAAAGTGTATAGCAAATATCAATTTAGATTAAAATTTAGGATTTTTTAAAGAATTTTAAGAATTGTATTTGCTATATTTAAAGTAATTATTATGATAATAAAATAAGAAAATAATTTGAGTGTATACACACACATATTGCCGTTCAACAGTTTGGGATCAGTAGGATTTTTAATGATTTTTTAAAGAAGTTTCTTGTTCATCAAGGCTACGTTTATTTGATCAAAAATACAGAAAAAAAATAATATTTGTGAAATATTATTATGATTGTAAAATAAAGTTTTTCTATTTTAAAATACATTAAAATCTAATTTATTTCTGTGATCAAAGCTAAATTTTTAGCATCATTACTCCAGTCTTCAGTGTCACATGATCCTTCAGAAAAAAAATGCTGATTTATTATCAGCGCTAAAAAAAGTTGTGCTGCTTAATATTTTTTTTGGAACCTGTGATACTTTTTCAGGATTCTTTGATGAATAAAAAGTTAAAAAGAACAGCATTTCTTTAAAATAAAAATCTTTCCAATATACACTACGGTTCAAAAGTTTGGGGGCAGAAAATTTGTATATAATTTGTATTTTTTAAAATAAATTAATTCCTTCATTCAGCAAGGATGTGTGAAATTGATAAAAAAAAATGTTGTTGAAGTCAATGTTGTTCTTTTTAACTTTTTATTAATCAAAGAATCCTGAAAAAAGTATCACAAGTTGCAAAAAAATATTTGGCAGCACAACTGTTGCCAACATAGATAATTCTAATGATAAGTGATTAGAAGGATTTCTGAAGGATCATGTGACATTGAAGACTGAAGTAATGGCTGATGAAAATTCAGCATTGCATCACAGGAATAAATTGTATTTTTAAGTATATTAAAATAGAAATAAACAATATAAAATCATAAAAATGATTTTATATTGTAATATTCCCAAACTTTTTAACAGCAGTATATGTGTGTGTGTGTGTGTGTGTATATATATATATATATATATACTTTTTTTTTTATAATTTTTTTTTTTTTTTTTTTCAAAATAAAGGACTTTTATTTATTTATTAAATTTGTGAATTATATATTTATTTTATTTTATTTTATTTTATTTATTATATTTATTATTTATTTGCTTGCTTACTTATTTTTCCTCCCCAGGATTGGTTCATTTAACGAGAACACCCTGAAAAGCATAGGTCTGTTATCTCAGGATAAGACCTCTCCCTCCTCAGAAGACACGGGTGAAGGACAGGTCAGACAGAAAGGAGACGGTGCGGTAAAGCCGTCACTCAGCACAGGGGTCTACAGTCTGGATCAAGCTCTTGAAACCCACCTCAGTGTCTGTGCAGTGCTGTTGAAGGTGAGCAGCCAATCAAACCAAATCATCAGACACTTATCAACATATATTGTTACTTTGTGTCTATTCACATATTATCTCATTCCAGGCTCTGAAGTGTTCTGACTCCGATCTTGTGTACAAAGACATCATGGAGGAGCTCTCTCGGCAAGTTGACGTGCTGGAAAAAATCGCCACTGTGTCGCAGATGACGCTAGAGGAGATTTCAGTGACAGAACGTAAGTACAGCAACATCCCAGGCCTTGAATGAGTAAACAAACCACTGAGAAATCTCTCCTTAGATCTTAATAATTAACATTTATAGACTTCCTACAAATGCTAACTTTTATGATTGATTACAACAGATTTTATTTCCCATGCCACTTAAGGTAACACTAGAAAATGCAATTATGTGCCGTGACTGTTACTTTATACTGTCAGCGGTCGCAGGCTCTTTCCTGTGTCAGTGTGAAGCGCTCTAGATGCATTAGTCGTGTGTGGATGTGTCTCAGTGTTGGCCAGAGCTCCTAAGGGGATTGAAGTATTTTGGAAGGAGTGCTGCGAGAGTGACTTGCCTTTTTGCTGCTCCACGGATGGGTTTCTCAGGACACTGCGCAAACATTACATCCACAAAGTCAAAGCCAAACAGCCAGGCCAGGCTGATGCAGGTGGGATGCTCTGTTCTGTTCTCACTGAATCCACAAACCACTGAAATAATGTATCCAATAGAATAGAATAAAATAAAAGAATACATTTTAGAATATGTTTTCTTATTTTCTCTTCTTCCTTGAGAATTTCAGTCACAGACTACTTAAATATTTATGTATTTACTTCTGCAAGATATTTCTATTTCTATTCTATTCTATGTTCAGAATTTTTTTTCTCTTTAAAATAGTAATTGTCTTTTAAATAATTGAATAGGCTTTGTATAATAAAATAAATGTCTATTCTGTTTGTTCTTTAGCATTTAATATTTAATTTCCAAACAACTAAAATATAGCAATTTGTAAATAAATATCTAATAATATTTTATTATATATATAATAATGGTATATAATTTTGCATTATAATTCACTATATTATTATTATTATTTGTCTGAAGGATATTTCTGGTTATTATTGCTAAGAATTATTTTCTCTTTTACTAAAATCCAGCAATTTGTAAATAAATATCTAGTAATATCTTACTATACATAGAATAATAGTATATAATTTTACATTATTATTTACTTTATTATTTTTATTTGTCTGAAGGATATTTCTATTTATTGTTATTTATATTCATTGCTTCTTTTTAAAACAATACTTAATTGTCTTTGAAATAATATAATAATACTTAATTTCCAAACAGCTAAAATCCAGCAATTTGTAAATAAATATATAATATCTTATTATGTATAGAATAATGGTATATAAGTTTACATTGTAATTTACTATATTATTATTATTATTATTATTATTATTTGTCTGAAGAATATTTCTATTCATTGTTACTAGAAATTAGTTTCTCTTTTACTAAAATCCAGCAATTTGTAAATAAATATCTAATAATATCTTACTATGTATAGAATAATGGTATATATTTTTACATTATAATTTACTTTAATATTATTATTTGTCTGAAGGATATTTCTATTCATTTTTTTTCTTTTTATAACGATACTTAATTTTCTTTAAAATAATCGAATAATCCTTGTGTAATTTAAATAAAAATGTCTTTCGAATTTAACATTTAATTTCCAAACAACAAACCCAGGAATTAGTAAATAAATATCTAATAATATATTATTATATATAGAATAATGGTATATAACTTTACATTATAATTTACTGTATTATTATTATTATTATTTGTCTGAAGAATATTTTTATTCATTATTGCTAAGAATTAGTTTCTCTCTTACTAAAATCCAGCAAATATCTAATAATATCTTAATATATATTGAATTATATAATTATCTAATATTTTATAAATAATTGTATTTTATTTAAAATACAAGTAGTATATTATATTTTTAATTATTATATTACTATGATTAATGTATATTTTAAGGATATTTGTATTAAATTCATTTTAATCAGCATTATTTTATCTTCGAAATAATAGCTGCTTTTGAAACAATCGAATAAGATTTGCGTGAAAAAATATGTCCATTCTATTCTTCCTTTAGAATTTCATATGTCAATTTAATATGTAATATGTCATTACTGAAATAATTTTACAGATTGGCAAATGTCTGTCTCCTTTTTCTGATACCTGATGAGTGTTTTCTTTTGTCCTACAGTTTTCAGTCAGTTGCTGCATCAGGTGCAGTGCAGCTGTATGATGGCGTCTGTGACTCAGTGCACTACAGACCGAGTGACTGTGTTTCAGCTGTTAGTCTACCTCAACAGATGGAGTATCACTGACTTTGGGGAGCACATCTCACTCCTCTCTAAAGAAGGTAACAACACATACTATTCACAGAGTCACTTCAGGATGCAAACGTCAGGAAAACTAGTGTGACATAGAGTAAACAGTACAGTAGCAAACCAGTACAGATGCTTTTGTTGTCCTTATCGGTTCGCTGTGAGTTTACTGCTTTCAGCATCAATCAATCACCCTTAGGGATTCTTCCCAACAGATCTCATTAAGAGACTTCCCTCTGTGTTTCTCCCTCGGATCGGTTTGCTGCAGTGTATCTGATAGCCAGTCTGGAGAGTCCCAAGAGGAGGCGAGCTCTGAAAAAGCTGAAAGGGAAGCGCATCTCTGAGCTGCAGCCGACGGGACGCACCCTGCAGCTCCTGGCCAAGCTACAGACAGACGCCAATCACAAGGTGGCTTCAGCGGCCACGTCCTGCCTCTGCAGGGCCTTGCGCTCCAAATCCTTCAGGGCAAAGGTAAAAAGGGACTAACCTGCTATCAAACACAAATACTTCGCATACCGAACAATTAAAGGGATAGTCCATCCAAAATTCTGTCGTCATTTAAAGGAATTGTTCACCCAGTTTGTTTTTTGGAACAGATTTGGAGAAATGTAGCATTACATCACATGCTCACCAGTGGATCCTCTGCAGTGAATGGGTGCCGTCAGAATGAGAGTCCAAACAGCTGATAAAAACATCACAGTAATCAAAAAGTAATCCACTCCAGTCCAACAGTTAACATCTTGTAAAGTCAAAAGTTGCGTGTTTGTAAGAAACAAATCCATCATTTGGACATTTTAATGGTAAATCATAGCTTCTGGCAAAAATACCCATAATCCACAAAGGTAAGAAAACAAAAGTCCTCTCTCATCAAATTGTCAATCGATAGACTGGAGTGGTATTGATTACTTGTGGATTATTGTGATTTTTATCAGCTGTTTGGACTCATTCTCACAGCACCCATTCACTACAGAGGATCCATTTGTCTTTTAATCAAAAGAAAATATTTTAAAGAATGTTGCTAACCAAGCAGTTTTGATTCCCATTCCCATTTAAGCACCAGATAGCTTGATTTTGTCAAAAGCTTTGGTTTTCACAAAGCTGTCTTTGCTTTTGTTGTCTAATATAGTCACATTCAAGTGTTTAAGTGTGGCTTAAGTGAGCTGCGCTTTCTGTGTGTGATGTAGTTGTGTGGGTGTTTTATAGGCAGTGGTTCACTACACAGATCTGCTGAGAAACAACAATACACATGTGCAGCATGAGGCCTGTCTGGCTCTGAAATGTCTGAAGGTATGTTGTGCCATCAAACAATAAATTGTTCAATCAGAATGAGTTTATATTCACCTTTTACTGCTGTTGATATTTATGATGCGATCAAAGGTGAGAGTGAAGACATTCACTGCCATTCAAAAGTTTGGGATCAGTAAGATTTGTAATGTTTTTAAGTATGTTACTTATGCTCATCACGGCTGCATTTACTTGATGAAGAATACAGAAATGTAATATTTTAAAATATTATTACAATGTAAAATAACGGTTTTCTATTTTTTAATATACATAAAAATATTTATTCCTGTGATGCAAAGCTGAATTCAGCACCATTACTCCAGTCTTCAGTGTCACACAATCTTTCAGAAATCATTCTAATATGCTGATTTATTATCAATGTTGGAAACAGTTGTGCTGCTTAAATTTTATTTGGAACCTGTGATACATTTCTCAGGGTTTTTTGATGAATAAAAAGTTCAAAAGAACAGCATTTGTTTAAAATAGAAATCTTTTGTAACAATATAAACTACACTTTTAAAAAATTGGGGTCAGAAAAATTGTATTTATTCTTCTTTGGAAAGAATATGTACTTTAATTCAGCAAGGATGTGTTAAATTGATAAAAAGTGATAGTAAAGACTTAAATTGTTAGAAAATATTTATATTTTTAATAAATGCTTTTTATCTTTTTACTCAACAAAGAATGCTGGAAAAATATTAAGCTGCACAACTGTTTCAAACATTGACAATAATAATAATAAATCAGCATATTAGAATAATTTCTGAAGGATCATGTGACACTGAAGACTTGAAGTAATGAGGCTGAAAATTCAGCTTTGCATCACAGGAATAAATTATATTTTAAAGTATATTAAAATAGAAAGCCATTGTTTTACATTGTAATAATATTTCACAATATTGCTGTTTTTTGCATTTTTGACAAATAAATGTAGCTTTGATTAGCCTAAGAGACTTGTTTAGAAAACATAAAAAATCTTACTGATTTCAGACATTTGAATGACATTGTGTAATCTTATCATCTTTTCTATTTGTATTCTATTTCAGTTTCTATTTTAAATAAATGCAGTTCCTTTGAACTTTCTATTTATCAAAGAAAAATTTTCAGTTTCCAATGAAAATATAAAGCAACAGCTGTTTTCAACATTGATAATAATCAGAAATGTTTCTTGAGCAGCAAATCAGCATATTGGAATGATTTCTGAACGATCATGTGACACTGAAGACTGGAATAAAGCTTTATAGGCTTTTGTGTTTTAGATATTTGAGATGATCAGTTGTAATGAAGTGATTTTGTGGTTTCTTAGGCCTCAGAGAGCGCAGAGCAGGTGGCTGAACTGTGGCGCTCCACAGATGAAGACCTGAGGAACGCCGCACGGGAGACCGTACTGTCCTTTGGTACGTGACCCTTAAGCTGTAACTACTGCATCTGTGTCATGTGCTGGTTTTATCCCTATATAGGCTGTGTCTCAATCCAAAGGCAGTCTAGTCTGTCAGTCTTAACAGATGGTGTCTTTGTATGAAGCATTTCAGACGTCTTCCAAAGCACTGTATCAAGTTGTAGAAATCACAAAGCAAATATTTAATGACTACAATGCTCATTCCTAAGTAAAAATGTTGGAATAGTCTGTTATAATTTAAATAAAAGTCATAAGCATTATATTTGGGTGTGTCTTGCATTCATACTAACATAAGGCAGCATTTTTCAGGTTGTCAGACACCTCCCTCATTAACATTAATATTCACCTCAAGTGTCTTTGGTGTTAAATAACCTAAAGTACAGAGGTGTTGGTCACAGCTGATTTACATTGTTCTTTCTTAGGTAAGAAAGGTCACATGGCATTCCAGCGTATGGACCGGATCTATGAGCTACAGGACGAGGTTTACAAGAACCTGGAAACAGAAATCACAATCTTATAGGAAGACCATAAAGTCAGTCCTGTATTGGATGGTGCTGAGAGACTGTGAGGTTTTGACTGAACACATTTCATCTGCGTGTATACATATTGCCAAGTATTTAATATGCAGTTTTATGATTTTATATTTTCTTTTATGTAATTTTAACTTTTAATTTTAAGTGAAATATTTATGAATAAACTGTCTTCTATATTTCTTATGTATCAAAATGAGTAAACGTGAAATATATATTGACAATAAATGTAAATAAGAGAACTCTGACTTGTTCATTAAAAGCAATAACGCAAGGCAAAATCAAATGATTCATTTATTCACAGCTGTGAATGTCTACGTTAAAATATTTTACAAGAAGTTTTACAAGTACTGCATGAAGCAAATGAAACATTTTTCAAGACTTTTGTTAAAGGGTTACTCCACCCCGAAATGAAAATTTTGTCATTAATCACTTACCCCCATGTCGTTTCAAACCCTTAAAAGCTTCTTTCGTCTTCGGAACACAAAGATATTTTGGATGAAAACCGGGAGGTTTGTGACTGTCCCATGGACTGCCTGGTAAATACCACTGTCAAGACCCAGAAAAGTATGAAAGACATTGTCAAAATAGTCCATCTGCCATCAGTGGTTCAATCTGAATTTTATGAAGCGACGAGAATACGTTTCGTACGCAAAGTGAAAAAAAAAAAAAAGAATTTTATACAACAATTCGTCTCCTCCGCTTCACCGTAGCGCCATTTTGGAGAGTATCCGATGGACGCAAACTGCGTACGCCGTTCTGTGTCAGCCGCACTACACAGATACGTTTTCTTCGTATATTTACGCTTTGATTTGAACGAAACCAGCGTATCAGTCGTACGCAGTTTGCGTACGCATATACTCTCTCAAATGGCGCTACGCTAACGCGGAGGAGACGAATTGTTGAATAAAATAGTTATTTTTCTTCATAAAATTCAGATTGAACCACTAATGGCAGATGAACTATTTTGACGATGTCTTTCATACTTTTCTGGGTCTTGACAGTGGTATTTACCTGGCAGTCCATGGGACAGTTACAAGCCTCCCGGTTTTCATCCAAATAATCTTAATTTAAATTCCGAAGACACACGAAGCTTTTACGGGTTTGGAACAACATGGGGGTAAGTCATTAATGACAAAATTTTCATTTTGGGGTGAAGTAACCCTTTAATTTCATGGCAATTAAACAAATTTCCATTTCCTTATTACAACTATAAATTATACTTTCTACGATAAGTTGTTTTGATTTATTTAATTTCCAGAATATTTTTAAGACATTTAATTTTTACTTTAATTTTGTTTTAAGTTTAAAATTAAAATTTATTTTAAGTATTGTTAAAGTTATTTTATTTTTTACTGTACATTTAATTTACAATTACTTTTTCTTTTTTTTTTTTTACAGTGTATGACAAAATAATCAAACTCTTAAAAAAACTATTTAAATCTGATGTTTGTCTGATATTTTTTTTGGCAAACCTGGTGAGACTTCTTTAAAAGCATCTGTTAAAAAAACTAAAAATGCTATTTTTAAAACTTATAAATTGGTTAACAGTAAGATCATTTACTAATCTAACAGGACATTTTATTTAAAATACTGTTAAATTAAATATACAGTTGCATACATTATATGGATTAATGAATTTTTTTACTGTAAATGTAATCTATAAAATGTAAGTGTTACCTTTTTTTACGGTGTGTGACAAAAATAACGAACTAAATATAACAAACTATTTACATTTTATGTTTGTCAGATGCTTTTAAACTTGGTAAACCTGGTGAGACTTATTTAAAAACATCTGTTAAAAAGACTATAAAAATGCTATTTTAAAAACCTAGAAATTGGTTAACAGTAAGATCCTTTACTAATCTAACAGGACATTTTAATACTGTTAAATTTAAATGTAAGGTTGAAAAGAAAAATGAAAATAAGAAAAGTCATTTTATAATTTAGACTGAAAAAATCCTATTATGTGGATTAATTTTTTACTGTAAATTTAACTTCAATCTATAAAACAAGTTACCTCATTTTCCGTAAATTTCAACTTTTTTTATAACAGCGTGTTACAAAAATATTCCAATTCCCCTCAAAAAAATGAATGTTTTTCCAGCACAGAATGGATCTGCATGGCGGGTGAAAGAAAACATGATTGATCCACACAGCTGTTCCAAAGCAGTTTATAGCATCACACAGTCAAACAGAAGACGATTTTTCGCCTGTACACACACACAGCTGCTTGATTTTGATCATTAGAAACTTTATTGAATTAAAAGTGGAGACAGCATTTGAGCTAACTCAGCAGTGTAGAAGCACGCCTTCAGCTCAAGTTGCGTGACAAAATTCATCTGGCGTCTATCCGCTTAACACTTGGACTCATACTGATTATTGACACATGAACAGAAACCCAAAATCGCAATATACAAACACGCACACATTATCATCTACCCCTTTGGAAAAAAATTCAGCATCCAGAAATGAAAGCATGTGCACCGAACACAACGAGAATGGAACCCATGCAAGCTTCAGACGCCCCTGCGCCGCGGCGAGGAGATTCAAGTCGGCGTTTGTTACGGGTTACAGCGGAGAGCGGTTGTCGACGTGGGTATAAAGAACCGAGACTTCCCAGCATTCCCGGCGACTCCTGTATTCACAGTCCGGATTCATCCGTGCGGAAAAACCGAGTCTAGGTGCCCACAATGTTGGGGTCGTGTGCTGAGTCTGGCAGTGGAGAATCGTGGCAGTGGTACAGAAAGCAGTTTCCCCAGCAGCTGTAGCAAATGAGAAACAACGCCGCCAGGAAGACTAAGGCACAAATGGTACACGGCTTCCTCTCCAACAGGAAGCTGAGCAGGTAGAAGCCCATGAACATGGAGTGGTTGAACCACAGGGCCGGATTTAAGGGTTTGGGGATCAGGAGGACCGGGAGTAACCACTGGAGGCAGTACATGGTCTCTGAGTGTTGGGCCGCCTTGTGTGAGCTCAGATATCCGACGTGACACTACACAATCGCAAATCCCTTGCGTATCTGTGACGGATTAGACGCGCTATCCAAATAACAGGCGAGGCCTTTGGAAAAGGAGAGAGAAAGAGAAAACCATTTAATACGCACAATTCCAAGCTGGTCTTACACTGCCTTACAAGGAGCTGAGGTCAAAGTATGCGTGTATTTTAAGAAATTGTGCTATTTTTAGTCACTGGCCTTGAGTTCCACATGACAACAGGCTCATTTGGATCTACAAAACATGACAGTGCCGTTATTTAAATCATGTTTGACTAGTTAAACACTCAATTTAAACAAATGTTTTAGGGTATTTTAAAAACTTGCATACATTTAAAATGGTCTTAAAACAGCTAAACATACAGATTTGTGATATCAAAATAACTTTTTAAGAAAAAGTCTTTTAGACTGACCTTTCTTACACTGTTTACATCAATAATTGTCAACAAACTACACATAAAAGTAATCATATGGAAATTAGTGTGTGGTTATAATTAATTACGGACATGGACAATATTTCAGCTTGTGTTTTTTAATAACTTTACATATATTTAAAAGGTTTTTGGGTGTGTATGCTATACACAAAAATAACAAAACGTTTAGATATCTAATAAAAACCCGTCGTTTTTAGGAAAATAATAAGTTTCCCTACGCAGATTGACGCTCCGTACACTGTTTACACAAATGATCGAGAATAAACTACAAAACACATACATGAATCCGTTAATTAGTTTGATATTATAATTAATTAAGGACATTTCCAATATTTCTGATTGTATTTGAATTTTTTAGTACTTTGCACACCCCTGAACGCTTTAAATATAACGTTATGCTGAATTTCCTTATTTAGACTGACATTCCTAACATTGTTTACACGAATGATCGACAACAAATAACACAGAAATCTAGCAATTACTTTAACATTATTATTAATTATGGATTTGTCCCACATTTCAGGTTGTGTTTTTAAAGTATGTCATCAAAACAGATCAGATATGAACAATAAAAACATTATGATGTTAGCGTGTTGGCTAACCGGATATCTAGCATGCGTTAGCATGTGGCTAGGTGTTAGCACGAAAATAAACCTTCCGAACACATGTATGAAAACATACGATCGTGGCAGTCTCAAATAAGCAAGATTTATAGCTTAAAAACACTGAAATAATCATGTTCAGACCTGCCATTCTTTAAATTCAATCCTGATCTCGCATATAAGCCGTCGCCATTGAGCTCTTCAGGTGATTGCGTAGATTTGTGGAACCCTAAGGACCCAACCGACGGCATGTGTCCCGCAGATGCCTGATTAAAAATCATACACAGTTTCTTTCTGAAAAATGCAAAAGATCAAAATTATTTTTTAGTCTTACAGTTATTTCATCCATGGCCTTTCATCAAAGTAAGGCACTGATGTCAAATTGTTCGGTGCTGAATGCATGTACCGTATTATTTACATGGTTTTCCAATTCCATTTATGTGTAAAATATTATTGCGGTTTTGCTGTGGCTCCATGTCCAAAAATATATTTCCACCATTTACTAAATTGAATATAGATTGTTTGTCATTAATGTAGCTGTGCTTAATGTAACTGCAATGCTAAAAGAAAATAAAAAGGTGTATCTTTGATAATAAAGCATACTAATGCAATATATTGTCTAATGTGTTTTGCTGACATATATGCCCACACACACTGATGCCCTTGGTCCACCACCTGGTTTTTAGTGCTTACAAAGCATCCATTTGTGCTTCCCACACCATTCAAACTGATGTGAACTAATTAGAAAAGCTTTAAGAAATGTAATGCTTGTATTTGTATTAGAAATACACGACTGAAGTATTATTAAGATAATACTTATCCTAAAGAAGGATATTTCCTCCCTATATGGCCTCTTGTCAAAACACAAACATACTCTTTGTAACATCAGTGTCAAGGTAGCAGATAGCAAAAGTAGTAAAATTATTTTCTGGAAAAATGGATGAACAAACAGCAGTCTTTTAGTCTGAACTAATTAATAAATAATACAGTTCATGTTTAAATTCCAGCACTAGATTTCAGTGGATTCTAATAATTTACATTTATGATTATATAATTATATATTTATTAATATGTTAACAGAGTAAAACACCAACAGTTTTCTGGAAGCCCCGACAGTGTAAAATCAATTCCAATATTTTAATTTTTAATATTTAATTAAATATACCCACATCCCTACAGACACCACCATGCAGACATCACTGAAGCTGATCTAGTGCATACTAAATGTGCACTTCATAACTAACCCATAGATAACGCAATGTGTGCATGGACAGCAGTGGTTTGTTTCGTTATTGCTGATGCATAATCTGACACGTTGTTGCATTTGCGTTTAATTCTGAAAAATGATAGTGTTTCTATCGCGCATGGCTAAATCTCCCCTCGAGATCTCCGTGGAAAAGGTCTTCCTGTCAGCAGCATCCCACCGTTACTATGATATCTGTGCAGCGATCGCGCCTGAAGGTAAGCTCGCCTTCTCTAACCAATAACATTAACGAACCGAAAAAACATATTAACGTTAGCAGGTGCGATTTAATAAAATCTTGATGGCGCTACATTTGTATCTTAATTACGCCGGTTGTTAAATATTCAAAGAACAACATAAAACGCTTGAGGTGTTACAAGGTCACATCCGAAAGTATAAACGCGCGCTAATGTGAGCGTGCATGGATAAATAATAATCGATACGTTTCCTAGTTATTATCGCTCTCGAGAAATGCGATTTTACGCGAAGGGTGAAGTCAGGTAAAACGGGCCACTCTGTGGTAAATCATCGGAGGGGCATAAAAATGTCTCTGCACATCGTCCAGACCGTTGATTGTGCGTTATGGTCTCTTTTATCAGTATTCGTTACAAATATGTCGCGAAAACCACTGCTTAAGCTCCAGAGCTATTGAAATGCAAGAAGTCATCATCTTTGTCAACACTGTGTTCAGGTAAAGCGGGACAGAGAATCTGTAAATCATCATTTTAATCAAAGAAACAAATGCTGTTACTTACAACAATTTATCATTTATGTCATGGCATTACAAGAAATGTTAAAATGTGTGAGGCAGGAGGTTAGAGAGATGAGACTGAATGTGGGTGTGAGATCTTTAGTGTAATTTTGAACGTATAAAAGTTGAATTGACGATTGCTGTCTTTATTAAGTGGTTTTGTTGTGTAGGTTTATGGAGAGTGAATTATACATTGGCTTTTAGGGGAAACTGTCTATTTTAAAGAAATATCAGATTTACTGAAGGAATATTAAACATCAAGCATTTGATTAATGGTAATGGTGACCATGAAAGCTGAATAAATAAGCTTTCCATTGATGTATCCTTTGTTATTTGGCTGAGATACAACTATTTGAAAATCTGGAATCTGAGGGTGCAAAAAATCAAAATATTGAGAAAACTGGCTTTAAAGTTGTCCAAATAAAGTTCTTAGCAATGCATACTACTAATCAAAAAATAAGTTTTAATATATTTACAGTTGGAAATTTACAAAATATCTTCATGGAACATGATATTTACTTGATATTCTAATGAGTTTTAGCATAAAATCGATAATTTTGACCCATACAGTGTGTTGTTGGCTATTGCTATAAATATACCCGTGCGACTTATGACTGGTTTTGTGGTCCAGAGTCAAATTATTTGCAGTAATCCGAATGTAAATTTAGGATTTTATAAGTTGTGATGATAGATCTCTTTTACGTAAGTGGTTTTGCTATGGTTACCTCACCTGTAAACACGACTTTGGTTTGTAAGGGTCTGTGTGACAGGTGAAAAATACTCTGCTTAGTTTGTAACCTAACGGTTATCATAATATAAAGACTTAAAGGAGAAGTCCACTTCCAGAACAACAATTTACAAATAATTTACTCACCCCCTTGCCATCCAAGATGTTCATGTCTTTCTGTCTTCAGTCGTAAAGAAATTATTGTTTTTGAGGAAAACATTTCAGGATTTTTCTTCATATAATGGACTTCGATTGTGCCCCCCATTTTGAACTTCCAAAATGTAGTTTAAATGCAGCTTCGAAGGGCTCTAAATGATCCCAGCCAAGGAAGAAGGCGACACGATCTGTCATTTTTTTTCGGAAAAAAAAATTTGTATACTTTTTAAGCACAAAAGCTTGTGTAGCACAGGCTCTGGGATGCACGTTCTTGAATGATTAGTTCATTTTGAACGGATCTTTAATGTGACTCGGGAAGAACGAGTCGTCTCGGGGAGTGATTCGTTCAGTCGCACATGCGCAACATCCTGTTAGGTTCTGTACTGGTAATAGTTCACCTGCTTCGAGTCTTCGGGTTTTTTGAGTCGTTCGTTCATCTTATGGGGCTGTCACGTGATGAACAAACGACTCAAACCTGAAAACTTGTCAGATAAGAGGTGACATTTTAATTATATTTTGCTAAAATTAATGAAATGACTCGAAAAAAAGATTAGTTCATTTTGCTGAACGAGACTCAAAGGTCCAAGTTGGTAAAATGAACTGAACTTCCCATCACTACTACGAATCACGTCAATCAAGTTTATCGTCTGTGTACCCCGGCTCAAAAAGGTATGGCGAAAAACTGCATCTTATTTTCTCCTACAACTTCAGAATCGTCCGACATCATTGTAGCTTTTTGTTTGTAAACAGCGTTTGACTTACTTGCACTTTCTTAGTCTTTGCGCGTTTGCTTTGTAAACACTGGGTCTGTGGTTCCGCCTACATCAGGCGTGACCTTTTGACATGATTCAATAGTATGTCATGAACGCACATGCCAGAGCCTGTGCTACACGAGCTTTTGTGTGGAGTTCTTCTTTAAAAGAGTTGTTTATCCCATATATTTGTAAGCAGAAATAATAAATTCACACTGCCCCCTCATTTTCTTTATGACGTCATCTTTAAAGAAGAAGTTCACTTCCACAACAAAAATTTACAGAAAATTGACCCCTTTGTCATCCAAGATGTTCATGTCTTTCTTTCTTCAATCATAAAGAAATTATGTTTCTTGAGGAAAACATTTCAGGAATTATCTCCATATAGTGGACTTTAATGATGCCCCCAAGTTTGAACTTCCAAAATGCAGTTTAAATGCAATGATTGGACATAACCTACCTTAAACATAACCTTATCCAGCTTTTTCTTCAACACCGAAGTAAGCCTATGGCTAAGACTTCCAGTTCATTAGCCGCTATAGGGAAATAACGAGAAGGATAAAAAAGTAAAGTAAAGTAAAAAAGTAGTGCAGTAAACGGTAATGCTGTTTGCACTACAAACCAGTGTGTTCATAATTAAGATAATACTATAAGATAATATGCTAAGGCACACCAATTTGCAATATCAAGCAGCAAAACGAGCTGTTTTGTACAGCTAAAAATAGCTGGACGCGGATGAGACCAGAAGCCAGACCTAGAAAATTTGCGAATGTCCGCGCCCGTTCTTACAAAAAAGGTGGATAGGTGATCGATTACAAAGAAATAAAAAAACATGTTAAGAATTAATTTGACAGTTGTTTTAAAATAGTTTGCAGTGTTTGGATGTTGATTAAATTCAGTGTTATTATTTAATACATTAATGAAACCACTTGATCAATACCATTAAGGATGAGTTTAGAAAGATCATTTGCTCCTAATGGAACATTTTAATCCTTTAATGTAAACACTTATAAAATGGAGTAAGATCATTAAAATGCCCTAGCCAAGTGCTTACTGCAGGGACAATCCCCTGGAGTTACCTGGGCTTATGTTCCTCATTCAAGGGCACATTGTAGATGTTGACCGCTCTTGGATTTGCCTTTGTAAAATCTAACCTGTATGCTTTAAGTAACAAGTTTTATTTTACAACAGTGCCACACATGCCAACTTTAACATGTTTCCAAAGAGAAACAGGCTACAAACAGAATGTGAGTCTGTAAGCAATGTGAACGCCTACTAATGTTGTTGCTACACAAGCATTCGGTTTTGATGTAAAAACACCAATTTAATAACTTCTGACATGGTCTGAAGATAATCTGACTGAGTTTTGGACACAGTTTGTATGGTAATTTGTACATTTGGCAGTTTTACAGTAATACAGTTCTTCTGCTTACAGTGATATATTAGGCAGTCATGTTGTATTTCATAAAAGATGTTCTTATTTTGTCAAAGAGTGGCACTGTGTGATAGACTTTATAAAATGATGTGATGTTCATTGGAATGGAATGGATCTGAACTGAGAGTTAATTGATGTAAACATTTCAAAGACATCTGTTGTATGCTTTCATGGTGGAAAATGTAATATATGCTATATTCTTTTTTATAAGGTGAAACAAGAGGCATTTGATTCAACATGAGTGCAAGCGTCGAGTGTCGATGGAGTCTCTGAACGCCGTGGAGCTCCGTGAACTGGGGGATGGGAGCAGGCGAGAACCTCCTCAGGCCTCCTCAGGACAGGCTGGCATTGAAAATGCATCATTCGAGGATGAGGATCAAGGAACAAGGATCCGTGTTACCTCCAAAACATCTGGACCTGAGTTCACGTCCGTTGACTCTCAGTCAAATCCGCTGCCTATTCAGAGAGACGTGCCATCACCACGCTCCGAAGACGAACCCGAGCTCGAGTATAATGGCCAATCGGTGGACTACGGGTTCATTTTCGCGCTCATTTTTCTCGTTAGCGGAATCATATTGGTGGTAATCGCCTACACCATCCCAAGAGAGGCTAAGGTCAACCCGGACCAAGTGACAGCGCGGCAGATGGAGAAACTGGAGATGTACTATGCACAACTCGGTTCTCACCTCGACAAATGTATTATTGCAGGACTTGGTTTGCTCACTCTGGGAGGAATGCTCTTATCCATTTTATTAATGGTGTCTATATGCAAAGGGGAGCTGTATCGTCGGAGGACTTTCGCTAGAAGACCCATGAAATCATACGGATCCATTAATATGAGGATGAGGCAGTTAGCTGAGGGTGATGGGAGGGAGACACTTGTGGAATGTGAACCGAACGCCACCGCAGACACCGCGAACGGTAATCAGGTTCCTTCTGGAACGCTAAACACGTAGCACAACTGAATCACATTTAAAAACCTGTAGATTTTCAGTCCTAAAAGGAAATAGTGCTTGCAAGGCAGCTTAGATAAAGGTTTTAGATAAGTTTAAGTTTTTGGCTTTGATAATCTGAAGATAAAACACCTCATCAGAGCCACGGTCGTTGTTGCCATGACTTTATCTGTCTGCTGTGTTGCCAGATCTGGAAAAGGAACTTATCCAAAAAACACTCCCGAATTGCGTATAATAGATGGACATGGCAATACTGATCATAGCATAAAAAGCAACCCAGATTTCAAAAAGCAATTTATCCAAAAAGCAATCCCAAATTGCGTATAACGGGTGGACATGGCAACACTGATCATAGCATAAAAAGCAACTTAACCACAAAACAATCCCAAATTGTGTATAATAGGTGGACATGGCAACACTGATCAAAGCATAAATAGCAACCCAGGTCTCAAAAAGCAATTTATAAAAAAAATAAAAAACTAATTGTGTATAATAGGTGGTCATGGCAACACTGATCATAGCATAAAAAGCAACCCAGATCTCAAAAAGCAATTTATCCAAAACCTCGAACTGTGTATAATAGGTGGACATGCCAACACTGATCATAGTATAAAACAACCCAGACCTCAAAAGCAACTTATTCAGAAAACAGTCCCAAATTGCATATAATGGGTGGACATGGCAACACTGATCAAAACATAAATAGCAACCCAGATCTCAAAAAGCAATTTATCCAAAAAAAACCCCCCAAACTGTGTATAATAGGTGGACATGCCAACACTGATCATAGTATAAAAAACAACCCAGACCTCAAAAAGCAACTTATTCAGAAAACAATCCCAAATTGCGTATAATGGGTGGACATGGCAACACTGATCATAGCATAAATAGCAACTTAACCAAAAAACAATCACAAATTGCGTATAATAGTTGGACATCATCAACATACATCATAGTAGCAATGGTTGTACAGTCTTCGGTTTAAACTTTCTGTCATCACTAAACAATTTTATGTCACAATGCAATATCTTGACACTTCTATAAAACAGGTTTTTATTTTCATTTGTGCCAAAATATTAATTCTTATTTTCTCCTCTCAATTCTGGGGTGAAATATGACATGTTTTCTTATACAGTAACCTGTTCGTGCTGCCTTGCAAGCACTATCATCATATTAACCAAGGCGTAGGCAAACATGCAAAGAGACAGAATGTGACGCTGCAAAGAGATGCTAACAACTCAAAAGACTGTTGAATGAAAGCACAACGGTGAAGCGTCATAATAACTCAACATGCTGCAGAACAAACCGCCATCAGCTACTTTACAAAACTTGAAATAAATGTCTATATAATCTATAACATCACTAAAGACACTATGAGTGGAATATATACAAGCTATTATTATCCAAGGATGCAATATGCCTTAAGACATTACAAATGTTCACCGTGAACACATTTAGGCTTGTTTGTATTTGTATACTGTTTGTGTTTTGTATCTGTGTCACACACTTACTCGTTGTCATCAACCCACGTTCTCGGAGTAGAAGACAATGTACTGCAACCAAGGGAATAGACATATGAATGCTTAACGTTTTAAACAAGATATCTATTTTACAATATCTATCATTATGGTAATTTAGTAGATTTGTGCTAACAATTAACAAAAATGTGAAGTTTTACTGTCATGGTGCAATATGCATTAGATTCCAGTAGAGAAATATATATTTCCATATCAATGTTCAGGTTATGAGGTTGTTGTCTTCTCAGTGACACAACAGATATATGCTACTGTATGCTTTAAGAATATGCTCATCGCCCCTTTTAAAACAAAGCTATTGTTATAGCACACAAGCAGAGGTTCATGTCCATGGTTTGGTTTTCCTGCTGTTTTCTATAAGTACACTGTTCAAAAGCAAAACTAAGCAGAAACCTAATAACAGCAGATGTATTACACATCTTAGATGTAGTAAAGATTACCCTGCAATGTTATACTTCCGGGTGTGAGGTATCCAAAATACACACCCACCCGGTATATTGCTCTGTGTTAGAACAGCTTTATAATGGCATTGAAAAAAAAAAGTTTACCCAAAAATGCAAAATGGACTCGCCCTGAGGCCTTCCAAGATGTGCATGAGTTTGTTTCTTCATCAGAACAGATTTGGAGAAACCAGTAGATCCTCTGCAGCGAATGGGTGCCGTCAGAGTGACGGTCCAAACAGCTGATAAAAACATCACAATAATCCACAAGCTGCATGTTTGTAAGAAACAAATCACTTAACTTCAGACTGTTGTCTCCAGCTTAAATACAAATTCTCTATTCATATCATTGCTTTCTCCAATGAAAAAATTGTCTTGTCTGAATCAGGAGAGAAATAGGCACAGGTCAAGTACAAGCCAAAACAGTCCAAAATAGAGGATGGACTTTTTCACTGGAGGTGTTGTCATGGATTATGAACTCATATTTTGGCCAAAAGTGACGATTTGAAGTTAAAACGCCTTAATGATGTATTTCTTTATTATAAAAAATGCAGTTCCTTGATTCTCAAGATGTTAACTGATGGACTGGAGTGGTGTGGATTACTTGTGAATTATTGTGATGTTTTTATCAGCTGTTTGGACTCTCATTCTGACGGCACCCATTCACTGCAGTGGATCCATTGGTGAGCAAGTGATGTAATGCAAATCTCCAAATCTGTTCCTATGAAGAAACAAACTGTTAGGGTCAGTAAATGTCAATTTTTGAGTGAACTGTTCCTTTAATGAAACTGGTTACTAACATATAGAACTAGGGAACGCAAAATTCACATTGCATTGATAGAGTTTACAAAAGTGCACTTCTTGAAACATGATTTCAGGAATCAGGATGCAAGTGAGCATTTGGAATCACTGTAGAATAAAGCAAGTTATGATTTCTTGTTTTGTTCTGTTACATATAGAAATGTATTTAGCTTGAATCTTCAAAAACGAAAAAACACACTCGAAGAGTTTTTTCACTGTTACATTAAACCCAGTGGTTAATGAGAGCACATTATATCAGAGAGACAGCATTGTCACGTACCCAAAATTTATTTCACATATTAAATATTCTTTATATAATATATTTACTATGGCAGTGAAAGCCTAAAGATTGTTTGAATTTTACTGTATACTGTCCTCATATATTTGGTGGTGTATAAAGTGTGATGCGCTCATGTGCTGCTTGATGCATCACTAACTTAAGTGCTGTTTAAAGTGAAATGGACTAGTTGTAATGTTTCTTTGATACCATCTAAATTATAGTAAACATATCTGTCATTTATTAACTGTAAGATGTTGGTTATGGTGTGATGTAAAGGTATAAGGAAAAGGGAAAGTGCTAAACTGCTTTCACGTCTTTAATTGTGTAAAATATTGTCTTGTAAGCACAGAGGATCTAGTATTGAGCACACTAAGCATTTATCCTACACTAAATCTGTGCTGTTGGTCACATTGCTCCTGCACAAGCCCCTAAATGAATTTCAGTGTCATTGAAAGACATTAGGAAATGTTGTAATGCTTTTTCATCATGACAACCTGATCTGAGCAAGTCACTGTATTGAGAATGGAATACTAGCATACTTACACTATTCAAAAGCTGTTCAAAAACGTAATACTTTTGGTCAACAGGATGCATTAAATTAATCAAATGTGTCAGAAAAGACATTGATAAGCAGCAAATCAGCATATTAGAATGATTTCTGAAGGATGATGTGACACTGAAGACTGGAGTAATGATGCTAAAAATTCAGCTTTGCATCATGGGACTAAATTACATTTTAAAATATATTCAGATAGAAAACTCAGATAGTTATTTTAAATTGTAATAATATTTCACAATTTCACAGCTCTTACTGTGCTTTTAATCAAATAAATGTAGCCTTGGTGAGCAAAAGAGACTTCTATGAAAAACCACATTAAATCAACAAGTGGCTTTTGGAAGTAATATGGTCATTTCCAATTGTGTACTGCACATTTTATAACATGTCGACCTAGTAGGTCATCCTAGCATTCCATGCATACACAAAATGCTTTTATTACAAAAATAGTATGTTTAGTATAACAGTACGCTATTCAAATGAGCACAATAATGGGGCTTGTAGTCATCTGGGCTGATTAGTAGCAGCTGCTCATCTTTGTTACTAAATTATCATCATTGTACAATCTGTGAAGGTTAATCATGAAGTCAGGCTATAAAGAGCTCCTAGAAAACACAAGCGTGGCTCTCTAACACTGCAGAGGCTTAATGATGTGCATAATACTTGTGTGGGCCAAACAGACTGTTATGTATTCAAATGAAATGCAGTACCACAGTACTTTTGAGCCAATCACTCTGTTTTTTTTTAATGTAGAGAGCGGGGGTGTTTGAATTGCATGTGTACAATGTGAGCTGTGCATTTGAAGTCTGTAACCACTTCATGTATGTTCAAGGCAAACGTGTCACCTTTTTATACCGTTTCCATGCGTGAAATAAATCTTTTTGTTGCTATACCTGTTTGACTTGATTCAAATGGTGTATCTGAGCACTTTGTGGTACACGCTTTCTCTTTAAATGTGCAGCACTAGAATATTTTTCTTTATCGTGACTCGCAGTTCTATATCTTCTAAAGTCCCACAACAAATTGTCACTTAATTCTCACAGTGATTTTAGTGCAGTTGTGTTTAGAGGACACTCAAGAGTGTCTTTATCTCTGGAGGTAGAGGACAGTCACATTGACATTGCGGCCATCATGACTCACTGTGGCCATTACAGGCATTGATTTCCACTACATCTGCTGCTGGTGCTGCTTTCACCACGTCCTACTCACTGAAGCCACCATCTCCAGAAGCTTTGCTTTCATCTACTGATACTTTACAGAGACTGGAGAGCAAGTTCAGTGCAGTTGCATGTAGGAAAAAAGACACATTTAAACTATAGTTTAAAAGTGCATTAGGGTTTTGTAGGTGGTTTGCCTGGGTGGTCAAGGTCAAAAAAGCAAAAGTTATTATTGTTTAATTAAATAAGTATATATATATATATATATATATATATATACTGTATATATATACGAATGTTAACTGAAACATCACAAAATACTTTAAAAAACCTAATTAAAAAACTTATTTCATTTTAGCTAGTTGCCAAGACATCTACGTTAACTTGAAGTACTAAAAGTAATAAAAATAATTTTAAAAAGTATTCACTTATTTATTCAAATCTAATAATAAAAACTCAATTGAAAAGTTTGTAGACAAAAGTTTTAAAAGCTTGAAGTTCTAAGGTTTTCATTTTGAAGTAGTTTGAAAGATCAAAGTTTGAATGTTTTCAGAAAAACAGATGACTAGCATGTTCCTAGTATGTTGTTAGCATGATTAACAAGTTACTAACATGTTGTTAACATGTTTCTAGCATGATTAGCAAGTTACTAGCTATGATAAACATGTTACTAGCATGATTAGTAAGTTACTAACATGTTGCTAGCATGATTAGCATGTTACTAACATGCTGTTAGCATGAGTAGCATGTTACTAGCATGATTAACAAGTTTTTAGCATGCTGGTAGCATGATTAACATGTTACTAGTATGTTGGTAATAGGGCTGCACGATAAATCACATGCGATTGTGAGGCGCGCTTAGTCGGTAACATAGTTGGTAACATGATTAACAAGTTTTTAGCATTCTGGTAACATGATTAAAATGATACTAGTATGTTGGTAGCATGATTAACAAGTTATTAGCATGTTGATAACATGTTTCTAGCATGATTAGCAAGTCACTAACATGTTGTTAGCATGAGTAGCCTGTTACTAACATGTAGTTAGCATGATTATTAAGTTATTAGCATGCTGTTAGCATGATTAGCATGTTACTAGTATGTTGTTAGCATGATTAACGTTACTAGAACGATTAGCAAGTTACTAACATGTTGCTAGTGTAATTAGCATTTTGTTAACATGATTAACATGTTGGTAGCATGATTAGCATGATACTAGAATGTTGGTAGCATGATAAACATCATACTAACATGTTGCTAGCATGATTAGCAAATTATTAATCATTAACATGATTAGCTTGCTAGCATGTTGCTAGCATGAACATGTTTCTAATCCACTGCTAGCATGTCTTTAACATGAATTGCATGTTTCTAGCATGATTAGCATGTTACAAACTTGTTGTTAACCTGATTAGCTTGCTAGCATGAGCATGTTTCTAGCATAAATAGAAGGGGAAGCTTGATTTTTTTTTTTTTTTCAAGGGATTCTGGAAGTTTTGACAGTTGAAGTTTGAATAGTGTTGCCTCATTTGAACATTCCATCATTGTAAGTCTATGGGATTTTTATGATTTTTAATCTTTATTTTTAAGAAAACTGTAAGTCAGAACAGTCTGAAGAGCTGGGCTGAGTTTGGTGGATGTAGCTTGAAAGCTCTAGGAGAAGCAGCATTCAGAAAAAGAATAATAAGAAGCTTAAATAGGATATCAGTAAGTTGTCTTATTCAAGCCAGCTTAATAAAAAATATCAAAGGTTGACAGATTTTTAAATATTAAAAATAACTATAATATGTAATAGTATATGGCTGGGGTCTCTCTTTCAATAAAATTCATGGGTTGTTTTCAAACGTTTTATTATATGTCAGTAAGAAAAGTAACAGCAAACCTGAATTATTTAAATGTGACTGTTTAATTTAGCAGAAATAAGACTAGCATTTTAACAATGTCTTTAATATCAGAAAAATAACAATCACATTGGAAAAATGGGATAGAATAAAAACTGTTTAATTTAGCAATGCAGAATGAGTCGGTAGCAAAAAAAAAGAGCAAATAGAAAAAAAATGGAATTATCAGTGATTTTTTTTGTCAATATCAGAATGAAAACCAATTATGTTATTGTTTTAATAATAATTCTATAACAGAATTATTAAGAGCAATTATGTTTCACCACAACCCAGTTTAATCAGACACAAAGTGCATATCACTGCTGCCCAGTGAGAACTATTGGATGTTAGTGCATCTACATGAACATGTCGTCATATCCTGGCGGAGGCATGTGATCTGGATCTGGCCTGAAAAGTAGAGCAAAACAAATGGCATCAGAGGCGAGGATATGATGTCAAATGAGGTAATGGCTGCAAATAATCCCATTAAAGCTCTTACCCAGGTCTGTGTCGCCCAACCGGCCCAAAGGGGTCAAAGCGGGCACCAGGAGGCACAGCGCCGGGGGGGAGGACTCCAGGAATACCAGAGGAGGGGTCAAACCCTGAGCGAGGAAACCCAGCACGTAATGGATCGACGATCATCCCTCCTGCTCTTCCCCTGGAGAAAGAACCAAGAACAAGAACGATTAATAATTAAGTGAGCGCGGTCGTTCCTTGAAGGTGTACTTATTCATTTGAGTTCTTAAATGCTCTTTGATATCTGTTTTTCTAAAAAAAGGCAAACCAAGTGTGCCTTGAAAGCTGTTTTATTCTACATAAGGGGGTCCAAGAAAACTAGGTGCATCACCAAGAAACATCTGTAAACTACAGGTCAACATGCATGATGCATTTGCAGATGACTGTTTTGACAAATAATTGATGGGATTTCTCACCCAAAAGGGTCCAGATCGGCACCGCCTGCGGCAAATGGAGCCATTGGGTCAGGCCTAAAGGAAAAAAAAAGTCATTGCAGAAGCATTCTGTTACACTGTATTGAGAATAAGTCTTACATTTTTACTTTTGCATTTAATATTTTCAAAATTTCATTTTCTGGTTAGTTATTCTGTTGGCTGGTTAGTTGAACGTGATGCAGAATCTGCAAAATGTTCATTATTTTCACAAATTAAGAGGGATCATACAAAATCCATGTTATGTTTTTATTTAGTACTGACTTGAATAAGATATTTCACATTAAAGACGTTTACATATAGTCCACAAGAGAAAATAATAGTTGAATTTATAAAAATTACCCATTCAAAAGTTTACATACACTTAATTCTTTGATCCACAGCTGTTTTTTTTTTTGTTTTGTTTTTTATAGTTGTTAATGAGTCCCTTGTTTGTCCTGAACAGTGAAACTGCCTGCTGTTTTTCAGAAAAATCCTTTAGGTCCCACAAATTCCTTGGTTTTTTGCAGGATTTTTGTGTATTTGAACCCTTTCCAACAGTGACTGTATGATTTTCAGAAGCATTTTTTCACACTGAGGACAACTGAGGGACTGAGAGACGCAACTATTACAGAAGGTTCAAACACTCACTGATGCTTCAGAAGGAAAAACTATGCATTAACAGCCGGGGGTGAAAACTTTTGAACAGAATGAAGATGTGTACATTTTTCTTATTTTGCCTAAATATCATATTTTATTAATTTAGTACTGCCCTTCAGAAGCTACAGAAGACACTTACATGTTCCCCAGAAGACAAAATAAGTTACATTTACCAAGTTTTACCCCAAAAACCAAATAATTTGTGGGACCTGAAAGATTTTTCTGAAGAACAGCAGGCAGTTTAACTGTTCACAACAGGAACTCATGAACAACAATCACTAAACAAAAAAATATAATAATAATAATAATAAAAATATAAACACAGCTGTAGATCATTCAGGTGACAACACAGTATTAAGAATCAAGTGTATGTAAACTTTTGAAAGGGGTCATTTTTATAAAAGCATCTATTTATTTGTCTTGTGGACTATATGTAAACATCTTTTATGTGAAATATCTTATTCAGGTGAGTACTAAATAAAAAAATAACATGCATTTTATATATAAACTTTTGACCTCAACTGTATATCTGTTCAAAAGTTTGGGGTCGGTAAGACCTTTTTTTATTTTTTATTATTTTTTTTTTTTTTTTAAAGTAGCTTCTTATGCTCACCAAGTCTGCATATATTTGATTACAAATACAGTAAAATCTGTAATATTGTGAAATATTATTACAATGTAAATTTTTTTATAAATGTTAAAATCTATTTTATTTCTGTGATGTAAAGCTGAATTTTTAGCTTTCATGACCACATACTTTTGAATGCGTATATTATATATATATATATATATATATATACACACACACACACATATAATATAGCATTTGTGCATCATTCAATGCCATAAAAATGACAGAATAATGCAAACAGCCAAACACAATTTTTTTTAAACAACATCAATAATATTTTATTTTTGTTAACTGGTTTGATTGTTAATTTTTTAGTATATAAATGACAAATCTTTGAATCTCCACATCCATGCTAGTGTGACTCAGCTCGGTGTTTTAAAAGTCTACAGACTCTTTGGCTTCAGCTCGAGACAGCGGCTGGCAGCAGAGCATGTTTGACTGAATTACATCACGCCCGCAGCAACAGCAGGTCAATAAATCGCTGACATCATAAAGAATCTGATAGGGGTCACCGTGAACCCAGGAAGGGGAAGTGGAAGACAAACACCTCAATCCATCTCTGGGTTTCTGCCATGACCTTAAGGACACCACTGTGCAGTCTCTCCCCTCTCTTTTCTCTACTTTCCTGCTATTCTATGTAATTTTTATTGATAGAGACTGCAGAGAAAACAGGAAGTAAAGGTGAGAGACTCGGGTCAGAACGCATGCTGGCATCTCCCACGGCTCCTTCCTAGTAAATATACAGTTTGAGTGGGTTTCAACCAAACAGACTTCACTAAATCCCCAAACTGGTTGTTTTTGATGGAAGCGATGCTGGCGCTTCCATCAAAGTCTCTCAGTCCACAGTCTGCCGCCAGACACACAAAACCCTCAGTGCTTCAAAAAATAGACAGCGCAGCAGTGAGAGCTCTCGCAGGACTCATGCTGGTAAATATTAAATAAGACCGAGGACATGAGCTGACACCTACATAACACACACACACGCACAAAACTCGCCCTGGAAGTCCCAAAGCAGCCCATAACGTCCTTCACACATAAACACCTTCATTTACAGATGAACCCTAACTTCACAAACATGGAGGCAATGCAGCACAAAGACTTGTAAGGTTTAGGTAAGGTTTTATCATGCTAGTTTGCTGTTCTCAGATCAGACCACAGCTTTAGTTTAATTAAAGTGTTAGTTCTAATAATTGCACATTTAAATATTATAACATATAACAATTAAATGTGACCCTGGACCACAAAACCAGTCTTAAGTAGCATTGGTATATTTGCAGCAAGAGCCAAAAATACACTGTATGGGTCAAAATTATTGATTTTTCTTTTATGCCAAAAATCATTAGAATATTAAGATCATGTTCCATGAAGATATTTTGTAAATTTCCCACCATAAATATATCAAAACTTAATTGTTGATTAGTAATATGCATTACTAAGAACTTCATTTGGACAACTTTAAAGGCGATTTTCTCAATATTTTAATTTTTTTGCACCCTCAGATTCCAGAATAGTTGTATCTCGGCCAAATACTGTCCTATCATAACATAATAAATCAATGGAAAGCTTATTTACTCAGCTTTCAAATGATCTATAAATCTCAGTTTCAAAAAAATGACCCTTATGACTGGTTTTGTGGTCCAGGGTCACCTTAATAATATTTATATTACATTCCTAACAAATAAATAACTAATAAATAGATATGAATAAATATCACTTTCTTTAAATGTGCATTTTTCTTTCATGTAATAAAAAAAAGTTAGGATCCAAAAGTAAAAACTTCATAACGATAACTTAAAAATCGTTAAAGACAGACCTACTGCGAGCTCTGAGGTTGTTAAAGGAGAAGTCCACTTCCAAAGCAGATTCACATATAATGTACTCACCCCCTTGTCATCCAAAATGTTCATGTCTGTCTTTCTTCAGTCATAAAGAAATTATGTTTTTCGAGGAAAACATTTTAGCATTTTTCTCTCCATATAATTGACTGCTATGGTGCCCCAATTTTGTACTTCCAAAATGTAGTTTAAATGCAGCTTCAAACGACCCCAAATGCAGTTGTAAACAATCCCAGCCGAGGAAGAAGGGTCTTTTCTAGTGAAACGATCGGTTATTTTTATAAAAATAATACAATTTATATACTTTATATATGCTTGTCTTGTCTTAATCTGCCTGGACTGTTTTTGTTCCGGTTCATGACAGTTAGGGTATGTCGAAAAACTCCCATCTCATGTTCTCCCTCAACTTCAAAATCGTCCTATATCGCTGTTTTACCTTTTTTGTTATCGATTTTTTGTTGATCATCTTTGCATGTTCACTTTGCAAAGACTGGGTCGGTACGATTTAGGATGATTTTGAAATGATTGTTGAGGAGAGTTTTTCAACATACCCTAACTGTCTTGAGCCAGAATACACAGAGTTTAACAAAAGCAAGACAAGACGAGCGTTTGAGATTAAAAAGTATTTAAATTGTATTTTCTAAATGAAAATAACCGATCGTTTCACTAGATAAGACCCTTCTTCCTCAGCTGGGATCATTTACAAACGCATTTGGGATTGTTTGTTCCAAAACTGCATTTTCAAAGTTCAAACTCGGGGCACCATATCAGTCCATTATATAGAGAAAAACGCTGAAATGTTTTCCTCAAAAAACTATTTCTTTATGACTGAAGAAAGAAAGACATGAACATCTTGGATGACAATGGGGTGAGTACATTATATGTGAATCTTTGTTTTGGAAGTGGACTTCTCCTTTAATTGACATGCTTTTGTTGAACCTATCTGTCTGCATTATTTCAACTTATTTTTTAAAATAAAAAGTTTTAAAAAGTACATTACCTATGAATCGGCCAGCAAATCGCACCAAAAGGGTGATTATGTATGTAATTATGTAATCAAGTTAGTCTTCCTACACTCAATACTTCAAATATTTATATGTATATGCATTTTACACCTTAAAACATATTGTTGTTACACATAATAATAACTTTAAATTAATAGTTTTATATTTTTCACCATTGTTTTTAATTGAATTATGTAATTATGCATTTGCAATGCTTCATGCGACTGTAGTTCTTTCCCCTCACTAAAGCCATTAATTACACAGTCTTGTACCTTTGTCTTTTTGCCTGACTTCAACTACTTTTTTTCTTCAAATTAAGTTTGTAATGTTGCGATTCACCTCATAGCTGGTTGGTTTGGTTCATGGCTTTTAACAATGTTTTTTTTTAAATCCTAATTTAGGGGAAAAATAATTGGACAAAATAATAATTGGGCACTAATGCACTCTATTGAGGAAAAGTTTAATTCTGCAGGTAATTATCCAATCTTATTTCATCATACTAACTGTACATTTTTCACTTTTTACTTTAGCTTTTCTTTAATTACAGACGTACAGATCATGAAAACATAAACACTGACCTGTCTAAACAAGATGCTTATTTAATATTCTCTTTTTAAACAGCACGGGTCACAAAAGTGAAATTACAAATTATTCAGTGTACTTTCACCTGTCATCAAACAGATGTTTGCGAACAGAAGTTGGGATCACCTGAGGCAGTAACCATAGCAACAGCTGGCTTCTCGAGTGCTGTTAGGGCAATACAAATCTCCACAGACTGCATCTCAAAATTACCCAGAAATTCCCTTAAAAAGTCAACAGTCAACCTGAAATCAATGTATAATTTGCATGAGGAAAGGAATGAGACTTTGAAAGTTTACCAGTCGGGTGGGTGTCTCCTTGGAGGGCCTCTGGTTGGGATCAGGAGAGGATCACTGTCAGGGTCCCTTAAGTTTGAGGGTTTTTCACTTTCTGTCTTCTTTTCTTTCTTTCCTTGACGCTCCTCTTTTTTAGTGGGCAGCAGTGAGGACTTTAGCTTGGTTGACAGCTCATCTGTGTTCTTAAACACACTGAAAGAGCAAAATAGATTTGTTAGATAATGCACACATTTCTTTTGTATCTATCTATGTTTTTAAAGATTTTATTGTTATGTCTTCAGATTTATGACAACTAGAAAACATGCATGATATTAAATCCATCTCATATGTTGGCATTAAGCATTTATTTGAAAAAATACCATATGGCAAAAAAATATTTTTTTTCTGTCCAAAATATTTTAAATGTATGCAAAATATATGTTGCAAACAATGAAGCTTAATGAAATATATTTTTTAAAAAGTAAATATATTTCTAAATGTATTTCTGTGGCAAAAAAAATGCATTGAACTGAAATATAAAGAGATCAAAATATATTTTTTAAATGCTTTTTAAAAACATATTTATATATGGCCAAAAATATATTAGTAGAAAATATATGTACATAAATATATTTTAACAAATATACTTTGGCCATTTTTTGTATATTTTGAGATATGAGATATATTTAAAAATATAATTGAAAATATATATATTTTGCTGTATTTCCAAACACTATAGAAAAATGGAAATTGTAATTCATCCCCACTACCCCATGACTGGGCTGTTAAAAATGCATCCTATAATAAAAGAACCTCAATTTGCAACATACAGCACACCATTAATATGGACTTAAAGGTCAAAAACAGGCCAGAAAATGGTGTAAAAGCACATTAGTAATTTGCACTGACGAGGTAAAGATGGAGAGCATAAAAACCATGAAAAATGCACCAAATAAATTCACAAACCTTTCAAATGTCTGCAGATTGGCTTCATCAACATACTCACTGACGGTAACTGTGAGATCAGTTACTTTTTCTGTCATGGAGTCCTGCAAAGATGCAGAAAAAAAGTGTCAAAAACATCAAGTCTGACATGACTCTGTCATCTGTGATGACAGGCTGTGCAGTAATGACTGAACTGCACGAAATTCAACTCAATTACCATTAGGTTGAAGATCAGGGTTGAATCCACTGTGAAGGCTTTGAGTAGTAGGTTTGACTTGTCGTCATTTGATCTGTATCTGAGTGCATACAGCTCCTTGCTTTCATTCCAGCCGGGTGGAAGCAGTTCTGACTTCTTCTCTCCATCTTTAGGCTGTGTGGAATATCGATCATTTCTAATCAGACCAATGTTTGTGCACCAAAACAAACTAGTACAGCATTTGCTGTAGATGCCTGCTGGCTTGATATTTTATATAATATGTATATTCTATATAATTCAATGACAATCAGAATTAAGTGTGATTTAACCGTCTTTTTGTTTGACATTTAAATAAGCACACATACCTGCTAGGTTTTGTAACAGATTATTACGTATACACATTCAAAGTTACCATTCACATACCTCATCTCCAACGCCCAGACATTTATAGCCACTTTTCACTATTTCCCAGTGTACAAAACAAATCAGAGCATCTTGAGAACAGGTTATAGAGTTTGATACGCAGTTAAAGAGCAGCTCCAGTCCTGCCATCTTTAAACACAGTGATATTCAGAAGAAATGAAACCAAAACAAACCGCTGGCCGTGTGAAAATAAACAGCGACTTCACTCTGAATGCATGGTGTATGGACGCTGCAGCTGCCACACTAAATATTTAGTTTAAACTGTAATATTACGTGTGTTTTGCAAGATCTATAGTTTTTCTTAAAACTTGAATTTCATAAATGTTTATTTCTAATTTTGTTTGTCATGCTGCAGCGGTCCGACCAGAAATGTTCCCGACTGGAAACAACTGACTGAACGTTCATTCCGCTGACATTAAAAGAGAAGGGACACTTTTGGAAAATAGTTTTTCAAATAATTTGAAAAATCTGATTTCTAACACGCTTTGACAGTAATCAAACAGAAACTGAAATTAATTACATACATTTTAACCCGAATTTTTTACAGTTCATTCGAATTATTACGGTCGTTTGTTTACGTGGAAATGGGCGTTTTGTCTGTGGAGTTTTGTGTGTTGCCCTATAAAAGATCACAAAGTAAGTATTACAGCTTTTAATTAATTTATACACTGCCTTATCCATTATGATACTATTCACAGTACTTTCTTTTAACATTTAAATACTTTCTTTCTGTCATCACCTGCTTGTAATGGACCTTTTATTTAGGTATTTATTTAATAAATGTTTACTGTTTTTTTCAATAGTTATGTTTCTTTTATATATGTATGTATTTATTTATTTTTTTATGTTTACATACTACAATATTCATTTACATATAGAGGGTTCGTACTTATGTCACGGTTTAATCAGTTACCCGGATGCGCGGCCATATTGGAGATACTCGGATGTAAACAACAGCATGGATTGCATGGTAATGTACTACTGAATACATTGTTCTGCTAATTTATGCTGTCTAAACCACAGAAAGAATGTCTGGAAGCTGCTAAATCATATAGAGAAGGACTTAGTAAGCAGGAAAGGGGCGCAATATTTTGACAAACTAAAGTTAATAGGTAGAAATGATACATACAAGCAGTATTAATTAAGATATTAGCCTACTAGTTCACCTACCTGTCCAGAAATGATGAGAACAAACTTGCATGTTGTCAAGATTCTTTCCCTAAAAATCCTGGTTGTTTGGGAAACCATGAACGATACACTCCTAACGATAGTTAAACACAATGCAGTGCATTCGATCCCTTCAAATGAGCATTTTAATCTTTGTTGTGCTTTAAAATCATGACCGAATGCAAGGATTCAAGTTCATTGTTCATGGCTGAAAATAACGATAACAGCAGCATCTGGTTTGACTTACAGTGCATTGAAAACACATTGCACAGAAGCCTACTTCAGAGAGCAGGCCTGCCATCTAATCAGTGCTTCAGTGTTGCTTACATTCAGTTACAGGACTTACAAGAGCCCTACGAACCTTCTGACTTTTGTTTAAAGAACATTTAGATTCACTGCTTGGATATTTTCTGCTTTGACAGAATTTCAGAGACTTTCTCTTTTAGTAAACTATAAATACCGTACTGAACAAAATGGTGCACATAAATCTAAACCACATTGTACTGAAAATCTGGTCACTGAAGTGCACTGCTGATTTGTGCAAATGAAGATGAATGTGTCAAGACTTTTGCAGTTCGCCTAAATAGTCATGCAGTTTGACATGACTAGGATGCGTTATATTAATCAAAATTGTCATCGAAGACATTTTTTTTTTGCTGTTGAACTTTTTAAATAATATTGAAGTTTTTAACTTTTTGAAGTAATGCTTCAGCTTTGGTTTAAATTTTAATAATATTTCACTGCATACTATTTTATTGGATATCAGCCTTGGTGAGCATAAGATACTTCTTTCACAAACATTTAGAGAATCTACTGACCCCAAAATTTTGAATGGTTGAGTATCTAGTAATTATATTTAAAACAAATGTGGTTTAACACTGTTTATATGCAAAACACTGCTGTCACAGCTTGACATTTCATGCCATCTACTCATTTGCTCTCAAGAGAGCTTTGAAAAGTGTCCTTTTGCCATTATGGCCTCCAGATGTGTGTTTGTTGCCAACAGCAATCCAGAGCCTGTGCGTCAGCTCGGTGTCGTCACTGTATTATGGCACTTAAAGGTCAAAGGTTCATGCTTCATGGCTCCCCTTCTAAAAAGGTTTACTACTACAAAGTAATGTAGAGAACTGCCAATCTACATTAGTCTTTACTGGTGTCTTATGTGTACTCAAAAGTATCTGCTTTGATGAAAAGTGATAAATCATGACAACAGTATATAATGTCTAAGTAGACTTTTGACTAGACCACTTTTTAGCCTAGTTTAGCTAAGAACGGTCTGCATTTGCTTTTGTCATTGTTTCATTTGCTGAAAAATGCTGTAGAATCATTGCAAATTGCTAAAATCAACTGCGTAGTAACGTCACTGGCACCACCAACAACACTCAAGCATTTGTCAGTGACCAAACATGCAGGAAGACCCGAAACAGGTGTTTTCATTTCCCTGTTAAAGACTGTAGGTCTTCAGCTTGGAAAGATTAGATGAGTTCAGTTCTCAAAGACTTGAGGATTTACTGTAAGCCTGATAGGTATGAAGCTCTAGAGCCAGCTGTCTTGAAGGCATATGTTGACTTCAGATCGCATACAGAGAATAAGGCCTCGTAGTTTACAGTTTCAGTAGGTTGATCCACACAGGTTCAGGTTTGCCTGAGAATAAGGCCACCATGTGTGAAGATTTTCAGCTGGTTACCTAATGAGGTCCAGACATTCATTATCATGAAAAACGAGCTATTCAGTTGCACATCAAAGCCAGACCAGCTCTGTGAAGGTACATATTACAACACAGTAACAAGTCACGTGATGAAACATCCAAATGAGCTGTATTATCTGACAGTTTGTACTTCCATATTTTATTTTATTTTATTTTATTTTATTAATTTAAATAAATGTACATTTTTATTTTAATTAGTTTGTTTTTTTAGCATTGTGGCTTACATCTGCAGCAGTTTAGCGGCAAAAACATTTCTATAACCCTAAATTGTGGTTATTTACCAAAGGTTTTACTGCATGACAAAGTTGTAATAGTGTGGTTGCAAGTAGCATTGTAGTAAAATCAAACATTACCAAAGAATGCATGAAATCCTCAAAGCATTGCCTTAGAAATACACATTCACACGCAACTATAAAATACAATAACAGATAGATAGATAAATAGATAGATAAATGTTGTTAGCGTGCTTTGGCTGCTCCTGTCCTGTTGAGCACATTACACACAGTCCAGGTGGAGCATATGGTTCTTGTTTGAGATGCCCTACTACTTTATATATCTGAGCTAATGTCTGCGAACACTTGAACTTCTTTTCTTTGCACCTCTGCGTGAGTCTCCACTTCTTGTCTTTCTCTTTTACAGACAGATATTGCTAGACCATTACATACACCTCTTCAATCTGTCAATCAGCTAACATTGTTAAACCGCCTAATAAACTTGACTGTAAATGTTCAGTTTAGAAATGTCTGACAGGAGTGTGGATTGGTCCCCTGAATGGTTTTATGAATTAAATTATAATCATAAGGATATTAATAATAAACTTCACATTTTATTCAGCTTCAGAGAGTTTGACAGAAATATAATGCCTTCAAAATTCAAAATGCTGAAGGAATGTTTCATGCATTCCACGTACAGTCTCCACTCCAGACCTGCAAACGTTAAATAAAGTGTCAGTCATCAGTATGTCTTGTGTTTGAAGGTGAACTGATAAATTAAAAGGTTAAAGGGAAAAATAAATTAAAAAATGGATTTATTTATATTTTGTATATTTTTGTATATAACAGCTTACAGTGTAAAATCATGGTTGGTCTTTTGTTTTCCAGCAAAAATATATGAAAACAAGATTAAATATTATGCAAAGCAAAATGGCTTGTTTTTTATACTTGTTTTTAGAAAATATACCTTTATTAAATATATTTGTCATATTTCTGCCTATATGTGATCTGCCTAACAACTTGAACTGTAAAATATTTTTCTAGGATAAATATCTACACATCCTTAAAACAAGATAAAATAAAAATAAATAACAATGCTTTTTGTTTTGTTTTATAAGAATATATCTGGAATTTTTCTTCCTTTGTGATAGTTTCTCTACTTTTTAAAATGTACAAACTTTTGTGATGTTTATGCATAGAAAAAATGTTTCATGTGTATAGCGCACAATGACGTCTAGAGTTCCTTTTGATGCCTTTTTGTCCTTTCTGAAGCTTGGCAGGCGAAGGTCACAATAAGCATTCATTTCATGGGAAAGAGCTGGGCATTTCTTCAAAACATCTTATTTTGTTTCATCCTGCAGGAACTGGAACAACATGAGGGTGAGTAGATAATGATGCAGTTTTCACTTCTGAACTTATGAACTGATCTTTTAAATTAATGCATGCATTATAGCAGTCCTATGTAAAACATGATCTCTGTCAAAGGAAATGGTAATGGGAAAAGTGATTTGACTCCTTACATGTGTCAAAAGATATGCTAAAATCTGAAAACCTTTTTTAAAAAAGAAAGATAGCTATGTAATATCAGTTATGTATCTTTAGGTCTGTGTCTTTATCTTTTGATGAGATTGAGTATCAAGCACTTCAAGGCCATGCAGGAGAGCTGCCCCTCTCAGTACATCCATAACAGCCTCAAAGGAAGCCGGAGAGACAATCCAGCAAACAAGAACCAGCAGGGAAGTGGGCTCCCCGACATCACAGCAGACCCAGGGCTGACGGTGAGCTTTGAATCCAGTGGAGTTACACTGATTGGAAGAGAGCACAACAGAGATGTGTAGTGTCGCTGCCTCATGGCGTGCCACCGAACGGCCAGTATCTTACCCACCGCATCTGGTGCTTATTTAGAGGGATGTCATGAGCGCAGCAGCGCCTATCCCCCCTCCATGCCCTTTCAGCCCGGTTATCAAACACAGAGCCGATTTGGGAGTTCACAACCTTGTTGTTTGTGATATCAGCCTGCATGTGTGCGTGACACAAGGTTTTGGTTGCTCTCAAACCAAATTATCATTTCACTTGTGGAAAGTCACACCTATACCATGGTACAGTAATGGTATTAGATGGTAATATCATGATATGCTGACATATACCATCACTACAGTACTTTTTGTAAGTATAATTATGATTGGCGATTGGCGATTACTTTGACATTTACCATGGTACTGAATGTTTACCATATTCATGTACAATGCAATTTACATCACTTACCAAAACATACAAAATACCATGGTACATAAATTCTATGTCACGTGGTGCTATATCAAGTGGATGTACATATGGCAGAGATGTATGGTAAAGATCAATCAATGATGCAATCAAACAGACAAAAACACCATAGATTAGTAGCCAAAATTTAGTAGTGCTGGATGTTTTTTCAGGGTTGGCATCATCTGAGTACTATAGTATAAAGTACTATAGTATCCCCTTACCATTGTAGTACCAATGTGATTTTACCTAGTACCTCTTGGAATACTCTATAAAGTACATTGATACTTGAATTTTAGTACCATGATGTACTTCACTATACCATAGTACTGTAGTATCCCCTTTCCCACTGTAGTATCATGGTACCATGTCCTAAACCATAGAGGGTAACATAGGAGGTATTTGAAATATACTGTAGTATTTTGAAATATACTGTGGTACTATTTTCAAAATATATTTACAATGTCCTAAACCGTAGGAGGTAATGTAGGAGGTATTTGAAATATACTATAGTACTTTGAAATATACTATGGTACTACATTCATAGTATATTTTAAAGTATTATAGTATCACATTTCCATGGTAGTACCATTGCGTTTTTACCTAGTACCATGGTGTTTTTATCAATTACCCTCTTGGAATACTCTATAAAATACCATGGTACATGAATTTTAGTACCAAGGTGTACTTAAAAGTACTAGTATTCTCTTTCCCACTGTAGTACTATGGTACCATGTACACGGTACCACAGTATTACTACTTGATATCACCTGTCATGTAATATCTTCACAGTACTTTAGTACTACCCTGTTTTTTGGATGAATACCATGATAGTACCATATTTTAAAGTACTATAATATCCCCCTACCATAATATCATGTTCAACAAAACTATAGTATATATTTATGTTTTTGTAAGTGCTATCATGTGATTCCATCATGGTACTACCATGTTTTTTACTTTTTTAAAGTACCATTGATTGCATGCATCCTGGTCCTTGGATTATTCCTATTTAATGCACATGCTGACATTAAATAAATATCAATAATTTATCATTTTCAAATTTTGATTTAAAAAGGCAAGAATTTCTCAATAAATGCACTTGAGATCTCATGCAAGCAGTAAGCAGAAAACCTAAAGAAAGATCTAACTACATACAAATGGATTTTAAAAGCATGTTGTAAACAGCCCTCTTACTAATATTTGGAAGCAACAGTAGCCTAATTACCCACGAAAGCTGTTTTAACTGGTTTGTTTGTTTATATCTGCTCACTTTTGATTCTAATTCCTGCATTTGTGAAACATTTGCTGTTTGTTAGGACAGCCCCATGAAAACTGCAGATGGCAGTCACAAGATGTATTTCATATATATATATATACGCTCACTCTTTTCTTTCTTTTTTTTCCACAGATTTTTAATGATACCCTCAACTTTATATGATAAAATAAACAAACCCGACCTCAAAGCTCCGGAGAACAGGAAGGAGATTTGCACGATTCAGGGCACCACAACCACAGCAAACTGCAATCTGTATTCCACTGTGTTTGGAAAAATAAACCCAGGTCTTCTAAACCATCTAAATATAGAGGGATGAAATTGTAAGACTAAGGATTGTGGGTTGACAGAAAGGTCAAAAGTGGAGTTCTGCCTCAGGTATGCGGCATTAAAGGTGGAATACACGCAATACAGCATCCTGAAACGAGCACAATTACTCAACAGCTGAAAGGTAAATTGGACAGATGTTTGTGGAGATCAGGTGACGTGGGCAGGGTGAGCATCAAGCTGTTAACCATGAGTTTCCATGAAGCAGAGAGGAGGCCGGCTCTCTTTCAGAGGCAGTCTTTCAGGCAGATGTTACGGAACCTGTTCCTTGTCCAGATGCATTGGCAACTTTTGGCTCTCCTCTTCCTTGTTTGTCAGACACTTATATTGACGTTGGCTGCGAGAAAACGAAGCGGTAAGAACATTTTTATTAACTGATCGCTTGTGATCACATCTGCATTTAAATGATAATGCTTATTTGCAAAATAATCAACTATACACAAAAAAAGTAACAAATACTATAGTTTACGGACATGCACACTCAGAAAGAAGGTATAAAAGGGGCGGTACCTTTTTAAAACCCACTAACATTTACTATTTACGTACTAATTTGTGTTTTTAGGTTACAAATATGTATTCTTTAGGGGTAAAATGGCACAAAAGTGTACCATAGTATTCTTCAGCTTCTTTTATATGCACCACGGTAGTGAAATTCATGTGCCATGGTACTTTTTTGTAATGCTAATGTAATGTAATGTAATGTGTGCCAATACCAAACACTGCATGTTTACACAGATGTGCATGTTTACAAGTTTATTTGTTTTTGTAAAAAGAATAGTTCCAGCTCTCAAATCTGATTGGATGATTCAAAGTCATTTAAATAGCTGTGTTTTATGTGAATAGACAGGTGTGATTATTAGTTGAACTCTAAATTAATGTAAGGAAATAATATTTTAGCTTGCAAACAATTTATCATTTTTAAATATTAATTGATGTATATTTATTGAACATGTTGTCACCATTTATTGACAGTAATAAGTTACTTGAGGCTAAGTTTTGGACTGATTTTCCCTGGCAATTTGAATATGGCACATTTCTGTTCTAGCTGTTGTGATTTGGCATCCTGTTGAAATAAGATAATTAGTAACCTGCAGAATTGGCATTATAATTTCACTTTGAAAAATTAAAGTCATTGTGTAAAGCTTTAAATCCTGACGTTTTTATTGGGGGGATGCAGATCTAACAGCTGAATGGAGTTGATAGTGCTGTGTTGATCAATCTATATGTAATATAAATGAGGGTCTTACAGCATTAGTTCAATGCTGCTAAATATAGACGACTTTTCTCATAAATTACTGTGATTGATTGTCATTTTTTATGATCCTATATATTGTGACAAGACAAAATATGTTTTATTTAATATTAATTAGTGCAACTTAATGTGTGCAGATGTCATTTAACTCACACTTGGGCCTAAAGGCCATTTGGAGAGTGTAGAGATAAAGAGGATAGAGAGTGTCACCATCTGAAAATACTGTTGATATACAGCGAAATAGTCATTAGATGCATAAATCTACACCACTGATACAAATCTGCAAAGAAAACTTTTGTCATTTCATGCAGTGATATAATGGAGCACTGCATTTAGTTTTTAGGAAAGTACTGGTGGTGTTTTGGTCCCATTATCTCCTAGGTATTTTGTTTTTAACTATTAAGGTTTCAGTTTATCGTGCATGAAAGCTAAGGTTTATTTACTGTATAGTGTTCATCTGGGGGTTCATTTGTATATGATTAATGGATTTGTGTATGATTTTGGAATTATATTTTACCAAGTAGTAGTAATTGCATGTAATATCATATATTTGTTAATATATTTTACTAAAAATGAAATATGCTATAGAACAGACTCAGTGACCGGTGAGACAATAAATGTATGTTTTAAGTAAACATTCAAGACTTTACAAGTATAAAGAGTTTTACAGAGAGTCTGAAACTTCATAGCTGAGCTCTAAATAGAAAAACAAAAACGCATTATATCCATGATTTGGCTTCAGGAGTGTACACCGAGTGGATCATAGTTATGTGCATATTTCCTGCAGAACGAGACTGAAATATAGACCGGTTGGTAATAAATCTCGATGCACTGCGGCAAGATCAGTCAGTTTATTTACCACTGATTTTCCAGAATAGTCACGAAGCATTAGATGTAATTTATGGTGGCTGATCGAGGCTTTAGTATGCGTTGCTTTAGGTAGAGGTTCAAGATATTGCTTTTTGAATTGATTTTTTCCCTCAAAAGAGTGAATAAAACCCCTCATGTTATGTTAAGCTTGAAATGAAATAAAATCTGAGATGATGTACATACAATGTGCATCTATTTATCTATCTATCTATCTGTCTATCTACCTGTCTGTCTTTCTGTCTGTCATATCATATATATAGGGGTTAAAGCATGTTCAAGCATTGTTAGAATGATCACATATCAGCGATCTCCACATAAAATCTGATCATGGAGATGAAACTGTAAGTCGTAGAGACTTGAAACTTGAAAGTAATGGTAATACTTGCACTGCTTACAACGTGACCAAGACTCGCCCCAATTGGCCTGACGGGGCAAGTGCATTATGTCGTTGGAATCCTGATGGACACCTCTGATTTGACTGTGAGCATGGCAAAATTTTGGCGTATTTTGCATTCTTTGAAAACCTACTTTTGTGAACTAGTCCTAGGTTTTTTGCCTGATTGGAATCAAAACAGTGCAGAAAGATTCTCTGAGTGAATATCAATAATTATCAAAAAATTGAACTTTCGACTCACCGTCGCAAAGGGACGCCAACACATTCAAAGGGGGCACACAGAACCTGATTTTACCAAGTACGACATGTTCCTGGATCAACATCTTTGTTGACCCTGGAACAACATGGTGATTAACCAATCAGATTTGAAAAAACAGTTTAGAATTTTTGTGAAGTTTATGCCTACAATCAGTGTTTAATGCTTGTACATCAGTGTCATTAATCTATCATTTCCTCTGATTTTAGGGATTACTCATGGGTAAGGTTAGGTTTAGGTGTAGGGATGTGGTCAAGATTACATTTTTGGATTAAAATGTTGTTCCAGGGATGACCCAGGAACACATCTAACTCAGCAAAATCAGCCACTTTTAGTAAAATGCCTATAACTCCTGTATGGAATGAGATATCTTTGCCAAACTGTGCACACTTATGTAAGAGCTCAAGCTGAGGTCACAAGAAAAAAAATCACAGTTTGGCCACTTCGTGGCACTATGAGATGGGGGGAAAAACATTAAAATGGTTGTGAAACTGTGCAACCATTCGTCCTATCAACATGAAAAGTCATGTGTACAGTCTTGATCCGAAGTGCCACAAGCGTCTACAAGGGCATTTCTGTATGTCAAAAAACATGGCCGCCATTGGCCAACCATTGGTCAAAAACCTACTTTTGTGAACTAGTCCTAGGATTTTCGCTCAATCTGGAAAAAAAAACACTGCAGTACAATTCTCTGGACTCTCTAGGCCAATAATTATCCAAAAAAAAGTCTAATTTAAGGGGCCTGTCCAAATTTACCCAAAATCCTATAAAGCCTAAAGGAAAACTCAAAACTTCACAAAACCTGCTGAGCACATGTGGCAGATGATTGTAAATAGGCATGCAAAGTTTTAAGGTGATTGGACCACAGATGGCGCTATAACAGTCACAACCAACAATAAAAATAAATAAACATTCCATGGTAAATTACCTGGGTTTGCCAAAAATGCTTTATCAAATCATTGGTTTCAGGGGTGGCGACCATCAGTCCTGGAGACCTGCAGCCCTGCAGAGTTTTGCTTCAACCTTTATCAAATACACCTGAACAAGCTAATCAAGGTCTGAAGGGTTGCTAGGAAGCTACAGGCAGGTGTTTTTATTAGGGTTGGACCTGAACTCTGACTGCGGCTCTCCAGGAGCAGAGTTCACCACCCCTGATTTAGGTGGCTACAAGCTTGCTAAATAATGTCTTTTTTCATATGTGCTTAAATGCCTTGAAAAAGCATGTGAGCTTGCAAACTACAAATAAAAAAGTAAAAAGCGGAAAAGCACAGGCTTTTCTCAATTCAATATTCGGTCTCAGAGCATATTCAGTCACCCGTTAACATTATAGAAGTATGTGGCCTTCATTTCATATTTGTGTTGTTCCCCATATTTTCTCAATTCCATTTGACTGACATCCATGCAAAAAATAGTGAACAGTATGTTGATGAAAACACAGCGGAAGCATCTCGGCTCAATTTACTGACGTCTTTTTAGACAGTGGTGTCTCTCTTTATGTCTCTAATGAAGGATATGAAGATAAGAACCATCTGGCAGTTCCTTCACATCTCCCCCCTGCAGACCCTCTCCAGTGGCTCAATGTCACACAACATACGCAGACAAGAGGCTTCAAGAGGCTACTCTTTGGCTTTGGCATTGGTCAGATGTAAACATGCATGCACTCTGTACATTAAGAGCACATTTTGCGAAAATGAAAAGGCTGAGAGAGTAAACAGTTATTTAGCAGATGCTAAAAGTTATGACTTGCCATATGTGCCTTTTTGCACTGTGAATTACTCATGCAAAATTTGGCATCAAACTAAGATGTTGTTATGTGATTTCTAGGCTGTTCTGGATGGTTCCTAGGTGGTTGCTTAAAGGAGAAGACCTCTTCCAGAACAAAAATTGACAGATAATGTACTCACCCCTTGTCATCCAAGATGTTCATGTCTTTTTTTTCTTCAGCTGTAAAGAAATTATGTTTTTTGAGGGAAACATTTCAGGATTTTTCTCCATATAATGGACTGCTGCCCCGATTTTGAACTTCTAAAATTCAATCCCAAATGTGGTTGTAAACGATCCCAGCCGAGGAAGAAGGGTCTTATCTAGCAAAACGATCGGTTATCTTTATAAAAATAGTACAACTTATATACTTTTTAATGTCAAACACTCACCTTGTCTCGCTGTGCCTGAACTGTTTTTTTTCCAGCTCATGACAGTTAGGGTATGTTGAAAAACTCCCATCTCATGTTCTCCCTCAACTTCAAAATCGTCCTATATCGCTTTTTTGTTAAGGGTGTTTACTTTGCAAAGAATGCGTCTATACTTCTGCAGCCATGTAGGATGATTTTGAAATGATTTTTGAAGTTGAGGGAGAAAAAACGATTGGAGTTTTTCGATATACCCTAACTGAGTTTGAGATAAAAAAATTATTAAAGTATTAAAATTGTATTTTTTTAATGAAAATAACTGATTGTTTCGCTAGATAAGACCCTTCTTCCTCGGCTGGGCTCGTTTACAATCCTGAAATGTTTCCCTCAAAAAACATAATTTCTTTTCGCTGAAGAAAGAAAGACATGAACATCTTGGATGACAAGGGGGTGAGTACCTTATCTGTAAATTTTTGTTCTGGAAGTGAACTTCTCCTTTAAGTCTGATGAGTCTCTAGCAGAATTTAGATTCTGTTTTCTAGATTCAAATTTGCTAAAATGCACGCTGCAGTATACTTTATTGTTAGGTGACAGAAAGAAGCCGAGCCCTTTTCAAGAAGCCAAAGAGATGACATACGAGCTTATGGCCTTTAGAATGTCATCTCGAAACCCTCAAATGTCACAGCAGAAAGTGTAATGTGTCAAATAATGTGACTGCACATAAATCCCAGTGTGCAGTCTTAGACACGCTCCCTTGTGATGCTGCATTGCCTGTTTGCTAATTATGATTTAAAATGTTTTCAGAGAGCTGGCGACAGGACTGCAGGAGCTGTCTGGAGTGTTCGAAGGAAAATGGCTGCCTGCGCTGCTCTGAGCGCCTCTTCCTGTTCCTGAACAGAGATGGCATGAGTCACCACGGCTCTTGTCTTCACTCCTGCCCCTCTGGACACTTCGGCCTCCGAGGCAAAGATTTCAACCGCTGCATGAGTGAGTCTATCCTTGATGATAGTTAAAGGGATAGTTCACCCAAAAATGAAAATTCTGTCATTGATTACTTATCCTGTTCACAAGAGTACCACTACACATGCAAGGTCAGAAAGCTCTCAGATTTCATCAAAAATATCTTATATATATAATATACATATAATATTCTTACTAATATATTTACACAATGAATTCTGTGGGTTGAACTTAAACATGGTAAAATGTGTCATGAAGCTGTAAGTACTTCAGCCTACTACTACTATTACAGTACTACTATTACTACTGCTTATAGTTTAAAAATGTCCTTATTATTAAATCATATTTAAATATATATATATATGTATATATATATATGAATGAATTTAAACATGGTGAAATGTGTCTTGAAAGCCCTACAATCTAATCTAATCTTAAATTCTATTTATTTATGTATTTGTTTGTTTGTTGTTCCAAAACTTTTCTAAAATAACTTTTTTGGGGAGTGCTTCATCTCTTTAGAACTTGATATCTTGAGAAAGCCTGTAACAGTACCACGCACCTTATATAAGACTATAATCCTCATCCATATTTCTCCCAGAATGCAAAGCTCCAGAGTGTGAGAGGTGCTTCAACAAAGACTTTTGCACCAAGTGCAAGGGAGGATATCTGCTCTTCAAAGGCAAATGCTTCAAAACCTGTCCAGAGGGCACATTTCCTCAGTCCACAGACTGTGTTGGTAAGCGCTTTACTCGCTTCTGTTGCTTCAGACCTTCTTTATGGGCAGATGCCATTAAACTCTCATTACCATACTGAAAGAAACCTATCAGTCATATTTTATTTGGAACAATTACATCAAGATGTTTTCTCATGTGTGGCAATGAAAAGCAACAGACATGGACTTAAGGAAAAAATTCTGGTTGCATTTACCAGGGTATTTACACGCCATTAATTTGATGTTGTGCAAATACTGAGGAAAGAGTTCACTTGCTTACTAACACACACACAAAAAAGATTAGTCAAGTCACATTTATTTATATAGCACTTTAAATAAAAAAGGCTGTTTCAAAGCTATGGAAGCCTATTTTTACCATGGGATAAAAACAATAAAAAAAAAGTAATTGTGACTTTTCTTGAGAAAGAATTATTATTTTTTTTTTACTTTTTTTTCTTTTACTTTTATTTTTCAATTCCGAGTTTACATCTGCAGTTATTCCTTTTCCCCTCACAATTCAGAGTTCTTATTAAAATTTTCTCATAATTCTGTTTTTTTTCCCATGCAATTGCAAGGTTACATCTCTTCATTCCAACTTTTCTTCTCAGAATTGTGAGTTTATATGTTGCATTTCTGATTTTATATCTTCCAATTCAGAATAGTGAGGAAAAAAGTCTGAATTGTGGGATAAAAAGTCAATTTCAATTTCCTTTTTTAATTTTTTTATCTTATGGTATAAACAAGTATCCATACAAAGTTGTTTCACAGTAAAAAACGAGGAAATAATATTGGAAAGTGTTATTATTCAGCTCAATTTAACATGCTCCTAGCAAGTTGCTACTATGATTAGCAAGTTACTAGCATCTTGCTAGCTTGATTAGCGTGTTGATAGCATGATTAGCATGTTACTACCATGTTGCTAGCATGATTCTAACATGATTAGCATGTTGTTAACATGTTTCTACTGAGAGTAGCAAGTTCATTGCATGATTCTAGCCAGAGTGGCGTGTGTGTTTTTAGCATGATTAGCATATTACTAGCATGTTACTAGCTTGTTTATAACATGATTAGCACGTTGATAGTATGATTAGCATGTTACTACCATGTTTTTAGCATGATTCTAACATGATTAGCATTTTGTTAACATGTTTCTACTGAGAGTAGCAAGTTCATTGCATGATTCTAGCCAGAGTGGCGTGTTTTTAGCATGATTAGCATATTACTAGCATGTTGCTAGCATGATTCTAGCATGAGTGGCATGTTTTTAGCATGATTAGCATATTACTAGCATGTTACTAGTATGTTTCTAACATGATTAGTAAGTTACTAGCATGACTCTAGCATGATTAGCATGTTACTAGCATGTTGCTGGCATGTTTCTATCATGATTAGCAAGTTACTGATATGTTGTTAGCATGATCTAACATGATTAGCATTTTTAGCATGTTACTAGTATGATTCTAGCATGATTAGCATGTTACTAGTATGTCTAGCCTGATTCTAGCATGATTAGCAAGTTACTAGCATGTTGTTACCATGAGTAACATGTTGCTAGCATGTTTCTAGCATGATTACCAAGTAGATCAGTAAGTTGGCAGCTCTACAGAAGACAACCCTGGTGAAAAAAACAGCATATGCTGGTAGGCATGTTTTGATGCTGGGATGCTGGTTAGGTATGTTTTGATGCTGGTTTAAGCTGGTCCTTAGCTGTTTTATCCTGGTCCTTTGCTAGTTTATGCTGGTCATGTTGCTGGTTAAGGACCAGCATAAACCAGCACAGGACCAGCTTAAACCAGCATCAAAACATACCTAACCAGCATCCCAGCATCAAAACATGCCTACCAGCGTATGCTGTTTTTTTCACCAGGGAATAGTGTCATTATTCATCTGTTCAATGGCAATGCAGTTTGTTTTTATGATTCAGTATTCTTTATCTATTTGGACAGAAGGCTGTGTGTTCAGTATCTTTGGTTTCTGGGGTGAATGGAGCCCATGCCAGCACAACGGCCTGAGCTGTGGCGTCAGATGGGGGCAGCAGAGCAGGACCCGTGAGCTGTCCAGAAACACACCTGAGACAGAATCGCTCTGCCCACCACAGACTGAGAGCAGAAAGTGCAGAATGAAGAAAAGGTGTCCAAAAGGTGATTTATATTTTTAATGTTTATTTTAAATGACAAGCAGTGTTTTGGCTGATATACCCTCTCTCATTTCATTTCACAAGCCTCTTTATATCATCTTTCTTGTAGCGGCCCACACGATTCACACATTAGGTGAAACACAAGATCCAAACATTGTCACTTAGACAAGCTGAGAGTTGAAATGGTTCCTTGACTAAATTTGGGAAATTGTGTTTTGTTTCCACTTGATGCTCTACTGGAAATCATTTGTTTGCAGCAATCTTCATTATCGCTGGCAGATCAAATGTCTGGTGGCATTAAGAAAATGAGGCATGATATTTTCTCTGTCACCTTCAGTCGGCCTTAATGGCACCCGTGTGATGGAAAGACTGCATGAGATAGCCTTCTATTTCTATCATTATAATTTCCATTGCTGTCATTTTCATAGGAATGGCATAATGAGTAGGCCTACTATTTATGGGAGAATATAAGGTGCAGTGGGTGCACAGTATGCAGATTTTCTTCATGCATGCACTATGTGCACTATAAAGTACACAGCATAGAAATGATATATCCAACAAAGCAACACAATCAACTTGATATAAAATTTTTAGTATGGTGGGGGAAAATTAATATCAGCTGTGACTTTTTAGCAACTTACTGGACTAACAAAATAAAATATTTATAATATTATAAATGGTGGTAGAAAGCAAAAAAATATTTATAAAATATTGTAAAAAGTACATTAATGCTAAATTTTGCTTTAATAATATTGAATATTATCAATGCTAAATAATATTTTAGTACACTATCATTCAAACATTTTGGTTCATTATTGTTTTTTTTTCAAACAATACTTTTTATCAACTGTTTTTATCAAAAGTGACAGTATTTTTTTTTTTAAATCAGTTTATGCTAACTATTTTCAAGATTGATAATAATCAGAAATGTTTATTGATCAGCATATTAGAATGACTTCTGAAGGATCATGTGACACTGAAGACTGGAATAATGATGCTGAAAACTCAGCGTTGCATCACAGAAATAAATTGCATTTCAAAATATATTCAAATTGTAAAAAGTTAATTTAAATTGTAATAATATTTCACAACATTTCAGTTTTTACTGTATTTTTGATTTTTGATCAAATAAATGCAGCCTTGTTGAGCAAAAGAGACTTTCAAAAACATTTAAAAATACCTACCAACCCCAAAGTTTTGAAAGGTGGTGTACAGCTGAGGTCAAAAGTTTGCATCCCCCTTTCAGAATCATTAAAAATGTTAATTATTTTACCAAAATAAGAGGGATTATACAAAATGCATGTTCAGTACTGACATGAATAAGACATTTTACATAAAAGATGTTTACATATAGTCCACAAGAGAAAATAATAGCTGAATTTATAAAAATGACCCAGTTCAAAAGTTTGATTCAGAAGAAAACACAATGCATTAAGATGCATTAAATTCAACTTATTTTGTCTTCTGGGAAGCATCTTCTGTAGCATCTAAAGGGCAGTACTAAAATAAAATAAAATCTGATATTTAGGCAAAATAAGAAAAATGTACCCATCTCCATTCTGTTCAAAAGTTTTAACCCCCCACCTCTTAATGCATGGTGTTTCCTTCTGGAGCATCAGTAAACATTTGAACCTTCTTTAATAATTGCATATGACCCCCTTAGATGTCCTCAGCGTGAAAAGATGGATCTCAAAATCATACAGTAATTGTTGGAAAGAGTTCAAATACACAAAAATGCTGGGAAAACCAAACAATTTGTGGGACCTGAAGGATTTTTCTGAAGAACAGCAGACAGTTTAACTGTTCAGGACAAACAAGGGACTCATGAACAACTATCACTAAACAGAAAAACACAGCTGAGGATCATTCAGGTAACAACACTGTATTAAGAATCAATGTATTAAGAAAACTTTTGAACGGGGTCATTTTTATACTATAAATACTAATATTTTCTCTTGTGGACTATATGTAAACATTTGTATGATCCCTTTTATTTTGGTAAAATAATTAACATTTTTAAAGATTCTGAAAGGAGGATGCAAACTTTTGACCTCAGCTGTATGTAATGGCAGAGATAAATCTTAGTGAAGCAGAATTCAACAGAAAATCTACTTAAAAACAGTATAACAAAGTATGTCTACTGTTACTATCCACATCAGATGTTCTCCATCAGTACCATTGTGGTTTATCTCTGAAGTTGACACCTCAAAGACTTACTTGTGGTGTGACCAATGTGAACCCGATGAATTAATTTAGTCCTAGGATGTCCTCAAGATTAACACAAGATCATTTCCTTTCTCCTCAAGTTTCCTTGTCTTCAAGTGTATCCCTGAGAGCTAATGAAAGTCAGGCAGCACATCTCAGAACGCCGCACAACACAAGTTCGCCAGTGTTTTCTGTTACGACGCTACAGGTGACCCAAACTTACCTGACTAAATCATAACACACAAACCTCTGATTTTAACATGCAGATTTATGTTGGTTTTGGGATGAAAGGATAGGGGTGGGCCTAAACCAGATGAATCAAGGTATAAATATCAACTTTTAGTGCTTTGTGTGCACGATAATCAGAGACAATGAAAATGATAGGAAGCTTATATCACAGCAGGTAAAAAGTAGGGCAGAGAATAACAACAGATCAGAAAGACTGGAGAGAACCAAGAGGAGAAAAACAGGAAAAATGATGGAGAAAGTGGCATTCTTGCCAAGCCGTAGTGTTTTCCAGACCACAGACCCCATTCCTGAGGCCATAATGACTGTTTACTCCAGTTTTATGATGCTTTTATTATGTCCCTTTTAAAAAGACAAACATGGATTATGATTTGGTTTCAGCAAACAAAAATGTTAAATAAATACTGCAAAGCACCCACCTCTGCACACTATTTGTTCCGCTTTTGCTCCAGAAAATTTTTCGCCTCCTTTTTGAAGACGACAGCACATACCACCCTGAAGCTCCTCTGTTGTTGATTTTGAATCTTAAAGTCAAACCAGACATGAACATCTGAAGTACTGTAAGGAACTCAACACAACATTCTCAGGTCATGAGCTGTCCATTGCATGAAAGCAAGAAATTGACCATTAACATACAAAAATAATGTAGAATTTCAGCATGTAGAATTAAAACTAAGGCACTGGACGTCAACAGCTCCCTTTTTGAGTTTTATGTATCATCTGAATAAATAAGCTTTTCATTGATGTATGGTTTGTTAGGAAAGGACAATATTTGGCCGAGATACAACTATTTAAAAAATCTGGAATCTGAGGGTGCAAAAAAAAACAAAATATTGAGAAAATCGCCTTTGAGGTTGTCTAAATGAAGTTCTTAGCAATGCATATTACTAATCAAAAATTAAGTTTTGATATATTTATGGTAGGAAATGTTAAAATCTATAATGTGGCCCAGGGTCATATGCATTTTGAACCCTTAAAAATGTTCTATATTTCTGCATAAATATAACGCAAAACATCATCAGATGTTCACACAAGTCGTTAAAGCTGACAAAACAGAATCCAATCAAACAAACAAGACAAAAATATATACTTTGTCATTTAGTTATTGAGAAAAATGATCCAGTGTTAAATATTTGCGAGGTGCAAAAGTATGTGAATCTTTGCTTTCAGTACCTGTTGTGGCCCCTTTTTGAAGCAATAACTGCAGGTAACATTTTAATTGGATTAAGGTCCGGACTTTGACTCGGCCGTTCCAAAACATTAACTTTGTTCTTGTTTAACCATTTTTTGGTAGAATGACTTGTGCGCTTGGGGTCGTTGTCTTGCTGCATGACCCACTTTTTCTTTAGATTTTAGTTCATGGACAGATGTCCTGACATTTTCCTTTAGAATTTGCTAAATTTCCATTGTTCCATCAATGATGGCAAGTCGTCCCGGCCCAGATGCAGCAAAACAGGCCCAAACCATGATACTACCACCACCATGTTTCACAGATGGGATAAGGTTCTTCTTCTTTCTTTCTCCAAACATAACACTTTTTGTTTAAACCAGCAATTATGTTTTGGTCTCATCTGTCCACAAAACATTTCTCAAATAGCCTTCTGACTTGTCCACATGATCTTTATCAAAACAGCAGACAGGCAGCAGTGTTTTTTGGAGAGTTGTGGCTTTCTCCTTGCAACCCTGCCATGCACACCATGGTTGTTCATTGTTCTCCTGATGATGAACTCATGAACTTCAACATTAACCAATGTGAGAAAGGCCTTTAGTTGCTTAGAAGTTCTCCTGGGGTTCTTAGCAACCTCAGAAGGTATTATACATCTTGCTTGTTTGTTGGTTGACCACTTCTGGGGAGGGTAACTATGGTCTAGAATTTCCTCCATTTGTACACAATCTGTCTGACTGTGGATTTGTGAAGTCCAAACTCTTTCGAGATGGTTTTGTAACCTTTTCCAGCCTGATGAGCAACAACAACTCTTTTTCTGAGGTCCTCAGAGATCTCCTTTGTTTATGCCATGATTCACTTTCACAAACATGATCAGACTTTAACAGATCCCTGTTGTCATCCTATTGACTGAAAACACTTCTGAACAGATAGACTTAAATTTCACAATCAAATTAACTGCTAATCCTACAGATTCACATACTTTTGCAACTCACAAATATTTAATGCTAAATAATTTTTCATAATAAATAAATGACAACGTATATATTTTAATCTCATCTGTTTAATTGGGTTGTCTTTGTCAATTTTCAAAAGTTGTGTAAAAATCTGACGAACTTTTTGGTCATATTTATGCAGGAATATAGAACATTCTAAAGGGTTTACAAACTTTCAAGCAGCACTGTATATGTATATATACATATATATATATATTATCTGACAGGATTCTGTTCTCCCAAATTATGCAAATATAAAAAAAAACATTAGAAAACAAAAATAATTCTGTATATTATTTCTGAACATCTCTCTATAGGGATTCCCCATTAAAATGGATTTTTAACAGTTATAATATTTGTTATTTTATTTTATTTTATTTCTTTTCTTTTATTTTTTAATCAACTCTTTATTCGAGGTATTCAGGTTTTGACTCATTGTTTCCAAATTTATTTTTGCTTATTATTTCTGAACATTTCTTTAGGGATTCCCCATTAAAATGGATTTTGTGAGTCATTCCACATGACTCAGTCTCTGGTGACAAAGTAATATTTTGAGGCTTTTAAAGGAATTTTTATGGCATTTTTTTTTTAATAAAGCCCATTTAGGTAATGTTAAAATATTTAAACAGTATTTCCATCCACATTTTATTCATTCATTTTGATGTTTTTATATTTCACAGGTGAAGACGAGGACAATGACCAGCATAATTTCTTTAAAAAAAAAAAAAAAAAAAATGCCATTTCGGTGGATTTTAATGGACAAAATGAGTGTTCTTTCTGTCCTCCCAAAATATAAAAAGTAAAACAAATGAATGGCCTTTTGCTTTGACAATAAAATTGGATTTCATGTCAATGAGTTCAAAACACCATCAATAAACAAAAACATCACGGAGAATGTCATTTCTGTAAGTGCTGATGTAATAAAAATATCACTCTGGCTATAGATTCTAGACGTGACGGACATAGTGAAGTGATCCAAATGAATTTTTAATGCTTTACATCAATAATAAAGAACATATAGGGTTCCACTGCCTACATTATTTCACTTGAATATGATTCACTGTCTTATATGGTTTTATGGTTTTATCTTGAAGGAAAGGAAAAATCTAAAAGGAAAAATGAAAGGAGAGAAGAAAGAAGAAATGCACAGAAAAAGCTAAAGCTCTTCGGGAACAAAACCGTCACAGAACCTCCATGGAGAGTCTAACAGAAGTCAATTTTATATAAACGTTTTTTATAAACAATTTTTTAGTAAAATATTTTGTATAAATAATTGTAATATTGCCCCTTTAATAAATATGTAGCAAGAGACTGCACATCCTTTTTAATGCAGATGTATTACATTTTGTTCACATTATTATGGTGCATCTTAACCTGTATTTATGCATTTATTTTATTGACAAGTCGGGAGGGTTTTCCCCAACGCTACCGCATGACTTAAACCCCCAGTACAGTGTGGTTTAACAAAGACAAGATCCATGAAACTGTACATTTCCATCTGATGAATAACAGACGAGCCGCTTCATGTGGTTTGAGCTGTATCTCCACAGGCTGTTCTGTGTTTTCAGCCACATACTATCCCTATATTTGCACTTCTTTGCTATAATTACATTAGGAGAAAAAAAAAAAAACAGAACAATGTAAAGAGTTGTGCAAAGAGATGCCAAGATCATGACCTTGCACTTCATTTATGCAGTCTCGAGCCATGTGATTGGCTGTGGACATGTCATGTGAACCATTGACTGGCACAGATGTGTCCTTAAATAATGTTTCTCATGTACATTTCTAAATTAACTTGCTAAAAGTGTGCATACTTTGTCTAAACAGCTTAAATGAAAGTATTATATTGCATTATTTTCTTAGAGCCCCAACTGTACCATTAAACTCATTGTCTCAACTTTTTTTTTCTCTTTTGTAACTGACTATCGTCCCCTTGTGAAAACTGAAATGTTCTACAACATGCTGCTTTTGATTTGAGAGGGATGGGAATGTACTAATTTAAATGTGATTTATTTGTGCTTTCCTTCAAAGTATTGTCTCAGGCGGCTGAAATGTATTTACTGGAAAAAATCACAGTTTTGCTCACTAAAGCAATTAGACCCAAAGGAATATTTGCTTTTTTCTCAAGATGAGAATCTCTGAAAATGATACAGATGAGAAATAACTTTTTTGTTTAAAACAAGAGTGCCAAGCGAACTGAAAATAAAAGTGGATTACAGATGTTAACTTTTTTTTAAAATAATGTTTGTATTCACATGACATTTTGTTAAATAAACAAACAAATAAGTAAATGTTTTTGGTAATTATATCCTCTTAACAAAATCTGTGCTGACTGACAGGACAAAGGTAGTTCTTACCATATTTATTTTTTTGTGCCAGGTTGTCCCATATTTTTATATCTAATTGATTTTAAAATAGTTACCTTTTTTTGTTGTTGATTCATGAATTGTTTTGTGATCCATAATTGTTTTAATATTTAATTTTCTCTTTTGAAAAGCCATTAAGTACCATATAATAGGTACATATTAAAAACACACACTTTAAAGTGATTTTTTTTAAAGCTTAGTTTAGATTGCATTTAATTTTTATTTTAATTTTTAAAATATATTTTTCTCAAATGTGTGTCAATAAACAGCAGGTTCCTACAGTGGCTATTAAGTTATAAAAGGTCAATATGTATTCATAGAAAATATGTTTTTGAGAAATACTGAAGTAAAGAATTTTGACAACTAACCCCGGCCTCCCTTTATACGTGTTAATAATCATAAATGTGTATGTTTAAGCCAATTTCTAAATCACTTTTGGTCATTTATAATAATCGACTGAGTTACTGTACCTTTGAAAGAAAGTATTTGTTTCTTTTTCAGCAAAATAGACATGTTTTTAATATTCAGTCTAAGTGAAATGCTTATAAAATAAAGAAGTTGTCATTCTACAAATGATCAAAAGAATGAGTGTTGTTGTTTCATATTCAGCCACTAGATGGCAATGTTCGCCTGCTATATATCTATATACTACATTAAATGAGCCTTCCATTAGAAATGAACATCACATGGGCTACAATTCAACAACTCAACAGAGGCACCAAGTTCAGAGGTCATCCGCTCAGCGCAGGGTCACCAGCTCCCAATGAAACTTCGCAACAAACCTTAAACATCTCAGTGGGAGTCTCGGAGAAAACATGCCGAATACAATGTGGAGTGACACATTATATGATGTGTTGTGAGCTTGATGCTGTGCAAACAGCATCCAACCTGACACATGTCTTCTCAAGAATGCAAACACACTCCATATTATTAAAGCACCTCTGGTTGAACTGTTATTAGTGCTGTTTGCTAAGAGAAGCATCACTTTTGGGCCTACATAGGTCTAGTCAAACCTTTTAGGCTACGAACATAAACAGTGTTGCCAGATTGGGCGGGTTGCCGCCCAATTGGGCTTCTTTTGATCGGCTTGGACCGGAGAATAACGCATTGGGCGGGTAGACAAAATTTGGGCTGCTTTAAAACAATTAAAAGCCGCCCAATCAGCTGCTTTTTTCTTCCCTTTTATCTTTAGTCATGTTATTTTAATATGTTCGAGCTCAAAGTATCACAGTAAAAAAATGTGTAGTGCAGTCATCAACATCATTGAACAGAGACCTGTCAATCAATTTACCATCTTTTATGTTGGTGAGATGTGATGACTCGTGAGTGACGGGGTTTTGGCGCTATAAAGGGCAAGATTTTGAATGTGCAGCTATATATTCATTCATTCATTTTATTTGAGTGATTGCGATGGCAAAGTGGCCTAAATATAAGTTACACGATAAAAAAGTTTTAGAGTGACTTAAATCTCACAACGTGGATTACACGTAGTGAGAGATGAATAGAACATTTCTAAATATAATTGTAACTGAAATAAGAGAACAGCTGAATGATTTAATAAAAATCAAAACTGAATATAGGGACTATACGATGCTGTCCTGCATCAGAACATCTTTTAAACAGTCCAGACTACTCTGGTATACTTGGCATTGACAGCTGCTGGACTTGAACAGTTTTAACTGTGCAAAGTTCTGCATGATGTTCTAAAATGTGTACTTTATGAAATACGTGCTGTAGTTCTGTCTGAAGATAAAGCACAAGACAACGGTAAGCACATTATTGTTGTTAATTGTTATTATTATTATTATTAATAAAATATTTCTGGGCATTTTAAGCATATTTTCTGACTCCTTTTAATGCATTTGCCCTGTTTTGATCCATATTCCTGTGAAACTGATTTATCTTTATTTTATTTTGTCATCTTTATTTTTTTAAGGAGATAAAAATGGTCCTTATCAACCTTGATTGACATGTCAATAAAATTACATCACATTATTTTGGCAGTAAAAATTTTGGGCTGGTTTTTGTTGAAGTGGGCGGGTTTTGGTGAGCTTTTGGGCTGGAAATCGTCAACCCGATCTGGCAACACTGAACATAAATGATAGTGTCTGTAAGTTGCGTTTACACAGGTGTCTCCATGCGCTTTTCAGTAAATTGATCGGATGCATGTAACCTTTTAACCCTACGCACATGCACACACCCACCATGTGTTAACTTTCAACAAACAGTGCTATTAATAACCCTCTCAATTTAATGTATTCTAAATAAGGTGTAGACATTGCTATTTGGTTTCTAAGATATTCTGTGTAGTTACTATGTGGTTTCTCAATATCTCAGAAAGAGCTTTTGTCGGTTAATGGTCACGTGAGATTTAGGTAAATAAATAAAATATTTATTATTTGTTGTTTCATATTTTTTATTAGTGTTTTTTTTGTTTGTTTGTTTAGTGTTATATTGTTTTTATTATAAAAATATATATTTCAATTTTACACAACTAGCATTTCATTAACGTACGAATTCCGCTAGTTAACCTTACTCAAGCTGAAAACCCCCATGGTGCGTTAGCTTGCTAACTGTGGTGAGTATTTTAATTCATCCCAATTAGCATGAAAAAGATTTATTCAGATTCATTCTCTTAATTTGTTTAATGACTCTTTACGACGATTATATCGTTACATCAGTAGGTGGTAACAACGACTTTTTGTGTGTTATGAGTGAGTCATTTTAATCATTCAGTTTACATTCAGTTTTATGATCATTTTCCCAGTTTCTCTTTTAGTCGATGAGGATTCACGAACGAGGTGCTTTAGAAAGGGAGAACCTCAAGGTAAGTAATGTTAAAGTACTTAGTAAGTAACTTAACAGTTAATTGAGTGAAACAGTTCAAGAATAGGCTGCTGAAATTTACTATAAAGTACCCATATGTACATACATACAGTTGAAGTCAAAAGTTTACATACACCTTGCAAAATCTGCAAAATGTTAATTATTTTACCAAAGTAAGAGAAATCATACAAAATGCGTGTTATTTTTTATTTAGTACTGACCTGAATAAAATATTTCAAATAAAATACGCTTACATATAGCCCACAAGACAAATTAAAAGTTGAATTTATAAAAATGGCCCCGTTCAAAAGTTGACATACGCTTGATTCTTAATAGTGTGTTGTTACTTGAATGATTGTTTTGTTTAGTGATAGTTATCCTGAATAGTTAAACTGCCTGCTGTTCTTCAGAAAAATCCTTAAGGTCCCACAGATTCTTACATTCTTGTGTATTTGAACCCTTTCCAACAATGACTGTATGATTTTGAGATCCATCTTTTCACATTGAGGACAACTGAGGGACTCATATGCAATTATTACAGAAGGTTCAAACACTCCAGAACGAAAAATCATGCATTAAGAGCCAGGGGTGTAAACTTTGGAACAGCACGAAGATGTGTACATTTTTCTTATTTTGTCTAAATATCATATTTTTTCATTTAGTACTGCCTTTCAGAAATTACAGAAGATACTTACATGTTTCCCAAAAGACAAAATAAGTTCAATTTACCCTGATCTTCAAATTCAAAAAGTTTTCACTCCCCTGCTCTTGATGCATTGTTTTTCTATCTGGAGCATCAGTGACCTAAAGAAATTTCGTATGATCCCTCTTATTTTGGTAAAATAATGAACATTTTGCAGATTCTGCAAGGTGTATGTAAACTTTTGACTTCAGCTGTCTATAAACATTTTATATAGATGATGAAAACATTGTATATTGATGTTTTTGTGGAAATCGTGATACCTTTTTTTTAGGATCTTTTAATCCATTTAATGCATGTTTACTGCTCAATAAAAGTGCTGACTTCATTGTAATAATATTTCACAATATTACAGTTTTTACTAATAAATGTCACCTTGTACATAAATGCAGGCTTGTACAGCATAGCAGACTTCTTTAAAAACATTTAAAAATCCTGAAGAACCATAATTGTATATATAAATATCTTTTAAACATCACCTAGATTTATGTAGCCTTTAAGTACTTATGGCAAATGTGGAAAATGTAAATCGTAAGGTATAAATTTAGAAAACATAACCTTGGCATGTAGAAGATTGCGCAAATCCAAGCACATATAAGCTCTATAAACACACTCATACACAGGCAATAATGCAAAGCCTCTATTCGACTATGGGAATATAGACATTTACAAATTATTATTATTGCTCACCCTTGTGTTGCTTTTAGGGCAACATTCTAGAAAGTGTTTTCCCACTGTCAAAATGTAAAGTGCGAAACAACCCCTCTGGGACAGTGTCAGCTCTGACCTGAACAGACATCAATCGCGTGCTGCCCTTTTTTCGGGGGTTAGGACATTTCGGTGTACGTGTTTATGTTTGTGTCCGCATGTGAAAGAGAGAATGCCACGGACAGCGTTCATGAACCAATTGTGCTGCAGTCTGTAAATTACATCTCCCTAGGGAGCAGTGCTCTTAGCTGCAGGAAGTTTCCTACTCAAAGGAGGATTAATGAGGGAAGTTTGAACACTGCACAGACCCCAGACCCTTAGAAACTCTGACCGTAGTTAAACATGCCCCTTCGAACCTCGCATGCTCTCTCTTCTCTAAAGAAACTGAGGCAGATTCGGTTTCTGTGTTGACTATGCTGATGTGTCATTTGGCAGAGCTTTTTTAATCCAAAGTGACAATTGTAAATTGAGCTGATACAATTTTCAAAAAGTAAAATATTTTTAAAGATTGAGCAACATTTTTGTGACTCTTTGTGTAAGGCAAAAATCATAGAAATCTAAAGATGTTTCTTTATCAGAAGAGATTTGGAGAAACTTAGCATTTCATCACTCACCAATGAGTGCAGTCCTCTGCTGTGAATGGGTGCCGTCACGACGAGAGTCCAAACAACTGATAAAACCATCCACAAGTAATCCATACAACTCCAGTCCATCAATTAACATCTTGTGAAACAAAAAGCTGCATGTTTATAAGAAACAAATCCATCATTAAAAAGTTTTAACTTTAACTTGTCACTTCTGGCCTAAACAAATCCATAATCCATAACGCTTCCTCCAGTGAAAAAGTCCTTTTCCTATTGACATTGACTTTAGTTTTATATATGTTTCATCACTGTCCCAATAGAGCAAAAGCAAAATAAGTCAGCATAAACTAAACAAATCCCTGGTGTTTTGTGAGCTGGAACTGGGAATTACTTCAGTACCATGTTTAAATTGTCATTACACCCACCACTTTATCTAAATGTAAAATTATACTTTCTTCAGCATAAATCTTAATCTTGCTTTTTATGCAAGCTCTGTTGTCCTGCCGAGCTTATATTCTGTTATGCAAATAGCATGCCATTTTGTTCATTTGTTTTGCATGATAGTGTAATGAAAGCCGTATACTATGCAATACAAACATGGCATTTTTTGTAAATTACGTATTGACTGGTGGTCACATCTTTCTTTTTAATTATCCTGTTTTCCCTGAAGTCTCTTTATAGTGTTTGTCAAGCTTCCCTGGACCAGAAAAAGTCCTTATTTAGTTTTCCTGATCATTTTACAGCCTCTTTTTGACTTGTAGCATTAAAAAAGATGTTTTTGGCTACTGTGTAAACATGCAAATTACCTGTGTTTTGACTGGCTAACCTCTTTAAAAGTGAAATGAGCAGTGATGATTACTAATAGTTTTTCTGACAGGAAAATTTCACCAGAATGATTTGAATATATTAATATAATGATATCTGCAATACAATCATTATTGAAAATTCATGATAAAAATGAAAACGTCAGAACAAGGTATTTTTGCTGCGGTTTAGTTTCAATAAATTATGTTTTTGGGCTGGGACGTTTTTAGTTCTTAAAGGTGCAGTATGTTTTATTGTACAGGGAACCCTTTTACCTCAAAAGAAATAGAGTGATTTTAAATGTTTATGCCATTAATTTGGATGTTTAATTTTTTTTATCATATTCAAATGCAATGCACAGTCTATACTAAATATCGGGGAAATCTAGTCATAATCTGTTTTCTCAAACATCTAAGCATACAAACTGAAATGCTTCAGTTGCACAATTTGATCGTAGCTGAACACAAGATGAGAGATATTAAACATGTCCTGCCGTTCCCGGACACATTTATCTCATATGTTGATTACTGTGACACATCCATTGTTTTCAGATCAACAGAACACATGTAAGTGTAGCTTTTCCACATAAAATTAATGATTTGCTGAATGATATATTAAAGGACATATAGCGTGTACAACATCACGTTTAAATAGCTGATAGTGCACTCCTCCAGATAAGATTGATTGCTTTTTCGTTGAAACTGTTTATATTTTCTCTCTTGGTATATTTAGAAGGTCATTCCTTAAACCTTAAACACATTTCTCGCTGGCTCGCTTTTTGAGATTGCAAATCTGGTCTGTGTTGCCAGCTCCAGTGGTCACTCCAAAGGAAACAAAGCTTGTAGGGAACGTGTTTACGAGTGGTTCTAATTTCGTAGAAACGGACTCCAATCTCGTAAGAAAAACAGAGATAAGATAGGATTTACGCAGACCTTAAACACAGCCAGAAATCCAAATGGCAACACTCGGCAAGTAGTTTAAACACCCCGGCCTTAATTTGTTTAAGAGGACCTGATGGAATCGCAACAGTAACATGTTGATTGTTGGCTTTCGGAAGATAATTGCGATTCACAATCAAGTACCTACTGCTTGATAAAACAGCACCAAAGGCTAAAATAAACAGAATAATCAAAAGGAGTTATTAAGAAGACAAGCCCGAGGTTGCAATTACATTTCAATGGGTTCATGTTGTCATGGGAACTGAGCGTTGTGTTTATGTGAAGACTCTAAAATTGTCAAGCACGACACGGGCATTTGCTGATGACCTTCTGAAGTTGCCCCTGTTAAAATGTCTAGCTATTGCCAAAAACCAAGACGTCCAGGCTAGAGTTCATTTCTTCCATATGCATGTTTTATGGTAAAAACCTGGTCCAATAAACACAGTGAACGGTGAGAGAAACAGACAAAGTACAAGTGAAATAACGATAAAAAACATCAGATGTTAGCATCTTATTTCTGTGCTATTCTGTTGAAGTACACTCTTAAAAATAAAGGTGCTTTAAAAGGTTTTTCTCAGCAATGCCATAGAAGAACCATTTTTAATTCCACAAAGAACCATTTAGTCAATGGTTCTTTAAAGAACCATCTTTTTCTTACCTTTTTATAATCTGAAGAACCTTCTTTTGTCACAAAGAACCTTTTGTGAAATAGAAAGGTTCTTCAGATGTTAAAGGTTCTTTATGGAACCATTTAGACAAAAAAGGTTCTTCTATGGCATCGTGAAGCACCTTTACTGTATATATGAGTGTATATATGAGGAATTGCATTAAATTTTTATTTCCCCATCAGTATATAGGATTAAACAATAAAGTCATATTTTTAAAGGTGGCATATTATAAAAATCTGAATTTTTTCATGTTTAAGTGCTGTAATCGGGTCCCCAGTGTATCTACCAGCCCAGAAAACATAAATTAGAACAACTTTTTGGTAAGCCTTTCTCTGCAAAATTGTGAAAAAACGTCATTTTGTTTTCAAAAGCGACAGTGGTGTACCATTTCTAACGCCAAGCAAAGCGAAATTCAAGCAAAGCTAACTGTTCTGTTGATGGCTGCACAGATGAGCACAGAACACTATTTAGAGTCCCAGACTCAGAGGAGACAACAGAGCTGTGGTTTTATTGATTTATTTACTGTATATTACACTGCAGCAACACAGATCTAATATAAACATGCAATTTCTTTCCCAGATGTTTACCTTCACAGACATAACTGACTGTTTTGTGTTTTTAAGTTTAAGTATTTTTAGTTAAGTACTCACATGCTGTATGACAGCCACTTTTTGTGCGGATGCTTCGGATGTATGCACTCAGAAAACTGTAGATCAAGGCCCATATTCACAAAACATTTTATTTTACCACTAAGAGTTCTCCTAAATAGCAGTAAAAGCTTTTGGCTAAAACCCATTCACAAAGCTGCTGAGACAAACTTTTATTAAGGAATAGAGAGAAGTCTTAAGATAAGAGTATGGGCGGGCTGACCTCATTGCTATGGATGATGTCAACATAATTAGAGGAGAAGATATTTACAGATAATGTACTCACTCCTTTGTCATCCAAGATGTTCATGTCTTTCTTTCTACAGCTGTAAAGAAATTATGTTTTTTGAGGAAACCATGTCAGGATTTTTCTCCATATAATGGACTTCTGTGGTGCCCCGAGTTTGAACTTCCAAAATGCAGTTTAAATGTGGCTTCAAATGATCCCAAATGCGGTTGTAAACAATCCCAGCCGAGGAAGGGTCTTATCTAGCGAAGCGATCGGTTATTTAAAAAAAAAAAATACAATTTATATACTTTTAATGTCAAACGCTCGTCTTGTCTTACTCTTCCTGACATTTTTTTCCAGTTTATGACACTTAGGGTATGTCGGAAAACTCCCATCTCACGTTCTCCCTCAACTTCAAAATCGCCCTATATCGCTGTTTTACCTTTTTTGTTAAGGGTGTTTGATCTTCTTTGCATGTTCACTTTGCAAAGACAGATCTTCTGCAGCGATGTAGGACGATGATTTTGAAATGATTTTTGAAGTTTAGGGAGAAAATACGGAGAGTTTTTCCACAAACCCTAACTGTCTTGAGCCAGAATACACAGAGTGTAATGTGAATCGTACTGGTTTTAATGGTAATTGTGATGGCGCCTGTTGGTCTCTACTGGTAATTGGTCGTCTTTTATTGTTGGCTTGTTAAAACCACTAAATCCTAATGGAACATGTCCCAAAACACATTACAGGAAACCATTTAACCTAGTTTTAATGGTTACAAGTTAATGGTTTGTTAAGTTTATAATGGTATTTGGCAGACATTAGAATTTTTGTGATGGTTTGTGTTGTTTTTTTCAACAGCGAGGATAGTTTATTATTAGGTCAAATTGGCTTAGTACTCCTCTTCACTACTCTTTATGTTTTACAGATTTAGGAGCTAGTTGTAGCGCTAACACACTTTGTGAAGTACTCTTAGAGCAAAAATTTAGGAGTCTTAAATTTAGGATTGACACGCCTATTATTTTTAAGATTTTCTCCTTAAATTGCAATTTATAAGCTACTTTTAGCCTTAAGATGTTTTGTGAATATGGACCCAGAAGTTTAAACTAATATGGTTTAAAACAGATAATTTCAGTGTGATAAACATGATATCAAAACCAAACAGATGTTTTTGAGTATTTGAGGCAAGAGCTGTAAAGGCACAGCCCTATTCTGGAAAAGGGGGCGGGGAGAAGCAGCTCATTTGCATTTAAAGAGACATGCATGAAAGCAGCGTGTTTCTGCTTCCACTCAAAATAGGCATTTTCAAAATGATATAATAAATGATCTATGGGTATTTTGAGCTGAAAATTCTGAGGACACCTGAGATTTCACAATAAAAGGTGCATAAAAGGTCTCCTTTAAAGGATCATATAAATTTACTTGTTTGATTCAAGCAGATGCTGCTATTCGTACTACCATGTACAAAAAGTCTTCTTCTGTCTTGCTAATCTTCTGTAATATCACTTCAAATAACACAAATCAGTTGCTAATGGTGGGAAATTTTAGTGGGAAATTAAAAGCATAAACATTAGTAAGTGATCTGATGAATTATGTGCTGATTGTGTGACTCTAAAACATTTATCTGTTTAATAAATTTACACAAATCATTCTGATAATATTAAAATTAATTTCAAGTTGAAACAACCTCACATACATCATGCTGTTTAGCATTCTGTTAATTTCCTTTCCACTGTGATTAATACATTTTAAGTATCTGAGCTTGACTAAATCAGAAAGAGGACTGTGGGGATTATACATTTTTGTCAGCCAGAACTGAGAAATGAGTTTACATTTGACCACTTCCAGTTCCATCATCCTGAAGTCAAAGGGTTTTCTTAGTGGGTTTTTGGGTTTTAATGTCTGAAATTAATGTCTGAATGGGTTTTAATGTCTGAAATAAGGTCTGGTTAAAATAAGCTCAATATATTTTCCTGTTTTATTCTCTGACACAAAATATATCAGTATTATCCCCTTGTAATTGTTTTTTTGTTTGTTTTTTTTTTTTTACACTAGTTGCTTTCACAGCCTTATTTTTTTAACTGCACTGTTTCAGACTACCTCAAACTTTCATGGAAATGTTTTTGAATAAAGACTAAAACAATTGTCTTAAGCTTAGTGATGGTGATTATGAAGGTGTAATTTGTTCATAGCCTACATTTAGCTTTTTACTAATGACAATTGTATTTAGGCTTAAAAATCATTGAAGTTGTGTTCATTTGTGAAGATTATAATAATGAACAAAACGTGTAAGAATCAGAAGAAGTTTATTTTCTGCAATAATCCGAAAGCTAATGGAAAAATCCTATTGGGTTTTTGTTGAGGGAACCAATGATGCAAACTTTCAGGTTGACCTACAAAAATACATCAACACTGCAGTGCCTAGAACACAAAGATGCACAATGAAATTCTGGGCTCTCCGTTCTATCTTTATATTGTAACACAAGAATATTCATCACACTACAGGGAGTTTTAATAAAAAAATCTTTTCCAATGCGTCATCCAGTGGGAAAAAGTCCATTCCCTGTTGTTCTTTTAGATCAAAATCAATCAAACATATTTGTTTAGAACTGTTTTGGCTTGTTAAATCTGTGCATATTTCTCTCCTGATTCAGACAAGGTAACATTTTAACTGTAGAATATTATGGAGTATGGAGTCGTATTTTAGCCAGAAGCAATGGTTTAAAGTGAAAAACATCTTGATGGATTTGTTTATTGCAAATATCCAGCTTTTGGCTTTACAAGATGTTAACTGTTTGGACTCTCATTCTGACGGCACCCATTCACTACAGAGGATCCATTGATGAGCAAAGTGATATAACACTAAATTTCTCCATCCATTCCAATGAAGAGACAAACTCATTTACATCTTGGAGCACTGTAATTCTAGCGCTTCACTAAGATCTCATTTTAAAGCCAGCCTAATTTCTATTGTAATTTATCTTTATATTGTAACACAAGAATATTCATCAAGACTACAGGGAGTTTTATTAAAAACCTTTTCCAAGGACAAAAAAAAAAAAAAACTCAAAACATTTCTTAAGGTTTAAGCATAAGGTTTCTCATGTATTTCATATCTCATATCTGTGGAAAAACCTGCCTAAAACCAGCCTAATTGCAATGCCACCAAGCCCCTGAAGAAGTTTTAGGTCAAAATCAGTGCTAAGGCTTCCCCGGGAGAATTAGACTGCTGTAGATCACATACATGATTAAACAAGCATGGAAATGTGATTTAAAACACGTTCTAGCTCTCTGGCTGCAATCATCACCTTGACTTGCTTCGAGCTTCGGGCTGAGGATAATGATTAAAAAGCAATCCAAAGCAATTAGCTATATAGCTACTCTGTTTCAAAATATATCAGCCAATTTGTCAAGATTTCATCATATCTGAATGATTGGGCCAAATAGCGTCCAGTTGATTGAACTTTCTGAGAACTGAGATATGCATCAGGGTATTGGGTGAATAATTGTTAGGGTTTCTGTTGGCAGTGAAATTGGACTTGCATAACGATATGCGATCACAAGGTAGAGTTCAGCTTTTAGACCTCTTTTTACACATTTTGGGATCGTCTTACCTAAATATTCAACAGTTTACAGCTGCCAAGCCTAAATCTGTTTATATTTAGAGTGCATGAAGATTCATCACAATAGACTTGACCTGATGATTTCAAGCTCATTGGTTCTCATGTTTTTAAACAAATTGGGATCATATGGGTTTCAGAAGTCTTTGATTGTAGTGAGTAAGCCAGATGAACCTACATTATTATTAGCATTATGTTGCTTTTGTCCTTGAGCTTGAAAGCCTTGTATGAAAAGTCATATGTGTTTTGAATAACATGAAAGTGAGTAAATGATGACAGAAATTTAAATTTTAAATGAAATTATAGCAAATAGGAGATGAATATTTGCCGAAAATGAACTCACCCCTAGGCCACCCAGGATGTGGATAAATTTGTTTCTTCAAATTTAGAGAAATTTGACATTACATCATTTCGATCAGCTCACCAGTGGATCCTCTGTAGTGAATGGGTGCCGTCAGAACGAGTGGTGATAAAGGCACCACAGTAATCCACAAGTAATCCACACCACTACAGTCCATCAATTAATGTCTTGTGAAGTGAAAAGCTGCCTGTTTGTGAGAAGCAAATCCATCATTAAGGGATTTTAACTTTAAACTGTCGCTTCTGGTCAAAATACAACTCCATAATCCGTTACAATGCGTCTTCCAGTGGAAAAAAGTCCATTCCCTCTTGTTCTTTTAGATCAAAATCAATTAAACATATTTGTTTAGAACCGTTTTGGCTTGTTAAATCTGTGCATATTTCTCTCCTGATTCAGACAAGGCAATGTTTTAACTGTAGAAAGCAATATTTTGGAGTATGGAGTCGTATTTTAGCCAGAAGCAATGGTTCAAAGTTAAAAACATCTTAATGATGGATTTGTTTATTGCAAATATGCAGCTTTTGGCTTTACAAGATGTTAATTGATGGACTGTAGTCATGTGGATTACTTGTAATGTTTTATCAGCTGTTTGGACTCTCATTCTGACGGTACCCATTCACTACAGAGGATCCATTGGTGAGCAAGTGATATAATACTACATTTCTCCATCTGTTGCAATGAAGAAGCAAACTCATTTACATCTTGGATGGCCTGAGGGTGAGTACATTTGCAGCAAAATTTCATTTTCTAGATTCCTTTCTTTTATTTATTCAGCACTGTAATTCTAGCACTCCAATAAGATCTCATTTTAAAGCTGCTCAGCAAAATATACATTTCTGTCAGCCTAATGAAGGCTTTTATGAGGTCTTTAAAGCACTTCCATGGGCAATCATAAATGCTACCGAATCATCGTGGGGGAAGTGAATTAATCATCCTTATCATCACACTCAGACACTCCAAACTGAGAAGTTGTCATACGGTTCTGATGCTTTTATTTTTGTAGGGCTTCAAGAGTGAGTGTGTGTGTGTTTGTGCAGGTGGAGAACATTACTGAGAGAGTGAGGCACGTCTTGACCTAATCTTTGAAAATCTGAACGAACAAGAGTGAAAAAGAAAGCATGGATTGCCAAAAACGTATAATTATGGTTTATACATCGGTATTGTTTTCAGTTCTTCTAATCTTACAGACATAAATGCTGTCTGCATAAATCTTCACACGTTTGATCTTTCAAAGAGAGATTTTTATGTAGGAGAGAAGTTGCCAATATGTAACTAAATATCTACTTAATTAGTTTTCAAATTTCACCATTTATTACCTTTGGAGTTCAACTGAAAAAATGTGTGTGTGTATGTTTCTGACACATGGTGGCAATTTAAGGAGTTTCTCTTTTAAGCCATATATTTGTGAGGTAATTCCTTTGAAACCAGTATCGGTACAACAAACCTTGCACATGCATGCATGACCTAAATGTCATATGTGCCTCAAAATCACTGTTGTGTTTCAACAAAGCGTGCTTTGATTCAACAGAGGCTGAAAGAGTGAAATTAACCTTTAGGATCATTAACTATTATCATCATCTGTACTATAAACAATGTCGTAACTTGGAACCACGAACGCATGCATGATAAATCAGCAGTTTACTGATAAATTATGCAGCCAATTTCTAGTTGGAAGCTGGCGGTCCCTTTAGACATGATAAGAGCTTTTATTATGAGTACCAGCAGTGTTAATGCTGCACCGTCAGACGTCAGACCCACAAAAAACATAACATAACATTTCCCCCAACAATTACCTTGGGCGGGAGTAGTTTTGGCAATGCCTCAAAGTTTACATTGTGGGACCAACTTGCAGGGTTATGTGTGCCATTTAGAAGTGTCATATTATATATACAAACACATTATTATTTCTATTATTATTATATTATTCATTTTTATTATTATTATATATATTTTATATATTATTATTATTATATTATTATTTTAGTTTGTTTTATTTTATATAGCACCTTTGAAGTGGGCTTCTCAAAAAACTTACAAAATCCAGAGAACAAAAAAGTAATTAAAACAAAAATAAACATGCAAGAGAAAAAAAATAAAATAATTTAAAAATAAAAATAAAAATAAAATGATGAATTAAAATTAAATAAAAAAATTAAATTAAATTAAATGATAAAATAAAATAAAAGCCATAAAGCCATTCTTAAAAATGGTAAGATCTAATCTTTATTAATTTACTCAAATTGTATATTATTATTATTATTATTATTATTTATTTATTTATTTTTTTTTTAGAGTTGTTTTATTTTATATAGCACCTTTGTAGTGGGCTTCTCAAAATACTTATACTGAGAACAGAAAAAGAATTAAAACAATCATGCAAGAGAAAAATAAAATAAAATAAAATAAAACGATAAAATAAAATGAGCCATCCTTTAAAAAATTTAATATTTAATCTTTAATAAATTAGTTTAATCTAGGATTAAATTAAATTGACTTAAATTCCAATTTAGAATACAAATCAGAATGAAATTAAATCCATGTAACTTCAGTAAGTGTACTTTTTAACACAGAGAACGGAAAAACAATTAAAACGACAATAAAAATGCATAATAAAAAAATAAAACAATCCTGAAAAAAATCTAAAATTAATTAAAATTACTCAAATTTAGAATGCAAATAAATTTTAAGTAAAAGTCTTTAAAATTCATATTACTGTAAGTGTAGATTTTAATAATAATAATTTTTCTCACACAAATAGATCATATGGGGTATTTCTTACGTTAAATTATTAAACATTAAATGATCTTAGCAATATAATTCAAAAATATTTGAAACTGATGTCCAACCTTTATAAGGGACTTGACGTAAAAATGACAAAGGAACGTTGGTGAAAACGGCTTACATCACCATCTGAACAAAGCTGCAGGGCAAGAGGTCCTCAGTCACCAGAGACGCCAGCCAATCACAGGGCTCGATCAATGTCTGACAAATCACATTTGAGTATTCATTTAGACTTTTATATCATTCTTGACCTGTACATCAGCCTTGTAATAGACTTATTGAGTATATTTTCTGGGTGTGAAACACCATATTAAGTTTATTTCTACAAAGTCAGGTCTCTATGATTCATTTATGTCTTATATAACCGTTCCGTAGATTGCAAACAATCTACACCATTAATGCAATTAAACCGTACAGTTTGAGGGATGACAGGGGCTCCATAAAAGGACAACACTGGAACTGTCCAGAAAGATGACCTTGAGTGAATTGTCAGGGCAGATGATTTCTGACAGGGAGCTGTTTTCTCTCTCCTGGTCATTTCTGGTCTGAATTAGGCTCTTTTTGTTGTTGTAAAACAAAAATTCTACATTAGGTAACTAAATCCAGCGGCCCCGACTGAATCAGGCCAACAGCCAAAGCAGTGCTTATAAACACTGCTATTGTTTTGTATAATGTGACATTTCCTGATTGAAGAATAAGTAGGCGGCTGACAAATAACATTTTTTTGATTTTAGGATAAAGTCATCAGCATGTGTAAGGGAAAACTTTGCATGCTTTACAATGTTCACTAGGTCAATCTCAAGTGCCATTTGTGTGCTTGTGTCCCCATGATATATAATAAAAATCTTTAAAATAATTTGAAAATAACAATAAAATAATTTTTACATGCACAAATGGTACATTTCATGTCATAAAAAAAAATCATGAATTTTTTGAACTATTAAAAAGTGCTGTTTTAGATAGTGTATAGCATGTTACACTACAGGACACTGCATGCCAGCCGCACAGTTTACTCCCATTAAACTACATAACATTTATTGGACATTAAAATGTAGTCGATCCGTGGAAATGGGTCAGGATTACATAGATGCTGGAAATGGTTCAAAACCCCTGATCCATACCATTAAAGAGCTATGTCAATCCTGCCAAGCACTTCACATAAAACTAAGTTGCAGGTTCAATAAAACACAGCTACCCTTGAGTGGAGGAGAGCTATGCACAACGTGTGAAAACAAACATTGGATCAATCCGGCTGTGGTATTCCCAAAGGACAGGTGAATAGCTACGTGTAAAGTTTCACCTTCAGAAAAGGGCCCTTAAGTTTGGGTAACTGTGGGGAGCATTCTGGCATTGGCTCTCTCTATCGCGTGTTTCCCATGAGAATGATTTTAGTCGGGGCAGAGAGTCACTCGGTTTGACCTCTATCCCCAAGAGCACAGCCTCACCACAAACTGAACCAAAATAAGAATTATGTAAAAATAAACAAGTGGGTAAGGGGCATAGTGCATTAAAAAGTCTCATGAAAAGTAACATCAATCTGCAGCCTGAAATAAGCATGCAAAGAGCTTATCTGTAAGCTAAAAATGACGTTTGAGCCACAAACTTCTATCTATCGTTTTATCATTCTGTTGTTCTATGTAGTGTTCTATAGTTTTCTAGCATTCTATCGTTTTTATCTCTATCTATCTGTCTATCTATCTATCTATCTATCTATCGTTCTATCGTTCTATAGTTTTCTAGCATTCTATCATTTTTATCTATCTACCCCTCTATCTGTCTAGCATTCTATCGTTTTCTAGCGTTCTACTGTTTATCTATCTATCTATCTATTTATCTATCTATCATCTATCTGTCTATCTATATCGCTGTCATTTTATTGTTCTCTCATTCTATCATTCTATATCTATCTACCGTTCAATCAATCTATCTATTGTTCTATCGTTTTTCTATAATTTGTTCTATCTATCTATCTGTCTATCTATCTATCTATATCATTTTATCGTTCTCTCAATCTATCATTCTGTATCTATCTATCTATCTATCTATCTATCTATCATTCTATCGTTCTATCTATCTATCATCTTTATATCTATCATTCTATCTATCGTTCTATCATTATATCTATTCTATCGTTTTTTATCGTTCTATCTATCTATTGTTTTATCGTTCTATCGTTCTGTCATTTTATCTATCTATTGTTCTATCTATCATTCTATCATTATATCTATTATTCTATCGTTTTTTATCGTTCTGACTATCTATCTATCTATCTATCTATCTATCTATCGTTCTATTGTTCTGTCATTTTATCTATTGTTCTATATATCATTCTATCATTTTATCTATTTATCTGTGCCAAAATTTACATTTTTTATTATATAGAAACTGTGCTTATCTTGTTAAAATTGCAGTTGCTGTAAATTAATTTCTTTAAAATTCACTTCATTTTTAATTGTATTTCCTAACTATCAAAGTGCAATTCTGCACACATTTTTCTACTTTAGTTTAAATTCTGAAATGTAATTAGACATTTAAGAGACATTCTTTGTCCATATCTCAATGGTGCACAACTCTTTTATTACCTAACAGAGAATTATGTGGAGACTTTTTCATTAATGAGCAAAATCTGACCCGTAATCAATTTCAGAACAGCCTTGAATGGGGAGAAGAAACTCTCTATCCTCCAGCCCACAGGGGTGAGGAAATGCTGCAGAGGAGACGAGAGACAGAACGTGTGTTAATAGACCTCCCTCAGCCATCCCCCGCTCCTCCACACACTCCCTCGCTCTCAGATAAGAGGGCAGAACTCTCTCACTCTGGTCATTTCACACACCGCTCTGGGATAGGAAGGAAAGTTCTCCTCTTTTGTTTACTTTTCTCTGGTGTTAAGAGCCTGCAGATTGGGAGACTCATTGAGGCGGGCTGTCTCCGCTTCTCATGAGATTCTTTCATTGCCTTCTTATCTATCCGTGAGAGTGTGTTGTGGTTAGTCAAGGCTCAGTGCCTATGTCCATTCCTTCAGGGGAACTCTTGTGAAAACCAGGAACTTCTCCAGCATCAAAGGTCTTACAATCCAACTGTGAAGAGAAAAGAGTCAAAAAAGCCTCTTCATCTCCATCCAACCATGTGTTCCTCCATCAAAAGAGTTTGAACTAGTGAGTTGGCACCTTCTCTTCACTGCAGGTGGCCTTTGCTTTTGCTCCCGCTGCCATGAGGTTTGCCAGAAGCGGTTGGCATTTGGCACTGCTGCTGGCGTACGTTGGCCTGGTGAGTTCCGGAAACGGGAACGGTCAAGGGAGACGCGGGGGAGGCGAGAGGCGGAGGAAGCTTCACCGCGTGCAGCACGGCCAGTGCAGCTACACCTTCATCCTGCCTGAGATGGAGAGCTGTCAGGGAGGAGCGGACCAGATGAGCAAGACCAACGTGGTTCAGCGGGACTCCCCACCGGCCGACGGCGAGTGGTCCGTTCAGAAGCTGCAGCATCTGGAGTCGGCGATGGAAAACAACACGCAGTGGCTGCAGAAGGTGAGAATGACCTCATAATGAGACACAGGTGACTGGCGTCATCACGTCCTTCACTTCCTTAAACCTGGCAGTATTTCAGTAGAGGTGTAATGCTGCCTTCAAGTCATGTCGGGATTGATATTTACGAGTTGCACGCACATTTTTTTAATTCTCAGCCCTAAGTTCTGAGAAATGCTGATTAAAAACATCATGGCAGAAGGAATTGGTATTTATCATTATTAAGTTTAAATTGTTAATGTTGACGTGCAGTTTAGTTAGTGCTGCACAATTTAGCATACTGATGATGAAGAATAGCAGAAAAGCTTTCCAGAAAATGCTAGCTGGTTTAAGAGGCAACAGGCTTGTGCAACAAAACTACACTTCCCATCATTCCCTATGGCAGCACTAGAATGCTAAAATACAAGATAATACATAAATTACTCACCTAATGCACATCCTTTTGGTGCAAAAGCACCAAAAAAGCTAGTAAATTTGAAGTTAGGCTGTAATGCTGCCAGTGTTTTAAGCATAGGTATAATGTTTCCTTCAAGACATGTTGGGAATGATTGTATTTACGAGTTGCAAACACTTTTTCAAGTCAAAGGAATGCCGATGAAAAAACTCATGGCAGAAGCAATTGGTATTTATCATAATTAAGTTAAATTGTTCATGTTGATGGTGCAGTTTAGTTTGTACACAATTTAGCATACTAATGATGAAGAATAGTGGAAAAGCTTGTCAGAAAATACTACCCATTTAGCTATTTTATGAGGTGACAGGCTTGTGCAACAAAACTACACTTCCCATCATTCTCTCTGTCTACACTAGAATACTAAAATACAATGCTGGCTTCACGTCATGTTGGGAATGATTGTGTTTATGAGTTGCGAACACATTTTCTAAGCCTCAACTGTTCAAGTCGCAGACAGGATGATTAAAAAAAATCAGGAGAAACGATTGGCATTCATTATAATTAGATTTAAAAAGTCAGTGTTGACTGTGCAGTTTAGTTTGTACACAATTTAGAGTACTAATGATGAAGAATAGTGGAAAAGCTTGTTATAAAATACTACTCATTTAGCCAGTTTATGAGGTGACAGGCTTGTGCAAGAACACTACACGTCCCATCATTCTCTCTGTCCACACTAGATACTAAAATGCATAAATTACTCACTGAATGCACATATTTTGCACACAAAATGCTTTGTCTTTGAGAAAACGTTGACCTATATTCTAAATATTTATAGACATTGAACACTAATTATGACTTGAACTCATGATTAAGAACTTACCTCGAAGGCACTCTAAAAACTGCACGGATGCATTGCAACCTGACAAGGAAAATTCATTGCATCAGAATTTAATTATCGATTCTAATTATTAAAACAATAATAATGTATTCTGCATTAATTTCTTATCCAAAATACAATTATTAGCCTATAATGTGCAAGATGAAAAGTTAATTGTCTAAATAAAAAGTCAGTTTAAAAATGTAAAAGTAAATTGTCCCTGTAGTTGAATGTGGGTCTTCAGCATAATAAAATAATTAAAATAATGACCAAACTGCAGATCTTATGATGCATTGCATCATTTAACAAATTATCGCAATCAAACTGAATACCGGTCAGCGCAAACGTTTACACCCCTACTTCAGATGTAAAGACCTGTAGCCCATTTATATTCAGATGGGTGAACTGTTAGGGTGCAAATGCTGGCCAAATGGCCAGATGTAGATGTTGGCTGAGCTGGTTTGAGAGGCTGAGCGAAGCAAATACATTAATCAAAATAGAATGGAAAGAAGTTCTGGTTGAATACTCAATACCGCATGGTTTCCAAAAACTCGACCTGTTGAAAAGCGACTCGGCCATTTGACGGATTCCAAGACCTCCAATGCTTTTGGAACTGTCATGTGTGATTTCCATTAACAGGACCCTATTTGCAGTTTCAACTAAGTGCATTGACAAAGTACCATTTCAGACATCAAAGTGAGCTTGCAAGAACTTTCACATCTGAATAAATAGATGAAACACTAATTTCAATAATAATACAGAAGTGGCAATTAAACAGGAGCCAGATGACAAAACCAGAGAAGCATTTGATCTGCATAAGTGATTTATTACTCCATTCAAATGCAAAGAATGCAAGTTTTGATTGGCACTTCAAGGGAACTTTGTTCGGTGACATTAATTGAGCTAATGAATAGATGAAGTGCCGTAGAGTGAAGGTTTGCCGTGTGTGAATGTTTTGCGTCTGTCTCTAAGTATTCAGTACACCACCCAAGTGGACAATCAATACGGCTCAAAGGGAGACGGCTTGCACCTCGACAGGAAAGAGACGTGACCCTTGACTCTGTTTAAGAAGAGGTCAGATTGCGATAAGAGTCGTTTAATTATAAACACTTGCTGCTCTCGTTGCATTCATGCCTTTATTAATTAAATTGGTGGTAAATGACATGGACCATGAATTACTTAAAAACAAGCCTATATGATCAACTCAATAAATCAGTCAGTTTACTCACACTGCAAATATAAAAATGCTCTCAAAGTTATGCATTTACACACAGTAAGGTCCAGAATTTAGAGACAGGGTAGAAAATTATGAGTCATATAAATATTTTTAAAACTTCAGCATTATTTCTGTAAAGCAACAGGCTGAATGTGCTGACTTTTATGTTAGGTATTCTGTTAGCTAATTAAAATCCTTTGAGGGCCTGGCACATGTGTTGCTCCGGCTGTATAATTGGCCAAATGTTTATGGAGGAGGAGTGTTTAGTTTACTGGCAAATGACTGAAACTAAACGGATATGCCCTCTTAGATTGTTCCTGCTGCTCACCCCTTACCTGATAACTGCATTTACAAGCAATGGAGACGTGCCATGTATCTGACTTCATTAACAGGAAAGAGAAGGGAGGGGAGGAGGGCGGTATATGGAGTATAGAAGTGTATGGAAAGCACAAGGAGCCATTTGAAGTCTTTGCTTATTTTTTGTGTAATGGCCGTGGACCAAAGATCTCCCTGGAAAAGAGTTCTTCAAAGGCCAAGGGATTAGCGATTGTACGTCCCATTTAGAGCAGCTTGAGATATGGCAAAACCCCAGACCCCTTTAAGTGAGAGCCTCACTGGATGCTGAATAACAAGAAAAAGACTAGAAAAGAACCTTCAGAGCGTTAAGCCAAAAAGCTGAATTGTGAATTTAACCTTCTCAACTTCAGTTCAAAGGTTTTTTGGCTTAATGGTCTGATTGGCATAGAAAAAAAAACATTGGAGCTGAGAAAAAGAAGCAATTGTTAATGTGAAGCTGAGAAAATGTCTTCATTTAACAGCATTTTTAAAAAGTTTTATTTATACATTTTTATTACAATACAAAAGAATACAAAAAGATCCAAAACCACAGGATAACAACAACAAAAGCACACTTAAATATGTGGCAGTGAACAAATATCATTTAACAGCATTTTAGCCATTTTTATTAACATGCACTATTTTATTAGTGATGGGGGTTTTGCAGTGACTCTTTTCGCATGTTTACCTCATAACCTCATTCAGCACGAAAACAATTGACTGTTGTAAATAGTGTGTCAATGAATCATTCATCATCCGATTCATTCAAAATGATTCATTTAGCACAGAAACAATTGACAGTCATAAAGAGTGAGTCATTGAATCATTTACTCAACCATTTTGTTCAAAAACAGATTCTTTCAAAAACTTGAGACGCGTACTATTTGATAAATTAAAAAAATATATATACAAATAAATGCATTACGATGCAGTATTTTATTCTTTTAGACATTTTTATAAACATGCACTATTTTATTAATGTTGGGGGTTTTGCAGTGACTCTTCTTACCAGGTGGTGACAAGTGACTGTATTCATTTTAGCACCAAAACAATTGACTGTCATAAATAGTGAGTCATTGAGTCATTTATCAACCGATTCATTCAAAACGATTTATTCAGCACCGAAACAATTGACTGTCATAAAGAATGAGTCATTGAATCATTTACTCAACGGATTTGTTCAAAAACACTAATTCTTTCAGTAAAGCCACAAAGTAGACGCATTTTACTTGCTAAAATAAGTAAATAAATGCATTGCCAAAATGACTCTTTTTGCATGTTACATAATAACACCAGTTGGTGACAAGTGACTATTTATGACTAATTCTTTGAATTATTCCTTAATTCCTTCTTTCAAAACGATTCTTTCAAAATGATACATTCAGCACTAAAAAAATTGACTGTCATAAATAGTGAGTCACTGAATCATTTACTCAACCGATTTGTATAAACACTAATTCTTTCAGCAATGTCATACCTGAGACGGGTCCTGCTTGCTAAAATAAATAAACAAATAAATAAATACATTACGAAATTAGTTATTTTATTCTTTTAGCCATTATTGTAAACATGCACTATTTTATTAGTGATGGGGGTTTTGCAGTGAGTCTTTTTGCATGTTACATTATAACACTAGGAATGAGTCATTGAATCATTTACTCAACCGATTTGTTCAAAAACACTGATTCTTTCAGTAGCGTCACACCTGAAAAATGTTCTACTTGATTAAATAAATAAATATAAATGAATAAATGCTTTGAAAAAATTTGGTAATATACTACCAGTAAAAAGTTTGGACATAAAGTTGGAGTAAGTGCTTGGCATGATCTTAAGACGAATTAGTCTTGTTTTATGCTTGAATAAAGTGCTTAAATCCCAACTCTCCCAAATAAGCTGCATGGTTTGAGATATGATTCACGTCTGTAGTGCAAATTGTGCAGGACAAGCATGCACAAAAGTTTAATACTTATCGTTAGGGGTTTGTTCAAATCCCTAACCCTGAGTTTGAGCAATAATAATAGTGATGCTTGCCTAATTATTGGCAATGCAGCACAATGCCAGTGGTCAGCAGGCCTCGTAACTGAAACAAGACCTGCAATTTGGTAACAGCTATGCATTAATCACTCGGCAATCAATGCTCTTTTCCAAGGGCGCTGTAAAAGCAACATTTAGAGCCAAATGTAGGTCTACTTTAAACAGTTTGAGCAAAGGTGGATCAATTATTACTTCATAAAAGAGCCACTTAGAAAATAAAAGTTAGAAAGTAAATAGTAAAAGAAGACAACATCAGTAAAACTTCTCAGCATGTGACTGGTTTTAATACGTGCTTTTTCTCCTAATGCAACATCACATTAACAAGCCTCCAGCGTCTCAGCTAATAGTTTTTTGTTCTCTGGCCTATTGTGCATATCATTCCTCAGTGGAGAACTGAGAGATAGACGAAGCGGAGCAGAGGATGGGAAAACACGAAGCCTGCTGAGTTTACGATGTCTCGGCACTGTCTTTAATGAGCCCGTAAAATGCCACGGTTGCAGGGCTTCGTTGGGAGTGGAGCGAGAGCTGAACTGCCGATTACTCCTGCTATCAACGTGCCGAATCTGAGCCGTACACATCAAACGCTCACTCAGCGCACATGTTTCTGTGAAGAATGTTCTCTGGGAGCTCGAAATAAAAGTTGGAGCCTTGTGGGAGACTCACAAATATGTTTGGGATCCCTGAGAATTGGTTGTGACATAACTTTCAGTCTGGAAAATCATTTTCGATTAGTTCACTTGCATTTTCTGTAAAAATCTATGCACATTTTTGCCAGCTGTGAAGGATTCCTAAAGCCAAATGCCTTTAAATCGCATTGCAAGTATTGCAACGTCCGCTTTGAACTCTGCATCTCTGCAGAAGTCCGGTGGCACAGCAAGACGTCAAGTTCGAATAATACGCACAATGTGTTAAATGTGTGTGTTCTTGTCTCTTATAAATGTCGTCTCTATTTATGCCTGCTCGTATATTGAGTTTGGCTCAGATCACAGCAGAAGGCTTCGCTTTGTTAAACAAACATCACGCTCATGTTTATCATTCTTTGAGAGCAAAGAGAGATGCAGGGTAGAACTGGACGTGGGCTCGCTTGTGTTGCTTTCACTGACATCAGTCAACATTAGGAGATCTCCCTTGGAGCCAGAACTCCTACAGAGCGACAACCGCCTCACTGATAGAGCTGAACTTCACAGCCGCTTTGGCACCAGCGCTGTATCTACTGAACACATTGAGTTGTCACTGAAATATTACTGAAATACTGCCACGGTTGGAGACCGTCATAAATAGTGTTGTTCTTACAACTTTATTTCTCATGATTTTGATTTTATATCTCCCATTGTGACTTTTATTTCATTTTTTATTTTAAACTTTATAAGAAATGAAGTCACATTGGGAGATATAAAATCACAATTACAAGACAGTGAGCCCTATCATGCACTTGTTGCAATGCGGCGCCATGCGAGACGCAGTTGATTTTTGCTAGTTTTAGCCCACGCGGTTATCATTTTCACGTCCTGTGCCACATTGTTTAAATAGCAAATGCATTTGCGCCCATTTGTGTGCCCGTGGGCGTGTCGGTCTGAAAATGAGGTGTGTTCAGGCGCATTGTTGGCGCGTTGCTATTTTAAAGCAACTGAAATAGACTGCGCCATTAACCAACTAAAACCTGGTCTAAAGTCAATGGCGCAATATGTTTCTTGTTATTATTTTCTTGTTATTGAAATATGCTACTAATAACGTTACTAATATGCACCTATAGGCAGGTGCACAATGCTTATTACACACGCAGGGACGAGCATCAGCACACAAACATGCCAAATATTAAAATATTAAAAGTATTACAATGTAAAAGTTATTATTGTGTACATAAATATAAAAATGCCTACATGTCATAATGGATATTAAGTCGCTTATGCAAGCTGTTTTTGGTATCACCTTTGCTTTAGAAACGATCACGTTCAGCAAGGAGAGTGGAGGAGAGTTTTGAAAGGGGGTGCACAGTAACTCATTTAAGTGGGCTCGGCCTGTGAATGCCCTCCTTTGCGCCGGCCCTGCTCTTTGGACAAACGTTCAGCCTTTGTTCTCGCAAATTCCGCCGTGTAAATAACGAATCCGCCATGGCGCAAGTGCAACTGGCTCTTAAAGGGAATGGGAGATAAGACTCTGGTTCAATGCACGTTACGCCCAAAACACACCCACGACTAATTAAGAGAATAGAGGGTATGCATGTGACCTCACTGTCAGCTGAAGTGGCTGTGGCTCCGCCCACTGAGTGGCAAAAAGACTGATGAGTGACAGCATTAGTTTCAACGTGAATGCTGCGAACAGAACACATAAAACACCTCTAAAACCAGAACAAGCTTTGCGATTGACTGTACAAAGAGATTTGACAAGAAACCTGAGGTATATTTTTACAGCTTGCTGAAAGCTACTGAAAAGAGAAGCAAATTAATCGCTGCAATTCAAAGAAACAAATGATCTCTTCATCTGTCCCTTTTAAAGGGTTAGTTCACCCAAAAATAAAAATTAGCCCATAATTTACTCACCCTCCAGACATTCTAGGTGTATATGACTTCCTTCTTTCAGACAAATTCAATCAGAGTTATATTGAAAATCATTCTGGCATTTCCAAACTCCTCGTCAGTTCAAAACAAGTCCAATAAAATGCATCCATCCATAAAAAAGTGCTACACACAGCTCTGGTAGGTGAATAAAGGCCTCCTGTAGTGAATCAATGTGTTTTTGTAAGAAAAATATCCATATTTAAAACGTAAGAGTCACTTTAATCTAGCTTGTGTCAACTGGTCGAAGCAGGCGGATGACGTAATATATCGGCGTTGCACATGCACCGTGCAGAGGCAAGATCGAAACAACAGTCACGAATTAGAAGTTCAAAGCGAGGATTTGTAAAGGAAAATGTCGGAGAATTGCAATATAAACCAAGAGGAGACTGGTTTTGGAATTTTGCTTCCTTTGCTCCTGTAAACAAACGTTGGTTTTCACGAGACTCACCAGTGCATGCGCAACGTCATCCATCTCGGACCTGCTTCCGGGTACGACCAGCCAGCGCAAGCTATATTAAAGTAATTATTATTTTTTAAATATGGATATTTTTTTACAAAAACACATTGATTCGCTACAGGAGGCCTTTATTCACCCTCAGGAGCCGTGTGAGGCACTTCTTATTATGGATGGATGCACTTTATTGGACTTGTTTTGGACTGATGAAGAGAAACACCCACCCCATGCAATGATAAAGCTTGGAAATGCCAGGATAATTTTTTATGCAACTCTGATTGGATTTGTCTGAAAGCAGGAAGTCATATACATATAATCCATTTTGTGTTGCATTTGTAAATGTGTGTGTGTGGTTTGAACTAGTGTGAGTCTCCAGACTCAATATAAGATTTTAGGAACAATTATGGAATATGGATGCAAACGACAGCATTTTGTAGAATTGAAAACACAGTGTTCTTGGCTTGGCCAAGAGGATTTCATTCGTCCGTCCTTGAATGTACCCTGACTTTTACAGTTCCCTTTTGCACAGCAGATGCCTTTAATAACAAAACAAGCCCTTCATCAAATACAAAACTCATTTTTTAAACCATGATTCATCTTTTGTCCTGTTAACCTTCTTTTTAGTTGACTTCTAGCAGCTTTTTCCCTCCACATGTTTGATAAATGCGGTATCGCATTGATTTTTCTATGCAAGTATTGATGTTATTCTAATTCACAGAGTTTTTTGACATGCATTTGACTGCACAAACATGCTACAATATCATAATCCTAGGTTCTAATCTTGCTTATATCCTGGGGTTTGTCATAGAAACGATAAGGGACCAAAAGCAAACATGGTTCAAGTAAGCATGGGTTGCATTTAGTGATTTAGAGACCCAAACTCTGTTCTTTGTCTAGCATCACAAGTGTCCCGAGGCATGTGCGTCAGCACTTGAGTCAGCACTTCTAACTCTTTGCTTTTGTGTATGCATCTACATTCAACATCATGCTACTTATGTAAAAGCTAAAAACTTTCTTGGAATTTCAGTTGGAAACACTGCACAGAAATTGCACGCTTCAAATTTAAGTTGGACAACCATGTAAGGAAGTTCATTTCACCGGCATTGAGCAGTGAATGAAAATGTTTTGAAAATGTTTTAATATGTTCAAGTTCAAGTTAAAACCTCCAGTGAGACTGAAGACTGATCCCACACCTGGAACTATTGCTGAATCTAATTCCAGACGATTGGCTCATTGTTCTTCCTCCAGTTGAGTTGTGCAGATTACAGATGAGTGATTAGAGTCTTGAGGTTTGCTGTTTGTTCTTATGAGGCACAGGGTTTTGTCTTGGGTTGATCAAAGGCATTTTTCTAAGTCAAGTCATACTAACTGGTAGCAGCAATTTACCCCCACCAGCACCACGTGCTTGCAGTACGTCTTTAAAAACTGTGTTAACCGTCTTCCTCAATTTCCTTTAAAAAAGGCTGTCTAATAATTAAAAAAAAGCACAATATAATAAACGTGTGTCCTGTTTTATGGTCAGATATGGAGATCACATGGAAATAGATGCGTTCAACCTATGCTGTCCCCACTTGAGAAGCCATTAGTGTTGCAACCCTCAACAAGCACAAAAAAGGAAAACGCTCAAGTACTGGACCATCTGCTTTCTTTGTGCTGAGTTACAGCGTCGTCTTACACTTCTGATCTTTTTTCTTGCTGATATGAATGACTTTCGTATAAAATTTCAGTTTGGCCAGACTCAGACTCAGCCAGAATTTTCAACGGCGCATTACACAATTGCAATAATCCATCATATGGAATAAAAGTGATGCTTTTACAAGAGATGCTACAGATGGGACACTTACTTTCTCCAAACATTCTAAAACTCATGCGTTTCCATGGCTGCACATCAATAATAAACACATCTGTAGATGGATTTTCCATCTATTACCTCTTACCCGTTATCTATCTATCTTAAAAGGGTAGCTTCAGCTCTGCAGTAGGTTTTTGTCAAGTAAAATTTGGTTTAAAAGTATGAGACCACTTAATCTTGAATTTTAAATATTTAAACCTTCAAATAAACAGCTTTAGCATAATTTAAATGGATTTTTTTAATTATGCTGTAAGTGACATACATTGTCGTTCAAAAGTTTGGAATCAGTAAGATTTGAAGAATTGTCTTATGCTCATCAAGGCTGCATTTACTTGATCAAAAATACAGAAAAACAGTAATATTATTACAGTTTAAAATATTGTTTTTCTATTTTAATATATTTTAAAATCAAATTATTCCCATGACGCAAAGCGTTCAGTGTCACATTATCCTTTAGAAGTCATTCTAATATGCTGATTTATTACTTTTATTATCAGTGTTTGAAACAGTTGTGCTGCTTAATATTTTTTTGGAACCTGTGATTATTTATTCAGGATTCTATGATGAATAAGAAGTTAAAAAGAACAGCATTTATTCAAAATATGAATCTTTTCTAACAATATATGTCTTTGCTATCACATTTAATCAGTTTAATACATCCTTGGTGAATAGAACTATTAATTTCAAAAAAAGAAAGACTAAAAATTAACATGACCACAAACTTTTAAATGGTAGTTTATACTGTTAAAGATAGTTCTGTTCTAAATAAATGCCGTTCTTTTGAACTTAATTATTAAAGAATCCTGAAAAAAGTATCACAGGTTCCAACAAAATATTAAGCAGCACAACTATTTCTAATATTGATAATAAATCAGCATATTAGAATGATTTCTGAAGGATCATGTGACACTGAAGACTGGAGTAATGATGCTGAAAATTCAGCTTTGCATCGCATGAATAAAATACATTTTAAAATATATTCACATAGAAAACAGTTACTTTACATTGAAATAATATTTCACAATATTACTGTTTTTTATAATAAATGCAGCTTTTATGAGCATAAGAAACTGAAAAATATTTCTTTACTGATCCCAAACTTTTGAGCAGCATAATTTTATTACTTTGTTTTGAGCAGATATAACAAATAACAAAAGCCACTTCAGGAAGTGACAATTTTGGAACGAAAGTCAGTTGCACAAACATTATATATGAATAAATATTAGCAATGGATCTGATAAATCCTATGATGTTTTGTGATATTAGACACTCTAAAACATCCAACCTGTTTCATTACATTACAGAAATACAGAAATCGATAATAGGAAATTGTCTAAATATCCACTTCAAGCTGCTATCCTCATCATATAACTTTCAGTCCATCTACCACTTTATTTCCATCCTTCAGTAAATCCAGTTGGTCTAGATGTTTAGACGACATGAAGCACATTTTTGGGTACCTGGCACAATATTTGGTGTATAACTGAACACCAGTTCTTAATCCTTTAATCTCAACTGTTTACACAAAGGAAAAGACTGTAAGTGCCTCGTTTATTACCCAATCGGCCTTCTGTCTCGTGTCGTCCGTGGCGGTGGATGTTCCTCGGCCCTGAGCGTTAGCCCACAGTTTGTTTGTTTATGTTAGAGAGGAACCGCAGTTCTCGCTGCACAGCTGCACTCCCGTCCACCATAGGGTCAACAGCCACTCTCTGATTGGCTGCAGCTCCATCTCAATTGCAAAGAAAACATGGTTGTCTTCCAGAGGAGCAGTAACTTTGATAATCATAATTGATGGGAGAGTCTGTCTGGCTCAATCAAATATAGTCCTAACCCATCCACCTCTGAATCATAGGCCCAAGATTAGAAAATACTAATTAAGGTGCAGTTTTTGGAGTGGTTTGTTTGATTTCTCTAGTCTGGCATTAGGTATTTTAATAGAATTACGTAAATATGCTCATAGTCTGATGGTCAGATAATTTATGTTCAAATTAATTGACATATATATATATATATATATATATATATTTAAATGCAGTAAATGAATGTGTTAATTTGAAACAAATTTAAGTTGAAACACTAAAATGTCAATAAAAAATAGAACTGGACTAAAAATAAAATTAATTAAAGCAAAAAATATATTTTAAAAAGTAAATAAAAATGACACAATTAAAAGAAATGCAAAAAAAAAAAATTATTGTAAAATTAAAATGAAAAGCTAATTCTTAATATCAATAAATAAACTAAAACTGTAAATACACATTACTAAAATAATCCATTGTACTGTGCAAGTCTTGGGTCCATGAAGATGCGTCAGCTTTTGCACAAACAAACTTTTATTTGTTTAGCTGAACATCATACACTTCACACTCACATGATGAATGGGACAACCCTTAAGCTATTAAAACAAACAAGGTTCTCATCAGTACTAACTAACATTAACGAGTAAAACACTAACAATTCTTTGACATTACACAAACAAACTTGAAAATTGAAAATACACCCCTGAATATAACAGAAACAGTTGCACAACGTCCTTTAAAAACTAATAACAAGAATTAACAATGAGCTAAGTCTGCATTGCATCATAATCAACTGTGACAGCCCAATTTAATGAGTCTAATCTTCTCAGTGAATCAGCTGATTCAGTTCAGAAAACCGAATGATTCATTCCCAAGTCGGCGGTTCTCGAGTCACTCCGCTGATGTTATCTTTAGTGCCAGCTGCGGATCATTTTCAACCTTATCTGATAGCATTACCAGAAATGGTGACTTTGTACAATAAAAGTGTAAAATATGACATGATATGATATCCACTATTTCCCCTGCTTATGTTCTGGTGAGTATGATGGATTGCTTTCTTCCCTTAAGGTCTGTTTGGCAGATCGCATTATCAGATTTGGCTGTAAAACGTACATTTACTTTGACAGGCAAACCGTATATTTCCCATCTTTTAGCACAGCTGTGGATTTTATATTTGTTTTCCGTAATCTTTGAAGCTCCATCAACTCTGATGGGTTTGCAGATGATAAAGCCATAACCAAAAGCCCAGTATAATCATAAATTTGACTCGCCACAATCCTTTTCGTCTTATTTATGAATTCTACGGACGGAAGCTAATTCTGGTATCTAATCCATCAGGGAACAATTTACAACAGTGCACAATAAAAATGGCAGTTTCATAGGAAAAAACTGTCATTTTTAAAATATAATGATGAACCGTGACATTTTATAAGAATTTATACAGAAGACACGTCACACTAGTTGTCACATACACATGAAATATTGACTACGAAAAAAGCTCATTTCGATTGTTATGGTTTAGGAAAGACGCAATTTATTTTTAAATTTTATATACTTTTTCAAAGCCACATAAGCTTCCACAATTTATCACAGTTTGTGTGGCTTTTTATTTATTTATTTTATTTCAACATGATACGCCGGCAGGTGGCGACAAATTACGGTGTTATTAGTTCAAAAACAATGATTCATTCAGAAGTGAAAAGAAAAGTGAGAAAGATTCAGAAAGTGTCGTTATGAGTGAGTCATTGAATCATTCATTGAGCCGATTCATTCCAAATGAGTCAGGAACAAAATACCGCTACTACGTGTTGATCGGAGACGCATAACGATTCAGATTTTTGGCGCAAAAAATGTATTTTGTCTAAAAATGTAAGATACTAAATTTAACTTACTAGCATATTAAAATGTGGCCCTGGACCACAAAACCAGTCATAGGGTATTTTTTTTTTTTTAATTATTTGACAATATTTGGCTGAGATACTACTATTTGAAAATCTGGAATCTGAGGGTGCCAAAAAATCAGAATATTGAGAAAATCACCTTTAAAGTTGTTCAAATGAAGCAATTCATATTACTAATCAAAAATTTAGTTTTATATCTTCATGGAACATGATCTTTACTTAACATCCTAATGAAAAATTGATAATTTTGACCCATTCAGTGTATTTTTGGCTATTGCTACAAATATACCTTTGTTTCTTAAGATTCGTTTTGTGGTCAAAGGTTAAAAATATTATAAAAACATTGGCAGGTTCAGTTTTGACACACTGTCTATTCAAAAATACAGGACTTTTGCTTGTGTGGTAAAAAGGAAAACAGTAAAAATGCACTTGACGCAATGAACCCATTCACATTTACAGGGTTCTCAGCAGCAGAAGTCATCACAGTTGGGTAAACGTAAACTAAAGTATAATATACAAATCTAATTTTATGTTCCTATCCAAAAGAGGGAAAAAATTGCAATTTGATTACAATTTTGTAGACGCTCCCTAAGGTGCTGCATTAGAAATACTCGATATCCTTAACTAGCTTTATGTCATTTAGTGTAAAAGTAAGGAAACAAGCTTCACTGTTATAATTTTACATTAAGAAAAGTAAAAAATATGAAAAAGTTTGCTAGATTTACTATGTTAAGTCACAGTTACATATGGTTGTTCTCCATGTGACAACTAGCCCCGGTCTCTTATATAGTGTCAGTCTGGAAATTTTGTTGTAGTCATCAGTATCTGGTTTAGTGTATGTGTGTCAGTGGGAAGAATGCATGCAAACGTCAGTGTTGCTGAAGTCTCCAGTGGCTGTGACAGTGGGGCGTCTCTCTGTAACCATGCTGATAGAATTAGCGAAAGGATGTTCTCAGACCAGGGGCTATTTTTGGGGCATTCAGTACGAGAGAATAGAGACTAGATCTTTGTGTTCTCTGCAGGGTTTTTTGTGTGTGTAGATTCTGTTTGACCTCCCTCTGAATGTTTGAGCAACTGGGTTGTAGCGTAAAGAGAAAGCTGGAGATATTCCAGACTCCACAACATACACACAGGGTTCTCCCTTTGACATAAGGCTAAACACTTTATCCAGTGAGGGACACATAACATCCCACTCTTTCCTTTTCTGAGTATCCGGACTCTCTCTGGACACAGCCTGTGTGATGACTGTTAATCATAGCACAAAAACACATGATGCATTACTGATGACAAATGAGTATCTAATTGCTATTCACAAATTAATTTAGCATATGAAGCTGGAAATATCCCTGTGTCCAGTCTGTTTTCTATGTGCACATTCCTGTCCCGTCACCGGCACACTGTCATAATGGATTAGTGGCTCAATGCCACCATAAACAGCCCGACCATCAACACAGTCATTTTTATGCACTGTTAATTTCCCATTTACAATAATCTGACATTTTGAGACCCTTTTGAAAAGATCTAGTCAAGGATGCCTGTTGAGATTTTTATCATAAATTGGAACTAATCTTAAAGGAACTTTGCTTGAAGAGTTTCAATGTAGCACAAAACTAAACTAGATTGTTTTGGACACATAGTTCCCAATAGGAGTATTAGATTTCTGAATAGGATCAAATATTCCCGGTAGAACAATTAGAAAGCAATGTTTTTGTATTTTTAAACCCATTTACCCTGTGTATTTTTCTTTAAACTTCTTGTAGCTTTATTCTAGTACTTTAAACTACACTTTGCAGTACTAGTAAAGGGTTTAACCTAAAATGAGGGAGAATAAATGATGACAGTTTTTACATTTTGGGGTGAAATATTTTTGTAAGGTTCTGAATAAAGTCTTTTTGTTTATACACTACTGTTGAAAAGTTTTTTAAATGTGCTAATATTTTAGAAAGATGTCTCTTTTGCTCACCAAGGCTGCATTTGTTTTATTAAAGATACAGTAAAAATGGAAATATTGTTAAATATTATTACAATTTAAAATAACTGCTTTCTGTCTGAATATATTTTAAAATGTAATTTATTTCTGTGAAGCAAAGCTGAATTTTCAGCATCATTACTCTTCACTGTAAAAAATAAAAAACACAATTTGTTGAGTCAGCTTAAAATAATTTGTTACCCTGCTGCCTTAAAATTTTAAGTTCAGTCAACTAAAATAAGTTTAGTCAACTTGAAATGTTAAGTTGTACTAGGTAACATCTTAGATATTTGTGTTTGCTAAACTTAACAGATGGGTAAGTAACCCAGCTGCCTTAAAATTTTAAGTTTTAAGATTCAACTCAAATATCTAAGTTGTCACTCAGTATAATTTAACATTTCAAGTTGAGTAAACTTTTTTTGAGTTGACTGAACTTAAAATTTTAAGCCAGCCAGGTTACAAATTATTTTAAGTTGACTCAACAAAATGTTTTTTACAGTGTAGTCTTCAGTGTCACATGATCCTTCAGAAATCATTGTAATACGCTGATAGCAAAGAAACATTTCTTTTTATTATCAATATTGAAAATTTTTGCTTAATATTTGTGGAGGATTCTTTAATAAACAAGTAAGATTGAAATAGAAATCATTATAAATGTCTTTATCACTTTTGATCAATTTATTATGTTCTTGCTGAAAAATGTTATTTATTTTTTTAATATAAAAATTGTTTTTAAAAAAATCCAAAAAATATTTTTTAAAAATCTGAGAAATAAAAATAAATCTATATAAATAAATAAAATAAATATATTTATTTAGCTTATGTATTTCCTCAGAATTGAACCCATGATCTAAGTTTTTTCCAGTGTCATGGTTTGCAAGTTGAGCTACAAGAAGAGCAAATTTTTAGAGGATTCCTTTTTTATCTTATTCTGCTCCTTTAGGATTAGGATCATGGAAATTCCAAAAGGAATGCTGTGCTCGTTCGTTTAAGAATTCCTTTAATAAACATTCCTGTCCTTCTATTTAAGATGTTTCTCAGACATCTGTGAGTAAAATTAACTGATACCTCCCCAGTAACAGACCTAATGTGGACTGCATGCGCAGATGTACCCATCATGACCTTTGTTTTATGTCCTGATCCGTGACAATCCATTGGGTCTCATTTACTAATAATTGCATACGAGTGTTCTTGTGTATGTGCAATTTCAGTTGCATTCAGAGCAGGTGCAAGCTGTCTGTGCCTACAGTTGACATACTGTAATACAAGCGTCATTTGTAGATAGTTTAGAAGCAAGAGTGAAGTCAAGTGAACCATTCTCACAATAATCACATTTTATATAGGCCTGAACTCCACCTGGCATTGAATAGGACACGAAGTGCGTACGCATTCTATATCTGTTTAGATAATCAATGACTGACATTTATGACTTAATTTTGCTTTGTGTATGATGAATGGGTGGACAAAGCAAAAAGGCAGGTGGAAAAATCAACATGCCTTTAGAAAAATGGAGAAATTGTGAAGAGCGAGTATAGACTCAACACCATAGACTTTATCCATCTGCTTTTAGTTTAAAGATGGTGTGTGAGATGATTATTGCAGGAATGATTCCCCATGGGTCGGCCCTGTTTCTGCTCGCTGTGGCTTGTTCAAGCCACAGTTTAGTACGGTTGGTCCAAGTATTAACACAAACCTTCAACTCAGGAAGTATTTGTGACTAAAGCAGACCTGCTAAATTGAGCTCAAGTCTAGTCATGTTAATCATGTTAGTCATGTTATTTGTTGTGCTCTTTGACCCAGAGTTTCTGTCTTAGCACACAGTGTCACGCTGAGGCACGAGAGGTCACGTTTGTCCGGTCAGCAGTGGAGCATGCTGGGGTATTAAAGTGGAAAGATAACAAGATAAAATTGAACTAGGCAGCATACAGGGGTCTGTATAAATATCTCGTCTTCTGAGCTGTATTTCTCACACCTACAGATTTACGAAATTAAAACCATAAAAGGATGTTTAAAACGTAATATCCCAGAATATTAATAAGTAAAAGGGAAAAAAAGCCTATGTAGCTGGAATATTTTCAGGTTTTTTGCCAGCAAAAACTAGCAGACTTTGTTTGCAAACATTAAACACTACATTATAAACAGAATGAAATAATATTTGGGGAATAAATGTTTTTAGAATGATGCTATATTTGTGAAGACATAGCAGTGGCGCAGGATAAACACATTTTTGTTACGGGATGTTGTAAAGTTGAGCAATGCTAAAAAAAAATGGCAAATTTGAATGCTTAGTTTCATTAGCTATCGTCCGAATGGAATACTGATTATTAGCATTATTAGCATTAGAATGCTAGTTGTCACATGATAAGATTATGTTCAGTGAAAGGTCTTCAGTTATCATTTTGGAAATAAAAATGGTTATTTTGCATTTTTAGATCCAATTTTTGACCTAAGGTTTGAAATTGCATATTATTACGTTACTTTTACTGTCACTGTAGACTCTCAGAAAAAAGGACTGGAGCTCTCACTATTCCTGTACCCTAAGCTACAAAAGCTAAAATGTGCACATTTGTACCTTATAAACCCCCATTATACATATTAGTCTCTTTTGAAAGGGATCCAACCCAGTGGTCCCAGTTTCTAAGTTTGTATAGTATGCACATTTTCTGTATGTGTAGAATATCTGAATTAAATTTCACAAAATATAATGAATCTCACAATGCAGTGTACAGAAGCTTGTTTCCACCACAGATTAAAAAATAAAAAGGTCATTGTACTTTTCCTCAAAATGCAAGTTTACTTCTTTCAAGTCAGACTTTTTTCTCAGAATTGTGGTTTTATATCTGAATTGTAAGGAAGAAGTCAGAATTGGGTGGAAAAAAGTCAGATTTGTGATATGAAAAGTCACAATAAATATTGGCGCCGATATTAAGTATTTTTATGGTTATCGGTATCAGTCATTTTCAAAACCAATTTTTACAGATAAAATTTAAAAGCATTTAAATAAAGCTTTTGTCAGAGACATTGTTATTCTTAATTTTGACATTAATTTTTATTTTTACACCAGACAAATACATTGGTTCAAAATATCGGTTATCGGTCTACTTAATCTGTAATAATCGGTACCGGCCGTGAAAAACATATATCAGTGGACCCCTAAACAGAATTGTAGGAAAACAGTCAGAATTGTCAGATAAAAAGTTGCAAATACATTTTTATTTATATATTTATTTATTTTTATTCAGTGGTCGAAGCAGGCTTCCGTAGCAATGTGTTGTTTTATGAATAATAAAGAACTACAGTAATACCAGCAATTTTATTATTTATTCATTAACTTTTTACGTAAAATTGCATTGAAAATGCAAAATAACCATATTTATTTTTATACTGATACCACAAACTAAAATTTTAAAAAGCTAAAAATTTCATTTATTTTATTAATTAATTCGATTTTTTATTTATTTATTAAATTAATTTGATTTATTTACTTATTTCACTGAAAATTAATTTGACTCATTTATAATAAAAAATAAAACACATTAAATAATAATAAACACTAAAATATGCTGGGTTAAATACAACCCAGCCCTGGGTAAAATATATATAATATATGGATAATTATTTATTTAACTTTATTCAACTTGTATTTGAAGATATTAATAAATGTTAATTTTCAGCCTATTTTGGGTTCATTTAAAGCAAGAAACATACAAAATTGTAAGCAATAGTTGAGTTAAATAAAACTACCCAAAAGGTTGGTTAAACTTGTAACCCAACTGCTGGGTCAAAAGAAACCAATCGCTGGGTTTGTCCATATTTCACCTAGTGCTGGGTTGTTTTTAACCCAGCATTTTTTAGAGTGAAAATATAGTTTATAGTGTATAAAGTATGTAGTATATAGCAAACTGTATAATCAGTATACATTAAGTTTAAACTACTTTTCACATTCTACACGTTAAATGTAGCCAGCATGCATGAATTCCATGCATTTGGAAAAAATGCATGTTGTATTTTTTGTTGAAATATTGCATAATGTGCGCAATACTGTATATACACTGCAGAAGTAGCATATTAATATGCTAGCATACTGTAGGTCGCAAGTATTTACAGTACTGCATGTGTAAGGTCACAGCAGAAGAAAGACCCCTGACCACCTGTGCTTGAATCAGGGTTTTTCAGCTTGTCAAAACATACAGTAAGTTTACATATTATTTATAAGCGCAGAAACCCTTCTTGTTTAGACCACACAGATTTTATGGAAAAGATTCCTGAAGGACCCGAGACAGAACCGGTGCTTCCCTCATCAGAAATATTTCTATAACACGTTCAACCGAATATCCTGCTAAAGCAAATACAGAAGATCAGTATCACTATCATCATGTAAAATATGAAAATAACCAAGATACATGTTCCCGTTGAGCCTCGTAAAGAAAAACAGCTTTCCACTGCCGGTCGTCTACCCCGTCAGATCTAATTTGACATGATTTGTTGTAAAATCTGGTGCGGTGACCCTGAAAAGCACTGAAAAGTGAATTGTTTGCACTACAGTTAAGGATGAATATGGCTCTTCCTTTCTCAAAACTTGTATCCTAAAGCTGCCAAGATCAATAAAGCAAAAGACAGTCAAAATAATTGACTTGTGGCAGAGTCGTACCTTAAGTATTAAACTTGAGTGTGCAACCCGTCCTGCACCATTTGCGCTATGAACATGACTGATAAATCAAACTGTGTGACTTATTGGTTCCATTCAAAGCGACCAGGTCTAGTATTTGTTACTTGCAGATGATAAACTGGGCAATATCACTTTGATTGACACTTTGTTCAGTATATGATGAATTCCTGACTTTCTGAACAAAACTTTCTTCCCAGTCCTGTGTTCAGAAACCTGTCAATAACGTCCCTCCATTGTCTGTAATTAATTACAGAATAGTATTAAGACTAAAGTCTCCAGAGGTCTTAGAATTAAAAATAATCTTTAGGGTTTATTCACTGCTCCGGGTGTGTGTTCACGGTGTGTGTGTGCGTGTTTGATCACTTCTCACTACTGTGTGTGTGCACTTGGATGGGTTAAATGCAGAGCACAAATTCCGAGTATGGGTCACCATACTTGGCCACATGTCACGTCCTTTCCTTTCCTGTCCTTTCCTTTCCTTTCCTATAGCAGTGGATGTCCAAGCAAAACCTAACAGGAGGGAAAACAAAACTCGAGTTACACAGACACTAAAATCCGATCGTGCAGAATGACACAGACTATTTCTGACATTCGGGAACTTTGTTTATAATGAGAGTGAGAAACATGACACAATAAAACTATAACATTGCCAGTATAATTCATGAAGTTGTCTACACCGCAAACCACTTTCTTGTAATGTAAACATGCGAATCTCAGATTCCAAGACGGTTTGATGAGCGAACACAATCAAATGTGTTAAGAAGGCTAAACATTTGAGTTGTTTTACTCTGCTATAGTTACACAAAAGGGATAGTTCTCACTGTTTTGTCATTTCGAACCCATAAGACTATAAAAAAGCTGAAATTTATAGCACAATGTTCAGCTAGTGAAAGCGAAAGCTGACCACGTCTGTCAAGCAAGATTTTCATTGAAAAATGTCAGTCTGTTCCTCACACGAAGCTGTCGTATGACTTCAAATAGACTTGAAATATAGTGCACACATCATACAGATTAATTTTATGATGTTTTTATGATGCTTTTTGAAGCTTGTCAGCCCCTAGTGGCCATTCACATTCATTGCATGGTAAAGAGCAGCGTAAACATTCTTCAAAACGTCTTCTTTTATGTTCAAATGTTTTTGAAAATGACATTATATTGAGTAAATAACAACAGAAGTTTCATTTTTTGGTGCACTAACCTACTTAAAAATGTACTGGTGAGAATGGAGGCTCACCACATCCGTCAAACAAGATTTTTGCTCAAAAATGTCATTCTGTTCCTCACATAAAGCTGTCATGACTTCAGAAGACTTGAAATATAGTGCAGACGTGATATAGATAAATTCTACTTTGCTTTTTGACGTTTGTCAGCCTGAAAGCGTTTTATTTTAGCTACTTGCCAAGCAACATTTTTCATTTTAATTTAGTTTAACTTGATATACTAAAGTAAACAAAACTAAAAGTAAAACTGAATAAAAACTATATATAAAGCTATTTTTAAAAAAAAAAACTAATAAAAATGATAATAACACAAAATAAAAATGAAAATGAAAACGGAAGATATAAAAATGAAAACTAAACTAAAACCAAAATACTAAAAAATTAATAAAAACTACATATAAAACTATATATAGTATACCAAAAAAAAAATAAAAAATGGAAGTAACACAAAATACTTTAGCAAAAATTAAAATGGAAACAGAAAAAATAAAATAAATACTGAATTAAATTTTTTAATTAAAAACTAAAATACTAAAAATACAAAAAAAGTAAACTATATATAAAACTATATACTGTATATGCGAAAAATACTTACACAAAATACTTAAACTTCAGCAAAAATGAAAATGAAAATGGAAAATATAAAAATAAGTACTGATTCAAAATCTTAATAAAAACTAAAATACAAAAAATAAACTATATATAATAAACAAAAAACTACTAAAACAACAACACAAAATACTTCAACTTTAGCAATAATTAATATGAAAATGGAAAATATAAAATAAATACTAATTCAAAATCTTAATAAAAATAAAATACCCAAAAAAAAACCAATATATAAAACTATATATAACACAAAAAAAACTATTAAAACAACAATAACACAAAATACTTCAACTTTTGCAAAAATGAAAATGGAAAAATACTGATTCAAAATCTTAATAAAAACCAGAATACTAAAAAAAACTATAAAACTATAATTGAAACTATATTATAATATACAAAAAAATAATAAAAATGACAATAACACAAAATGCTAAAACTAGCAAAAATTAAAATGAAAACGGAAAATATAAAATAAATACTGAATTAAATTTTTTAATTAAAAACTAAAATACTAAAAATACAAAAAAGTAAACTATATATAAAACTATATACTGTATATGCGAAAAATACTTACACAAAATACTTAAACTTCAGCAAAAATGAAAATAAAGAAATATGCCTATAAATATAAACACTGACTCAAAATCATAATAAAAACTAACATACTGTCTCAGTGATACTAAAATAACAGTGCTTCTTTCATATTCCATGGAAGAAAGAAATTTATACAGGTTTGAAAATGACATAGTGAGTTAATGATGACAGAGTTTTGGCTGGATCTATTTAAAAATGTACATTTTTCTGCTTTTAATCACATTTGTCTTGGCTTTTGAGGGTTTCTACAGTATCTTTTGAGCAAAATTCCACAGTCCATTAGTTTTAACCAAACATTTTTCTTAGCATATCTCCTTCTGTGTTTAGAAAGAGATTTGAGAATCCTCTCATCTATTATGCTCAATAATCCTCGTTAGGAAATGAATACCTTGCTGCAGCTACGGGAAACCTTTCCAATAATCCACCGCATTCCAGCAGACAGCCATAAACAAATCTTGGGAGGCTTCGCTAAGTGTGTCTAGAAATACCCCGGCAGGATGAGAAAAGAAGAGTAGATTAAAAACTAAACATTACACTGGGACGAAATCAGAGAACGGGCGGCAGGAAGCTACTGATTGTTTTGTAGGTTGGATAGTTTCTCGTGGTGTGCGGTAGATGTCGGATGAGGGGACCGAGATGGCAGAGCACCCCAGAGACGGAATCTGGATTAGAGGAGATTTAGTGGATGTGGAGATGTGGACGTCCTGCAGGGAAAGATCTACACGCTCGGATGTTTGCTTTTGAGTTTGCTTTGCTACTGGTTTAATGAGAAGGTTAATCAAGTAATCTCCCTGGCTCTTTTGGAGAAGTTCTACTCGTAGAGATTGACTTAAACTGGTTCTTTTGTTTAGAAAGACAACAGAAAATGGCACTCAACCCATTTTACTTTCATAATGATAACAAAATGTTATATAGGACTTTGTTTTATCCACTGGGAATGGTTTGCATCACGAAAAGTGGTGCCAGACAGGCCTGAATGTGAGTGTGTAGGACTTTGACGTCACCCAATATAAAAAAGTTGTTGTGAGAGCAAGTTATTACATTTTGATGAAAGATTATGAAGACAAACAGTTTTTTCTTTAAAATAACATGCACTGATGAATCTGATGCAATAAGACCGGGAACATGTTTAAAGAATGTAAATATATATATATATATATATATATATAATATTTTTTTTATGAAATAATAAAGTGTGATAATATTATTTCAAATAAAATAAAAAGTGAGTATTGAGTAAAACTATTTAGATATATTTTATATTAATTTTATAGTAGTTAAAAAGACAATTCTAATATTTACATTTTCATTTATTTTTTATTTATTAAATTTTATTTATTTTATTTTAAAATTTTTATATATTTTTATATTTTTATATATATTTTTTAAACCTAAAATCATCATGTTTTTATTTATTCAGAAAATTATTAGAAAAATAATATATATATATATATATATATATACATATATATACTCCAAATCCCCCTTTTTAAGAAGCCGAAGCTGTCAGTAAACACTTATTGGAATTTAAGCAGTTATGTTTTTGAAATTAATATATATATATATATATATATATATAAATAATAAAAAAGTGAGTATTAAGAAAAAAAATTATATTTTTATAATTATTTTATAGTACAGTTAAAAATACAATGCTAATATTTATTTTTTATTTTTATTTTTTTATTCATAAAATTATTAGAATATATTGAATAATATATGAATAATATTTATAATATAGATACTCCAAATATATAATATAATATATATATATATATATATATATATATATACATATATTCTCCAAATCCCCCTTTTTTAAAAAACAGTAACTAGTTTTAAAATAAAATGATTTTCAGTATAAGAAGCCGTCAGTAAACACTTATTGAAATTTAAGCAGTTATGTTTTTGAAATTTTTATATATATGTCTGTATACATACATATATACAAGTGAGTATTAAATTTAAAAATATTGCTATTTTTATAATTATTTTATAGTATAGTTAAAAATACAATGCTAATATTTCATTTATTTTTGATTTACTGAATTTTATTTATTGAATTTTTTATTTTTTATATGAATATTTTCAAACCTAAAATCATTAGGCTTTTATTTTGGCGAGTCTCCAGGAAGTAAGTACATGTGTCGTCGGTTTTAAAGCACGTCATTGAATAAAACGTTATATTTTTACGTTTTGCTCTAAACCGGCGGCACCTAAACTAGATTTAATCTTTCATTTCGAATGGAAATCTTACTCGGTATTACAACTATAGTCTATCTAAAACCATTTGTCCTCATTTAACCCTTCCAGTGTTAAAAATATATTCTAGCGGCTCAGAATATGGGTTGTTAACAGAAAAGTTAGAGGTTTTAACCCCAAGGGTTGATTCATGAACTATTACCAATGTTCCCTTGAGCTAAACACTTAACCCCAGGTTGCTCCGTAAGTGTCGTATCAATCACTTTGTCAGCTAAATGACACAAGAGTAACTAGTTTTAAAACAAAACCGTGATTAATTGTCATTGTGAGAGGCCATCACGAAACTGGCATTCATGCTGTTTTTGAACCTGATGTAATCTGCATGAATCTTCGTGGAAGCAAACAACCCAACACAACCGTTCAGAAGTGATCTCTTATAAACATCTACCGTGACTCAGCAGAAAACATCTCGGAAGAGCATTACCTTCTCATTGGTGGTGTTTTACAGTACATTCTGTAAGCAGATGTCCCAGGAAGCTCCAGTCAAAATGAAATGAAACATCTGGTTTTGGTTAGTGCTCGTAAAACTGATCCAACTGAATCCAGATCAGCGTTCCCAAGCTGGACTCGTCCTATGTGATTTTAATCCAAGGCAGGAAGCTCGGGTCAATTAATCGGTCAGGGCACGCTGCGTCTTTAGGGAGTCAACAACAACAGAAGAAAAGCCAACCTTTGCATTCTTGTTTATGTTAATTAATTTTTGTAAACCAACCATCATGTTTTAATTATGACTATCTTAAAAGTTAAGGTTCTTTATTGGTATCTGTGGTTCCATAAAGAACTTCCTTCCATTCCAAATATGGTTTTTCCGATTTTGAAAATGTTCTTCACACAAAGAAAGAAATAATTCTTAAAAGGTCCTTTGGAACTTTTTGGAACTTTAGAACCATTTTTAAGAGTTTAATCTGAATGCCAGGACATTGAGTGCATTTCAGCGTGATTGCTATTGAAATATCACTATTATATATTTCTAACACACAGTCTCTACATCAAAAAAGCATCTTCATTTTCCATCTAAGTTCTGACAGACCACATCAAGCGTATTGCTTTCCCTCAGGGTTTAACGTGTTTATTTCCATTGTGATAAAATTATCCTTCATTAGTCCTTCTCTCAGAGTCCATGCCGTCTTGGTGATGCTATATTTATTTTTGCAGAGCTCAGAGTCTTTTGAGACTGAGAGGGTCAATATACCGCACCTTTGCCTGGCACTGGATCTTCTCCCAGCGGATTTCAAATCCATTGGCTAGGGAAAAAAATACTGTGTTTGATAAACCTTCCAGCTCTTGAGTCCATACTGTTGAGTGCTCACAGAAGGGAACACTGAGGACACATCACAGCCGCAAAAGGGGCCCTCGTAAACACCCTTCTGAATTGTGAAATGACAAATGGAACTGCTAAACCAACCATCTTGTTTTAATTATGACTATCATACATTGTTAAAAAAGTAACGGTTCTTTATGGTTCCATGAAGAAGCTTTAACATACATGGAAGTCAAAGAACAGTCCTTAGATTTTTAGAATGTTCTTCATGCTAAGATGAAAATGGTTCTTTTAAGAATGTATTAATGAAAGGTTCTTTGGGAAACCAAAAATGGTTCTTCTAAAAGACCTTCTGTCGTGTATTGTGCTTTGAGCGTCAATCCAACATTATGCAAATGCTAATCACTGAAATCAGAATCCTCTTTCCTTTGCTCAACAGTTAGAAAACTACATTAATCAGAAGACGGGGATGGTGCATTTTCAAGCTGATGCTGTTCATAACCAGACAGCCACTATGCTGGAGATCGGTACTAACCTGCTCACCCAAACCGCAGAGCAAACCAGGAAACTCAATGTGGTTGAAGCCAAGGTAATCTCATTCCACCTCATAGAAATGCATGAATGCATACATCATCAGGGTTTTTAAATATGAGAATATCAAGCAGCACAGCTGTTTTTTTGATTGGTAAGAATAGGAAACATTTCTAGAGCTGCAAATCAGCATATGTGACAGCATATGTGTAGCAGTAGCCAACAATACATTGAATGGGTCAAAATGATTGATTTTTATTTTGTGCCAAAAATCTTTAGGATATGAAGTAAAGATCATGTTCCATGAAGATATTTTGTAAATTTCCTACTGTAAAAATATCCAAACTTAAATTTTCTCAATATTTAGATTTTTTGCACCCTCAGATCCCAGATTTTCAAATAGTTGTGTCTCGGGCCAAATATTGTCCTTTCCTAACAAACCATACATCAATGGGAAGCTTTCAGATGATGTATAAATCTCATTTTTGAAAAATTGACCCTTATATTATATTTGGAATAAACAAAGTAGTTGAATGCTTTAATATGTAAAACATAGAAATGTTATGGTGGAAGATAAAAGGAAATTCTTGTTTTGTTTAGGTTTTTTTGTTTTTGTTTTTTTTTTGGATATTCTGCAATATCTAGGTCGCTAATCTATCGAAGCCAGTTTCTGCCACTGAATAAAATATAAAAAATGTAATTGTGACTTTTTATCTCACAATGTGACTTTTTGTCTTAAAATTGTATAATACAAACTCACAATTCTGAAAACATATCAAGTTTTTTTCCCCCTCAAAACTGGACTTTATAACTAAATATATTTGTATTTTACAATTTTGAGACAAAAAGTCAGAATTGCAAGATATAAACTCCCAATTCCAAGAAAAAAGTGAGAATTGTGACAAATTTGCATTTGTCCAAAAAAGGCAGAATTGTTTTTATTTTGCAATTCTTTAAAACTCGCTATTGTGAGTTTATATCACACAATTCACAGAAAAAAAAGTCAAAATTGAAAGTTTATATCTCGCAATTCTGACTTTGTAACTCGCAATTACAAGTTTATATCTCACAATCCTGAGAAAAAAAAGTCAGAATTGTGAGTTTATATCACACAGTTTTGAGAAAATAGTCAGAATTGTGAGATAAAAAGTTGCAATGACTTTCTTTTTTATTCAGTGGCAGAAACGAGCTTGCCTGTCAGATTTTCTTTCTTCCATTGAAGCTCAAGATGCTTTTTGAAAGATTTTAAATCATTCTTGGAAATGTCATATTTTGTTCATAGCTGATTTAGTTTTCATTAAAACAAAATTAAAAATGTATAATCATGTTTGTATATAAAAATGTTGCGCTGATTACATAATTTGTAATAAAATGGTACATTTTAAATTAAATAATGATGCTTTTATGATAGTTTTCTGTTTTCCATTCTTCATTTTATTGTATTCCATTTAAAAGGTTATGAACCAGACATCAAGAATTGCAATTCAGTTATTAGAGAATTCATTGTCAACAAACAAACTGGAGAAGGAGCTTATAACGCAGATTTCAGAAATCTCCAAACTTCGAGACAAGAACAGGTGAGACTTTTAAATGAATCTTTATTTCTTACATTTCATTCTGTTTCAAACGCAGCCTACACTATAGTGTTTTGTCTGGTAACTTAAAAGTACTTTTTATGTTAACATCAGTAGAAAACTGTCAAACCGATTATTCAGTGTGACTGTATCAACCTAAACATGACAAAACACCTTAATTGTTTGTCATAGGAAGCAAAGAGATTCATTTCGTCTTCTGAATTTATTTCACAGCTCTGTTAATCATAATGTATTTTTGTGTCAGTTTTATTTCTCCAATGTTATTGTAGGAGAAACATCAGTCAAAAAGATACTTAAAATGAGTCGTAACTCAGAACTGCATTATGTAATTGTGCTCATTACTACTCTGAACAACCGCTGAGCAATAAGATCCGTGCAAGTCATTTTTGAGGGTCAGATCGCGTCCACAACTGCCCATTTGCACAGCGTACAGCAACTTTTGTCTGTCTCGTCATTCTCAAAGCGTTATTTTCCCATACTCGTCCAGTCGGAGAGCACAGCAAGGGTAAAAGCTTTGTAAAGGGAAATAATCAGCCACTTAATTGATTGTTTGTAATGTTTAATAACTACGGAGTAAGCACAGCACACAAAGCAGACCCCAGGCAAGTTTCCTTTGCACACTTACAAAGCCGGACAAAGGGTTTCCCAGAAAGCTTTGTACTTAGCCCTCGCTAGATTAAACAGATAACGCTTGTTGTCATTCAACTTTGACGACCAATTGAACTGTGTTGCTAGCAATGTTTTGGTAGCTGCATGGGGGCATCAGACGTAATTATAAAGGACCGCTGCGTTACAGACGATTCAATATTTCATGTTTCGCGTATGAGTGAGAACAGAGAGTTTCTGACCTTTCCAAGACGATTTACAGCGGTGCAAACGAAAGTGTTCGTAATTGCTCCCAGAATTGATGCGGGTTTAGCGAGGGTCAGCTTCATAGTATAATAGCAGCAAACAATTGCTTAGCATTGCGTACACATTGCAAACTCTGGCAAGGGATTCCAACAGTCCTTGCCAGTCGATTGTGCGAAAACTATTTGTGTAATCAATCATGTACAACTTATAAACATAAGCATCGAGAACACACCAGCAACCAAAGCATGTTTAATGACTATCTACTGTAATTTAACAAAGTAAGCGTTCAGTTACATGGCTCGATGGAGTTTTGATTCGCTTTCCAGTTATTTTCGGCTTCAAACCCTCGGGGGGTGTTATTTTTCAGCGCTCACACACACTCGCTCACTAAATCACACACAGATTGAAGCCGGCAGGATTTTGCAGAGCTCCTCAGAAACTCGTTTTTGTAGCAGTGGCTCATTGTTGTGGGGCTGTAAATTGTTTTGACAGCAAGCTTGACTGATTCAGTGCTATCTCCTCTGATCCAGACACTAAATCGTGAACCTACATGAATAGCGCTGATGGAAATACTGTATCTCTATTTCCTAAAGGCCCAGAGTTCAGACTTATTTCACATGACACAGCAAGCCACTAGACTGTAGCCTAGCAGTAACAATCTAACAATAGATGCTCAGAAAGTTGTTGGTTAAGAAACTGAAGACTTGTATTACATCTTTAGATTTCTAAGGTGGGTTAAACGCCCCAAAAATGAACTTTCTGTCTTTAATTACTCACCGTCATGTTGTTGCAAACCTGTAAGACATTTGTTTATCTTCAGCACACAAATTAAGATATTTTTGATGAAATCCGAGAGCTTTCTGACCCAGCAACGGTACTACCACATTCAAGGCCCAGAAACGTAGTAAGAACGTGTTAAAATAGTCCATGTGACATCAGTGGTTCAAGCGTAGTGCTACGAAGCTACGAGGATACTTTTTATGCGCAAAGAAAACAAAAATAACGGCTTTATTCAACAATTTCTTCTCGATGCCTTTAAGAGCCAAAGTTTAATATTTGGTAGGGATGCACGATATTGGATTTTTGCAGATATGGCAATATTTTTCAACTCATTTTGGCTGATACCTCTATCAATATATTTCGTTTTGTTTAGAAACAACGCCAAGTCTCTACTGTGCGGAAATTATAAGCAAATTATATTTCATTTTGGTTAGTTTTTAACAAGAACTTATTTGTTAATATTAAATAAACAATAATGAAGTTCTTTTATAATGACAGTACATGGATGGTTTGAAAATAACTATAAATAAACTATATATCAGTCGCTGCTGCTTTTTTCTTTTTTCAGAAAAATGCAGTGATAACCTTAACATTTTATTTTAAGATTTAACATTTGTATATGGTCTAAAGCAAAAACTCTTCCAGAGCTCATAATTTGTTGCACACCCTGAGCACATGCGTATCGGCATAATTTTTCATATCAAGCAGATGCCGATATTTACACTTAAAGCCATTATTGGCCAATTCCGATACTGGTCTGATAATGTTGTGCATCCCTAATATTTAGAGCTAAATGTTTAAAATAAACCCTTATAAGTTACAAAACACCATTATTCACCTTATTGTAAAGTCTCAAGGTAGAGACCCAGGTCTCCATTTGCCATTGATTCCTGCTCTGTCTAGGAATTTCTCAGAAACATCGGGAGATGTTTTCAAAAAGCTTCTTTTTGACTTTAATTATTGCATTATACATTGTTTTCACCAGTCGTTTGGAGAATAAAGTCTTAGTCCTGGAGTCAAAGCAGCGGACGGAGCTGGATGACATAAAGGAGGAGAAAGAGCGACTGCAGGACTTGGTGAAGAGACAGACAGCCGCCATTACGGCTCTGGAGAGACAGTTGAGAGCGGCCAGCAGCAACAACACAGCCCTGCAGAGACAACATCAGCAGCTCATGAAGTCCGTAAACACGCTTATTGGCATGGTGTCTTCTGGGACAGGTAAGAATACACACCTTTAAAGTGACAGTTCACCCAAAAATGACAATTTGCTACAGATTTACTCACCCTCAGGCCAAACAAGATGTAGATGAGTTTGTTTCTTCATCAGATTTGGAGAAATGTAGCATTAAGTCACTTGCTCACCAATGGATCCTCTGCAGTGAATGGGTGCCGTCAGATTGGGAGTCCAAACAGCTGATAAAAACATCACAAGTAATCCACACAACTCCAGTCCATCAATAAATATCTTGTGAAGTGGAATGCTGCATGTTTGTAAGAAAACAATCCATGATTAAGATGTTTTAACTGCAAACCTTAACCCTTTTGCCAAAATACGAGTCCATAATCTAAGCAGAAAAGTCCATCCTCTGTAAACCTTTCACATCAAAATCCACCGAAATATTTGTTTAGAACGGTTTTTGCTCATAAACAGAACTTGACCTGTCCATATTTCTCTCCTGATTCATATTTTACTAGAGAAGGTAATATTATGAATAGAGTATTTTAGCTGGAATCAAAGGTTTGAAGTTAAAAATGTTTCAGTGATGGATTTGTTTCTTACAAACATGCAACTTTTCATTTCACAACATGTTTATTGATGGACTGGAGTCGTGTGGATTACTTGTGATGTTTTTATCAGCTGTTTGGACTCTGACGGCACCCATTCACTTCAAAGGATCCGTTGGTGAGCAAGTGATGTAACGCTACTTATCTCCAAATCTGTTCTGATGAAGAAACAAACTCACATTACATCTGGAGGGCCTGAGGTTAAGTAAGTTTTCAGCATGTTTTGAATTTTTGCATGGACTGTTACATAAACACATCCACAAACTGGATTTTTTTTTTTTTTGATTATCATCTATCATCATTGTGGAATATTAGCTTTGAATATTAGTCTACAACAACTTAGATTAACTACCATACCATAGAAGTGCATGATGTTGAATACTGTTGGCCTGTTTCACTTGAAAGTATGTCATATTATGAAAGCAAAAATTCATTTCGAATGCCATTTCAATGTTTCAGTTAGATTTGTTGCATCTCTGCAGCATTTCACTGTCTGTGAGGACAGAAAAATGTCTCAACACCCGGTTAGAGTACGATGTAAGGTTACTTGTCTGAGAATGACAGACATGTCTGATTCTTGGGCTTGCAACAGCTTTTAAATCTGGTGGCAGATTCTTAACATGACCTGAAAGTTCTGGTTAATTAACTGTGACACTAATGATAAATCGAGCAGCCGTGATTCATGGAGAGAGAGGGGATAAGCTCTCGCTAGTGATGTCTTTGGCAGCGTGCTCTCGTGTCTTGGATGAAGTTCACATGCGTCACAACGCACTGATAAGCTAAATCAAGACTGCAGCATTTTATACGGACAGAAGACATGTCAGTTTATAAATGTCTGCGTGGAGGTTCACTCGAAGAACTAAATGTACCAAATTTTCTAAATAAACTCTCAGATGTTTGACAAACAAACACATTGTGTTTAATGTTTAAATGACTCATCCCAAAACTAGACCACTATGGACTTTATATTTGGAAAGTTGAGGCCATGTAAAGATTATAAACCTTGCTCTTTTGACAACAGAAACCACATTGTTATTTTTTGTCATATTGTGTGGCAAATCCGTAAAATGACTTTATGTGATGTTTCAGCACAAAAACCTGCATCATATGTATCAGTGTAATTTTAGTATCATTGAGATAGTATTGCGTTTTTTGTTTTTTGTTTTTTTTTCTAATTTATTTAGAATTAGTTTTTGTTTTCTGGTTGACATTTTAGTGATTTTGTTGTGTTGTTCTTCTTCTTTAATTATTATGTCTGTGTAGTTTTTATTAAATTTGGATTTCAGTTTTAGTTGTCTTGGTAACTGTCTGAAATAAAATATTAAAAAATATATTTTTTATTTAAAGTTTTTGTTTAATTTCTTTTCTATTTCAAGTTCAAGTAATTTTGTTATTTTGTCACTTTTAGGGTTTTTTAAATGGTTATTTAATTTTTATTAATGTTTATTTCAGTTTTAGTCATTATATTTGGCAGCTAGTTGAAATAAAATAAGTTTTTATTTTTTAATTATGTCTGTATAGTTTTTATTCATTTGTATTTCAGTTTTAGCAACTGGCTGAAATAAAACATTTCTAAACATATTTTATTATATTTTAGCTGATTTCAGTTAAAGTTTATTTTGTTTTCATATTTTTTCATTTATTTATTTTGTATTTTAAGTTTAAGTAAATTTAGTTATTTTGCCACTTGTAGTTTATTTTTGTTTACATTTTTATTAATATTATTACATTTTTATTTTTATTAATGTTTGTTTTAGTCATTCTGCTTGGCAACTAGCCAAAATAAGTTTTTTATATTATTTTTAATTATGTCTAAATAATTTTTTTATTTATTTGTATATTTTAGAATTTAGTTGTCTTGCCAACTGGCTGAAATAAAACATTTTTAAAAATATTTTATATTTTATTTCAGTTAAAGGTTATTTTATTTTCATACATTTTTATTTATTTTCTATTTCAAGTTTAAAAAATTTTGTTAATTTGTTGCTTACAGCTTTTAGTAATATCTATTTAATTTTTATTAATGTTTATTTCAGTTTTAGTCATTATATTTGGCAACTAGCTGAAATAAAATATGTTTTTCATATTATTTTTTTAATTATGTCTATATAGTTTTTATTAATTTGTATTTCAGTTTTAAATGTCTTGGCAACTGACTGAAATAAAACAATTTTAAAATAATTTATTATATTTTATTTCAGTTAAAAAAATATTTTTATGTATGTTTTATATATTTTCCATTTCGAGTTTCATTTTATTTCTATTTATTTTCTATTTATTTTCATTTTATTCATTTTATTTCTATTATTTTTATTAATGTTTATTTCAGTTTTAGTCATTCTATTTGGTAACTAGCTAAAATATGTTTTTAATATTATTTTTAAATTATGTCTGTATAGTTTTTATTCATTTGTATTTCAGTTTTAAATGTCTTGGCAGCTGACTGAAATAAAACATTCTTTAAATAATTTATTATTTTTTTATTTCAATTAAGGTTTTTTATTTTTATATATTTTATATATATATATTCCATTTCAAGATTCATTTTATTTCTATTTATTTTCTATTTATTTTCATTTTATTTCTATTATTTTTATCAATGTTTATTTCAGTTTTAGTCATTCTATTTGGCAGCTAGCTGAAATAAAATATGTTTTTAATATTATTTTTAAATTATGCCTATATAGTTTTTATTCATTTGTATTTCAGTTTTAAATGTCTTGGCAACTGGCTGAAATAAAACGTTTTTAAAATAATTTATTCTTTTTTTTATTTCAGTTAAAGTTTATTTATTTATTTTTTTCCATTTCAAGTTTCATTTTATTTCTGTTTCTATTTTATTTATATTATTTTCATCAGTGTTTATTTCAGTTTTAGTCATTCCATTTGGCAACTTGCTGAATAAAATACGTTTTTAATATAATGGCTTTTTTGGGCTGATTATCTTTTTTTACCTTGCATTCATATCAATTCTGAGCCCCAGATCTGTACTTTTCCCTTACAGGCATCTCATCAAATGAGCAGCATTTCAGAGACTGTGCCGAAGCCTATAAATCCGGTCACAACACCAGCGGAGTCTACCACATTTACATCGGAGACATGACCGAGCCAACCAAGGTGTGGGATGCGTTCTTTCACAAGTATGAGGAATCAGTGTGATATATCTTGGCTGCGACATACAGAACGAGGAATAGCGCAAATGTAAAAGGGTGAGACTGAGATGTTTCATATGCTTCTGACAGGTCTTTTGTGATATGGTGACAAGCGGAGGTGGCTGGACGGTGTTCCAGCGCAGGGCCAATGGAAGTGTGAACTTCCAGAAAAGCTGGAACGAATACAAACTGGTGAGTGCACATAAACATTGCAAGATTGCGTAAAATTGCAGAACTTGAATACAGCAACCACTCTAGCATCAGACAAAGAGAACTAGTTACATTTGCAGACAATGATAAAAATCCCTATTGATTGTGTTTAAAGAAAATGGTGAGATTTTGTTTTTCTGCCTGTGCTGGGAAGACGTGATTAAAAGTTTGGCATTATTCTGATGACATTATTCTGAAAAACCAGCCAAAGCAGGATGTGAAGCACGGCGGCTAAAATTGTACGTGACAGATTGCCGTCATTGGCAGTAGATGAACCGTTTGGTACATTCTGTATTTAATAGCGGCACATTCTGCTGAGATTTTAAGTGCTTAAATATGTTGAAATGGATTGAAAACTGGCAGTTCTGTGAAACTGCAGCAGTGAAGATCAATACTGCAATTTTGATAATCTTGCCAAATGTCATTGTGAGCCTTCCTTTCTCTTTTCCTCCTGTCTCTTTTCTGGGAAACAAAAGACAGACAACGTACCTATGTAATTCAAGGAAACAAAACAAGCTGTCTTGTGTCTGTACTAAGTTTCATTAAAAATTGGATATGCAGTATTCCTGCTTGATATCTAAGGTGTTGTATTTGACTCCCTTTTATTTGAATTAAAGGATTAGTTCACTTCCAGAATGGAAATTCCCTTCATATTTACTCACCTCCATGTCATCTAAGATGTTCATGTCTTTCTTTCTTCAGTCGAAAAGAAATTAAAGTTTTTGAGTAAAACCTTTCAGGATTTTTCTTCATATAATCGATTTTAATGGTGGCCAATGGGTTGAAGGTCCAAATTGCAGTTTCCGTGCGGCTTCAAAAGGCTCTACACGATCCCAGCTGAGGAATAAGAGTCTTATCTAGCAAAACGATAGGTCATTTTCTAAGAAAAATACAAATTTATATACTTTTTAACCACAAATGCTCATCTCGCACTAGCTTGACCTCATGCATTACATAAACACGGAAGTACCGACCCAGTGTTTACAAAGAAAGTCAAACGCCCTTAACAAAAAAAAAAAAAAAAGGTAAAACAACAACGTTGGACAATTTTGAAGTGGGGGGAGAAAATGAGAGTTTTTCACCCTACCCTTTTGAACCGGATTACACAGACAAAGAACTAACTGCGTGTGACTTTTGCAACGTGATTACGTAATGCGTGAAGATGCATCTGTGGTTAAAAAGTACATAAATTTATATATTTTTTTAAGAAAATGACAGATCATTTTGCTAGGTAAGACCCTTATTCCTCGGCTGGGATTGAGTTCTTTGAAGCTGCATTGAAGCTGCAATTTGGACCTTCAACCTGTTGCCCACCATTTAAGTCCATTATAAGTAGAAAAATCCTGGAATGTTTTACTCAAAAACCTGAATTTCTTTTCAACTAAAGAAAGAAAGACATCTTGGATGACGTGGGGGTGAGTAAATTATCGGGAAATTTTCATTCTGGGAGTGAACTTCTCCTTTAAAGTGTTTATAATCAGCTATATACAATCTTATGTTTGAAGATTTCCACCCAAGTTTTAAAGTTCAACTTCAAGTGCTGTTTTATTGCTTTCCCAAAGAGGAAGTTTGAGTTCCCAACTTTACAAGATGAATGGAATGCAACATTGGTTTCATTACATGTTTTCCTCAGGGATTTGGTGATCCTAGTGGAGAGCACTGGTTGGGTAATGAGGCAGTTCACCTGCTCACCAGTCAAGCCCAGTATTCTCTCCGAGTTGAACTTAAGGACTGGGAGGAGAACGGCGCCTATGCTTTGTATGACAAATTCCAGCTGGCTGGTGAAAAACAGCAGTACAGGTATCATCAGTGTTAACATAAAGACCAAGACTGATATTAATGATGTTCAACAATATGTCTATCAGAATTTTGGAACGTCGTCTTGTTTTCTCTTTCTCCAGACTCTTGCTAGGGAGCTATAGCGGAACAGCAGGACAGCAAAGTAGTTTAGCTTCAAACGGAACCGGCTTCAGTACTCGCGACGCCGACAATGACAAGTGCGTTTGCAAGTGCGCCCTCATGATGACCGGAGGTGAGTTACTCGTTGCAATAGTTCATTCAAAAATGAAAATTTACTAAAAGTTGACTCACACTCATGCCATCCAAGATGGAGTTTGTTTCTTAATCTGAACAGATTTGAGAATTTTAGCATTACATCATTTGCTCACCAATGGATCCTCTGCACTGAATGGGTGCCGTCAGAATGAGAGTCCAAACAGCTGATAAAAACATCACAATAATCCACACGTAATCCACACCACTCCAGTCCATCAATTAACATCTTATAAAGAAAAAAAGCTGCATGTCTAATACTAGGGGTTGACTGGTATGTGTTTTTCAGGGCCAATTATTACAGATCAAATAGACCAATAACCGATATTTTGAACCCGATACATATATGTCTGGTGTAAAAATAAAAATTAATGTCAAAATTAAGAATGACAAGGGCTTTGACAAAAACTTTTATCTTTTAATTTTAATCTTTCAATTATTTTATCAGAAAAGATCAATAACCATAAAAATGCTTAATATCGGCGCCGATAATCGGTCGACCCCTACATACTAGCTTTTTCTCTTCACATGAAACATAATACCAGTCCATAATCCATAATAATGCTTCCTCCAGAGAAAAAGTCCACCCCCTGTTGTCCTCTCACATCAAAATGATTCAGATGAGACTACTTTTTCACTGGAGAAAGCAATATTATGAATAGAGGACTTGTTTGAATGATTAAAAACGATAGATAAAAATATCTAAATGTTGGATTTGTTACTTGACATTGTGGATTATTGTGATGTTTTTATCAGCTGTTTGGACACTCATTCTGACGGCACCCATTAAGGATCCATCGGTAAACAGTATTTATTGCAATAATTTTGCAAAATAATGCATTTGCTCAAATACTGCTGTTCCCACAGATGAATGTCCGTCAATTAAGATTTAATTTTCATTAATCCCGTTAACAACAACGTCATCAGAATCGAACAAAGACCTTGATCTTAGATTAAAAACATTCTTGTAACATCTGTGATCATTTGATATAAAATACTTGTTACTATACATAAAGACTAATCTGATTGTAGATGAATTTGTTTCTTCATAGGAACAGATTTGGAGAAATTTAGCATTGTATCACTTGCTCACCAATAAATCCTCTGCAGTAAATGGGTGCCATCAGAAATAGAGTCCAAACAGCTCATAAAAACATCACAATAATCCACAAGAAATCCACACCTCTCCAGTCCATAAATTAACATCTTGTAAACTGAAAAAGCTGCATGCCTAATACTAGGGGTTGACCAATATGTGTTTTTTTTCAGGGCTGATCATGATTATCACAGATCAAGTAGACCAATAACCGATATTTTGAACTGTTATATATGTCTGGTGTAAAAATGAAAATTAATGTCAAAATTGACAAAATACTTTCTTTAAATGCTCTTCAATTATTGCATCGGCAAATCGGTTTTGAAAATGACTGATACCGATAACCATAAAAATGCTTAATATCGGTGCCGATAACCAGTCGACCCCTATTTAATACCAGCCTTTTCTCTTCACAAGAAATAAAATACCAGTCCATAATCCATAATAATGCTTCCTCCAGAGAAAAACTTCATCCCTTGTTGACCTCTCACAACAAAATTACTTTTTTACTGGAGAAAGCAATATTATGGATAGAGGACTTGTTTGAATGATTAAAAATGGTTAAGCAATAGTTAAAAACATCTTAATGGTGGATTTGTTGCTTGACAAGATGTTAACTGATGGAGTGGAATGGTGTGGATTATTTGTGGATTCTTGTGATGTTTTTATCAGCTGTTTGGACTCTCATTCTGACGGCACCCATTCAGGATCCACTTGCTCACCAATAAATCCTTTGTAGTGAATGGGTGCCGTCAGGAGAGTCCAAACATCTGATAAAAACATCACAATAATCCACAAATAATCCACAACATTATTGTGATGTTTTTATCAGATGTTTGGACTCTCATTCTGACGGCACCCATTCAGGATCCATTGGTGAACAGTATTTATTGCAATAATTTGGCAAAATAATGTGTTTACTCAAATACTGCTGTTCACACAGATGAACGTCCATCACTTTTTGCATACTTTTTGCATCTTTAATTTTCATTTCAACATCAGAACTGAACAAAGACCTTAGATGATTAGATTATAAACCGTTTTGTCACATCCGTGATCGTTTGACATAAAATACTTGTTACGTAAAGACTAATCTAATTGTAGATAGACACTCACCAGCGCTTATTGAACATAAGCCATCTACATTCTTATCCTCTCAGACTTGTGGCCTGGACGTGAAGCCGAAACGGTCATACAAAATCCCTCTGATCCCCTTCTAATCGAAGAAAACGCAACCCCATCGCAGAATTATGTAAAACATCCAGAGTTCAGACGCGCATTCAGCGCCCGCTATGCAAACAATTTACTCTATGCCTGCACTCGACTGCAGATCACACACCTCTGGGGTCCAAGATAAACAGCTTTTAATAGCATGCATTGCGATTGATTTTGAAAGTTGTTCAAGTTAATTACCGCCGAACCGGCTGGGGACCTTCGAGTGCCCTTTGTGTTTGCATTTCAAATGGTAATCAAAAGATGGAAAGATGGATCCATCTGCGCGGCCCGTCCAAACTAAACACGCGTTGAGGGAGGTGATACTGATTTAATCAGGGTCAGATAGACGGTGTCCTCTCGGAAGAGTTAAAGTCTGGTTCTTATTGAAGAATCAGTTTGCTTTGACAGCTCTTGCTGAGACATCGACCGCACAGTGGGAATAACTTACCCTTTGAAACAATGACAGACTGCACAGAGAAAAATAAAAAGACACAATATAGAGCAGAGACATGGATCAAGGGCTTTGATTGTTTTGAGGTGATGTAATTTTTAAGCCTGCCATCATTTGCTCACCCTCATGTCTTTCCAAAGCCAGTATGACTTGCTTTATTTCGTGGAATACAAAATAAAATATTTTGTATCATTTTCAGTTTTTTTTTTCTTTCAATGAAAGCATGTTGTAACTTAAGTCTGTCAAGCCCCAAGAAGCACTATAAAAGTACTAAAAATAGTCCATATAAATGATGCACTATATCCCCAGGTTTTCTAAAGCAATATGATTTATATGAAAAAACCCCCCACAATTTTGGCTCATTTTATGTTTTTATTTTTATTTAGTTAAATTTTTTAGTAATTTTGGTGCTTTTGTTGTTTATAAATATAATTTTTAATTTTACTATTTAGGTTTAATTTACTTTTATTTTAGTTTCAGTTCTAATGAGAAAAACATGAATGCAAAATCAATGTTATTTTAGTGTTATTTATATACTATTATTGTTTTTAATTGGTATTTTAGATTAGCTTTATGTTTTCAGTTATTTTCCTTTTGTTTTAATTTTTAGTAATTTTATATGCTTTTGTTATTTTTTTAAATATTATTTTTTATGTACGTTTTTTATTTTAATTTTAATTTAAGTTTAATTTTTAGTAATATTATGTTTTTAGATATATTATTTTTTATTTTACTGTTTAGGTTTAATTTACTTTTATTTTAGTTTCAGTTCTAATGAGAACAACAAGAATTCAAAATCAATGTTAGTTTAGTGTTATTTATTTACTATTATAGTTTTATTGGTATTTTGAATTAGCTTTCATTTATTTATTCCAATTTTAGTGTTTTACGTGCTTTTGTAATTTTATATAATAATTTTTATTAAAAATTAATAAAATTTTATTACATTTTTATTAAATAATTTTTATTTATTTCCAGTTAGGGTTAGTAATTTTAGTGCTTCAACTTCTTCATCTTATTTCAGTTATTTGCCAAGGCAAAATGTATCGTTTAATATTTATTTTATTTTAGTTATTATTTTTAATATTTTATTTTATTTTATTTTACAATTATGTGTTATTAGTTTTGGTTTTAGTTATTAGTAACAATCCTATTCAAGGCCCAAAATAAACACATTTATCTTAGTCTCTTTTCATCTGTCATTCTTTCAGGCTGGTGGTTTGATGCTTGCGGTCTGTCCAACCTCAATGGAATCTACTACACCGTGGGTCACAACATCCGCAAGCTCAATGGCATTAAGTGGCATCACTTCCGAGGACCCAGCTATTCGCTCCAGTCCACTTCCATGATGATCCGTCCAGCTGATTTCTGACTTGAATAAATTAGCATTGCCCAAACTTGTCACATTGACAATGACAGGACTTAAAGCCCTTGCTTTGGGACATAGAAGCAACGAGGTGAAGACAAATAAAGATTTCATTTAATGGATGAACCGTGATGTTTTACTGCAAATCCAAGAGCTGGAGTGGACAAATCTGTCAGACTGATCGAACATTCAGATTCATTTCTATGCCACAATTTTCTTTTTTACACATGCAAACATGCTTTACCTTCACAACTACTTTCGTCTGAGTTCATGTGTGGCTTACAACCTAAAACATTCTCAGTGATGGCAACTCTCATGGTGTCAGAATGTAGGTGATCGATGTAGCATGAAATAATTCCAAAGAAAAACCTTTTGAACTTAATGAGTCCAAGATTCCAGAACTGTTCTGGATGTTCCAGAAATAACCTTCATGTCTAAGGTTTTATACTCTTGTGTAAAATGTAATAGCTGTTAACTACTTAGCAAAGCAGCTGACTAGTTACACTACCATTCAAAAACTTTATATTCTTAACACCAAGTCTGCATTTATGTTATTAAAAATACTGTAAAAACTGAAATATTATTATTATTATTATTATTTAAAAAATTTTCAACATCATTACTTCAGTCTTCAGTGTCACATGATTCTTTAGAAATAATTCTAATATGTCAATTTGCTGCTCAAGAAACATTTCTTATTATTATCATTGCTGAAAACAGTTGTGCTGCTTGATATTTTTGTGGAAATCATAATGCATTTTTTAGGATACTTTGATAAATATGTAGACCAACAGCTTTTTTTAAAAAAAAAAAAAAAAAGAAAATAGAAATCTTTTATAGCATTATAAATATATTTACTGTGACTTTTAATCAATTTAATGCATCTTTGCTGAATAAAAGTATTCATTTATTTCAGAAATTTTTACTGACCCCATTTTTGAATGGTAGCTTAGCAAGTCAGCTGATTAGACTGAGACATTGCATAATTTTATGTATATTTTTAATAACTGGATATTTTGCATCTCTTTCTTTCTTTAGTCCTTTTTAGGCCCGAAACGTACTCTGCACAAGTATGTGAATGCAAATGCTTTTAACTTCAACGTGTCAGAATTCATTTAATGAGACTAAATACTGTTCATTTAATGTGTCACATTCTTAGCATTGCCGTAGGGCGCTATTTAGCAGGCTTTTGCATACACTATCATGTTTATGGTCTTGATGGAGCAACATTTGAAATAAAATCTTGCTGAGCAAGCTACTGAAGCAAATGCAAATGCTTCTTAAAGTTGCATTTGCCTACTTGCATAAAGTATGTTTCTGGCCTCATAATTGTACCCGTGTGATTTGTGTGTTTTGTATGAAAGAGAAAAATACTATATTTTGTTTACTAATGTTTTTAAATGTGTTCTTTGTGACCTGTTGTTCCCATGTCATGTTTTTTTAGGAGGATGCACTTTAAGGAGCACAGTATGACAGTCATGTGGTTATACAGCAGATACGCTGATTAGATCTGACTGTTCCTACGGTTGTACAGCATGAGCAATGCTATAATTTGCTGCTGCGGTATATGCATTAATACTTAGACCGTGAACCTTTCAACATGCATTATTACTTTCTGACCAAGAACCTTTCATCACATATCATGACTGTTTGATAATAAACCCTGCAGATCAGTTCTGGAGTCAAACTGGATAACAGCTTTTCAACAGGTCGAGGTTTATTTTACTATCCTGAACTAAAAGTTGAAGACGCCAAAGGCTTTCCTGTATTTTTGTGGTTCGAGCTTCCTAGTTCATACAGTGTTTTTATTTAACTAAATTCCACTTTTCTGCCAAGAACAGCAGGGGCATATGGAAGACATTCCCTCTTGATCAGTCTTTATTCAGATTGTAAAAATGTCAATTTTTTTTTTTTTTTTAAGAGGTCTACATGAGCAATAAAGTGCTTCCTATATAGATATTTGGTGCATTTCTTGGTCACATGCGTCTTAATGGGTTTTATACTGCAACATATCTGATATTTCACTGAAGCCAACCTGGTAACATGCATGATAATTAGGGTAATTATTGCATACATTATGAAGATTGATCGTTAACAATTAGCATAAAGGTCAAATGCTAACAGCTTTGACAAGGTTCTCTCGTTATTAATAAAACACTGTAAGGTAACATTAATAGAAAACTCATTTAAAGTTATCTGGTCTTTAATAATAATGTTATCAAAAACGTTATCACAAAATCATTATTCACAAAGACATGGAACATTTATGAAAAAGTATTTATTATTTAATAACACTCTTAGAACATTTATGTTAAATTAATAAATTTACCACCAAAAATACCACCTTATTCTTCAACGCGGAAATAAGCCTATGAGCGAGACTTCCGGTTCATTAGTCGCCGCCAATGCGAAATAATGAGAAGAAAAACTTGCAGTTGCAGAAAACAGTAAAACTGTTTGCACTACAAACCAGTGTGTTCAGAATTAAGATAATATATTAAAATAACATGGTAAGACACACTATTTTGAAATATCAGCAGGTGTTTTGTAGCGCTAAAATAGCTTGGATGGGACCGGAAACCAGACCCATAATATTTACTAATGGCCGATCCCAGTCTTACGGGAAAAAAAATAAGCTGAGTCCACAACTTAACGAGCCTCCAAACACAATCGAGCACCGTTAAATTGTCTATTATAGTGTCATGAAATGTTAGAAGTTTATATATGGTGTAGGTGATAAACACATTTCACACAAGAAATGCTAATAGACTTAACAGACCTGACCCAAAAACGTGAAGTTTCTGAATTTCATTTGCGTGCAAACACAGAAAGCCTATAAAAATATGTTATATTCAGTCCAAAAAAACCCACACTGTACTACCAAAACAACAGCATTCAAACACGTATGGTAGCAAAACTGGCTGTTATTTTCATGAGCAGTTATTCTCTAGCTCCATCTGCTGACCAGACCAGTCGCATTAATATTGTATGTTATCAATTTAGCACGTCCTCTGCCACTTCGAAAGCCTCAGAACTACTGCATGACCTCTATAATGGATTATAATAAATGTTTACAAATATTTATATGAGTTTCAACTGTTTTTTGGTTGAAGAGATGTGTAGGTTGCACATTCAGGTCAGAGCAGAACTGTATGTGAACTGAAACTGGCTTTGTTCAAAACCTTCTTTGCTCTTTTATGTCATTCACTCTCTCTCTCGCTCCCTTTCTTTCTCCTTCTCGCCCTCCCTTCCTGCTCCGACCTCGATTCTGTCTCTTTTTTTGCTCTGCCCCTCCGGCTCTTGTTCCTCTGGAGAAGCTAGAGGGAAATCTAGGTTATGATGTCTAAACAACAGAAACTTCTCTTTGGTTACTGCAGACAGTCACAGTTCATTTCTGTTCTGTTTGACTAATATTTATCTTTACAATACATATATTTTACAAGATATCAAGATATTCTGTTATGATGTTCAGACGGTCAGACTTCACCAGTAGAGGGCAGATGGTGACAGTGGTTGATTAGTAAAGGTGAAATGACCAAAGATTACCAGGGTCACTGATGTTATGAGATACATTTTCATATGCCCATCATATGTCTTAATGAAAAGAATAAAATATGCATAAACATGCAAGTGTTAAAGATAGAAAATCATATGATTTACTTATGATTAAACATGGATGAACTTTAAATGTACTTTTTAAATCTTGAGCAGTCAGTTTGAGCAGATAATATTTGTTGCTCTCTTTGCTCAAACTGGTTAAACAAAAAATGTTGAATGTGAATATTTTTTTTAATTGCTAATTATTTTATATATATTTTTTCCTGTGTTCTCAGGATTACTTTACATCCTGATGGTCTTTTAAAAATAATTTCCTAATGACATCATTCTCCAGGAAGTGACATCATTTTGGAGGGAAACCAACAGTGCAAACATTAGTGAGTATTAGCGATTGATTGATGTTTTGTGGTTTTGGTTATTTTGTTTCATTTCAATACATCCCATGTTGTTTGATAAAATTGCAGAAATCAGGTTATTAATTTCAAATTAATTTTCTTGCTATAGAGTGTTTTCACGACACAGCATCAGTTGGCCTTATGGGCGGCACTGAAGGTAAATAATGCCACTGAACTGAAAGAAACAGCATATTTTGCTGATTATTGCTGCTGAAAATGTTCAGTTACTGTCGTGTTTTGGGCTGTACTAATCGGTCGGACTGGGAAAAATGTTTTGAAGTACTATAGACTGCCAAAAGTTATAACAAATCAAGGAGAAGAGTGCAAAAAAAACTATCTGAGGAATAAAAGGCATTTGTGTTTGGTCAAACTGAACCAGAATTTCCAGGGCAAGAATCTTGACAACATTCATGTTCGTTCTTATCATTTCTGATCAGGTACGTGAAATATTTGGCTAATATCTTAGTTTGTCAAAACATTGTGCCCTTTCCTGCTTACTAAGTCTTTCTCTATATGAGTATCTCCAATATGGCCATGCATCTGGGTAACTGAGCAAATCGTAATGTAAGTGCAAACCCTCTATATACTGGAGATATATTGGCCATATTGGAGATACTCGGATGTAAACAACAGCATGGATTGCACGGTTGATGTACTACTGAATACATTGTTCTGCTAATTTATGCTGTCTAAGCCATGGAAAAAATGTGTGGAAGCTTCTAAATCATATAGAAATTATGCTCTGGAAATCCTGGTTCAGTTTGGCCAAGCACAAATGCCTTCTGTTCCTCAGACAGTTTTTGCACTCTTCTCCTTGATTTGTTATAACTTTTGGCAGTCTATAGTACTCCAAATGTTTTTCCCTGTCCGGCTGATTAGTACAGCCCAAAACATGACAATAACTGACCATTTTCAACAGCAAAATTTGAGTTCCGTTCAGTTCAGTGGCATTGTTTTACGTTCAGTGTATGGCCAGTTGATAACGCATTGTGAAAACTAGGGCTGCACAATTATTAATTTGAAGGAACCGCACGCCACATATTCATATATAGTTTCTACTTTAAATATAAAAAAAGTACAAATTAAAAAATTAAAACAATGAAAAAAAAAAGCCTGAAGATAACCTATAAGAAAAATACACACACTCTCTCTCTCTCACACACACACACACACATCTTAAGAAAGCAGAATAATGTAAGTGGATTTTTTTTTTTTTGTAATTGTGCCTTTGAACGATTACATAATTGTGGCATCTGTAATTGTAATCATGAAATGTTTCAGAAATTCGATTAATTGTGCAGCCCTAATTCCAATATTTCCAAAATAATAGAAAAACAAATTCTTCATTTGTTTTTCTTTTTACTCAAACTTGTTCAAGGAAAACCTGTTTCACTGTGAATATTGTTTTAATTGCTAATTATTTAATATATTTTTCCCTTTCCTCTCAGCATCCTGATGGTCTTTTTAAATATCTCTTTCAATAGCAAAAGCTATTTCCTAATGACATCATCCTCCAGGAAGTGACATCATTTTGGAGGGAAACCAACAGTGCAAACAGTGAGTATTAGCGATTGATTTGATGAGTCTGTTAATGTTTAGTGGTGTGAGTTATTTTGTTTCATTCTAATACATCCCATGCTGTTTGATTAAATTACAGAAATCAGGTTGATAATTTCAAAATTAATTATTATTATTATTATTTTGCTTTTGTGTGTGCGTGTGTGTATCAAGTTTCAATTAATAAAGCTTAAGTAGATTGTACAATCATTTTGATAATTTGCAGCACTTATAAAGGACTTCTATATAGCATAACATGGGTTTGTGCAGCTCAAATATGTACTTAAAGTGTTTATATTAATTCTTCCATACAATATTGTGTTATTTGAGCTGTGAAGTTCACAGGTGAAAATATAAGTAAGTGATTATATAAGTGTGTTTTACCTTTTAGTTCTATGTTAGGCCTATATGTTTGAATTTTGTGACTACACTTTCAGTATTTTGTGTGTTTTAAAATGTATGCCAGCACAATATTTTTCCTATAAACGTCTATTTTAGATGCCAAACTTTAAACTTGAATCGTGCTTGTTTGTTTACATACTGTGGAGCGAGTGTAAATGATTTCCTGCCGCCAATAGAGCTTAACTGGTATTGAGTCATGAATATTTCTTTAACCTTAATTTAGTCAGGTAGCAGCTAGCAAATGAATGTAGGCACAATTCACCCCGGGCACCTTGTCACTGATGTTCCATATGCCATTAACATGGAAAACTGTCTGCAATGCTGGCATGCTAAACACTTTTCCAAAACAGTGTTTGGTAATGCAGCTGTCCCGTCCCATCATTCTTATCGCAGGAGGTCTGTACATGCACTCGGCTTTAGCTATTCTAGATTGATCGTAAACATTCTAGCTCAGGGGAGGCTGAAGATACCGAGACTATGCTGCTGTTTGGATCTATTTCTGTGTGGTTTAATGTATCATGGCTGCTTTGATGTTAGTCTGTTTTTATGCATTCACACGCGCTAAAATTATTTTAATTTAACCACGGGTTAAATTATACATGAGCCATGCAGGCGAATGTCATTATGAAAGTGTTGAATATCTCACTGTTATTTGAATACATTTTTTGCAATTATCTGTCTTCAGATTTCTTCAGAACTGAATAGGAAAATCTAATTAATTTCCCAGTGAATATACAGTATATAGCATGCTAGGGTGAATAAATAGAAGCATTAAAAATAGTGCTGATGTCTAAAGCATGCAAACCCCATGACAGTGACAGAACGATGTGTACATTACAGAGATGCATTCTGCATATATTTGCTTATGTGGTCAAACAAACATGCAGATTTGTATTTTGCAATGGCTGTGTTGTGTTGTAATGTTAATAACCTTGGTACATACTGTTTGATAATGAAAATAGCGCAATAGAGCACACATATAATTAAACATGATGAATTAAACATATGTTATGAATAGCAAATGATTTTTTATAAATTAAATTATTTCACACTGTGCTGTATTTTTGTAGTAGTGTCTGTACGTTTTCTGATGTAATACTAGACATGGCACTATTTTTAAATTTAGCATTTGTCCACCTCACCTTACATTACATGTTTCCAATCTGCTGTCCAAAGGGTTATAAAGTAAATATATGCAGGGGCTATTACAGGCAGATCGATAAATCATTCAGATTATGTGGAGGCCTGTGTGGGTCGACGTGACAGACTCACAGCGTGTCATACAAACACAGACCCTGTGGTTTCACATGCAGGTGAATCTCACGTCTGACAAGAACATGTTTGATCAAAACAAAGTATATTTTACAGAAAATGAAGCCTATTTTTAGGACAGTTATTTTTTTTATTTTTTTTTTTTTGCGTTGTGAAATTATCATTACCTTGCTGTGAAAAAAGACCAAAAAAAAAAACATAGTCACTACTGTATGAGATTTGTTTGTTTGTTTGTTTGTTTGTATATATATATATATACACACTACAAGTCAAAAGTTTTTAAACAGTAAGATTTTTAATGTTTTTAAAGAAGTCTCTTTTGCACACCAAGCCTGCATTTATTTGATCTAAAATAGCAAAAGCAAAAACAGTAAAATGTTTACATTTTTTATTATTAAAAATAACTGTTTTCTTTTTGAATATATTGTAAATGTAATTTATTAAAATATACTAAATATATTAAAATCAATCTAATATTCTGATTTGCTGCTAAAAAAAAACATAATATTATTATTATTGTTATTATTATTATTGTTGTTGTTGAAAACAGCTGAATAAAAAGTTCAAAAGAACAGCATTTATCTGAAATAGAAATCTTTTGTAATATTATTAATGTCTTAATCATCACTTTTGATCAATTTAAAGCATCCTTGCTAAATAAAAGTATTACTTTCTAAAAACAAAAAAAAATAATAAAAAATGATATTAACTCCAAGTTTTTGAATGGTATAGTGTATAATGTTACAAAAGCTTTTTATTTCAGATAAATGCTGATCTTTGAATCTTTCTATTCATCAAAGAATCCTGAAAAAAAAGTACTCAATGGTTTTAAATATTGATACAAATAATAATAAAAAATGTTTTTGAGCAGCAAATCAGCATATTACAATGATTTCTGAAGGATCATGTGACACTGAAGACTGGAGTAATGATGCTGAAAATGTAGCTTTGATCACAGGAATAAATTACATTTTAAAATGTATTCAGATAGTAAAAAGTTATTTTAAATAGTAAAAACAATTTGAAAATACTTGTATACTTGTATTTTGGATTAAATAAATGCAGGCTTGGTGAGCAGAAGAGACTTCTTAAAAAAACATTAAAAAACTTTTGACTGGTAGTGTATATAGAATTAAACATTTTCATTATTAGAAATAAAACAAATATTAACTGAAATACAATAAAATATTAAATATTTCAGCTAGCAACTTAAATTAGTTGATGTACTAAAATAACAAAACCTAAAACAAAAAATTCATAAAAACTATATAGACATAAAAATGACCAAATCACACAATAAAATGACTAAAAACCTGACCCTGAGTCATAAGTGTATTTTGGTGTATTTAAGTTGCACTTTAAAGAATAGCATGGTATTATCACCAAAAAAAATAAATAAATAAAAATGAAAAAATAATAGATTTTTATTCTGTGTATAATAAGTGATTTTTGTTTTGTGAAAATGAGTGAAACTAAAATCTGGCTTGTGAATTGATAATATTTAATCCAACACTTGGGAAGTGTGGTGGTAACAAACCTCCCTCCTCATGGGGGCGAAAGAGTTTACTTCACATGGCTGTGTTATTAAAAGTGATGTTATTCTAGATGATCTTCAGGAAAATGAAAATGCCAACATATAAAATATAGCATGACATAAGATGTAGTTCATCAAAAAGACAAATTATTTGTAGCGTTCTCCTGTTTTTCTTTTCTACGCATTGCTTCTGATCAGCACACTGCAGATTTTCCGCAAGAGAATTTCTTCAGTATTACACAGGAAGCACTGGTTGCGAAAGGATAAATCTGTATGTGAAAAAGAAAAATGGCATGCGTGATAATCTGTCAGATCTCATCAGACGTATTCAACAAAGCACAATCAGCGACTTCAGTCTGCATGCGGTCGGGGGTCGCGACACGCTTGCGATTCAGACCTGATTGCATCTATTGATATGAGAAAGAAAAGCAGGAAAGCAATAGACGAAAACGGATTTGAGATTCAAAACCAGAGGGGGGGAAGATGGGGAGGTAAGAAGGAAAAATGGAGAGGGAGGGTTTATTTTAGAGCATGTGCGTCTTGAGCAGGTGCTGGCTGCGTGCTGAGAGTGTCTGAGGACAGTTTGAGTATCTGATCTGAGTCATACACAGAAATGACTCACAAACCACACCAGTCTTCATCAACATACATAGAAAGAGAGAGACAGAGAGGAGGGACGTCTTGGTGTCTTTCGACACCTTTCTCAGTACCTGGTGACCCTTATGTAAGCTTTGTATTTCTGGTTTGTTCATTCAGACTTATTGGATGGCTAAATTAAGTGCTCCATGTGGTAAAATGGCATCTACTTGTTGAGCGTTCTGAGAATGAAGTTCTGTTTTAATAATATAACTGTAATTCAAAACGCCAAGCCTTACTTAATAACGATATCAGACGGTACTATCTACTTTGTACTTAGGGGTGGGTGATATGACCAAAAATTTTATATCACGATATGAGTAATGTTATTTCACGGTAACGATATTTATCATGATGTAGATATTATTGGTTTATGATATCAAAATTTTTCTTGTCACCAGTTTCAGTATATATATATATATATATATATATATATATAAAAAACTAATACTAGCCTAAATAATAAAAAAGAGTTCACTAAAGACAAACAAACAGTCAGCGATTAAATAAGAATAAGAGTAATTACAAGCAATAGGACAAAAACTAAAGAACAAATTAGTAATGCTACATGCAGTTGAAGTCAAAAGTTGATATACACCTTGCAGAATCTACAAAATGTTAATTATTTTATCAAAATAAGAAGGATCATACAAAATGCATGTTATTTTTTATTTAGTACTTACATGAATAAGATATTTCACATAAAAGACGTTTACATGTAGTCCACAAGAGAAAATGAAAGTTGAATTTATAAACATTAGCCAGTTCAAAAGTTCACATATGCTTGATTCTGATGTTGTTAGCTGAATGATCCACAGCTGTGTTTTTTTGTTTAGTGATAGTTAACATGAGTCGCTTATTTGTCCTGAACAGTTAAACTGCCTGTTGTTCTTCAGAAAAATCCTTCGGGTCCTACAAATTCTTTTATTTTTCAGCATTATTGTGTGTTTGAACCCTTTCCATCAATGACTGTATGAATTTGAGATCCATTTTTTCACATTGAAAACAACTGAGGGACTCATATGCAACTATTACAGAAGGTTCAAACGCTCACTGATGCATTAACAGCCGGGGATGAAAACTTTTGAACAGAATGAAGATGTGTGCATTTTTCTTATTTTGCCTGAATATCATATTTTTTTATTTAGTACTGCACTTCAGAGGCCACAGAAGATACTTACATGTTTCCCAGAAGACTAAATAAGTTAAATTTATCCTGATATTTAAATTCAAAAAGTTTTCACCCCCCGGCTCTTAATGCATGGTTTTTCCTTCTGGGGCATCAGTGAGTGTTTGAACCTTCTGTAATAGTTGCTGTGAGTCCCTCAGTTGTCCTCAGTGTGAAAAGATGGATCTCAAAATCAACAGTCATTGTTGGAAAGGGTTCAAATACACAAAAAAGCTGAAAATCCAAAGAATTTGTGGGACCTGAAGGATTTTTCTGAGGAACAGCACACAGTTTAACTGTTCAGGACAAACAAGGGACTCATGAACAACTATCACTAAAAAAAAAACACAGCTGTGGATCATTCAGGTAACAACACAGTATTAAGAATCAAATGTATGGAAACTTTTGAACAGAGTAATTTTTATAAATGTTATTATAACTATTATTTTCTCTTGTGGAATATATGTAAACATCTTTTATGTAAAATATATTATTCAGGTCAGTACTAAATAAAAAATAACATGCATTTTGTATGATCCCTCTTATTTTGGTAAAATAATTAGCATTTTGCAGATTCTGTAAGGTGTATGTAAATCTTTGACCTCAACTGTATATATATATATAAGTATGTATTTTTAAAAAAGGTAAGCATATCAAAGCACAATACTTTAATTTATCATGCCACAGAATGAGTAGCCATGCAAATAAATAATACCACTTTTTGGAAAGACATTGGAGTTCTGTATTAATAATATAGTATTATTTATTTATTTACAGTTTGCATTGCATAGATATTATTGACCAAAACTACATGGTTTTTCCATGGTATATTTTTTGTTAGTGAAACTACAGTTAATCTATTCAATGTGTCATATGCAAAAACGGTATAGTTGGCGACTGAGAGAGATAAAGAAGGAATTAATATAAGTAATTCAGCTGTTATGGTGAGAGCACGACAAGCATGTCATACCAAAGCTACTGACAAAGCACGGTAAAAATGCTGTAGTGAATATATATAGTTCAAGGGTACTTAGTGGGTCAGCTTGTCTGTTAATAGAACAGAGACTGAACTACAAAGTGACTTAAGCAGGTTTATGTCATTCTAATATCATTGCTAGGTTGTAACCCATTATTATTAGAATCCATTCATCATCTTTCCACAAGAAAAACTATCCTGACAGGAATGGCTTATGATGAGACCACGACCAAAAAAAAAAATGTGGTAACGCCATGGCACTTTTTTGTAAGCCAGTGCTAATTACAGCGTGTGAACATAAATAACATTCAAAAGGCTGTTCTACATTTTTTATGAAATACTACAAAATCACGCATGTTTTTGCTGGTTAGCATAAGCAGAGACAATTAGCGATACAGCTGTGTGCTAACTCTGTGCTATAATGCAGGGTTGGCTTGTTTACGAGGGCCAAACGGAGTGCGAGGACACTAATTGTCTCATCCAAGCTGGTTTCTAATGATACCCAAGCTGTCAAACCACTACTGCTGTGTGTGCTAAAGCTAGTCGCGCTGACGTGTAGCGCTGTCAATGAAACGACTGACTACTGTGCCGCGGTAACGTCATAGCCTAGCACAGTGTTGATTAGCTCATTACTCATGGTCTGTTAATGAGACGACCGCGTGAAAGAAGAAATGATTCTATATGCAGTTCAATCTTTGCACTAATGACCAAGTTGAGATCAGACATGCATTCAGGTTATTATCGGAAAGTAGAGTTGAATGTTGGCTCGTTGCATTTATTATAAAGCACGTTTACTGTAATGTGTTTTTCGACGCTAATAGCTTAATCATTTGGTGTTGTGTGATTTGTATGCGCCTAGGACAATTGAGTCTTAATAGAGTTCTCAGTTATGTATTTGAATATGTAAATATGCAAAGATACAAATGAGTTTTGAGTGGAAGGCAAGATTTTTGTTCAATAACAATGTTATTGTACATTTACTGATCATTTAGCTTTGGAAGAGCAAGAAATGCGTCATCTGAAACAGCAGACAGACAAAAGTCCTCATTTGTTCCCCTTATAATTTTATTTCTGAGATTAACGTTTGCAATATTAAAGCTATTATGGAGAGATCAATATATCTCCTTTGTTCTTCCTACGAAAGCCATTTTCGTCTCTGAACGAGTTAAATGTGAATTGTCTGAGGTTGTGAATGTCTTGCCTTTACAGATACATTATGCTGCATTGGCCAGTCAGTGAAGCTTTTAATGAGCATTAATGTGAGTGTGTTGAGCTGCATTGTGAGCTGGTAAGTGCATCCAGCTGGTGGTGTTAGCGGTGATATAAGTGACGGTTTCTTTCCTCGGTACACTCCTCCGTATGTGAGTCACCGAAAGCCAGAGGAAGCAGGAAGAGACGAGAACAACATCCAAAATGACAGTCGTTTTATTTTTGTCCCCAAAGATTCAGGGATCTTGTGTGGGAGCTAAAAACAAGCAAAGACATTTAAGAGGCGGAAATATATTTATCGCACACAGATTCCTGATAATCCTTGAGCAATTAAGGTATAGCATCATTTATGTAGGGCAGGATTCACGTTTGCAAGTTGTATAAGGCTGTGCAAACTAGGTCTTGGGTGGTTCTGCGTCACAACCTAGATTTTTACGTTGCATATAAATGGCAACCCAACAAAGTTACCAAAGTAAATAGAAATATCTTTAGAAATCAGAAATCATGCAAAGTTATTATCATAACCAAGGCTGGCTAAAAATAGTCAGTTGTTATGTTTAAATCTTAATATTGCTATTATAACTATGCATGACTAAATGGCTAGTTGTATTTTATTACTGTTTAATTTTAGCTGCTATCAGGTCATATCAAGGTTGCAACACACAAAACAACTAGTTACATAATCTGTGTGCAACCTGCAGTCTTAAACTGGTTTGTAACTGGATTTGCATTGCAAAGATGTTTGCATGAAGTTTTAAAAATGGTGACCAAACAGTACCAAAATTATTGTACAAAAGTGTGTTTAAAATCAGATTTTTAACATTACCTTGAATTATGCAAAATTGGCTGAATAAGAAAATTGTCAGTTTTGGTTTGCAAATGTATCTTGATTTTAGAAACATTATTTATTGTTTTAATATTAACATTGCAGCACACCAGTTAAAAACTGTTTTTGGACTTGTTTTTGTCTTAACTCATTCAGACCTTCAAGAATACCAAGAATAAGTCAGTGGTTCTCTACTTGTTTTGCATCATATAGGTCTAACAGTATGCACAATTATTAACATCGCAAGGCTGAATAAAAGAAATGTACTATTGTTTATTCTTGCTGCAAATGAACCTATTTTAATGTTATTTTGTTTTGTTTTTTTTCGCATATGCTACAAGTTAAACGTTTTTTAGATTTGTAATGTTTTATTTATATTTATATATTGTATTTTTACTATTTAAAATAACTGTTTTCTATTGGAATACATTTTTAAATGTAATTTATTCCTGTTTATTTCAAAGCTGAATTTTTAGCATTATTACTCCAGTCACATGATCCTTCAGAAATCTTGCTCAAAAAAACATTTATTATTATTATTATTATGTTGAAAAAGGTTGAGTATTATTATTATTATTTTTTTAGGTTTCTTTGAAAAATAGAAAGTTCAGAAGAACAGCATTTATCTGAAATAGAAATCTTTTGTAACATTATAAATGTCTTTATCATCACTTTTGATCAATTTAAAGCATCCTTGCTACATAAGTGTGAATTTCTATAAAAAAAATTGATTATTGATAATTGATAATACATTTTTTTTCTTGAACAGCAAATCAGCATATTAGATTTGACTGAATGCACAGCCAACAACATTAACAATATGGAAAGGGTTTTATCCCCCCATTTAAATGTCAAGAAGCGCGTTTATTTTACTATTCTACCTATGCACTAGCCGTTATATGGCTAGTTGCATTTTATAATTTTAATTTAGCATAGCTGTAGGTGACCTTAGAACAAATCTGCAGGCCATTTTTTGGGTTGTCGCACAGCGGTTATGAACCACTGCTTTACGCATTATCTCTGCAGTAACCTAGTTGTTTAATGGTTAGCCTTATGAAAATGTCTAGCAGATTAATGCTCTAATAAGCCTAATCACCATTTTATCAGCAAAGCAGCATAGTCAATGTGCAAATCCGAGGCTCATCCTAAGTTTTCCCTCAGCACGACTCCTGCTTAAAATAGCTTGGCTTGCGGTTTAAGAACAGGCCTGTGTATCAATCAACAGAAGCGCGCACATGCACAATTCAACACCCAGTCTGCAAAAATAGATCATCACACTGAGTTCTGGCAAGTTGTACAAAAATATGCCACGGCAGTGGAGAAGAGCAAGCATATGTAGCCATTTCATCAGAATCTATAGGCGTCCTTGAGCGGTTTTAGGGTCTGGTGAGATCATGGGTGCATCTAAAACAAGAGACGCAGTCAGGTGTGATGTCAGGGGTGGTTTTTGCATGGTTGCACGGTTGGACCGAAGCGGTCATTACGTGGCCACCTGTTATTTCACTGGGGAAATTCCATTAGCATGTTTGGGGTCACAGTGGACACCATGTGCATCCAGAGGAATGTCACACCGCCCACTTCAGAGGACACTTCCTCTTTCCATTCATATAAAAGACCTTGGTGACCACCAGCAGCGTCCAAACGGATTACGAACCTTGAGATTTGAACCTCGCCAACCAGGAAAAACACAACAAGAGCCATGAGCACTGCTGCCGTCCAGCAAAACCGGCCTTTCAGCAGAGCCGTCAGAAAGATCAAGGTGGCTTCTACGGTCAACAGCCTCGCCAAAAGCTGGCAAAGCTGGGCGAATAAAAACACTGAAAAACAAGACACGATCCCGAGCGGATGGATGCCTGACACCATCATTGAGGATGCGAAAGAAAAGCAGAAGGAGAAGAGTGAGATGAAACTCTTGGTTACGCCTCGCGTAGTTTCGGTGAATAACGAAGACGGCGTGGACGACCAGATCAAGACCGTAACGGTGACTAAAACCATCACGCCGAAATGTAACGAATACGGAAAAGACCTAGTGAGCGTCATCAAGGAGAAGATCAACACCAATCAGCTCACATCAGAGGACACCAAAAACTTTCTCGGCAATGAATCTCCTACCAGAAGACGTTACTGTGGTGGAAAAGCGGGGACTTTGGCGAAGGCGCTCGTACAGAAGGATGAAAAAATTACGGGATCTCGAGGTAGCAGTTCAGATGCTGAGGACAGTGGTCTTGGGGAGGAAGCGTCTTTGAGCGACAACAGCGATCAGAATGAGAGTGAACCGAAGAAACATGTCAACAGACACAAGGTACGTTTATCTGTACAATTCAAACTATGCACTGAGTGCAACTTATTGGCTAAAGCTATTTTTGCTAACTCCGCCCACAATTGCTTAGAAATTGAAGCTTTAGTTTATATAGCGTATTAGAAAATAATGTGAACAACTATTTTGATATTTTTATACCGACTATAAGTTGATCAGATGAAAATTGCATTGCCGAGAGAAAAAAAATCACACAGAAGTCACAATGAAACATTTACAAACATAAATTCTATAAACATGTTTTAGTTCTACACAACAAATCAATCAAAATGTAACATTATTCAGAAAATAACAGAATAAAAATAAGTTTAAAATAGTGTTGTCAAAACGATTAATCGCATCCAAAATAAAAGTTTGTTTATATAATATATTTGAATATTTATATATGCGTAAATATTTCTTAAATATATACATGTATTTGTGTGTATTTATTTATATATATACACAGTACACACACATATTATGTAAACACAAACTTTTATTTTTAATGTGATTAATTGCGATTAATCGATTTGACAACACTAGCTTAAAAACAAATATAAATTACAGTGGCATTCATTATAAACAGCGTTTATTATAAGTGGCAAGCCGAAACTAATTTATTTAAAGCAAAACTACCACTGTGTGGCAAATGCGCTATACAAATAAACTTGTGGCGTTAAATGCATTATATAAGTTGCTTTGGAATTTAATTCATAGCACGTTACAGACAATAAAAAATTGGTGACATATTCCAGAAAATACAGTACCTTTTTTACACTAGTGTAAATACGCACTGCCATATGTTTTCTTATTTTGAATGTAATTCAGTTGTCGCTCCTTTTATAAGAGAATCTTGTTCTGTTCACACTGAATTCAGTTGTTATGGGAGTGAAAACTGAATTCACTCTTGAAAAGCCACCTTGACAGCCACATTTTCACTAAAGTCACATCTTTTCTTCCATATTGTGATGTGCAATGGATTATCAAAATAAAAAATAATAACAGTAAAAAAAAAAATAGGGCAGGGACTTGGTTCTAGCCACCAATTGTTGATTGGATGGAGGCAAGATTAGTTATAAAAATGGTTGCTACACTGAAAATACTTACAAAATCGGCAACTGAACAAACTCTTCATTCCAGACTTCAATCAAAACAATCAAAATTAATTCTTGCCCATATAACATTGTTATTTTAATTTAGATTTTTTCCTATAAATAATAATAACAATGGCAAGCCAAGCTTTAGAACTTTTGGTCAAGTTACAGTCCAACTATACTGTCACAGCAGCACAATGTTCCATGTTCTGCTGCAATAGAATATATGTAAATAAAAACAGTGATGGATCATTTACATCTGACCTTCAAAAACCAGCATGCTCACCCTCAACTTGATGAGTGAGATCCATCACAGCTGTGTCACTGTGGTATTTGATTCACCCGCTCGCGTTTCACAGAACGCATTTGAACGGGTTCAGATGGCACCCATGTGAAATAAATGCCCCTTGAAGACATCATGAGAAATATTCAACAGTAATGCACAGGCATGTCAGACAGACAGTAGTGTAATGTGACTGTCTGATGACAAGCCAGCTTGTCTACACCTTAAACAAGATCTGAATAATATATTAGTGCAAACAAAAACACTTTAAAATCAACAAGAAATCCAATTTTAAAATATTTCTTTCCTAATAGACATTCCTTTCTTTGCATATATATATATATATATATACAATTATATAAATATTTAATTAATTGATTTATTATTTATTTTATGTACATATATATATATGTATAAAAATATTAATTATAAAATATTTCTATTTTACAATATTTTTTTTGCATGCACATAAATATATAAATATATATGTTATTGCATCAAAATGCATGAACCAAATCCATCCTTCGTTTCTTATATTGCAGCACCTTTTTGCATATAATACTTTAAAACATGCATTTGACTATGTGGTCCTGAATAACACATGCATCTTGTCCTTTCAGATTAAAATAGCCACGATGAACGACCTGAGGAGCAAGTGGCAGCGGTTTGCTGAAGACCACATTGAAGGTCAGAAGCTCAACCCTTTCAGCGAAGAGTTTGACTATGGTCATGCCATGGCTATTCGACTCCACAAGGGCGACGCGGGATACGGACGGCCCAAAGAGGGATCCAAAACAGCCCAGCGTGCCGATCGGGCCCAGAAACACATCCACCGTGAGATGGATGAGATGTGCTTCATTATACGCGATATGGGCCAGCGGGATAAAGAGGGACGTATCCGCGTCACCTTCGGCCGCCTGTTCGACCGCTACGTTAAAATCTCAGATAAAGTTGTGGGAATTTTGTTGCGCTGTCGCAAACACAAAATGGTGGACTTTGAGGGCGAGATGCTCTGGAAGGGCCAGGATGATGATGTTATAATCACATTACTAGTTTAACGTTATGAAAAGTAGCTAACTTGCAATGTAAAAGAAAGAACTAACTTATTTGATTTAACTTATTTTACCTTTATAAATCTGTAGCTTTTTCATTAAAAAACGTTTTTTTCCAAAAAGTACTGGTCAAAATGGTGCATTGCTGTTTTTTACACATTGCAAAAGCTGCGCAAATTAAAAAAAAAATGTTTTGATGCTTTTTTGCACTAGAAACTTACTACATTCAACATGAGTGTAGTTAAACAACTTTAAATTAGGCTCTAGATATCTAGTTTCAAATTAGCCCTCTATTTATATTTCATTTGGCAACTTGAAATGTTAGAACCTTGAGAACGTTCCATAAAACCCATGAAGTCTCTGAGATGAACATGTGCTCTTCTGTGTGCATGATGTGTTTTGAAAGCGGATTTCGTTTTAGTGTGGAGCTTCATATTTGAGATGGTGAAAGGGTGACTCTTCGCTCACAGTTTACACAAGGGAATATACACGGATCTCATGTTTGTCTCCTCACGCATCAAACATCAGGCATCCTTTGAATGCTTAGCACACCAACCTTGATGTCTAGACATGTTTTGGAAATCATCATGTTTCGTGCTTGAAATTCAATGACAAATCAGTTCGGTCTTGTGAGATTATAGGGGAGGGTCTGTTCATTCATTTCCCATCTGAACGTTTTGTTAATTTGCATCTAGTTTTAGACACTAGCTCTTGTTTTATTGTTCAGTGTTTTTGGATCATTTTAATATCCTCTTTCAAAATGAAAGCCTGATAGTCTTCTTACAGAAGGATTTGTTGTAAATATTTGAAGATATATGATCATATGTAGTAAAAAAAAACAAAACAAATTTATTTATTTGATGTGGAATTATTTTCCTGTGAATTAAAAAAAAGGATGAAATAAAACCACTATTTTGTCCTTATGAGAGTCTCACTTTTTCAAAACTATTTGTAGATCGTTTAAAGGTAAGAGATTTGATTTTGGCTAATATTTTTGTGTTTACTTTCCGTTGGGGACAAAACGTATTAGTAGTAAGTTGTAATTTTAATAGTAGTAATATGAATATAGTATGACAATATTATATAATTTGAATATTTATAAGAAGTATTTAATTACATAAAGAATCATTTTGCATTATTAGTAATACATTTGAAATAAATAAATAATTTTATATTTTATTAAGTATATAAATAATATTTAAAATAATATTTCTTATATTTAAAAATTATATAATTGTATTATTTAAAAGAAAATTATTACTAAAATGAAAATTATATATATATAATATGTATGTTATTTATCATATTGATAATAATAACTTTTAATACTATTAATATTGTTATATAAATATAAATACTATTCTAATACATTTTTAAACTCTATTTAAATTGTAATATTGTAATAATTATGTAAATATAAATATAAATATAAATATACAATATATAATATTAATACTATATTAGCAATGAATCTTATAAATTCATATATATATATATATATATATAAATAAATTATTAAATATAAATTATTTAAATAAAAATTTAATACCGTTTTTAAAAATAGTATAAATAATTTTGAAATAATAATTAAATAATTGTATATATACATACACACACACACACACACATATATATATATATATATGTGTATATATATATATATATATACATATTATAAATTATTTATATATATATGTATATATATATATATATTATAAATTATTAAATATAAATTATTTAAATAAACATTTAATACATTTTTTAAATATTATAAATAAAACATTTTTAAAATATTATAAATAATTTAGAAATTATAATTAAATAAAATTATATATATATTTGCATAATTTATAAAGAATTTTATTAATATAATTTTAGAGGCTATTAATACTTTGTATTAAATATAAATTATTTAAATACAAATTTAATACAGTTTTTTAAAATATTATAAATAATGAAATATTATAAATAATAATTAAATAAATGTGTGTGTATATATATATATATATATATATATATTAATACTTTGTATGTTATAAATAATATTGGTACTATATTAATAATACTTTGTATAGTTTATAATTATATAATATCTATCTATCTATTCATTTTTTATTAGAAAAATGCAAAAAAGCTATATTATCAAAAAATATATATGTGTGTGGGATGCATACTGTATGATGTGTATAAAAGGGATCTTATTTTCTTTGTAATTACATCAAACAGGGACAAGATTATTCATCTGTTCCGTTGTTAGTGGCAGTGGCGACACACACACACACAATAAAACTAAGCCGTATCCCCAAAAAAACCAACATCTAGCTCAATTCCCAAATCAAGAGTGCTTGATCTAATTTTCCTTGATCTAACTCCTTAAAAGCCATTTCGTCTCTTGATAAAGACTTGAGTGCAGTCGACAGACCGGCTAACTATAACACTCAATATCTGATTCTCTCTGACGTGCGCAATAAGCTCAACATTATACATTAGTTGTCAAAGGTTATCAGATGGTTTCAGGGTAAATCTCCTCCTAAACCTAAGAAGCATCAGGCAATCATCAGCCAAACGCATGTTTTGTAAATCAGAGTGAGCTATTTTATTCAGTATAACCATTTTCAACAGAGTAACAATACACTAAATTGTGCATTAATCAACAGTGACGTTATTTTTACGAATTCAGATTTACATATAATGAATAGTAATAAGGATTTAAACAAGTATCTCCACAAAGAAAAATATCACAGCATCCAATTTTTCAGGAATATGTTGATTATTTTGCCCCTATCAACTTCAACAAGTACAGTTGATATGGTAGATTAGTTACAAAATTGTGTGGTGAAAAATGCAATGACAAAAAGGCCATGACTATTTACCAGATTAAAGTAATAGCAAATACAAAAAAGAAAGAGAACGACAGAAAATTAAGAATGACATTCTCGCATGCTCGTTTCTCCACCACACAACTGGAATTGTGTTAAGACCTCTGGTTTACAAGTTAAGGCTTTACAAAAACTACTGTCGAATGGAGATATTTCATTTTAAACTCTATAAATCACATTCTTTTATAACATCAGGAATCTATTTGGAGTTTAAAAGCAATTTGATTCATTTTAAAATATCAGCAATAACATCATGCTGATATAGACAGGAGAAATGTCAGAAAATAAGACCTTGATGATTTATTGTTTTGCCCACTAAATCCAAGGTGTCTATTTACAATAAACAGACTGAAAAAGATGAAACAGGAATCATATGTAGTTCTTCAGACAGTGATTTAACATTGAAGTTATGTATTAAATTGATGTATATTAATATATATCGTCTATATTAATACACAACGCTAATCATTGCTCAAAAAGGTTTTTCTAAATCATGTTTTATTTTTTAACCCATCAACACCTTTAAAATGGCACTAAATTCTTGAGGATCTCAGACATTCAGCGCTTAAAACCGAGTATCTATTGCTACATGGATGCAGAAGTTTCTAATGTAATGCAGAGACAATCTGGCTTTACTCCCTGTAACAAATAAAGTGAGCAAAAATTCATTTAGTTATTGCTTTTTAAGACAATGAACACTTAGGTATTCAAAAAGAATGTGGCAGTGTTTTATATGGCCTTAACAACATGATCATGTTGAGGGTGTTTGAGGTACGTTTTTCAGCGTTAATTGAAATAATCACTCCTGAACGTCTCAAAGAGGAATATATCTTTAAAAAATCTGTTTGTCTAGTGGTAACTACTGTTTTTTCTATTTTCACAAATAGTCGTATTTGTAAAATTCTTGGCTATGCAGAATGCTGTTTTCTTCCCGTTCTGTGCTAGCGTGTAGAAATGTTTTGCTTTTCGTCATTTCAGGATGTATGAAAACATTTGTACTGGTATTTATTAATCCCAGACGCTGATCTCACGTCAGGACGGCACACGGTTAGGGGTCGACCGATTATCGGCACCGATATTACGCTTTTTTGGTTATCGGTATCGGTCGTTTTCAAAACCGATTTGCCGATTAAAATAATTTAAAAGCATTTAAAGAAAGTTTTTTTGTCAGAGCCCTTGTTATTCTTAATTTTGACATTCATTTTCATTTTTACACCAGACATACAGTTGAAGTCAACAATTTACACCTTGCAGAATTTGCAAAATGTTAATTGGTTTACCAAAATAATAGGGATCATACAAAATGCATGTTATTTTTTATTTAGTACTGATAAGATATTTCACATGAAAGACATTTACAGTATATCATAAATAATTGTGAAAAATGGCCACGTTCATAAGTTTATGTACACTTGTTTCTTAATACTGTGTTGGTACCTGACACAGCTGTTCTTTTTTGTTTAGTGATAGTTGTTCATGAGTCCCTTGTTTGTCCTGAACAGTTAAACTGCATGTTGTTCTTCAGAAAAATTCTTCAGGTCCCACAAATTCTTTGGTTTTTCAGCTTGTTTTGTGTATTTGAACCCTTTCCAACAATGACTGTATGATTTTGAGATTCATCTTTTCACACTGAGGACAACTGAGGGACTCATATTCAACTATTACAGAAGGTTCAAACACTCACTGATACTCCAGAAGGAAACACAATGCATTAAGAGCTGGGGGTGAAAACTTTTGGAATTTGATGATCAGGGTCAATTTAACGTTATGTCTTCTGGGAAACATGAAAGTATCTTCTGTAGCTTCTTAAGGGCAGTAATAAATGAAAAAATATAATATTTAGGCAAAATAAGTATAATGTACACATCTCCATTCTGTTCAAATGTTTTCAACCCCTCTCTCTTAATGCATTGTTTTTCTTCTGGAGCATCAGTGAGTATTTGAACCTTCTGTAATAGTTGCATAGTTGTCCTCAGTGTGAAAAGATGGATCTCAAAATCATACAGTCATTGTTGGAAAGGGTTAAAATACACAAAAATGCTAAAAACCAAAGAATTGAACAACTACCACTAAACAAAAAAACAAAAAAAAAAAACAGCTGTGAATCATTCAGGTAACAAAACAGTATTAAGAATCAAGTGAATGTAAACTTTTGAAAGGGGTCGATTTTAAAAATTCAACTATTATTTTCTCTTGTGGACTATATGTAAACATCTTTTATGTGAAATATCTTATTAAGGCCAGTACTAAATAAAAAAAATAACATGCATTTTGTATGATCCCTCTTATTTCGGTACAATAATTAACATTTTGCATATTCTGCAAGGTGTATGTAAATTTTTGACTTCAACTGTATCTATATCGGTTGAAAATATCGGTTATCGGTTTACTTGATCTGTAATAATCAGTATCGGCACTGAAAAGCACATATCGGTCGACCCCTAGTAACAGTATTCGTTTGTTCGTCCGCTGCTACATGTTTGCTCGACCGCCAGCCAAAACGCTCTGTAATCCCATATCAATCGATTCCATGCAAAATCTCATTAGATGGTGGCAAACTAAGATGCCTTTCATGCGTATGCTACTATCTAATGCTACAACCTTATCATTGCTACTAAAGTTTCTGCATCCCGAAGTCACAAATAATATCATAATGTAAAGAAGAAAATGACCTTTGGCTTATGCCAAACTAGAAGTTGCTTATAAGAAAGACATTTAAGATTATAAAGTGCAAAACTAAATTATCTTTTAATATTACAGACTTAAATATTGGCCATGGCGACTCATTTGACCGATATTTGACTTTTTTTTTTGGTTTACACAAGTGGTCATTCTGCCTGCTGGCTGTTTTTTCAATATTTCATTTAAATTTATATTCATTAATTTTATGTACAAGTCATTTGTTATCATAAAATTGTATTATATATGTCTGTTTATATCACTCTGCTCTCTACACATTGGTTTCTACCATTAAAAACCTCATCTGTGTATCATTTACTCACATTTATGTCATAATCTGTGTTATGTCAGCATCTTGCATCCTTTTTTTTTTTCCATACACTGTTAGTGGGGAAAACGTAAAATGCCATTAAAAATTCCTCATCTGGAATTTGTCATTGTTTGGGAAAACTAGTCTTTTAAAATATGTTTCTGCTTAGATTATTGATTCATAAAGCTTGTCGTCACTGAATATAGACACTAGCCACAAATAAAGCCACTTGCTGGCAGCATTGGCACTGTTCAGTAATGAGAAAGACGAAACGGAAGAGACACGAACAGAAAAAGATCCGTGTGCAAACGAAATCGTGAACTACAAACATCGACTCTTTTCAAAACTACACATATTGAATCTTTTTAAGACATATATCTATTCCTGTATTGTTAATTACACCAGAAAATGAATGCAAACCCGCACTTTTATTACCGATACATTCGTCTTTCTATTGTACGTCATATTGCACGAACCCATCCGCTTCATCCGATCCGTCGCAGCATCCAACGTGATGACTGCACAAACGTTTGCTTCTAAATCGAGGACGTTTCCTCATACAAGCTAATGTGTTGAAAGCTAAATAAAGCCCAGACGTCTTGTCTGCGTTCTTTGTCTCAGAGGCTGAAAAAGAGCATTTCCTCAATTCTGGAATATTGCAGAAAGGTCTTTTGTTCTGAAGAAATTCTAGAACATTCCAGAGGGTTCCGGTGCGGCAGTCATGCACAACCAGCGCTCTTAGGATCGGGGGGCTGTGAGAGCCCTTCCAGAGAAAAATAAATCTAGTGGAGTTGTATGTCTTATGAGCGTTCACAGCACGGCCCCACGGTGCTCTCCAGAGAGAGCTGCGACGAGTGGCGGATCAGCGGCGCCATCGTGGGATCCACCATGGAAGAGGTGGGGAAAAGCTTGTACCAGCCAATCACCATGTTTGTCAAATCCAGCTCCTCCAAAAGGATGCGGGCCACGCCCATGAAGCATTTACGATCCATCCGGCCGTAGTTTCCCCAAACGATGACCTGTTCATGAGAAATGGAATTATTATTTCTATGACATAACCAAAAGTACTTTTGACTATAATATTTTACATTTTTAACCATAATTCGTTTTAGAATTCTCAGTTTTAATATTTCTTTTGCCATAATTTGCCATTATTTTGGGTAAATCTCAGAATGGAATTTGAAATGCATATAGTCCTCCTAATTCATAAACTGAAATTTTAAATTGTCTATTTTAAATGTATCATAATTCATAATGATTTTTTGCTAGTTCCGTTAATCTGGATAAATCTCACAATTTGAAATTCATATATTCCTTGTAATTCCTAGAATAGTAATTCTCAATTTTGAATTTACCATAATTCATAATGTTTTTGTTAATACCATTAATCTGGGTGAATCACACAATTTGAAATGCATATAATCCTTGTAAAAAATAATTTATAATTCAGCATTTTGAACTGATCATAATTTATAATCACAATTCTCAATTCTCAAATTATTATGGTTTTTCAAAAAACAATAATATAACAATGACCTGTTCATAAAAACAGAAATATTGTTAATATGGAATAATGAAAAGTACTTTTGATTATAATAGGTTACATTTTTATATAATCTATATAATATATATAACCCTCATGATTATTTTCAGAATTCTCAATTTTGATTAATTTTTTCCCTAACGATTTTTTGTTAATTCCATTATTTTGGGTAAATCTCAGAATGGAATTTGAAATGTATATGATCCTTCTAATTTTTAAATTCAAAATTGTCCATTTTAAATGTATCATAATTCATATTGTTTTTTGCTAGTTCCATTAATCTGCATGAATCTCACAACTTAAAATGTATATATTACTTGTAATTCCTAAATTCATAATTCTCAATTTTGAATTTACCATAATTCATAATGTTCTCTGTTAATTCCTTTAATCTGGGTGAATCACACACTTTGAAATGCATCTAATCCTTGTATTTAATTCATTCATAATTCAATATTTTGAACTGATCATAATTCATAATGTTGTTGGCATCCTCATAATTCATAAAGTCATAATTCTTAATCTTTAATTTACTGTAATTATTTTTTTAAAGTTTTATTAATCTGGACGAATTTCCTGTCTAGATAACCCCAAAATAAAAAATAAATAATATTTTGCATAAAGAAAATAAAACTTATTTTAGGAGCATTAAGGGAGCTTTTTTTGTGAAAAATCCTGCTTTGAATCCAGCACAACAAATTCTTTCATGATGCATAATTCTTTTTACAATTTAAATAGTACATCATAATTTTGTCTGCATTAGAGTAATGGAAATTTAATGTTTTTGCATTACAGTCTTGAGAAATGTGCTTTATTTTCATGAAAATAATGTTACAATGCAAAATGTCTTTAAAATAAACTACATTTTCTTTAAGCAAAACAAATTTCTCATTTCTTCCTGTTTTTGATGTAATATGATGTGGACACGTTCTTGACAGGTTTTGTGTGATTCATCCGTCATTTACAGCACGAACTGCATAACTTAAATTTCCAAATGATAATGAAAGTGTGAAAATTTTGAAGAATAATTTAGTCCAAATCAATCTGAAAGTTCCCTTAGAATGATTACACAATAATGACGAATGTTTGGATGGAGGGACGCCGTGCATCAGCGAATGAACACACGCAAATTATGTTTTTCCCTCCACCCGACGTTCCTGAAGATCCTGCAGTCTGTTCTAACCTTTAATGTTTGTTGTGACAGGCTTTCATAAATGTTATCCTTAGAAAAATGTATAATTCAGAGAGATATGTAATGTTTCCCCCTATTCCTTCGCCGCTGCTAAAAATAAAGCGCTCGCTGCATTGCTGTTTCTCCGCCAGTTCTCTCTGCAGTTGAACTAAATGATGGAGGGCATATGCATAAGAAATGATCATTCACTGACATCACGTCACCTACAGAGAAATTACATCCAAATTACATCCAAATTGGAAAAGACGTGGGCAAACTTTGCTGTAAATTAGAGCCTATTTTCTTTGTCATTTAAATAACCAAACAGATGGATCTGAAGTGCTTGACATCGAAATGTTAAATGCATTAAGAAATTCTGATATTCTGGAGTTAGTTTGCTAGTTTGATGCAGTTTTATAAAGAAAGCAACACTGTTTCTTTTGCATGATGGACAATAAAATTTAAGGCATTTCTAACAACCAAATAAGTAAAAAAAAAGAGCGAGAAACCGCCCATGCAAATGCACAGCAATGATGGACCATAGCGTAACTGCAGCGTAACTGAGTTTTGCACAAGTGCCTTCATTTTCTTCAGAAAAAGTAAAAATCGTGTTTACCTGTACAACCTTTCCCTGCGGGCTCTCTGAAAACACAAGGACTTGATTGTAAAGGGGATCTAACGATTTCCGAACAGACTTCGTCTTCTTTTTGGCAATGCAGATGCCGTTTTCCAGAAGGTAGACTTTAATGTAGGCCGCTGAAAGGGAAGAAGGAAACACAAAACATATAATAATCTCTCTTTTTTCAAAACACACACGAATGCTCGCTTTTGGATAATGAATGCTCAGATAAGAAGAGGGGAACAATCTAAGAGAAACTTGTGTATTTGAGAACCAATCTATAAACATTCGCAGTCAGTTTTGTCCTCTGGCTAAATGAATCTAATCGCTCTGTCAGGCTCATCCCTCTGTCTGATGAAGAATCACCTGGAGGGCCCTTAGATCCAGGCTTCATGATGAGTCCTCGAGCCTGAATGATCTCCACCTCCAGCTGTCCGTTCCTCTCCATCAGACCGATCTCAACATCTCCTGCAGACATCAATACGCACGGTAATGAGCGTCAAGTGACGTGTGGGTGAGTGACATTATTTCTTCCTTTTTTAATAGCACTGTGTTGGTAATATTTTGGAAATAAGGTTCCCTTTGGTAACATTAGATAATTACATTAGTTAACATGAACTAACAATAAAAAACGAATAATAATATATTTACTAATACATTATTGAAATCAAATGTTGTATCTGTTTATTATTTAATGGACATGCGATAACATGAACTAAATTAATAGTTTGATACCCCTTTAGTTAACATGAACTAAGAATGAACAATACTTCTACAACATTTATTAATCATGTTCATTTCAACATTTACTAATGCATTATTAAAATCAAAAGTTGTGTTTGTTAATATTAGTTAATGCACTGTCAACTAATATTAATTAATAATGCACCCATGTATTTTCATTAACTAACATTAACCAAGATTAATAAATACTGTAAGAAATGTATTTTTTATTGATTGTTCATGTTAGTTAATACATTAACTAATGGAACATTACTGTAAATTGTTCGTCTAGAAAATTTAAAATAAAGGAAAAAATCCAGAAAAAAATACAAATAAATAAATAAATAAAAAAATGAAATAAAATGAAACTCATTAAAAAAAAAAGAAAAAAAAAAAAATGGGGGCTCATTGGTCCCTGCTTGCAGTGTCCATTTCTTAAAATTAAATTCTGCACAATATGTTGTTTCATAAACCTATACAATAAAATTAAAAAATGTTTTTTTTTTTTTTTTGTTAAACGTTTAATAAATTGCTGTTAAATTTTGTGTTTCTTGATTTCCATTAATTAGACATGCTTTTTGTTTAATATTGTTTAATATTTTTTATGTAAGTATTAAAACAGAGTCTAGAAAAAAAATACAGCAGAAAAATAAAATGGAAAAAATAAATTTATTAATTAAAAAAAAAAACGAAATTTGGAAAAAAATAAAACAGATTTCATAGGCCCCTACTTTCAGTGTCCATTTCTTAAAATTAAATTCTGCACAATATGTTGTTTCATAAACCTATAAAATAAAATTAATATATATTTTTTTTGTTAAATGCTGTTAAATTGTGTAAGTTTCATGATTTCCATTAATTAGACATTTTGTTTAATATTGTTTAATATTTTTATGTAACTATTAAAACAGAGTCTAGAAAAAAATTAATTATATTATATTAATTAAAAAATAAAATGAAATTTGGGAATAAATAAAACAGATTTCATAGGCTCCTACTTTCAGTGTCCATTTCTTTCAATTACATTCTGCACAATATGCTGTTTCATTAACCTATATTTCATATTTTGCTTCTGTAATTATATCATTGATTCAGGTTTTTGAAAATTATTTTTCATTATCATTTTTGAAAGCATCAAAATAGAAACATATCTATTTTCATGCATACTAATTCTCAATATTTTGTCATACAAACTGACAAGCAGCTCTAACAATTACCAACCAGTTATTGTGCATATAAAAGGATGTCAGTTTCTGCCAAATCTCCATCATTTTAGTTACACATACATATCTAACAATATAATGCATGATTTTCATTATCATTTAATACAACAAAATACAAACATCATTTAGTCTGTTCACTTGCACTACATTAAGAGACAGCATCAGTTATCTGATGTATATACTGTAAGTGCACTCACCCATTGAAGTTGTAGCTAATGTCTGTCTGCCCACGAACTGCGCAGGTCCCATCCCATCCAGAAAGTCACTAAACTGGGCGTCTGATGCCAAACACATTCCACTGTAGTTCAGACTAAAGGGAAGAAAACAGGCAGTGTTACTGTGAAAATTTGCATACATTTTATTCATACAGTTTGAGTGCTGTTTTCTGTCCACCATATTTTTATTTGCTGGACACAATATATACAATGCCAAATTAAAATATTGTTTTTGAGTATGTATTTCATTGTTTTGAGTACTGCCGGTCTGAATTAAGCATGTGGGTGTTGCTTGTGATGGCTTTGAAGAGCCACATTAGATGAGCACGTATGACAGATTTTATGATGGTTTCTTTTATTCCGCGATGGCTGAACTGATAACGGCACGGCTCTGTGATGAGACGGGATCGATGGGCGGAAAGCACTTCTCTTTTATGTAATGAAGATAGACAGCTTTAAGCCTGACAGTGAAGCTCAGCTTTGATAGTGCCGAGTGCTCCGCTGGAGCGAAGCCAACGCACACACACATATAAGCACACTGCTTTCCTGCTCCTATAGGCAGATTTGAGACATATCCGGCCGAAAATTCATTACTTCAGTATATGTTTGTAGGAGATGAGCCGCATGCTCCGCATTCACCCTCATGACCTATTCAAATAGGACGTCTGGCCTTCATCTAATAGCACAACTGTGACTGCCCACTTTTTCATCAGCGTACCGGAAATATTTTTCAGAGTAATTTTCTCCTAAAACATCTTCAATTCAGAATTCTGAGCTTTAAACTAAACTAACATAACTTTAGAAACAATATTTCAAGCAAAAACACAAAGGTAGCCTACATGACTAATGTATTCTTTATGTATTTTATGATCGAATAAACTATTAAGAACCACTGATTTTAATGTATACCATTGATTTTAATATATACTGTCATACATATTAGCCTATAAAATATATTTCAACAGTATATATAAAATTACTTTTGCAATACTATATATCACTTAAGCATTCATAATTATATTAATATGTTATATATAAGCTTACATTTTGTGTAATCATTTTGAAGCTCCAACACTAATCACAATATTGTAAATTATATATAATATAGAGCAAAAAGACAGAAAATAAAAATGTGTACTTGATGTATTTTATGACTAAGTGATCAAAATAAACAACTCTTCAATTAGGGAACCAAAATTAAGATTACCAATTTTAATATTTTTAATTATTATTTAATTTTTTAATTATTTAATTAATATTTATTTATAATTTTATTTTAATAGTATAATGCATGTTTAAGTATTCCTAATTAATTATATTAATCTGTGCCGTTATTATATTATATTATATTATATTTTGAAGCTTAAATGCTAATTGCAATATTATAAACTAAACTATTTAAAGCAAATAGACTGCAAAATATACTTTTAAAGTATATATTATAATGTATATAAGTTTATGTTCATTGTATAATGCATTTTTAAATGCTAATCAATTACATTACAATTACATCTATTATATTATATTATATCATATTATATTATATTTTAAAGCTTAAATACTAATCACAATATTATAAACTAAACTGTTTAAAGAAAAAAGACTCCAAAATATACTTTCACATTAAATATATTATTTTAATAGTATAATGCATGTTTAAGTATTCCTAATTCATTTTATTAATTTGTGCCATTATATTATATTATATTATTATATTTTGAAGCTGAAATCCTAATCACAATATTATAAACTAAACTATTTAAAGCAAATAGACTGCAAAATATACTTTTAAATTATATATTATAATGTATATAAGTTTATGTTCATAGTATAATGCATTTTTAAATACTAATTAATTACATTAATCTATTATATTACATTACATTACATTACATTATATATTTTGAAGCTTAAATACTAATCACAATATTATAAGCAAAAAGACTCCAAAATATACTTTCACGTTAAATATAATATATTTTAATAGTATAATGCATGTTTAAGTAATCCTAATCACAATATTATAAACTATATTTATATTTTGAAGCTTAAATGCTAATCCCAATATTATAATCTAAACTATTTAAAGCAACCTCTTATTTTTCTTTTTATACATAATTTCTTTTCTACTCTTTAGGTAGATCTTCTTAAGGAAATTGATGTAATTTCAGCTATCTACAGAGGTGAAGAAGCCCATATTGCTTATCGTGAGCAATTTCACTTTTTTTCAGCAAACAGAAGGCAGCCACTTGTGCTCGGATGAGATTAATTAGGTCTAATTTTTTTTTTGTAACAAGAGATTTATTTTAGATACAGAAACAGATGGTGGTGGAAAAAAGTGTGTTTCTGCAAGCAAAAAAGGGGGCCAAAGAGGGCAAACGGGTGCTTGTTTGAGCCAGCGTAACCATCCCCACATAAGGTATTTTTACATCATGTGTGAAGATGCAGTGCATAAAAGTTAAGGCTTGTTGTATAAGAAATGCTACTCATTTTAACTTCTTTACTTCCGAGCTATTTGTAGGTTGATTACCCTGAAAAAAAGTTTCATTTGAGCATTCCTACACATCAACATTGTCTCAACCAATGGTGTGAGTTTGGGGCGGGATTATCTGTTTCGACTGACGAATGTCAGATGGTGTGAATGCTCAAGAAACCTGTTTGAAAATAGTCATTATTTTTGCATTTCTTCTTTATTAATACATTTTTAAAATGCATATTTATTTTAAAAAGCTACCCTTGACTGTCCGTTCTCCTAGTATTCACCTTCAGACCTCCTTTCAAACCCATCTCTCCTTTCTCCTCTCCCGTTCCTCAGTGTTTGTTCTCAATAATCCACCACACTAATGTGGACGGATTCATAATTAATTTTCTTTCTGCGGTCTGACCTCGATTCTCTCCAGCGCTCCTCCACCCGTTCCCCGTTCTGTCTCTTTCGCTTGCCGTCTCCGCACAGGTCTATTTTTAAAATGCTTTTGGGAGGGTCCAGACAATCCTGATGCCTAATACTCAGACTGGCCATCCCAAGAGATGCCATTTTCATCGCCTTCTCGTTCTTTTGCTCGTTTTTCACTCCATCCTGTCTCTTTGTCCCACGTCAATATCTAGTTCATCATTTAGTCTCTCATCTGGTGTCTCTATCCGCTTGTCTCTCCGTTCTTCAAGGAACAGTCATTATTTTCTCCCAAGATGTCATTCTGAAGCCTTTTGGAGCACAAACGGAGAATCGTCACACAGTCCATATAACCGCATCACCACAGAAGAATCGGAAAAGAGCTTCATATCACTTATTTCCAAGCCTTTTCCATTTTTTCAGCTAAAATCGGAACAAATCATTTTCTTGATGTGCAAAACTGCATAGGATATTAAGACATTTTTTCTCATGATTTGAATAACAATGTTGAAAAGCAGACTTAATATTTTATGCAGCGTTGCATCTTTAATAAATTTAGCTTGTTTTGAATATTTCTAGACGTCAATATATACACTACGGTCTAATATTTTTATATAGAAAGGGTGCATTTATAATGTTAAAAAAGATTTATATTTCAAATAAATGCTTTTTAAAAAACATTTTTCATAGTAATCCTGAAAAAAAAAAATGTTTAAGTATTAAAATAGAAAAAGGGTATTTTAAATTGTGATAACACTTCATTATAGTAATAATATTACTGTTTTTTTTTTGTAGTTTTGAGATGTTTTGATAGTTTTGATATACTGCATATATGTCCACACTATATATTTTTATTTTTTATAATTTTTTTAAACCAAAAGTACACTTTTTTTTAAAGCACGAGAAAGTCATTTATAAAATTAAAAATGTTTTAGATTTCAATAAATGCTTTAAATGAATTACTTTTAAATATTTTTCACAAAATATGTATTAAATATAATAATAATAATATACATATTAAAAAAGAAAAATGTTATTTTAAATTGTAATAATATTTCAGAATAGTATATTGGCATTAATAATAATATAATATACATATATTAAAATAATATAATAATATTACTGTTTTTGTTGTATTTTAAATAAAATATATTGTATATTTTCAAATAAATGACGCCTTGAGACGTTCAAAAACATCTTACCGACACCAAATGTTTCAAATAAAAATGAGACAAACAAATAAATAAAAAAAATACAATATTTGTTTGTCTCATTTTTATTTGAAACATTTGGTGTAAAAGCAAAATGTCTGATACTATTGTTGTCTGGTTTTATTGCTGATTTAAAATGTGTTCTTGAATCATAATCTTGACATAAGTTTTGATTTTTTTCCATTCAAGTAGACAATGAGCTGTACTTCAATGACAAATAGATGCTGAAAGATGGCAGCCAAGTGATTTTGAAAACAACTTTCAATCTGTTCATCTCAAGAAGTTATATCACATGACTTCAGAAGGAAATGAAGCACACAAGTCAGACGACTTTTAAGGGTTTTTTGTGTTTTTTCATCATTAGGACCAAAACTTGACAGCTGTGGTCACTATGAATGGCCATTTGTGGAACGAGCTGCGTGAAGTTCCTTCACAACCTCTCCGTTTGTGTTCCCTAGAAGAAAGACGGTTGGGTTTGAGTATAGATGATGACAGAACGTTCATTTTTGGACAAACTATTCCTTCCAACCTCTTCCTCTCTCTCATGTGACGTTTCATCATTCTATCTGGCAAACCGGAGAGTGATTATTAGTCACCGGCCCCTGCGTGCACTGGCGTCAGCAGCAGCCATCAGTAAACACACACGCATTACTACAAACGCTTCGCAGAGTGACAAATACACCTATCACTGCTCCACATATTACACGCCACATTCTTGATGTCACTCGAATAAACATTTGTCTGTGTTATGTGTTAATCATGGCATCTCAGCGCACTGCTCTCAATTGCTTTATATATCACTGTCTCCACGCCGTTCTTCTGCCACTTTGGTATTCATTGCATTCAAACGTTTTTAAACAGATGCTCCGTTCCTGCATGCAAGCACAAGAGTTATTGTTTTCTGGAAAAAGTGAAAGGTATGTAGGAAATGTTTATACATCTGAAATAAAGTGCAGACTTATTTTTAAATGTGGCGGAGACAGCGTTATTCTAGTATTTTTTATTTTTTAAAGGTAAAGTTTTAATCATTTTGTTGTGTGTTTTTGTCTTTTTATTAGTTTTTGCTGTTTTTAAATGTCTAATTTTTATTGATTTTAATTTCAAGTTAAATAATGAAAATGAGAGATGTTGCCCCAGCATCTAGCTGAGATAAAATAAGTTTAATGGGTTTTTAAATGTTTTATTTTATTTATATATTTAATTTGAAGTAATGAAAATATTTTTTATGGTTTTAATTTTAGTTAAATATAATAACCTTAAATGAAGATGATTTCTATCTCTTAATTTAGCTAGATTTTTTATTTGTATCAAATTATTGAACACAGATCTCAACATTAGAGTCATAATTTTTTTTACAGAGGCCCCAGCAAGTATTTCAGGACTTAAACATGTATGAATTTCATTGCATATGAAATGGCATTGACTTTAAAGAGCATGCATTGTTTCATGCAAAACATTTCATACACGAAGTTCATTTTAAATGATAAATTAGTAGATATGCTGTTCATAAGCATTTGGGTGTCAAATGTCAAACCCGTGGTTATTTTTTTGCAAGGACAACTGTGTGAACTTGAGGGCATTTACTTTTGCACATATTTATTTCAGTGCATTTCAATTCCTGGCAGTTAAAAAAAAAAAAAAATCAAATATGATTTTTATTCAGGACATTTAATATGATCACATTTTTGGTCCATGCACCATGAGCAGTTCTGCTTTTGGAGTTATAATTAGGGCGTTAGATTGCTGCTTTCCGTTTTCTAGGGCATTTTGACAGGTCCATTACATAAATATCACTAATGTGACCTCTTTCGTACTTCTTGCTCCCCAAATAAGAGTGTGAGTTCTGCCCATCAGAGATGCAAGATCTTTGTAAATGTAATGGAGAAAGTGCATCGGTCTTCAATGATAGATTCATGCTATTTTTGTTTTAAAACTGTAAAAGCACCTAAAAACAATTCTATGCTTATATATCTGTATAACAGCTGCAGCAAGATGATGCTACTGCTTATTTTAGAATGTATATTAATCTTAAGATAAGATTTGCAATTTGTTTTGGACTCAGTAGCCTATAAGTTAAATTTAAATGTAAGGTTTTGCAGGAGACAACTGTGAAGAAATAATGTTCTTATTATGATTAATAATGATTCTTGTAATGTTCAGTTATCATTTTTTTTATTGTACACTTCAGAATATTTTATAACTTTCTATATAATTTTTAGTCCTAATTTTTGTTTTAATAAATGTTAATAATGCTCCTTGTAATGCTGTGTAAATGAGTAAGTATATGTAAGTACAAAGAACTGTACAAAGAAAAACAAAAACGGTAAAATTTTGAAATATTTTTAGTATTTAAAATAACTGTTCTCTATTTGAATATATTTGAAAATGTCATTTATTCCTGTGATTTCAAAGCTGATTATTACTCCAGTCTTCAGTGTCACATGATCCTTCAGAAATCATTCTAATATTCTGATTTGCTGCTCAAAAAAACATTTATTATTATTATTATTATGTTAAAAACAGCTGAGCAGAATTTTTTCAGGTTTATTTGATGAATAGAAAGTTCAGAAGAACAATTCAAAGCATCCCTGCTAAATAAAAGTATTATTTCTATAATTTCTTCCCTTTCTATCTTTCTATTCATCAAAGCAAAGAATCCTTGTTAAACTTGTTAAAATATTGATAATAATAATAAAACAAATGTTTCCTGAACAGCAAATCTATAATATTAGAATGATTTCTGAAGGATCATGTAACCATGAAGCCTGGAGTAATGATGCTGAAAATTTAGCTTTGATTACAGGAATAAATTACATTTATATTAAAATATATTCAAATAGAAAATTAAACAGTTATTTAAAAGTAAAAGATATTTCAAAATGTTACTGTTTTGCTGTCCTTTGGATCAAATAAATGCAGGCTTGGTGAGCAGAAGAGACTTCTTTAAAAACATAAAAAATCCTGACTGGTGGTTTATATATTAATGTTTTATAACTTTTTTTTACACATTTAAAGTATTTAAAGGCAAAAGGCCCAACTTTATCTTGCCTGAACGGCAAGTTACAAACAATATCCAATGTAAACAGATAAAATAAATACTAGATACTGAATAAATATTATACAAAAACTTCCAAAACAAGTATATCTAAGAAATGGCACTGCATCAGATCAGCCTTGTTATGACTTTCTATCACAGTTGTTTGTCAAAGCCCAGACTGGCAGTGAGCGTTTATGTAAAATATGTTTTACTCCGTTATGTATTCATGAGATGCATAAGATGCAATGTAATATGGTAAAATATCCTCAGCGGTGGCAGCCAAAACTGTAATCCCCGTGCTCCATAAACTACGCAGTAATCCCGCTGAATTGGGCTGGATTTTACTCCCATGATGGAGCTGCGCAGGAAGAACATCCAACTATATTACGTAAGGTTTTGCGGGGAGTTTTTGTCTGTTCGTGAATTTCTAATGGAGCTCTGGGTATTGGACAAAGAGTTCGAGCGGAAATATATGCAGAATAGACCGGCGGTTGAGCACAACATATCGTTATAATTATGTAACTGAACATACTGTTTTGAAGTGAAGTGCAAGCACATTTCAGAAGTTTTGTCGTTAATGAGTGGTTCTTGTTTTAATGGCTTTGCCTGAAAAATCTTGATGAATCTATTTAAAGTTTATATCATCTTGCATCCTCTCCTCCGGTTTTGTCCCAATACGTTTGGTCTTACTTATCTAATACAATGACATTCATACATTTTAAGTGTGTCTTACATGTCCAAATAGTTTTGGGCCACGGTATGTCTAATAATGGTTGATAATTAAAAAAAAATTATTTGTTCAATAAAAAAAGAGCAATATTAATTACAATATTGTGCTAGTTATTGATATACTATTATCTTTTTCAATAATATTTTGAATTAGATTTAGTTTTTTTCACAGTAATTTCAGTATTTTTATTCATTTGTATTCAATTTTCTTTTTTAAACGTCTATATTATATTCACTAATTATTATTTTCGTATTTATTATTTTTATTTCTATTATAAATAAAAATAAATAAATAATTTATACTAATAAATAAATAATTTATATTAATATAATAATTCATATTATACTATTTATAGTTATTTTTTATTTATATTTTATTTAGTTTTAGTTATTTTACTACTTCAGCTTCAAACTAATTGTAAATGACAATTGTTGACCTGACAACTAGCTGATATATATATATATATGTTTTAGTTTTAGATAAGGATAATAGCCGTGGTTCCAACTAGCCCAAACCAGCAAATATCTTCTCCATTTATGTATACAAACTTTCACAACTTTCTGGCACATTGGAATTGAAGCTAAACAGTATTTGTCCTCCACAGAGCTAAAATAAGTCTACAACACGCAAAACCCAAAACCTGCCCCTTTGATGTGACACGCGAGACAGTGTCCAGATGTGAAATGAGTTTACAGTTCATCAACACAGAAGGTCTGAACCCTGGATTTCATTCAGAAATGGAGCAGACAGAGAAAAGGTTTATTACTGAGAAGAGGGGTTTATTTTGTTGGTTATGTAACTTATGGGAATACCTCAAACACTTTTTATTTATTGCTCGATATAAGATATAAGCACAATCTCCTGAGAGTTATTGGATGAACATCCCTGTTTCTAGAGAGATGTAATGCAATAACATACAATGTATCCCAAACCAATAAAATGGGAATGGAGACTTGTGATTCATATATAACCGTGATTCGCTTTGTTATACTGATAATACCAAAACTATGATTTTTTTAATTAAAACACCAAGCCTGTCAAAAGATATCTCTTCGTTTTTTGTAGATTTGTTGGAAAGGAAGAAAAAGAAAAAGGAAGATTTATCCAGATGAAACTTGTAGCTGAATATATCTAAAGGTTAGATTTCTCAATCTATTTTCTCATCTCACCTACACTTTTCCACAGTAATGCAACACTCTTTCCTATATTTATCCCATCAAATATATCACCCGATCAACCTGATAACAAACTAAGTGTGGTTGCAAAATAACAGATTCTATATTTGTCAGATTTCTTCAGCTTGAGAGGAAGCAGTCTGTTTTACACCATCAGTATTGATTGTTGTAGGTTTAAAGTGAGTCATCATTGTCATAATGGTTATTTATATAATATAAGTGAATGGGTGCCGTCAGAATGAGAGTCTAAACAGCTGATAAAAAAAATCACAAGTAATCCATGTGACGCCAGACCATAAATTAACATTTTAATGACATAAAAAACGTTGTATTTGTAAGAAACAAATTCATTATTAGGATGATTTTAACTTCAAACCATCACTTCCAGTTAAAATACAAGTCTTTTATTCATAATATTGCTTTCTCCAGTGAAAAAGTCATCTCATCTGAATCAGGAGAGAAATATGCACAGATCAAGCACTGTTTACAAGCGAAAGTCCAAAACAGCTCTAAACAATATGTTGAAATGGACTTTTTCACTGGAGGAAGCTTATTATGGATATGGACTTAGAATTCAGAGTTAAAAACGTCTTAATAATAAATTAGTTTATTAAAAACATGCAGCTTTTTGCTTTACAAGATGTTAATTGATGGACTGGAGTGATGTGGATTACTTGTTAATCATTGTGATGTTTTTATCAGCTGTTTGGGCTCTCAGTCTGACGGCACCCATTAAGTATCCATTGGTGAGCACGTGATGCTACATTTCTTCAAATCTGTTTTGATGAAGAAACAAACTCATCCACATCTCAGACGGGCTGAAGGTGAGTTAATTTTTTAAGGAAATGTTCATTTTTGGATGAACTTTTTCTTTAAAAGGAATTAGCATTTTGAGATTTATAATACTCACTTTCCCTCCGAGCCGTAGCTGTTCATGCTGTCCTCTATGGACTCGTGGCTCGCCTGCCGAACCGTACGGCTGGGCATCTCTACGGCCAGCCCTGTCTCTGTACTCCTCTGGATGCCCTTTAACCTGCGGCCCTCTGGGTCTGAAACAAAAAAAGAAAATTAAGTTCACCAAACCAACATTTAATTCATAAAATGTTTGCTAGGTGGTTCTTACTGGAACCAAGTCTCTGATTTTAGTCCTTCCTTCAGTGTAATTTTGTGGGAATGTTCACACATCTCTTTATAAGCCACATGATTTAAGATATCATTCATGTCTGTAGCACAAACTGTGTTGGATGGGTTATTGTGAATGTCCGTGTTATTCTTATATTTCTGTCTGAGCGGCAAGGCAGTGGAAAAGCAAGTTCTATCAAATCCTCTCCATATCAGACTGAATAAAAAAAGTTGTGATAACATTGCCGCCAGGTAGAGCACTGGTTGTATTAAAAATAAATCCTTTGAAAAATATAATCTTCTTGTATAATTCAAGTATGTAGTGGTGCCTTACTGAACTCAGAAGGCTTAGAGGACAGATTCACAAAGCCTGGACTTTTCCTAGTAAAGGTGAAGGGGATCAGCCGCTGCCTGATCGCTTTACTAGCCCATGACCTCATGAATAAATTTCTATTCAGAGAATGAGTTTCAGAGTCATTTCAAAGCTGGATGTTATCTCATAATGGTTTTGCACAGACTTTATGTAAATCAACATATAATAGTGTTCACAACCCATTTTACTTCCATAGACTATCATATCTATCCAATGATGCAAAAGTTTGCTTTTAAGTTTCTTATGCTCACCAAAGCCGCATTTATTTGATAAAAAATACAGTAGAATCTGTAAAATTGTGAAATATTATTACTATTTAAAATAAATGTTTTCCATATGAAAATATTTTAAAAAGTAATTTATTTCTGTGATGCAAAGCTGAATTTTTCAGCATCATCACTCCAGATTTTAGTGTTACATGATCTTTCAGAAATCATTCTTAATATGCTGATTTGCTGCTCAAGAAACATTTCTTTTAATTTTTTAATCATAATTATTATTCATATTTTATATATTAAGTTTCCTTTGATTTCATATTGATTTGAAATCTTCATTAAGGAAAAACATTTTTATTTATCCATTGATCATCATTCTTTTTTCTATTTTTTTCTATTATGACTAATCAATACATTATTTAATTTCAAAAAATTGCATTTTTTAATAATGCAACAGCAAGTAAGATTGATACGTATTTTCATTTCTGAAAGCTGCACGTTATCCACTGAAATGCGTTCGATCCACATGAAAAGCACACGCTCTCTGCAGTGATGGGAACGCAGCCATTTTCACAGCTTTCTCCTGGCCGTGAAGCACATGACCTAGTTAGGCCATTACTAAAAATACAGTCCTCTTTTGTTTTTTCCTGCCTTTCTGGTGTACTCGGCACATGCTAACTAGCATGTCAGTGTAACCTTCCAAAACAGAACATCGTGTATCAGGAAATGCACTAGAAATGCCAGGGTTGCCATGGGAGACAAGAGCAGTGTGTGCTTCACTGATTCTCTCACTCTTTGGCCTTTTTATGTTGGGTGAACATGCCGGGAAAAGTGATTTCAACCTTTTCACAAAAAAAAAAAAATCCCAGCAAAAGCTCGATTTTACATGTTGCCATGTGTTTCCTAAAATGTTCTGATTGGTTGCTGACATATTGTATTTTGCTGACATATTGTATGAAGTATTTTCACTTCGTTATACTGTACTTAAGTAGGCCTGCATTGCAGTCCGTAACCTTTTTGTGTTCAAAATGTACAAAATTTACATAATAATCCATTTTCCAAACCAGGTTTTGGGATACCCTGAATCACTACGGGACACCTATAATAAGTTTTTATATTCAGACTATTTCAGACAAGTTCTGGTAGGAATCGTTGCGGAGTAAACAAGTACCTGCGTGATTCGTCATAAACAGGGAGAAGTAGTTCCAGCTACAATGTTCTTCCGCAAGATGTATTCAGTTCTGTTTATTACCAATAGAGCGCCAAAACGTTATCGGAGTATTATTATTTTGAGAAACTTATACTTCACTACATTCCAAAGGATAATATCGTACTTTTTACTCCACTGCATTTCTTAAAAACATGTCGTACCTCGTTATTTTCTACTGGAGAAATCGCCATTCGCTCCAACTGAGGGACTCATATGCAACTATTACAGAGGGTTCAAACGCTCACTGATGCTCCAGAAGGAAAAACGAAACATTAAGAGGCAGGGGTGAAAACGTTTGAACAGAATGAAGATGTGTACATTTTTTTTTATTTTGCCTAAACATCATATTTTTTTCATATTTAGTACTGTGCTTCAGAAGCTACAGAAGATACTTACATACTTCCCAGAAGACAAAATAAAGACAAAATAGAGTCCCTCAGTTGTCCTCAGTGTTAAAAGATGGATCTCAAAATCATACAGTCATTGTTGAAGGGGTTTAGCTACACAAAAATGCTGAAAAACCAAAGAATTTGTGTGATTCTTGTTAAAAATTAACATTTTTGCAGGTGTTTTATTGTTTTGATAGTGTATGACAAGCCTCCTTTCATTACATTAAAAATCTTAAACTTTTGTACTTGATTAAAAATAAAAAAATTATACTTAATGCTTGGAGTAGGCTAATATTTTATTAGGATATCTGTATTTTTACTCAAGTTACTTGAGTGGTTGCTAGAGAGTTGTTGTTTTTTGTTTTTTTCAAAATAAGTATGAGCAATAATGACTTTGCTGTATAAATACTCCATTTTGACAGTAATTATATCTTGTGTAAGTGTGATGTTTCCGTTCCCTGGACATCTCACCGGCGTTTTCTGTTCTGTCAAGTATTGTGCAACCACAAGTATAGGTCTCACCAAGCAGATCCCTTGACAACAGATAAAGCATCTAATTTTATCAGTATGGCCAACACTCATTAATCAAAGTGACATTCATGAATTTAGAACGAACAAGAAAGAAATAAGAGGCTTTTCTAACAAGCCCTTTTAGTTGCCATCTGATCTGGTTTGTGGTTTATGACCCACGCTTGTCACTTGTCAAGGTGTTCAAATTTATTTCCTATCAGTTTGATTACAAGAACAAAGAGGCTTATAGAAAAACCTATTATAACACTTAAGACTACAAGACCTATATGAATTTAAATGCAAATAGATGCATCATTGACTTAATTAAATGCTTCATCCATAATTTTTTTTTTTTTTTTGTCATTTACTATCCGTCATTTTGTGCTAAACCTATTTTATTTTATTTAATTTTATTTAACAATAGGAGAAATTCTTTTCCATCAAGAGCTTTCAAGCTTCAAAAAAGGACAGGAAATGCTATTTATGTGCTACTTTTATCTCCTTCTGGAGCTTGAAGCTGTAAAAAAGCACCCAGAACATTTTCTTTTGTGATGCACAGCAGAAATGAACGACATAATTTTAATTTTAACTGCCTCTTTAAGAACACAGTGTTTTGATGTGTCGTTAATGGACTGCGCACGTCCCAGGTTAACAGGAATAGGATGCTCTTAACTTGGGTCTGATTTAAACATAGCTTGCTGAAGATCATTAGGCCGGTCATTGATTGTCATCTAAATGAGCATGTCAGTTTTCAGTTTTGTCCATGCTATCGATCATGCCATTACCTCTCATTACCCCAGCCTGCCTTAATTACCTGTTAACTCTTTGATAAATCAGTAGCACTAGAGGCCTATTGATCTACAGTGATGTTGATTGATGCCTGGTTGGAGGCTATAACCTCTGCGCTCCCTAATCAGATGCCAAACCCAACGCCGCTAGAGCTTTTGAAGTAAATATCCAGACCTTTCTTTCTTGCCATATTTCCAAACAAAGCACTGTTTTTATAATAACTTTTACTATAATTACTTGTTAGTGGCTGATACTCACAAATCATGTCAATGTCTTATTTTCTTCTCATTACTATAATGCAAAACTTTTTCTTTTTATTATTTGTACATCATATAATATTTTTTAATTGCCTTCATTGTACAGAAATAGTATTTGATTTGATTTGATTTTTGTGCTTGATTTGAAGTTTTTAGGTTTGATCAGCTTTTTGTCAGCCTTTTTATACTATCTTTAATGAGAACCACTACTGAAAAAAATTGAATTATTGGATTTTTTTTACAAAAAGGAAAATTATATATAGAAAAAATATTTACAACAATTAAAAAAACAACAACTTAAAACTAACAGAAGCATTATAAAAAAAATATATTATTGACAGTAGGTCATTATTTTGTCAAATTAAAATTAATAGTCTTCAAAATATATATATATATATTTTTTATAACCTGGACATGTTTGATGGTTTTAAGGTTTGATGCTATATTCAAATCACAATTTAGAAATCTTAAACTAAAACTTATAAATAGGCCCCAATTTTTCAAAATACTTACTTAGAAGATTTTATTTTATTTCTTATTTTTATTCATTTATTCATTCATTTATTTTATTTTATTTATTTTTTTTTTTTTTTAATTTTCTGGTTATGTTTTTGTACAGTAAGGTTTTTTAGGTTTGATGCTCAGTTCCCTGTCAGCTCCTTTATATTATTTTCTCAGTAATGAGAACCACTACTGAAAATAATTGGAATTATAAAAATAAGAATGTAAAAATGTATTTACAAAAATTCATTTAAGATGCATTATGAGAAATATACATTATGGACAACAGGGTTTTTTTAAAATAACCTGGACATGTTTTCATCCTGTAAAGTTCACATTTTGAGGTTTTATGCTCAAATCGATCACAATTTAAAAATCTTAATCAACCTAAAAGTAATAAATAGTCTCCATTTTTTTCAAAATACTTACTTAGAAAATACTTATTTGATGCTCAGTTCCCTGTCAGCTCCACATATGAATGTGTTAAAATCCTTTAAAAAACCCCAAATACAGAAGCGTTTAGCATGTGCTGGTTGTTAGATGAGCGCCCATCTGTTTAATCACAGTGGAGGATCTGATCATACACAGATGCGTCATTCCCAGCCAAAAATCATGCCAAATATTTACATATATACTGCCCTAATTCAGCTTCAATGTTTTCTGTACAGGCTAAATGAGAAGTGAGCTTCAGGAGTCAGGAGACAGAGAACAAAGCTTTGATCTGAGCTATAAATGGATGCAAGGGGGAAAAATGACCTCGGAAGGTCATTTATCAGACGCAAATATATGAGAGTTATATTAATATACCTGAGATATTTCTGGGATTTTTATGAGTTTGATTTTTCATACTGGCGCTTCAGTAGCTGCAGACGGCGGAGATAAGATTAAAACATTTGTCTTGTGACTTATAATTTGAGTGTTTTATAATTGTTTTAGTTTAAATTGATCTATATTCATATAATTTATATATTTTCCTAATTTAATTAGCAGTAAATGCACAAAATGGATCCTCTGCAGTGAATGGGTGCCGTCAGAATGAGGGTCCAAACAGCTGATAAAAACGTCACAATAATCCACAAGTAATCCACACCACTCCAGTCCATCAATTAACATTTGAATTACTGGAATAAAAAAAAAGAAAAGAAAAGAAAATAGAAAAATTGCATTAAAAATTTTGCAAAATTTGCAAAATTAAGCATTATGAGGCAAATATATTATGGACAATAGGGCATTATGTTGTCAAATTAAAATTAATAGTTTTTTTTTTTTTATTTGTGTATAACCTGGGCATGTTTTTATCACGTAAAGTTCACATTTTGAAGTTTGATGCTAAATTCGATCACAATTCAGAAATCTAACACTAAAATTTGTAAATAGGCTCCATACTATTTTCTCAGTAACTACTGAAAATAATAAAAAAAAAAAGACAAATTTAATTTTCAAAAATTAATTTAAAAAAGACCTCAAAGCTATAATTTACAGATGCATTATGAGAAATATACATTATGGACAATACAACATTACATTGTCTAATTAAAATCAAGAAATAGTCTTCAAAATATTTTAATTTTTTTTTATAACCTGGACAAAAATCTTAATCAAACTAAAATTAATAAATAGACTCCCATTTTTTTTTCAAAATACTTATTTAGAAGAATTATTTATTTTATTTTATTTTATTCTCCTTTATACTATTTTCTCAGTAATGCGAACTACTAAAAATAATAAAAAAAGAAAAGAAAAAAGATTACAAATGTAATTTACAAAAATTAATTTAAAAAACCCTAAAAGCTAGAACTAGAATGAGTAGTCTTCAAAATATTTACATTTTTTAATAACCTGGACATGTTTTTATCCTGTAAAGTTCACATTTTGAGGTTTGATGCTCAATTCGATCACGATTCAAAAATCTTAATCAAACTAAAATTAATAAATAGGCTCCTTTTTTTTCAAAATACTTATTTTGATTTTTTTTTTTTAATTTATTTAATTTTATGTTTTTGTTCTGTAATAGTCTATATAGTTTATTTTATGTTTTTGTCCATCAGTTAATATCTGTTAAAGTGAAAAGATGTTTGTTTGTAAAACACAAATCCATTATTAAGACTTTTTAACTTCAAATCATTGCATCTGTCTAAAAAAACAAGTCCTATATATGCAATATTGCTTTCTGCAGAGAAAAAGTCATCTTGTTTGAATCAATATATAAAACAATCATGACAATAGAGTACACTGAAAATGATATAAGAGAGTAGAGACGAGGTAAACAAGACCAGAAAGTCACACAAGCCAGACTCAAACTCATATTCCCTGCATGATCACCACTACACCACTAAGTCACAGCTCTGAATTGATTTCCTTTCAGAACAATGCGTCCATTCAAAATGTGTGCCAGCGGATGCTGTTTCAACTACTTCAGTCATAACGTGTAGGCGGGAATAATTGAGCGAGTGAGTGTCGACATTGTGTGAAGCTTCAAACAGTCTCGTTGTGCAGATCTGCTCAGAGTGGCTTATATAAATGCTATAAAACAGACGAACCACGCTGTGATTTACTACACAAGTCAACTGCTGCTTAAACTGATGTGCCCGCTGAACACTTCTGCCAAGCGGCATATTAAAAACAAATGCATGTTTGCTTAAGATTTTCAATTATGATCTTCATTTGTTACAATGGATGATTAGCATTAGTGCACACCTGTTATTTCATTATTCCATCATTATGCAGATATAATTGTCATTGTAATATTGTATTGACTCTTCAATTTAACCACACTTCTAAATGAATAAATTAATTATGAAGGCTTAAAGTTATTGGATGCACTCCCTGCTAGTACATAATATGATCATTTTGTTCCAGAGATAAATGATGGTGAATCTCATGAAAAACTGTCAAGAACTGGATCATATTTCACCCTAAGCTTAAAAGAATAAATATCTTATTTATGTTGAAAATTATTTCTAAACTTTTTAATTATATTTTGCACAAAGAAAAAAATTAAGCCTAAAAATACTGTATTGCATTAGTAAGATTTTAATTGCATTTATTATACATAACAGTTCAAATGTGAAGAAAATAATGTGCACTGTAATACTATGCACTGTAAAAAAATATTTTTCAATGTTGTAAATAAAAAATATTTTTTGAGTATGTTTTACAAGAAAATGCTTTTTCAGTCTTTCTACTTTTCCCTGTCAGCTTTTTATATTGTTGTCAAATTAGAATTAATAAATAGTCTTCAAAATATTAAAATGTTTTTGTCCTGTAAAGTTCACATTTTGAGGTTTGATGCTCAATTTGATCACAATTCATAAATCTTAATCAAACTAAAATTAATAAATAGGCTACATTTTTTAAATACTTATTTAGAAGAATTTATTTTATTTTTATTAATTTTTTTGTATTAGAAATATTTTTTATTTTTTAAATAGTCTTCAAAATATTATTTTTTTTTAATTTATGTGTACGCTTCATTGTTTCTCTCGCTCTCTCTTTGTTTTTCCTTTTCCTTTTTTATTTTTGGGTGAAATATGGCCTTGACATTCACTCACAACAGTAATGATTATTGATGATCAAAATAAAAGTCCAGGGCATTATTTTCACTTCCAGACTGTAGTAAAAGACATGACAGCAGGTAAATCTGAGCGTTTGTGCGGAACCATCTGTTCTTGCTCCCGCGCGTCACTGTATCGCTGTGCTTTCCGATTGCATTTGCCAACACAAAGGGTGCAGACCAAATGCACCTGCACACTACACTACCAGAGGTCACGCTGGGACAGAAAAGAGAGATCAATCAGAGCTGCATTTGCCAGTCTTGTGTGTGCATTAATCTGAGGCACAAGGCACATTTTTGCAAATACTTTTACTTTGCAATAAAATCAATATTCTTGGTCAGTATCTTTTTGTCTGTCCTTTTTGCGTCCTTAAAATCCAATCAATTTACCTGAAATGGCATCTATTATGTTTTCAGAGAATAAAGAGTGTGTATTTGGTCTTGTTGCATTTGCAGATTATACTTTTTTCTTTTATATTTTCTAACAGCCAATTTGTGTGCAATCTTAAAATGTTGACCCTGTTTCAATTTTTTTTTTAATATTAAACACTGACAATTGAAACTTAATATTTGTAAAAATGTTTTATATTTATATCTAACATTATTTACATTTAAAATAATATGTACAATTTTATTTTATTTTTGCATAAAGAAAATTAAGCTTAAGAATATTGTATTACAGTAATAAGATTTTAATTTTATTTGTTATTCAGACTAGTTAAAGTGTCAAGAAAACAATGTCACATTGCAAAAAAAAAAAAAAAATGTAATGCACTGTAAAAAAGGAAAAGGATTTTTTATATATTTGTATTACGTAATTATATTTAAAATTATATTTACAAATATTTTGGTTATATTTTGCATAAAGAAAATTAAGCCTACAAAAAACTGTATCACAGTAATGAAATTATATTTATATTTATTCAAAATAATCATTAAAATATCAAAAAAAATATTGTAGTTTTTAAATTAAATGTAATTTTTAATTAAATACACTGTCATTTTTCAATGCTTTAAATGTTCTATCTACAATAAAAAAAAGTAGAACAAAATTTCTCAGAAATTGCTAGTACATTTCACAAACAATTACAGAATTAAATATATTGAATTAAAAAGTAGTATGAAGTATGAAATAGTATTTTCTTATAAAACAATAATCTAAAGATGTGATTAATTAACATTTATATATTGTATGTATATATAAATGTACATGCTACAGTATTTTCTTTATTAAAACCTTTAAAAATAAAAAAAACATTCTATTTCTATATACATTCTATTTCTATACTATTCTGTTTATATGCAGAAATTATTTTAATTCATACTTTTATGTATATAAAAACATATAAAGGTATTTGTAATGCACAGTATAATGCATTGTGTATATATATATATATATATATCTTAATCTTTTCATAACTAATTGTAGCCAAAGTTAAAATGCATTATAATATTTGCATATTCTGTGTTACATTTGAAATTGGTTGTTTACAGTGTGTTTTTAATGCAGTATACTTTCAAAAGGTGTAAAAATGAATAGTTAAGTATTGTTATATATTGTAACTGGTTAAAAATATTTATGAGATCATATAATGCATTATAAGGTGCATTACAAGGCATAATTAATGCATTAAAACACTTAAAACACTATAAAGTGCTATTGAACAAACAAGTCATTCATGAAATAAGCGTTATTTTTGTCTTTTTTTTTCAATTATAGTTTGTTCATGTAAAAAAAGAAGTATAAAAGATTTAAGGCACAGTTTAAGGCAAAGATTTGGCAATGCTTTGCCGAAGTTGTTTGAGTATTTGTTGCAAATTTGTAAACCTGCTGATTTCCAAAATGAACGCTATTTTTAATTAATGCAATAAAATACTTTTATATAGTGCTACTGAACATTTCACCATGTAGGTTCAGTATTAGAACAAAGAATTTTGTATTTTAGAGATGCTTCTAACAGGAACAATGAATGATGATTATGTGATGAGTCAGACTATGCATCAGTGTGAAACAGGAAATTTCATTATCTGATTGGACAGACTGTTGTCTTCACATTGGCGTCATGTGATAGATTTCTCACCCTGGCTGACTTTTTTTCTTTTCCACTTGGGAAAAAAACCCAACAGATTGCTTTCTCACCTGTGCCTGATGGCTGGGAATCGAACAGCACTTGAGGGGCCATCGATTCAGGATCAGCACACAGACACACAGCGGCTCATACGGCCCGATGAGAATCGACCACCGCACACTTATCACACTGACATTTTCTAAATAATTGAACTTGTGCAATGGAAACAGATATGCAATCTCGACGATAAAATATGGTTTCGTGACATTTTCAAAAGAACGTAACATTTGATAAAGAGATGCCACTTCAGGTTGTCTTTCATTATAGGACTTCATAACCAGAATGAGTCCCGATTGAGTCTGATGATATGTTTGCCAGTCGAAAATAAGAAATAAACCTGATTTTTACATTTTATGAAAAAATGTGAATGGTGCTTGAGCGTGCCAAACTAGCCACCCTGATGCTAAGGTGTTCAGGGTGGTTTGTAATGCTTAGCTAGGATAAAATGAAAGCAGCTCTATCACAAGTCTCTGTTTGTATGCTTGTCCGGGACAAGTGAAAGAGAATTTCACTTGCCCGACAGGACAAGTAACCTGATTAAAACATCAGTGACAAATAATAACTAGGGCAGCACCAAAACTTTGGTGAGAATAATTCAGATTTGTTTCCTTTTAGTGTAAACGGTGACTGATAACGGACAGTATCATCTGATGCATGGAAAAATCAAAACTGAAAGACGCAACAACAGCACACACAAAGACATAAACATGAACAAACATAGGCTACTGCAGTAGAAAAAAAAGATAAATATTCTATATAACATATGATATAGGTAAGCAGCATCACATGACCAAGCACCAGCATGATTGCAAATGTGACATATGTATAGATATATTAAAGTGTGCAATTTAAAACAAGTCCTTCATGAAATAAGCATTTATTATTAGTAGTATGCCTGTTTTTGTCCGTTTTTGTTTTTTTAAATTATAGTTTATGTTTTTTTGTAATAAAAGAAGTATATAAAATTTAAGGCACAGATTTGGCAACACTTTCACTTTAAAAACTGCTGGGTTAAATACAACGTAGCGCTGGGTAAAATATGGACATACCCAGTGATTGGGTTGTTTTGATCCAGCAATTGGGTTGTTTTAACCCAGCGGTTGGGTTACTACTCAGAAGGTTGGGTTAAACATTTAATCCAACCGCTGGGTCAAAACAAGCAGTTTTTAGAGTGTTGCTAGAAAAGATTTTGAGTTGTTTTAGTATTTTGCAAATTTGTAAACCTGGTGATTTCCAAAATAAACACATATATAACTTTTTTAACAGATCTGAATCAAACTAATATAGTCATTTTATCACTGATTTTGTCTTTATGTTTTAAAGGTTGAGTGTTTTGAACAGATTTCCCATATTAAGCATATTTTGATGTTTAAACAAGAAATTAAATGAAAAATCAGGGCTGTCATTTGAGTAAACATTTTAATTATATGGATTTCATGATATACTAATTAATCACTTGGATTTTTGCTGAGGAAACTTTCAAGTTCAGACACCAACAATTCATGTATGTATATATTAACAGGCAAAAAATTTTGAACAGTAAGATTTTTAATGTCTCTTCTGTTCACTAAGCCTGCAGTTATTTGACAGCAAAAAACAGTAAAATTTTTAAATATTTTATAGGAATAAATATTTTATTCCTGTGATTTCAAAGCTGAATTTTTAGCATCATTACTTCAGTCACATGATCCTTCAGAAATTATATTCTGATTTGCTGCTCAAAAAACATTTACTATTATTATTATGTTGAAAACAGCTGAGGATCATTTTTCAGGTTTCACTGATGAATAGAAAGTTCAGAAGAACAGCATTTATCTGGAATAGAAATATTTTATTATAAATGTAAATGTAAATATTTTATTATAAATGATTTATATAAATAGTATTAATTAATAATTAATAAAGTATTAATTTCTATAATTTCTTTTCCAAATATATATATATATATATATATATATAATAAACTCCAAGCTTTTGAATTATATAGTGTATAATGTTACAAAACCTTTTTTATTTCAAATAAATGCTGATCTTCTTCTTCATCTTGATCTTTCTATTCATCAAAGAATCCTGACAAAATGCACTCAACTGTTTTAAATGTTGACGGTAATAATAATTATAAATGTTTCTTGAACAGCAAATCAGCATATTAGAATGATTTCTGAAGGATCATGTGACACTGAAGATGTTTTTTTAATCGATGTGTGACTTCTTGGTGATTTTCAGCATCACTTTTTTATGTAATCAACTAATCAAAACTGTCTTTTAAAAAAAAAAATCTAATTAAATATTATGTTGATATTCACCCAACCATATTTCTTTCACAAAAAACACTTTACGTTACTCAAGGAAAAACAATATTGATTCCAAGACACATTCTCTGAATGTAAAGTCTTCATAATGCATTGTAATTTTGAGGTGTTGATTCCCAGTGATCAACATTTTATTACTAATTCAACACGATGTAAGTTTTATATAAAAGGCGAGTCGAGGATTTTTCAGAACATTTTTTGCAGCTGATATTAAAATAAAAATATCACCCATCATCCTTCAGCAGCTTTTTAAAACCATATCCATAAACACATGCTGATAATCAGTGTCAGCATTAAATCTGATGCACACAGACACACATGCACTCGCACAGACGCACTGATGCTACGAGTATCAATCATCCTGACCTCCTTCTATCTTTTCCTCTGTCCTTGATTCACTACGCTCTTATGCAACACAGAATGCGCGCCTGCCGCCATATGACATCTCACTGATGCCGTGCGTGTGTTTGTTTGCGAGTTATTTTGAGCAGCAGCATCAATGCAGGACCTGTCAGTGTAGGAGGGTTAATAAGCCTCGAGACTTCAGAGCGTTCGCTTTTCTTCGGCAGAGATTTGTTCCTGTGCCGGTGGAGGGGGGAGCCGAGACATGTTGTGCTTTGGGATTCTTAGTACACATTGCATCAAACAGCGCTAACAGCAAACAGGATATGAAAGATGAAGTCTGAATGCGCCAAGACAAGCGGTGGGAGGCGACGTTGGGTCTGAAGCGTGTCGCAAAGGCTCCGGGCCCTTCGCGTCAACATGGCTGGGGAGCGAGTGTGTTATATAGGTGTTGAAACCCCTTGTGTGGCTGTTAGATTAAATCTTAACACAGAATGAAGGGAAAAGCAATGGATGAAAGCAGTCTGAACAGAGGAACTTAACTCGGTTGTTAAAAATTGAGAGGACGCTAATTAAAAAGATTATATGCAAAATAAACGTACCGGATTAAGTCATTTCTCAATTATTTCTGTCATAAAAGAGCATTAATATACGTATTTTAACTTGGAAAAGCACCCAAAATGTGTCTTTCTAGCTTTTATTTAGTATTTTTAACACTGTAAAACATGATAACCTGCAACTGTTGCATTTACTCGATTGAGCCCATCAAATTTTGTTTTGTTGATTTAAATTGATTTATTTAGGTGATATTAAACAATATTTTTGACTTGAATAAACCAGTCAACTTAGATGTTACGATTTTTTCGGTGCATTAAAAATATGGCTAAAAATATATATATTTTTTTTTGCTTTTACAGGTTGTTCTGCATAATTTCTTCAAGATGAGTGCCGTTTGACGCCATTTCCTAACCAGATGGGATGCAACAAGTTTCCAGCAAGTTTTTCTGCCTTCAATGAAAGCTGTAAAATGACAACATGAAGGCCAGAAACTGCAGGGTAATCGTTTGTCACTTTATAACTCAAAAGCGCCACCTATATGCCTTGTATTGAACTGCATTTAATAGTGGTCCAGTATTTTATTAACATTAAAGAGAAATACGGTAAGATAGACTACCACAAAATTCAGCAAATCAAATACCAGAAAGCCTACATGGTTTTAATAAAAAAAATGTAAATAAAATAAAATGAAATAAATAAATCAAATATTTAAAAATAAAAAATATCTTTAAAAATAAAATAAAATAAAATATTTTAAAATAAAAATCTTGAAACAAAATATGAATATAAAAATATAAATGAAATAACTTAATGATAAATAAATAAAAAAATATAAAATATTTACAAATAAAAAATATTGTAAAAAATCAAATATTTAAAACTAAAAATTTTGAAAAAATATAATTACAAAAAATATAAATAAAACAAATTAATTTAATGGTAAATAAACAAATATATGAACATATTTATAAAAAATATTTAAAAATCTTGAAAAATATAAATATAAAAAATATAAAAAAATAATTTAATGATAATGAATAAATAAATAAAAATATATAAAATATTTTAAAAATATTTAAAAATAATCTTGAAAAGATGCAAATCTAAAAAATGTAAACAAAATAATTTAATGCTAAATAAATAATAAATACATAAAATAAAAAATACTAAAAAAAAATAATGATAAAATATATAAAAATAAATAAATAAAATTCATGCTCACATTTTCGCTTTCATTAATGTAAAAAAAATATCTGTTTTATGTTGCGCCTGGTTAGGACATGTGTTCGTCCAGAAAGATCATGTTTGAACAAAGATGAGAACACAGCTGTCTTGTTAAAAAGTGAATTGTAGCCATTAATGGCTCTTTATTTAATACATCTATTAGCCTGCAGACTGCTGCAGTCGCCTCTCTGAAAGCTTCAATTTCATATTTCTGTTTCAGTATGAGCCTTCTGAGAAACATAATGTCTATGCATTGCAATATCACCCAAGCATTTCTAATAAAATACCAGATCAGTTGCAGGTGCCTAGCGATGTGCATACAACACAACCTAAGGACCTTCACATTCAGCAGTTCTTGTCTGAAATGGACTGACAAAGACATCATTAACTCCCCTCGTTCCTCTGATGAATGGATCCGTCCGAAAAGCATTAATATCATGCAGGAGTTCATTTTTTTTCCACGAGATAATTTCGCTTCTATATTTGTGGTCAGAAATGTCCCGGGGTTTGAGCAGTGAGTAATGGGTGTTATTACGAAATCACTGGCGAGTTCATTTATTACTGTGTTTGTTCAGCAGAAAATCTTTTCGTCCATGTTCACATACGACAGGTTTAAATGGCTGCAAACCATCTCAAAGACTAAGTCAAATATCAGAACCAAGAAAGCAAACTGTAATTTGCACAATATATTTGCTATTAAATCACCAATGCATTTGCTGTCATCTGACAGTCAGCAATAGGTGTTAACTAAAGCACTTGCGATGTGTTCGTTTGTGTTCCAGTAATTAGCATATTCATTAGTGTGATTTGCATTGATTAAGTTGATTTATGCAAGTATGTATCAGCATAGAAAGAAGATGCAATGAGCTTATTAGTTAAATGACAGGCCTATAAGTCTAAAAAGGAGTTGCGTGCACTATAAATTCAAGCACAGGCCGTACGAATGCACATATTTGAATGCACATCCACATTCTCAATTACCATGCAGTAATGCATGATCATGCAAATATATGCAATATTTTCTAGACTAAAGAGTAGAGTGAAAATTGAAAATGCATATGAGGTGGTGTAAGTGTGCATCGTTTTTATTACGAGTGCATGTTTGTTTGTGATGCACACATGTTGAACGAGGAAGATCACCAGCTAGGCACAATCTTTTCTTCTCAATACTAGTCTCTCTCCTGCAGAGAAGTCTGTAATCAGGCCAAGGGTAGAGAGAGTGTGTGTGAGCGTGGGCGGGTGTGTGGATGTCTCGGATAGACGTGGCTGTGTAAAAGGTTTTTTGGGTGAGTGGACAGGGAAAAAAAGGAAACGAGGCCGATCAAGAAAGGAAGAGAGCACACAGGGACAGAGAGAGAGATTTATAGCATGCCTAGACTAAAAGCACTCGGGAAATTATGCAAAATTGCAGCTCGAAAACACTCAGCAAGTAGCGCGCCGAGCGGTCGGAATATTTCTAATGAGCGCTAAATTAACGCCATGATGTCTGCTGATGGATTCGAGACAGACATTAACCTGCAATCAGACGTTGTTTGAAATGAGCCACAGCCGTACCTGGAGAAAATCACAGCTATATTAGCATTTGAGTGTCAACGCTGTGATTAAAAGCCTTCATTAATAAAAACGTCTGTCTGATTAGAATGCCGGCTGCACGTATTCATCATAAAGATCAATTGTTTTACCATTTTAGATTGCAGATATGCATTCTAACACCATTTTCTTTATCGCACATCAAAATGAACAGTATGACATGGCCTTTACATCCAAGCCACGCACGTGGCACCATTTTTCAAGAGTTTGGGGGCTTGCAAAAACCCCAAGACTGGGAAAGGAACTAAGCATCATTTTGCACCAATTAATTGCTGCAATAATGACCCAAGTGAGTCCCAAACCCACAGGATAACCATTATTATCTATGATATCTAAGTGTGAGATGCTTTTATCAAATGGATATTCCTTGGAGTAACCTGGGTGTCTTGCCTAAAGAGATAGATGCAATTTCAAACCTGTTTGACTTTCTTTCTTCTGTTAAACACACGTACACTGTCATTTGTCAATACAGTGAAAGTCAATGAGTCCAGTGTTGCTTTGGACCCAATTGGTTTTGATTGCATAGAGAAAAACAGGTGCAACATAGCTTATTTTAAGACATACAGGTTTAAAATGACATGCAATTTTAGGCGAAATATCTCCTGGGTTACTCCAGGGAGTAGCATTTGATAAAAGCGTCTCTCACTCAGATATCATAGACAATAATGGTGGTCCTGTGGGTTTGGGACCCACTTGGGTCATTATGACACAAGGGTGAGAAAATGATGACGAGATTTGCAGTTTTTGGGACAACCATCGAATCTCATGGCAATTCGTAATTGGTGGCTAATTTGTAATCTTACAATCTGCCCCACTGATGGTTATTTTAAGGGGCCTTCATGCTTACTTTTTCCCTAAAAACTGTTGCCGTGTCTCTTTTCAAAGGCTGCGCCTTCTGTAGTTTGCACTAAATGACGATATGTCATTAAAGCTGCCTCATTTCAGAAAAGTAACCATTAAATTCCAAAGTAAGAAAGAAATTACAATGATTTACCATTTTATGATGGTTACTTTTCTCAAATGACACCTCCTTGATCTTCGTATGCAACCTCTGGAGGGCGCAGCCTGTGAAATGAGACACAGCTTGTATGTTTCTGTACAACTGAAATTGTCATTATGTTATAGAACTCTCCCTTGAAGGACACATCATATACATCTTATGGGACTCGAACCCATAACCTTTTGGCTTCCAGCCCAGATCTTGACCCACAAATCCACATTTTGGTAACCAGCACCAATAACCTCTTAACCCTAACTCTTATTTCTACTCTAACTTCCAAACGTCACCAAGCATAACCTCCAAGCGTCCACTCACCGCCATCGTCCTCATCGAAGGAGTTCATGCAGGGGAAGTAGATGGCCAGGGCCTCGAAAGACGCGGACAAGCTGATGCGACTCTGCGAGCGCTCCATGTAAAGGCCCGGCGTAGGTGCCGGCGCCGTGTCCGCCGGCTTGGGCAGGCGCGCCTGGGCATTCTTCACGCGGAGCACGGCACGCGGCGTCTTGGCTAACTTTCACCGGCCCCTTCGCCAGCCCCGTACAAGACAGAAAAACAAACGCCAAAGCACCCTCGTAAGTCCCGGTGGACCTGGTTTGGGTTCGAGAATCCTTATGTCCAGAGTTCTTTTGGTGTCTGCAAAGTCTTCTTGTTTCTATCCAGGTCTTCAGGACAGAAAATTAGGATGGATGGAGTCTCATCTCAGAGGCTGATGTCTCAAAGCTGTGCTGGATCTGCTTCAGAGAACATGATCTGTTGCTTTCCCCTGTCTAGCTGTTCCCTCACCGGGATGGATGGATGGACAGATGGATGGATGGACGGACAGTATATAATGCCGATTGTCTGTGTGTGTGTGTGAGAAGAGAAATGGAGAGAGGAGGAGAGATGGGATTGAAGAGACAGACGGAGAGAGAGAGAGACAGAGACGGGGAGAAAAGGTTCTTACTATTCTAGCAGTCTGAGGCTGATTCACTTCATTCAGCGCTGAGCTCTTTGTGGAGACAAAAAGTGGGAGGAGACAGCCGAGAGCTGTTGCTGGGATTCAGGATACTGGCCAATCAAAGGCCGGATGTCAGGATGTGGGCGTGGCCACTGTCTACAGGCACAATAGCTGTGAATATCTTTCATCCTTCACAGACATCGACCGTCTCGCTCTCTCTCCGCTAACACGGTGAAGTGGGAATCTTGAAACGTTGGGAAGCTGATAGATTTCAGACATGGTTTGATTGCTGTATGTTTTTGCCTCTCTCTGTGCAATAAATCCCACACATTCACCAGAAACTGCAACAGTTGGCTATATGTTAAGACCTATCAATCAATAATGTTGTGGATGTTCATATCAGTTAATTTAATCAACTCAATCACAAAGACTAGACATCTTACATCCAAAAAAAGGATTTAGAGAATTTTCTAGATTAAATAATAATCATTTCTTTTAGTGAATACTTCCTTTGAATGTATTTTTATTAATAAAAATAATGATAAATTTTAACGTGTGCACCAGTTTGTAAAAAATAAATAAATAAATAAACAAATGATACAGTAATTAAATAAAAATAAAGCAAGATATTTCATAAATTTTAGAAATATAAACGTGAAATCTGTATTTTTGTGTTTCATTTTTTAATGCTAAAAAAGTAATTTGTAGAGTGTTATTATTGTTAACTAAAACTATTAAAATTGTTTATTAAAAATTTAAGTGAAATAAAGCTGAAATGACGTAAAAATTAAAATATTAGACAAAAAATGTAAATAAAAAATGTTGTCCACAATTAACTGAAATAAAATAAGCTGAAGTACTAACTAAAAATACAAAATAAAACTAAATAAAGCTAATATAGCTAAAGCTCAATAATATGATACAAGTGCATGAACATTAATATGAAAACACAAAATATAAAAATATAAAAATAGATGAACCTATGGATATTAATGTCATATCCTAGTATCTTTGATATATGAATACCATATTGAATTTAACAGGTTTAATTGTTTTATATGTATATTTATGTTTTTTTCAATCTGAGAAAAGATAGAAACAGCATCAACAAACATGCCTACTGCAGTTGATTCGAACATTGTATGTTGTGAATTAATGTACAAGTAAAGAGCAACAAAAAGACAGTAAAACAACATTCTTAGTGAATAATCTCTGATGACTGGCAATTTAAACGCAGCCATTGACAGCACCTGTGGGCTTCAGCTGTATTTAACCCACAATATTTCTTTAAGAAGCGGAATAAAAGAATGACACTTCTAGCTGAGAACAGTCATCTTCTGTTAAAGACGCATTTTGTCTTCTGTGTGTCTGGCAGGAGAGACTGAGAGTGTGTGTGCATGTCTGAGAGGGCTGAAAATGTCACCTGTGCCACCTCAATGAACAATCACAACTCTACTGCAAATAACAAACGCAGGAGCATCACTCATAGTTATGAACGCCTCATAACCGATGCTGACAATCTCGGTCTCTCTCAAAGTGAATCCTGTCAGTTTTTGTATAGATTTAGTCTTTGTATGTAGTTTAACCTTAGCAGGTTTACCAGAGTTCATCATGATTGTATGCTAACCCTCACTTTGGTTGTATGCACGTTTTTGAAGGATTAACTAGATTTTTACATTTTCGGAAGGAATTTGAGTAGTGCACATTGCTATGCGGTTGCAAAGGTGTTCTGAGTGGTTATTCGTAACAGTAAAACAATAAAGGTGTCTATTTAAATTGTGTGTGTGTATTAAAGTTGGCTTTTTCACTGCACTGTAGCCAATGGCAGATGTGCTGGTTCTTGTTCACTGCTTCACTGACCTTTTACCATGTCGTTCCATCTACCAGCGGGACCCTGGGGAAGGGGCCGTCTCACGGTGATGACATCTTAAGTGCGAGACACCAATGAAACCTGACAGATGCTGAGAGTAAAAGTGAAGACAAGTTTTTGGGTGTGTGTGTGTGAAAGAGAGAACATACAGGAGGAAGAAAGACGGTCAAATTAGGGCAGGATTTTTTTTCTCCCTTCTGGAAACAAACAACATGTACTTGCAACAGTTGACACCCCTTCTGTTCAAAGCCCATGGCAGAAACCCATACATGCTGTAAATATTCCAAAAGAGGGTAAGAACATTGTAATGCTTTTCTGTGATGCCCAAAAACCCTCTAACACTTTTATATAGCAGACTTATAACTATATAAGTTAAATAAAGGTATTCCAAATAATACACTTACAAAAAACGTACCTTAAATGATAAATGTAAACTTAAGTTGAACATTCTGATGAAATTATTCTTTTAAAAATCCCCAAAATCGACCTTTTTACTAGTGAGGTACGTTACAACGGCTGCTCGAAGCTTCGAAATCTTTATGAATCTTTAGTTTTGAATCAAGATTCGCTTGCGCGTATCAAACAGAACGAGTCACGTGATGTCATCAAACGGTTTTTATATTTTAAAAGAAAAACAACACATTGTAAAGATACCTTTATTTGTGGACTATTCATTAATATTATAGATTAAACCTAGAAAATCGCTATTTAATCATCCTCCTCCTCCTTCTCAATTTTCGCGGTGTTCCCGAAGCACGGCTTTATCCAGCAGAGATGTCCACAACATTTCGAGCACTTCAAAAACAGTGAGTGAATCATTTTGCCAAGCTATTTGTTCATTTGATTCGTTTTTGATTCACAAATGACTCGGATGAACGGGCTATGAATGAATCACTTTGAAAGATTCACGGACTCAGACGTTACCGTTTGAATCAGTCTGATGAATCCGTGAGCTGAATCGAGTTGTCATTGCTTCCCGATGAACATAGCCTAACATATAGATAGACGGTTGGTACGTTGATTATCTAAGCAGTAGAGAGCGTAAAAATTGTGTCTATTTTAATTTCGTGTTAATATGGCTAAAAAAAGCAGCGCCTCTGAGGTGATTTTCGGTACGTTTCATTCAGAAACATGTTTTAACCTGGTCAGGAATATTGTTGACGTTTGATGCCATGATCACAATATATTATATTTATATGTTTTTATTTTCTTCAGCTGATGTCTGCCTGCACAATCCATGTGGAAGCAACAGCTTTTCCTGCTAGCAGAGCACAAACTATAGGATTAGAGACATAACAGCAGGTGACAACCGCAGGTTTATTTTTTTCATCTGAGTGGCTTCCTGTACAAACACATCCTCCACTATTATCCTCTCTGTAAAATAGAAATATATACCTGGAAGTTTTACATTTTTTTAGCTCAAAAATTAAAAATAGTAGGTGAATCATATAGCAAATCCATGAATGAAATATAATCTGTAAAGAAATGTCACAATCAAAATAATCTTCCATTTGCAAGGCCCTGGATTTTCTACTAGCAGCGGTAACTTTGATGTGAGGCTGCAGAACGGATCATTTCAGGTGACTGCATTGCATCAGGGAGATGTTTGAACACGTGACTGCCTGAGATACAGATGCGGACACACGTGTTGAGGATGTGTTGCTCCACGTACATGAGCTGCATTGAAATTATGGGTTGCATGGGGGAAGGATGAGAGGGCAACACTTTTAGGTTTTAGTGTCCATTTGTGAAGGCTCAGAAAGCATTGTTTGATGCTATTAAAGCAACAGTTCACCCAGAAAATATGTACTCACCCTCATGTCTTTCCAAACCCGTATGCTCTTATTTTTCTGTGGAACTGAAAGGAGAAGCTTCATGCAGTATGTGAATATAGATAGCATCTGAGATCACTTGGTCTTGAAAGAATTTAATGAGAAATATTTGAGTTCATACTATGGAAGCGTATTTCAGACACAGAAGAAAAATATGTAAAACATAGTTGTGAATTTTTCTCTCACAGTTCAGATGTTTTTATTGCAATTCTGTTTATATCTTACAATTCTGACTTTTTTCTTACAATTATGAGTTATAAAAGGTCTGAATTATAATATAAACTCAGAATTGCAAAATATAAACTGAAATTTGCAAGATATAAACTCAAAATTGCAACAAAAAGGTCAGAATTGAAAGATATAAACTTAGAATTGCAAAATATAAATTACGGAATTGCAAGAAAAAGTCAGAATTGCAAGATAGAAACTCAGAATTGTGGAATATAAACTCAGAATTGCAATTGAAAATTACGATATAATCTCAAAATTGCAAAAAAAATGTCAGAATTGCAAGATAGAAACTCAGAATTACAGGTTATACACTTAGAATTTCAGGAAATAAGTCTAAATTGTGAGTATTATACTCAGTATTATAAAATATAGTTTGAGAATTATGAGATGTAAACTCAGAATTGCAAAATATATACTGAAATTTTTAAGATGTAAACTCAAAATTGCAAGAAAAAGGTCAGAATTGCAAGATATAAATTATGGAATTGTGAGAAAAAGTGAGAATCGCAAGATATAAACTCAAAATTGCAAAATATAAAGTCAGAATTGTAAGATATAAATTATGGAACTGCGAAAAAAGTCACAATTGCAAGATACAAATTATGAAATTGTGAGGAAAAATTTAGAATTGTGAAAAATAACCTCAGAATTGCAAAATATGAAGTAAGAATTGCAAGATAAAAATTACAGAATTGTGAGGAAAAAGTCAGAATTGCAAGAAATAAACTCAAATTTGCAAAATATAAAGTCAGAATTGTAAGATATAAATTATGGAACTGTGAAAAAAAGTCACAATTGCAAGATATAAACTCAGAATTGCAAGATACAAATTATGAAATTGTGAGAAAAATTCAGAATTGTGAAAAGTAACCTCAGAATTGCAAAATATAAATTGAAAATTACGAGATTTAATCTCAAAATTGTGAGATATAAATTTCGAATTTCAGAAAAAAAATCTGAATTGCAAGATTTAAGGTCAGAATGATGAAATATAAATAGAGAATTTTGAGATATAAACTCAGAATTTCAACATATAAATTGAAAATTATGAAATATAAACTCAAAATTACAAGAAGTTGTTCAGAACTGCAAGATATAAATTATGGACCTGCAAAATATAAATTGAAAATTATGAGATATAAACTCAAAATTACAAGAAAAAGACCAGAATTGCAAGATATAAACTAAGAATTGCATAATATAAATTCTGAGAAATGTCAGAATTATCAGATGTAAACTCAAAATAATGAGTTAATATAGATATAAACTCCAAATTGTGAGGGCAAAAAGTCAGAATTGTGACATAAGAAGTTGCGATATATAAAAGAAGAACATTTTATATTTTTATTCTGTGGTGGAAATAAGTTTCCATAGTCTTTTAATTGCAGACTAGTATCTTGGTAAACTTGAGCACATTGTTAAGGTGTTGAGATATCTATTCTTGAGACACATTTGAGATTACTGGAGTGTAAAAAAGTTTAAAAAAAAAAAAGAAAAGAAAAGAAGAAAATCAGGCCACATACAGAAACTTTGACTCCCATTTAACCTCATCGCTGCCTAAGAGAAACAACTGAGATGGAAAAAAAAATCTAATTTGTGATATTTCTTCTCTGTGGAGCAGCATAGTGTGGATGGCCTATATTTTCTGATCCAATTGTCTGCATTTTTTATTAACATACTGTCTTATTCTGAGAGCAACTTGAGAAAGTGGAGCTCAACTGACATCCAGGTCAAGCTGATGTGGGCCAGGAAACACTTTCAAATTTGCAGACTCATTTTCAGCCACCAGCATCTCCGTTCAGAGCGGCTGCCCGCGGTTTGCCAAAGCTTTTCATACTTTAATTACTTAATAGTGCTTCAGTAAAGGTAATTACAGTAAATATACGGTTATTTGATTAAAAAAGTGGCCCTTGCTGTTAAAAGCGCCACACACACAAACCCAAGTGATGGTCTGGTTCTTTTCGGGGGGCGTGTCGTATTGAAGCTTTGCTTGATCACATCATTTTACCAACCAAGCAAAAGCGCTCAGTCTATCACAGTATTGCAAAATCCACTTACCGGATTTACAAAGCACCGTGTCCACGGGCCAATCCCTCTAACAGCTTTTAATATCAACATAGTGCTACACGTTTATCTCCCTTTCTCTTGTTTTCCTAACTTCCCGTTACTTAAGCCCTTCGTTTGGCGTTTAACTTCAATTAGAGCATGTTTGTTGTAAAGTCATGTGGGTCGCCACAAAATTTCAGATTTACAAATGCATGAAAATACAAGTGCTGAGGAAAGATCAGGGATTAATTCCTCAGATTTATGTTATTCCCTGCATGGCAAGCCTGCATTTGCCATCTTAAAGGGATAGTTCGTCCAAAAAATGATTTTTGTTGTCATTTATTCATCCTTGTGTCCCACACAATATAGAATCACTATAATATCATTGATTTTATCCAAATATTTGTGAGCCAAACTTGCATTAGTCATGTCTGTCTAAAAACTGTTGATCTGATAGACATAAACGCACCATCACGACCGTGGCTGACTGATGCCCGTAAACATGAAACAGACGGGCGCTCTCCACAGGAAGTGGATGCAAGAGGCCAGCCCCGATAGACAGTCTCAGGCTGTGTGGCATTTAGAGCTGTTTAGTTCAATGAGTCACGAGTAATTTCAGGTGTTTAATGTATATGTGCTCGGCAGGAGGTGTAATGTCACAGATCAGCTCATTCGAGATGCCAAACTGAACCAGTTCTCAATTCGTGGTTTCTAAATTTTCCAAATTTGCAGCTATTCTTAGCCAGTCTGCCTACTGAACATATGGCAGCTCCAGGTCCTGTTATTTTAGTTCAAAAAGTTTCCAAATGCCAAGATGTTTTTCTGACGACCCGAAAATCCAAATCAAACCAAATCTGATACATTTTGACAGGTTCCATTTAAATTACCTGCTCTTTTGTAAATGGCATGCCATTAAAATAAAAATCCTCTTTGTGCTGTCAGCATCCCAAAGTCTTAAAAGATAAAACCCTCTTAAGCTGTCAGTTATAAAGACTACTTAGTTGTCTATGCCACAGACTTCTAAATAAAAATAGAATAAATAAATAAATATTTAAAAAAATAAGAATATTGTGTTCACAGGAGAATTTTTCTTTGTTTGTTTCATCTCAAGGTGTTTACTGAAACTTTTTAGTAAATAAGCAAGTTTATATTTTCATACCTTTATTGTGGATGAAATTTTTTACTACTGTTATGTTAGACTATGTAAAATATTTTTGTTACTTTAAAAATGTAAAATAAAGCTGATAAAATACCATTAAAAATACAAATATTAAATAAAAAACTTTAAATGTATTGAAACTTAAGTTAAGTAAAATACTAATTAAAATAAATGAAACAAATTAAAATGAAATATCTATCTATCTATCTATCTATCTATCTATCTATCTATCTATCTAATTTTAAGAAATTTTTTAAAGAAAAAATTGTATGAGTAATTACAAATAATTTGAATAAATATATAAATAATAATAAATAATATTTTTTTTTAACATTCATTAATATTTTTATTATGGATTTTAAGTTTAAGATTGAAAGGGTTTGGATAAAGAGTAATAAATATATAAACAAAAAAATTAGCAAATATAAATGATGAACTAAAACGAAAACGTTTTTATTATTTAAAATAAAGCTGAAAAAATATAAATAAAAACACAAATATTAGATGAAAGCCTGTAAATGTTGATAATTTATTAACTTAAACTAAAACTATTTAAAAGAATTAATTAAAAAATTAAAAATAAAGCTGATAAAATATCAATAAAAATACAAATATTAAATGAAAGTACAAATACATTAAAAGATTGAGTTTAAGTAAAATACTAATTAAAATAAATGAAATAAATTAAAATGAAAAATCTATCTGTCTGTCTATCTATCTATCTATCTATCTATCTTTTTAATTTTAAGAATTTTTTTAAAGAAATATGAGTAATTACAAATAATTTGAATAAATATATAAATAATAATAAATCATATTTTTTTAACATGCATTAATATTTTTATTATGGATTATGGTTTGGATCAAGAGTAATAAATAAATAAATTAACAAAAAACTGTGAAATGAGCAAATATAAATGATGAACTAAAACTAAAACATTTTTATTATTTAAAATAAAGCTGAGAAAATAAAAATACAAATATTAGATGAAAACCTTTAAATGTTATTTTTTAACTTAAACTAAAACTATTAAAAATGTAATTTAAAAATGTAATAAAATATCAATAAAAATACAAATATTAAATTAAAAGTACAAATACACTAAATGTAAATAAGAAATATTGAAACTTAAAATTAAGTAAAATAAGTGTGTGTGTGTGTGTGTATATATATCTATTTTAATTTTAGGAATAAATAAATAAATAATCATATTTTTTAACATGTATTAATATTTTTATTATGGATTTTCAGTTTAAGATTGAAAGGGTTTGGATCAAGAATAATAAATAAATGACTAAACACATACATTTAAAAATGAGCAAATATAAATGATGAACTAAAACTAAACTAAACTGTTAAATGCGACTTCATGTAACAAAATGTAAAAGTTGAAATCCGTAGATTGTTCTTTATAGTTCTTTTTTAGTTGTTCTATTCAGTTATTCCATCAAATCCTTTGCCAAATGCTTATTATGTAACAGCTTTTTGTTTAGACCCGCATCATTTCAGTTATCGAAACACTGCTTAATCCTCAATCCTGTTGGCTTCACCCTGATTTTTTACGGTAATTCTCTAATCTTGTTATGTTGATGGCTGTGTGAGTTGAGCAACACGCACAGATGTAATCTCGCCCGTTTACTTCTGCTGTCTGTTATTGTGTGGTTTCCAAGGGTACTGATGGTCTGAATGCTGGGCATGTCATAAAAGGCGTTGATTTACTCGATGTGAATGTGTTGCAGCTCCTGCTCTAAAAACGTTCCCGGTTTTAGGACACTACCTTCGGTTGGCACACGAGAGACACACGAGAGAGTCCCCTTCGTGTCGGCCTATTTAAACACGTCCTACACTGAACTCAAGACTGGGTTACACAACACATCTGGAAGTTAGTCAGAGAGTGAGTTTGTGTGTGCAACAAAACTGATAACTGCCCAGCCATGCATCTTGAAAAAATAAATCTGCTTTGCAAAAGTTAAAACATATCAAGAAAAAACAAAGTCATGCAGGTTTAGAATGACATGAGGGTGAGTGAAATATGACAGAGGTTTCATTTTTGGGACTGCTGTAGTAATATGAGTGGATCTGTGTGGAAATGTTCAGAAGTGTTCTGCCATAATGCTGAGCAAAATCATTCTTTATCAAGCTCTAATGTGAGTCGCTCCCAAATAGGCTCAGACCACCTGTGTGTGTTTACATGTGCAATCAGCGCGCCTCTCGCTGAGATCCACTGCGCCGCAGGACAGCAGCAGCTACTCACTTCCTGTGGATAACACATTTGTGAAGTCAGGTGAAAAAATAACTTCACTCTCATGTTGCGTTTGAACTTTGGGTCTGTAAATTTAGATTCAAGACTCAGAATTGGAAAGTACCATATGTTTTGTTGAATTTCAGTGCTTTTCATGAATTGAGGATAGCATACTATTACTATTTCTGCCATATCTTATATGTCAGAAATAGAGTATGCTAGTATATTATGTTCAAAATTAAATTGCCTGTTGCTTACCACATATTGCATAGTATACAATAAATAGCACTCAATCATTTTTAAAAATGCTATGTACAACAGTTTGCATTATGCAACATATTAATCTTAGCATACTACATGGCTGTCACATGACCTCATTATGTGCATTTATAATTCAGCAAATGGCATTTAAAATGGTTATTTCAGTAATAAGTCTAGGAAGAGATTTTAAAAATTGTAGATATTATTGGTTACGAAGGGATAGATTATTTCACATAGTCTGCATGTTATAAACTACACATTGTAGTAAATATTTAAAAATATAGACAAAAAATCGCCTATTGAGTATACAAATACAGAATTTGCAATGTTATTGTTAATTGAAATCTCAAAGCTGAAATAACATTTTTAAAAAACGTAGAAAACTTAAAAGTTAGAAATGTTCACTAGGCTATTAACTGAAATAAGTTTAAATTAAAATACTAAAACTACTAAAACTAAAATTTAAAAAATCATGATATACAGAAATTTACAAATAATAAAATCATAAAATAATAATAAAAATGACAAACATACAAAGCTAAATTACTAAAGCTTAAATTTAAAATAAAATACAGATTTAAAAAATAAAAATACACTACAAGTCAAAAGTTTTTGAACAGTAAGATTTGTAATGTTTTAAAATTTTGAAATATATAAAGAAATAAATATATAATTTATATATTTACAGAAATATAATTTATTTCTGTGATTTCAATGCTGAATTTTCAGCATCATTACTCCAGTCTCATGATCCTTCAGAAATCATTCTAATATTCTGATTTGCTGCTCAAAAAAATTTATTATTATTATTACATTGAAAACAGCTGAGTAGAATTTTTTCAGGTTTTTTATGAATAGAAAGTTGAGAACAACATTTATCTGAAATAGAAATCTTTATACTGTAAATGTCTTTATCATCACTTTTGATCAATTTAAAGCATCCTTGCTAAATAAAATTATTCATTTCTGTAATTTCTTTCCCCCAAAAATTACACTGACTCCAAGCTTTTGAATGGTATAGTGTATAATGTTACAAAACCTTTTTATTTCATATAAATGCTGATCTTTGGATCTTTCCTATTCATCAAAGAATTGTGAAAGAAATGTACGCAACTGATTTAAATATTGATAATAATAATAACAAAAAATGTTTCTTGAACAGCAAATCAGCATATTAGAATGATATCTGAAGGATCATGTGACACTCAAGACTGAAGTATAGCACTGAGAAGGAGTAGCTTTTGTAAAAGTATGCTGAACACGTTTCTGGCCTCATAGTGTGTCCCAGTGTATCACAAAAAAGAGAAAATAGTTGTGTCTAGCTTTATAATAATGAATTAATAAGGGGTTGAGGTTGAATAAATTACATGAGCATTGTTTTTTTATCTGTTTCCCCTCCGTCTCTGCCATTACCTTCAACATTTACAGAGGTCATCACCTTGCAATCAGGTAGTGGGTGTGTGTGCGTGTTTCTTGTCATCAAACAATTCAAAGTAATTAAATAGGTACCCAGGAGACGCAATTCTCCAGCAGAACGAAATGAGGATGTCTCTGCCGATGTGTCCTTGTGACATCTTGGGTGGAACGGTGGAAGGAAGCGAGCGAGAGGGAGGGAGAGGTACGGCTGCATCTGGACGTTGAGCACTTGCTGATGTTGTGGGATTTGGGAGAGGAGCTAACATAAATCATTCCGCTGTAATTTGCACTTACTCTGGCTGTCTACAGTAAAGGTCGAGCGCTCTCTCTCTGTCTCGCTCTGTGTGTTGGTGATAGTGCAAAGCAAAGTAGGGAGAAGAAACAGTGCTTTCATTAGTTGCTGTCTGAGGTGCAGATGTTCCAGTCTGCTCTCATTTGACATTGGTTTGTCTTTGAGAGTCACTCTCATCAGCTCCGTCTTTACCTTCACATCTCTAGAAACCTCTTCAGCCCGTAGCTGCTCTTTCTTTATTTTTTGTAACTAAAATTGTTTTTCACAATTGTTATTCTATCTATCTATCTATCTATCTATTTTTTCATTCCATTGTTTTATTTTTCGTACATTCTATCGTTCTGTCCATCGTTCTAACTATTGTTCTATCATTCTATCTATATATCTATCTATCTGTTTTTTGTGCTATCGTTCTGTCCATCGTTCTATCTATCTATCTATCTATCTGTTTTGTTCTGTTGTTCTATGGTTCTATCGTTCTATCTATCATCCATGCATCTATCTATCCATCTATCTAGCTATCTATTGTTCTATCTATTGTTCTGTCTATTTTCCATCTAACTATCTATCTATCTGTTTTTCGTTCTATCGTTCTGTCCATAGTTCTATCATTCCTATGGATTCTATCTATCATCCATCTATCATCATCTATCTATCCATCCATCCATCCATCTATCTATCTATCATTCTGTCATTCTGTCATTCTATCGTTCTATCATCCATCCATCCATCCATCTATCTATCTGTCTATTGTTCTATCTATTTTCCATCTATCTATATATCTATCTATCTGTTTTTCATTCTATCGTTCTGTCCATCGACCTATCATCTATCTATCATTCTATCATTCTATCGTTCTATCATTCTATCTATTGTTCTATCAACTAAAATTGTTTTTCACAATTGTTATTCTATCTATCTATCTATCTGTTTTTCATTCTATCGTTCTGTCCATCGACCTATCATCTATCTATCATTCTATCATTCTATCGTTCTATCATTCTATCTATTGTTCTATCAACTAAAATTGTTTTTCACAATTGTTATTCTATCTATCTATCTATCTGTTTTTCATTCTATCGTTCTGTCCATCGACCTATCATCTATCTATCATTCTATCATTCTATCGTTCTATCATTCTATCTATTGTTCTATCAACTAAAATTGTTTTTCACAATTGTTATTCTATCTATCTATCTATCTGTTTTTCATTCTATCGTTCTGTCCATCGACCTATCATCTATCTATCATTCTATCATTCTATCGTTCTATCATTCTATCTATTGTTCTATCAACTAAAATTGTTTTTCACAATTGTTATTCTATCTATCTATCTATCTGTTTTTCATTCTATCGTTCTGTCCATCGACCTATCATCTATCTATCATTCTATCATTCTATCGTTCTATCATTCTATCTATTGTTCTATCAACTAAAATTGTTTTTCACAATTGTTATTCTATCTATCTATCTATCTGTTTTTCATTCTATCGTTCTGTCCATCGACCTATCATCTATCTATCATTCTATCATTCTATCGTTCTATCATTCTATCTATCGTTCTATCAACTAAAATTCCATCCATCTATCTATCTATCTACCTATCTATCTATCTATTGATCTATCTGTCTATCATTCTATCGTTCTATCGTTCTATCTATCATCCATCTGTCTATCTATCTGTCTATTGTTCTATCTATTTTCCATCTATCTATCTATCATTCTATCTTTCTATCGTTCTATAAATCATCCATCTATCTATTTAGTGAGGCATTTACACATTTTAACTGGCAGTTTAACTTCTTTTAGCCAGATTCAAAGTGTTATTTTACAACAAAACTAGCTGACCGTATATGAAAGACAGTTTACACTATAATGCCTGCGCCCCTTGAGGTGACTCTGAGAATGCGGAGTGCATTTGCTTTGAGTTACGATGAGTGACATTCTGGCAGATTTCAGAATGCAGGAGTGAGGTTTAGATGTAGAAAGCAGTACAAAACATTTGATTAACATAAGCTTTGTGCTGCTATTAGTCCGCTGATAATATTGTTTCCTAGTTTGTTGGGACATCCAGACAATCTGTCTTCACCAAACGGCCACGTTTAGAATAATGACCGAATTGGAACAGCTGGTTTGCGTGCACACACACAAAATGCATATTACTCACAGACACAGCAGAATCATGCATCAGACTGACCTAGAAAACTAGAAAGCCATCATCATCCTCTGCCGCCTCTACAAAGAGCTCACAGGAATGTAGCAGCCACCTGCCCTTGACATAAGCAAAGCACGTTATGATCATAGAGCTCCATTAGTTCTGTCACTTCACCCTGATATAATACACACTCCCTCATATGCTTCTACTGCAGATTTCTATTTCCATGCAAAATATGGCTTGAAGCATTTCAGACAAATAATAAAAAAAACATGAATTCTGACAGTTTGTTTACAAACCTTGTGATATAAAGTTTGGCATATATTATCCAAATTTCTAGTAGCTTTACATAACAAAAATGTACATTTCAGAAAATAAAAAAGAAATATACATTTTTAATATTGTTCATTACAATATTTTGATGTCTAATTTTATGATAATTTATTGGTTATTGGGCAGAATTTTAATATTGTTCCATCTCTTAATATTTTTCTGATTACATTTTTTTTTATCTGGTTTATTAATATTTTAATAAATCCACTTACAACAATTGATATTTAATGTTTATTTAGATATAATAGTGTTGTATTTAAAAAAAATTGTAATTGATCATTTAGTGGTTATTAACCTGGAATGTTAATATTTGTGCATTTCTAATATTTATCATACTGACTTTTTCATATTGTAAATTATAATATTTTAATGCTGCATTTCACTTAAAATTATTGATTTTAGTTTTTTCAGTGTTTATTTAGACAAAACTATTAATTTTTTTTAAAGCAGAACTGTAATTGATTGGTTATGTTGGTGTATTTCAAATTTTTTTATTTTGACTTTTTGTATTGTTAAATATGATATTTTCCTACCTAATTTAACTTAAAATTATTGATTTTAGTTTTGGGTTTTATTTAGACGAAATATATAGATTTTTAAAATAGAATAGTAATTGATCATTTATTGGTTATTTGGTGCATTTCTAAATTTTGTGATATTGTACATACTTAGAGGGATTCATTTTGGTATTATTTAGTAGTATTAAGTCTTTCATTTGCTTAGATGAAATAATATAGATTTTTAACATTTTAATTGATCATTTATTAGTGTGTGTGTATATATAGATATCTAGATATCTGTCTAGATAGATAAATAGACAGATAGAGCATATATACAAAGCATATGAGGATAGATATATATAGCATATGTTGTTGTCAGAAGAAAGAAAGAGAGGTGTAGAGGAAGATGCTTTGCAGTACAAGCTTTCACCTGAGTGTTATTCACAGCAGATGCTATATGTCTCACAAACACCTGCTAAGGCCACCCTCTCTTGTTCCCGTGGTAACCTCATTTGTTTGGTGCCTGCTCACCTACTGGGTCGGTTTGAGCACATCCAAGGACAGCGATGCATGCAGTCTGTCTCTATTTACCAGCGACAACCGGAGTGAGAGAAGCAAATAACGCAGCCAGCTGTTTCCCACCGCGGGCCCACTACCTGCTGTAGTGTGAATTCATTTTACCAGGACATGCTGAGTCAGAAAGCAATTTACAGATGACGTCCCACCACTATATATCTCTGGGAGGACCTCGGGGCAGGCATGTCTTATGGGATAAACATTGACGATTTAGATCAAAGATGGATATGTGTAAATAAATTCTCCATATTGCCTTCAGGGGCTGCTGAATATTTCATTTTGTATCTATTATTCTTTGCACTGCGGAATCAAAATTGTGGTTTCGATGACAAATGATATAAGGTACTGTACTATCCTGCCTATGTGTTTAATGTTTAATGTGGATTTATTGTGTAGTTATAAACTATAAAAGCTCCGGCATTTATTGATGGCATGCGGCAAGTTCTAAATGGAATAAGGAGAAAACTACAAAATAGAAAACATTAATGCAAAAAAATAAATGCAGTTTATTATTTTGATCGTTAAAACAATGCTTAAAGGGACAGCGCACCTATTTTGAATAATATTGAATAAAATAACCAAACAGTTTTGGTTCCCATTGACTTTGTAATATTGTATTTATATATTATCATTACTATTATTATTAATATTGTGCAATATTTCCTTATTTTTGATAATTCTTTGCACTAATGCACACGCACTGCACTTTTTTTTCACTGTATATAATATTTATCATAATTCAGTGAAAGCATCTTGTTTAATGTTTGTCTATTTCTAATTTTCTTTCTACTTTTCTTATTGCTGCTGTTCTCTCGGAGAGCTACCAAACAAATTTCGTTGTATCACTACAATGACAATAAAGTCTTTACCCTTTACCTTTACCTTTACATCAATAATCTGGACAAAAATACTCAACATTCTTCAAAATATCTTCTTTCGTGGAACACACAAAGTCATACAGGTTTGGAATGACATGAGGTTGAGTAAATGATGGCAGAATTTTCACTTTTAAATGCCTGTTTAAATAGGTAAACAATCGTTTTGATTGGATTTTATTTGGAGTAACATTCTACAAATTCTACACAATTAGACCAAGAACTTGTATTCAGAAAGAAAATATATATTCTTAAAAAAGTAATCTTATTCTTATATCTGACTTATGCAAATGTATATTCATTTATTGATGAAATGCGGTGAGTTCTGATTGAACTACAAAGAGGAGAAGTCTACTTCCAGAACAACAATTTACAAATAATTTATTCACCCCCTTGTCATCCAAGATGTTCATGTCTTTCTGTCTTCAGTCATGAAGTAATTATGGTTTTTGAGGAAAGCATTTCAGGATTTTTTTCTATGTAATGGACTTCATTGGTACCCCAAATTTGAACTTCCAAAATGCAGTTTAAATGCAGCTTCCTAGCGAAACGATCTGTCATTTTTTTTCCGAAAAATAAAAATTTGTATACATTTTAAGCACAAAAGCTTGTGTAGCACAGGCTCTGGGATGCGCATCCACTACACTACGAATCACGTCTAAGTTCATCGTCTGTGTACTCCTACAACTTCAGAATCGCCTGACATCGTTGTACCGTTTTGTTTGTAAACAGCGTGTTAAATTTTTAATTTGTTATTTTCTGAAAAAAAATGACCAACCGTTTCGCTAAATAAGACCCCTTTTCCTCGGCTGGGATCGTTTAGAGCCCTTTGAAACTGCATTTAAACTACATTTGAGAAGTACAAAATTGGTGCAAGTCCATTATATGGAGAAAAATACTGAAATGCTTTCCTCAAAAACCATAATTTCTTCACGACTGAAGACAGAACATCTTGGATGACAAGGGGGTGAGTCAGTTTTTTGTAAATTGTTGTTCTGAAAGTGGAGTTCTCCCTCTTTAAAGGGATACTTTGACTATTTTGACAAATATTGGTAACCAAAGAGTTTTGGTTCCCATTTGGTTTCATATTATGTATAAAATACAATGGAAGTCAATGGAAATCTAAACTGTTTTGTAATCAACATTGTTTTATATTTCTTCTTTTGTGTTCTGCTGAGAAAAGAAAGTCATAGAGGTTTGGAATGACATTAAATTGAGTAAGTAAATAAATAAATAAATACTTGCCCTTTTAGACTTATACTCTATTCATTTACTTACTGCTTGTTTTCTTTAAAAAAAAAAAAAAAGAACACTAGCTTCTCTGTTCTTTTTAAGTCTTTTTCTTTTTCTATTCTATCTGTTTTCCTTTTATTTATTATATAATTTAAAAAAAAAACCTTGGTACGTGTACTGCGTTAGGCTAACTGAGACTTGTTATAGCACTTGCATGTGATTGCTCTTTTGTTGATTTTGATTGCTTCCATTGTCGTCTTTTGTAAGTCACTTTGGATTAAAGCGTCTGCTAAATGTCTAAATGTAAATCTAATGTAATGATGACAGAATTTTTATTTTTGGGTGAGCTATCCTTTTAAATGCCTGTTTTCATAGATACCTTTCATTCTTTGGATCATTTCTCATTTAGAATAACATGCACCGATGAATTCTTCGTAATAAGATCAAGAACTTGCATTTAGAAAGAAAACAAGGTTCATTTTGAATTCATGTTGCATATTTTTAAGCAATCTGATTCTTATGTCTAACATGTGCAAGTATATAGACCTATTATGTGATGACTTATGTGATGAGAAACTCTCTGTTCCTCGCTTCATTTGCCAACCACAAGTTCTTGGCACTCGTTTTAAGAGTGCCATCGGTTTCCTCCAGTACACATCAACCTAGATTGCTGAAAATGGAGCAGCCTGCTGCCAGTTAATATAGAAATTGGGGCTCCGAGGACGACGCCGTGTCTTTCATATCCGATATCCTCGGCTAATCATTAAAACGTGGAGGATGAAGGACAGGCTAAGTGTGTCAAGCATCGGTTCACATCCGGAGACAATCATGTTAAACAGAGAGGCAGTAACTACGCTAGACCTGGACTGAGGCTGAAGTACAGTCCCATTACTTAATTGAAGTCGATCAAATGCTCAGGCTGTAAAGAACCACTAGAGGAAATGCAGTTAGGAAACAATAATGATTTTATTTGTGCTAAGGAGATTTTTCAGAATAACACCTGTTTTTCGATGCTCCTTGGCACTTATCGATCAACTTTAATTGCTTTTGAGTCACTTCATCCATTTAGCATTTATTGCTAAATAGCTCAGAATTCTGGAGTGCATCTAATGCAACAATACTTCAAATAAAAAATGCAAGCATGTGAATATGCACATTTTTTTTTTTTGCATTAAATACCATGTTTGCAGATATTTGGGAAACATGCTAAGTCCATATGCTTGTTTCTCTAAAAAACAATGCTACAGCCGATTATTCTGCTTTGAAATATGCATTCCATGTCGGAATGTCTGTTTTGTTTTGGTCTGTGCAATTCCACCCACTTCCAATTACCCGATAGGATTTTGACACCCCAGGTTGCCAGGTGGTGGAAAACACAGCGTAAGCAAACAAACTAGGTCAGAGATCGCAGATTCTACCTGACCTAAAAAGCCTCGGCATCCATCTAAAAAGCTCTAAAACTGTGATAAATCAACTTACCAGTGTAAGGCTCGTCACCTTCCATTGTCAGTCGTGCTCGTTCCTCTTGCGTGTCCTCAATCTGGCAACCCGAGTCTGAAGAGGAGGGAGCAGGAGAAACAGCTCTCTCCAATATTGTTTCAACCGCTAACTCATTAAAACAGATTATTGGAGATTATTATAAGAATATTTTAGTCTTTCTACTTTAATTCAACGTGTTACTTGCCATTTCTTTGTAGCGTACTTGTTTGTAAAATGTACTAACAATTTCAGAGTGAACATTGTTTCAAAGTCAGTCTTACACCATATTTTTCAGTGTAAAATTCAGAAACAACTTGCTGTTTTCATTCTTTTTCATTGGTTTCAGCTGCAGGTGTGAATGATTAGAGAAATGCTCCGAAAAAAAACAAACAAAAAATGACATATGCTTTGACTGATGTGTACGCCATTAATCACATAGAAATGCACTAACAACAACTCAGAATGAGTTGGCAACCACCTAGCAACCACCCATAACACTCAATCAACTGCATATGTTTTGCATTAGCAGACACCATTCATCTTTCATTCAGAAAATGTACAAATCTAGTTTCTGATTCATGTTTCATGCTGGGATGATATATGCTACTCTACTTTGCTCCTTCCTTTCAATTGTTTGGCTGTCAGTAATGCGTGTTAATTTCTATCCAGGGAATGATTAGGTGCTAAAAATGGCACGCTAGCATAAAGACTATATCATGCGATAGTATAGTTCGGTGCTTTCTCTTCGTGCATAGTAAAGAATCTCCAGCTCTCTCCATTATGTAGCTGAACAATCGATGTGTGCTATTGTCCAAGACTATTATGTTCGCTCTCCAACATGAGAGGCATACAGTGTGTCTTGTGAAGCAGTGCATTTCTTGAATACATATTTAACAGCCTTGTATTTCAAACAAGAAGACTGGAGTGAAGAGGTTCAGAGATTTCGATCACCATTCACAATAATACTTTATGACTGTGTTTTTAGATCTGGATCAATATCACCATAGAGTGGCTGTCAAACTTTACTCAAAAATGTTGGTCTTAATTTCCCATTCGGTTTATAAATAGCAGACACTCAAGTACTACAGGAACATATTAGCTGAGCTCCCACACATTTTTTTAGATAATTATGGGCCATTATTTGAAGCATAAACCATAAGATATGTCTACTCTGTCATGGACATATATATTACTGTTAAATATGTTTTCAAGATACAAATGATATTTTTTGAAAGGTATAATGTCTCTTTCCTAATCAGGGTTATTTGTTTGCTTTCAAATTATAAATACATAAAAGATCTTATGTCAACCATGTGTTTTTAAAGAAACTCATACAATTCGCACATGTATTTTTTCTTATTTGGAGAAAACTGTGATATTTGGATGCAGTTTTTTGTTTGCATGTTATTGCCCCCACACCTAGCTATTATATAGATCGAATTATTATTTAAAATATTATTTTAAAATATCAAGATGACAGGGTGGACTAGCACATGATGGGGTGGACACGTAAAGCAGAACCCACAAAGCATGACAAAATATGACAATAAAACATGTATTCAACTTTGAAAAAAATAATATAATAACATTAAATAATATAATTACATTCTCAATAACATTGATATACCTCCCTCCCCATTTATTTTAGTTTTTAGCAATATTAACTACAAATGAATGCTATGTCAACCCTGTGGATGGACATTTTGGAACATTTTGAGCTCCAATTAGCATATTAGCTTACAACAAACTATGACTAGCTATTTCTGGCATATTTAATGCCGACAGCGTGGACATATTAAGCTTAGGAAAAGCAAGTAAGCAAACTCATACGAAGAAAATTTGTCAGTTTAAAAGACAAGCTCATCCTCAACCGTTGGAATTTCCTCCACTGAAGAGACAAAAAATCTGTTGTCCTAATGTCACTAAAGGGGTTGGCCTGTTCTTAAAGGGGCGGATTCACGAATATGACAGGGTGGACAACCATTCAAGAGACATCGACAAGCTCATCTATTTTGTTACTAATGGATCACTACACTCAAATTGAGTAATCTCTTATTTAACAAAATATTAATGGAGAAGTCCACTTCCAAAACAAGGATTCACATATAATGTACTCACTCCCTTGTCATCCAAGATGTTTGTGTCTTTCTTTCTTCACTCGTAAAGAAATTATGTTTTTTGAGGAAAACATTTCAGGATTTTTCTCCATGTAATGGACTGATATGGTGCCCCGAGTTTGAACTAAACTAAACCCGAGTTTAAATGCAGTTTCAAACGATCCCAAATGCGGTTGTAAATGAGTCCAGCCGAGGAAGAAGGGTCTTATCTAGCGAAACGATCGGTTATTTTCATTAAATAAATACTTTTTAATCTCAAACGCTCATCTTGTCTCATTCTCCCTGAACTCTGTGTATGTCAAAATCAAGTACCGACCCAGTCTTTGCAAAGTGAACATGCAAAGAAAGATCAAAGACCTGTAATAAAAAAGGTAAAACAGCGATATAGGATGATTTTAAAGTTGAGGATGAACATGAAATGGGAGTTTTTCAACATACCCTAACTGTCATGAACCAGAAAAAACAGTTCAGGCAGAGTAAGACAAGACAAGCGTTTAACATTAAAAAGTATATAAATTGTATTATTTTTATGAAAATAACCAATCGTTTCGCTAGATAAGACCCTTCTTCCTCGACTGGGATCATTTTAACCGCATTTGGGATCGTTTGAAGCCGCATTTAAACTGCATTTTGGAAGTTCATAATCGGGGCATCATATCAGTCCATTATATGGAGAAAAATCCTGACATGTTTTCCTCAAAAAATATAATTTCTTTACGACCGAAGAAAGAAAGACACGAACCTCTTTGATGACAAGTGGGTGAGTACATTATATGTGAATCTTTGTTTTGGAAGTGGACTTCTCCTTTAATAGGAGAATGAAATTGTAAAATTTTATAATTTGACTATATTCTACTCTTATTCAGATTTAATGAGCAGTGCATGGGACATAGCAAAATAACACGCATCCTCCTACACAAAGCTTTAAAAAATTTAGAAAATGTATCTAAAGAGCCAAGTAATGCTTTTGTTATGAATATAAAAAAAATTTAAATTAAAACTGGCAAATGAGTTATTTATGTACAGGACACCAAAAGACATCCTACAGTGATACTGACCCATCTACTAAGGAAACAGTGTTGTGTATTATGATAAAAATCCACAAGTAATCCATACAACTCCAGTCCATCAATTAACATCTTATAAAGTGAAAAGCTGCATGTTTGTAAGAAACAAATCCATCATTTAATGTTTTAACTTCAAACCATCATTTTTGATCAAAATACGTGTCTATAATCCATAATAATGCTTCCTCCAGTCAAAAAGTCCATCTCTTACATCAGATCTACTGACATTCATATACTGTTTTGGCTTGTAGTCTGTGCATATTTCTTTCTTGATTCAGATGAGATGACTTTGGAGAAAGCTATATTATTGATACAGGACTTGTTTTTTATTGGAAGCAATTAATTGATGGAGTGGATTATTGTGATGTTTTTATCAGCTGTTTGGACTCTATTCTGATGGCACCCATTCACTCCAGAGGATCAACTGGTGAGCTAGTGGTGTAATGCTAAATTTACTAAATAAACAAACTCATGTACAGCTTGGATGGCCTCATGGTGAGTAAATTTTCAGCATTTTTTTGTTTTTGAGAGAACTATTCCTTTAAAACTAGAGTTAGGGTTTTTGTTTGTTTGTTTGTTTGTTTGTTTCAGTATTATTAACTAAAACTATTGAAAATCATTTTATGTAATTGACATACAACTGAAATAAAATATAAATCTAGACTTAATGTAAATTTAGACTTAAAATTAAAGAAACAAATGAAAATTAATTACTAAAACTGAATAAAAATAACTTATAAAAGCTAAAATAAAAGCTAGTTCAAAATGTAATAAATAGTATAGTAGTATATAACTAATAGGTTTGTGTATAAATAATGATGCTTTCCTTAGTCATATAGCTTTTGTGCAGAGCTTTCATTAACAAGAACAACACATACATCGACGTACTGTATGTCTTTGATTTATGAATAGGTGACTAAGTCAGCATCAACACATGCTTCTATTGCTTAACAAATAAATCTGCTTGAACATGCCTTAAGCAGGTCTGTACAGATTTCCCTGGAGACTCGCAGCTATAGATATTATTCTCAAGTCCCTTCAGGGAACATAGACTCGTCGCTGTACGGCAGCCTCTTTTGTGCTGTTTTATTTTTTTAAGGTTTATTTCAAGACATTTCCATCAGGCACCCAAAAGAAGAGTTTTTTCCTCATTTATATAATTTATATCTACATTTGTCTATTAAATCGTTTACTAATTTTAGGCTTGCAGAATGTATTTAGCAACTTGTATTTGAAAGATAAGCTCAGATTATTAACGAGCGTTCATAATAATAATGACCATGTTCAGTTTTTCCATGCTGTCTTTTTCAGTCATCTGGGTTGCTGTCCCAAAATAACCCAGCCTCATTTTGGGTCTGAGTCATACATGATATAGCATCACCGAAAAGCTTTGAATTGGTTTATGAAACATTCTTTCTCACTGCAGTTTAATTGAACAGTAAGTATTCTTTTCCAAATTCTGGGAGAAAATAATTCTAGTTATTCATGCACCAAATTTGGTTGCTCCGCATATGTGGTAATTTCTCGTATGTATGCATAAAATTACAAAAAGGACATTATTTGCAAATATGCTTGAAGGAAGGTGTACCTGAGTGCTTCACCTCTGTGTGACCTGGCTTTAAAGGTTAAAGGTCATCATGATAATTAAATTTTAAATTAATGAAGTGGATGCTTAATTGATTACCTGATAGAAGCATTGATTGCTGCAGATAATCAGAAAATCATTGGTATTGATGTGTATGTCTTACATCAAGTCATTTGCTTTAAAATGATAGAGCTGACTATAAGAGTATTAAAATTCTGACACTAAATACTGAAAAGCATTTTTATGAGGTGTACGTGCAAAAATCAAAAAATAAATGTGTTTGTGCAACAATGCATGAAGAAACATTACCTTCAAAATGTCTTTACGTGCTTATTTTGATTGCATTAAAGGATTACTTCACTTTCAGAATAAAAATTTCCTGATAATTTACTCACCCCCATGTCTTTCAAGATGTTCATGCATTTCTTTCTTCAGTCAAAAAGAAATTAAGGTTTTTGAGAAAAACATTCCAGGATTTTTCTCCATATAGTGGACTTCAATTGGGATCGAGTTGAAGGTCCAAATATCAGTCCAATGTAGCTTCAAAGGGCTCTACACGATCCCAGCCGAGGAATAAGATTCTTATCTAGTGAAATGATCTGTCATTTTCTAAAAAAAAATAAACATTTATATGCTTTTTTAACACAAATGCTCACTAGCTCTGTGCTTCTTCATGCATTACGTATTCACATAGGAAAAGTCATCCGCAATTATTTTCTCCTCCAACTTCAAAATCATCCAACGTTGTTTTACTTTTTTTTGTAAAAGGCGTTTGACTTTTTTTGCACATTTACTTTGTAAACACTAGTGATGGGAAGTTCAGATCATTTTACTGACTCGGACCTTTGAGTTGCGTTCAGCAAAATGAACGAATCTTTTTTCGAGTCATTTCGTTAATTTTAGCAAAATATAATTAGAATGTTACGTGTTACTTCCCTAACACATCTACTGCTTACACAAATGTTGATCACACTACAAACAAGACAAAACTATAATGCTATAAGAAACAGAAAAGATTAATTTATTGTTTACCAGGGTCTTTAGTCTGTGATTAGCTCACCTCACCTCTTATCTGACAAGTTTTTGGGTTTGAGTCGTTCATTCATCATGTGACAGCCCCATAAACTTAACCTATGCAGTCTGAGCCAGAAAGAGAATTGATTAGTTCATCTCTCGAGTCTTCGGGTTCGAGTTGTTCGTTTATCACGTGACAGCCCCATAAGATGAACGAACGACTCCAAAAACCCAAAGACTCGAAACAGGTGAACTAATTCCAGTACAGAACCCAATAGGATGTTGCGCATGCGCAACGAAATCATTCGTCCTAAATCACATTAAAGATTCGTTCAAAATGAACGAATCGTTCAAGAACGACCCATCACTAGTAAACACTGGGTCAGTACTTCTTCCTAAGTCTTGTATACGTGATTACATAATGCGTGGGGTCAAGCTAGTGCAAGAAGAGCAGTTGTGGTTAAAAAGTATAAAAATGTTCTTTAGAAAATGACCTTTTTGGCCCTTATTCCTCAGACGGGATCATGTAGAGCCCTTTGAAGCTGCATTGAAACTGCAGTTTGGATCTTCAATTCGTTGGCCATCATTGAAATCCACTATATGGAGAAAAATCCTAGAATGTTTTTATCAAAAACCTTAATTTTTTTTTCGTCTAGAAGAAAGACGTGAACAATTTGGATGACATAAGGGAGAGGAAATGATCAGGACATTTTTATTCTGGTTGTGAATTAATCCTTTAGACTTTCTTAATCTGACATCTTTTTCTTTTAAAGCTCTAATATAAAAGGAGTGTAATACCCAGGGACCTGCAAACTGATGGAAAACATCTTCAAGTTCATTTCATTCATCATGACTTGATTGTAATGCATGATGCCTACTTAAGCAAACCTGCTCTATGAATGCAAAGTTGCAACGCTATGCATTTTTGTTTAACAAATGAAAACCTGGTTAGGTCATCGTTGTGACTTGGCATCATACCATTTATCAAAATAGCTTAGATATTAACAAATGTAATTTTCCTTTAAGCAATACTAACTTCACCTGCATGGACCAGCTTCTGTTTTTTTTTGCTACAAATTGCTGTTGGAGTAGACTGTGATCTATGCTCCCGTTTTGGTAAAACTGGCAGACCTTGTTCTGTCTGTGATTGTTTTTCAGTCATACAAGCCAATGTAAAATGTAACATTTCATTTAAACTAATCTAAACTACCAGCCTGACCTGTTTGAGTAACTGTAACTGTAGAGATCTACACTGCACCCTACTGGTGACTTGTGTGTATGACAAGCGCTCACAAACTTGATTTAGATTTCAGTGTTATAAAATCCTGTTTAAATGGGTTGTCTTGTATTTTTGGCCTATTTTGTAAAAAATGTATTATGATTAATTCATTGTGTATTAACAAATGCATAAGGCTAAATCTTAATGGACAAATAATTCTAGAATTTGTTGACGTACTACAATAAATATGCAATAAATATGTAAAAAAGCAATAAATATGTAAGATTCAACACTATTTCTAGGTCACTAATCAAATAATTAATTAATGACAGTGATTATGCACAAGATACTCTTTAAACGTGATCAAATTTATGATTAGATTTTATAAAACTCTTTTACATATCTTCATTGTCACTACATCAACAATTAGAAAAGGCTAAATCTTACAAATAATTAGCCTAGATATTTAACATTCTGCACTACACTCTTAAAAATAAAGATCCAAAAGGGTGTTTTTGCAGTGATGCCATAGAAGAACCATTTTTGGTTTTCCAAAGAACCTTTCAGTGAACAGTTATTACAAGAACCATTACAAGGACATTTTAAAAATCTAAAAAACGTTTTTCAACTATAAAGAACCTTGTAGCATTTGAAAGGTTCCATGGATGTTCAAGGTTCTTTTTTGCCAATAAAGAACCTTTATTTTTAAGAATGTATTTGATGTACTAATCAAAAAAGCAATTTTGTGACTGACCATGCAACTTTTCAAACAAACAAATGTATTTATTTTTGTTTGATCATTTATTTATTTATATTTTATAAATATTTGATTTTTTACAATATTTTAATTTATTGTTATTATAATTTATTTTACACAATTGTAATTATTTTACAAATATTTAATATTTTTATTTTAATTATGAGTTTAAAACTTGATTTCTTATTTATTATTTTTACTTTATTCTTAGATTTATTTATTTTACACATTTTTTTATTATTTAATATTTTTTAACATTTTAATTATCAATTTAAAACTTGTTTTCTTATCTGTTTTATATTACTTTTATGTAATAACTTTAACGTTTTTTTTTTTTATAAATTCTTTCTGACATGTGAATCACTTTGAGCTGCATTTTTATGCGTGAAAAAGAGCTACAGCACAAATAAAAAATACTAATGATATTATGAACAAACACCGAAATAAGAGACCGAAATGAGTGTTACAAAAAACCGTTCTAAATAATGTCCGTGCTTCAGAATGCGGCTGCATGGGAGGAAGGATGAATCACATGCGTGCTTAGACAGTCTGATCCCGAGTAAACATCATCTTCTGTTGTTGCCATTATTATTAATCTCACAAGCTTCCATTTCAAATTCAGCAAGCTGTCGAGCGCCTCCTGGTAACGGTTGCTATGGTGACTAACTACGTCACGCATGACTTCGGTTACCATGGTCCTTGTGACGTGAGGGACCGTGTAAAACGGTGTAGGAAACCCCGGATAGTGGTCACCATGGATACTGGCGGGGGGGAGGGGTGGAGTTTAGAGGAAGCGGAAGTGTCAGCGCAAGCGGAAGTGGTACTGCCCTGAATACCCCGAGCAGCGAAACGGAGGACAGCTTGATACTCCCATCGTTAACAGACACAAATCAGGACTCGAAATATATTTAAATGTGAGTTACATTGCCCGTTAAGGCCGCTCGTGTGATATTATGAATGTTAGCGATGCATTTTGCTGTATTGTTGCTCATGTAAGCCCCCCTCATCATTGTCAATGGCGGAAGGTGTCTATTGTGGTTTGGGGCTGGGTGCAAGGACTTAGGCCGAGGCGGGCGATGAATAACGATTATTGCCGATTTATTTCCGATTACGTCCGATTTATATTAGAAGCCGCGGATCCCGCACTTTCGTTATGTAAGAGCTCAATCAAAGTAGCGTAGCGCGGAACAGCCCTCATCCGAACGGGAGCAATGGCCAGCGGCTCCCGCGTCTATTCAACGCCCGGCCGTCGTGAAAGCTAACCGGCTAACCAGTTAATAGTATAATGCACCAGAGGACTAACAAGTGTGCTTGTGAATTGCGGTTAGTGACGGTTAAAATTCATTCGGCGCGAATAATCGCCGCGTCCGATTAAATTCCACAAGGGAATGTGAGTGAGAGGGCGTTGCATTGGAGGCTAACGCTGTTAGCTCGACCGAATAGCCTCGAATATGCTGCAGTGCAGTATTAGCGAGGCTAGGCGCTTGAAACGGCTCGCATTTATAGTTTTACTATCTCTAAATGCGCCTAATGTGATTTATTGATATAAAACAGTGGGTTGGGATCGTTTAAAATCGGGAAACAATCGCCTCAAAGGATGGCGGACTTGTCGTCAGGACGCGTCGTGAGGGCCTATGTAAATAAATCTAGTTCGACACCAGCTTATGTCATCCACTAACCGTTTAAAATACGCATTTTAACCAGTACTCCAGCCCTCCTCGGTAACATTAGGCAACCGATTAGCAAGCTCACACGTGTGTGTTGGTCCTCAGGAGCTGGACGGGCTGTGTTTACTCGCCTGACACCGTTACCTGTGGTTCGGTTCAGGCGGAGACATCAACGCCCTGGGCGTTGGCACTTACACACGTATTGATAGCTGACAGGGTTGAAATTCCCACTGTGGCCTGCTAGAATCCCGATTCCATGTCGGATTCCATGACCTTGCACGAAGGTAGACGGACAGTAGGATAAATGCAATATTAAGCAGCAGCCAGAGACATAGGCTTGTATGTGATATAGAATAGGTGATCTGGTGGGCTTGGTTTAGACTTTGACCGGTTATAATGGGCAGGGGTGGATAAGCCATTGTGTGTTTTAGAAATAATGATTTTGACCTACTTTTTAATTAGGTTGTATATTTCAGAAATCCTGAAACCACTGTATCAGTGCAGTAGGAGCTAAAAATATGACTTGATTATTTGTCATTTGGTGCAGAAAACAATTGTTAGACACTCAATGTGAAATGAAAGTGATCATATATTTGTTATTGAACAAAGACTAGTCTTGTAGGTTAACCACTGCTTATACCATTAACTATGGGTAAACCTGGTTTATTATACATAAAATGCATGGTAATTTTACTAAAAAAAACAAAAGCATTATATGGGAAAATAAAACTGTATTTCTCTATACAAAGTGTTTGTTTCTTAGGAATTAGAATATATTTTTATTGAAACAAAACAAAATCCTAATAATTTAGATTAAGCACTATTTATACAATTATCTATGGATAAATCTGTTTTTTTCATGTATAAATGCATTATAAAGCATTATATGACTAAATAAACTCCCCTGACTTTGTGTTTACATGTTTTTCAAAAATTGTAAATTAGGATCTGTGAAGATGCACTTTCTTATGCTGGAACATTTTTATATTTGATAAATAAAAAAAAACTGCATTATACCAAGGTTGGTGAATTTTAGTCCTAGCCAAAAGATGATTGGTCAGTAGAAAATCGTAAAAAAAATTAATTGAATTCAGGGAAAGAAAAAGGTAACACCTAAACGCTGCATTATTTTTGTATCATTGTGGAGTTTGAAGTAATTTTGCTTGCTTGAAGACTAGCATGCATGGCATGTTTTAGTGTTCAAAACTGCCTATTTTCAAAGCCGACTAGTCAACTAATCATCTTAAGGAATCTTAAGGAAGTTCTGTTTAACTAGGCTTGTTGCAAGTAATCCTCTGGTATCATCATTATCATCAGTGAGTGTTATAACCTCAAATGGGACTTCACTTTCATTCTGATATGATGATTCAGTGATGACTGCATTGAGACAAAGTCTGAGACGGTCACTGAATGACTGCCACTTCATAGCTGTGCCTTTGCATTGGTCCTCTTACATAATCATTCATGGGTAGCCGTCAGTATGACTTAAATCTTTGTAAGTCCCAAATTTAATAATAGTATCTGGTGCAGGTCAGAATAGGCACCAACTTGAAAGTTGACCTCTTTACAACAAAAGGAGGTCAGCCAAGCTCACTAAGCGACATCAAACTTGACTTGATTTTATTTTATGTGTATACAGGCTATAGGAAATTGAAAATTAACTCACCAGCATACGTTTTGTTATCTAACCGTACCTTTTCCCCCTTGCTTTTGTAGTTGCATCATGGACAAGAGCGACCTAGTGCAGAAGGCAAAGCTCGCTGAGCAGGCTGAGCGCTATGATGACATGGCTGCTTCCATGAAGGCCGTCACGGAGGGCGGCGTTGAGCTTTCCAACGAAGAGCGCAACCTGCTCTCCGTGGCTTACAAGAACGTGGTGGGCGCCCGCCGCTCGTCCTGGCGCGTGATCTCCAGCATCGAGCAGAAAACGGAGGGCAACGAGAAGAAACAGCAGATGGCGCGTGAATACCGTGAGAAGATCGAGGCCGAGCTTCAGGACATCTGCAACGACGTGCTGGTGAGAGACGTGACGTGTGAAGAAAACATTTGACAGTTGAATTGACAGTTCTAGAAGTCGCACCTGATTTATTTGCAATTCATTTAGCTTAGATTTACAGTTTATTAATATTATTCCTATTACTAATGTCTGTTATGCAGTATTAGATGCTCATGTTTCAAAAATTCTAAATTCCAAGAATTCAAATTCCAAAAATTTGCAATGTATATTTATGCTTATTAGAATACTGCGTCGTTTCTCTTGCAGTGCATCAAAATCGTTGTGCTTCAAGGGCAAAGCCTCATATGAATGAGTTGCAGTCAACCCTTAATGTGTGTGTTTCCACTTAGGATGCTGCCTATGTAGGCAGAAAGGCTGGTCACTTTATGGTCAGAGCAAAAGGAACACATTTTATTCGTAATATGAAACTGCTCCTCTGAAGCATGTAATTAATGTCTAAAAATGCATTTTACCTTTAAGAAAAATGTTTTTCGTCTTTTTGATGGTCAGTGCAATTCATTTATGCATGTAGTATTAATGTCCATAGCTTAATGTCAGTATTTCCTCTGTTCTCTCAGGGTCTCCTGGAGAAGTACCTCATTCCCAACGCTAGCCAGGCAGAGAGCAAAGTCTTCTACCTGAAAATGAAAGGAGACTACTTCAGATACCTGTCTGAGGTGGCATCCGGAGAATCAAAGAAAAGTGAGCTCATTTTCTTAAATATTAATTCATCTGTTAAATCTATTCATTAGGGTGAAGATTGGTATTGATAATGCTGAAGTTTAACTTCCAGTCCTAAGAGTGAATAGTTAGATCCTAGGCAAAACATCGAGACATTCATGCTGTGATGCGATGATCGTGAATTTGATTTTGTTTCGTCTCGAATTACAGCCACAGTGGACAACTCTCAGAAGGCTTACCAGGATGCATTCGAGATCAGCAAAAGGGAAATGCAGCCAACACACCCCATCAGGCTGGGGCTAGCACTGAACTTCTCCGTGTTTTACTATGAAATCCTCAACACCCCAGAGCAGGCTTGCAGTTTGGCAAAGACGGTTAGACAATTATCCTTTTGTCTTTTTCTGTTTTGGGTACACGCAATGTACTCTTTCGTCTTTCATGCTATCTTATTTACACAACGTTCAGGGAATATCTTCTAATCTGTAATCTGAAACTAAATGAGTTTATATTGAATACTAGAGTGTGCATTGCGTCCAGTGTACAGCCAGACAACAGACCTAACCTTCATTTTTACTTTCACCTTAGGCTTTCGACGAGGCAATTGCTGAGCTGGACACCTTGAACGAGGACTCTTACAAAGACAGCACCCTGATCATGCAGTTACTAAGGGACAACCTCACTGTAAGTGCCAACTTTAGCTTTTATAGTCATAGACAAAGCCCAAAATTTAACACACTTTTAAAATGAACAGTGCAAATAAATATAGACAATCAGATTACTCATAGTTTAAATCAACCTTTAAAAATAATAGTCTTAACCATGAAATCAAAATTCAATGTCTGACGTTCTGACGACACATTTGTGTAGGAAACATACATACAAACATTCAAAATAAATATGTAATAAATATTAATTGAAATTTGGTACCATTTTTTTCACGTACAAGTTGTTTTAGTTAAATTTATATGAATTTCTTAGCAGGGTGTGCACTTCCACAAATGAAAAGCAAAAAGATTTAAATCGCATGCAGTACAGAAAAATATCTTCCTTAGTATAGTTTTGTTTTCCAGTACAAGTAAATCAAAATACATTTAATTAAGATGCAAATTAAAGATATTAGGTTTTATTTTCTGACAATTTCTGCTTAAAAGAACAACACATATCAGTCAGTAGGGTATGAAAACTTTTGAATTAAGTTTTCCCCTTTGAATTAAGTATTCTTTTGAGCTCATTTGCATAGTTTTGCCTTTTTTGATAGCTCAGCTCAAATTCTCATAAAATAAGACTTGTCACTTAGCTGTCTTCTTGAAAACATGAAACATACTCATGAAGAGCATCACTTTTTTGCAGTGTGATCGGAAGGTACTGAAAAGGGTATTTCCATATTGGAAGCAGAAGTATGTGACCCTGGACCACAAAACCAGTCAATTAATTCATTTAACTTGTTGAAGATATATACATCATCTGAAAGCTAAATAAATAAGCTTTCCTTTGGTGTATGGTTTGTTAGGATAGGATAATATTTGAAATACTGAGATACAACTGTTTGGAAAATCTGGAATCTGAGGGTGCAAAAAAAAAATATTTTCTCAAAATATTGAGAAAATCGCCTTTAAAGTTCTTAGCAATGCATATTACTAATCAAAAATTAAGTTTTGATATATTGAAATGTACAAAATATCTTTTTTTAACATGCTCTCTTTACTTAATATCTTAATGATTTTTGGCATAAAATAAAATAATTTTGACCCATACAATGTATTTTTGGCTATTGCTACAAATATACCCATGCTATGGTCCAGGGTCACATATTGAAGCCATAAGATTTGTTGGAAGTTGAATTTATCTTAAATCCTCTTAAATTTACCTATATGAACTTGCAGTAACTTTATCTTAGAGTCAGTATAGCCTTAATACGAATAATGCAAAATTTAGCCAATAATAAATGTGTGGCAAAAAGTAAACTTTGCACCCTTGGCACCTGATCATTGCATCACTTTAACTTTTTCCTTTCGTTCTGCAGCTGTGGACATCAGAAAACCAGGGTGATGAGGGGGATGCTGGCGAGGGAGAGAACTAAAGGCGTTGCACTTCACTGTTAAATCCACCTACACTCTTTATCTTACACATATACAGCCCATAATTCCCTGCTCCATCCAGTCCACCTCACCTTTATCCACCTTTCTGTATGACGAGCAGCATGAATTGTACCCGACCTACAAGTTTGTACCCCTGAAGCCACAGGCGGCAGGGTGAAGTTTGGTTTTTCCAAGGCTGACTTGTCTCAAACATGTCTGTTTGTGTATTTTCCCTCAGATGAGGGAAAATGGTTGAACAGTGGAAACGATTTCCAACTTTATTCCCTAAAATCCCTCCTCTAACATTTTTAAAAGGTATATATGTTCTCTGGTCTAGCAAGATATAATGCATTATAGTGTCCCCTCCACCCATTTTTCCCTTCTGTCTTTTCTCTCCAATAGTGTACTGGCGATTGCTGGTTTTATTCAAAAAGTTATTAAACTGTCCATTAATTTAACAAACACTGTGACGTTTAGTTTTTCCTCCTGGATAACTTGTGTGAAATCTTAATGGAAATCGGAACGTTTCGTTACGAGTAGCAGTACAATTCTGTTGCGATCTCATACAGAAGGGATGAAAACAGGCTGTATTGTGACACTGACTAACATGCATTACTACTATTGCTGTCATGTGCGTCATACACGGCTAGCGACGACAAAAGGGACCCGAGGTTTGCCATTCCATGTCTATTCAGTTTTAAGTTAAAGACATTCCATCAGTATGTGACCGTTAAACGATTACAAACCTTTCGTGAACAAACTGGAGAGTTTCCTAATGTGCTGTCAAGGAGGCAGTCAACATAAAGGTGCTGTTTGACATCAGTAAACGATTTTCCTGGTTTGTTCTGTATTTTTTTTTCCCCCCCACCTTTTACGTAATATTGCCCGCACTTCCGTTTAATAAAGAATTGTGAACATTTTAGAGGTAAATATAATTTGTTTCAGAACAGTGCTTGCAAAAACACATTGTATTCAACCCTATTACAAACAGAAGTCGATGCTTGATGTTTCCCTTTATGTGTAAATCAGAAGGAGTTGGGGCCTTAGACTGACTTTGAGCTTCGCTACTCTTCATTCCTGCTGAGAGAGGAGTTTCTGTAAGTCCTTAGCAGTTCAACTGAGAAATTCTGGATTTAACTTGAATTTTGCTGCAGACCAGTGGAGGCTTTGAAGTCTTGGCCCAAAGTCTGTGAAACACAAGCCGAGATGGGTTATGGCAAATAGTTGAAGGACCTCAAGCATTTCTCTCACTCAGTGTCACAATACCTTGTCACATCACCATAACATTCCACTTAGGTGTAGAACTCATCTGTCTCGAGCTGAAGACGACGTTCATGCACTGAAGATGAAATCTCTCTCTCTCTCTCTCTATCTCTCTCTCTCTCTCTCCCCTTAGCTGAACAAATGGCAGTTATTCTACGCTTGATTACAAAAAATACAGTAGTGAATGTGGAGCCGAGCCTGTCTGTATATCTGGTATCTCCAATTGCTTTGTTTTTACTGACCAGTATTCTGCCTAAAGTTAGCTTCTGTGACGGTTTCATTGCTTAGCGCGCACGTGGTTGTGAAAATTTAGACTAGCTTAAGGAAAAAAAAAAAATTTACAAAATGACAAAAAAAATATACAACCTGGTTATTGACGTAATACTAGATTTGTGTATGTCTTTTAAAACAGTTCTAGTTTCACCTTACATGTTATAATCAGGAAAGTGTAAAAGACAATTTAAAGTGAAATAAAAGTTTTATCAGTTCCAAATGGCGCTGTATTGTTTTTCGTAGTGGTGTACATTAAATTCAGAATACATAAACAACACGTTCTCTAGGTCTTCTCACTTTAATGGCACGTAAATTTTTTTTTGACTCTTTAAATAAGCTTAAAAGCTGTTCCAGGTTTTAAGAGTAGAATAGTTATCACCAAATTTGCTTAAAATTTACTTATCCTCAGGCCATTCAAGTTGTAGATGAGTTTGTTTCTACATCAGAACAGATTTGGGGAAACTTAGCGTTGCATTGCCTGCTCACCAGTGGATCCTCTGCAGTTAATGGGTGCCGTCAGAATGAGAGTCCAAACAGCTGATGAAAACAATAATCCACAAGCTTTAGACAAAACAGTCTGCGATAAAAACACTTTGCAGATTTGTTGGAACTTCAAACTCTTGCATCTGGCTAAAATGTGCTAAATCCACCTTAATGATGGATTTTTTTTTTTATACAAACACAGCTTTTCTCTTCTCCAGATGTTAATGATGAACTCAAGTGGTGTGGATCACAGTAGTCAACATTTGAAGTGGATCAAAACCTTTCATCGAAGTTGTCCTTAATCCTAAAACAATACCCGTTCTTGTCTTAGGACAACTTTGATGAACTTTTTTGATCCTCTTCAAATGTTGACTACTATATTGTGATGTTTTTATCAGCTGTTTGGACTCTCATTCTGACGGCACCCATTCACGTCCATTAGTGAGCAAGTGATGTAATGCTACATTCCTCAGATTCTGTTCTGATAAAGAAACAAACTCACATCTTAGCCTGAGGGTGAGATCAATTTCAGCATATTTTCATTTTTGGTTGAACTATTTCTAAAGTTCAATCATCAGTGGCATGCTGTTGGTTAGTCCAGATAAGGTTTATTTTGTAGAAATAAACAAAAACCATAAACAGTAACACATTTGAAGCTGACTACTTATTGAAAGTACTTGTTTGCAAATTTAGTTTTTTTACAAACTGAGGAACAATTTGAAATTTTCTGGTAATTGGTAGCATGCATTTATCAAATTTATTTATTTTTTTTTTGCTTTCATTATGCAATTCTACCTGTATGCATAGCATTTTCTGTTTTATGTCTTTTTAGTTTTGCTAATGAGCATAGCGTTGCATCTGCAAGTTTACAGGATGAAAAAATACAATATTCCTGAACATTCTCCTTTATTATCATATGCATAAAAGCACATTACTTTCTTTAAATAACAGACCCGTTTACATTGTCTTGATGCAAAATGGCATATGAAACATCAATAAATACAGGTGTCAAGTCTTTACAAATGAATATAAACATTAATTGGTTTTGACAGTAAATAACCCACAAAATTACAACAAAAAAGGTAAGCACAAAAAAAAAACATTTTATAGAAAATGCAGCCCTAATACTATCTGCCTTTTTGAGTTGTAAACCTAAAGTGAAGTAGGAATTAAAATTTAGTCTGAAAAAAAAAAAAAAAATTCAGTTATGTGTGCAATGAAAAAGACATTAAAATCACATTCAATTAATGACAAATGTATTTACCAGAACAAGTTTGATCTCAGACACAGATGGACTTTCAGAAGAAAATTTGATTGCCTTATTAATGACAATAATACACCCAGTCAAATGTGCCTATATGAACATATACACTCAAATTATTTCCTAATTTTAAAATAGCACTATGCAGTGCATATCTAAAGTCTGTAGCAAATGTTGCAGAGGCAAATCAACTCGAGGCACTTGGGGAAAGTTTCCAATAACAGTTATTTGATCTTCTGTACTTCCAGCAGTAGTTTCTGAGCCGCCATGTTGTTTGGCTCGATTTTGAGCACACTGTTGAGATCTTCAATACTAGATTTCTTGTTCTAATACAAAAAAAAAAAAAAAAAGTATACAATTTACATAAAAACCCAAATTTAACTCAGGCAGTTAGGGGTGTGCGATATTGACAAAAAATAATATCTCGATATTTTCTGGGATTTTATTGATAACGAGAATTAGATGATATTTTGCGTGTGTTATTGTGCTGGTATCTTAGACTACAGACATGGACAGCTGACTAAATTTTTTTGATATTTTTAAACATAAAACTAGAATACTGATATTTGAAATTATTTAAAGTCCCCCTGTCGTGAAAATCAAGATTTTTATGTTATTTGTCTATGTGGTGTTTTTAATATGCTTTTAGACAAACCATGTGTCAGTCCATTAATCAACACCATTGCTGAGTATTTTCTCCTTAAAACTGTAGATTCCCAAAGGCTGTCCCAGAAATGTGGTTTGAAACAGCCCTTTTTTTGCTACGTCACAAACTTCAGTAACCAATCACGTCAAAGGACAGATTCCTATCATTAGCATGCAAAATATACCAATAGGATTATCAGCACAAAACCAAATATTAAACAGAGCACTAAATAGAGCATAACCGCTAACTTGAAAAATAACCCGCGGCAACAGTATAAAAGTAGCCCGGAGTCAGACGCACCTCTCCCGCATTCTCGTCTGCACTTCACTCGCATATGCTCGCGGGCGCGAACTGGAATCACAAATTAGGCTGCATTCGAGCCTTCAAGGCATTTTGAGGGCACAACATCGTCAAGTAAGTAACTTTAACAAATGCTACAGTATCCACTGTAGTTGTCCGCTAGTAAAACCATAGTTTTATCAGTCATTATCCGTGTTTCGCCATTATATCGCGTTTACTACAGTTCAGTGTGTGGATCACGGGGCTCTTGCTGGTATGACTGCGTGGGGGCGGGGCTAATTTGCATATTCATAGATCCGAGTATAGTAAATGAGGCAAGGGGGGGTAGAGTTACATTGAAGCTGTTTTAAGGCATGAGAAAATTATTTTCACAAGAAAAAACATTTAAATATTTCGTTTTGGTGATCAAAGATCAGTTTTAAGGAATACAAATTTTGACTACAGGGGGACTTTAAATAAAAAAATATATATACTTTAAATGTGAAATTAGAATCGCCAGTAGGTGGCAAGTGAATCAGCACTCTTTGTGTGATATTAATAACTATATGAACTGGAATAAATCTATACATTTTCTGTTGCCATGTCTTGAAATTGTGATCATTCTAAATGGCTGTTAATGTGTACGCGCACTGTACTTGATAATGTCAAATTAAACTTCGTTAAAACAACAATTACGATATTATCGCAGACAAAATATATCGCACACCCCTACAGGCAGTTCAGAATTAAACCTACCTTGAGTTCCTTGTTTGCCTGTGCACGTCTGTAAAAAGCCTTAATGTTGGCAGAATCCATTCGAAGAGCCTCATCACAGTCGCTAATAGCTTCTTTGTACATCTTTAATGACAGGTAGCAGAGAGCCCTACAAGCAGTATTGATTTACACATTATCAAACCTGTCGTCCATGACTTTTCCAGGTGTCTATCACTTTTTAAATGAATTTTCAATGACCATGGGAACTCCAATATTTGGCAGCATAATTACTAGTACCATTTCTTACCGGTTAGTGTAGGTTGTGACTTCTGTGGGATCCTGACTGAGTGACTGTGTGTACTTCTCCAAAGCTTTCTTGTGTTCGCCCTTCTTCACAAATGCATTGCCTTCTTCTTTTAAAGCCTTGGCCTTTTTAACAGCTTCAGGTCCTGGTGCTTAGAATAGAATTGAATTGAAAAATCAAGCGTTTAAGTGAAATATGATGGCTTCGATTGGTATGGCACAGGTAAATACCTTTTTTCTTGTTGTCAATCACACTGTTTTGTTTTGGGCTGGAGGCCGAGCTGGCAGCTTGCACCAGGCTTTCTTTCACAGACATGGGGACGGTGGGAATCGGAGGCAGTTTCTCTCTCCAAGACGGTCCATCGATGTCTGTCAAAGCCTTGGTCATTCTAAAGAAAAGGAGTATCTCTGTATTCTTACAAATTTACATTTTATGCTTTTGATTTGTATTATATTGCCTCATTATAGAACTGATCAGTGCATTCTCTATGAACATGCAAATAATTCTGGATTCTGTTCATGCATTTTTACCTGTTGACGCCGTCGTGAGCAGCCGGTATGTTCCAGTCTATCTGTAACACAGTTTTGTAGTCCACATACGCCTGTCTGTATCTCTCCAAGGCTTCGTAAGCTGACGCACGGCGAAGCAGAGCTTTAAATCCAAATGGGACCAATTCAAGAGACCTGAAATGTGAATATTAAAATTATTAATATAACATAATCACTTGAAACATTTTTGTGCATGCTGTTTGTTGCACTTACGTTGTACAGTCTTTAATGCATTCATTGCAGTTTCCATCTTTCAGGTAACTGGCGGCCCTGTTGGAGTACAAAATACCCAGATCTTCCTTGTTCTTCTGACCTGCGAACAGAAGAGTTACAGATATTTGGATGTGGCTTTATTTACATCTATTATAGTCTGAGGAACCATTTTGAAAATAGTTGCTCTGTAACTTCTTATCTTCCTGTCTGGTTTGACAGTACCATAATTTTACCATCAGATTCTATCACGGTTCTCTCAGATAATAATATTTGTATTCATGAAGGCCCCATTTGTGTTATAAAAATTACTAATATAAATATGCATAAAAATTTATTTTTAAAAAATGTCTATTATGTAATATGACATTTTGCTACTCGCAACAGTGCTTTAAAAAATGTTTTTTAAGGTTTTATCTTTATTAATGTTAACCTCTGTAAAATGTTCATGTATTTTTCTATTTTCATATTAATATTACCAAGAATTTAATATGTGGTAATAATTATACTTAGCTAAGCAATCAGAATATGTGAAAATATTACTTGGAAAATATTTTCAGTTATATAATACAACATTTTTGCTACTCCCTACAGTGCTGTACTATTAAATGTATAATTTCCAAACAATTTAAAAAATGTTTTATCTTTAATTTAACAACTTAAGTTTGATCATTAATATCACTGCGAATTTAACATGTGGTAGTTACATAGCTAAGCAATCAGAATTTGTGAAAATTAAATAATTATTTAATATGTCATTATTGCTACTCACTACAGTGTCGTACTATTAAATGTATAAATTAAAAAGTAAAAATTAATATATTTTTCTATTTTTAAAAAATGTTTTGTTTTTAATAATGTTCACCACTGTAAAATTTTCATTTATTTTTCTATTTTATTATTAATATTACCAAGAATTGAATTTATGGTAGTTACATAGCTAAGCAATCAGAATATGTGAAAATATTATTTGGAAAATATTTATATAATGTGATATTATTGCTACTCACTACAGTGCTGTAATATTAGATTATTATTTATTTAAGTGTATGCATGTATGTTTTTTTTTTTTTTACATTTTTAATGTTTTTCTCTGAACTTCTTTGACCCCTCAGTACTCATTAAGGGGTCCTGGGGCCCCATTTTGATAACCATACTAAAAAAGCTTCTTATGTTATCTTTAAAAAGGAAAAATAAATGACATGGTGTTGCAAGGAATAAGAATAACATGGAATATTTAGTGTTAGTGTAAGAATAGCATGGTACATGTACAAAAACATGGTAATTAGGTAAGTGGTAACACTGTAACGATGGTGATATTTGTAATATGACTACATTTGACTACCCTTACCAGACTTCTCGAGCAGCTGGATGGACTGGCTGTAGAGGTTCACAGCTTCTCCATACTGACCGGCTCTGAAACAATCGTTACCGGCTTGTTTGAGCTCCGTCCACGACTGTGAGCGCCGCTTCTGAGGCATGATGATACTGAAACGATCAAAGGCAGTGTGAACCTTAAGTGCTCTTAACTTAGTTTAGCAATGTTAGATCAGTGTTACGCACTGCCGGTAAAATTGTTGTGATATGTATAAACGTCAAACAAAACAAAGTTACCGCGGTAGAATCGCCGTTTGAAGTTGAAAAACCGGAAAGTAAACGTTGAAGGAAGGGCTTTTGTGATCGCTCGGCTCCGCTTGGTTAAAGTTACCAGTTATTGTATTTAAAAAAACAGCATGTGAACTACATGAGTCAACGAGTCAGTCCTCGTTCTAGAACACGCTAGAAGATCCACTTCTCCTCCTACTACACACGCGCCGGGATGATCACCACGTTTTACCGGCTGAGGCTTTACAGAAACGGGCGGTGTTGAATTTCAGTTTCAGTTCTCCGGACTGAAGCGGCTGTTGATCTCCGCTGCTGCTATTTGAAGATCACGATGGGTGATTGTAACCCAATCCAGTGTTGCCAGATCCAGCGAGAAAAGCAGGCAAACTGGACTTTCAAAAACAAACGAAAAGTCACGTGTAATTTACAGGGATATGGCAACATCAACCCTGTCCCAAACGACTGAGTTTCCCTCTATATGGCAAAGCCAAGCCGTTGGTTGCCAGATGTTCCTGAAACCCGAAGCATTTATTATTCTAAAACGCATCAGTAGTCTTTAAAGATATCATTTTTCTTTTCAAATAATATGAAATAAAATAATTTGTAATAATAAAAATGCAAGACCATTTAAAATAAAAAATACCATATACACTGCCAGTCAAAAGTTTTTGAACAGTAACATTTTAAATGTTTTTTTAGAGAATTCACTTCTGCTGACAAAGCCAAAATACAACAAAAGCAGTAATATTGTGAAATATTTTTACTATTTAAAATAACTGCTTTCTATTTTAATATATTTTAAAATGTAATTTATTCCTGTAATCAAAGCTGAATTTTCAGCATCATTAGTCCAGTCTTTAGTGTCACATGATCCTTCAGAAATCATTCTAATATGCTGATCTCCTGTTCAAGAAAGTTTTGTTAAAATTATTATCATCAATATTTAAAACAAAGAAGTATGTTTCTTTCACGATTCTTTAATGAATAGAAAGATCCAAAGATCAGCATTTATCTGAAATAAAAAGATTTTGTAACATTAAACACTATACCATTCAAAAACTTGGAGTCAGTATCATTTTTGGGAAAGAAATTATAGAAATTAATACTTTTATTTAGCAAACATGCTTTAAATTGATCAAAAGTGATTTATAATGTTTTTTAGGAGCAAATCAGAATATTAGAATGATTTCTGAAGGATCATGTGACACTGAAGACTGGAGTAATGATGCTAAAAATTCAGCTTTGAAATTACAGGAATACATTACATTTTAAAATGTATTCCAATATAAATCAGTTATTTTAAATAGTAAAATATTTCAAAATGTGACTGTTTTGCTGTACTTTGGATCAAATAAATGCAGGCTTACATATTAATGATTAAACCACTGTAATTTTCTTTCTTTTTTTTTTTTTTTAAATAATAAAAGTGCAATGTGTGGTAGTTATATAACTAAGCAGTGTGAGATGTTTTATAGAAAGCAAATGTAATTCATGCTTATATTCAGTAAAAACATTAATTATGTTGATTTTATAAGACAAAAAATGTCGTGTCATTGCAATACCATCCCTTGTTGGTCGGATTTGGCCCCCGCGTATTTGTCCTTCGCCAGTTTCCGTAGTTTGGCCCCACATAAACGCCTTCCTGTCTAAGTAACCGGACGTGCGTGCTGAAGGTCGTGAATTAAACGGTAAATATCGAGCTTGCTGTACGTTTATAACAAAACTTCTTTGGTGAAATCTGTATAGGTTACAGTAATATCATCCTGTTGTCTTTTTAGTAACGCTAAATAAGTATTTTCATTTAATTTAACATTAGCTAAACGTGCTTCGTTTTTGAAGTACGTCTTGCCGCTGGTCGTCATTGCTAGCTAGTGCTAGCTAGACAGATTTTTCTGTAGCTCGAAAGACCCTAACCTGCTAATATGAATCTGAAATGTCATATTTGAAACGACACAGAGCTCGTCTTTGCGTTTTGCGTCTTTGTACATGCTTTATCACGTCTAGAGAAATAACATGCAAATTGCATATTAGCTAAACCGCTAAAATCTAGACCTGAACTAAAGTGCACATATGTGTATAAAACGCCCATATTAGTATATCTGAATAATGTAATCGTGGCTTTTTGTATGTTTTTTTTAAAAGTCAGTCAGACATCCATTTGTGGTGGTCAGAATGGCACGTAGCAGTGCTGAAAGGTTGTCATTTTACTATCAGTGTGTGAGGTTTCTTTTATTAATGTTTATTATTGTGTTCTCTTTGTAGAAGTCAACAATGTCACTTCCAAAGCCAGCAATGAGGGGCCTCCTGGGCAAGCGTTTGAGGTTCCACTTGCCCATCGCATTTGGTCTTGCCCTAGTGGCAGCAGCCACCTTCAAGGTCAGTAGTATTACATTAATAAATCAAATTATGCTATTTTTTTTATATTTATATGCACTATTAAACCTGTGTGGTCTTCAGCGCTGTTCAAAATTGCGTTTGGTACTTAATCTCCTGTTTAGGTCAAAATGTTTCTTTAAATACATTTTTAAAAGGCTCTATAAATTCAGACGTTGTCAACATTTTAAGAGCATTTTTTTTGTCATGCTGTAAACTCAATAGGTATTTCATTAGATGATTTTTAATTTGTAGCCTTGGGGTTTTGGTTGCATCCACATCTTTAATTTTTTTCGTTACATTTTTTAAAAATGTTTTTCCAAGCTACAATGGAGAGATTTCTTGAATCTGACATAGTTTTTGTGTCTTTCTTCAGTTCACAGTAACAGAGCCCAGGAAACAGGCCTATGCTGACTTCTACAAGCGTTACGATTCAATGAAGGAGTTCAGTGCCATGAGGGAAGCCGGTGTTTTTGAAAGTGTCAGACCCGCTGGAAAATAAACCACTGTCTTGTGAGTGGCCCTTCAAATGCATATGCCATTATTATTTGTAATAATTTTCATGCATCGCTGTGGAGCTCGAAATGAATCACCATTTCAGTACACATAATAATAGTAAATATTAACTGGCCAAAAACAAGCTTTGTTTGGTCCAAAAATGCAAGGTATGTTAATACAGTGTTTGTCCAGAAAAATTTGAGTTTTGTCCCTGACTATAATTTTAAAAATTCCATTAATACCTGATTTTATTTATTCACTTATTTTGTTATGGACTAGTCAATTTTGGGCTGTTTGGCTTTCTTGCATGCAGATTTTTTTTTGTTTTTTTTGTTTTTTAAGACTAGTGTATAGAAAAAACATTTTAAAAAAAAAAAAAAAAAAAAAAAAAAAAAAAAACACATTTTAAAAAAATACACATTTTAAGTGTCAGTGTCCAAATCTCCACTTCAGCAGCGCTTATACCGAACTTTAAAGTTTTATTCAGATTTGTATTTTCATGGGTTTTACAAACTTGTTTGTTCGTAATATATTGTATCATTCACCAGATTTATAACATTTTATTCTTAAGAACTGTTTTCTGTTTGACTTGTTTTCCATTTGATCACTCAGTAAAAACCTTTTACTCTAATCTGTCAACAAATGAAATTTGACTTTGCCCAAAATTCAAATTTCTATTCTGGAAATGCATGCAAATTAGTGTATACCTAATTAGAAAATGCATTATTTGCTTGTTTAAACATAACTTGTTGTCTTAATGTACAGTAATTAATCAACTGGTGAAAGTTTGGTGATTTGTTAGTTAAACTTTTATTGTATTTCCCTGTGGTGTCATTTTGACTTTCACTTTCTTCTTTCTTTACAGGTTATGTTCCCCCTGCATTCCTGCTCTACAACCGAATCTTTATAAGATGATCAGATGTGAACATTGATGTCTGATGTTCTTATTAATGTACAAATAAACTATTGACAATATCATGCTGTGGTGACTTATTGATTCTTGTTCATGAAAATAAATGTGGAAACCTGGCATATCTTGTCAACATTTTTCTCCTATGTTGTTTTAACATGAAAATATACACTTTGCGTTAAAGAGGCCCACATCATTGACATATTATAAATTAAAATCTTAAATCCAAACTCTGACCAGTGATGTTGCCATAGTCATGTCTAGAATATTTTTTTCACAAGGCATTTTGCTTTGCGCAAGCAACTTTTTTTTAGCCGTGTCTTAAGATCGCTAATACAAAAAATGTGAATATGAAAATTCTTGTTTTTGTATCAACTTTTATCTTTCAAAAAAAAATCTGTAGTGTTGTTTAAATACATAACTGGTTTGTACTTTTGACCTTTAAGAGAAATAAAAATCCACATGCTCACATTTGCTGAATACCTTACATTTTAAATGTATCACTATACTATACACTATATAGCACATACGCACCTGTTTTCATTAATATTTCAAATACCATAGTATTTTTGAAACTACATTGTTGTACCATATTGACAGCGTCGTCATTGCACCAGGATGTCGCCACAGGTTTTTTGTGATTTGAGGACTTTTATTTTGACGTGCATTTTCCCAGCGTTCTACCGCAGAGGAAGTGCTTCGAACAAGAAAAGCGGAAGTTGTTGTTGATGGACCAACTTATGATCTAATGTAAGCATTCTCACGGCCAATTTATACTTAATGTGTTTAATTAGTAGTGTGGTACAAATACAGTGTCTTTAATCTCGCCGATACGACTAACGTTACTTGTGTACATTGGGTGAGTTGTTTACTAGTAGTGATGTTGTTATCTTAGCGTTCTGTTCATGCGCCTTATCTAGGCCTTTGTGCCAGACAGCCTGAGAGAAGACAGTATGTTTTGTGTGATGTGGATTAAATATTTAATATTGAATATTGTATATTTAGTCTAGATAATGTACAAACGAACAAGTCAACAGTATCTGGTTACTTCTATAATACTCTGTAAGTAACATAAACTGTGTAGGGTGTTATTAAAGTATTTGGCGCCCCACAAATTTAACATGACAGCACTGTACTGTAGGCTAATAGTAAGGAAATTATTACGACTATTGAATATTACTTTATTTTATATTATATACGATGCCAAAGGCTGCATTTGAATTGATAATGCATTTAATTTTATTAAAAAGTTTATTATTATTATTATTCTTTTTTTAAGTTTTACGTTTTTTGGTCTCTTATTTAAAATTACGTCAGAGTTCCATGTTAATACGAATATACATGCATTTAAGTGCCATGTTGTTGCCATGTAATACTATCACTTTACCTTGGTGCCTTTACAGTAACTTTTGATATAATATGTATGTATCTATTATTGTGTTGTATTGTATATGTATTAATGTGCTGTGTTACTTAATGGTACTTCATGGTATTTTAGAGAATATTGTTACGATGCAAAACATGGTGTTACCACAAGAAACCATAACAATATCATGGGATTTTCATGTTAAACTGCTTTAACAAACCTTTTTTGTGCCGGTTTTTCAAAGGAAAATTGGATTGGATCACCTTGATCCAGATACGCACCTTTTCAGATTTCCAAATCTGGATTACTAGTGCTTTACGGAGCCATGGTGATAGGGGAAACAAAAAAGCCAGTGTTTTGCATTTTGGATTGCATTTTCACAAATAACTACTTTGGACTGGTAGATCTCTGATGTTTGTGCCAAATTAGTTTACAATCAGTGATTAAAAAACAAACCAACTTTAAATGAAATATAATATTTTTGTTTGATATTGACAGCTGTTTGGGGATTTTGGGATATATTACACATTCAAATTAAATAAAAGGTTTTAACGTTTTATTATATTTTTGTTCCAGAAATGCACCTTTCTGCTGGGATCAGAATAATCCTTTTTTTTTGGATCAAAAGTATCCCAATCTTACTAAAACGTTTTGAACAACACAAACTGAGGATTTAATCCAGATCAAAACCAAGATTGGATTTTGTGATCTAATTCAGAATCCATTTTCAAGATTTCATCCAATCCGTGGCCAAAATCCAATCAGATTTGTTTTGAACAAACGGCCCCTGGATCAAGATTTGCATTTCCAGGAAGAATTATAAATGCTTTGACGAAATGGAAATATTAGCAATTTTTTTATTTTTGGTGTTGATTGACATATCAGGCTTTAATTTTAAAATGTGTAAAGTTTCAAAAGCTAAATGTTTGGCATGCCTCAATGTCTGAAATTGTGTACACAACTTAAATTACGTCCTTTTGTGATGCAATTCAGGCTGAATTAAATGCAGAAAAGTTGAATAGACATAAAACTGCTGCCCCACAAACACCTGAAATTTGTTGCAAGTTACGGTCAGTTTATTCTGTAATGACAGTAATGCAGATACTTAAATAATAAAATGTAAAATTAAAATAAAAAAAAAAAAAAAAAAAAAAAAAAGTGGTTATATATTTTATTTAAAATATTTATCTTATTATCTGCATTTCTTTTTAAAAATGTTATAAAATGTAATTTATTTCTGTGATGCAAAGGTGAATTTTCAGCATCATTATTCCAGTCCTTAGTGTCACATGATCATTCAGAAATTCTGATATGCTGATTTGCTGCTCAAGAAACATTTCTTCTTATCAATGTTGAAAACAGTTATGCTGCTGCTTATTTTTTAAGAAGCAAGTAATAATAAAAAGTAGAAATTGTTTGTTATTTAAAATTAAATTACTTATACAAATATTGTATTATATTTGCAGGTGCCCGTGTGGATCTGTGATCTGCATCCGTCTACAGTCTGAGCTTTTCTCCTTCTTGCACTATTACTCTGAACACTTGTACGACCCCATCTCTCTCCGTCTCCCACATGAGCGCAGCATTCTATTCCCGCCGGGCCGAGCGCCATGCCTGACCGGGATAGCACCTACCTGGCAGGTGGCGGTGGGGGTGGCAGCGGGACCGGAGTGGGCACTGGGGTCGGGGACGAGGGAGGGGCCGGGACAGGTGGAGAGGGTAGAGTGTCTGGGGCTGGCGGCTCAGTGGGCTGCGCGGGGGGTAACGGAGGTCCCGGGGCCATGGGAGGCGGCGGAGCGTTAGGAAACGGTGCCTTTGGCTCCGGTTTGGGACTAGACGGCGTTTGCCGGGACTTTTTGCGAAACGTGTGCAAGCGCGGCAAGCGCTGCCGTTTCCGCCATCCGGACTTCAATGAGGTTCCCGACTTGGGTGTGCAAAAGAACGAGTTCATCTTTTGCCACGACCATCAGAACAAAGAATGCGTTCGCACAAATTGCAGATTCGTGCACGGCTCGAAGGAGGACGAGGACTATTATAAGAAAACCGGAGAGCTTCCGCTTCGGCTCAGAGGGAAGGTGGCAGCCGGATTGGGATTGTCTCCGACTGACCTCCCGTTGAGCCGTGGAGAGGTGCCTATTTGCAGAGACTACTTGAAAGGAGAGTGCCAGCGGGGCAACAAGTGCAAATTCCGGCATGTCAGGAAGGATTATGAATACGAGGCCCCGTCCCGGGTCGGAGTCGGATGCATGATGGGCGTCACCGGTGGCGTTAGCGGGATGGTGACCGCCAGCGGCGGTGGAGCAGGCGGTGTTGGCGGAGCCTGCGGCGGCATGTCTGGCCTCGTTGCCGGTGGTGTCGGTAACTATATGGGAATGGGATGTCCCAGTATGGGCGGTTGCAGAGACCAGGTCTTGTCAGGTGGAGGTGGAGGCTCAATAAGCAGCTGCATGTCGATAGGGACAGCTGGTCATCGGCGCTACGATAGGGGCCCCTGCTCTGTCTACGACCCTTTGTTTGAGAATGGCATGTTTGAAGCGGGGCCGGTGGAGGCGCCTGTCGATCATACGGCTCTCCAGCTGAAGAGACGGCGTTTGGAAGGGCTGCGGTTGACCGATGCGACCGGCGGTGGACATTATGACCTGGGGGTTCAGACCACCCTGTCGACCCGACCGTTAGAGTACAGGTTACTAGAAGAGGAGAACGCTCTACTGAGGAAGAGAGTGGAGGAGCTTAAGAAACAGGTGAACAGATGTTATATGATACAACAGATGATATAGTCCACATAAGCTGCTAAAAAACTTTGCCATAAAAGAAAAATCAAAAATTTTGACCCATACAATGTATTTTTGGCTATTGCTACAAATATACCCCAGCAACTTAAGACTGGTTTTGTGGTCCAGGGTCACAAATATGGCGCTTCAAGGTGCATTGTGCCTGATTTGTTGCAAAAGACCAGAAACACAAATAAGCTGGGAAACGTTTCACATGGCATCAAGCCTAGTGTGAATGAATTTTGAAAACTACAGTAGAGGAGAATATTTTTTGCCAAAGGACTGTTCCTTTTTTTTTTTTCATTATTTATTTATAGATGATTATAGTATGCATTAATATTTTAAATGAGCTTTTAATTTGACATTTTCAGTTGTAAATTTTGTTTGTTTTAGTAATTTACATTTTTATTAGTTTATTTCTGTTTTAGTAATTTTAGTACTTCTATAATTTGTTTTTATTTAGTTTATTTAATTTCTAAATGAAAATGATAATTTGATTAAAATTCTGTATTATTTTGTCCAAAATAACCTAAATATAAAACTAAAAACTAATATCAGTTGTTTTAAATGCTATGGGAAAATTTAGGCATTATAACATAATGTGCATTATGAAAAATTAATACTCAGGTTGAAATTTGTTAAAGATTTTGATGAGCGATAGATGAAAGTAATTATATGTAAAAATTGGGCATTAATTATTAAATATTAACTGACTCAAATATATATGGAAGCCCGTTTTCTGCTACTGAATAAAAAAAAATAAAAAAATAAACTCAGACATAAACTCGCAATTCTAAGAAAAAAATATTACAATTGCAAAATACAAACTTGCAATTCTGAGAAAAAAGTCATGATTGCAATTTAAATTTGCAATTCTAAGAAAAAAGGTCACAATTGTAAGCTATGAACTTGCAATTTTTAAGAAAAAAAGTAATAATTGTGAGATAAAAAGTCGGAAGTACCTTTATTTATTTACATTTTTTTCTGTGGTGAAAATGGGCTTCCATAAATATATTTAAAAATCTCTGAAATAACTGTTATGCTACAGATACATAAACCAACTTTTTTTTTTTTTTGACAATCCCATCGACTTTTTAAACTCTAGACATTCTGCAATGGATCATCAATTATGTTTCACAGATGATAAAAATAATAAAGATTTTGAATGATTTGAGCTTAAATAAATAATGACAGAGTGTATCTTTTCATGACTTCTTTCTATTATAAGTATTTTAGAAGCATTGTGCATTTGAGGCCCGTCCTTTGCATTATAAATCCTGTAAACAAAACATGCAAATTATCTCCAAGTTGTACTTTACAAAAGATCAGTTGCAGAATCTTTTTTTTTTTAATGTAGGACAACTGCAACAACATCCTAAATGTCTTTATTGTGAAGTTCCAAACTCACATATTTACTCTTTTTCTCCAGGTCTCCAATCTCATAGCCACCAACGAGGTGCTCCTGGAACAGAACGCTCAGTTCCGAAGCCAGGCTAAAGTGATGACGCTCTCCTCCACCCCGGCTCCGTCAGAGCAGAGTCTGGCGCCCCCTGTTGGTTCTGTCAGCTCCTATAACCATGGCATCGCCCAGACACACACCACTCTGAGCAGCGCTGGTCTTCAGCCCCGTCCCGTCACGCAACAAGACCTGGTGGCCCCGGCGGGTGCGCCGACCGCCCCTCAAGCCAACGCGGCGCCCCCCACCGCACCCCCTCCGCATCTGAACCCCGACCCCATCTCTGCCGCCCTCGCTCAGACTATCGCCCAGGGAATGGCTCCACCTGTTTCCATGGCCCCCGTTGCGGTTTCGGTGGCACCTGTTGCCGTTTCAATGGCACAACCATTGCCGGGCATCACGATGAGTCATGCGACCACACCGATGGTGACGTATCCCATCGCCAGTCAGAGTATGAGGATCACAACCTTGCCTCATTAGTATGAGGAGGAGTTTTCAGCAATATATATATATATATATATATATATATAGGTTTCACGATCCAGGCGAACACCCTTTTGTTTAACTTACCAAAAACACGGTAGGTTTCTCAGGTGAAGGATGTGTTTTGACCGAAGGAACACATTTCTGTATAGACTAAAAACAGATCTTCTCTGTGAATATATGAAACATATTTCAGTTGTTCAGTTGCCTTTAAGAGAGCCGGAAAGACTCTTGAGATTGTGGACATTTATGAACTCATTTTGAAAGATGTAACTATTCAGCTAATCACTACAGAAGAGTTGTGAACTTACTTATTAGCTGTCAGTTTTAGTTTGACTTGTTTTGTGAATTGCTTTCTGGTGAACTGATTATTGGTCTTTTGCACAAAATTAATCAGTCTAAACCAATAGGCACCATTATCAATTCTTGTAATGATTTAAACACACAAAAAAGTCGTATGTGTGCATAAAAGTGTTTTATTTCTTTTGGAAACTAAACTGCGTTTTTCCGTCTGAATATTGGCCATGTTTCCTTCATCTTTGGTGAGTATCTTTCTGAAATGTTGATGAAAAATTATATTTCTTATCAATCTAAACATCTTGTATGAGCTTGATCACTTTCTCATGTTTTGTTGACAGTAACGTTCATTGTTTGCACTCTCAGGCCTGTTCGCTTATGATCAGATCACCACAGACGGATATGGGTGTAACTGGATGTGTAAATATTATAGTAAAAATCATTTTTTCACTTCTTGTGTTTTTTTTTTTTCCCCTCAGGCCCAATTAAAACAGAGTAGTTAGTTTTACTTAAAAGCTAGATCAGCCTTTTATGTTTTGAATCTGGAAACACTGTTACTTTATTCCTCATAATCAGTTCTTATACATGAACTTTCATCCCTTATTGTTTGCTTGTGATGTGTTTAAGCTAACATATAAGGTTTGGGGTCTCTCTGATTAAAAACAGAGTGATTTACAACAAAGGTTGTCATTCAGATAGTACCAGAATCAGAAGTATGTTCAATTTGACCAGTTTTCAAGCTCCTTTCTGTCTTTAATCTGATAATCCACCAGCATTAGGCCTGCAGGACACGAGCACATCTGGATGTTTTGGGTTAGACAAACTATATAGTGTCTATTGACAGCCATTATATGAAATCTAATGTGAATGACTTGCATTAATAGATATTTTGAACAGTAGGCGGCCAGATGGTATCAGAAAACCATGTCTTTAAATTATTACAAGACAGTTTTGCTTAGTAAAATGTATTTTTAAAACGTAACTTAAGATATCTATTTTATAGTTTAAACTATATATAGTTGCAGTCATGTATTCAGGAAATGCTGCATTTCTTGTCAAAAAAGTGGAATTAATTTCAGAATTTGGAGCTGATTATAATTGGATGAACAACGAATCAGATAAGATCCCATTCGATAAATTGATTGAATTTTTCTATTTTTATCACTTTTTTAAATTCAAACTAGCCAAACTGCATTATGGATATGTTCACCTGGAATTACGAGTAGTCAAAATGGCATTGTAGATATCTTATAAGTTAACAGAAAAAAAAAGTACAATTTTGAAATATTTAACTATTTAAAATCACTGATTTCTGTTTGAATAAGTAATTTATTCCTGTGGTTTTAATGCTGTTTTTAGCATCACCTGAACTATCAGAAATCATTCTAATATTCTGATTTGCTGTTAAAAAATATAACTTTATTATTATTATTATTATTATGTTGAAAACAGCTGAGTAGAATTTTCTTCAGGTTTCCATAATGAATTGAAACTTCAGAAGAGCAACGTTTATCTGAAAGAGAAATCTTGTAACATTATAAATGTCTTTATCATCACCATTGATCAATTTAAAGCACCCTTGCTAAATAAAACGATTAATTTCTATAATTTCTTTGCCAGAAATTATATTGACTATATATTATATGGTATAGTGTATAACTTTTTATTTCAAATAAATGCTGCTCTTTTGGATTTTTCTATTCAAAGAATCCTGAAAAAATACTCAATTGTTCTAAATATTGATAATAATAATAAAAATGTTTCTTGAGCAGCAAATCAGCATATTAGAATGATTTCTGAAGGATCATGTGATACTGAAGACTGGAATAACGATGCTGAAAATGTAGCTTTGATCGCAGGAATAAATTACATTTTAAAATGTATTCAAATAGAAAGCAGGTATTTTACATAGTGAAAAAACAAAATCACAATATTACTGCTTTTGCTGTATTTTGGATCAAATAAATGCAGGCTTGGTGAGCAGAAGATACTTATTTTAAAAACGTGAAAATTTTAGTGCGCCGACATATAGCACATCTGGACTCGCGGTGACCCGAGTTCGAATCCCGTCTCAAGGTCCTTTGCCGATCCCGTTCCCGTTCCCATCTCTCTGCCCAGTACTTTCCTGTCATCTCTCTACTGTCCTGTCCATTAAAGGCCCAAAAATATAACTTACAAAAAAATCTTACTGTTCAAAAACTGGTATTCTATATGAAAATAAATATTTAATGAAAAACGTGTTCCAGATATCTTGCATTAGTTTTGTCAGTAAACTGCTTTACGCGTACTTCAAATCAAATTTTGTCTAGTCAGAACTGACTCAGGAGATGTAAAGGTAGAAGCTTGAAAAGAAGAAACTGCCTGCTGCAGCTTCCAACAAAGTTTTCGCCCCTTTTACACAACTGCGTCGTTTTCTGTGGGCGTGGATCTGCCTAAATAACGGTGCAGGCCACACACTTCAGAGGTTTTAAGGCAGAGACACAGCAAAAAGGAAAAAGGGCGTCATGCCAGAAGGGTAAAAGCGGCGAGGTGGTCGATTTCTCTTTCTCGGTCTTATTGATCCGCAGTGATCGGGCACATCCGATTCATCTGCAGTCCGTGTGCGAATGAAACGCTCGTCTTTCAGTCAACAACATATGTTGAATTTGAGTTGCAAATCGCTGCGCGCAATCGCTTTGTATTCGTATCTCGACTTTGGAAACATTTGCGTACAAACCAACAGACCATAATGTCGCACGTTGATTCAGGGCCGAAAAATGACTCGGACTCGGAAAAGAAGACCGAACCAGCCCAGCAGAGTTCATCGGGAGAAATGGACGTGTCTAAAACCAAATTATTTGATGCCAAGGCAATCTTATGGACTTTTGGCAAATGTCTCACTGCCTTGTTGCCCGTTTACCTGGCTGGTTACTATCGGATGAGCACTAGTTTAGTGGTGTTTGGGATGATGGTTTACGCAGGATGGAAACACACTCGTGAGGCGAAGGAGGCGAGACTGAGGTCCGCTATACAGTTAGTCAACGACGAACACGAATACATATCCTCCAAATCATTTAGAAGTAGAAGAGACCTGCCTTCTTGGGTAAGAACACACGAAAGTGTGTCTTTTGTTATTCTTGACTAAAATACTCCATTGTTATTAATGCATAACGTCTGAATAAATACACTTTTATTCATGCTATAAGTGAAACAGATCATGTTTCATAATGAAAACATTTGCATAGCTACAAACAACCAAAAAAAGCGTCTCTGATTGCGAACGATTTGTTCTTTCGAATCGGTTCATTTGAATTATTCAGATTCGCACGGCGTTCGAAATCACGTCGCTGCAAAGGATACGCATAAACGTAAAAATGGCATCTCAGCCGTATTTAACAGAACAACATCTTTTACCACTAGAAAAAAAAAACATAAATTTCTCGCTTGACTTCTCTTTTGAGTAGTGACTCATTTTGAATCTTTTTTTGAACCAAATCGTTTGAACGAATCAATGCGCTGAAATGAATCTGATTCCCCAATGCTGCTAAAGAGTAGGAGTGGTCTGCAGATTTAAAGGACATTTTTCGAGCTGATGGTGGCGCTGTATTGGTGGTATACTGCATACTAGACACTGCATACTTGGCAAAAGTCCCATCGCCCAAATCGCTCTGAAAATATTGATGCTTTGTCATCTCCTCCACATGTGCGCAGTGGCTGCTTCCACAAAAGAGTTTATTCTATATTTGGTCATGTCTCATGGCTATCATGTGGTGAAACAGGCTATGCATGCATGTAAAGTATATATAAAATATATATAGATAAAGTAAAATGCATTTAAATTAAATCATATTAAACAACGTTTGTTCAGTTTTATTAGGGATATTTTATCCCAGAGAAATCTAATTGTACACTGCAAATAATATATGTTATTGTTGCGTAAGAAAGAAATGATGAAACTGGAGGAAGAACATTCATGATAAGGTGGTTGTATGTGCTGTTTTTTCTTCTTTATAACCACATCCTCTTTTGAAGACTGTTGTACACACACTTTAAAGCTCATATGCATTGACAGTCTTTGCATTTAAAACTCTGTTATTATTTTTTCTTTATCCTTTCAGGTCAACTTCCCAGATGTAGAGAAGGTGGAATGGCTAAACAAGGTAATTTTGTGTTTAAATTTGTTTACAGAGATGCCACATGTAAAATCATGCATGTAATCCCATGCGTTCCTGATCCGTGACTTTAAAACCCCACCCAACCCATCCGCTTGACCCTCCCTTATGTCACAACAGCTGCATGTGATCACACACACACACACACACACACACACACACCCGGTGAACAAAAGCTGCATATGCTATTATTACACATTCATTCTTAACCAAACACTAATTCAACCAACATATGTTCCTTCCTTTGAATTAGTGGATAAGTTGCATTCATGTTTTTCCAGGAAATTTAATTTTTAATGTCCTTTATCATCTCCAACAAATATGCTGCATAAAAGCCTTTAGAAAAAACATTTGCCAGTTAAACAATTTTTAGCTTTAATGGTTAGTTAAAAATTGGTTTTGGGGTTGAAATGAAGTTTTCTTCAGACAGAAAAAGGCGGAGCATATAGACATAAATAGCATTTGTCCTTCTTTGCAATGAAGCTCAGCCCATTTCAGTAGTAGCCTGATTATAATTGTGCTGCAGCGTATCAGTGCATCGTTACAGCACAAATATTTAGGCCCGACGTTCTTTATCAGTGATTCACGAGGCAGACATTTTACTCTGGCATTCATCCCAGCCAAGACTCTACCCTCGTTCTCTACCCTAGCACAGTGGTCATGTGGTTTGTGCATGAGTCACAATGCTATTTCTAAAAAAAGGTGGTTTGCTCATGCAACGAAACAATTTGAAAAATACCCTGGCAACTGGCGCTTTAGCTTCTGTTATCAGTTCTTAAACCTCAGCAAACAACAACAGGTTGCTATAGTAACTAGGTAAACACACATGACATGGGGTAAACAACTGCAAGCAGAGCAGAGAAGGGGCATGAGTTATACAAGCGTTAAGGGAACATTCCATTTTAGATTTTTTCATAATGAAAATGTTACTTTTAAGTGTTCTCTGAACATTCTAAAACAGGTAGTAACATTTAAAAAATGTTACATGAAACTCAAACTGAAAGGTTTCAGAAAAAAAAAAACATTCAATGAATGATGTATAAATAATCTAAAATAAAAAATAAATAAAACAAACACTATATGACACTCTCTCTTCCTGTCTGTTTTTCAAGGTTATCCAGCAGGCCTGGCCGTATATTGGTCAGTTTTTGGAGAAGCTGCTGACGGAAACCATTGCTCCATCTATCCGTGGCTCCAGCAGTCATCTGCAGACGCTCAGCTTCACGAAGGTCGACTTCGGTGCCAAGGTCATACATGCATACTCACTCACTGCTACACAGTGATATTCCAATGTAACTATCCTGCATATCTCAATCCACTGCAGTAAACTAAGAGACAATAACGGAGGCTCCATTGCAACTAAAACATGTCAGAACAAGCATTCTTTTTAAATGAATGCTTTTGAGAACGTTATCAACATCTGATGCCTTATGGCAAACATCCTGTTCAGACAGGAGTGAAATGTTAATGTTAAATGGATTTTAAAAAAGTATATATATATATAATTTTATTTTTTTCATTATAATTGTTAACTTTTTTTATTGTAATTTTGCAGCCGATGAAGGTGGTTGGAGTGAAGGCTCATACAGAAAATGAGAAAGGTCAAATTCTGCTTGACGTTTACATCAGGTGATGCATTAAACTTTTTATTCTACAACTGAGATTTTCTAAAAACATGAGGTCCTGAAATGAGTGAATTGTCTATTGTCTCTTGGGGAGTGATTTAAAAGCCTTGTGTTCTCAGTATTGTGTCTGTATTTCACAAGCTGACAGAACAAGACCATCAAACTGCAGCCAACTCTGATTAATTCAGCCTGACTGAGTTTATTCACAGAAAAGAAGAGTGTATATCTTAGTTTAGTTTAGTTTTTAGTAGGCTGGGACAAATTCAACAAAATTGTTAAGGTTTTTAAAGTGCTCAAGATGTCCAATATATTTTATGAAGAGGTAAAAGAAACCTAATGTTTCCTCATTACCGTCTTTTTCCAGTTATGTGGGGGATGTTGAGATAAATGTGGAGGTGAAGAAGTATTTCTGCAAGGCTGGTGTGAAGGGAATACAGGTGAGATTCTGCCTCGTGATGGTAGATTTGATGCAGAATCCAAGCAAAGAAATGAAATGGTTTGTTTCAATTGCGTTCTTTTTCTTAGCTTCATGGAATGATGCGTGTGATTTTGGAGCCGCTGATCGGTGACGTCCCAATTGTGGGCGCTGTGACCATGTTCTTCATTCAAAGACCTGTAAGTTGTGTTTATAATAAGACCTGTGGGTTCTAAATATTCTCTATATAATAAAGGTTCTTTAGTTGTTCTATAGGTGTGTATGGTTTTTGAGTAGACTAGATGGTTCTTTGGATGTTAAAATGTTGTTGCATGACATTATAGGTTTTTAAAAAATAGTAGTATAGGGTTTCCCAAACTGGGGTATATAAACTGTAAAATTACCATAAATAATGAATTTTTAAAATAAACATTGCTAAAATAAAAATTACTAAAAATATTTTATTTGTTTACCTACTTGTCATGTGACTATTAATTAACATCAGAGTACCATAAACATGCAAACTTAATATCTCAAGGAAATATTTTAGGTCAAAGAAGTGTGGCTGACAAAACATTTTGGGAATCACTGAAGCCTGAAAATTGAAGCCTACCTGGGTTCTTTGAAGCACCAATACACATTTTTCAGTTGCACTTTATTTTACTGTTTGTGCATTTACATGTACTTACAATGTATTTAAGGAAGTAGGGGGTAGTATAAAGTAACTGCATGAGTTAAGGTTAGGTTTCGAGGCAGGTTCAGGTTTAGTACCTAGTTATTACCCAGTTATTGTAATTACTATCATAAGTACATAATATGCAGACCAGGACTGTAAAATAAAGAGCTACCAAATTTTATAAAAAAAAAACACTGAGCTTTACAAGGTTTGGTTACACATTGTTCAAGGTGTCCTTGTTATGGTGTAATTGTATATTTCATGTACTTACTATATGTGACCCTGGATCACAAAACCAGTCATAAGTAGCACGGGTATATTTGCAGCAATAGCCAACAATTCATACATACATTGGATGGGTAAAAATTATCGATTGTCCTACGATAAATATATCAAAACTTACATTTTGATTAGTAATATGCATTGCTAAGAACTTCATTTGGACAACTTTAAAGGTAATTTTCTCAATGTTTGTTTTTTTTTTTTTTTGCACCCTCAGATTCCAGATTTTCAAATAGCTGTACCTCGGTCAAATATTGTTCTATCCTAACAAACCATACATCAATGGAAAGCTTATTTATTCAGCTTTTAGTTAGCAAAATTGACCGTTATGACTGGTTTTGTGACCCAGGGTAACATATGGGTAGGGTTAGGATTGGGGTTTGGCTTGGAGTTACTTGCATGTAATTATGCATAATTTATTGTTATTATAATAGTAAGCACATGTAACCTGTGTAACAAGAAATGATATGATAAAGTGTTATCCAAGGTTCATCTTGGTTCCTCTTTCTTTAAGAATTTATGTAATCTTCTTTAAAGTGTTTATTATGTCATTAGTACTCAGATTGTCAGAATGTTAGATTGTTAGTTTTGTTAGAATCATCCAATCGTCTCCTTTGCCCTTTGCCCTGTTAGAAACTGACCGTTAACTGGACCGGTTTGACCAACCTGCTGGACATTCCGGGACTCAAGTGAGTTCTAGTCATTGGAGACACACAACAACATTCTATTCGGTTCAGTGCACTCACCGTCCTGAGCTAGCTCCAATTCTGGTGTGTTTCTCACTGAATCTATTTATCACTTTCTATCTCTATTTCTGTTCCTCAGTGTGATGTCAGATACTATGATCATGGATGCGATCGCTTCGTTCCTGGTTCTGCCCAATCGTCTCACTGTTCCTCTAGTTGCAGACTTGCCTGTGGCGCAGCTGCGATGCCCTTTACCCAGGGTAACACATACACACAGAGACCTTTACAAATGCCCATATACACATTTGCACTGATTTACTAGGTTTGCATGTATAAAAGTAGCTATTGCAAGGTTTCCCTGACTGAGGTTTGTGAAAAGCTAATAATTAATTAAATTATTAAAATGCAAAATCAAATGTTTTATTTGTTTACTTGCATGTCATGTCATGGGACTGTTGAATTATTTAAACATTACCTTAAAATCTCACTTCAAGTATTTTAGTTCAAAGGGGTTTGGCTGAAAATAATGAAATGCAGTGCATCTGTGCATGTTTATTTCATGAAGGGAGTTGTGCGTATTCACCTGGTGGAGGCTGATGCTCTGGCTTCGAAGGATAACTATGTGAAGGGTGTGATGTCAGGCATGTCTGACCCATACGCCACGCTCAGAGTCGGCCCGCAAACCTTTAAATCTCGCCATCTGGACAACACACTCAATCCCAAATGGGATGAGATGTATGAGGTGGGTGTTGCAATGAGATTATAATAACAACAAAAAAGCAACAAGCCATTTGATATCATAATATCAATGTGTGTTGTAAATGTGATGAACATCTTAATCTCATGTATCTGTGTTTTTCAGTTCAAATGTAGAATCATTTACACCACATTTACTTGTTACTGTAGGTGTGTGTTTGGTGTTTCATGCATGCATGTGTGTCTGTCAGGTCATCGTTCATGAGGTGCCTGGTCAGGAGCTAGAGGTGGAAGTGTTTGATAAAGATCCTGATCATGATGATTTCCTGGGCAGGTACCATATCACTGCTTTTCCTCTCTGTCCATCCATCTCTCATTTATTTTTTAAAGAGGTCGTATCTAATGGTTTTAACATTTTTGTTTCCACTGAAGTTCACTTATAATGTTAGTCAAGGTTTGTTGCAGCTAAAAGCTGTTTATTACAATGATTAAATTGTTTCCATAATATATAAAACTCTTTTATTCCAAAACATACTTTTTCCTATTGATATGACCTCTTTTATATAGAACTGTTCCATATTTTTGTCTTCTGACCATCAGTTATAGTGTCCTACCATAAACTATAAACTACCATTACCATAAACTTTGTTTGCTGTTCTCATTTGTTTTGATTCTCTTCATTTTTTAATTTGTGTTCAGGACAAAATTAGACTTGGGGATTGTGAAGAAATCTAAAATAGTGGATGAGGTGAGAAAATATTTGTATATTTCACCGCACTTGTCATTTCCTGTGCGTGCGTGTGTGTGTGTGTGTGTGTGTGTGTGTGTGTGGTTAACTTGGTTTGGTTTGCAGGTCCATGCATTGATCTCACCGCACATGACACAAACTCTATATAAATGAACCAATTTGTTACAAACCACTAAAATCATAACCCATGTTTTATATATTGCAGTTGTTTTTTTTATGTAATTATCAGATGGATGAATACTTGATTATGAATGGTCCATCATGGCACTCTCCAGTCAAATAATACTAATTTTCAAATTTCTTGCAACTAAATTTACATTTTTTTTTTGTTTTCAGTCATTGATAAAAAGCTGAAATATAAGCTGAAAAATAATATTGAAATATTAGCTGAAATTTTTTTTGCTATAGCTAACTGAAATAAGGTTAAAGCTGAAGTACTTAAATTGCTCAGAATAAATAAATAAATAAATAAAGTAATGCTAATTATAAATATCTAAAAATATTAATAATATTTTATTAAAACTGTAAATATAAAAACAAATAAATAATAAACATTTTACACATTGATCTTGTACCACTCTATGTTCACTTTTCTTGCATAATAAAATTATTTCAATGTAATGAGTATTTATTTGGTAACTAACTGTGTAATAAGTGTGACAAGCTACTCATTAGCGCAAAATAAAACCCTTGAAAAGACAATCCCATCTTGTATTAAAGGATAAGTTCACTTCCAGAGCAAAAATTTACAGATAATTTACTCACCCACTTGTTCATGTCTTTCATTCTTCAGTCGTAAAGAAAGTTTTTTGAGGAAAACATTTCAGGAACATTCTCCATATAGTGGACTTCAATGGAGCCCACGAGTTTGAACTTCCAAAATGCAGATTAAATGCAGCTTCAAAGGGCTCTAAACGATCCCAGCTGAGGAAGAAGGGTCTTATCTAGCAAAACGATTGTCCATTTTCTAAAAAATAGTACAATTTATATACTTTTTAACTTCAAATGCTCATCTTGTCTAGCTCTGCGTGAACTCATCTCATTTTTTTCACCTTCAAAATCATCCTACATCACTGTTTTACCTTTTTTTGTAAAGGCCATTGATCTTCTTTGCACATACACTTTGTAAACACCGGGTCGGTGCTTCTGCAGCGATGTAGGACGATTTTGAAGTTGGAGGAGAAAATGAGATGGGAGTTTTTCGACATACGCTAACTGTATTGAACTGAGTTCACGCAGACCTAGACATGTGCATTTGAGGTTCAAAAGTATATAAATTGTCAATTTGTTTAGAAAATGACCAATCGTTTCGCTAGATAAGACCCTTCTTCCTCGGCTGGGATCATTTAGAGCCCTTTGAATTTGCATTTAAACTGTATTTTTGAAGTTCAAATTCGTGGGCTCCATAGACGACCATTATATGGAGAGAAATTCTGAAATGTTCTCCTCAAAAAACATAATTTCTTATCGACTGAACTCTGTAAATTTTTGTTTTGGAAGTGAACTTCTCCTTTAACCTGAAGGAGTTTATTTTCCAATAATGGGCAGCTTATGTATTGAACATTTGTCTGGCATAAGTTTATTGTAGACTCTCTCATTGGTAATTATTTCTGTTTTAATGTCCCCTTCTTAGTGGTTCACCTTGGTTGACACCTCTACAGGACGGGTTCATCTCAAACTTGAGTGGCTGACGCTAGAAGCCAACACAGAAAGACTGGAAGAGGTCTTGTAACACCTTACATACACAAAACACAGGGGGTTTTGTTGGAAATGGGTGTGCTTTGTTCAACACACATGCAAACAGTGTGTTCATCTACTCCACCCGTTAACCAATCCTAGGAAGCTTCAAACACGTTTAGAGATTGAAAGCTTGCTTTGCACACTTGGCAAACAAAGCGACTACAAACAGAATTTCTTGCAGTTGGTTTGCTCCTCCCATCCTTTGCACTCAGTCTTTTGATTCTCTCTTTCTGTCAGGTTCTGAAGAGAAATGAAAGTGTGATGAGTAAAACAGCAAAGCCGCCCTCAGCAGCCATCTTGGCAGTGTATCTGGACAAGGCTGAGGCACTTCCTGTGAGTAATACTCTCACATCCTCTTCCTGCTGCACTCTTTGTTCTCTCTCATACCACACACACTATAAAATCTCCCCACAGGTGAGATAAATCTGGCTAAAACCTGCTGTTGGGGCCATCTGGATATATAATCGACTGGAAAAAATATTCATAAAATAGATATTTGAAAAAGTATTAAACTGCATTTGTTTGCTCAAAAATGTTAAAATATTTTTATAATTTCAAAAAAGCATTTAATATTTTAATATATTTTAATATGTAATTTATTCTTGTGATGCAAAGCTGAATTTTCAGCATCATTACTCCAGTCTTCAGTGTCACATGATTCTTCAGAAATCATTCTAATATACTGATTTGCTGGTCAAGAAACATTCCTGATTATTTTCAATGATGAATACAGTTGTGCTGCTAAAATTTTAAATGGTACTGTGTGTGGGTCTGATTTTCCTGCCTTTGTATCTGAAAAGGAAGTGAAATCTGAACTTACCCTACTTTGTGGGCAAGCCAATGGCCTCTTCAAGGAGAAATACTTAATAAACATACTAAATAATGTCTCAGTGAAGGCAGAAATGTTTCTGTTAGAGTTCTGGGATAAAAAACATCATTAGCTCAGTATAACAAGCAGTAGTCAAAGGAAAGCCCCACCACGATCGAAAAAACAAACGCGTGTGTGTTTGAATGCCTCTGGTTAGCCGCAACCTGCCATTTCCCTTTTGTGCTTGGCATGAGACTTGTAGACGCCCACTCTGAAACAGAGTGAAAACAGGACTGCTGCCATGTCAACAGAAACTATTAGGTGTAACACTAGATAACATATCTTCACTTATTTGGCTCATAACCTTTAAGGAGCACTTTGTGAAAGCCCTCGCACCGTTTCCCGCATCCAGAATATTTTAACCAGAAGTGCAAGGACAAACGAGTTTACTTAGGGGAACACACTGATACTTAAAACTCTTGAAATAAGTACACATTTGCGTCAATTGAACATCCCAGTGCACTCAAGCTTACAGTGCTGCGGTCTGGAGGATTTAACAAGGATGTGCTGGTTTCATTGCAAGTTGCTGTTTCATGCTGTCGGTGATCAAAGATTATAATTAGACTAGTTCCTTGGTTCTTAAGCACATTTGTGTCTATAGTAATGCACTGAGAAAAGTGAGAAAACTCAGTGAGAAATCAGGTACTGTCAGTATATGTACTGCATTTGACAAAGAACTTAATTCTTGGCCATCAGTAAATTGCATTTTATCATATGTGACCCTGGACCACAAAACCAGTCTTAAGTAGCATGGGTATATTTGTAGCAATAGCCTTTTATGCCAAAAATCATAAGGATATTAAGTAAAGATCATGTTTCATGAAGATATTTTGTAAATTTCCTACCATAAATATATCAAAACTTAATTTTTCATTAGTAATATGCATTGCTAAGAACTTCATTTGGACAACTTCAAAGGTGATTTTCTCAATATTTAGATTTTGTTTTGCACCCTCAGATTCCAGATTTTCAAACAGTTGTTTTCAAATCTCAGCCAAATAATGTCCTGTCCTAACAAACCATACATCAATGGAAAGCTTATTTATTCAGATGATGTATAAATCTCAATTTCAAAAATCTGATCCTTCGACTGGTTTTGTGGTCCTGAATCACATATTCATGTAGTATAATATCATAATAATGCATTCATGTAGTATAAATATAGTAGTATATCATAATAAAACATATAGTGTGTAAACACGAGTATCAAAACATGAGTGTTTTCTCTTGATGTTCAGATGAAGGTGTACAGTATTTTGAGTATGTAACCATAAGATGCATGTTTTTAAAAAATTAGATAAAAAAATTAATTAGTACTTTTATGGAGCAGAGATGCATTAAATTGTTCAAACGTAACAGTAAAGCCAGTTGCAGTGTAAGACAAGATTTCTATTTCAGATAAACTCCTGGGTCACATATATGCATTCATGTAGTATAAATATAGTAGTCTATCAAAATAAAACATATACACTGTAAAAAAAAAAAAAAAAAAAAAATTGTGGCTTCAACTGAAAATAATTTGTTACTCTGCTGCCTTAAAATTTTAAGTTAAGTCAACACAGATATCTAAGTTGTCACATTTTAAGTTGACTAAACTTATTTGAGTTGACTAAACTTAAAATTTTAAGGCAGCCAGGTAACAAATTATTATAAGTTGACTCAAAATGTTTTTACAGTGTAGTGTGTAATCATGAGTATTAAAACATGAGCATTATCCCATGATGTTCAGAAAAAAGGGTACAGTATTTTGAGTATGTAACCATAAGATGGATATGTTTTTTAAAATATAAGAAATTAGTACTTTTATGCAGCAAAGATGAATTAATTGCAATTACAATGTAAGAAAAGATTTCTATTTCAAATAAACTCTGTTCTTTTCGGCAAAGAATCCTGTTTCCTCAAAAATGCAATGTAGTGCAACTGTTTACAACTTTGATAATAAAAATACATTTTTCTTGAGCAGCAAATCAGCATATTAGAATGATTTCTGAAGGATCATGTGACACTGAAAACTGGAGTAATGATGCTGAAAATTCAGCTTTGGATCACAGAAATAAATTACATTTTAAAATGCATTAAAATAGAAAACTGTTATTTGAAATTCTAATAATATTCTACAATATTACTGTTTTTGCCATATTTTTGATTAAGTATTACAAATACCAAACTTGGTGTATAGGATTGCTTACTAACTGTATTTGTCTAAAGTTGAATATGATTTAGTGAAATAGTTAAATAGAGTTATATTAATACAAAATGATGAAAGAACTACAATTAGTTTGTTTTTAAGTGCATTTGTACCTGCTTCTTCTGTTTTCAGCTGAAAAAAGGCAATAAGGACCCCAATCCGATTGTTCAAGTCTCAGTGGAAGATGTTACCCGTGACAGCCGGGTAAGATACACACTTTACATGTGCCAAGAAAAGCTTCCTATGTGACCCATTCTTCTCGCTCACTTATTTCCTTTATTCCAGATTTGCTGGAATACGGTGAACCCCCAGTGGGAAGACGCTTTCACTTTCTTCATCAAAGATCCAAGCAAACAGGACATTAGCATACAGGTATGCTAACATCATCTGCTCTGTTTACACTTGAAATTAACATACGTCTGATCTGTTTAGACACTGACAGCTCTAAGTACAGGTGTAAATGGGGCTCAGATGTGAATACTGACAGTATTTGTTTCCAAATGTGACCCTGGACCACAAAACCAGTCATAAGGGTCAATTTTTTGAAATTGAGATTTATGTATTTGAATAATACATATATATATATATATATATATAGCTGAATAAATAGCTTTCCATTGATGTATGGTTTGATAGGATAGGACAATATTTGGCAGAGATTTGAAAACAACTATTTGAAAATCTGGAGTGTGCAAAAAAAATCAAAATAATGAGAAAACGCCTTTAAAGTTCCAAATGTAGTTCTTAGCAATGCATATTACTAATCAAAAATTACATTTTGATATATTTACAATAGGAAATGTGCAAGACATCTTCATGGAACATGAACATGATTTCTGACATAAAAGAAAAATCTATAACTTTGACCCATACAATGTATTTTTTTCTATTGCTGCAAATATACCTGTGCTACTTAATACTGGTTTTGTGGTTCAGGGTCACAAATGTGAGTTCACATGTTACTTAAGACATTTTTTCATCTCTTTCAGGTGAAGGATAATGACCGTGTTCAGGTTTTGGGAAAACTGTCCATTCCTGTTTCCCGTCTTCTCTCTTGTCAAGATCTGACTTTGGATGAGTGGTTTAATCTGGAGAATTCTGGTCCAGAGAGCCGCATCCACATCAACACAGTGCTCAGGGTAAATACGTCTGATATACGATGCACAATCTTGAGTGCGCAATATATTGCATACAGACTAACTTTAAAAATATGGTAAAAACAGTAATATTGTGAAATATTATTATAATATAAAATACCTGTTTTCTATTGGAATATATTTTAAAATACAATTTATTCCTGTGATGCAAAGATGAATTTTCAGCATCATTACTCCAGTCTTCAGTGTCACATGATCCTTCAGAAATCATTCTAATATGCTGATTTACTTCTTAAGAAACATTACTAATTATTAGTGATCTTCATATTTTTGTGGAAGCCATAATAAGGATTTTTTAATGAATAGAAAATTAAAACAAAACAGCATTTGTTTGAAATATAAATCTTTTGCATTATATTTGGAAAAAGAGCCTGATTCTGATGTCTTTTCCTGTAGGTGCTCTGGTTCGATGAAGTCGCTGCAGCTTCGTCTCTCCTCTCCAGTGACCCTTTTTCAAAGAGCTCTGCTTCACGTCCTCAGACGACGACGCCCCATTCCAGCTTCGCCACTGAGGTGTGCTGATCTGATCCATTAGTCAGCTCTATCTATGCTATTAAAAATGCATTGCATTAGATTTACAAGTATGATATGTTCTGAGTCATCCTTTGATGGTTTGATCGATCGTAACCAACCCTAAAATCTGCTCTTTGTTTCTGTAGGGGATGCTGCGTATTCACCTCGTGGAGGGTCAGAATTTGGTGGCAAAGGACAACATGATGGGTGGGATGGTGAAGGGCAAGAGCGACCCGTATGTCAAGATCCAAATCGGAGGTGAAACCTTTAAAAGTCACGTGATCAAGGAGAACCTCAACCCCATCTGGAACGAGATGTATGAGGTGGGAATGCTGGGAAATGCACTATGGCTATGTCTGGAATGGCATGCTACCATACTACTTACATTTAGTATGTATATTCAAAATTATCTTTAGGCATGAAGTCATTTGCCAAAAATGTGCTGTATACAATCAGAGCAGACTTCATGGAATATTGTATCCTACAATACAATGCTCAACTCAAGTTGACCTTTTATTTCCAGAAGGACAAATGAAACTGAAATTAATTTAAACCACAACAAACTTTTTTTTTTTTTTATTAGACTGCTGAAGTCATTTTCATAAAAACTTGAATTATAAATATTAAGTAACCATATTTATTTCCAAAAATGGTAACTGGATATGACATTGAATTTAATATACATAGTATATTTAATATATTTATATTTATTTGTTTTAAAAACATACGGTGGTCATGTGACTGTTTAAAATGTGTATTTTTGCATATTGCATACCGTTCACAATGCAATTCAAAAGGCTTTACAAGCATATAGAAACAATACTAAAAGTCTACAATTAACTATAAAAATAATCATTGCATGTCAGCTGTTATTTAAAAAAAAAAATAAATAACAAAAAATTATTATTATTATTATTTTTAAATTGAGTAGTCTGTATATAGTAAATGTCAAATTATTCCCTATGCAAGTGTTCAAAATAGGACTATACAAAATAAAAGTTTGAGTTTGCCTAATAAATGTGTGTGTACTGTGTAATTATTATGTATATATAAATACACACAAATTAATGTACATATTTAAGAGAGATGTGTCATGCACAAAATATTTGTATTTATATATAATATAAATTATATAAAGATTATAATAAATACATATACTTGTAAATATTTCTTACATATATACATGAATGTGTTTGCATTTATATATACATAATAATTACACACAGTACACACATTTATTAGGCAAACTCAAACCTTTATGTTGTATGTGATTAATCGCGATTAATCGTTTGACAGCCCTGGTTCAAAACAATTTTTTTCTCAATAAATTAAAATACTGCAAAAATAATTTGTAAACCCTAAAATAGTGTATAACTATCTAACAAAATATAAAAATAGGTAATTACTAAATATGTATAAAAAATATATAATATAATAAAATAAATTAATTTGTTTATTATTACTATTAACTTAATTTAATTATGTTAATATTTTTGAATAAAAGTATTAGGCTGTATACAGAACATACTGCAAAATATGCAATGCAAGTGTCCAAAGCATTTGTCTGTGGGACTTTTTCCTTAATTAAGATGCAGAATCTGTACCAAATGAGTGTTTTTAACTTTTTTGTTTCCCATTATTATCCTTAAGGTGGTTTTGACACAGCTTCCTGGTCAGGAGTTGACGTTGGAAGTTTTTGACAAGGACATGGACATGAAAGATGACTTTATGGGCAGGTATGACGGCTGTCTTCAATATAATCCAGAATAACTCTTTGCATTATTTCGCCATGTATTAAGCATGTGTTGTTTTTCTTTTAGGCTGAAGATGAATCTGAGTGATATAATCAGCTCTCAATACAATAACGAGGTGAGTATATGTACATCAGAAGTAATACGTCTGAAAATAAGCTGTATTAATATACTGATACATATGCTTTTGTGCTTCAGTGGTTTACTCTGAGCGACGTTAAGCGTGGCCGTGTTCATCTCGCTCTGGAATGGCTGCCCACTGTAACAACACCAGAGAAACTAGAGCAGGTGCTAAACCATCTATTGTCCTTGTTTAATCTCTATCTGTGTTGAAAATGCATTGATAAAACTGATTAACCGGGTGATTTATTCGTCAGGTGTTGCAATACCAGTCAAAGAGCTCATACCTGAATAAGGCAGTGCCGACTGCCGCTCTCCTGTTTGTGTTTGTGGAGCGTGCACATGAACTTCCTGTGAGTATAACACAAATGACATCTCTTTAATATCTCAGTTGTTTAGAGCAAATCTGATTTTTCAGGACTTCAGTAATCTTGCAAAGTGCAACTGCTTGTGTTTGCAAGTGTGCAATCAGAAGTCTGAAACATTTATGACAATGAGCTGAATTGAGTTAAATCTTTTTTTCTCTGTGTGTTTAGTTGAAGAAGAGTGGAAAGGAGCCTAAAGTTGGAGCTGAGCTGATTCTGAGAGGAACTTCTCATAAAACCACGGTGAGAAACCGTGCTGTTTTTACACCGATACTGTTGAGTTCATTAATTAATGATGTGTTGACTTTTTCTTTATTTGTGACTGTGTGCTGTAGGTCTCTGACCGCACCAGCTCTCCCCAGTGGGATGAGGCATTTCACTTCCTGGTTCGAGATCCGCTGAATGAAGACCTTGTTGTGAAGGTAAGAGAATGCAAACACCACATTTTTATGTTTTACAACTATATTATTTGGTTTGCGGCACAACTTACAACCTCTATATCGCACTTTTTCTTTGCAGTTGTCCCACAACTGGGACTTCTCTCTGGGATCTGTGGTGATTCCCATCAAAGAGCTTCTGTCTGAACCAGATCTGATGCTGGACCAGTGGCTCAATCTGGATGGAGCGTCACCTCAGAGTCAGATTCTGCTCAGAGCTCAGATGAAGGTAAAAACACATGCATACATATACTGTATTTTTTTAAAGCTTTAAAAGAAGTCAGTAATATTGTAAAATATTATTACAATTTAAAATCACTGTTTTCTATTTGAATATATTTTAAAATGTAATTTATTCCTGTGATTACAAGCTGAATTATCAGCAGCCATTACTCTTACTCTTTACTCTCCTTACTCTCTGCTTAATATTTTTTTTGTGGAAAACATCATGCTTTTGTTTTATTTTATTTTATTTTTTGTATTATTATTATTTTTTATTTTAATTAATTAATTATTTTATTTTATTTATTTTGTTGTATTTTTTATTTTATTATTTTAATTAATTAATTATATTATTTTTGGATGATGAATAGAAAGTTCAAAAGAGCAGCATTTATTTGAAATGGAAAACGTTTATAACATTATAAACATTTCTAATATCACTATTATAATATTATGATCAATTTAATGCCATTTCTGTATTAATTTCTTGTTAAGTCTTTATTTGCCTTTGCACAATTTAATGCCTTGAAAAGACATTAAATCAGAGCAGAAACTCTTACATTTCTAAAGTTTTGGCTTTAGAAAATCTTAAATCTTGCATGCACTGCAAAATGAATGTCTTCCTTAGTATTTTTGTATTCCTATTCAGATATCTACAAATCCTTAAATCAGTATTGAGATGCAAAATGAAGAAATAAAGTCTTGTTTTCTTAGAAATTAAACTTAAATAAGTGAGTTTATGTCTAAAAGTGATGTATAAAAATTACTTTTTCGTTTGAATTATTTTTTTTCTGAGCACACTGGAAAATATTTGTTGAAGTTTTAATCATAAACCTGCTTCGTTTTGATAAATTTATCTCATGTCTTGTCGCTTCTCATGTAAATGCATCTTGATTTAAAAATTCTAATTATTCAGTAAAACCTTTAATAAAATTATTCCTTCAAAATATTATATTTTCTTTACTTGGTCTTAAAAAAGTAAAAAAAAAATTTAAATTTAAATTTAAAACCTTTTTTTTTAAGTTTGAGCAGCTTGTACATTCTGCAAAATATCTCTTAAAAATTAGTTAAAAAAAAAAAAAGAATTTGATAAGTAGTAAATGATGTTAGTTTGAACTGTGCATTTGTAGTATTTTGTACTTGATGTGTTGTTTTGTTTATGTTGTAGATTCTTTGTCCTAAAGAGACGGAGAGCTCTGAAGACCACGAAGAACCGAAACGTCGTGAATCGTCTAGCATTAGAAGAAAACAAGAGGAGGAATTAGTGCAGAAGTGAGAGGAGGAGAATTTCAAGTCATAGACCCCTTAAACATTTCCTGATTAATAATATTTAATAAACAGTGCCTTAAACTGAAGTTCTTATTTAATATAAACAGATCTGCAAACTGGTATTTCCTTCATAATTTCTCGACTGTTAATAAAAATAGTAACAATTAATAATAATATCATAAACAGATGTATTTAAGTGTGTTTATTTATTGATTATAGTCATCTGTTAAGTGTATTAATTGATATTTATTGATTGATGTTTAAGATAAACGAAGTTTCCTGTTCACGTTGTTGCATGTCCTATAACTTCTTTGGCCACGTAAGAGAGAAAAGACAATAAATTTTCTTTGACTTTGACGTGTGTGTGTCTGTGTTTGTTTGGGGGTTTTAGGTCTAGTATTGAGGAGGTCCCACCATCTCCTGTCAGCAGGACTTCCTCCGTGTCGGTCCCAGAAGAGGAGGAAGTCCCAGAGGTCACAGAGGTCACAGAGGTCACAGAGGTCCCAGAAGTTTCCAGTTCGGATGACCTTCGACCTTTGCACACCAGCCCTGATCCCAGTTTCGGTACCGAGGTGAGAAATGTTAAGATGGATTGCGGACTGTTGATACGACTTATAAATGCAATCAAACTAACATAGTGGGGCGATTTAATATTTTTAGGGCGTGCTTCGCCTTCACCTGCTGGAAGCTGAGGATCTGGTAGCGAAGGACAACATGATGGGTGGGATGGTGAAGGGCAAGAGCGACCCGTATGTCAAGATCCATATCGGAGACACGGTCTTTAAGAGTCACGTGATCAAGGAGAACCTCAACCCCACCTGGAACGAGATGTATGAGGTGCGTTTAGGTCCTCAGATGTTGTTTTAATTGATGTTAAACATGGTTGTAAAAATAATATCATGTGATCAATGCTTTTTCCAGCTGGTTCTGACCTCCAAGTCGACCTCTGATGTCCTTGTGGAGGTTTTCGACAAGGATGTGGACAAAGATGACTTCTTAGGGAGGTGTGTGGCAGTGTTGTTATTGATAAGTAAAACTATAAAAACCTTTGAGTTTATAGAAATAAAGCTGAAATAAAATATAAATATTAGATGAAAAATTTAAAGTGTTTAGCTGAAGTGCTAAGATTACTTTAAAATATATATATTATGTCCAAATAAAATAGAATATAAACACACACATGTCTGTGTGTTATATAATAAGACAGTGTTATACAGCATACAGCATAAGTAATGAAAATGCAAAGTAAAATTAAAAGATAAAATTAACATAAAAATGTATATACATTTCTAAAATATAAATATAAAAGCTAATTTAAACCGTATATTACTACTGTGTTGTATGTATGTTGACATGATGCTTGTCCATGTTATGTAATAGATGTTTGGATATTAATTTTGCTTGGCCACAGGGTGAAAATCAGCTTACAGGAGATCATTCAGTCCCATCTGACTGACAAAGTAAGTGATTCATCACTGATATCTTTCCTCGTTCTCTTCAAATGTTTTGATTTTGAACAATTTAGACATGTTGAATTTTAGTTTTGCAAATTTCATTGTGTTTTCTTTCTCTGTGTCAGTGGTTTTCTCTGAGTGATGTCAAACATGGACGTGTTCATATGATTCTGGAGTGGCTTCCCACAGTAACACAACCTGACAGACTACAAAAGGTCATTATATTATGTTATATTATATTATATTACATTATATTATATTATATTTTATGTGACCCTGGACCACGAAACCAGTTATAAGGGTAAATGTTTTTGAAATTGAGATTTATGCATCACATGAAATCTGCATAGTTTGTTAGGATTGGACAATATTTGGCTGAAACACAACTATTTGAAAATCTGGAATCTGAGGGTGCAAAAAAAATCTAAATACTGAGAAAATCGCCTTCAAAGTTGTCCAAATGAAGTTCTTAGCAATGCATATTACTAATCAAAAATAAAGTTTTTATATATTTACGGTAGGAAATTTACAAAATATCTTCATGGAACATGATCTTTACTTAATATCCTAATGGTTTTTGGCATAAAATGAATCAATCCTTTTGACCCATTCAATGTATTTTTGGCTATTGCTACAAATACACCCATGCTACTTTGTTTTGTGGTACAGAGTCACATATTGTATTATATTATACTAGATTATACAGATTTATGCATCATGTTTTTTGAGTTTTAAAAGTAGTATGGTCTGTATGTAATCTGTATGTAATCTAGACCTTTTTGCAATTCAATGGATTTATTTTTTGTACCTCCTGAAATTTTAGATTTTGACAGTCAGTAAAAATAATGAACTGAAATTGAAAAATAATACATTTAGTGACTAAATTTGTATTATCACAGTAAAGTGTTATATTGATGGTTAAATTTTAAAATTATTTTGAAATATTATTTTTAATATATTTATGTAATTTAATTGTCTGTTTTTGTAGTTTGTAGTGTGCTTTTTATTTGTGCTGTATGCATATATATATATATATATATATATATATATACGTGTCAAGATTAGCTTGTCTTTGAGAATGCATTAATGAATAATACATTGAATTACTCATTTTGCATGTAAGATCAGTATAAATTGTTACATTTGATGTCATGATTTTAAAATTAAATAATTAAAAATGTTATTTAAATACATTTATTATTTATGTTTTAGTATGTTTAATGTAAATGTATTTTAGACAGTTTAATTTGGTGTTAGAATTTCTTTTCTTGCTTTCTTCACATCAGGCTCTGCAGTTGCAGTCAGAGCATACGTACCTGAACAAATCTGTGCCGTCAGCCGCTCTGTTCTTCATCCTCTTGGAGAGAGCTCACAACCTGCCGGTACGTCTTACACACATTATCACATACAAATACAGTTTTACTCTATACTTTTTATAATACTGTGTCGTGTGCAGATGAAGAAGAGTGGAAAAGAGCCTAAAGCTGCTGCAGAGCTGGTGTTAGGTGACATTTCTCACAAAACCAAGGTGGGAGCCAAGGTTGTGCCTTTTGTAAAGATTCATTTTAGTGTCAATTTCTGACCCTTAATATAAGCAACATTTTTTTTCTGATCTGTTTAAAGGTGTGCGAGCGCTCCACGTCTCCCGAGTGGAGTGAAGCTTTTCACTTCCGGGTTCACAACCCCACAGAGGAGATTCTTATTGTAAAGGTAAAATAGATGGAGTTTAGATATTTAGATATTTGGTTGGATGTTATATAATTTATCTAAACCTATTTTAAATAGCATTTTAATTATCCTTTTATACTTACTATGCTTGCTGCTTTTATTAAATATTACATCAATTATTTATATTATGTATAATATAGTAATTAATTGTAATTTTTAGTATTACTTCATATATATATATATATATATATATACACTACCGTTCAAAAGCTTGGGGTCAGTACATTTTTATTGTTTCTTTAAGAAATTAATACTTTTATTCACCAAGGATGTATTAAGTTAATAATTAAAAGTTTATTAAAAGTTAATAATAAATAATTTACATTGTTATAAAATATTTATATTTTGAATAAACACTGTACTTTTTAAACTTGTTATTCATGAAAGAATCCTGAAAAAAAAAACTTTTGAACGGTAGTGTATATATATATATATATATATACACTACCGTTCAAAAGTTTGGGGTCAGTAAGACTTGTAATAGTCTTTAAAGAAGTCCCTTATGCTCCTTATGCTTAAGGGTGCTTTTATTTGATTAAAAATATAGAAAAAAAACAGTAATATTGCAAAATGTTTTTACAATATAAAATAATGTTTTTTATTTTAACATACTTTAAAATAGAATTTATTCCTGTGATAAAAAGCTGAATTTTTATCAGCTGTTACTCCAGTCTTAAGTGTCACATGATCCTTCAGAAATCATTCTAATATTCGGATTTATTATTAGAATGATCAATGTTGGATAATATCAACAGTTGTGCTGCCAAATATTTTTTGGAACCTGTGATTTTTTTTTTTTTCAGGATTCTTTCATGAATAACAAGTTTAAAAAGTACAGTGTTTATTCAAAATATAAATATTTTATAACAATGTAAATTATTTATTATTAACTTTTAATAAACTTTTAATTATTAACTTAATACATCCTTGGTGAATAAAAGTATTAATTTCTTAAAAAAAAAAAAAGAAACAATAAAAATGTACTGACCCCAAACTTTTGAACGGTAGTGTATATAATTTATTTAAATTCAAATTAATTTTTAAATAAAAACAATATATATAACAATACTACTACTACTACTACTACTAATAATAATAATAACAATAATGATAATATTGATAACGATGATGATGGTGACTAAAATTGTAATAATTTTAAGTTTTTATAATTTATTTAAATTTGAATTAATAAACATATTTTAAATATATATATATATATATATATATATATAAATAATAATAATATTCATAATTAGTAATAATTATTATTAAATAGAATTTATGTAAAACACATTAAGAAAACTATATTTGGTTGTTTGATGTTATATAATTTATCTAAAACTATTTTAAATAGCATTTTAATTTAATTTAATTTAATTCCTTTTATACTTACTATGCTTGCTGCTTTTATTATACATTACATCAATTATTTATATTATGTATAATATAGTAATTCATTTTATTTTTAGTATTATTTCTCACACACACACACACACATATATAATTTATTTAAATTTAAATTAATAATTTTAAAATAAAAACAATATATAACAATACTACTACTACTACTAATAATAATAATTACAATAATGATAATATTGATAATGATGATGGTGATGACTATAATTGTAATAAATTTTAAGTTTTTATAATTTCTTTCAATTTGAATTAATAAACTTATATATTTTAAATATAAATAATACTACTACTACTAATTATTATTATTTAAATACATAGAATTTATGTAAAACACATATTGAGAAACTATAATAAATATCTGTACTTCTAATATATTATTATGTTATTATTATCCAATTATTTGTATTATCCGTAATGATATTATTTAATATTCATGAATATGTCATATTATTATTTGTAACACAGCTGGACCATTTAGAAAATGGCAACTAGTTACAGGATCTAAAATGTACACTTCCCAGTGTACATTAATATACATTTTAACTTGAATTTTCGATATTGATATAGCCCATGAATACCTTGTGCATCAAAATCTCTTATATTATTGTAATAAACATTCGTAATGGATTTTATTATCTTTGTTCATCTTTTTCTCTTGTTTCCTTGTAGCTTTCAAGTGCCTTTGAGCAGCCCTTAGGGTCTGTGGTTCTACCAATCAGAGAGCTGCTTTCAAAACCAGATCTGCTGATGGACCAGTGGTTTAGTCTGGATGGAGCAGGTCCTGACAGTCAGATTCTGCTGAGGGCACAACTTAAGGTTAAACAAGGATTCTTAATGCTTTTTCTAAATTGTAATAATTTACTAAATACCGTCAAAATTGGCATTTCAGTTCATAAAATAAAAAACAAATGCCTAAATAGCTCTACTTTAATATCAGATTTTGGACTCAAGTTTGGATACAAGTGCCCTTCATCGTAAAAAGCCTGTTGTTGAAGAAGAGCATTCGATGGCTGAACAGCATGAAGAAAAAGCACCGGTTCCTGTTGAACACCCACAAGCTGCAGTCAGTAAGGAGTCTGAGAAGAAAACTCAGCCTACAAAAGGGTTCGATTGTTTTGTTATGATTACTGATTTCATAAATGTCATATAGTTTTATTTTGAAAACTAAACCAGACTGATTGTGTTTGTGACCAACAGGGTCAGTGAACTAGCAGCCTTTACTCTACCAGTACCTGTATCACTGCCTGAAGAACATCACACGCCATCTGTACCGAAAACACAGCCTGACACTGAGGTTAGTTTGTGTGTGTGTATGTGTGTACTTACTTGTATATTTTGGGGATAAATTTGTATCTAAAAGAGAGCAAAACCTGACAAAATCTCCTAAAGCCTCCCTTAGGGGACGTCCTCATTTGTAAAACTGGTATAAAAATAAAGTAAACAAAGTTTTTTTTGAAACTGTAAAAATGCAGAAAGTTTTCTGTGAGGGGTCGGGCTAGGTCTTGGTTTTCTGTATATAAAAACAATAGAAGTCTAAGTAATGTCCCCATTTAGATAGCTAAGTAAACACGTGTGTGTGTGTGTGTGTGTATATAAAGCATAACTCACTTAAAAGATTTTATTTTAATTAATTAATTAATTTATTTTATATAATGTTTCATTTTAAAATAATGAAAATGATTAATTATTTGAATCATAATGTCATTATTTGAATTTGAATTTATTAAATTATATTATTAAAGGTTTAATTTATTGCATTAATTGTAATTATTTTAATTTTATTTAATATTTTTTTTACATTTAAAAAGACATTACACATTAACATTAAATATACACATATATACACATTAAACATTAAACTACTTTTTGAATTTTTTGTTATTAAAAAAAATAAATATGGTACAATAAACATTGTTTTGTTGAAAGTAAATGATGACCATGGTTTTTATTATATTTTATTTTATTTTTTACTTCCATTTAGAATATTTGCTCATTAAAAAGATTATTCCCAGTGTTAATTTAGTATGAGTAAGATATTTTTATAGTTTTTTACATTTTTTTGTTTTTTGTTTTAATTTTAATTTTAGTTTAAGTTTTAGTAATTTTGTCATCTGTTTTTTTTTTCATTGTTCTTAGTTGTTTTTATATAGTCTATATAGTTTTTATTCATTTGTATTTAAGTTTTAGTTATTTTAGTACATTAAACAATAAACTACTTTTTGAATTTTTTATTAAAAAAATATTAAATATGGTACATTAAACTTTGTTTTGTTGAAAGTGGTTTTTATTTTATTTTATTTGAATTTATTTTATTTTGTTTTATTTTATTATTTTATTTTATTATTTATTTTTTATTTTATTTTATTTTTACTATGAAAAAAGCTTTCATTTAAAATATTTGCTCATTAAAAAGATTGTTTCCAGTGTTCATTTAGTATAATTGAGATACTTTTATAATTTTTTATTATTTGAATTATTTTACATTTTTTTATTTTTGTTTTCATGTCATCTGTTTTTTCATTGTTCTTAGTTGTTTTTATATAGTCTATATAGTTCTTATTAATTTTTAATTAAGTTTTAGTTATTTTAGTATATCAAGTTAATATAAATTAAAAAGAGAAATGTTGCTTTAGCAATTAACAGAAATAAAATAAGTTCAATTATTTTAAGTATTTCTTATTCTATTTTATTTTATTTTAGTTCACATAGATTTTGAGTAACAAAAAAAAGTTTTTTTGTTTTTTTTACTGTTTTAGTTTTAGTTCACTTTAATAACTATAATAACTCTGTAATTATAATAATTATTCTGATTACTGCTTATCATTTTTAGGATCTCAGCAGAGTTCCTGATTCCACTACCAGTGGAGGTGGATACATGGAACCAGTCAAAACATTTGGATCAGCCCATGAGGAGCAAAAACACATGGAAAAACCAGAGGAGCAGTGAGTTAAATATGTGATATGGTTTTGTTAAACCTGATTTAGCTTTAGTTAACAAAGTAATAAATTATTAATAATCATAATAATGACAGGCCATCATATAAAGATTGATTTATATGTGTTTGTTCATATTAAACAGGCCTCACAAGAAGGTTTCTCCCAGTGTTCCCGCAGAGGAGTCGAAAGTCAGTAGCTCTACAGACGTACGACCCCAAAAGACTAGCCACGACCCCAACTTTGGCACCAAGGTGAGTGTTGTTTTCTCGAACTTCCTGGATCAGCATAAGCATGTTGGAACATGTCTTACTTGGCAAGATCACATTAGCAAATGTTGTTGTTGTTTAATATCTGTCCTATAGGGGGTGCTGCGTATCCATCTTTTGGAAGCTCAGGATCTGGTAGCGAAGGACAACATGATGGGTGGGATGGTGAAGGGCAAGAGCGACCCGTATGTCAAGATCCATATCGGAGACACAACCTTTAAGAGTCATGTGATCAAGGAGAACCTCAACCCCACCTGGAACGAGATGTATGAGGTGGGAATGCTGGGAAATGTAGTTTGAAAAATCAAAGTGTCGCAGAAATGTCTGTAATGACTATGATTTATTTCTATTTATGCCCATTTCTTAAATATTTCAAATTATTATCTGTAAAATAATAATAGTTGTTTTCCATTTTTTATTAACTAGTTGATTCTGAGTCCTGATCACAATCTAGACGTGAAGTTTGAGGTCTATGATAAGGATTTTGAATCTGATGATTTCCTTGGAAGGTTAGTACATTTACCTTTTTTACTCATTAAAGTCTTAAGAAACCAATTTTTTGGAACACTTTATTTCATATACTGTATTCATAAAATAAATGACGTTTTACTTTGTCTTCATGTGTGTTCAGGTTCAAGCTCAAACTTGGCCATATCATCAGCTCCCAGTACAATGATGAAGTGAGTATCCACCTTGTTACGACCTTGATGGAAATTTTTGTCTAGGATTTTAAAAGGAGTAACATTGAGATGACCAGAAGAAAAAGCTGAAGGTAAAGATTGGCAAGGGAAACGCAGGACAACAAATTAGCACCGCAAGAGATTTATTGCTCCCACAACCATGAATATTTACAACATTTAGGAAAACAAAATAAGAAAAAAATAATAATAATTTATATAACCAAGACAAACGGGAGAGGGAACTCAAAGTGGCGCTAGAAAATCAAAGAAATAAATATAACAAAAAGAACCCCACTGTCTCCTCCCGGTCCTCTAAATAAGAAGCAAAAAAAAATGAAAAGAAAAATCTTCAGCGCAAATGCGCCCTGAACTTACGCTAACTAAAAAAACAAAAATACACATTTAGCGCACTTCACTAAACTAGTGTTTCTAATACATAAATAAAACCTACGTGCAAGATATGTACGTCACGTGACTTACTAGGCTGTTCCACGTCTCCGTTGTCTGTAAATCAGCAATTAGATCACAAGTTTGAGTGGAGCATAAGCGGGCTAAAAGTGTCGAAGACACACAAGGTTCGTCGTGAACTCAGGTGTCACAAATGCCAATAGTTTACACAGATCATTTCAACAAATTTCACACTAGTGTCGCAAGTAGTAGCAGACAAACGGACACAACAAACAACCAGTGACACGCCAAGTCAAACAGCACAGAACTTCCAGTCGCCGCTTCCGTTTTAAAGGTGATCAACGGTGAAGGACAGCCCCGTCAGCCAATAGAGTTCCAAAGGAGGCGGTACCTAGAATCGCTAAAAGTGACAGAACAAAAAGAACATACACAAGAAAAAAAACAGTGTACGGTTCGTAACACTCCCCCACTTAAGAATAAACTCTTTTGGAAACACAAAAAGTTTATACTCTTGAAAGAGCATCCGCTAAGACGTTGTCAACACCCCTCTTGTGTCTTATATCCAAATTGTAACTCTGCAGAAAGAGTGACCACCGCGTCAATCTCTGATTATGATTGTACAACTTTGAAAGAAATGTCAAAGGACTGTGATCCGTAAAAACTACCAAAGGTTGCACACTAGATCCAACATAAACCTCAAAATGTTGTAACGCAAAAATTAAAGCAAGCGTCTCCTTTTCAATGACTGAATAGTTTAACTGATTCTTGTTAAACTTCCTAGAAAAATAACTTACTGGATGAGCTATAGCCTGCTCGTCATCCTGTAATAAGACAGCACCAGCCCCGACATTACTTGCATCCACCTCAAGCTTAAATGGACGTTCTAAATCAGGAGCTGCAAGAACAGGTGAACTACTTAATAGTGTTTTCACACTCTCAAATGCATACTGGCATTGTGCATTCCACACAAAAGCGGTAGAAGGACTTAAAAGTGAAGTTAAAGGACTAACCACAGACGAGAAGTTTCTGCAAAAGCTGCGGTAATATCCAGCCATTCCGAGAAATCTTCGGAGTTCACGTCGAGTCGTGGGAACTGGAAATTTAGATATAGCCTCAACTTTCGCTTCAACTGGTCGAACCTGACCATGCCCTACCTCCTTTCCCAAATACCTCACCTTAGCCTGACCAAACTCACACTTGGCCAAGTTAAGGGTCAAGGAAGCACTCGCAAAACGCTCAAATACAGCACGTAATGACTTCATGTGTTCATCCCAATCTCTGGAATAAACAACAACATCATCCAGATAAGCACTACAATTAGGAATGCCAGCTAAAACTGTGTTTACTAACCTCTGAAAAGTAGCAGGTGCGTTTCGTAGTCCGAACGCCATGGCCGTATATTGTGCAAACGAATCTGGAGTGATAAAAGCAGCAATTTCAGAAGCTCTAGGTGTGAGTGGTACTTGCCAGTAGCCTTTAAGCATATCTAACTTACTCACAAATTTTGCATATCCCACATTATCTACGCAATCCTCCATCCTAGGAAGTGGATAGTTATCAGGAACCGTAAGTGAATTTACTTTCCTAAAATCCGTGCAAAACCTAAAAGAACCATCTGGTTTTGGTACCAAAATACATGGAGAACTCCATGGACTAGAGCTAGGCTTAGCAAGACCGTTATTCAGCAAGTAATCAACTTCTTGTCGCATAACTGAACGCTTAACTGAATTCACTCTGTATGCATGCTGTCAGATCGGACTAGCATCTTTAACATCAATATCATGCTGAATGACATTAGTTAACGTAGGTACGTCTTTGAACAGACACTCAAATTCAGAAATGAGCCTCACTAGATCACATTTCTGATCAATAGACAAATTCGTTAAATGTGAATCAAGATCTTTCAATATTTCAGAATTGCACAACCTCACAGTCGACTGAGAAATATTCTGAAATATTACTCCGTCTTCGTCAGCATCAGCAATGGACTTTTCGGTCACAACCGCAACAGAAATGACAGCAGTGTCTGGAGCTCTGTCATTCACATTAGTTTGTGATCTCGAATGATAAAGTTTCAGCATGTTTACATGACAAACGCGAGTTTTTCGTTTTCGTTCAGGAGTACAGATGACATAATTCGTTTCACTCAATTTCTCTTTCACTATATAAGGGCCGAAAAATCGAGTCGACAGTGAAGAACCAGGAATAGGCAAGAAAACCAGAACTGAGTCACCAGGCTTAAAAGATCGCGTAACAGCCTTTTTGTCAAATGTTCGTTTCATGCCTTTTTGCGCGTTGGCAAGAGACTCTCTCGCGACTGAGCAAGCTGTATGCAAACGCTCCCGAAACTTCGTTACGTACTCCACTACGTTCGTTTTCAAACTGTCTTTTTCCAGAATTTGGTCTTTTAAAACTTTCAATGGACCACGTACCTGGTGTCCGAAAACTAGTTCAGCTGGACTAAAACCCAGCGACTCTTGAACGCTTTCTCTGATAGCGAACATCAGCATGGGAATGCCATCATCCCACTCATTACCAGTCTGCATGCAATATTTTCGCAACATCGACTTTAACGTTTGGTGAAAACGCTCCAGAGAGCCTTGGCTTTCTGGATGAAATGCGCTGGAAGTACGATGTGTAATACCCAAAGTCTGCATGACTTGATTAAAAAGCTTGGACGTAAAATTTGTGCCTTGGTCGCTTTGCACTACTTTAGGCAAACCAAATGTCGAGAAAAACTTAACTAGTGCCTTGACAACAACAGGTGCAGTGATTTTTCTCAAGGGAATTGCCTCAGGAAATCGGGTGGCTAGACACATCACTGTTAACAGAAACTGGTTACCACTTTTTGACTTTTTCAAAGGTCCTACACAATCAATGAGGACATGTTCGAATGGTTCGCCAAGAACAGGTATTGGATTTAACGGTGCTGGTGGAACAATCTGATTTGGCTTTCCCGCAATTTGACATACGTCACAAGATCGGCAATAGTGCGTTACATCAGTTTTCAGTCCAGGCCAGAAAAAGTGCTTTAAAATCCGGTTGTACGTTTTCCTTATGCCCAAATGACCCGACAGTGGATGATCATGTGCCAAGCACAACACATGTGGGCGATATGGGACAGGAACCACAACCTGATAAAAAACATCCCATTCGGCTTGGTCAGGTGATGAACACCACTTACGCATCAACACATCATTTTCTAAAATATAGGCGCTTTGTTTCGTCTTAGCCAAATCGTGCGGAATTACAGAATTAAAAAGTGTAGTCAAGGTTTCATCTTTTTTCTGTGCAGTGATTAATTCCTCTCGTGTGATTTTTAAAATCAACGAATTCGTGTCATTCAAATACGAATTTTTCACCCTTTCCGGTTTCGTTTTTTCACAGTCCAAATTTTCCTCTCCGTCTACGACAGAAGAAAAGAAAGAGTCATTCAAAGCAATCTCTTTTCGCGACTGTGCGCGAGTGACAGCGCACGCAGGAAAAACATGAGGATAAGCTTCACCAGCCTCATCAGATGCACATTCTGTCGGTTTGTCCAGAACTTCCAATAATGGCATTACTTTTCCTCCAGCTAAATCATTGCCTAGGATTAAATCTACCCCTTTCATAGGCAGTGAAGTACAAACTGCAACACGGACCAATCCAGAACACAAGTCGCTTTTCAAATGCAGATTATGCAGAGGCCTTTTTACACATCCCATTTCAATTCCTTGCACTAATACGCTGGAATGACATGAAGTCTCATCAGAAAATTTCATTGCACTTTCAACAATAAAACTTTGCATAGAACCTGTGTCACGAAGCATTGTGATTTCTTTTTGATCGTCATCACGACCAGTCAAGGAAATTAACCCCTTAAGAATAAAAGGACGGAACGTTTCATCCACATCCTCTTTGGAGTGTACAGCCACAGTCTGTTTACAAGTCTTTACAAAACCTACCGGTTTAGCTTGTGGATGCTGTTTTCGTTTAAGTCGGGGACAATCGACAACAACGTGACCTTTCTTGTGACAGTAAAAACAGTCACGTTCCTCACCAACTCTTGGTGCATTACTTTTCGAGCGCACGAATTGTGTGTTAGATAAAATTGGAACGGCAGGTGCATTTTCCACACGTGAATGAACAAAGACATTTTTGTGGGTTAAAATGAATTCGTCAGCTAAAACAGCGGCCTGTGATAAAGAATTTACCTTTTGTTCGTTTAGGTAAACAACCACTTTCTCCGGTAAGCAATTCTTAAACTCTTCCAAAAGAACAAGCTCACGCAACGAATTAAAATCTGCCACATTGTTAGCTACACACCACTTATCAAAAAGCGTGCCCTTCTCTCTAGCAAATTCCACAAAAGTTTGATTAGAAGTTTTCCTGTGCGACCTAAACTTCTGTCTGTACGCTTCAGGAACTAGTTCATATGCACGAAGTATCGCTGATTTGACTGAATCATACTTCAAACTTTCTTCAAGTGACAAAGTGGAATACACCTCTAAAGCTTTTCCCACAAGTTTACACTGCAGTAACAGAGACCAGAATTCGAGTGGCCAATGCAAAGAAGTTGCAATTCGTTCAAACGCATTAAAATACGAATCAACTTCTGATTCTTTGAATTGTGGAACAAGAGCAATGTGCTTACTCACGTCAAAATTGGGACTGGGTGAGATCGACACCGAAGAAACATTTGAAGGGGAAACTAGAACTGGCTGATTAGCCTCCGCAGCCTTCTTTGAAGCGTCCAACTCGAGCTGGCGCAACCTCACTTGCGTATCAGCCTCGATTTCAAGTTTGCGTATCTGCAAACGTAGGTCAAGTCAGCCCGACGGGTGTGCTCTTGAGAATCATAATATAGACGTGCCATGCGAACTTTCAGCCGCGCATCGTCTCGCGAACCCACAGAAAGTGGAGAGAACGGTTCAAAAGGTGGCAGGCCAACACCAGCATCTGCAGCGGCCTCCACCCCTGCATCTGCATCGGTTCTGCTACGACACACGTTCTTATCTCCCATTCCAAAAGAAGCAAACACCTCATCACCAGGACTTAGATGATCAGCCGTCTCCTCCATTTCAATATTTGGCGTGAGAAGCACATTAAGCTCAAGTAACTGGTCTATTATCTTTTGCTTAATTTCGGCTTTACGATCCTGTTTGTTAATTATCAGTTTAAAATGATCAGCCACCAAAAACAAGTCCTGTTTCCGACAAACGTTAAGCAGCTCCAACGACGGACTCTTAACAAATTCCTCTAACCTGAACATTTTAAAATAAAGTGCTCAAAAGTGCTCAAAAGTGCTACAAAAAAACTGCTACTACTGCGACAACTTACCTAAAGTCACACTAGCCTACTACACAGCCAACCAATTCTATTGCCACCACCATAGCTATTTCTTTGGTCATTTTGTTTTAACTCCCAAGGGTTTAACAATCAATCCGGTAATATTAAAACATCCCGGACGAGCCCCCATTAAATGTTACGACCTTGATGGAAATTTTTGTCTAGGATTTTAAAAGGAGTAACATTGAGATGACCAGAAGAAAAAGCTGAAGGTAAAGATTGGCAAGGGAAACGCAGGACAACAAATTAGCACCGCAAGAGATTTATTGCTCCCACAACCATGAATATTTACAACATTTAGGAAAACAAAATAAGAAAAAAATAATAATAATTTATATAACCAAGACAAACGGGAGAGGGAACGCAAAGTGGCGCTAGAAAATCAAAGAAATAAATATAACAAAAAGAACCCCACTGTCTCCTCCCGGTCCTCTAAATAAGAAGCAAAAAAATGAAAAGAAAAATCTTCAGCGCAAATGCGCCCTGAACTTACGCTGACTAAAAAAAACAAAAATACACATTTAGCGCACTTCACTAAACTAGTGTTTCTAATACATAAATAAAACCTACGTGCAAGGTATGTACGTCACGTGACTTACTAGGCTGTTCCACGTCTCCGTTGTCTGTAAATCAGCAATTAGATCACAAGTTTGAGTGGAGCATAAGCGGGCTAAAAGTGTCGAAGACACACAAGGTTCGGCGTGAACTCAGGTGTCACAAATGCCAATAGTTTACACAGATCATTTCAACAAATTTCACACTAGTGTCGCAAGTAGTAGCAGACAAACGGACACAACAAACAACCAGTGACACGCCAAGTCAAACAGCACAGCACTTCCAGTCGCCGCTTCCGTTTTAAAGGTGATCAACGGTGAAGGACAGCCCCGTCAGCCAATAGAGTTCCAAAGGAGGCGGTACCTAGAATCGCTAAAAGTGACAAAACAAAAAGAACATACACAAGAAAAAAAACAGTGTACGGTTCGTAACACACCTCTTCGGCTCTGGTTTGTAAGATCACAACATAATCAGCACATTAACCTTTCCCTGCTGTCTTTCTCCTTTGCAGTGGTTTACTCTGAATGACATAAAACATGGTCGAGTGCATTTGGTCTTGGAATGGCTTCCCACCTCAACACAGCGGGACAGACTGGACCAAGTCAGTTTTTCATGAGGGCACACAGGAGTCTGTTGGTTATTTTTTATATATAAAATTGGGATAATACTAACAAGTGTCTTTTTTCACTAGGTAATGCAGATGCAAAGCTCTCAGACCTACCAGAACAAGTCTGTGCTGTCAGCAGCGTTGTTGTTTATTTACTTAGAAAGAGCTCATGATCTGCCGGTGAGTCTATATACTTAGACACAATATATATATTAATTCTAAAATATGTGTGTATATATTATATACATTACAAAATATGTGTAAAAGTTTGGGATCAGTACGATTTTTCATTTCTTTTTTTTTTTTTAAATAAGACTTTTCTGCTCATCAAGGCTGCGTTTATTTGATTAAAAATACAGAAAAAAACAGTAAATTGTGAAATATTATTGCAATTTAAAGTAGTGGTTTTCTATTTTAATATACTGTAAAATGTAATATATCTCTGTGATGCGAAACGGAATTTTCAGCATCATTACTCCAGTCTTCAGTGTCACATGATCCTTTAGAAATCGTTCTAATATGCTGATTTATTATCAATGTTGGAAACAGCTGCTTAATATATATATATATATATATATATATATATATATTTGGAACCTGTGATACTTTTTTCAGGATGATTTTTTTCTTTGATGAATAAAATGTTAAAAAGAACAGCATTTATTTAAAATAGAAATCTTTTGTATCAATATACACTACTATTCAAAGTTTGGGGTTAGTAATTTTTTTTTCTTTCTATGAAAGAAATTAATACTTTTATTCAGCAAGGATGTGTTAAATTGATAAAAAGTGATAGTAAAGACTTATATTGTTAGAAACTATTTGTATTTTGAATGCTGTTCTTTTTAACTTTTTATTAATCAAAGAATTCAGAAAAGAAGCATCACAGGTTTCAAACAAAATATTAAGCAGCACAACTATTTCCAACACTGATAATAAATCAGCATATTAGAATGATTTCTGAAGTATCATGTGAAACTGGAGTAATGATGCTGAAAATTCAGCTTTGCATCACAGAAATAAATGATTAAAGTATATTAAAATAGAAAATAGTTTTTTTTTACTTGCAATAATATTATTTTTTTCTGTTTTTGATCAAATAAATGGAACTTTGATGAGCATGAGAGACTTCTTTAAAAACATCTTTTGCACCCAAATTTTTGAACGCCAATGTATATATATTTATATATAATATTATTTATATTATTACTGTTATTATTATTGTTTTAATATATATTCTATATTTAATTATTTTATATTTTTATATTATTTATTTTATTTTGCATATTATATTTATATATATATATATATATATATATATATATATATTTAATAATTATGAGAATCACTGTATTTATATTTATTCTAGTTTAAGTATTTCACAGACTATAAATGATCTTTATTAATAAAATCTCTATAAATTATGTTAATGATTGGAAAAGTAAAGAAACGTTTTGTTAATAATAAGAACGTGTTATTAATTCTTGATGGTTATATTGCTGTCTAGCTGAAGAAAAGTGGAAAGGAACCCAAAGCTGCTGCCGAACTTGTACTTGGAGGAACGACTTACAAAACCAAGGCAGGAGACTTTTTATCTATAATAGCAATCATGCAGCTCTACAAAACGTTATACGCCATACATTGTAATGTATTTGTAATATTCAAATATATTTTAATATATTTAAATTTTCTCTCTGTCCTCCTTAATGTAAAGGTGTGTGATCGATCAAGTTCTCCTTACTGGAATGAAGCATTTGATTTTCTGGTTTACGACCCCAAAAAGGACATGCTTGTCATCAAGGTGAGAATATGTTAGCCTGAATTGCAGTTAATACCATTTTGCAAAAATTGCATGCAATAAAATTATGCACTGAATAATAATCAACAAATATTCGGCAACTGCAATATATGACAATATATATTTAAAATTGTTAACATGCTAAAAAAAATATCAACAAAACTAAACCAAATGGCTCAGCATGACCTGAAAGAGAATGCCTCTATTGCGCCCCTTGTGGCAGCAATGAGAATGCAACAGTATTTTTGTTTAAACCTGAAGGGTTAATCTATTCAGTTATAATTATTTCAGACTGTCATGTGATTTATTGTCATTCTGCGCAGCTCTCAAGTGCCTGGGATCAACCCATGGGCTCTTTGGTTCTACCAATCAAAGAGCTGCTTTCAAAACCTGATCTACTGATGGACCAATGGCTCGATCTGGATGGAGCTTCACCGAAGAGCCAGATCCTACTCAGGGCACAGCTGAAGGTTAGACAACTTGAGCTATCTTCACTCATTTGGATGAATGTTTTAAGCACCCATAAAGCCAAAAAACAGTATATGTGAAGAAATATAACCATTATTTTCTGTTTTATCCAGATCCTGGATTCAAAAATGGCCGCCTTAGTAGCCATGGGTTCAGGTCCTGTGTTGAGTAATAAGCAAACGGCCACCACCGGTCAGATCAAAATCTCCTTTTCCTTCCAGAAGAAGCTGACAGTGATCATCCATGCATGCAGGTCTGCTGTGATTCTAAACCCTTTTGAGCATCCAAGTCTTTTCAAGTTTACAAGTTGCCTGTGTGAGTCTGAAGTTTGAGGTGAAGTGAGGACGTTCTGTGTTTGTGTGTTTTTTCAGGGGTCTGGTTACATCATCTAAGGACAGCTTAGACACCTACGTCTCCCTCATTCTGCTGCCGGATAAAAGCAAGGCCACAAAAAGAAAGACAAGTGTGAAAAAGAAAAATCTGAACCCGGAGTTCAATGAAAGGTTTGATTTGAAGAGAGATTTAAGTGAATTGTAATCAGTTCTGTGAACTGTGTACTATTGTAATACCTTTTGCTTCGAAGCAGCACAATGGTGTGTTAATATAATTATTTAATAACACATATCGGTATATTATAAGGATGGTGTGTTTAATTCATCTTCAAACACTGCATTGTGCAAATCTGTCTTAGATGTGAAGTGGTTTTAAATGAGTTTTATCAGACCTTGACCGAGGAAGTGTGTGTCATAATCTCGTATGTTGTTCTGTAGGTTTGAGTTTGATATGAGTGTGGAGGAAGCTCAGAGACGAGAGCTCAGCCTTTGTGTGAAAAACGCATCCTCGTCCTTCATGAGTCGAGACAAAGACGTGATCGGCCAGGTCAGTCCGCCTGGGCTCACTTCAGTCTTACAGGAATATCCATTTAAAATATCTAGACATCCTAACACTGTTATATATGTGCAAAAAAGGTGTATAATAATAAGACTTGTTTTCAGAGAATTTATCTCGAATTATGAGTTACTTTTAATATAAATCTAACCAAATTTAAAATTAAAAGTGCAAATTTTAAAAAAAAAATGTTTTCGGTATTTTTACTGTAAAGCAAGAAAAAATGACTCTGACAAATCACAGAATTTGATATAAATAAATATATTACGAATAAAATTATATACAATTACTTTTTTTTATTTGTATTAAATTTAATGAGCAAATATTATAATGTTTATATTTATTTTATTACACTTATAATTTAATTTTAATTTCTATAAGTGTGTTTAAAAATAAAATTATATATAAATATATAATATATTAATAATATTTAATTTAATTATCAATTATTTGAATATTTTAGTGTTTAATGTATTGATTTATTCTTGTAGGTGCAGATAGACCTGGGACAGGTTGACTTAGTCTCTGGAGTCACAGAATGGTGAGTTTTGGTGCTTTTAATACACAAACATATGAAAAATTTCGCTAAGCATCAGTTTTTCATGTAATTATATTGTGTATATGTGACCCTAAACCACAAAACCAGTCATAAGGGTCAATTTTTTGAAATTGTGATTTATACTTTATGTGAAAGCTGATAAATAAGCTTTCCATTGATGTATGGTTTGTAAGGATGGGATGATATTTGGCAGAGATACAACTATTTGAAAATCTGGAATCTGAGGGTGCAAAAAAATCTAAATATTGAGAAAATCGCTTTTGAAGTTGTCCAAATGAAGTTCTTAGCAATGCATATTACTAATCAAAAATTAAGTTGTGATATATTTACGGTAGGAAATTTACAAAATATCTTCATGGAACATGATCTTTGCTTAATATCCTAATGATTTTTGCTATAAAAGAAAATATTATAATGTCCCATACAGTTGGCTATTGCAACCTATGGTTTTGTGGTCCATGGTCACATATGTATTATTTATTTTGTTCTGATGTCTAACTTCTTCAGTGACAGAATTTTTATTTTTGGATGAACTGTTCCTTAAATTGTTTTTCACTTTCTGCCAGGTTTGATCTAAAAGAAGAGCAGAACTAACAGAACACAGTGTTCTTGACCTGAGCACTTCACAGCCAACCTTAAACCTCTTTCTGAAGTTCATCAGGTTAACTTTGCTCCCGTGTATCGCTGCCAGTGCTTACGTTCCCTCTGCTTTTTTTTTTTTATAATTTCACAAACACACATATATATATTCATCTGTTTATTTATCAACAGATGAGTGACTGGTTCATATGATGAATATGAATGATCTTAGTGGTTTGAACATTTTGCCGTATTGACAAATCAAGTATTATATCAAGACCGATATATATAAATTGGTGATATCTGTATAATCCAGTATCAGATGACTGAATGTTAAACGTACGTATTTGCAGAGATCAGTGTTGAGTAGGTGGCTGGAAAGAGTCTCGTCTTCCTGTGCAGGTTGCAGGACATTGCATTTGTGTTTAAACTCAGAAGGAAAAGGATGTTTTAAAATGGCTTCATGTTCTTTTTATTAAAAGTGGGAGGATACAATGTACAAATTTTTGAAGGATTGTAACTGACAGAACTTTGAGCACCAAAAATATAAAGTGGTTATATTTAGACATTATACACATCACCAACTAAAATCTTTATTTAAGATGACTTGTTGCTGTTACTACTGCAGATATCCACAATCATACTGTTGCGTTTGGACAAATAGTTGTTTACATGGCTTATGTAGCTTCTGCAGTCAATGTGTATTTAGCCAAAAAATATGACATTAAAGCTTGCATGTTACATTGTGTTAATTTTTAGGCTTTAAAAAGAGATAATTGTGAAAACCTTGACACATTAGGAAATGTGACATGTTTATGTAACATAAAATGTTAAATTCCTGGAAATTTGTATAATGAGTGTTAATTTCTGGTTATTCAGAGTCAAATGCATCGAACTGCATTCAAATCTCAGACTTTTTTTTTCCGTTTGGAGACTTTTGTACCGTATTTAAAGTTGATTAAATTACTTTATTCCAAGGATTGGTACCTAAGTTACTGGAGTCCAGAAATAGCTATTTTAATGATACTGTAAAAGTCATGGAAATTCACTCATTGAAAGGGTGGGAACCCTGCAAAAGATCTAGACCGACCACAAATACCTTTAGCTGAGCTTTGTTCAAGTTGTCATGATGTTTATAAAACAATCTATACACAATCTACCATTCAAAAGTTTGGGGTCATCAAGACAAATTAAATTAATCAAAATAACAGTGATGGTAAATACATTTATAATGTTACAAAACAATTCTATTTCAAATAAATTCTGTTCTAAAAATATTATATCATAAAATATCATAAAATATAATATAAAGTATTTAGTTTACTGTATTTTTGATTAAATAAATGCAACTTTGGCAAAAAAAAATAAATAAATATTAGACCCCAATCATTCGAATAGTAGTGTACAGTATTTTTCGTCATATATTTTTCTGCATTCCATTAGTTTTCTATCACTGTGTGCATGTTTTATTTCCACATTTTTTATATTCTACATTAAAACATGCTGCAATGTGTTTTATGTGCAAATTGGTAAATGCCAAAGAACCAAACCATGCTAAAGATGGCCATGTTCAGCTGATCTGCACTACTCATACTGCCACATTTCTAAATGTATTGTCTCATATTCAGCTGTCAATAAAACAGTTAAGGCATCAGAATGTTGTCAAAAGCCTTTATTGATATTCGAACAAACCAGTCTGTGTTGATCATGCACAGCTTTATTGATGCTGCATTGTGCAAGCAAACAAACTCTACATTTGCCACCATTTAAAGGACAGGTGGTCTTTTATGTAGTCTGTGATTTACAGAGATAAAAACAGCCCATCAACAGGACGCTTTTGTCTTAGTATTTTACAAAATGAAACTGTGACAAGCAGTTCATACATGAATATTATAATGACAACACGTTTTCTCATGATGTGAAGGCGAGGGTCCTTTTCTCCCTGATGGGAGACATAATCAGCCTTCCAGATCCATTTAGGCATCTTACCACACATATCCAAAGACTTCAGAACCATTTGCATTTTATGTGAGACTGGAAAAAAGAAATAATGAGATTTAGTTAACTTTGAAATAATTACTTAGACTGAGATGTGGCACACGTTAAGTTTCCATCACATACCTGTCGATGAGCGAATCTCTCATAGTAGTTGCGATGGCACTGGGCTGCGATTCACTCAATCTGAAGACGCTCTCGATGACGGACAGCTCAGTGCTCGTGGTGTCCAGGCCACAGAAGGCACACCAGTCGTTTACAACCATACCAGCAGCGATCACCTCACTACCACGATTCACTGTTCCAGCCTGTAGTAAAACAAGAAAACAATCAGCACACAATTTTCAATGAGCCAGTATCAGTGTACAGAAATCAAGTAGTTCCTTGCATGAATTTACCAGTCACTTCAATCTAGGGTTTGATGATATAGTGAATATGTTCACCCTATTTGTCATATAAATATAAAAAAGGCTGAAAATCTGGATTGTTAAAATCAACACTCACTGACATTAAAATGACACAGATTAAGAAAAAATAACTATGATTAACTTCTATACAAATGATCAAAAACATTTTCTGTTAATATATATTTTACATAAACCCCAGATAAGAGAAATAATAACAGTGATTTTTAACATAGTAAACATCACTGTTTACACTACTGTTCAAAAGTTTGGGTTGGGAAGATTTTTTTTTTACATTTTAAAATTCTTATAGGCTCATCAAGGCAGCTTTTATTTCATTAGAAAATAAAACAGTAAGAATGTGAAATATTATTTATACTTGAATATATATTAAAATGTAATTTATTCCTGTGATGCAAAATTGAATTTTCATTACTCCAGTCTTCAGTGTCACATGATCCTTCAGAAATCATTCTGATATGCTGATTTGATGCTTAAGAAACATTTCTTATTATCATCATCATCAATATTAAAGACAGTTAAGCTGCTTAATATCTTTGTAGAGACATTTTTCAGGATTCGTTGATGAATAGCAAGTTTAAAAGAACAGCATTTATTTGAAATAGTTTTTTCTTATAAATGATAAATGTGTTTACTGTCACTTTATTAAAAAAAAAAAGATCATTGGACTTTATTTATTTTATAAAATAATAAAGTGTGGTAATACTATTATATTTTAAAATAAAGTGTAAGTATAAAATAAAAATACAATTATTTTACAGTAAACTTTTTTTAAAAAATGGTAATATTTACTCTTTTTAATATGAATTTTCATCATTTTCAAACTTAAATTTAGCAAGCTTTTATTTTGGCGGGTTGCCGGCAACTAAGTATACGTGCTCCCGGGTTTAACGCTTGAAATGTCACATTTTTGCATTGTGGTTTGAAAATGGCAGCGAATAACCTAGAATTAGGCTTTCAGTTCAAATAGAAATCTTAAACAGTATTACAGTTTGTCTATCTATAATGGTAATTAAGCATTAACAGCTGTCAAACATGTCTTATGAACTTATTTTCACAGTGCATTTCTTATTTAGGTCGTGCATGCGGACCACTTATGTGCACCCCTGCATATTTAATGTATAATCATTGTGCCACAGAATTAAATCAAATCCAAATGAAATGATTGTCAGATATTAAAGAGTGGTCACTTACCACTAAAGGTACTTGCAGGAGTGATGAGAGCTCATCTTGATCTTCTATGGAGGTTTTAGGGTGGACGAGGCCTCCCTGGTTACTGAATGCACAGTAACTACCCACAAGCACCTGCTCTGCAATCGTCTGTCTGAACACTTCCACCTTGAGAGTGTCTGCAAGAATCTCTTCTGTTTCCTGTGGACAACAATTTCCTCAATTTAATACAGAAAAACATCAGCTTGGGAAAAAACGTTCAACTTTCTAATGGTTTCATTCATCTTACAGGCTTTTTAGAGAGAAATAATTTAGACCCATTAAGACCATTTAAGGTTTGGCGAAAGCGCTGATTTCAGAGTCTTCCATTATTGTTGTTCTTACTCTGTCGAGGTCAGGATGAACGAGAGCAACATAGTCATTACAAGCGATGACGTTCCCCAGCGCAGAAAGACGCTCTTCTACTCTCTGAATCTGCACTGAATCTGGCAGGGAGTTCCTAATGTGCTGTAACTCTTGATCTGTCGTGTTGTTCGGCACCAAGAGACCGTGACGATTTCCTGCAGAAGAGCATCCCAAGATGGACACACAACATCTATTATACATCACGTATTAGGACATTAAAACATAAAACCTAATCTGATGTAGCTTGAAATCTGAAAAGGTCAAATTCTTGCTAGAACGTCTGTATTTTAATCAACGTACAATAAACACAAAAACTATGTATCACAGATTTTTTAAAAGTCATTGAACTAGATATATTTTCTTACCCACACACATTCTGCCAATGATTCGACATCCTGCTATAGAGGCATGAACGACGGGCATTGTTTCTGACAGTTCACCTTCAAAGACACTGTGAGAGAAAAAAAAACAGGTATTCATCACAATCAGAACTGTACATCCTACTATATTGTGTGTATATATATTTATGACATTTATGACTCACCTGTAAAAATTTTCTGAACCGCCAATTGCTACCAAGCAGTAAGTGTTTGTGAGCTTGGAAAAGCATCCAATTTCATTATTCTTTTCAAATGATGCACGGACTGCCATTCTTCTGCTATTGAACTGATCAAAGCTGTCTGAACCTGATGACAAGCAACATTTATAGTGACATGATGGTAATAATAATATACATACATATATATATATATATATATATATATATATGTTCTGGTTAAGAGTTTTAAAAAAAAAAAATGTATTTCTCTAGAGTTAGGTTTTAATCCCAAACAGAAACATTCATAGTTCAATAGAAAATTATTATAAATGATAACAATCATATTTCTAAACAGTATATATAGCTGTATTTTAGGATTAAATCACATTTTTGTACCATGCTTTAATTAGGTTAGAGAAAATCTACTTCTGACCTATTATTTTTAAACATAAGGGACCCTAGGACACATTGATTAACTAAGGCAATTCTCAACAAAACCTGAAGTTAAACTCGCTCTAAGTAACTTTCATTTAAACAGTGCTAGTTAGCAGGTAGTTAGCAGTCGGCTAAATGAAGTTATTTCAACTTCTCTGTTCAATAAACGCTGCCGATTCTGAGTCCTCAAATGACAACGCGGGTTAGCAATACATATTACATCCTAAATGTAATAACTTTACTATAAAATTCATGGTGTTACAATAATAATCTTATATTTACCGATTGTCACTCTATGGAGAAGCGTGGACTGCCGTAAACCACGTGTTCACTTCACTTCCTCAACGTGCTGACGTCAACGCGTTACGGGACGTAATACGTTAATCCATGTTGTCACAGGAAACACTGCTGCCTTTGTTTTGATTCTTAAATATCAAGTTCTCACATGCTTATTCTTTGAGCAATTAAGAATTCGTATTCGTGTTAAAAAAGGCTTATTGTATTAAAAACTGATTTTGGACACAGCATTTAAATCCAAATTATATCCCTCTGTTGAGCAGAGTATTTCAATAAAATCACTCAGAAACTTTGAAAACAATAACATAATAATTCTAAAAATAATCAATTAAAAAGCAAACAAAAAATAATAAACTTAATAAAAACAGATAAAAACAGATAAAAACAGATTTATTTGCTTTTTAAATTGTAAATTAGTGTACTGATACATACGTGTTGGTATACTTTTACTTAAAGTGCTTTGTTATAATTTTAGAATAACTATGTACAGCATAAGATCAAAAGAAAATAAAAACAAATAATTTACATGCGTTAACAAAAAATAAGGAATGAGTCATCACATTTGGTACACTTGATTCCATTTTCATTCCATAACATAACAGATATGAATTAAATAAATATATATATTATTTTATCTTTTTCAAAAATGATTACATTTACATTTCTATAACCTGTTGTTGTCTAAATGGCTGAGACTGGCGAGCCATGTTCCCACATGTTTTTGTCATCCGCTACAAACCTGCGTAGCAACAAGACACACCTCTCCTGGCACTATGGATTTGTGAGCCAATCACGATCGAGTTTCCGCGTGACGTCGTTTTTGTTGACACTTCGATTAGCTGGCCACCTGCGAAACGTCACTGCAGCAGCGTGCACCCGTGACCCTCGACGTCCACCCCGCGTTTTCTGCCTGGAAACATCGCAAGCTAATCGGAGCTGTGAAAACGCAACATACCGGGGGCTGGAGTCGGCGTGGGGTAAAGTCTTGCCGTGCCTCGGCTCGTTAACGCACTATTGATCTGTTATTGTCCCAGTCACGGTGACAAACGCTCCCTGAGTGCTTGCTGCGTATGTAGGCTTTTGCAGTGTTCTCAATACATTGCTGTCCTGTTAGAGATGATGATGTCTGTGTTTCTCAAACCGAATCGAAGAGTGTTGTGAGACATAAACATTTTATGAATTCGGGAATGTTACCCGAGACATGTTTATACCACGTTTGTTCATCTATAGTGATATTAAGTACCTTGGAGTACTATGGTACATGAATATGCTAATTATTCAGTACCATGGTACTTTTTTTTGTAAAAGGTCGATGACAACAGTGCATAGAAATCATTAAAATATGTAACCCTGGACTGCAAAACCAGTCATAAGGGTCAGTTTTTGGAAATTGAGATTTATACATCATCTGAAAGCTGAATAAATAAGCTTTCCATTGATGTATTGTTTGTTACAACTATTTGAAAATCTGGAATCTAAAGGTGCAAAAAAAAAATCAAAATATTTAAAGATGCCTGAATGAAGTTCTTAGCAATGCTTGTTACTAATCAAAAATTTAAGTTTTTATGTATTTACGGTAGGAAATTTACAAAAATATTAATGCAACATGATCTTTACTTAGTACCCTAATGATTTTCATCATAAAAGAAAAATAGTTAATTTTGACCCATACAATGTATTGTTGGCTATTGCTACAAATATACCTGTGCGGCTTATGACTGGTTTTGTGGTCCAGGGTCATGTATATTTTTGCAAGTGTGAATGCAAAGCAAATAAGCTAATCTAAGTCTATTTTTTTTTTATTAAAGAAATGGGGTCAGATCAAAGTACCAGTTCGGCTGCCGACCAGCAGCAGAGGGATCCAGGCAATCTGCCGTTGCAAGGTGAAGTATCTTCATCCAGTGTCCAAACCGATACTGGTTCTAAGCCCCAGGACGATCTGGATCCAGACACTGACCTGCCACAATGCCGAATGGGCACCAGAAAGGTAGACGACATGAGCTTTATGATATGCTGCACTAACTGGTATTAAAAACCAGTGAAAGAACTGTCTAGACTGGACGTTTCTTCCTCGAACGAGTGCCAAATTCAGTGCGAGACAACAGAAGACAGAGAGGCTGGAGTTGCATTGCTGTTTGATGCAATTTATGCCATTAATAAGCTGTGGGATTTGTTTTAAGACATTGAGAATAAAGTTACTGCTCATGTTTGTATTTGCAAACACCATCTGTTCTGCTCAGCAGCTGTGCACTTATGTACTGATTACATGATATCTAAAGCATGTATGTAGTTATCAACCTGCACTAATGAAATATGTGTGTAAATATATCATTCATCCAGAAAGCAACAAACACTTGGCATTTCTGTAGTTTTATTTTATTGACATTTCTTTGAACATGGTGATATTAGATACACAGTGTAAAACTGTAGACTGAAAACCGAAATAAAAACAACTCGTTTATAGAGTTAAAAACAGGATTTAGGAAATAAAACTTAAATCATACCTATTAGTAAATCAATCCGTTAAGATCACTCTCATTCTTAATAATCAACATTATGCATGACAATGTGAACTCATAGGCTACCGTTAGAGTGAAAGAAAAATACAAAAGGTCTGAAAAGTTTCAGCAAATCTTTGTATTTACATGACCATTAAAACCTGGACGAGGCTGAGCAGACAGCGACATTTGACCTGTAAATCAGAAAATATCAAAATTCCACGGACAGAGTCTGAATTTATTTAAACGGCAGAGTGAAAGACGTTCACTCTTAAATTCTGGTCAAAGGGAAAAAAGAACCAGTTATATACACGAATACAGTTGAAATTCCCCCATGGTCAGTCAAGAAAAATAAAAATAATAATAAAAAACAAACCAAAAGTCTTTAAAGCTATCTCAGATAAAATCTCCATTAAAATTAACCCTCTGTAATTAAAAAGCGTAAATACAGTTGGTTCCTCGACTACCTCTGATATGTTTGTCCTATTGTTAGTCTCATAAAAGGACCATAAAAAACAAAAGGCAACAGCAGCTCGGGTTAAAAGTGACTGTTGTCCAAAGCCACGATCATACCCATTAAAAAGAGGCAAATTACCAGAGAATTCCTATTTACGTATCTCCCTGTACAGTTCTGTATTTTTTTTTTTCATTATTATTTATTTTCTGTGCAACTAATGTGGTTATAGGCATGGCTTCACCTTGATTTCAAATTAAACTGTGTAGAATACCCTTATGTCTCCATTAATGATAAATAAATAGCTTTTCATATGATAAGCCTCTATCGTTACAAACCTTTCACTTGACCCTACGACAAACATTTCTAAAGATATCCACCTTTGATAAATACACTTTAGTTCTGATAAACATTTCACCTTAGACACTGCTGAATGTTCAGTGTGTTAATATATACACATAATACTGGCTTGCGCAGTGCTCTGCTAGCTTGAAAACTCCTCATGAAATGGCATGGTACTGTTTTTTCACAAACTAATCTTTAAGTGATAATAGTGCAGATTTAAAGTAAAAATAATGGTCACATCATGCATTTTTAGTAATGCATGAAAAGTGTAAAGAGGCATGGTTCGTTGCTCGTATCAAATGGAATTAAATCAGCGGACAGATGTTTGGGATTGCATTTGCAATCCACATAATGTTTGTTTGTCAAACCGGGCAAATATATTGTATAGAAACGTGTGGAAGTAAACAATGTTGTGTTTGCATATAGTTCGGGAGTAGGGTTATATTTTAAATTATATGCATTTTGCAGAAACACCTTGATGCATGATGTGACCATGTGTAAATTTTCCTTGAGTTTATCCATTATTCTGTAAATAAATTTTAAACGCTTTGATCCCAATCTAGTTAGAGTACTTGTACATCATTGCCACGAGTTTTCCTCCATCACAAGCCGCCCTCATATAGATAAAGAATATACTTTAACACTCCGAGCATTTGCTATATAAGATGTCAGACATACATAGTAAACACTTAAAACCTCTTTAAGTATGGAACACACTATTGTGCCACATTGTCAAATTCAGTCCATGGCTTATTACAGCAAGTGGTTCGTCGTCTTTTGTACCAACAACAGCTCATCGGACAGATTTCAAGTTGAGGAAGACAATTGGTGATGCACAGTGTGTTCCATTAAAAGTACTCCCACCCGGTACTTCCTGTACCCGAGACATTAGATCACTTCACAGCCATGTTGCTTGTTAGATTCGGAGCTGACTAATAAAAATGCTTATCTGAGAGACAATAACATCGAGTCTTTCCCAAGTGGGCACAAACATGTAAAATCTGCTCTAGTTTCATGCCACTTCTCTACCCACGACCAAGCTGCTCACACAACAGATCAAAAAAATGCTATATGGGAAGGAGGGCAACAAAAATAAATGGTAACGTGTTTAGTAAAGGCATTGAATGATATATCAAGGGATGTATTCATGTATCCACTGTTGAAATGAGGTGGAAATCAATGTAAATGAGCAGTGTTCAGTGTGCCATAGCGGACTTAAAGACAAGGCACAATGTCTTAAAGGGGTACAGTCACGTAACCCCTCCACAGTACTACTGCATTGAGCTAATCCGACCATGCTAATTATACATCGTTCCACCGTGTAGTAAAACATTCTATAGTCAATGCAAATCAATGTCAAAAAGCATCATCACACCAAGCATTCTTCTAACCAAAAAGTACAATGGTAATACAGTGGTCTTCTGGGCGTGAAGTACCATGCAAATATGGATAATTGTTCAGTGACATATCAAATACACTTCATACTATCATTGTTTCATGGTGCCACAGTGCTATTTTGTGATTGAATTAGTTGCCACTAGTCTGGAAGCCTGTTTCTCCCTTAGAGTAAAAAACAAATTGTGAGATTTAATTCAAAATTCACATTTTGAGGGATTGCTTTGTAAGATATAAAGTTACTTTGTAAATTCTGAAGCCACAAATGGGAAGTTGGAAATGCATGAAAAATGCATGAAATAGCTTCACAAATGTGAGATATAAGTCGCAATTAACGTTTTTTACTCTGAGGCAAAACCAGCCTTCCATACAAGTCATTTAAAGTGGGCGTAAAGTCTTACATGTGAAAAAATGATTGCGAGTTTGTACAACAGGCTAAAATCGTCTTAAATCATTAAGATCTCAAAAATCGTTTTTGCTACTCGCAAAGTTCACAGTTGCATGATTGCACTGATAGTTTGCTCTATTTTGTCTTTCAAATCAGTGGTTACGTGATGGATCCCCTTTGAAGAAGGCCCAAAAGCTTTAAGAAGACCACACAAACACACAAAAAGGGTGAAATGTTACTTTGGAAGACAAGGGTTTATAGAAAAAAATTCTCACGCCCACAAAACCTTCAATAGACTATTCAGGACTATTCAGAAAACATTCAAGTTGGTTGAATGTATTAACAAAATTATGATCTCCAAGTGGTCAGATGTACATATGGCAACTACAGAAGTGACGTCACGTCACAAACACCATGCCAATGAAGCCAGCTCAGTGTAAAAATATGGTAAAGCTTGAACAGATGCTCAAACCATTGGTGGAGACACATTAGAAACCTAAAAGTAGATGCCAGGTAGTATCTGTTGCAGATCCATGCTCCTTTGAACTGTGAATACAATATGTACACGATTCTCTGCGGAATAAACCAAAATGGCTTTTTGTAGCTAAAAATGCTCGCAGAGAAAAACGAAATGGATTTTAGAACATGCAACTTAAATGTGTTAAGGCAAAAACATAGTGAAACCTCAACATCAAATGATAAACCATGTGTTAAGTGAAGCCTTATAGGGAGTCTCGCCAAATCTACCATCTTAATATTGTGATTAAGATGCTACAAACCTTTTTAATATATATATATATACGCCTTGTCAGGTTAATCCAAAAAGTTCCATTCGAAATTCTGAAAACATCAATTACATCTCGGCTCCTTCCAATGTGCAATGTGTCAGATCCATTCCCACAGCAGATGAGCACAAAGAGATGTGTTAATATGGTACAGTCAGACACACTTCACCGTTAAATAGCACAGTCGAACCAATAAAAGCACCCGACAGACATTTTTGAGCTAAGTGTTAGACAATCCACACCGAACACATGGAATTGAAGTCACTTCAACGTAAGACATACAGCATATTACGTTCATTCGAAGAGGACGGATGAACCGCTGAGAGATCATCTCCTGTAGGCAACGGTAACAAAGCTATTTCATATTTAGATGTGTTCATTGTTCATGTTCCTGCCTGGCACCAGTGTTTCAAATATCACACTTGGTGAAAAGGTCCTAACAGGAGACTGTGCAAGATGTTCGGAAATGTGACTTATAAGCATAGAGATCTCAAGAAATCAGGACCAATTTTGCCTATTATGACACAAAATTACTCTCCTATAAACTAATGCCATCAAAAAGAGATCCTCTTTTGTTGCCGACTGATAAAAACACCAAAAGAAGCAAAGGAATAGAGTACAGTAGCGAGTGGGAGGAGGTGTTAAGACTGCCCTAGTTATTATAAATCGTTCTTCCTACTCTGTGGAAATGGTAGGCAGGTGAGGAAAGGAAAAAAAAAAACGCAAACAAACATTCAGATTGATGTTATGAAGCTAATTTGTTTGAAAATGCCTCCTAACCACCAATAAAAACGCGGTGAAGTCTTCAAGGAGTGCCAGTACCCCGTAAATGAAAAAGACTGCAAGAATTCCTTGGTATTCTTTTCTATGGCCTTTCTACCTACATGGTTTTCAAGTCTTTTTTTTTGTCGTTTGCTCGTTTAATTTCTTTGATAATACTTGAAGTTCATGTACAAGTTTCTGTTGCGTACGAGACAAGGATTTGCTGGCGTTTCGCAAATCTGCGGTTCCTCTAACTCTCCTGGAGAAGAGAAAGTGATGATCTCGGTCAAACTGGAGTGATGGTTCCTTGACCGTTAAAAGACTTCACCTGGTTAGCATAAGGCCAGGGCACAACTTCAAACCTTTTGTCCGTTGGGCTCATGCTAAAAAATTGCAATATTTGTTGTAAAGTTCTATCTCAAGTTGAAGGAAGAGGACTCTCCCTTTCCTCGTCTTTTGCTCCCGTTCTGGGACAAGGTTGTTCTGAAAACAGGCACTGGTCAAACCTCAGCATAGTAGCCCTCACTTATGTTCTCAAGCGTTTGGGGTCCATCGCGCCCCCCGGTCCGTCATACCCACTCCTGCACGGGGTGTTTGTAGTAGGTCACGTGCTGTTGGACGTTTTTGTTCTTGAACTGGAAGATAGTATATACAAGGACCAGAATGCACAGTGAGAGGATGCACGGGATGACCACAGCGATTGCGTTTACAGTGCTGGGTACGTCGTTAATGGCGACCATGATGTCGACGTCATCGTGAGGGAGGTGACGGTCCTTGTTCTTTTCTACTTCCGATTGATCGCAGCCCATCCAGTCTTTGAGGATTGATTTTGGGTAGCCTGGCTCCACCGTTAACTTCTGGTTATCGAACTTCCAGTAATCCTTTCCTTTGTAAAAGTAGGTATAAACTACAAAAAAGCAGAGAAACAAGTTATCAGTACATGTGTATAATCAGGACTGGTCAGCAAACAGATAGTCCCCGCCCCCAAACTCACACCATTGGTTGAGAGAATGCTGCTGGTGGAGATGCTCAAAGAGTGCAATGTTTTGAAACACCACAGACCCAGTGTTTGCTTATTTATAGTTAATTAACTTAGTAAAATGTTTTACTTATACACTTCACTACATATCATCTGTATGGAAGCCCGTTTCCACCACTTAAAATTTTTTTATTTTTTTTTTTTTAGAATTGCGTGATATAAACTCAAAATTGCAAGTTATGAAGTCAGAATTGTGAGATATAAACTTTACAAATCTGACTTTTTTTTTCTCAGAATTGCGTGATATAAATGACTGAGTTATGAAGTCAGAATTGTGAACCTCGCAATTCTGAGAAAAAAGTCAGAATTGTGAGTTCTTGCAATTCTAACTTTATAACACGCAATTTTGAGTTATTAAATTGTGGGTTTGTATCTTGCAATTCTGACATTATTTCTCGCATTTCTGACTTTATAACATGCAATTGCGGGTTATTAATTTGCAATTTTTTCTCAAAATTCTATTTCTCACAACTGAGTTTTTATCTCGCAATTCTGACTTTAGAACTTGCAGTTGCAAGTTATTAAATTGTGAGTTTATATCTTGCAATTCTGACTTTATTTCTCACAATTCTGACTTTATAACATGCAGTTGCGAGTTGAGTTTTTATTCTGACTTTATTTCTCATGATTGTGAGTTTATATCGCAATTCAAACTTTTTTTCTTGCAATTGTGAGTTTATATCTCGCAACTCTGACTTTATAACATGCAATTGTGAGCTATTAAATTGCGAGTTTTTGTCTCGCAATTCTGACTTTATTTCTCGCAATTGTGAGTTTGTAACATGCAATTGCGAGTTATTAATTTGCAATTTTTTCTCACAATTCTATTCCTCACAACTGAGTTTATATCTTGCAATTTTGACTTTATAACATGCAATTGCAAGTTACTAAATTGCGAGTTTTTATCTCGCAACTCTGAATTTATTTCTCACAATTCTGACTTTATAACTTGCAGTTGCAAGTTATTAAATTCTGATTTTATTTCTCGCAATTGTGAGTTTATATCTCGCAATTCTGACTTAAAAAACGTGAGCTGATCACGCTGCCGTCGACCGTCAACCCCAGGGAGTTAACATGCAATTGCGAGTTATTAAATTGTGAGTTTTTATCTCGCAATTGTGAGTTTATATCTCACAATTCTGACTTTGTTTCTTACAGTTTTGAGTGTATTTCGTGCTATTCTGAGAACTTTTTTTTTCACAATTTGACTTTAGAACTTGCAATTACAAGTTTTTATCTGGCAATTCTGACTATTTCTCGCAATTGTGAGTTTATATCACACAATTCTGACTTTACAACTCACAATTCTAAGTTTATATCTCACAATTTGACTTTAACTTGCAGTTGCGAGTTTTTATCTGGCAATTCTGACTATTTCTCGCAATTGTGAGTTTATATCACACAATTCTGACTTCATAACTTGCAATTGCAAGTTTATATCAATTCTGAGAAAAAAAATTCAGAATTTTGAGATAAAAAGTCAAATAACCTTTTTTTTAGTTTTTATTGAGTGGCGGAAACGGGCTTCCATATATTTGAGTAGTCCTCCATTTGTATTTCCACAGTGTAATTAGTAAATCCACCTAATTACTTTTCAACCACGATGCTATAGAGCTCCCACCAAACCAAAAGTTCAAAGACAAAATACTAAAGATGTCCGTGCAATGGTTTCTCTGGCGCATAAGGTCAATAAGCAAATATTTGTGTTTATACCCAGGCAGAGATGCATGTCCTTTTCAGAGCGCTCAATTCATATTCATGATTACAAAAATAGCTGTCCTTGTGAGCACTCAATGACACAGTATTTCAAAAAGTTGTTCCAGTGTTACACAATCCCTCAGAGAGCTGTCAGTCTGATTGCCAATGCCACATAAACAGATGCATTCGAGGTACTCACAAACCAAACCCATACAAGCACAGACCCGAAATGAAACGTAAATACAGTGGATAAGCTTTAGACAGCAACCTCTGAGAGTGTGATTGATGAAGTGCTCATCCTTCCTCTCTTACTTTCCCTCCTCTTACTCACGAAGCAAGACGTGCCAAATCCCTCTCGCAAAATCTGAGTGACAGGAAAATCATGAGCTACAGGCAAACCAAATACTCCATATAACCCTCTTGGCTTCTCCGTCTTGTGTCCTGGCCCTAGGCTCCATGTTGAGACAGAGGTTATGACACGACTCGCAGAAAAGATGATCATTCCTTCACTGGATAAATACTCTAGAGAGAAGAAGGAGAAATCTGCAATTGTATGCAGCCACAGCAAAAAATTCGACTCTAGTGTATGACACTCGAGGATTTACCCTTCGACCACACTAGCAACAACAACATCCCAACGCAATATTCCAACATATGGAATATTGGAATGTTTCTTATTAAACAGTTTATATATTTTATCAATTATTTTTATTAAAAAATATTTATATTTAATTTTTATTAAACAATTAACAAAAAATTATTTAAAAAAGCCATATGGAATTTTGCATTTTTAAAATATTAATACATTATAAATATAAATACAAAAATATGAATACATTTTTTTTATTTTTTAATATAAATATAGAAAATATCACAGTTTATTATTATATTTTTAATTTTAAAATATTTATCAAATATTTTCTAAAAATAAAATACAATATTACAGTATTTTAGAAAAATTTTATTTTAAATAATTAAATATAAATATATAAGATTATTAATATATTGGTACAAACTCGCATTTATGAGAAAAAAGTCTGAACTGCGAGTTTTTAGTTTACAATTTTGACTTTATTTCTCGCAATTATGACTCAAGTTTATATCACAATTCTGAGTAAAAAAGTCAGAATTGCGTGTTTTTATCTCCTAATTCTGATTTTATTTCTTGCAATTGTGAAGAGAAATGTCAAATGGAATTTTAAGTTTTAAAATATTTTATTTTAAAAATTTAAAATATAAATATATGAGGTTTTAATTACTATATTGGTGCGTATAAATAAAAAATAAAATTCTCAACATAGATTTCTCCTGTATTTCATTTCTTTCTAGCATTTTCACGCTACTTTGCAACCACGTTTTCTTTTTTAACTGAAAAACAAGCAATTTCAGAGCAAATACATTAGCACTGGCATACATATCCAATGCCTTCAAAATCTATTTATATCTAATATTGTTTTTAGCTATATTGTTTGGTCATAGTATCACTTTAAAAGAATTAAACCACATTCCCTCTTCACATAGTACCTTCCAATGATTTCCAATCATCTGGACGTTATGTTCCCTGCATTAAAACATTGAAAGTCATATGATCCATTATATTAGCTCTCTACCGTAAACATAACATCACATAATACAGTAACCTTCTACAGTCAGCTGCCATTTTGCTATATTTGTAATCATGCATTGATTATGATAGTGAATTTTAATACCCAAAAGTTGTGTCTGTCTTTTCCTCCGGACCCTGTGCCAATCCAGACCTGCTATCAGATCACCGCTGAGGATGAGTCAGAGCCAAAACAGTCACTGTGTCAACACAACAATATTGCAGCGACTGCACCAAACAAACACTAATCAATTACTCTACAAGGATGAGTGCAAAACAAGACCTCAGTGCATTTCTCACTAATACCTACTCAATAAAATAGCAAAATAGCAGCAGATAATACGTGCAATAATCTGAATGAACCATTCTTCCTTCAAGTAATCTCAATCATGCTTATCGTTCCACTGCATTAATATTAAATGTGCAGTTTCAGATGTGCATTTATTGGCATTTTTGAATTCAATTTATAAAGCTTCACTGATTATACTGAGACTCTGCTGCATTGCATTGCACTACAGATTAGACCAATACTACACTCGAGGATGAAGCTCAACCAACTTGAACTTCTCCAACCAGCCAGATAAAATGCCCACCGACCACACGGCTGATTGCCACATTAAATATTGATTGGTTATTGGAACCTCGATGACTCACATCCTTCTCGACTGATGAAGGCTCCTTGTGGGGCATCAGGGATGCCTTTCCAGACGCTGATGGGTTTGGGATAGCCTGGGTCAGCCGTACGCTTCTCCTCATTGTAACGCCAGTACTGGTCGCCCTTAAAGAAGTAGGTTTTGCCCACAGGTTCCCAGCGTAAGGCTGTGTCGATGCCATCGCGGGGCAGACAGCTGCCCAGCTCTACCAGGCTGTGAGGATAGCCGGGCTCTGCTGTAACCTCCTTGAAGACCCAGTATTTATCCCCTAGAGCCAAAACAACAGACAGAAAAACAGCAGTAGATAAGGGCAAAATTAAATGGGGTATACTGAATCATATTATCGCATAATGAAACAATGTGCTTATCTAAGCCACATGTTTGGATATATGTGGAAGCTTATTTCCACCAAGGAACGAAAAAAATAAAAAAATAAATAAAGGTAATTGAAACATTTTATGTACCTGCGAGATATAAATTTAGAATTGCATGATATAAATTCAGTATTCTGCGATATAAACTCTAAGAATGAGTCTAAATTGTGACAAGCTTGTTTGTGCTAAGGAAAAAGAAAACGGTAATTGCAAGTTTTTATTTTATAAATTTTTTATTTTATTTATTTAAAATCAAACAATTTTATTTATTTACAATCAGTAGTTGAGATATAAACTTAGCAACTTGCAATTCTAAAAAAAAAAAAATAGTCAAAATTGCAAAACTAAAACTCACAATCAGAGAGGGCCAAATATATTCACAATTGCAAAAAAAAAGTCAGAATTGTGACAATTGTGACAAGCTTGTTTCCACTTTAAAAGTAAAAAAAAAATAAATAAATAAAAAAGGTAATTGCTAGTTTTATTTCACAATTCAAACTTTTTTTCTTGCAAGTGCGAATTTATTTCTCACAATTCTGAGTTTATATCTTACAATTCTAACTGTTATCCTGTGAAATATAAAGTCAGTATTTTGCAATATAAACTCACAACTCTGAGAAGGAGAATTGTCCGAATTGTGACAAGCTTGTTTCCGCTAAGAAATAAAAACGGGAAAAACGGTAATTGTGACTTTTTATTTCACAAAACTTATTTTCTTGTAATTCTGAGTTTACCTCTCACAATATGGACATTTTATTTACATGTTTTTTTCTCATGCAAGATATAAAATCAGTGGTTGAGATATTAACTCAGCAACTCGCTAATCTAAGAAAAAATGTTAAAATTGCAAGATTAAAACAATTCTGAGAAGAAACTTACAAATTGTTAGATATAAACTCACAATTGCAAGAAAAAAAGTCAGAACTGTGACAAGATTGTTTCAACTAAGGAGTTAAAAAAAAAAATAAATAAATAAAAAAGGTAATTGTGAGTTTTATAGGTATCATGGTAAATGTAATATCTATGGAAGCTTACGTACACAATGTAATTAAAAAGAAACAAGGTAACTGTGTCTTACAATTAAGACTTTTTCTCACAATTCTGAGAAAAGAACAGATCACAGAACATTGAGATATAAACTCAGAATTGCAAGATATAAACTTGCAGTTGCAAGAAACGATGTTAGAATTGTAAAATAAAATTTGCAATTAATTTTTTTTTTTATTATTTTTGTTAATATAAACAAGCTTAATATAAACAAGCTTGTCATTTTTTCAATTCTTACAATTCTGACTTTTTTCTTGCAATTCTGATTTTTCTACTTTTCTTCTCAGAATTGTGAGTTTTAATCTTGCAATTTTTACTTTTTTGAGTTTATATCTCAACCACTGATTTATTACCTTGCAGGAGAAAAAACGTCAGAAAAATGTCAGAAATGTGAGAGGTAAATTCAGAACTACAAGAAAAGGAGTTTTGTGTAATAAAAACTTCGTGAAATAAAACACTGTGAAGTAAAAAGTTTTAATTACAATTTTTTTTTTCCCTAGCAAAAAACAAGCTTGTCCCAATTCAGACTTTCATTCTCAGAGTTGCGAGTTTGTCTTTCAAAATACTGACTTTTTATTTATATATTTCACAGGACAAAAAAAAGTCAGAATTGTGAAATATAAACTCAGAATGGCAAAATATTTTCAATATTTAAATGTTTCTATTCAAATATTCAATGTTTTTATTGCATGTAACACTATGGTTGTGTAATGAGCCTGATCTTACATATTTTAAATATGTTATTTCAGCACAGATAACACTTGGGTAAACTGCATCATGTGTAGTTAGAGAATAAGATGCCGAAATGCCAGCATGACTTGAGTTCTTCGCCCCTTTATCTATTAATACCGATGTGCATTCTCTGAGATAACCATAGGGCTGCCTGCAAGCTTGTTTTTTCATGAAACATCACAGAACAGGAGACTCGGGCTATAAATATCTCACCCAGCCTCTCCTTGCACAGCAAGACTGCGCTGGGCTAATTTAATGAGAAAGAGAGGGGGTGAGGACGGCGAGATAGAAAGAGAGATCGTTTGAGAGAACGGGAGCGAGGGAAGAACAGACAGAATAATAAAGTACTGAACGGATTCACTAAGGCTGTCAGGCCCAATGGAGGATAAACACTATGGATAAATACAGACCTTTCCTGAGATTAACCCACAATCTAACAGCATTTATCAAACCTTTAACTTAGTGTACCTATGCTTGTATTAAAAAGGCACATAAAACGTACAAGATTAGTCAGGCTGAACAAAATATGCTGATTTAAGTTGAAACTGCTTCAAAGGTAACAGATGTTTAATGTATATGGCTTCACTTTATTATCTAGACCATATTTAGGTAGTTAATTTCAGGGCTTTGGGATGTATTTGGTATTATAATTTACAGCTATGACAAAAGATGTTACAAAACAATCAGAGTTATTAAAACTAGCCTGAGGCTGCACTTTTTTATATCATGCAATAAACACTTGGTAGTTTTGTTAATGCTTGTTTGGAATATTCTTTTAATTAACGTCTGTTACGGATAATTAATCTTGCCTTTGAAGAACACAAATTTGCCATCTGATCTCTCGTAAGCAGCGTCGATGCGCGGAGGTAGACCCTTCCAGAACTGCTCTATTAACATGGGATAGCCTTCTTGAACTTTGTTGTTGCGCAAACGCCAGAACCAGCGATCCTGTGATGAGTAAAACAGATGATTTGGATCAATTACTGTATGTGATTTAGCTCTTCAAATAGTCTTTTTCAAGTAGGGATGCATAATATTAAAATCTGTCTAATACTGATAAGCAGATAATCATTTCACACTGATTAACTCATGAATAAATGATCCAAATAAACATAAATAAAATTTACTTTATAATATTATAAGTGATTTTAGGCCATTATAATAATAAATAATGCAGTATGAAAAAAAATGATGCACAATTATGTAACCAATATTAAATAAATATTCAATTATTTATTTAATATTGTGTGAAACAATGAATAAATTAAAAAAAAAAATCTAATATTGATAAGCAGATAATTATTTTCACACTGATTAACTCATAAATGGTTTAAATAAATAAAATTAAATTAAAAATACTATAAGTGATCTTAGGCCATTATAATATAAATAATACACTATGAAAAAAATAATTTTGAGATTTGCTAAAAAGAAATGACATTTAATAGAGTTATTAAAGAGAGGAAATGAGATGCACAATTATATATACAATATTGGATAAATATCCAATTTAATTAATATTGTATGAAAGCAATAAATAAAAAATATAAAAGCATAATATTAAAAATATGTCTAATATTTATAAGCAGATAATTATATTTACACTGATTAACTCATAAATGCTCTAAATAAAAAAATGTAATTAAAAATAAAGTAATTTTAGGCCGTTATAATATAAATAATACAGTATGAAAAAAATAATTTCGAGATTTGCTAAATAATACATATAATAAAGTTATTAAACGGAGTAAATGAGATGCACAATTATATATCCATTACTGAATAAATATTTAATTATTTATTTAATATTGTATGAAAGCAATAAATAAAAAATGCATAATATTAAAAATCTGTCTAATATTGATAAGCAGATAATTATTTTTTTTTACACTGATTATCTCATAAAAATAAGGGACTTTAGGCCATTGTGATAGAAATAATATAGTATAAAAAACTGAGATTTGCTAAAAAAAAAAATTAATAAATTTAATAGAGTTATTAAAGAGGGAAATGAGATGCACAATTAAATATCCAATATTGAATAAAGATTCAATTACTTATTTAATATTGTATGAAACAATAAATAAAAAAAATGGGATGGGTAATATTAAAAATCTGTCTAATACTGATAAGCAGATCATTATTTTCACACTGATTAACTCATAAATGAATAAATAAATAAAAAATTAAAGTACTAGAAGTGATTTTAGGCCTTTGTAATATAAATAATACAGTATTAAAAATAATTTTGAGATCTGCTAAACAGTACATTTAACAGAGTTATTGAAGGCATGAAATGAGATGCACAAATACATATCCAAAATATAAATATAATGCTGAAAAAATAATTATTTATTTAATATTGCGTGAAAGCCAAAAGAACAGGATGCATAATATTAAAAATTATATAGATAAGTATTTTTACACTGATAAATGATCTAAATAAATATAAATAAAATTTTATTAAAAATATTATAAGTGACTTTAGGCCATTATAGTATAAATAATACAGTATGAAAAAAATAATTTCAAAATTTGCTAAAAATATATATTTAATAGAGTTATTAAAGGGAGGAAATAAGATGCACAATTGTATATACAATATTGAATAAATATCCAATTATTTATTTAACATATGAAAGCAATAATAAAAAAAACATATTGTATGCTATTTTGTAAGATATTTTAAAGAATTTTTGGTAACCAAACAGTTGCTGGTAGCCATTGACTATACTGGATGTCAACAGCTACCAGAAGCTGTTTGGTGATCAGCATCCTTCAAAATATCTTCTTTTTTGTTAAACAGAAGAAACTCATACAGGTTTGGAAAGACATGAGGTTGAGTAAATAATGACACAATTTTAATTTTTGGGTGATCTATCCCTTTAATCTGTGGAATTACATTTCTTGAAATCACACACAACCAAATTCAACTAAAATCAGCTGGATCAAATACTGTAAAGACAACTGATGCAACTCACCTTAAAAACAAACATCTCCCGTCGAAAGAAGGCCACAGTGTTGAAGTTGCCATCGCAGATGTTGGGTTTTCCATTACCGGGAGAGGACGGCCGATCTCCAGAGGGTGGGCGAGCGGGGCGATGCCGGTCGTGTTTCCTCTCAGAGGTGGGGTGTGTGCGTCGTGCAGGTAGAGTAGGAAGAGGTCGGGTGGGCTCCAGCATGGCTGTGGGTATACCTGTAGAAGAACAATGTTCATTCAAAATAAACCTTGCATCTATATTCTTACTTTGTTCCTTCAAAAATGATAATAGAGGTGATAGAGAAGATAGCTGTACCGTAGATTTTCTGGATCCCCTGAAGGTCATCTAGAGGCAGTTTGAAGTTGTGCGTGTCCATGTACTGGTAGAAGGGCGCCATGATCGCGCTGGGGTCGTTTGAATGTTCCAGACCCAATGCGTGTCCCAACTCATGCACGGCCACCAGAAAAAGGTCATTGCCTGAAAGGTAAAGTTTAAAGGTCAAATCATCCTTGAATCTGTACTAATCAGAATTCTATGTTGGATGAAAAATGCATGAATAAGAATATGGAAGCAGGAGAATTACCAATGCAAAGCTTACGCCTCTGCATATTTGATGTGCATTTAGTTAAAAATAGTCTGAAATAATAAGAGCTCCCATAGAAGTTCATCAAACGCTGAATCAGCAGTGAATAAATGTATTCATTCTATCATTATAGGAACAGTTCACTCATAGTTCAGCACACTTGGGATATATAAGTAATGTGCTGCTTGTATAGTGCTTTTTGTTTCTTCTAGAGCTTGACAGTATCCATACCCATTCGTTTTCATTGTACAATGCACCTGGGAAATTGCATATGAATATGAATATTAAAGAGATAGTTCACCCAAAAATGAAAACTGCCCCATCCTCAAGCCATTCTAGGTGTATATGCCTTTCTTCTTTTAGAAGAATACAGTCAGAGTTATATTAAAAAATGTCCTGACTCTTCCAAACTTTATAATGGCAGTGAATGGGTGTTGAAATTTTGAAGTCCAATAAAGTGCATCCATCCATCATAAAAAGTACTCCAAATGGCTCCGGCGGGTTATTAAAGGCATTCTGAAGCATCAATGTTTTTGTGTAAGAAAAATATCCATATTTAAAACTACATAAACCGTAATCGCTAACTATCATACATGTGTTCACGAGCCAGTGGCGTTCCAGTGGATGATTTTGGATTAAGCTCCATCCTCTTTAGAAATCATAATTTTGTACTTCTAATTCATGACTGGTGTTTTGCTCTTTTGTTTTGGGGAATTAAGCTATGCCTACGTCCTACGTCATCCACTGGAATGCCACTTTCTCGTGTACACATGTACGACAGTTAGTGTAAGCTAGCGATTACGGTTTATAAAGTTGTAAATATGCATGTTTTTTCTTACACAAACCCATCGCTTCCGCTTTTAAAATATAACTCTGATAGTATTTGTCTGAAATAAGAAAGTCGTACACATCTAGGATATCTTGAGGGTGAGTAAATCATGGGGTAATATACATTTTTGGGTGAACTATTCCTTTCAATAATCAGTGTCAATAATCAATGTAACTAGTAATTTCTGTTCAAGATGTAGAAACCAATTCTACTGTTTTCTATAACCAGGTGCAATCATTTTGGTGCTAACTGACAGAAATTTCCAGAAAGTATTTCCCAATACTTGCAACTGCGAGAAAAAAAGTCAAAATTGCGATTTTATAACTCCTAATATTTCTCGTAATTGCAAGTTTATATTCCGCAATTCTGACATTATAACTCACAAGAGCAATAAACATGTTTATAAACTTGCAATTCTGACCTTTTTCTCGCAGTTGCGAGTTTATATAAAGGAAAAGGAAAGGAAAGGACGTGAGGCCAAGTATGGTGACCCATACTTGGAATTTGTGCTCTGCATTTAACCCATCCAAGTGCACACACACAGTAGTGAGTAGTGAACAAACACACACACACACACCGTGAACACACACCCAGAGAAGTGGGCAGCCATATTACTATCGCTTAGCGCCCCGGGAGCAGTTGGGGGATCGGTGCCTTGCTCATGGGACTCACCTCAGTCGTGGTATTGAGGGTGGAGAGAGCGCTGGTTATTCACTCCCCCCACCTTCAATCCCTGCCGGACCTGGGACTCGAACCCACAACCTTTTGATTACAAGCCCGACTCCAAGTCTGACATTATAACTCAATTGCAATAAATATAACATTATAAACTTGCAATTTGTACTTTTTTCTTGTAATTGTAGATTTATATCCCACAATTCTGACATTATAACTCACAACTGCAATAAGCATAAAGTTATAAACTGACCTCTGACTTTGTTATCGCAGTTTGCAAGTTTGTATCCTGCAATTCTGACATTATAACTCACAATTGCAATAAATGTTATAAACTTGCAATTTTAACCTTTTTCTCATAATTGTAAGTTTATATCCCACAATTCTGAAATTATAACTCATAATTGCAAATTTATTTTCTGTGAGATATAAACTCACAATTGTTATAAAGAGTTAAAAAAGTCAATTTCTGCGGTAAGAAAGTCAACTCATGTTTCTGTCATTTTCTTAAAAACTTCTGAGATAAAAAGTCACAGTTACCTTTTTAATTTATTTTGGTGGTGGAAATGGGCTTTCATAAGTTTACAAGATATGTGAGTGAGAAATATTTGTATTTTTTATATAGTTTATATCTCAAAATTCTGAGAAAGAAAATTAAATTTACTTTCAAAAAGCAAACAACCATTTTCAATCTTATATCCAGTGCATACGTTTTTTCCACTCTGTATATTTGTATTATGTAAACATATTTTAAAATGTATCTGAAAATACATATTTTTTGCTGTACCAGTTACATCAATTTGCTCTATTTTTTCTTCACTTATGCAGACAGGTAAATAAGCGCTGTTTGTAGTCAGAATCCTGAAGGAACATCTTGTGCATGGGCTGTAAGTGTACGCTATTACCAGAACATGAGTCAGTCGAGACTGACATGTTCAGATCTCTGGAAACACAGAAGGGATGTGACACCATATCACTCAAATCACAGAAATAGCCTGATCTGTTGGTTGGCGTCTGTGGGTGCTACAAGTATCAGATGGCTCACAAAGTGTCTTGTACATTTTGTTTACAGACTGCTTCCCCTTTCTTAGAGGATCTCTTGGCCTCTTTCTCCTTTATTAGTCCTCATGCTTTCTTCTTGTCCAATTTAACTGTGTATTTCATTCCCAGTCTCTTTGAAAAGAAATAGATTTTGTGTTCTGTCGAGGAGTAAGTGTCATTGTGAATAAATGAAATATAAAATCTACATCAGAAGCTGAAGATAAATACATCTAGTGTTTGTCGTAAACCGCTTACTTTTGATCTGTATTCACTAGGGTGTATAAAGAAATAGATCTGTAAAGAAATGCGTGTGTGTGTACGTGAACAAGGTACAGATTCTGTGGTCTATAAAGCGTGTACTTGAACTGCTGACACTGCAGCACACAAGCAAAGATAACACAGCAAATATGCAGCACGTAGGCATGTCTGATGCAAGTGAAGAAAGAACGCAATGCTCTGTGTTTCTTTATGTTTCCCCTGTGGCATCTACTGATGCTCCTCAGCTCACTGCTCCAGTTTACCAGTGGAGAAGCTCCCATAAGATTCACCGCTACACATCTGACTGATCTAGCTATCTATAGCTGCAGAACATTCTAGAAAAACCAACCAACCTGTCCCATTTAATCTAATGTTTCTCTGCTAAATAAATAAAATACATAAATTCACATTTATGTAAATTAAAAATGAAATAAAATAAAATAAAAATCTTAATTTAATTTAATGAGCCCACACAAGCCAGGTCAAATATTCTAAATCATAGAATATTCAAAGTATTATATAATATTATATAATATTCAGAATTATCAGGTCAAATATTCCACATTATGTATAAAATATTCTATCAAATATTCTGTATTAAGCCATTACTATGTTTATCAAAGTACATAAATTCACATGCATGAAAATTCATCATTAAATAGATCCACAAAAAAATAAAAAATGAAATAAATATAAATTAAAAAATAATAAAATAAAATAAAATTAGCCATTACCATGCTTGATTAAAGTAAATCCAGTTTAGAGCTTTAAAATTGATGAAGGCAGACAAATGTTTGCATAATATCAAAGTAAATAAAACAAAACAAAACAAAAACAAAAACAAAACAAAACAAAACAAAATAAAATAAAATAAAATCTTTCTATGTCAGAGATTATGAGCCCACACAAGCCAGGTCAAATATTTTATATTAAGTCAAAATTTAAATTCTATATTAAAATAAAAATTATACAATTAATCCATTACCATGCTTGATTTAAGTAAATTCAATAAACATACATGAAAATTCATAATTAAACAGATGCACAATGTGTGTGTGTGTGTGTGTGTGTGTACTTGTTTTTGCTAAATTGAGGTCTTGTGGGGACCCATGGGTACAAAAGCTTATAAATCATACACAATGAGATTTTTTGAGAAAGTAAAAATGCAGAAAGTTTTCTGTAAGGGTTAGGTTTAGGGGTAGGGTTAGGGTAAGGGGATAGAAAATACAGTGTGGACAATATACAAACCATTGCGCCTATGGAGAGTCCCCACAAAGATAATAAACCAGACGTGTGTGTGTGTGTGTGTGTATATATATATATATATATATACATTAAAATAAAATGTATCTTTAAAATGAGCCACAAAATTAAATAAATAAATAAATGAATAACTAATTATTACATTAAAAAAATTAAGTCATTTATTAATATTAAAAAATAAAGTAAAATTAAATTAAATAAAAAAATACAATTAAAAATATATTTATTACTTATCTACATATTACTGTGTCAGGGATTAAGCTTGATTAAATTAAAATATATAAATTCACATAAATGTAAATTAATCATTAAATACACTCAAGAAAATACTCAGTTTAATAAAATTCAAACTAAAATGAAATACATTTAAAATTAAATTAATTAAATTAAATTAAAATATTTATTACTTCTCTACATATTACTGCGTCAGGGATTATGCTTCATTAAATTAAAAATACAAAAAATATATACATGCACATACATGTAAACTGATCATTGCATACAGCCACAAAAATAGTCAGTAAAATAAAATGTAAACAAAAATTAAATAAATTTAAATAAATTAAACAACTCTTTATATTACTTATCTATACATTACTACATCAGACATGTCAGGTCAATCATTCTACATCAGCCACTGTCATGTTTGTTTGATCAAAACACATCCTAACACTAATAGCAACAATCAAATACAACTGAATACTAAACACTATAAAAACCCAAATCACAGTTTACCGTCACAGTGCCGCACTTACCGTCGTGATTGGCATTTCCTAATGTCCAGGGCTCATCAGAGTCAAAGTGCGTGTCTCCGCCAATTCCGGGACCGGGGAAATATGCGTGAGCTAAAAAACCTCCCTCTCCATCAAAAGGAGAACTGTCACCATGGAAACCAGAAGCGAAGAAGATCATGATGTCCGCCTCTTTACCCTCGTTCTTGATCTCAGAGTACGCCACTTCCTGAAAGGTCAACGGGGTCACTGTCTGCCAGACGTCAAAGGCCTGGCGAATGGCCCTCTGGGTGTCTTTCTCGCCCACCTTGGGGGTGAAATTATGGATGCTGAAAAAAAAATCATAAAAACTTAATATTATATTGTGTGACTTAATATTAATTACATAATTAAAATTAAATATTACATGGAATTATGCATTAAAGCAACACTTTTAAAGTTTTCCTGGAGCTCAAGAAATGGACAAAATGTACATTTTGAAAATAGTGCATCTGCCACATGTATAAAATGTAAAGTGCAGTGCAAAAAGCTAATTAAAATGGTGAAAAATTAAATTAAATTAAATTAAATTTTTCTATGTCAGGGATAATGAACCCACACAAGCCAGGTCAAATATTATATATCACAGAATATTCAAAGTATTACAGAATATTATAGAATATTTAGAATTATCAGTTCTAATATTCCACATTATCTATCAAATATTCTATCAAATATTCTATATTAAGCCATTACTATGTTTATCAAAGTACATAAATTCACCAAAATTCATCATTAAACAGATCCACAAAAAAAAAAAAAAATCAAATATAAATGTAAAAAATAAAATAAAATAAAATAAAATAAAATAAAACCACTCTAGGGGTGAAAGTTTGTATGCTGGAAAACAATCATGAATACTTAACATTATATTGTGTGACTTAATTACTTAATTAAAAATTAAATATTACATGGAATTATGCATTAAAGCAACACTTTTAAAGTTTTCCTGTAGCTCAAATGGCAAAACCTAAAGTGAAGTGCAAAAAGCTAATTAAAATATAAAAATTTGAAGTAAAATTACTAAAACTGACATTTAAAAAAATTATTTATTACTAATAAATTACTAAAACTTTAAATTTAAAATGAAAACTGAAAATGCTATAAATAAATGTTAAAAAATAATGCTATAATAGCATAGAAAGATGGCCGAATATTTATTTTTCCGTATCAAGTACTCTATGACAGTACGCAGTGCACTGCAGCATTGCACCGGTGTGTTTGAAAATGCTATTTTAATATGAATCCGCTCTGAAGCGAATGCCGTTTGAGTTCACGGCGCTGCGCTGTTACATAAGAATTAATCTGCATAAAAAATTTCCTTGAATATAGGGCAAAAGTTAAACCAGGCCAGACACCTAAGGCAGAAGCAGATGGTTGTCTCTGGCACACAACTGCAGGCGCACACAAGTGAGAATATCACATTCGATTAACCAGTGACTGCAAACCAACTTCAACACTACATTAGATGACTAATTGAAATTAATAGAGCTTTAAAACGGACGAAAGCAGACAAATGTTTGTAAATGATCCGATTTCATGTTTACGCCAATAGGAATGCACCACAAGTACAAAAAGTCCCAGAATCCTTTTTGTTCAGCTCATAAAAGCTGAGTCAGCGTCATGTAAACAGCAGAAGTAAACAGTTTCAAGCAACAGCATGCAATTGTCTATAATAGTCTACTGAGATATAAATATGTATAAATACATTTAGATATGCATACACAGCATTTTATTCCATATAATTGAATTATATAAGCTAGCTTTATGTTTCAGAGACAGACCTATAAAAAATAAATTAAAAGGTTGAGTAGGTTTTGGGAGGCCTAATAGCATGAAAACCACTCAAAGTAGCAGGCTTTCATCAACTATTCCTCTTCCATCCTGACCTGCGACATCCCTTGCTTTCTTTGTTTTTTCTCTCTCTCCCATCAAGCAGAAAACAAAAGCTTCTTTTAGCATTTTTAAGGTTGGAGGGAAGCATTTCAGCAATGTCTGTCTGGAACATTGCGTAAGCGGCATGTGTTGCCAAACATACGCGAACGTGTCAATGCGATATGCTTTAAAATAATTAAAGATGAGGGTACAAAATATACTCCACAGGCTGGCTTCAGCGAGACGCCTAATGGGCCGCCATTAAAGAGAATCACATCATGTGAGGTGCAGTTAGTTACAGGCATATGGAGTTTTTGGAAGGCTTCCCTATAATCACGTACAATGGTCATTCATCTATAAAGAGTAAACACAGTTTCTGTAGTTTCCTCCAGAGGTTCCTCAGGTGCAGTATTCAGTGAATCAGTCTATCCGTGCATCCATCCTGTAAGCTTTACATTTAAACCATCTCTGAATATACTTTACCTGTATGTGATCTTTTTCTCCCTCCATTTCTGGCCAGTGAGGGCGTAGCGTTTATTTCTCCTCCGTCGGCTGATGTGAGGGTGATCTGGGACTCCACACCGAGGTTTTCTCATCCACCTTAAAACATGTAGATAATAATCACACCAAAGCAAATGATCTTCATACTACTATACATCAAATATGTGACCATGGACCACAAAACCAGTCTTAAGTAGCACAGGTATATTTGTAGCAATAGCTAACAATACATTGAATGGGATCAAAATGATCAATTTTTCTTTTATGCCAAAAATCATTAGGATATGAAGTAAAGATATTGTGTAAATTTCCTACTGTAAATATATGAGAACTATTTTTGATTAGTAATATGCATTGCTAAGAACTTAATTTGGACAACTTTAAAGGTGATTTTCTCAGTATTTTGACTTTTTGCACCCTCAAATTCCAGATTTTCAAATAGTTGTATCTCAGCCAAATATTCTAACAACCCATACGTCAATGGAAGGCTTATTTATTCAGCTTTCATTTAAAAGTAGAAATCTCAATAAAAAAAAAAAACATTGACCTTAATGACTGGTTTTGTGGTCCAGGGTCACATATTTTAAATGTAGAACTAAAATCAATATGGAACGCCAGTGACACAAAAAACAATATGGAACACTAACGAGACCAAAAACATGCATCATGTAAATAAACAGGATGAAACTGCAATGAATTTTTATATTATGTCTGAAAAAAGAAATTACATAAACATTAAAAACAGCAATAGGACATTTTATTAATATTTTCAGAAACATTTATGCACTGAGAAGTACAGTGCTGCAGGAATGATGTATTATTGTAGGCCAAAACCCAGAACTTCATTAGCATTTTAACTAGGGCTGGGCAATATGGGCAAAAAAATTATCGCAATAATTTTTTTCATATCAGTCGATATCGATAATTATCACAATATATGTCAAATCTTTATTTCTTTCAGATTTAAAGTCAGATTTTTGCTCCAAAGTGAAAGTTGTAGAAACCATTAATTTTCCTTAATAAAATAAATATCTACATAGAAAAATTAATTTCTGCATGTTCTAATGAGTTACATTGTTTTTAAATCAAGAAACAGGTTTGGGTTGTCTGTTAATGATGATGATAATAATAATAATAATAATAATAATAATATCACATTTCTTAGAAGTGCATATTTGATTGTAGCTTGAGGATGCAGAGGTACATTTTTGTTCATTATCAATCAGTAACATCTGTAAAAATTGTAGCAACCTCAGGTTTATATGGTTAAATTTATTCTGATCCAGTTTTTTTTTTTTATATATAATTAAGCATTGGTCTCCCATAGCAGCATGCATACATTTTAAATCATGATAAACCCAGTTAAAACCACACATAATGGTACCTCAACACCATGGTAAAAATATTTTTACTTAACTGAACTATTGCTTAAAAATTAGCATATTTCTTGCTTAAAATGAACCCAAAATAGGTTGGAAATTGACATTTATTATGTTCAATAAATGTGACCCTGGACCACAAAACCAAACATAAGGGTCAGGTTTTTTTGTAAGCTGAATAAATAAGCTTTCCATTGATGTATGGTTTATTCGAATTCAATATTTGAGATACAACTATAACTGTTTGAAAATATGGAATCTGAGGGTGCAAAAAAAAAAAAAAATATCGAGAAAATATTCCTTTAAAGTCTTCCAAATGAAGTTCTTAGCAGTGCATATTACTAATCAAAAATTAAGTTTTGATATATTTATGGTAGGAAATTAACAAAATATATTTATGGAACATAATATAATTAATATAATTTTTGGCATTAAATAAAAATTTATAATTTTGACCCATACAATGTATTGTTGGCTATTTTTACAAACATACCTGTGCTACTTATGACTGGTTTTGTGGTCATAATTGATTATTTATTAATAAGTTGAATAAATATAATTAAATAATAAGTGTTTTCTTAATTGGTTATTAATAAATGTTCACCTTTTGAATATTGCTGATGCCTCTAGTAATTTTGAGTTCATTTTAAGCCAGTCATATAGTAATTTTTAAACAATAGTTGAGTTAATAATACTACCCAGAAGATTGGGTTAAATATTTAACCCAAACGCTGAGTCAAAAGACTCAATTTCTGGGTTTTGCCCATATTTCACTCAACGCTGGGTTGTATTTAACCCAGCATTTTTTTAAGAGTCTGATTACTTATTCAAAAAAACCTACTCAAGAGAGTAAGCGAATTCAGGACTCAGCCCATGTTTCAGTGGCTTTTATTCGTCTTTCTAAACAACCATTAGTCTCTCTGTTGCCCCATCAGCTCAGTAGCACTCATTACATTTAGTGAAGCCTTTTAACTATTGTGCAATAACAAATGGATGTTCTCTGAAAATGTTGAAGTCCGAGGTACATTCTCTTTTAGTTTTTGTGTTTTGTGCATATTAACTTGATCTAAAAGAATAACACATGGCTTGTCATGTGATCTCAACATTGCAGCTCCCATGAGTGGGCGAGTGTAAACACTACTGTTCATGTATTCATCAAAAACACATTATTTTTTGATATAGCATATGCCCTTTAGCAGCTATATTGTCTGTTTGTGATTTTTCATGCAGTAGAGAGGGTTGTTACTAACTCGATGGTGGTTTGGTCAAGCACTCCCGTCACTGGAATACCGTAAAACCGCTGCATGGCAGCGACCGCTGACTGCATGGCTTTCTCTGATCGCAGGTCCGATGTCCGGATGTCATGAGGGAGCAGGTAGCCATAGTTCTTCAGCCATGTCTAAAAAAGAAAGAGACATTACATTAAGAAGTAAAGTCAGGGTTATTATAATTAGCTAAACCTAAAAATGTTTTTAAATGATTACCTGTCACAGGAATCATTACCTGTGTTGTGCAATTCATTTCTGTAATTTTTCTCCATCTGTAATTATTGCCTCTTTCTCTAGTATTATTATGTAAATACATATGCACATCTTTTTATTTATACAGCTGTATATAGAGTAAATAATGCACAAATCTGTACATAAATCTTCTGTTCCAGATTCATACATATTATTATTTATTTTAAGTTTCTATTTTAAATGTTTATTCTGTTCTTATGTCAGATAATGTATGTACCAGGAGCACCTTAAAAAACTACAACAAATTCCTTGTGTGTTTGCGCACACCTGGCGAATAAAGCTAATTAAGTTTCTAAAAATTACTTCATTCATTACTTGAAATAGCAAATGTAAAATTTAAACTGAAATAAAATTAAATATAATTATTATTATTATATTATTATATTTCAGCTAATTGCCAAGGCAACATTTCCTATTAAAGTTAAATGCACTTATATGTATTAAAATAATTAAAAGTGAATTTGTGAATAAAACGAATAGTTTCTTAGTGGTAATAAAATAACGGCCTAAAGTGTATTAAATACTGATTTCAATTATTGTAATATATCTAGAAAATACATCTGTAAAAAAAATGCAAAAGGCAATGTAATTTTTCTGAAATCATCTTAATTTTTGAATTCATCTTCTCCATTTCTAATCAATCAGTATTAGAAATGGAGATGACGACTATGGTAAAAAAAAAAAAAAATGCAGCTTTTTGGATCTTAAATAATGGTAATAGATTCCAAAATAGTAATGGTAATATATACTAGAAATATACACTACCAGATTTTTTATGTTTTTTTTTTTTTTTAAAGAAGTCTTATCTGCTAACCAAGCCTGCATTTCTTTGATCCAAAGTACAGCAAAAACAGTAATTTTTTAAAATATTATTACTATTTAAAATAATAATGTTTTCTATTTGAATATATATTTAAATTGTAATTTATTCCTGTGATTTCAAAGCTGAATTTTTAGTATCACTAAAAATCCAGTCACATGATCCTTCAGAAATCATTCTGATTTGTTGCTCAAAAAACATCTATTATTATATTTAGTTGAAAACAGGTTTCTTTAATGAATAGAAAGTTCAGATGTTCACAGATGTCTTTTTCATCATTTTAATCAAAGCATCCTTGTTAAATAAAAGTATGAATTTCTGTAATTTCTGACTAAAAAGTGAACAGCAGGAGCACTATCAAGTATTAGATTCATAGAGATGTACTATTTTAAGGGCAATTAATCATTTATGCAATTGCGTTTTGTAATTCTAGTGTGCAGAAATTACGCACTTCACCTTAAATATATGTGAACAAAGGGAGAAAGCACAAACTGTACTAATAAACAGACAGCGTCTAGGACAGTCACCTCATATAAACTCCATTTGTTCTCAGAGCTCGGTTCATTTCGCATGCTCCTTGATCTCCACAAATTTAACAGTGCAAAAATAAAACCGAACTTATATAGAGCATCCCCATCCTCATCCTCTCATTCCCTCATCTCAGCCTCCTCTCTCGGCTTTCATCTCTCCCTGCGGACGGGCAGAGTGGAGAACTAGTAAGCAAAGCCCTCATTTTAAAGCGCTGCACACATGGAGAGGGGCTCTTTAATTGAGCTCATGGCTTAGAGTCCATTTTCAGCATGAATATTTTAATGCTGGAGTTTCTGGTCCTTTCCTTCTCAGCATGAAGCAGGACCATCACAAACAGTGAGTCAATGCTTAAAAAGGAAATCAATCCTTGGGTCGCTACACACAACGCACTGCGTCTATATCCATGTAGAGTTCATTAGAATTAAAAATAGAGCTTTCTTGATAATACCTGTGGCCTTTTTGTCTGTTTGAAAATGGAATCCACTGCATCTACTGCACAACCTAGGATTTTTTAAAAATGTCATTTTAAAATGTTCTAAAATTCTAAAAATTCTAAATTGGAACTTAAAAAATCTAAATTGGAATATACACACCATAAAGTATTGTTTATGATTTTTAGAATGAGTATCTAGAGACCAGAACATCAGAGAGACTTTAAGCTGTACTCTTTCGACTTGAATAAAATAAATAAAAAAATAACGAAAATGCAAAAAAAATACTAAAACTTTATCTGAAATGAAAATAGAAAATCTAAATATTACTAAAACTATAATAGCACCTGAATTATACTAAATAATACCACTGACTAAAGGGCATTAAATACAAATGCCAAGATAATAATAGTAATATATACTAGAAATACACTACCAATCGTAAGTTTTTTTAGATTTTTAAAATGTTAAAAAAGAATTTTTTATGTTTTTTAAAGAAGCCTTATCTGCTCACCAAGTCTGCATTTATTTCATCCAAAGTACAGCAAAAACCGTAAAATTTTTGAAATATTTTTACTATTTAAAGCAACTCTTTTCTATTTGAATATAATTTAAAATAGAATTTATTCCTGTGATTTCAAAGCCAAATTTTTAGAATCATTACTCCAGCCACATGATCCTTCAGAAATCATTGTAACATTCTGATTTGCTGCTCAAAAAACATTTATTATTATTATTATGAATAGAATAGAAACATGAATAGAAATTGAATAGCATTTATCTGAAATAGAATTTTTTTGTAACATTATAAATGTCTTTATCATCATTTTGACCAATTTAAAGCATCCTTGCTAAATAAAAGTATTAATTTCTATAATTTTTTGAAAGCAGTTATTTTAAATACTAAAAATATTTCACAATATTACTGATTTTGCTGTATTTTGGATCAAATAAATGCAGGCTTGGTGAGCAGAAGAGACTTCTTTTAAAAATGTATATATAAAAAAAATGTACTGTTCAAAAACTTTCGACTGGTAGTGTATCTAGAAAAAAAAAGCAAAATGCAATGTAATTTTTCTGAAACCATTTTGACGTCCATCATCAGCCATCAAGAAACCAACCAGAGATCCCAAGAAACAAACTATAGTATTATAGCTAGTTTTTTCGTGGAACTGCACCAATTAAATGTAAAAATCTAGTTCTGCAATATATAATTTAAGTTTCCATCAAATTTTAATCCAACACCAACATCATATTCTCTACTGCTGAAATGCAACGATAAAGCATCTCTCTATATAAATATACATGAATATAATGCACAGTCGTATAGCGCTAACATTATTTTGCATATTCAAAATGCTGAAACGCAAACTTCACATTGTACCAGCGAGTACAGCCTTCTGTGACATGGCTGGCTCAGCCTCCATGGTAACAGAGGCTCTGCACGGCCCCCTGGGAAATCGTACCCATTAAATAATTCACCAACGCTGTTACTGGTGCCGTCATTATAGCATGGCATACAGCGAAGTCTGAAACCAGCACTAGACCCAACAATACATGTCTCATCCACTTTGATAAATCAATGAAGGCTGCGGGATCTGAAGAACACAAAAGGACTGTGACAGTTCAGCCCCGTGAATAATAAGCCTTATTTAAGCCGCAGGACTATTTCCGTTCCGGTACTTTTGTAGGAATCGGTGGAATTCAGTTCAAAGACAGAAATCCACATTTCTCAGGAAGTATAAATGATAAATTGTTCTTGTGAACTGCACTGACGTCACGGATGAATAATCTTCTTAAAGGGATAGGGCATGATAATTTACTCACCCTCATTTCGGTACAAACCTGTATGACTTTCTTTCTTCCGTGGAACATAAAACTTTTGCCACTCCTGTTTATATAACAAAACTTATTGGGGATATAAGTTGTCAAGCTCCAAAATGATGCAAAAAGCATCATAAAAGTGGTCCACACAACATGTTATGTCCTGTTTTTGGGTAGACAATATATTCCTCAACATTTCTTCTTTTGTGTTCCACAGAAGAAAAGCTTGAAGAAATCCTTCTTCAAGCTCTGCAGTGAATGAATGAGAGTTCAAACAGCTGATAAAAACATCACAATAATCCACAAGTAACCCACACCACTCCAGTCCATCAATTAATATCTTTTGAAGTAAAAAAAAAGCTATGTGTTTGTAAGAAACGAATCAGTCACTAAGACGTTTTAACTTTCAACCATTGCTTTTTGCCAAAAAATGAGTCCATAATTCATAATAACGCTTCTTTTAGTGAAAAAATCCATCCCCTGTTGTCCTTTCACACCAAAATTCTTTTCACTTACAAATGGTGCTTGATCTGTGCATATTTCGCTCCTGATTCAGACGACACAATGTTAGATAGAGGACTCGTATATTAAAATAGAATCAATGGTTTAAAGTTAAAAACATCTTTAGGACAGATTTGTTTCTTACAAACACGCAGCTTTTCATTTCACAAGATGTTAATTGATGGACTGGAGTGGTGTGGATTACTTGTTTGGACTCTCATTCTGACGGCACCCATTCACTGCAGAGGATTCATTGGTGAGCAAGTGATGAAATGCGACATTTCTCCAAATCTGTTTTGATGAAGAAACATCAACATCTTGGATGACCTCAGGGTGTGCAAATTTTCAATAATGCTCATTTTTGTGTGAACTATTCCTTTAAATCTTCAGTAGGTGGGGTAACTAACCACACTTGTTAAACAAAGTAACCCTTTCCACAAAGAACAGGGATACTGCACAGTAATAGTTCACAGAACTACATTATTCATTGTCCTGACCTCAGGATTTTTAACAGAGAATTTGACAGTAATAGATCGGGCTATACTGTATGTTCAGAATAGCACACTAGTTACTCTTTCTACTTCAGTATTCAGTTTTTATATTGTGAACGGTAAGCAATTACCCATGCAATACTCAGAAGACCAATTACATTTGCAGAGTGAACAAACAGAGTACCCTGTGCAGGATCCTACATCCCACAATGCAATGCAGCTGACAACACTTTCTTTCCAATTCTAATGAGATGCATGTTCATTTCTTTCTTTAGTCTTTTGACTGGATTGTTAATCAAGCGTTTAAACAGGATATTTTCTGATACTGATGTTTATAAATGAAACATGCAATGTTATGAGGTCATGTAGCATATTATTGTTTGAAATTGCTCCAAATTGCATTTTCAACATAGCCCTAGTAAAAAAGTAATAGATTTAAAATGCATTTATTTTATACTCAGTATAAAATGCATGTTAAGCCTAAAATTTCAATAGTGTATTAACGTCACTATTGATGAGGACTGTATGAACTTTAAACAATATCGGCCTTTAAATGCAAAATATTAAAGTGTACCTAAAGTATACTTGCAATAGTTCCACTTTAGCACAATCAAATATACTTAAGTATATCGTTAGTTGGACTTAAAATAGACTTTAAATATATCAGTTCAGTACACTAAAAGTACAATTTCAGGGTATTTTTTATCAAGTGCATAATATGTAAATTAGGCGTGTTACAATACATGTGTTCGTACTGAACCGTCACGGTACGGGCATCTCAGTTCGGTGCATGAGGCCTTGCAACGAATATAGGCAACTCACCCTCAATCCAAAAGGGGGCACCCGCAGTACTGCAACTCTGTTTGATAACCGCCGACAGAAGAACAGCAAATGCCAGGAGTTGCTCACTTGAAAAAGCTCACTAGACAGTGACCATGTGCTGATTCTGCACGCGTCTCTCACTAAAAAAGGAGTATAACGTTACTTTAAAGGCTTGCGGACTCAACTGTTTGCGAAATGGACCTTTGTGCTCTTGTAACCTACCTCTCTCATTTAGCACAAATCCAAATATTCCATAATATTTCTACATTTGCGATGCATCCAAATGCTAAACTATTATTTATTACGTACATTATAGACTTTGTACTTCAGTCGCGTTCTAACGGTGACACAGTGAGGTGGGCGCGCTGATGTTTGGTTCACTGTGTTTTATTTTGATAAAGTACCAACTGCGCTGTCAAGTTAGCAATGCTAGAAGCCTGGAACTGATATGTTTTGTGTTTGTGTGCGCCGGCGTGATTACTTCCACTGTTTCCTTATACCAGCAAAATCAACTTAAACAAAAAACAAATAGAATGTCGCTTTCCGCCATTTGAGTTTCCTTTCTGTCACAAAACTGAACTGAAATTCAGCAAATATAGGCTACGTTACATGTAGCACTGTCCTCTTGTCTATCAGTTAACTAAATTAAATATATTTCAAGTATTTATTCCTTGTATGTATATATGTACTGCAGATTTTATAGCCTATATATGACATTAATTTGATATAATATTTAGTATTTTCACATGTAGGTGGAAAAAATTGTAATTTGCACTACTGTCCGTTTAAAATAAATGAACAGAAACCTAGCATAGTAGATTTTTTTTCTGTTGTACCGAACCGTGACCCTTGAACCGAGGTACGTACCAAACCGTGACATCTGTGTAACGTTACACCCCTAATGTAAATGTATTTTCAGTATACTTAGCATGAAATAAATGTATTTTAAATACATTTTAGTATATTTATTTTTCACAAGGGAGTATTTTAAAAGAATATAGGGATTATACAACACATGATATACAGTACTCGGTATTCAGTAAGCTAGTACTCTATTCCAAACACAGCCAAGTCTTTCTTTGAACAGCTGCCCCTGAAACTTGAAATCCTTTCGTCTCTGCTGCCAGGTGGCATGGAGTGATGATATTCTACCTTCATGAGCAGCATGCGGTAACAGTTCTCCACGCGCTCGCCAAACAAAGGCAGCCTAAACAGATCGGATGAATTTCTAGTAGTAAAACATCCAACTTTGTTTAGGATTAGGGGGAAAATAACGCCTGAAATCAATGTATTGGGTTCAAAACAAGCCATTTAACATAAGAAATGCTTCTTGCGTAGCAAATCAGCATATTAGAATGATTTCTGAAGGATCATGTGACTGGAATAATGATGCTGAAAATTCAGCTTTGCATCACAAGAATTAATTGCATTTTACAACAGATTCAAATAGAAACCAGGTATTTTAAATAGTAAAAATATTTCACAATATTACAGATTTTACTGTATTTTTAATCAAATAAATCCAGCCTTGGTGAGCATTAAACATTCTTACTAAACATTAAATTACTTTAAAAGCTTCTATTCTGATTTTGTTCTTACGGCACACAATGAAATACTTTAAGTACAAGGATAAGAAGTCTGCGTCCGACTCAAATTACATTGGATTGCTCTGCTGAAACAGCACAATGTGTGCCTTCGAGACTGTCCAGAGCTCAGATAACGCCTGATTACCTCATCATGATATCTGCTGTAATGCAATCTGTGTAAAGTTTCATTTGTTTTACCTTAAATAAACAATCTGACTCTCTGCTGTGTGCTTACAGGTAAAATCAACCATCATTTCACATCCTAGAATTTAAAGGAACTCCACTTCCAAAACAACAATTTACAAACAAATTTTACTCACCCACTTGTCATCCAAGATGTTCATGTCTTTCTGTCTTCAGCCGTAAAGAAATTCTGTTTTTTGAGGAAAACATTTCAGGGTTTTTCTTCATATAATGGACTTCAATTGTGCCCCCGATTTTGAACTTCCGAAATGTAGTTTAAATGCAGCTTCAAAGGGCTCAAAACGATCCCAGCCGAGGAAGAAGGGTCTAATCTAGCGAAACGATCTGCCATTTTTTTCGGAAAATAAAAATGTGTAGCACAGGTTCTGGCATGCGCGTTCACGACATGCTATTGAATCAGGTCGAAAGGTCTCGCGGAACATAGGCGGAACTACAGACCCAGTGTTCACAAAGCGAACGCGCAAAGACTAAGAAAGTGCAAATAAGTCAAACGCTGTTTACAAACAAAAAGGTACAACGTGTCGGACGATTCTGAAGTTGTAGGAGAAAATAAGATGGAGTTTTTTGCCATACTCTACCTTTTTTAGCCGGAGTACACAGACGATGAACTTAGACGTGATTCAAAATCAGCGTCACGTGACAGCCCCATAAGATGAACGAACGACTCCAAAAACCCGAAGACTCGAAACAGGTGAACTAATTCCAGTACGGAACCTAATAGGATGTTGCGCATGCACGACTGAACGAATCACTCCCCGAGATGACTCGTTCTTCGCGAGTCACTTTAAAGATTTGTTCAAAATGAACGAATCTTTCAAGAACGACCCGTGGATGCGCATCCGAGAGCCTGTGCTACGCGAGCTTTTGTGCTTAAAAAGTATACAACTTTTTATTTTTTCGAAAACAATGACCGATCGTTTCACTAGATAAGATCCTTCTTCCTCAGTTGGGATCGTTTAGAGCCTTTGAAGCTGCATTTAAACTACATTTCGGAAGTTCAAAATCGGGGGCACAATTGAAGTCCATTATATGGAGAAAAATCCTGAACTGTTTTCCTCACAAACCGTAATTTCTTTACGACTGAAGACAGAAAGACATGAACATCTTGGATGACAAGGGGGTGAGTACATTATTTGTAAATTGTTGTTTTGGAAGTGGACTTCTCCTTTAAAGGGGTTATAAAAATACATTTTTCATAAGCATTTTCCACCTTCTCTCAGACCCTTAGAAATAGACTGTTTCTGATATCATGCTAATCCGAAAACAATCGATGCTGAAATGTGCTGCATAAACTGCTAAGATCAGACTGAAATGATGAGGTACACTGTTAAAAACATCGGGATGCTTTGTAAAGCGATATTAAATAGAGAATATTACAGAGCAGGTACAGTATCTAGCATGCACTTATTGCTTTGACATTATTACTGGCTGTAAAATTGTGATCACAGCCCATGTAATTGGCCTCTTTGAAACACAAGATGTTCAGGTCGTATGGAGTCTCCTTTCTCATACGTGTGTGCTAATGAGTAGGGAGTCACAAAAGGAGTTGGGCCTTCCATCGAGAGGACTGAGAGGACGATGTGTGCGCTTGGTTTGGATTTGTGGGCATCGATCGAGTGGCATCGCCTCATGACTTTTGATATCTTGTGTTTCAGAGAGAAACCGCACGTCACATCATCAGTGGAATCAATAAAGGTTCAGTTCCTCGCAGTGGTGCCCTGACCGCCTCACCGATAGAAGAGGAGTGAGAAGTTAGACACGACACATTGAGTCACACTGCTCATAAGAGAGGCATACGTTTGAGTCTGGCTCATGCTGTTGTTTCTTATCCCTGTCATTTCCTGTTCTCTCTCCATTGTTTAATAAGTTAGCGTGGAGAAAAGGCCAAGAGATAACAATAGTGTTGGAATTACAGCTGCACGATACATCAAAATTAATTTGTGATATGGCTTAGTGTGATTATCGAATCCCAAAGGCTGTGCTTTAAATGAATAAATATATGCACTGCGTGTTTTAGAGTGAATCATGGCACAGTTTGTGATTCAGTGTGTTCACAATAAATGCACACAAACTCATGTCTGCGTCTGCTATAAAAGTGGGTTACATATAACATGCATTTGGGAACGCAACCTCTGCCAAAATAAAAGTTTGAAAATGAAGAAACTGAGACCCCCTCCAAAAAACAATTAAAACATGCCATAAATATTAGTATTGTAATTTTACAATTTTACTATAAAATAAAATGATTAATATTATTATTGTATTTTTCTTAAATACAGTAAAATATCATTATTATTATTAGAATATTAGTACTGTAATTTTACAGTTGTAATGTAAAATAAAATGATTATTATATTATTCTGATCATTTGTTTCTACTATAATGCAGTATTTCTTAAATATTTCTTGTTTTGTTTTGTAGTTAATAACAGTAAATATAATAAAATATTATATTTTTAAATAATTTAATTGTTATCATTACTATTACTATTACTATTAATCATACTATTAATCGCATCCAAAATAATCCAAAATAAAAGTTTGCACACAAACTCATATAACATGCATTTGGGAATGCAACCGCTTCCAAAATAAAAGTTTGAAAATGAAGAAATTATGACAAAAATATTAAAAATAAGCCATAAATATTAGTATTGTAATTGTATAATTTTATTATAAAATAAAATGATTAATATTATTATTGCATTTTTCTTAAATACAGTAAAATATTACAAAAAATGAAGAAATTAAGATAAAATAATAATGTAAAATAATAATATAAAATAAAATGATTATTATATTTTTCAAAATACTCAGATTTTTACAATTTATAATATTTCTTGTAATATTTTATATATTTTTTTTATTTAATAACAGTAAACATCATAAAATATAATATTTATTAAATAAATAAATTGTTATCATTACTATTTTGCCGTCACACTGATATATAATACTGCTGTCAAGCGATTAATTGTGACTAATCACAAATAATCACGATTAATCGCATCCAAAATAATGGTTTGTTTTTACATAATATATATAAGTGTGTACTGTTTATTTATTATGTTTATATAAATACACACACATACATGTATATCTAAAAAATGTGTTTATAATTATATTTATATATATTTTGTTACATAAATATTTTTTGTATAATATATAATTTAATAATTACATATTAATAATTTATAATAATTATGACAATTTTTTTAACATATATATCCATGTGCATTTATATATACATAAATATACACAGTACACACACATATATTAATATAAACACATCTTCTATTTTGCATGCGATTAATTGTTTGACAGCACTAATATATAACCATTTTATATAAAAAAATAAAAGTGAATTCGCAAGAAAAAACACAAAGAGATTCTTCCCCAGTGCTATGAACAGTTAACGAAAACATGCCCTTACACATCTGGTTTGTGTAAAACATAATAACAGTGTTAGAGCCGTGGCCTAGTGGTTAGCAAACACATTCAGCCATGGAGGGTGACACGAGTTCAAGTCTGACTCGCATCGTTTCCCGATTCTGTTTACAACTCTTTTCCCATCGTTCCCTGTCTTTTTGTGACTCTTCTATGAATATAAGTGGCACAAGGGCCAAACAAATAACGATAATGACAGCACTAGAGAGCGAAACGGACAGAGAGGGAGAAGACGAAGAACGAAAAGACAAAGGCAGCGGCAGCGACAAACACAGCAAGACAGAGGAGAGAGACGAAGGATATGGACGGGGAGGGGAGAGGAGAGGTGGAGTGATGGAGAGAGGAAGATGAGAGCGTACAGTAGATGGAGACGTGGGGGAGGGGAACGAGACAAAGACCGAGAGGAGAGCTGCCGCTTGTGCTCATATCAAACACCCCCGGGCGAAAAAATACAGATCTAACGCTTTAAAACCACAATCATTAGAGTTGCAGTAACGGTTATTGCAGTAATGTAGCCATAATAGTCTAAAATCCCTCATAAGCTGTGCGGCTAATGCGAGCAACCAACTTAGACATACCAGAAACAACACCCTTGTGAAATAAAAGAACACTTTAGCTTTATTATGGAAGTAATATACTTAAGTGCAAACTGAATGCAATTTATTCAGATACTTAATTGCATGTTATTTGCAATTAAATTGAAATGTATTATAGTTTATATTAAATGCAAAAGCACAGTAAAAATAATTTTTGAAAGTTGTAAATAATAATAATATACATATATATATATATATATATATATAGTATGTTTAACAATTTAAAATATGTAACACTTTACAATAAGGTGTCTTTGGTTAACATTAGTGTATTAACTAATATGAATGAACAATGAACAGCACATTTATTACACTATTTATTCATCTTTGTTGATGTTAGTTAATAAAACTACTGTTGTTCATTGTTTGTTCATTTTTGTTCACAGTGCATGAACTAATGTTGACATGATTTTAATAATGCATTAGTAAATGCTGAAATTAACCTAAGATTAATAAATGCTATAAAAGTATTGTTCATTCTTAGTTCATGATAACTAATGTCGTTAACTAACGTTAACTAATGAACCTTATTGTAAAGTGTTACCAAAAAATACTTTTTTAAAATACTATACTTGCGGTTTCTTTTTAATTAATTGTGAATTTTACTAGTATTTCTGAGTTAAAATTGCTTCAGCACCATTTAGGCTGTGCTTATTTTACTATAAAGTTAAAATTATTATTGTATTTCTTAAATACAGTAAAATATTACAAAAAATGAAGAAATTAGGATTGCCATATATATTAGTACTGTAATTTTACAGTTGTAATGTAAAATAAAATCATTATTATACTTTCCTAAATACTCAGATTTTTTCGATTTATTTCTACTATAATATTTCTTATAATATTTTATATTTTGTTTTGTATTTTTATTTAATAACAGTAAACAAAATATAATATTTATTAAATAATTAAATTGTTACAATTACTGTTTTGCACTCATATTGATATATAATACTGCTGTCAAGCGATTAATCGAAAATAATCACAGATATGCTGAAAGTAACATTAACTAAGATTAATAAATGCTGTAGAAGTATTTTTCATTCTTAGTTCATGTTAACTAATGTAGTTAACTAATGTTAACAAATGAACCTTATTGTAAAATTCTCTTTCAAAACACTACTTGCCGTTTCTTTGTAATTAACTGTGAAATTTACTAGTATGCTAGTATATGTTAAAATTGTTTCAACACCATTTAGGCTGTGCTTAATCTGAAACACTTAGGTAGGACTTAAGTACATCTTTATATGTAATTACATTGTCTATGTAATTTTTCTAATGTCTATGAAATATGGTTAAATTTACTGCCTAATGTACTGACAAGCATTTGTGGTAAACTAAAAAAGTACTTCAGAATTGATATATAAACTCAAAAATGTGATATATAAAGTTACAATTACCTTTTTTATGTTGGGACAAAAAAAAAACAGAATTGCAAGATTTTAACAAAGAATTCTAAAGAAAAAAGTCAGAAATAAAGCAGTTTTTTATTTTTTATTCGATGGTGAAATCAGGCACACTACTGTTAAAATTATAATCAAGTACTTTACATGTGCATTCGTTTGTCAACACATCAAAATAAGTGTACTTCTTTGACAAAAGCATGACAAATGGTTGTTCAAACATCAAAACATCAAGAGTTAAAACTTTTTTTGAAAATACAACAATGCACTTTTTTAAAAGTGTACTTAAATGTGCTAAGAAACAGTCATTGAAGTGTACACTTAAGTAGCCTTTTATTTCAGTAATATATTAACTGCAAGTAGGTTTTTAAAAATTGTACTTTTTTACGATTTGAAGTGCACAATTTGCAAGCTGCAGCCATGTTTAGTACAATTACTCTACTGTCGCTTTAAGAGCTGCATGCATCTAATATACAGGCAAGTATCCATTTTCTCTCAATTGTTTACTTTCACTTTAGACATAAGAAACTGTTTTTATATGTAAACCTTGTGTGTTTTGAGAGTATTTGCGCAATCCGACGCGATACGTAACTTAGTTTAGTAATTAGGCTCTATATATATATATAAATATGACATTATTTTAATGTTTATTTTAGTATGACTTATTTTAGTACAGTATATTGAGACAGAGGCGCCAGAAGTGCAGCTGAGAGAATAGCACGATTCAACGATATTTCTCTAAAAGCAGAACGTGGAGACATTTTTATCATCCACCAAAGTCCTATTAAGGCAAGTCATTTCACTCGGTGGCCATCTTTGAAAATGCAGCTCCTATATCTTTGAATGGGGAAACAACAAATCTCCAAATCTGTTCACCAAACTTACGATTAAATTTCATATTTAAAATCACCAATGAAATCTGACAAAGAACTGCCTCATAAATATTGTTCCAAATGATTCAAAAGCGTTAAAAAAAGCTTATTTTTTCATGCTAGATCAGCCAGTGCACATGAGCAAATTATCAGGAAATTGTTATTCTGGAAGTGAACTAATCCTTTAAGTACATTTCTTTTTTGAAAGAGCAGCCATTACAGTCAAACATCAAGCATTTTACATGAATAATGACTGAAACAGTGCTAAATAAACTACATTGTTACATTCTAAAAATGTGTTGGTCATCCCATGCAAAACGTGTCACTAAATGTTGCTTTAAGTGTTTTTAGCACACTTCTATAAGGTATTTTGGGTGATTAAAAGGCTAGTTATGCAATGAAAATTAAGATTTAGTGTTAGTGTTCATTCAAATTCCTAACACTAAGTAGTATCACAGTGCTTGTCAGAAAGCTGACAAGTCAAAATGTTACATAAACACAGCACAACCCCTGAAACTGGTGTAAATAGCATGACAAAGGCGATGCACCATTCAATTTCAATTCAAGTGGTGATACTAGCGCAGTCTTTGTGTGAACTAATTAGGTTTTTCTCTGGCCTTGTGATTTTTTTTCCTCTTTCTTTTAATTTCTCCCTCAGCATGTGGTCTCCTGAAGAGACATATTCAGGACGAATTAGACTTTTATGTGAGGAAACTGTGCCATCCTTATTTAGTTCCCCGCATGCATTGCAGAGTCAGAGCGAGAACCGCTTTCTCTCACCACATGCTAGCATAACTAACAAATACAAAGAAAAACATTCTACAGCTTTCTACTGCGCTACAACAGCAAACAGAATAGTTAATAAAGAAAACCATGTCTTAATCCTACAATAAACAGAAAAAAATACCATAATACCGTCAAGAGAGAACAAAGCAAACACAAAAACACAACAATAGCTTCCTTTCACAGCTTTCACCGCATGAGATTCGCTAGGGAACGGAGCAGTGTTCGGCAGGATGCTGAAGTGTGTTTCAGTGTATACTTCACACACTTCAGAGGTTCTGACACGCTTTAACATCCTTTAGAGGGTACGGCGAAATACATATCTCACAGTCAGAGACAGACAAAAATTAGGGCAAGTAAATATTACATTTCCTTTTCCACACAGCCAAACCCGCTTTTGGTTTTTTAACCTTTACAAAAAGTACTGTAGTGTTACCATAGTACAGATGGTAATAGTATAGCACTCTGATATATACCCTGCTGTGGTATTGTATGATTACCATGTTTACAAATATGGTACTCCAAGGAAATAAACCATTATACGTGTCCAAAAAAGGTATGAGTGAATTGTGATGTAGGTGTCTTTACTGTCAATAATATTCTATGAAATGTGGTATTTATGTGGATTTTTTGTGGTATTAATGTCTTTTTGTGAGCGGTAGTGGATTTATTATCATAGTTTTCAGTATTAAGATGACCCCAAACTAAATTAAGGCAATATTCATCCAATCTATAAATGCATCCATCTATCTAGTTTTTTATTAAAAATATACAAACAAACAATATTAATATAAATTTTAATATTATTTATATTTATATATAAATAAACAAAATATGTAAATAATTAAATAATAAAATAATAAAAATTTAAATAATAAAAATTATGCTAAATATTATATATATATATATATGTACTATATATATATGAATTTTATAATAAATTATATACATTTTTCACATTTCTATATTAAATTTTAATATTATTTCTAGACAACAATACAGCAATACTATATATATATACATATAATGAAATATAATATAATTTTACTATTTTATAAAATTTTCTATAATAAAAATCCTAAAAATTAAATGTAACTATATATGTCAATTTTACTTTATTAATATGAAATTGTATATATTTTTTAATTAAACTATATATATATATATATATACTAAATATCTAATTATAATTTTATAATAGTAAAAAATTGTATATAATAAAATAACTTTAAAATTATAACAATGCAACAATACTATATATATAGAGAGAGAGAGAAAGAGAGAGAGATAAATATATAGATATATATTTAAATACAATATTATTTTATAATTTTATTAATTATTCTATTAAAAAATCTTAAAAATTAAATGTAACTATATATGTCATTTTTACAGATGAAATCTTAATATAAAAATGTATATAATAAAATAATTGTATATTTTTAAATAATTATATATATATATATATATATATATATATATATATATAAATTGTAAAAAATATTTTATATTAATTTTATATTAAGATTTCATCTGTAAAAATGACATATAGTTACATTTAATTTTTAAGATTTTATACCATTTTCTAAAATAAAAACCTACAGTCTGAAACTTAGGTCTTCATTAAATGAAATCTTCATTAAATGTCCTGATCTCTGCAAGTCCAGACTCTAAGCCATAACATTTTCCTTTCAAATGTCTTTATAAATGATTTATTGAAACAAAATGATAATAAATGTACTCAGCATGCTTCAAAATCAGTCTAGACCAGCGCAGCACCAAAACAGCTTCAAATCTCAATTTGGAAAATGAAGCATTGAATTTCCTTGCGACGCTCCCCGAGTCCCTATTGTACAGTAAATGTGTGCAGTTCCTTACAGGAAGCCACCGCTGAGCATTTATATTCAAATCCAACAAACTGGTGGGGCTTAACTGCTCCTGTGGCTAAAATTAAACTGTCAGATGGAGACAGCAATCTAAACTCGCCGGGCTGCAGCTTCTCAGGCTCTGTGACATGAAGGTGAAGAGGTTTCGTATCCCCACACGGCTAGACACAGAATAGAGAAATCAATTGATAGTCCAGAAACAGAACTCAATCAGATTGGAAATCCTGCACGACCAAACGACCAAAAAGCTTCACAATGCCTTATATTAAGTACAGGAAAAAGTGAAGAAACAAAGTAAATGGTAGACTGGGTGAATCCTTGGACCTCAAACATGCTTAGGGTTTGGTTTTTTATGCCTTTCTGATTAGATTAGACTCTGGGATTTCTCTAATGTGCAGACAAAGTGGTTCAATATCACAAGCTACTTTGTATACAGCATCTACAGACTAGATTTTAACATTTTCTTTTGAAAAAGCATGTGGTGTTAACCTAAGAAAAAGCAATAGCGGAGTTTAACATTTAATGCTATTGTCAGTATGAGGAATAGTTATAGTGATGCATGCCCTGTGAACTCTGTCCTATGCAGATTATAGCTGTCATCCATTAAAACAGGTGTCAAATGGAGATGCACACTAAGGACATCCCTGTCAGTCCAAGTCATTCGCACCTTGTCAAAATACATTCATATAAAAGAACTGACATGCTAAAGCGGCATCCAAATAATGGACTTTTAAGACTAGATTTAAGCCATTTTACTTCCATATTGTGACACAGGATATTTAACAATAAAAAAAGCATAGTAGGACTTTACTAATTGGGAAATTTTAACTTGCTGATGTTTGAAGTCATATTATAAACTGTATCAGCCTATTAAATGACGTTATGCATTTCAGCTGAAATTCAAAGAATATTTAAAAACTTTATTTGCAAAAACAGATAACTACGATTTTTTAAATTTTCAAAAAATCATGTTTTTAATGTGTTTCATTGTGTTAGTTAGCTGTATTTTTTTGTTATTTTCACTTCATCAAAATAACCCAACTGCAGTTTGACTGAGATTAACATGTTTTTGCAGATGAACACTTCATTTGTTGCATAAGAAAATGTAGTGTTATTTCAGTATTGTTGAGCTCTTTACTTGTATTTTTTTTAGATATTTTTATATTCTAAAGTTTTAGAATTTCTAATGTTTTTGTCATTTTTATGCATTTTTAAAATTGTTTATATAGTCTTTACTTGTGAAAATGTGACATTTATCCTATGCAACTAGCTGAAATAAAATCTGTTTAACTTTTTTATATTTTATTTCATTTCAGTTATTGTTTATTTAATTTTGAGCAACAAAATGGTTTTTATGGTTTTGAGTTATGGAGTTACCCTAATGAGAAAAACCTTTGTTATTATTAAAATTAGGCTGAAATACAACAAAATATTAAAAACACAAATTTTAAAAAAGTATGAACATTAGAAATGACTAAGTGAAATGAAATAGACACTAAAACTGAAATAAAAAGAAATTAATGCTAAATAGAAATGTTTACACAAATTAAAATGACAAAAGCACATAGCAAAATTAAACTGTTAAAAAATGAATGCTAATTAAAAAATTATATATAAAATCTGAAATAAAATCGTATTTTTGGAGAGAATTGAATTTTGTTTGCATCACTGAATCACTATTTTCTTGTTCGTCACTGTATGTATATATATATATAATATAGAAATGTAAAAAAGAGTTTTTTACATTTCTATATGAAATTTTACTATTTTTTTAATATAATGAAAATCATTTAAAAGTATTTATATATATATATATATATATATATATATATATATATAATTTTTAATTGTTTTTTACTGTTGTATATTTATTGAGTACTAACAATAATTAGATAAACATTAATAATTCTGAAAGAATCTGAAAGATAGATTTTCAATAAATGAGCTCTTCATTAAAACTCCTGAGCTCTTCTCTACCAGACACTAAGCGATAACATTTTCCTTTAAAATATCTTTATAAACGATTTATTGAAACAAAATGCCTGTAAAAGGTACCCAGCATGCATCACAAAGATTTTCATATATAAAATCTGAATAGAAAATTGTCTATTTAGAGCTGCTTTACAGCAGAATTGTTTGCATCATTGAATCACTATTGTATTGTTTATCACTGTAAAGCTGCTTTAAAACAATGTGTAAAGCACTATATAAATAAAAATGTAAAAAAAAATGTATTCAATAATACTGCAATAACGCATGCATGAAAATACTACAGTGCAATACTTAAATATTAGAAAATATATTAATTTTTCCAAAGACACTAGTACTCAAAATAAGCTTTAAGGCAACAATCCAGTACCGACAGCAGCCTACTCACTGCATGACTTGCTTTGTAGTAAGTTGAAAAACAACAAGATTGATATAAAAACACAAGACTACTACAGTATTATCATCATCACCAACTGCAATCACCATGATCATTTCCCTCAACAGCAGCTCCACCCGGTTCTTAGTCATTAACCTGCTCCAGCAGAGGAACGGACGCTTCTTTACGGCTGGCCAAAACTAGTACTACAAATAGCATCTTTACTGCTGGTAATTGTTCCCACAACTCAACCAAACTGCCCAATGCACACACAAACCACTGCTGCTGTGATGACTGAAGATATTTAGCCTTTAAAGACAGGAGATATAATCTATATACAGTAATAGTCTAATATGATATCAGAGTATTAAAAGATTAATATCCGAAAACAGAATGAGCAGTTAACTGGATCATCATGATCATATTATCTCATTTTGATATGATGCTGACATTGAAACCTCTTTTTCCATCATTTTCAATACATAACAGCAACCTTTACCTAAATCTCAGTTTATTTGTCTATGCACTATGCACAAGCGCAAATCTTATGATTGCAATTTACCAATTAGGTTATGAAGCTAAATAATGTGTGCAACCTGATTATTGTGTACAACCAAATTGTTTTGTCAATAATTAATCAAGGTAGAATGATATTGTGCTTAAATTGTGTAATATACCCTTAAGAATCAGTGTGCATTAGATGCATGTAGCTATTACGTGCAGTCATACTAAAGCCACCTGCTGTAAGTCACTCTGATGAATGAAACAAAGAAACGGAGGGTTAAAATGCTTCTGGCATGGCTATTTTTGGCACTGAAAACTAAAAGATCTAGGCTTAATTTATAATGCATTTGTCTTTTTAATATATCATCATTAGTCTGTCATGCATGATTACTTTCAAGTCTTTAAATGGCAACAGTGACAAGCTGCATATCAAAACATTTGTGCAAATTATCCACTTTGTTTACATAATAGCCTTGTATACATAGGAAAATCAACCTCTTGTCAAGCAATTTGCGTCATAAAGAAATGCTCGATCTTTAAATATATTGTGGCAGACATGAGATCTCTATTCAGCAAGTAACCTATTGCCACAACAAAGCTGAATCCAACAGCTCTGGCTCGCTACTCAAAAGCATCCCTGCCTTTCCCATCAATTATGGAGGAACCTATATTTGGAACACACACGAAAACAGTAGCTGCACATCAAAACAAAAGCGTTTACGTGGCTATAAATGCAGCGTCTATATATAACAGAATCATGGGTCCTTACGGAAAATGGTTATGCTAGCTAATCTACATTTTAACTGAAGGTCTTTGTCCTGTGTTTGCTCAGTGAGATGCACGTCTCTTGAACAGGATCAGTTCTGGCATCTAACATTGCATTAAGCATAAAGGCTTTAACGTGTTACCCTCAACTAAGACAAAAGATATATGGGGGATAATAAGGGAATGCATGTGGAGTGAGTGGCGCAATGAAATTATCCAATTACTGGCAACCTGATAATGGCTTCAGTGTGCTGTATTTCCAGGAAGAGCTAACATAAAACACTTAATGTCTGTCTGGGGCTGAATATAAGGCAAAATGGAGCTGAGAGAAATATAAGAATGCTTTCATGTGTGATGCATTGCTGCACTACCTGTATCGCAAATGCATTTAAAAGATCACAAATAATATACATCAAAATTGGTACTATTTTCAAACATGGTGAATGCATTGTTATTACGGCAAATGTGGTTTTACCTGTAACGTCACTAGTAAATAAATAAAAATATATAAAAAACAATGTTACTGTTTTCAGATACGGTATATGTATTCACATGTGCATGGTTTGGTTGCATTGTTATTGTTGTATTTTTACACTACCTATAATGCCACAAAAATAACAGATGATGATAAATAATAAAATAAAATTACTGTCTCTTATATTAAGATATTACCACTAGGTGTGTATGGTTTGAGTGCATTGTTATTGTTTTACGTGTAGTGTCAGGCTTATTTACGATGCTCGCAATTTGCACTAGTTTTCAAATATCAAGTATACTTATGTAATGGTGATTATTAGATATTATTTAACACGTTTTTAAAATAAACGTATATACAAAAATTACATTGCTTGTTATTTTGACTTATATGCATCCCTTATGCATTTACTATGTTTGACCCACATCAGCTAATAAACTCATTTGAATATAATTAATCGTAATAGTCATCTGCCAGCCAAAGGCTGTGCGCTGTAACGCATCCGTACGGTGATGCTCAATGGAACAGCTCGCTTGTACGCGCAGCCAGCGGAGGTGAGGATGGTGGACATGTCATATCTTTCCACGTACCTCAACAATGAAGGTCCTCTCTTCTCCACAAACAGACACGACCCAGAAGAGAATGTGGAAATAGCATGTTTTCCAACAGAACCCCGGGAGTCCCGTCTTTCTCCCCCTGGCTCCCACCCCCGCCATGACTGTCCCCAAATTCCCCCCACTGTCCGCCGTTGATTTCCAGGCTTGTTTCTTGTGTTTGGTCTTTATTATTTCAGAAAAACAATGAGCGTCCTATATCCTGACGGTGCTGTGAGCGATTCTTCTCGGTCGAGCGTTAAATTCGCAAAGCCATTTTGTGTTGCGTGTTGTCAAGGTGCTGCGTTGAAACGATGCTGCGCCGCTGATGCGCTCAAGCGAATGCAGCACCTTCAGCGCGCACAGACCCACGCGGAAGTTCGATTCACTGAGAGTCGGTTCCTTTGAATCGTTCTTTTGAACGAATCGTTTATTCAACAACTACTTAGATCTATCATCCAAAAACGATTTAAAACGATAACTAAATGTAACGATTCCGGTTACAATTGCTCTTGTCGCGATTGTTTTAGTAGTTCTGAGGGATATTCAATGAGGAAAAAAAATATGTTTGCATTAACGCCCTCAGTGGGTATTTTTTTAAATAAAACTGATATAATATAAAACGTTATATGTGTTATATTCTATAACACAATGTGAGAAATAAATCTAAATTTACGAACAAGTGTTCACAGGCTGCATAAATGCAAAATGGTACATTCTCGGAGAAAAAAAGGTACAAAAGTTCTCACTGGGGCGGTTCCTGTTCAAAAGTTACTAAAATGTGCCATTTAAGTACTAATTTCTACGCTGTAAGTACTAAAATGTACTTTTAATGTGCTGATATGCACTTTTAGGTGTAAATAAGGTACAAATGTGGACCTTTTTTAAACGTACCACCCCAGTGACAGCTTTTGTACCTTTTTTTCTGAGATTACCTGTATAGGAAATGTGGTGGTGTTGTAGCCTATTTCATTTATTCATTTGATGAAAAAACACTAATTAATCGTTATCGTCAATTCTCACGACAGTATATCACAAAAGTTTTAGAGAGTTTAGATTACTTCAGAAACCACTCTAAATGATTCTTAAGTCATATGATTCAGTTCAGTTCATCCAGTTATTCGCCGGGGATTCAAACTACCTTGTGTGGCGATGTATGTTTTGATTCACCAAAAAGATCCGGAGAGTCACTCGTTCTCAAACTACATTGCACTTCATGTTTTTGATTCAATTTTAGAATGTGGAGCTTGTGCTGGTGTTGTTGTTGCTGCTTAATGCTAATCTGGACTGTTTTGTGTCACTCAAGCTTCTTCAAGCTTTTTCCTTAAAAATACAGATTTGTTTTTATTTTTTACTTTTACTCACCTTTTGCACTATTTCACGTAAATTTAATTTCTCTTCAGCTAGGTAAAATCCACTATCCACCTTATTTTTCCTATAACAGTGGGTACAGCTATTTGTAAATTTTATGGGTCTGGCTTCCAGTCTCATCTGTGTGTGAAGTTTACGAACAAGTGTACTCAGACGTTTTACAGGAGGCATGAATGCAAAATAATGGTACACTCTCAGAAAAAAAAAAAGGTACAAAAGGTGTCACTGGGGCGCAGTGTTGTCAAGTCCGAGGTTTTCCCACAGAACTGGGCTACTTTAACACTGTTTCTGCAGGTTGTTTTTCATGACCGCGGGTTGAAGCGACCCCAAAAACGTGATTTTTATCCCCTGGAATGCAAATTTTACCAGGGGAACCCTAGCAAAAAATGTGTATTTTACCTCGCCAAACGTGGGACCCCCTCAAAACGTGATTGGACTAGTCTTGGTCTAGATTTGAGTAGCAATTGGGTGGGTTTTGTTGTGAAAACCTGGCAACCTGCTGGCACGGTAACTTTTCAAAAGGCACTAAAATGTACCATTTAGGCATGTAAGTTGTACACTGTAAGTACTAAAATGTCCTTTTAATGTACTAATATGCATTTTTTTAGGGGGTAAATAAGGTACAAAGGTGTAGGCTACCACCCCACTGACAGCTTTTGTACCTTTTTTCTTAGAGTGTACCTGTAAATGGGGTGGTGTCGTATTTTATTCATTCAATTATTTATGAAAAAACACGAATTAATCGTTATTAGCTATTAAGCGGTCAGTAAGTGCACTGATTTAAGTTTCACAACAATATATCACAACAGTCATTCAGAATCGGATTCAGAGTTTAGATCAGCCTACATCAGTAACCATTCTAAATGATTCTTAAGTGATATGATTCAGTTCAGTTCATCCAGATATTCGCTTGGGATTCAAACTACCTTGTGTGGCGATGTTTTGATTCACTAAAAAGATCCATTCGGGAATCAAACTACATTGCGCTTCATGTTTTTGATTCAGTATTAGAAAGTGAAACTTGTGCTGTTTTTGTTTAGTGCTAAATTTGACAGGGTTTTGTGTCACTCAAGTACTGTTTCTTCAAGCTTGTTTATTAAAAATACAGAAAAAAATCAGCTTTAGATATTTCAGATAAAAAATAAAAAGTAAAATAAAAAATGCGAATGTGCTTAAAAAAAAGAGTATGCACAAAATTAATTTATCGTAATTTTAGACATACATCTTTAGTTTCTCACTGCACTGATATTAGCACAGTTATGTTCACTGAATGAAGAAACACCATGATCATCACATATCCAAGCAAACCAATTAATAGCTCAAATAAAATCCACCAGTAACTAATGACATTAAACTGACTCAATGAATCACTTTTGAATGATTCGTTTAAAGTAATAGAATCAAATGACCACATAATACTACCAAAAAGTATAAATACATTTATACATACATGCACAAGCACCTGGCATTCATGTTAACATTCAAGAATAGGACAATATTAGGCCAAGATACAACTATTTGAAAATCTGGAATCTGATGGTGCAAAAAAATCTAAATACTGAGAAAATCACCTTTAAAGTTGTCCAAATGAAGTTCTTAGCAATCCATATTACTAATCAAAGATCAAGTTTTAAACAAGATCTTTTCTTAACATCTTGATTAATGTTGGCATAAAAGAAAAATCAGCCCTTTTGACCCATACAATGTATTGTTGGCTATTACTACAAATACACCCGTGCTACTTAAGACCTTGTGGTCCAGGGTCATATATAAGATGATTTCATTTGGTTGTACTTCAAATATCATAACCTTTGTGTTCTTATTTAATACTGCAAAGAGCAAATTGACGCAAATCAAATGAAAATCAAATCAAATGCTATTAAACTCACTATCGTCAGGTCCATTTTTATGCACACATTCATCTCTTGAGATGAAAGTCATTATTTGTCATTTACTTGACGTCAGTTGTCGCACTGGGCTTGCGTTCCAAATCACCAAAGTGTTATAACATGAAAGGTGATTCAAGAACCTTGATTACCTGACGTAGTGATGCAGTAAATTACGTTCATCCAAATGACCATCTCAAAGGCTGCCGGGTGTTCAGGGATCACAGCAGGTTTTGAGTGTTTTTTGAAGGAAGGGTCACAGTCGCGAGGAATGGGAAGTCAGAGAGACAGGTTGTGCGGCTGGCCCTCGAGGCTCTGTATCTGGGTCACAGCGTGCAGAATCTCCTCCAGCCCTGGAGATGCTCCTCTCTGCGCTGTGACAACCATGGGATGGAAGCCAGAGCATCTAAGATGAGCAGCAGGGGAGGCCTGATTTCTAACAGTCTCTCCATCTGGAGCTGTGTGAAAGCAGTCAAACACACACTTTCATGAGAGGTGTGTGTAGTTCTTTTGTCCTTATTGCATAAAGCCTTAAAATAATAATACGATTTTTTACATGCTACAATTTGCCCAGTAACTCAACAGATGCAGTTCTGCTCGATTACATTTGTTGCTCAACATGTTATGCTATCTTTCTGATTTGTTTATTCTGTGCACATATACAAACGCTTTCGAATCAGATCTTTATGCTTTTCTTCCAGTATAAATGCACAATAATATATGCACAGTATGTTTAAAATATCCTTGATATGTGTCATTTTAATGTAAATGACATGCTGATATTTTTTTTACATAAAAAAAAAACATTTTAATTTTTGGTTTTTATTTTAATTTAAACATTTTTTAGAAGGTTTTCAGTTTATTTAGTTTTAGTTATTTTACTTCAGCTTTATTTTTGGTAATATTTTGATTTTTAACATTTTTCAATTTTAATTTTAGATACTTTTTAGTCATTCTCTTGTGTGTTTTTGTCATTTTCATTTTTTTTTTTTAAATATACCTATGTCATTTTTTATTAAGTTTTAGGTTTTTTTAGCACTTAAACTATAAAAAATGAGAATTATTGACTTGGAAACTAACTGAAATAAAATAAAATTTTATTATATTTGACTTTATTTCAGGTATTATTATTTATTATTATTATTTATTTTAGTAATTTTATAACAACAAATACAATAATCATGGCCAAATAAAAGTTTGTATGGCAAAACAGTAAAACATTACATATCAGAGAATCTGAAATGCCTGGGTCACATTTTACCCAAAAATTACAAAAAAAAAAAAAACAGGCTTTAAATCAATGGGTCCTGTTTTTATGGAACATTAAGCACATTCATCCTGTTACAAAAATGACTTAATAAAAAATGGCTTAGTGAGAATCTAATGAGAATCACCACTAAATATAATTAAAGTTTTATATATATATATATATATATACACACACATTACATTATTGAGAATTTGGGATCAATCAATATGTAGGCTTATATGTAACCTATTAAAATACCTCTACTAGTGAAGCTGCAATGAAGTCATCATGGAGTCCTGATAAAAACACTGAACCACCCTGAACAGTGAGTCTCAGACAGGCTGAACAACACATTTCACCCACTCACCATCCAACACAGCATCTGCAGACAGAGACAGAGAGAGAGAGAGCGAGAGAGAGAGAGAGAGAGAGAGAGAGAAAGATTTTCCTCCTCATCCATCTGTCTCTCGCTCCCACATCACACTTTTGTAGATTCTACAAATTATCATTTCATTGTAGGTCATGTGCTACTTTTATGGTCTGAGTTGCATAAAATTGTTCACTGAAATGCTGGTTTGCACTGATCATTTTAGACATTTTGCATTGACGTCCAGTTATATATGGAGGGCCAAATTAGTCAAAATTAAATAATTAAATAAATGTTGAAATATATAAATAAATGATTAAATGCATAATTAAATAATTTAATGTCAATAAATAATTGAAAAAACTATTTATTGATTTATTTATTGCCTCCACATTTCATTTTCAGGTTTACGGTTGTTGAGTTTATTTCAGCTAGTTGCAAAGCCATTTTCATTTAGTTTAACTTGATGTACTAAAATAACTTAAACTGAAATAAAATTACCTATTAACTACTAACTATATAGACAATAAAAAACTCACAAAACTATAAAAACAACAAAAAAAAACTAAAATGAAATATATATGTATATATTATAAATGTTGAGTCAGTAAATAGGTAAATAAATGCAGATTGTAAAAATAAAATAATAATAACAATTAAAAATATTAATAAATTAATAATATATTTAAATTATTTTTTAAATTAAATTATTTAATTATGCATTTACTGATGTATTTATATATTTCAACATTTATTTAATGATTTAATTTTGAGTAATTTGGCCCTTCATAGTTATAGAGTGTAGCTACTGGAAATAATTAACATATCTTTATAAATAGAGTCATTAATACAATGACTACATAAATACAATTTTAATAGAGACAAGTCAAAAAATGTGTCCTTTGCTTGTTTATTATATTATATTATATTCTTTATTTACATAGTGCTATAATACAGATTGTTTCAAAGCAGCTTTATAGTGATAAACAAGAAAATAGTGATTCAATATCTGATACAAATATATTATATTATATTATATTATATTAATTGTACTATATTATAATGTTTGGCTTTATCTATTGCACCTTCACGATATTCAAATTCAACTCAGTGTTATTTTAGAATTATTTATTTACTATTATAGTATTTATTTATAGTGATAAACAGGAAAATAGTGATTCAATATTTGATACAAATACGTTATATTATATTGTATTATATTATAATATTTTGTATTATTTTATATTATATATTATATTATATTATATTATATCATATGTCTTGCTTTATCTACTGCACCTTCACAATATTTAAATTCAACTCAGTGTTATTTTAGAATTATTTATTTACTATTATAGTATTTGTTATTATTTTGAATTAGCATTTATTTTTATATTTCCACTTTTAATTTCTATTTTATTTTAAGTTTTAATAATTTCATTGTGATTTTATTTTATTTATTTATTCATTTATTTATTTGTGTGTGTGTAGCTCTTTTGTCTTTAAAGCACAAAGCCTTAAAATAATAATAATATACTTTTTTATGGTACAATTTGTCCAGTAATTTGACAGTATGTTTTAAAATATACTGATAGTGTCATTTTAATATAACAAATATACTACAATTTTTGTTAATGTTTTGAATTAGATTTTATATTATATTATATTATAATTTAATACTTTAGTTTCACCTTTATTATAATTACTGAAAATCATTTTAATTGTTTAGCTGTAATTCTAGTTAACGATAGCAACACTGAACAACTTAGAAATGATAATGCATTTAATGGACACAATGCTTTTTAAAATGCAAAGCTTTCTGCAAAAACACAATTATTAACATTCCTCACTGGCATGCCTTTCTTACCAGTACCGAAGCATTCAGAAATAAACAAAAGGTTGGGGTTGGTATCACTGCTGACATTTAAGAAAGGTCACCATTATGCTGAAAGGGCAGTTAAACATACAACATACATTCAGAAGCAGTCACAAAAGCATAAAACAGAACAAACCAACTAGAGGGCACGGTTTTTATATAACCGTTTCAATGAAAACGCTAGCACTCATTACATATTCCAGCCCAATGGCGTGTGTATGTAATGAGAGGCATGACTCAACACGCCAAATGGGATCAATCAACTGATTGAGGACCCCTGCGTCCGGATGCACTTCAAACACTTAACAATGTTTGTGCGATGACGAACCTGGCCTTGGTTGAACAGTTAAACGCATTTGGTGTGTATATTGGTGAGTCATCTTTGGTCTGGGAGGCATTAAGCTGATTTCATGTTCCAAAACATTTGGAGTGAAAACTAATCAAGCCCATCTTTCTCTTCCTGTTTTGCTTTTAGGCCCTTAAAGGTCAGTGGGAGCCACAAAGCTGTCCATCATCAGCAGTTCTGTCAGTCCTATGATGGTTATTGTTTAGCAGATAAATCAAAGGTTGCTTGCAATCCACCATTAGATGAAGAAAATCTACAATATGCTCTCTGCAATATTGGATGCTGTAGTTTGAGAACTGGGCTGCTAACTTGTCTCAAGACTGCTGGTGTGCACATATGCCACAATCCTACCTAATCCTGCTTTACAACTGTGCCTTTCTGCAGCAAACTAAGCCTTGAACAGCTTCAGTAGAGTTCTGGGAAAACTAACCTTTTTCTCTGCGCCCATATGTTTCCAGTGTATATGTTTGGGAAATATGGAGTTGGCTTTTTATCAACATTCTTGAAATTCTGGTTCAACTTGTTTACATTCATTAATGCATTAGGCAATATTAACAAGCAATATATAACTTTTTTTCCCCCCCGCAGCATTTAATAGGTTAATCTAAGATACTATGGAAAACAATGACTAGGTACTCACATTATTTAAAGTAAAGAAAGAAACCCCTACAGATCTGGAACAACTTGAGAGTGAGTAAATGATGAACCTTCCCTAAACACTGTTTTACAAACCTCATTTTCATCGTTTCACCACCAGGGGTCCCTGTAACCTGCTGCTAAACTGCTGTCCTGAGTTGCCTGCATGAGTAATTTCAACGATATGTGAGTTTAATACATTCAAACAAAACAAAACAAAAAAATCGGATTATAAACTGTCAAATGTTTATGAACTTAAAGGCGTCATCAGATGCTAAGTTCACTTTTACATGCTGTTTTAACATAAATGTGTGTTGGCAGTGTATATACAAATCCACCCTATAATGATTAAAATCCATGCAGTGGTTTTTAATTAATCTGTAAAAATAATTTCCCTATTTTCAAATGAGCCATTCTCAGATGCCTGTCCTTGTTGCGTCACACCCATAGAGGCCGCTCCTACAATAGTTAATTGACATTAGCATCTTACCTAAGATAAATTCTAACAGTCCAACCTCCATGTTTTGATGCAGGAGCAGGGATGTAAATTAGACAAGAATTGAGCGATTGAGGTGTTGTGTTGCTGGATGTAACAATGAACATAGTGGTCGTCATTTACTCCCGACATCTGAGCTGCTAAAGATGAAGTGGATTACCTTTGTGAAGGGAATGTGCCTCCTGATCTACATATATCCTTCTATGTTAACGCGAATCATTCGTGATCCAGTTTCACTTACAGCAGAAGTGAGTATAAGGGGTTTTTTTTTTAATGAATCTTTGCGACTGCCTTTCTTAATAATGTGCTAGTTAGCAAGTTTAGCGGCTAATCGCGATAAAGTAAACAGGCTCGTCAATCCACAGAGAGAAGAGAGGGGCGGGGCGAGCAGAGCTCATTTGCATTTAAAGCAGCCTCGACCAGAATGGGATGATTTTTGCAGAGCTGATTTTGGCAAGGTAAAAAGGCTGTTGTTTTACACAACCATTGAGAATTTTTAACCAAAGTATATTATAGACTTTTCATTAAGACCCTAAAGGATCATATCAACTTGTGGAAAATGGGCATCCGATGACCCCTTTAAAGACATTTTTCTTTGAAGATAGAGCAGTTCTTACTTTAAGGACACGTACCCTGCGATGTAAGAATGTAGACGGGACGATTCAGTCATATTAAACAATTTTTTTGACGTAAATGCGAAATAATGTACAGACAAGCTGTTCCACACTGTTAAATAAGCCCTGACAGGATGTTCAGGACAAATTCATTCACTTTCCATGAGGCAACAGTGCCACCTTTGTTCAAGCGGTTGTAAATGTCACTGCATAGCCTTCATAACAGAGTCTTGTTAAGTGGAAACAATTTAGATTTTTATGGCACCACAAACACCAAGTTAAACTGTAACGTCTTTCTCAGTCAGGATGTCATTGATTCAATTTCAACAAACGCTGGCTGTGACATATAGGTTTAAGACTTAAACATGCCAGAGCAGCACACTCAGTTTCAGCCGCACCTCAACAGTTTCCAGCTTTCAGCACAGATTAAATAGTGCCTGTGGCATATTATCTAAAGCAAACCACTAACTGCTATCTCTCTCTCTAGATGAATCACACAAAAACACATCTGGCTCATATTTAAACCCAAAATGCATGTCATTTTTTTTTATTTAGCACTGGCCTGAATAAGATATTTCACATAAAAGATGTTTACATATAGTCCACAAGAGAAAATAATAGTTGAATTTATAAAAATGACCTCTTTCAAAAGTTTACATACACTTGATTCTTAATACTGTGTTGTTAGGTGGTTGATCCACAGCTGTTTGTTTTTGTTTAGTGATAGTTGTTCATGAGTCCCTTGTTTGTCCTGAACAGTTAAACGCCTGCTGTTCTTCATAAAAATCCTTTGGGTCCCACAAACTCTTTGGTTTTTCAGCAGTTTTGTGTGTTTGAACTCTTTATATCAATGACTGCATTAAGAGCTGGGGGGTGAAAACTTGAACAGAGTGAAGATGTGTACATTTATTTTTTATTTTGCCTAAATATAATATTTTTTTCATTTAGTACTGCCCTTCAGAAGCTACAGAAGATATTTACATGTTTCCCAGAAGACAAAATAAGTTAAATGTACCCTGATCTTCAAATTCTAAAAGTTTTCACTCCCCGGCTCATAATGCATTGCGTTTCCTTCTGGAGCATCAGTGAGGGTTTGAACCTTCTGTAATAGTTGCATATGAGTCCCTCAGTTGTCCTTAGTGTCAAAAGATGGATTCTAAAATCATACAGTCATTGTTGGAAAAGGTTCAAATATACAAAAATGCTGAAAAAGGATTTTTCTGAAGAGCACAACAAACAAGGGACTTATGAACAACTATCACTAAACAAAAAAACACAGCTGTGGATCATTCAGGTAACAACACAGTATTAAAAATCAATATTTTATCAATTAAACTATTATTTTCTCTTGTGGACTGTATGTAAAAAAAATTTTTATGTGAAATATACTTCAGGTAAGTATTAAATAAACAATAAAATTTTATTATTATTTTATTTTGTGTCAAAATATGTACTTTAATGCATCTGGGCGTATTTATTAATTTTTCATTATTCTTAACGTGACATATTAACAATTTAAACTGTCACAAAGCTAAAAAGAAAGAAAGACAAAAAAGGTTAAACAATTTCAATATTATAGCATTAGATAAACAGAATCTCTCTCCTCTCTATAATTTCTTTTTTATTTCTTTTGATTTTGGGTTAAAAATTACAAGGATCTTTACAGATTTTGTGAGATTCTCTTCTTGAACTTAAAAAAAAAAAAATAAAAAATAAAAAAAAAAACATTAGAAAAACTGAACATTTGCACTTTGTTAGACTTAAGGACAATCAAGCAACCACCCAATGTGAGTCAAATATCACTGTGTACTATTCAAATGATACAAAAGCGTTGGAACATGACAGAACATTTATTCTCAGAACAAATGAATCATCCTGGCACCTATGAAGCATAAATGAATGAACACGCTCTCTTGTACTGTGAGACTGTACCAGTTCTCGCTCTACAGTTTGCTGACAGGACTGCATTAGCACCAGAGGCTGATTAGCTCTCTCTCTTTCTCTCTCTCTCAGACAGCGGCCCACTGTTCAAACACTCAGATATTTGGCACGCTTTTCAGCCAACAGGCTCAGCCGCATACTTCAGCTAAAAACGCCTTAAAATGAGTCCATCAGTCCATATCGCATCACATTTTTGTTTAAGACTGCAAAAAACTTTATCCCAGTTACATTTCAGAGCACTCAGACACCTTTTGAGTGCACAGACTGTAACCAGACATACTAGGGAAGTGGATGTGGCTGTTGGAAAAAAAAAATGAGGCTTTGACTCACCCTGTCTCCTGTGCCTTTGATGTTTGTTAAAGAGGAGCCTTTGGAAAAAAGGCCTTTGTCATTGATGCTAGTCAATACTGGGAGGGATCATCAAGAAAAAAACAAGTTTTTATGTACTAGCAGGCAAGAGTTTTGAAGCACCTGCTTAATCATTACTAATAATATTATATGTGACCCTGGACCACAAAACCAGTCATATGGGTAAATTTTTCGAAACTGAGATTTATACATCATCTGAAAGCTGAATAAATAGGTTTTTCATTGATATATGGTTTGTTAGAATATTTGGCTGAAATACAACTATTGGAAAATCTGGAATCTGAAGGTGCAGAAAAATCAAAATATTGAGAAAATCACCTTTAAAGTTGTCCACATGAAGTTATTAGCGATGCATATTACTAGTCAGAAATTAAGTTTTGATAAATTTATGGTAGTAAATTTAAAAAATGTCTTCATGGAACATGAGCTTTACTTAATATCCTAATGCTTTTTGGCATAAAAGAAAAATCAATACTTCTGACACATACAATGTATTTTTGACTATTGCTACAAATATACCCGTGATACTTAAGACTGGTTTTGTGGTCCAGCGTCACATATTTATAAGTTAATGCAAGCATTGAGATAAAGTAGGTTTAAAGACCTTGAAAAATATGCATTTTGGTTTTAATTTAATTTAAGCCGATGTCAGAGTCAAACGTGTCTAAAAATTTTTAATCAAGATTTGATAAAATAAGAAAAGATAAGATAAAATAATCAAAAATGTGACGTAAAAAATGAAAGCAATCCTTCCTTTTACCTTTAAACTACTGACTACTGACTTCAGTCAACATATTGAAAATACCAGTGTCAATCTCTTTGACTGCGTCAAACATTTTTGCGTTTGAAACCTTTGTATAGTTAAAAGCAGCAAGGAAATCATACCACCATAAAATAGAGTAAAACAATGTTCTGAGTTCCATGGAAAGAAAGGGAGGAGATTTGGCAAAGAAAGCAAATAACAAAACACCTCTCTCGACACAACCAACGTGGCTTGGTATAATGCAGTGATGGATTTACACAACAAAACCACAAACCAGTCAGAAGACTGAAACCAGAACATCCACAGTCATAAAATGCGTCTTTGCTGCATTCATACAGGTTGTATACCTCTTGTCCTTCAGGACGAATTTTAAAGGTCAAACTGAACGGAAAGGTCAAACCAGTTGGAACACAATCATGGAAAGGTTCATGGATGTGAACAAGAAATTAAAATAGACTCCATTTACTTTAATAAATGTTCCTGGAATTGTTGTGAACAATTAATCAGTGCAGATTATTCCAAAAATATTTTGTTACAGGCAGTGTTGGGCATAACACATTCCAAGTAACGCACATTACGTAATCAGATTACTTTACCCCCAAGTAACTAGTACAGTAATGCATTACTTTTTCAAATAAGTAATGCCAGTTACTTTGTTTTCCCATTTATGCTGAGAGAAATCGGAGTAAAGAGACACTGTGTGTGCTCTGTAAACATGATGGTTACTGTAGTTCCAGACTAAATGTCAACATGCATTTACTCATCTCACTTGTACAAATAGATATTCTATTCAGTATTCTTTAAAATAAATAAAAACGTCAAATGCAAGCTCAGAATATGGTGCAAATCTGCAAAAATTAAAAATGTTAAATAACACAAATATCCTTTTTGTATTTTATCCCATTTCATTAACCAGCGTCTTTGCTGCAAAACTTCAATGACCCAATTCAACCATACTACTAAGCAAAAATGACTAAACATATACAACTGAGGTCAAAAGTTTACATACAGCTTGCAGAATCTGCAAAATGTTAATTATTTTACAAATAAATAAGAGGGATCATACAAAAAGCATGTTATTTTTATTTAGTACTGACCTGAATAAGATATTTCACATAAAGGATGTTTACATATAGTCCACAAGAGAAAATAATAGTTGAATTTATAAAAAAGACCCTGTTTAAAAGTTTACATACATTTGAGTCTTAATTCTCTGTTGTTACCTGAATGATCCACAGCTGTTTTTTCGTTTACTGATAGTTATTTGTTTTTTCAGCATTTTTGTATATTTAAACCCTTTCTGACAATGACTGTATGATTTTGAGATCCATCGTTTCACACTGAGGACAACTGAGGGACTCATATGCAACTATTACAGAAGGTTCAAACGCTCACTGATGCTTTAAAAGGAAACACAATGCATTAAGAGCCGGGGGTGAAAACTGTGAAAAAAGCCAAAGCCGGGGTTGAAAAAAATCAGTGAAAACTGAACAGAATGAAGATATTGTACATTTTTTTTGTTTTGCCTAAATATCATATTTTTTTTTTGTTCATTTAGTACTGCCCTTTAGTACAGAGTCCCTCAGTTGTCCTCAGTGTGAAACGATGGATCTCAGAATCATACAGTCATTGTTGGAGAGTTCAAATACACAAAAATGCTACAAAATAATTTGTGGGGCATGAAGGATTTTTCTGAAGAACAGCAGGCAGTTTAACTGTTCAGGACAAACAAGGGACTCAACAACACAGTATTGAGAATCAAGTGTATGTAAACTTTTTTATAAATCCAATTATTATTTTCTCTTGTGGACTATAATAATGTCTTTTATGTGAAATATTTTATTCAGGTCAGTACTAAATAAAAATAACATGCATTTTGTATGATCCCTCTTATTTTTAGACATTTGTGTTTCATTGCTGAAGTAAAAGTGTTGGAATTTCTTCTCCTGCGTCCTATTTTTTTGCAATCCAGAATGGCAGCACAGCTGATAGGTTTGTTTCTGCATCCCTTGACTCATTTCAGTTGTGGTGTGAAAGCGCTTTTACATTTGCCAAAAGTTATGTAACGTATTACTTTCCATGAAAAGTATCTAAGTAACACAATTAGTTACTTTTTAGAGATTAATACAATATTGTAATCTGCATTACTTTTAAAAGTAACTTTCCCCAACACAGAACCTGTCATCAAAGTGCTCAGCTTCCAAAAAGATTCTTCTCACATGAACATCAGAATCACAATATTGTTTCAACCTCTGACATCAAAATACACTTTTCAAGTTTAAGTCCACCAACGTTAATGTACTGTCCATTCTGGTTTGTTTGTTAGACAAAAATAGCAGATTCAGCATTATGATTGGTCAGATCGCCTGTCAATCAAATTTCCTGTAAAGGGTCAAATGGCACCACAACACTCTTAAAAAAAAAAGGTTCCAAAGAGGGCTTTCACAGTGAAGCCATAGAAGAACCTTTTTGGGCTCCCTGATGAACCACTCAGAAAGAAATTCTAAAAAGAATCAGTGTAAAGAACTTTTTAATAATCTGAAGAACCTCCATTTGTGGAGTGGAAAGATTCCATGGAAGTTAAATGTTCTTAATGGAACCATAAATGCCAATAACGAACTTTTATTTTTAAGAGCGCAGGGATCAGGAAATGACACCCTTTAGCTTTAATGCATGTTGTGGCCATAATAGCAAGCAACAAAAGATTTTTAAAAAGCATTACCACTGGGATGCATTGAGTTTCTCTCAAGGGTGAACTTGATCTTCGGCCTCCACGTTCTGACGACCATTTCAGTTCCCAACAGGTGGAGACTTATGTAAACATGGCCTGATTCCTAGGAAAAAATACTCATCCTCAGGCAGTCTCACATGATCCCATCCGTTCCATGATCTAATCCATTACTGCAGTGGCTAAAAATCAGTTGACGTGAATTACTGTTTGCAACATATTTAAAAAAAAAAAAAAAGAATGTTGGGGCAAGACTATTAAAAATAAAGGTTCTTTTTTGGCATTGATGGTTCCATGAAGAACACTGATCATCCATGGAACCTTTCAAATGCAGAAATGGCTCTTTATAGTGGAAAAAAGGTTCTACAGATTTAAAATGCTCTTCAAAATGGTTCATTTAAGAACTGTTTGCTGAAAGGTTCTTTAGGGAACCAAAAATGGTTCTATGGCAGTGGTTCTCAAACTTTTTATACCAAGTAACACCTCAAAAAATATTTGGCTGCCCAAATACCACCATAATGACCAACAGTAAAATGCAGTAGTAGGCCTAACTATTCAGCTGCAGCTCTGCAAAGTTAAAAAAACGAGGCCGGTTCATTCCTAATAATATAAACTAATATTTAATATTTTAAAAATAATATTTAATATTGTTAATTAAGAAGAATTTGGGTGAACTTCACAAGGAATGGACTGAGGCTGGGGTCAAGGCATCAAGAGCCACCACACACAGACGTGTCAAAGTATTTGGCTACAGTTGTTATAGTCCTCTTGTTAAGCCACTCCTGAACCACAGACAACGTCAGAGGCGTCTTACCTGGGCTAAGGAGAAGAAGAAATGGACTGTTGCCCAGTGGTCCAAAGTCATCTTCTCAGATGAGAGCAATTTTTGTATTTCATTTGGAAACCAATGTCCTAGAGTCTGGAGGAAGGGTGGAGAAGCTCATAGCCCAAGTTGCTTGAAGTCCAGTGTTAAGTTTCCACAGTCTGTGATGATTTGGGGTGCAATGTCATCTGCTGGTGTTGGTCCACTGTGTCTTTTAAAAACCAAAGTCACTGCACCCGTTTACCAAGAAATTTTAGAGCACTTCATGCTTCCTTCTGCTGACCAGCTTTTTAAAGATGCTGATTTCATTTTCCAGCAGGATTTGGCACCTGCCCACACAGACAAAAGCACCACCAGACCTGAACCCCATAGATAATCTATGGGGTATTGTTAAGAGGAAAATGAGAAACAAGAGACCAAAAAATGCAGATGAGCTGAAGGCCACTCTCAAAGAAACCTGGGCTTCCACACCACCTCAGCAGGGCTACAGACTGATCACCTCCATGCCACGCCGAATTGAGGCAGTAATTAAAGCAAAAGGAGCCCCTACTAAGTATTGAGTACATATACAGTAATTAAACATACTTTTGAGAAGGCCAACAATTCACTAAAATTTTTTTTTTTTTTTTAATTGGTCTTATGAAGTGTTGAGATAGTGAATTGGTGGGTTTTTGTTAAATCTGAGCCAAAATCATCACAATTAAAAGAACCAAAGACTTAAAACTACTTCAGTCTGTGCACTGAATTTATTTAATACACAAGTTTCACAATTTGAGTTGAATTACTGAAATAAATGAACTTTTCCACAACATTCTAATTTACTGAGATGAATGCTCCTAACACATATTATACGTCCATTAAATACTTTTACTTCAAACACGCTAAATTCCAGCCTCAGCCCAATCAGAAGTACCAGTACTTACATAGAAACCTATACAAAGTAGCCAGAAAGAAATTTTAAAGAAATATGTCAGATGGATTTAGAGGCTTTTGCATCTGAACTCTTCATATATAACTCGTATAAGATTAAATTAAAATGTATTGTGTTTTAACATTAATTTATATTTAATTTAGTGATTCCTCCGTGTACCACTAGAGGGAGCCTGAGTACCACACTTTGAGAACCACTGTTCTATGACATCACTGCAAAAACACCCCTTTAGAGCCTCATTTTTAAGAGTGATGACCTGAATGAAAACCCAATTTTAAAAATATTATCCATTTTATTGATTGCATCTTTATCCAATAACCCATGTGTGGTCAGCGAAAAAGGAAAATTACTTCAGAGGAAATGATTTTCATTAAAGATTATGAAGATGTATTTTCTTTGGAATAACACGCACTGATGAATCGCCCACAGTAAAAGCAGGAAAATGAATTTGAAAGTAAATAGGGTTAGGTTCTTGGGAAATTAGGTTCCTCACATAATAAGCTTTTCATAATAGGAAAATTTTCATTGAAATGCAAACCAGCTCATTTTACCACATCATTCACAACATGGAGCACAGGTAAGTCCTCTCAGGTAAGTTAGCGGTTAGAGGTTTGCTGTAACACTACATGAGCACTCTCATCTCCGTCTCTTTGACTTTGAGAATGGTTAATGATGTGAGCCGAAGCTGAAACAAGACCATGAGGGTAAAGTTACTCTCTCCGACACACTAACAGACAACAAAGCAGGTCAGCAGTTTGACGCATACAAATCCAGTCCATTCGGCAAACTAATGTTTAAAACACTATTTCAAATACTACTATAAAAACACATAAACAGCAGCCTAGAAGTATTTAAACCCAATTATGTGTTGTAGCCAAGTACTTTCTACACACAAACCCTTCTCAGTTTCACCGAAAAACACACAGACTTCTCAAGAAACGCATAACTTCCTGATAAACTCAACATCTTTCAGTCAGTTTCTTTAGCAGTGAGAACCTATAATTATCTAAATCTCCCATTCCAGCATGAAATGACTTGTAATTTGGTCTAATGGTTTACAGTGACAGAGGAAGATGATCTACAGCAGGTGAGAGGTGAGCTGCATTCATATAACCTGATGGCAGGTGAAGATTACATTCACGCCGGTCACGATGAGAACGTGGATTGTAAACGTGTAAGTGTTTCTATAGAGGATCATGCGGCAAACTGCACTACTGTATTCAGTACGTGTTGAACAAGAATGTGGACGTTCTGGTCAGGCAAGGGCTTTCATGTACACAGTGTTGACAGTGTTGTCTTCAGCCACTCTGAAACTGCTGCTTGTCAAACTACATTGTAAAAAATGATTTTTTGGTCACACTTTAGTTTAGGGACCAATCCTTGTTATTGTTGCTTATTAATAGTTAGTAAAGTAGTTGTTAAGTTTAGGTACACTCTTAGAAATAAAGGTACAAAAGCTGTCACTTTTCAAAAGGTACACTTTTGTACCTATTAGGTTCTAATATGTACATTTTAAGTACTTAAGGTATCAAGATGGACTCTTTAAGTACAAATGAACAAATGTTTTGAAAAGGTACAGCCCCAGTGACAGCTTTTGTACCTTTATTTCTGGGAGTGTATGTGGTAGGATTTAATATGGTCATGCAGAATAAGGCATTAATATGTGCTTTATAAGTACTAATAAACAGTCAGTATGCTATTAGTATGTATTCTAATGAGCAACTAGTTAATAGTGAGAACTGGGCCCAAAATAAAGTGTTACTGATTTTTTTTTTTTTTTTTTTTTAATTTAATTTTAAATAAAACAAAAGATTATTAAAGTAGAATTTGAAAGAAAAGCTGTTTAAAATAAACAGCTTTATTGTTAAAAAAAAAAAAAAAAAAAGCTTTTCTATCAAAATTTTACATTTATTTCAATGCTATGCCATTTCTTTATAATTATTTGTGAAATTTATTTTTCACAAAATGTTTCAAAAAATATTTTTTTTCCAGTTAAATAAGCAGCCAATATGCTAGTAGTATGCATGCTAATAAGTGACTATAGTTACCGATTTTTTAAAGTTTTAAATAAAACAAAGATTATTGGAGTACAATTTACAAGAAAATATTAATTTTATCTCAAAATTTTACATTTATTTTAATGTTACATGCCATTTCTTTCTTTAATTATTTGTGCAATTTGAGTAAAAATCTTTTTTTTTAAAGTTGTAAATAAATATTATTAAAGTACAATTTACAATAAAATGAGTTTTAAAAATAAATAGCTTTATTATTTAAAAAGCTTTCCTATCTCAAAATGTTACATTTATTTCAGTGTTTCTGATTGAAAATCTTTTCTTTTTTCTGTTTAATGAACAGCCAATATACTAGTATGCATGCTAATAAGTTACTAGCTATGAGTAACCTATTTTAAGTTGTAAATAAAGATTAAAGTTTTAAAATAAATAGCTTAAAAATATAATAATAAAAAAAATAGCTTTTCTATCTCAAAGTTTAATTTATTTCTATGTTACTTGCCATTTCCATATAATTATTAGTGAAATTTACTAGAAATTTTGAGTGAAAATCTTTTTATTTTTCTGTTTAATAGCCAATATGCTAGTAGTATGGATGCTAATAAGTGTAAATAAAACAAATGATTAGAGTACAATTTACAAGAAAATAAGTTTTAAAGTAAGTTGTTTAATTTTCAAAAAAAAAAAAATCTCTCAAAATTTCATGTTTAAAGTGTTACTTGCTATATCATTGTCATTTTTTGTGAAATTTACTAGCAATTTTTGAGTGAAAATCTTTTTCAGTTTGCAAGAAAATATTAAGTACTTACTATAAAATAGTACATATAATAAAATGTTATTATTAATAAAATATAAAATATATAATTATTATAACTCTTTTGAATAATCAGTTACTTAAGATATTCAAGTACAAAAAAACAAACAAAACAAAACAAAAAAAACGTAAACTGCATTATATCTATATTTAAGGGGACATTTTTTAGAAAAACAGGCATAAAAATAATAAGGGTGTCAGGTAGGGTAATCACATCAAACCTAAATTTACACTAAAGTAATAAAAAAATAAATTAATAAATAAACAACACTACTTAACTAAACATTGATTTTGCAACAAGAAGCACCAGTTCAATGTTTGTAAACACTATTGAGTAATTGAAATTATAATTCATTAAAGAAAAATGTCCAAAACAAACAACTTACCGAAATGAATCAGGCCTCAATTTTTTTCTCACCTTACTTGCTATGACTGCAAACTTAGCAATGGTACTATTTTTAGTCAGTAATTTCCCCAACACTAATTGAGCCATTATGAATTTAAAAACATTTACCTCTTTAAAACATGCTTGTTTGTTACTACACTTACAAAATTCGGTGTGAAAAACAAACATAAACTTTATTGATTTATGGTAGTCTTTGGTAACACTGTTGGAAAAGTTCTGCAAGTCACATGTAAAACATGACATGTAAAGATCTGCAATTGTAAAAGTATGTTACACATCTAAAACTCCCAAAACAGTTATGCTAATAGATCACATTTTATAATGTCTGATTTTCATATGTGCATACAAAAGCAAACAACAAAAAGCAAGTCACCAGAAGGCAAAAAAGCACTACCAAGACAAAACGGTGAGCAAAAAATAATAACCGTTTAGAATTAATAACTATCGTAGGCACTAACTGGGTTACTAGTAATGCACAAGTATGTTCAAGGCATTAGAAAAAACATTTTCAAGTCAGTGTTCAGCAGGTGGATCGGCAGTTATTGGCTTGTATAACAAAAGTTAGCACTTTACCAGATCTGTAATCATGTTCAAACATTTTAAATAATTACACTGTAAAAGGATCTGCTGCTATCTAGCAGATATTTATGTTAACGTGGATATGAACCTGATCTTGCATCAGCACTTTTACTTTATAGCTACTGTACCTTTACTCAAGATCTCCAATTTCTCAGCTGTATGAAGGTGTTTGGTGACCAAAGTCGATTCTGAATCAGTCCTACAAGAAAAACTTCAACATCTGAGGAGTGCATCTTCTTTTCAAGCTCAACTATTCACAGTATCTCCTAAAAGCTTCTACATTAAGAACGTATTTGAGATTATCAACAGGTCAAACATGCATAAAAAGTGACAACAAAACCATCAAATGCTAATTAGCATTCAACGTAGGCTGTCGAAAACACTTCCACACACAAATCCGCTTCATTAGCACTGGTAAATAACAAAAAAATGGAAAAGCTTAATAAAAACAATAATGTTTTCCTGCAATTAGCATTATCTGATGCAATTAGCTTCTATTGCATCAGAGTCCACTGTGAGATGCAGTGAGTCCAGGCCTCACTGAATTAATACAGTACTTTACAGTTAAGCAGCTAATTGCAGCGTTACCCAAAGTGCATTTTAGAGTCTCTAAATGCATGTCTTCAGTGACATGAGAATCACATTTTAGTACAAACACATGAGAACGTTTGGAAGACTATGCGCGTAACCTCCTCATGCTATCCGAGGGTAATACTTAGTGGCAGACAGAGTGGCTACATTTAAATCAACACCATCTGCGTTGCCAGCTGAAGTGGCGGATAGAAAAAAAAAAAAACATCAAAAGTACAAATTGCCCCATGAAGTAATGGTTTGTATGTACACTAGGTTCTTCACACTACTAAAAGTACTATGTACTGGTACAAAGTACTAACGCTGCCTTCAAATCACGTAAGAATGATCATATTTACAACATGAGCCACAACAACGCTGTAATCAACAGTGGGAAAACGTGGGAATGTGGGTAGACAGAGTTTAGCGCAATGTAAAAAAACAAAAACAAAAAAGAAAAATGCATCATGCAAAAACCATGCAAGTAAATCAACAACAAAAAAAATTATAAAATCATATTTTATATATATATATATATATATATAAAATATGATTTTATTATTTATATATATATATATATATATATATAAAAATAATATGATTTTAGAATTTATATATTATATATATATATATATATATTTATTTTTTTAATTAATATATAATTATTTAATTAATAATAATTAATATTATATATGTATACAACATTTTCAAATAAATAGCTTTTTTAATACAATATTTTTAGCTTAAATTTTCATATTTAATTCAAGTTACTTGCCATTTCATTGTAATTTACTAGCAATTTTTGAGTTAAAACGTTCTTTTTTTAGAGTACTGTAAAACAGTAAATATATTAATTAGTAACACACTGTTGTTTAAATTTTGAATTATTTACATTTATTTAAATTATTTAAAAAAAAATTAAAAAGCATTTAAGATTAAACTAAATAAAAATTACAGTAAATAAATTTTTTTTAAAAATTAAATCATGTAAAAACCTTGCATATATATATATATATATATATATATATATATATATGAAAATTTAATCTAAAATGAGCATTTTTTTTTTTAAATCAGGCTCCTATGTTTAGGTTCAGTACTTTTACTCTAATGGCATTGTATAGGTCCTTTTCTAAGCAATGAAAGTGATTGGTCATTGGTTTATAACACAACACATCTGCGAGACCAAACTACCTTTCTCATTTTCTGTGGCAAAAAGAAAATACTGATGAATAACATTAACACAATATTATGCATAACATAAATATATGATTTAATATATATGATTTAATTATATATATATAATATAAGATTTAAAATATGATTTAATTATATAAATATATTCCCAGAGCAAATCATTTACTCTTCATGCTGTTGTTTTAGCACTACAGCCTCGGTCCAAAATCACTTGAACACATGTCGTGAATATGATTTCCTAAATGTCCCAGAAGACCTTGCAGGCAGCATTAGTACTAAGCATTTAGTTTCATTAAATATACAAACGCATGAAAAACACTCCTCGCCCCTGAATCCTGGTTGATATTTAGTCTTGTGTAGAAAAAGCCCAACAATCGCCCTCCAAGAAAACCATCGTTCCTTTGCACAGTCACAATAACTGCAATGTACAAGAGTCGATCAGTCTGGCCTGCCATTACTGAGGTAAGTTGTTCTTTAGCTCAAAGCGACTGTATACCTGTTTGGATTTGTTTAACTTGTTGTACTGGTTGACAAGGTCCAATTTGCTGTGACCCAACGTCATGCGTTTCTCGTCCTGCCGATGTATCCTTTTCTCCTGGCCCTTCCTGTCCGTCGGCATCGGTCCTGGTGGAGGAGGACCCTGCTTACTCTCCGGTTCGTTCTGAGAAAGATCCGGCCCGCCGAACGGAGAGGAGTGTGTAGGAATCTTCTGGAAATAATGGGAGTCCTTTTCTTTCGAGCTGAACAGATCCGTGAACTTACTGATGAACGGTGCGGGAAGTCGATGTTTGGAGGCGTTCTTGTTGTCGCCTAGAGTTGGCGACGGAGGTTTTGGAGAACTGTAGAGATTCAAAGCCTGGATTTTGGACGTCTGTCCTGGAATGTTTGAGCGTAGGTAATCCGTCGTTCCCATTTTGGACCATTCCACACCAGCCGATTGACCTATGGAAGTGCGATCGACCACATGACTTTGGAGAGTCCCATTCGGAGAACCTCTTCCGATGTGGGGTCCCAAAGGCTTCTGAAGCACCGGACTCGTGACGCCCTTCCTGTTTGGAGGCTTTTGTGAGTTTTCCGGGTTCTTTTTGTCAGGTGTGACTTTAATAGGTTTCATGCCTGGAGGAGCTGCTTTGATGCTGGAAACGCTGTCACTGGATTGGCTACTGGAGTGCTCCGAATACACTCGCTCCCTGTTGCCATAGTCTGCAAGAAAGTCCATGCCAAAGTTTGGTACTGGCATGTGGTAAGAGTAACCGGGCAGCCCGTCTTCATCTGGATTGTGGAAACGGTCTATTATTTGGGAATCTGCATACATGCAGCGGAATTCACGATCAAAGCATTCCGTAACGTGCCCGGAGAAGTGCATTAGCATGTTGTTGTGAACCATGCCGGAAAGCCATGTAAAACTAAAAAGGAGAGAGCAAAAAAATTAATTTTTGTAGGTTAACCTAATTTTTTTTTTTCTATAGATTACACTATAAAAATGCCCAATTGTGCATGCACTGTTGCACAAAAATCAGTTTGGTTTCATTTAATTAATTAATTTTTTGAAGCATTTTGAAGTTTTTCTTGGACAAATTATGGAAAATTTGACACATAAAAATGTCCCATCAACACAAATGAATTTATTCATGAAACATGAGCAGAACAAGATTCTTGCATAAATCGTTGCATGGAAATTTGTTGTGCTTGTGTTTCATAAATGAGGTTCAAAGATTCTGTCCAGCCCATTTTATGGATGGTTCAGATGACTTATGCTAACAAGTGTTTAACTATGTTCAGGCTAACCATCTGTTTATGGCACTGCTCAAATGTGTTGCATAATATTGAAGTAAAAGAGCATGTGATAAGCTTTACTTTAGATCATGACACTTTTCCGGTTTCTAGGTTAACCCTATAAAATTCACTGTAATATATTTGAAGGCCTGTAAATGAACAACATGGTCAAAACTTTGCTATTACACCAGTTGCACACAATCTACTACATGCCTTTTCACATCGATTGATAGTTCATACTTTTTTAGTGAGTAAAAGACCATTTAGGACCATTCTGAAAATTTCTACCTTTAGGTCGTGGTCTTTTTCCTGTCAAATCTAATGACTTTTATAACATAAACATGAATCCATTTTATATAGTTTGGTCTACTTGATTATCCACACATAATTTTTTTAGAAAAATCATGCTGTTAAGGAAAGTTTATCATTGTATTGTATTGCATTGCATTGCATTAAATGTCATCTTACTAAGGCATATTATTGAGAGATATAGAGTGGCAACTGATATTTATATGCATATTATGTAACTGCTACAGTTTTATAAAAATCTCATTGATTTTCATTACCAGCTAACAGAATTTCACAGTAACATCAAAATAAAACTGAGGTGTATTTTCCTCCTCAAGTATGAGCTCCATATGTGACCCTGGACAACAAAACAAGTCATAAATAGCACGGGTATATTTGTAGCAATAGCCAAAAATATATTGCATGGGTCAAAATTATCAGTTTTTTTTTTTATGCCAAATTTTCTACTGTAAATAAATCAAAACTTAATTTCTGATTAGTAACATGCATTGCTAAGAGCTTCATTTGGACAAATTTAAAGGTGAATATTTTGATGTTTTTGCACCCTCAGATTCCAGATTTTCAAATAGTTTTATCTTGGCCAAATAATGTCCTATCCTAACAAACCATAAATCAATGGAAAGCTTATTTTATTTATTCAGCTTTCAGATGATGCATACATCTCAATTTAAAAACATTGACCCGTACGATGTGTTAAATATAAACAAAAACACATATGCAAACTGATTTTTCAAATTCAATAAACTGTTCCGTTTTAAAAATACCAGAAATATTATTTCATATGTCAGGCTTTCCAGGGTTAAAAGAGCACAGAAGAGAGCAAACTATTCCAGCATGCATGCATCTCTGTTAATTACTTCCTTTCCGGTGACTAAGACCTAAAAAGTCTAAATTGTTAGTACTATGTTTGCAATCAATTTTCCTTTGAACTGTATGGACTTCTAGTCAAACAAAACTCCCTGTGGTCTATTATATGGGCAAAGCATTTAACACATGAGTGTGGCCTCACCCACTATCCACACTACTGTGTGCTAACACGCATGAATGTATCCACAAGCTGCTATCAGTCGCACTAACCCTGAAATAACAAGACAACTCCTTCGCAAACTCATTCCCCCTAATAATTCTTAATCATCTTAACCGAAGAGCAGATTAGCAAAGCTTTCAAACAAATCCATGCAAGACTTAAGAACGCTCGTTGAGTCTAAACAAGCATAATTATTAAAAATCAATATAGTGCATTCAAAAACCCGTCAAATTAGCCACTGAGGCTTGAAAGCTGACAACTACGATGGCTTTGAGGCTAATGCTGATGCTAAGGCAACACTGTGCCTGAGAATGCAGAATCATCATGTTTTCATTGCTAAGCTGCTCAAGTCTACAGATGTCTGCTGGAGCGCATGAGGTGCATGTCCTGTCATCTTCCTGCCAGAACGCTGCCATGCGATAAAATGATTTACATAATACAGAGTGATATGAGTGACATGAGATAAGCCTGGACTGATGGGTATTTCAACATGAATAATTTAAAGCAACAGAATTCCTCCTGTGAAAAATGTGTGTGGTTCTGGCATAGTTGACTTTGAAAAATCTTGCTGTGACATGCTACACTAACATACTGGTTAGCAGGTACAGCAGGTCTGACAGTGTGTTAATTTTATTAACTAAAACTACCTAAAACTCTTTTGTTTACTAAAATAAATTAAACGAAATATATATTAGATTAAAAAAATATTTAAATAACCAGAAATTGAAAATGTTGTCTTAGCAAATAAGTGAAAAATGTTTAAGTTGAAGCACTCTGTAAAAATAGAACACAATGTACTGTTTAAATTTGTTATAGAAAAAGGAATTTCCCATAATATTGTGTTTCAGGGTTCATGGAAATGTCAGTGAAATTACAGGATAATGTCCAGGCAGAAAATGACCTTTGTTTGTGTATAATTACTTGAAAATTGAAATTAATAGACCATTAAAACGGAACTAAATCTAAAACAACTTAAAACTAACTTAAAAAAGCACAACCAAATGAAAAATAAAAATACCCAAAATTAAAATAAAAACTTAAAAAAATTTAATTAAATTAAATTAAATTAATACTGGTCTGGCACTGCCATGTACTAAACTATCGGTTTATAAAGATTTTTGCTGTTAATTCATAAACCATTTATTAAATCAATTGTACAGCTATTTATATATTTAATGTGGTAAGTAATTTTAACACTGTGGTAAAACTTGGTCATAATTTAATCAAAACTGAAATTAAAATAAATTAAACCTATACATATATATATATATATATATATATATATATATATATATATATATATATATATATATATATATATATATATATATATAAATAAAACTAACAAAAAAAGAAGCACATATAAATGAAAAAAAAAAAACGAAAATTAAAATGAAAATGAAAATATTCAAAATATTAATAAAAACTTTGACAGTAAATTAAAAATAAATAGAAAAAATAAAATAACACTGGTCTGGCACTGCCATGTACTAAACTATCAATTTATAAAGATGGTACAGCCATTTATAGATTTAACGTGGTAAGTAGTCAACATAATTTTAACACTGTGGTAAAACTTGAAATTAAAATAAATGAAACCCAAATATATAACAACTAAAAAAAAATAAATCCAAATGAATCCAAATGAAAAATTAAAAAAAAAACCCACCTAAAATTAAAATGAAAACTGAAAATATTTCAAATATTCATAAGAACGTTAACTGTACAATAAAAATAAATCAAATAAATTGAAAAAATTAAATAAAATAACACTGGTCTGGCCCTGTCATATACTATTGGTTTATAAAGATTTTTGCTGTTAATTCATATACCTTTTATTAAACCATTTATAGATTTAATGTGGTTATCAGTCAACATAAAACACTCTGGTAAAACTTGATCATAATTTAAACAAAATGACTTTTAAAGCACCATCATTTAAAGGACCTCATTAAGATTTACAACAGTAAACATAACTGCGGTAATTATGTTATTTCGGTAAAGAAAAACTATGATTACATAATGTGTTTTGTTAACTTATTCACAACAACACAGTTAACATACCTATATGATCCTGCTATGACTTCCTCGCAGTCAATGATCATGAATTTCTCTTGAACCTGACCTGTGAATTTCTTCCCACTTTTGGTGCAATACGTGTCTCCACATACACTTCTTATCCTCATGTTCTGAAACAAAGCAGCATTAAATAAGTGTTAATCAATATTAATAATAGTAACAGAATAAAAAGCTGACAAAAAAATGCTTTTGAAATGTGTGCTCATTCAACTTGACATTTGGCTTTTGATCTGCATGACATAATAGACGTATTTAAGGAAACGTACAATAGACTTCTGTTTTGCTGTCTGACAGATGTATTCATATACAAATCTGAAAACACCCATCTTATTGAAAACTTTCTTAAGACGTATTATGTGCAAGAACTCATGAGCTGGATGACACAACCTCTGAGAGCATCAGCGTTTGACTTACACTCAAGTGTGAATTCTGGACGTCCAGTTCTGAGCACATATTCAAAAAATAGCTGAGATTCTTCTCATCCAGCAGAATATAAACTGGAACCCGACGCTTGTTAGACGCCTCCATTAGGTCACAGAACAAGTCGACGTCTGTAAAAATATCCATGACTACAGCGATAACCTGAGGTGTACAGAAAAGTTGTTAAGGCGTGCATTCAAATAAACCACAATCTTTAAAAATGCATCATTAATCGCCGTATTGCTTTCACGTGATGATATTCAATGATCAAGCAATTTAATTGCACGTTATGCTTAATGTACTTCTTATGCAGTTTCAAATAGTTATCTCTGCTAAATTCACATTTAGTGACTAATGTCTGAACGTAATTGCATTGCATTTTTTAAAAATAAACTTGGCTTAACCTGCTTAACTGCTGATTTTTAGTGGATTTCTGAAGTGCATTTGAACAGCACTGTTTTCAAACAAGCTTTATATTGTGAAAAGCTTCATTGTTTTGATACTTGTATTTCAAAAACATTTACTTTTTAGGAGTCTGATTATTTCTTAAGCACAGTTTGTGGTGCATAAAAGTTACAGTTGAATAAAAGCACTGAAAGAATCCAAATAAATCTGTCTGAAAAGTGTTGAAGTATCTTGTTTACGTGTGACGTCACGCGTCACATACAAAGCAGCCGCAGAAATGCAAATTTCGTGGAAAACATATTTGTAAACCACAAGGAAACAGCATTAGCCAAATGTTTTGCACATTTTTCGACGGTATGAGTGGGTTTCTGTTGTTCTCACCTTCTTGGCTTTACTAATAAGAGATCGAATGAGATCTTTGATATTTTGCGACTTGTCCCGCTGGAAGTGTATTTGCGCTTCTGTGGGTCCAAATCGGCTGGAAACCTCCGGCCAGCCCAGCTCCAAGAGTGGCGGCTCCTCGTCGGACATCATGGGGAAATAAGTCCCTGAAGTGAGCTCGGACACCGTGTCAATTTCCTCCATGTCCACTCCATTAGTCCCGCTGTCCACGCCGCCACTTTTGGCCACATTCTCGGTGATGTAGCGTATTTCCACCGAGGACAAAAAGTTCACTTCTCTTTCATCATGCAACACCTTTTTATACTCCTTCTCGCCGCTTTCCAGGAGCGCGTCGGTGGCAAGCCGAGCGGTTTCATTGTGGCTGAGTTCGAGCGTTGATCCTTGTCTCCAGGGGTTCTTCACCTCCTCCAGCCTGGTGGCGAGCTTTCCGAGTGCTTTACGCGCAGGGTTTGGGGTCGGACGCAAAGCCTCTGAATTCATCATTTCCACGACTGATGTTTGTCCAAGTAATCTGAGTTTTACAAAAGCTCAAGCAAGCATTCGGTTATTAAAGCAGGTGTATTCCAAAGCTGACCTTGTTTTGTGTCATGTTAGTTGGAGTGCGTTATTCCCAGAGGCCTCTCCGAGTATTGTTGTGAGCTGCTGGGAAACTCTATGCTGCGCTCCACCTGCGCGCTCACCTGCCCTGTTCATCCAGCTGCTCCACCTCCTTTGACGTCATGTACAAAGAAAACTATGGCAAGCCGATTTAACATATGACCACAAAACCTGTCATAAGGGTCAATTTTTTTAAATTGAGTTGTATGCATCATCTGAAAGATGAATAAATAAGCTTTTCATTAATGTATAGTTTGTTATGTTAGGACAATATTTGGCCAAGATACAACTATTTGAATATCTGGAATATGAGGGTGCAAAAAAAATCAAAATATTGAGAAAGTCGCCTTTAAAGATGTCCTAATGAAGTTCTTAGCAATGCATATTGCTAATCAAAAATTAAGCTTTGATATATTAACGGTAGGAAATATACAACATATCTTCATGGAACATGATCTTTATTTAACATCCTAATGATTTTTGGCATAATTTTGACCCATACAATGTATTGTTGGTTATTGCTACAAAATACCCACGCTACTGGTTTTGTGGTCCAGGGTCACATATATTTGATAGAAAAAAACGCAAAACAAAAATATAAATACTTAATGATTAATGTTTATCTTTTTATGAAATATCTAATATTTAAACACTAATAATATTAACATTATTATTTTTTTTAATACAAATTATTATGTATATTACTATAAATAAAAAAAAGATAAAACAAATGAACGCAGCACAAAACAAGAAAACAAATGCACAAATACAATAGAATTAAATAATATCTATATTATTATTGATGTTTATTTGTATAATTATTAAAAAAAACAAGCATTGCAAATAACTATTATTATGCATATTATCATAAATAACAATAAAAGCTAAAACAAAGGAAAACACCACCAGAGTATAATTAAATTAATATTATTATTAATGTTTATTTATTTATCAAATACACAAATAAACAAACATTACCATTATTATTAACAACAACAATCATTATTGTTATGCATATTATTATAACTAAAAATAAGATAAAATAAATTAAAATGAATAAATAAATAAATATTAGTTATGTTTAAGTAGTAAACAAACACTAGTAATAACAACAAATATTATTATTGTTGTGATATAAAATAATGATCAATCAAAAATAAAATCCACACATATGAAAACAAATATAGAAATATCAGAAGGCTGTGTTTTAGGATTAAACGATAAAACGGATACTTGTTAATAAATGTAAAAATGGCTTGCCATACAAGACCAAGCAGAGGAAGCAATGCTTCAAACAATTGTGTCAACAGACAAACAGTCTAGTGTACTCAACTTGGCGGCCATCACACTGTGGGGTGGATGAAGATATTAATTACACAAAGATAGATTAAAATGACAGTAGATTTTATTACAGCATAGTTTATCAATAACTTGGCCAAAGTCAAGAAGAAGCACCTTGCAAAAACACAAGTTTTACTACATTTCAATTTGATTTTGATTTGAATAATTATACTTTTAACAGCTTGATGAGTAACTGACATTTGAGTCATTTGGTTATAGTTCTTCAATCTGCACAACAGTAACTGGACAAAAACGGCATCATGCGATCTCCCAATATGGTGGTTCTGCTTTTGTGAAGCGTGTCTGCCTTATTTGAATGGTAAATACAGAGGATGTCACTTGTACGATTCATTTACTTGAGCAATGTGTGGAGATGATCACGGAGCAAAAATGACACAGTAAGCAGAAATACTCGAAGAGCAGGATCCTAACTAGCTGTGCAACCAGAGCAAACTCTTACAGCAACAACTGTGTTGTATTATACTTCTCATCTCTTTTCTAAATGACACTATTGTTGTTGGTTTTTTTGGTCTCTATTGTCCAGCCGTGAGATATTTTTGGGTCTTCCTGTCTTTCTAAGGTAGCAGCCACCCTGAGGCTCGGCCGGCTGTGTGAATCATAACTTTTCCATGACATACAGTAAAAGGGAAACAGACGCAAGCCAACAACCAAACAGCATTTTCTTTGTTCAGAGTACTGAATGAATGTTGTTAAACTCTCAGCTGAAGATTTTAATGTTGCAAAAAACATTCACACAAACTTTTCCACAGCTTTCTTTTTAGGCTATAAAATGCATCTGTAGACATTGTCTAAATGTATATGACATATAAAACATCTCCTGATTAATCTGCAATTTGACTGCTACTGTCATCATCCAGACGTCTCATATGGCACATTGTGGACACACATGGCACAATCTTATGCTTGTCGTGAGTCACATGGAGCTCTGAATAATGGTTTTACTGTATCTGTGACGGTACACTGGACTATCTGTCTGTGCTCTGATGATGAAGGGCAAAATTTGAATTTTTCTTCATGAATAAAACAAGAGAAGTGTTCAGGCAGGAAAATATTACTCTTTTGTAAGTTGAACAATTGCATCTAAAAGCCTGAGACCACTACAGTTTTATTAAATTATATTGTCAAAATAATAATTATAATGAGAAATTGAATTAAATTGTGTAAATGTATAAATTTTAGATGTTTAAGTATTTAAGTTTGGGGCCATGTTTTTTTTTTTGTTTTGTTTTTTTTTTCATTTTTCTTTTAAGTAATAGTTTTATTTGGCAAGGATACATTCAAACCTATCAAAAGTGATGAGAAGGAAATTTATAATTACATTTTAATTGTTATAAATAACAAAGTATTTTACACTTTTTTTGAACTTTCCATTTTTCAAAAAAATTCTAAATAATATTTTTTATTATTAATAAAAATAAATTCTTGAGCAGTAAATCAGCATATTAGAATGACTGGAGTAATGATGTTGAAAATTCAGCTTTGCATTACAGAAATAAATTACATTTTATTATATATTTAAATAGAAAACTCTTATTTTAAATTGTTTTACTGTGTTTTTGATCAAATAAATGACTTTTAAAAGACTATTGAATGGAAATGTATTTCCGCTTTTTTTCACATTTTTCATAATCTCACAACTGGGATTTAAAATCTCAGATATTACGTAAATGTAAATGGTTGAAAAGTCATTCTTGGTTTGGCCTGCAGGTCCAGGAACCAGATCCTGTTTGGTTTGTGGTCTTTCAGTGGAACGTATCTGTAAAACTCAACATGCCAACAAGTTACTCAGAAAGTCAACAACATACCAACATACGACAACAAATCGCACTGGCTACATACTGATGTCATTCTTGGCATGACTACTTCATGGTACCAATGATCAACATTATATATAGCTGCATCTGATAACAACTATAAGCTACTACACTTTTATCATGTCATCAAGAGATGAACGCATTATATGTGAATATGATCAGCAATAACCGCATCGTCTCTTGAGAACCGGCAAAGCCAGTTTGTCCAGTAACTCATGCCTATTTCACATGATAAAGGCTTCAACTGTGTCAACAGGAAAATTGATACATCTCCAGAGAGTTTTCATTACATTCCACAGAAGTCTGCAGTCAGTTATATCGGCTTAAACTTACAATTTGATCATCAAACATTACTATTACTGCTTATATTTAGGGTTAGGTTTGTTTTAACACATAGCAACACCTTAACAATCACCCAGAACGTTGTTAGCTAGTTCTGTAGTTCTGTGTGTTTATAATTAACCTTATTCTTCAAAGCGGAATTAAGCCTACAGGCGAGACTAACGGTTCATTAGTCACTATAGGAAAATGAGAAGATAACAACTTCCAGAAAATGGTAATTGTTTGCCCTACAAACCAGTGTGTTCGTAATTAAGATAATACATTAAAATAATATGATAAGACACATACATTTGCAATATCAAGCAGCAAAACGAGCCGTTTTGTAAAGAGGATAACTGTCGTAACGCTATATACAACGGTAAGTCCGAAATCGCAGGCTGTCTGAATAGGCGCTAAATTTGAATTTGAACTTACTTCGCGACCGTTACAAAACTATGTCACGTGCTTATCAGCGTCAGTTGTGTCGCTTCACTACCATTCACAAATCGTGGCCCGATGGGATAATAAAGTGTCCATTAAATGTGCACTTCAGAATCTCGGTGTAAGTAGTAAGTCATCCGAATTCTTTCTGCCATTTCAGAACAGTGTTTTTCGCATAATAAATAGTAGAGACGTGTTTAATTTTCGGACGCAACGGTTGCTCCCATAAAGCAATCCGCCGTTTCGCCATTAGAAGTCAGTTTGAATCAAAATGGTTTTGATTACGAATATTTAAAGGTAAAAAAAAAAAAAGTTATATAGGCTACAGTCGTTGTAATTAGCCTAAGTGGTGAAACAGTGTTAGTTTTCCTTCTTACTTGGTTCACCTTACATATTTACATTATAAACATCATATTTTGACAAACATAATACTGGTTATGTAACACATTTACATTCAGTCTGCTGGTGACATGCTATTCGTTTTGTTAAAGGTCTGATAAATTCGACTTAATCCATTATGAAAGGTAAAGCTAGTGATTTCCACTTGTCATGTTGATGTTGAAATCTCAACGGTGAAGCTCTAATGTCATAAGGCAGTAAACCGCCCTTAGCAAGAAAAAACTAAAGCCTCACTTGTTTCGGCAGGATCATGGGCTCATACAGGAGACGCACCTGCCTATTGTGCTTCTTTCTGACAGACAAGTTCAAGTTTATTTACACACACACTACTGTTCAAATGTTTGGGGTCTGTAAGATTTTGTTTTGCTTTGTTTTTGGAAGAAATCTCACCAAGGTTCCATTTATTTGATCAAAAATACAGCAAAAACAGTAATATTGTTACAATTTTAAATAGCTGTCTTCTATAATAGCTATATTTTAAAATGTAATTTCGTCCTGTGATGCAAAGCTGAATTTTCAGCATCATTACTCCAGTCTTTAGTGTCACATGATTCTTCAGAAATCATTCTAATATGCTGATTTGAAACATTTCTTATTATTATGAATGTTTTTGTTAATGTTCAGGATTCCCTGAAAAACAGTATTTATTTGAAATCTTTTGGTTAATATAAAGAACCCCCCCCCTCAATTCTCAATATTTAGTAAATATTTTAAACTACTGAACTTCTAAATATCTAATGGCATTTTATTATTCTACTGCTTAATTGTAACTCAACTCACGTTAACCATTAGTAAGCTGCTCAGGTCCACCACTTACCAGAAGCACCACTCAGGCCAGCAGTTTTTGCCTCATGAGACCTTTGTTTCAGAGAAGTAACCATTCATTACTTCAAGGGCTGTGAGTAATCCACCATAAAGCAGATTCAAAGGTCCTTCATGAGTTCAGCTGGGAAAGGTCATCACAGGAAGAGCGCCACTGAAGCGCGTCGTCCTGCCACTGTTGACTGTGAGTGCTTTATCTCAGCAGATAACCTTCAAAGACACCACAGCCAAAAACAGAAGTCTTGCTCAACCACAGAAATAAACTTCATTATCAGGTAAACAAACGAAAACAAAAATACAGGCAGACTGTTCAAAGAGGGACACAAGTATAAGATGCTATAGTATTGCTTTCTCGTCTGACCTTTTAAACTCACATTTCACATGCAGTGGCCACAAAAGTATTTGGAAACTAGCCACACTTAAAAAAGTCTAAATATCAAATCAAGAGGCATTTGAAAGAAAATACATACAGCCAAAGAACTGAATTTACTTTTGGGTTATAAAATAATAGATATACTGTTCAAAATGAAAAGCAATTATATTCATAAATATAAAACCTATAAGATTCTATAAAAATATTTTCACTTAATATTTTGCTACTCGACAAACCTGTAATGAAACTAACCTTTGAATTGTTTATTTAATCAGCGAATCATTTATTTACATCTGGCACGCTCAGCTATCAAGGTGCAATAAAAGGTGACAATAATGCAGCAATGAAATGTTTCGTAACCCTAAACCGCTACTTGTCAGGAAAGAACCTTCTTATAGGAAAAGCTATATGCTATTATGTAAAAAGCTGATGTTATCCAACACAATAATATTTGACATTTAAAATGAAATTTGCAGCCAAGTGTCTTATTCTAATTAAATACATCACTATTATAAAAGAAAACTTTAATGCAATCACACTTGAGCAACAAAACACCTAAATATTGTAAAAAGATTGTCTCATGCCATGTTTTGCTCTAATATGACTCTAGCATGACTCAAGTCAAATCTATTTGCTAAAAGTCTAAGACAGTGGCGTTTACTTTAAAGATGGATGTAGCAGAGGGAGGCGTTTATCATAGAACAGGATTTGAATCAACACAACATTTAGTTTGAATTCAAATCATCAGCAGCCAATCAGATTGCATCTTTAATGTAGGCCACATAACCCAGTCATACCCCGAGACTGATTTTAGATGGGTGTAGCCAGTTTTTACTTGAGAAGCTTCAGGGCTCAACGTTTTTTATCCCACAGTGAGATGGCATTTGGTGAATACACCTACAGCAAATCAGGCATGTAAGGTTTGCATGCAGCGTCTTGCTGATCTACCTTTGTGCAGTTTCCTACCCTGAGCCTTTTGACCTGGAGTCTCGGCTCTGTAAAATACGTGAGGAAAGCTGGAACATGCCTAAGGACTGCTGAGTGGATGAACAGGAAATGATAATAACCCCACTGTTCGTGTCGACACGATTGACTACAGTGAAGCAAAGCGTGACTTTCTATTCTGCCTCATTAACAAATGACCAACATTTAAAACAGGAAGCACAATAGTTTAGTTTGAGCAAAACAACGGATTTTCTGTCTCTTATATGCTCAGCAAGCCTGCATTTATTTAATCAAAAAACACAGTAAAAATTTAAATGTTATTACAACTAACAATAGGTGTTTTGAATTTGAATATATTTGAAAATGTAACTTATTCCTGATATGCAATGCTGAATTTTCAGCATCAGTACTCCAGTCTTCAGTGTGAATTGATCTTTCTGAAAGCATTCTAATATGCTGATTTTATGCTCAAGAAGCTTTCATTTATTACCAATGCTGAAAACAGTATTTACTGACACTTTTGAGCAATGTAATTTGTCCTTGCTGACATAAAGTATTAATTTCTTCTTAAAAAATCTTATTTTGAATGCCATATTAGATGAATTGAGAAAAAAATATATAAGATGTAATAATACAAATATTAAAAAAAAAAAGTCAAAAATATTTTAGAATAAAATTGTCAGACATCTTTTAAAACATCCATTAAAAACTGTCTGAATAACACCTTGACCTGGTGATATTAAATGTGGAGCAATTTAGTAAAATGTACTTTATATAAAATGGAGTTTACAGGAATGACATATCTGTGAGTAAACATGTTCACAAGCACAATTGATGATACCAGGAAAACACCATGCTATCTTAAGGCCTTCCAGGCAACAGGTAAGGAAATACTGTTGTGTGTGAAGAAAGCGAAATACCTACGGGAGTGTCTGAAATTATTTTAAACCACTTCCTTACACAGAACAAGGCTGTGCGTGAAGTCAATTAGGGCACTCTAAAATGATTCATCACACAGCAACTGGATATTAAGTGATTCAGAAAAGGCTGGCCAGGGAATGACAGCACCGAAAACAATCCTGTTAAACTGCATGTACTGTATCTCACCTGTGTTTGTCTGTCATTACACACAACAGGTGTGTGTTTATTCAGGTCACCTGTGAAAAAACAAAGAAGCCACGAGGAAGTCAGCGCGGCTTCGGATCTAAGAACAGTTCCTTACTAACAAATTAGAATTAATGAGCTGTTAGCAAACACTAAAGCTGGTCTCAGCTCAGCACACAAAAGACTCTGAGCAACCCTCAGGGCGACAGAAGATTGACAGCAGCATCATGTGAGCAGGAAGACGAGGTCAGAGAGGTTGAACAACATCCTTATGTGCGTTTGTCACCCTGCACTGACTCATCTGTTTAACCACCATCCCTACAAAAGCCTCAATGACAGCACAGAAACCTGAGTCTCAACACCATCTACTCAAACAAAACAAACAAACAAACAAAAGCTACTAAGAACTAGAAAAGTATATGCAGACAAACTGAGCTTAAAGCACTTGGTACTTAGAAAAGAGATGGATGAATGGATGGATAGAATGGTAAATAGAACGACAGAGAATGATAGGAAGAACGATAGATAGATAGATAGATAGATAAATGGATGGAACGGTAAATAGAATGATAGAACGATAGATAGAATGATAAATGGATGATGGAACTGTAAATAGAACAATAAAACGATAGATATATAGATAGAATGATGGATGGATGATTGCTGGATGGAATGGTAAATAGAGCGATAGACAGAACAATAGATAGAACGACAGATAGACAGATAGATAGATATAGAATGATGGATGGATGGAACTGTAAATAGAATGATAGAACGATAGATAGATAAATGGATAGAACGGTAAATAGAACGATAAAATGATATATAGATAGAACAACGGATGGATGATTACTGGATGGAATGGTAAATAGAGCGATAGACACAGAACGATAGATAGATATAGACAGATAGACAGATAGATAGATAGATAGATAGATATAAAATGATGGATGGATGGAACTGTAAATAGAATGATAGAACGATAGATAGAACGGTAGACAGAACGATAGATAGATAGATAGAATGGTAAACAGAACGATAAATAGATAGATAGAACAATACATAGAGCAATAGAACGATAGAATGATAGAACGATATGCAGATAGAACGATGGATGGATGATGGATGGATGGATGGAACTGTAAATAGAATGATAGATAGATAGATAGATAGAACGGTAAATAGAATGACAGAACAATAGACAGATAGATAGATAGAGAGATAGATAGAGAGAGACAGAATGAACAATACAGAGCAATAGATAGAACGATAAATAGAATGATAGAGCAGTAGACAGAACAATAGACAGAACGATAGATGACAGAATAGAACGATAGATAGATAGATAGATGGATGGATGGATGGATGGATGGATGATATGGTGAATTTTGGGGATCATTTATGAGAATTCTTAGAGTCTGATTAGTTAGAAAACAAAGAATACTGTCAGAACAGGCCGAACGTCTGTCTGCGTGTAGTTTGGTGGATGTTGCAATCACAAGTATGTACAATATAAGTATGATGGATTTGTGCAGCACATGACACTTGATGACACATTCACCTGCCAAAACTCCTGACCTACTGAAGATCTGCAAACACTGATCAGGACAGCAGCAGTACAGAGGTACAGCCGATATAGTTCTGCAGAAATGTCATTCTGAAGACATGGATTTTCCACACTGGCATGAAGGATTACATAAACTCTTCCAAACTTCAAAACTTCCAAACTGACGAAGAGTGTTTTGTACACGGATCACTACAACACAGCAGCTTTTCTGGCTAATTTTAGCGCCCCCTGTTGTCTCAAAAAGATTAACATCCAATCATATGACTTCATAAAGCACTTCATGAAGGAATATACCCTTGGTTTAAAAAAAGCTACGACAATGCAATCTAGAAGTCTATGAGACAAGAAGTTCCTGAGAAGAAATATGCACCTCGTGAGAGGTATTTTAGCTGTGAAGTGTCTAAATGGCCCCTGGGAAAAATAGGCATTACTGATGCCATTCCTGTGCGTGGCGTTGCTGCACATATCGTGCTGCATATCATTGGTTTCAGTACTGTCACCTCGTTCTTTTAAAGAAACTTCAAAGAATTTTCTGTGGTAATAAACAGCATGCCATTGTTAAGAACCCGGAACATCCATTTAAGCACAGAATGTACTTGTACATTCTGTAATTTGCACTGCCTTTTCCCTTTATAGTAACATAGTTAATCAAGTTGATGCAAAACCAGTTAAGATTGAAGTGTAACTCGACGTGTGTTTATACACACGTCCGCATCAGTAATATAACATCATAACATAACCACAATGATGCGAGTTAGATTTTTGGACAAACAGCCTGTAGTCACCGTAAAGCAGGTGGAAAGCCAACGGGTCGTAACAGAACACCTGGTGTTGCTACAGCAACCAGTGGTCATCTGTGGCCCTACAGCTGATCCACAACTATCAACTAGCACACTTGTGTTACGAACTCACAAAGAATGCATACTGTGCACAACATGAATTTTTCTGTATGAATGATATATTGCTATATCCCACAATGCAATGTGCTCCACTTGACCTTTCATCAATAGTGTAATGAATGTCATTAAAAGAAACTTCTAGATTACTGATCAGCCTGCCAAAGATAATTTTTCACATTGAATTAAAAATATAAACAGTATTATTTCCAATATAATAACTGGATCAAAAATGAATAGAATAATTTATCTAATTTGTATAAAGAAGCCTATTTTTGGAATGAAATTATTGCATTTTTATTTATGGCAACTAAACGTATTTTTCTAAATAATTCTTAGAACCACGATGCAAAAAAAAAATAAAAAAATAAATTCTGGGATGATAACTAAATTTAAAAAGTAATAAATAAAATAAAAGACAAATTGAAAAAATTGAGGTAATTATAATGTGTATAAAGAGAAAAAAGTCTATTTTTAAAATTACTATTATTATTATTATTTATTAATATTTTTAGAATTGTTTAGAGGTCATTACTATAATGTAAAATACATTTTATATGGTAGATAATGTATGTAAATAAATGATATTGTATATGGTATTGTACAGGTTTTATTGGTATTAATTTATAGTGACTACATTTTTTAAAATGATTTTACAGGGTTTTTTTTCCCTTACTTTTTTAACAATAAATAAATATTGTATTACAGCTAAGAGATTCTCATTAATAATAACAGGACAGAAAAAGTTACTGTATAGAACATTACAGAATATTAGAATATATATATATATATATATAAATATGTATATATGTATATGTATATGTATATATATATATATTTTTTTTTAATTCTTGATGTGTAATTATAAAAAAAAGACAAAGAAACAGATACAGAGACAGACATAGAGTCAAATTCCTGTGAATGAATTACTGGAGAAGCACTTTTATTGGTGAACGATCCTGACAAATAAAAAAAAAAAAATACACTCACATTCACACACACTCAAAACATTTTCCTCCAACACATTGAGAGTGAATTAAAAAAACAACTATTCGCATTGTAAACGTAAAGGAGAGGTGAAAGAGCAAGGAATTATTCCTATAAATATTGCAACATCGCAGCCATATGGAAAGACATACATAAATACAAGAATACTCTATAGATTTAGAAAAGGAGAGTGCAAAACCATTCTGATGAGTCCTTAATACTCTCAATACATGTGAGAATAAATGTGTGTTTGTGTGTGTGCTTGTGTTTGTTGTATTCCCAACACTGTGTTGATGAGGGAAGCTGACAAACCAGTGGGGAAAGTGAGTCAGGAAAGTCAGGGAAAGACGGATAAGGGAAGAGGGTGTAACTAATCAGGTGAGTGCTGCGTCCTGATTGGCTGCTTTAGGTGAGGTGGCTCTTAGAGACCAGCATCATTGTAGGTCGGGCCGGGAACCTTCAGGATGCTCTGGGCGTTTTCCTCCACCAGGGGGCGCCATTTCACTTCTCCTGTTAAAAGCAGGTCCTCTCCATCCAGAGCATCGATGAACTGCATCTGTAAGGGGAAATGAACATCTGCATCATCTGCTGGCGAGTCTGGGCCTGCTATATAATGAAAGAACATTCTGACCAAAAAAAAAAAAGTTGAACTGTGTATTCAGGACAAAGCTGCTGCTTTTTTTTTCAGAAATGTCAGGCTGGAGCAAGCTGCCACTAGGGTTATTATAGTTGTGAAAAAACTACCCAAAAAAAAAAAAAAAAAGTTTTTTAAACAAGTCTCTTATGATTATCAAGGCTGCATTTATTTAATAATACAGAAAAAAAACCAGTAAAATACATAAAAATACAGAAAAAAACAGTAATATTGCAAAATGTTATTACAATATAAAATAATGGTTTTTATTTTAATATACTTTACAATATAATTTATTCATGTGATGCAAAGCTGAATTTTTATCAGCTGTTACTCCAGTCTTAAGATCCTTCAGAAATCATTCTAATATATTAATTTATTATCAGTGCTGGAAACAGTTGTGTTGCTTAATATTTTTTGGAACCTGTGATACTTTTTGTCAGGATTCTTTTCAAAAAGTTCAAGTTAAAGTACAAAGTTAAAATGAACAGCGTTTATTTGAAATAGAAATCTTTTCTAACAATATACACTACTGTTCAAAAGTTTGGGGTCAGTACATTTTTATTTTCTTTTTTTGAAAGAAATGAATGCTTTTATTCACCAGGGATGTGTTAAATATATAAAAAGTGATATTATAGATTTACATTGTTAGAAAAGATTTATATTCTGAATAAACACTGTTCTTTTTAACTTGTTATTCATCAAAGAATTCAGGAAAAAAAGAATCACAGGTTCCAAAATTCAAATAAAATAAAATAAAATAAAATAAATAAATAAATAAATATATATATATATATATATATATATACACACACACAAACACATACATATATACATCTACATAGAATGATTTATATATATATATATATATATATATATATATATATATATATATACACACACACACACACCCACATATATATATATATATATATATAAATACATAAATATTATATTATAATATATATATTTCTGTGACGAAAACGCAAGAAAAATGTTACAAAAATATTCAAATTACAATAAAAACTAAAACAGTATCTCAATGACGAGTTCAGATGCAAAAGCCTCAAAATCCATCTGACGTATTTCTTTACAATGAGCATTTCTTTCTGGCTACTTTGTATAGGTTTCTATGTAAGTACTGGTACTTCTGATTGGGCTGAGGCTGGAATTTAGCGAGTTTGAAGTAAAAGTATTTGATGGACGTATAATATGTGTCAGGAGTATTCACCCAGTATCAATATCTCATTTTTGACAGAGATGGCTTTTAGCTGGTTTTGCATCTGAACTCTTCATGTATTGTAACATTATACAATTGTTGTTAAAACAATGTTGTGATTTTACATATTCACAGTTTCATGACCGATTTTGTGTTTCTTAACTGTTTTATGGTTTAATGTGCACTGAAAAGCACTAAAAGGTGGAATGCACTAAAAAGTACAAATATGCTTTGGAAGAGGGCTTTTTGTACTGTATCTAGTGCTTAAAACCTCAGAAAGTATTATCACATCTGTGGCAATAAATAGCAGCTTCCCATTGTGAAAATGTCCCATTAAAAAAAACACAAGTGTGCATGTGTATATTTACCTGGTAAAAAACAATCAAAATGTTCAATAGCTTTTTTTTTTGTTGCGAAGACATTAAGATATGTAAATAAGTAATGCAAAAAAAGAGAGAGTTGACTACAGTTAAAAATGTGACAACTAGCCCCGGTTAACTTGGCAGTGAATTCAAAATACAAGAGTGGTCCAAATGCCGAGGCTAAACCTCACAGCAAGCCTGATCAATTCCAGGCTCAATTGACATCACTTCTATAACAGCGCTGTAAAAAGACAGGCCTCAGTAAATTCACCTCCTAGTGTTTAAAACAGGCAAACTAATAAAAACTGGATGATAGTGAAGACATCTGTGCTAATGAACGCAGGACCAGAGCAGCGTTTCGGGAAATAATCACAGATGAAAACTCAACGGACAGACAGTTACAGACTGAGCCATGCTTAAAACCACTGCTAAACGCATAGATATACACTGCTGTTCAAAAGTTTGGGGTCAGTATGAATTTTGTATAAAGATATTACACTTTAAATACACAAGGATGCATTAAACTGATCAAATGAGAAAGTAAAAACATTTAAAATGTTGCAAATGATTTCAGTTTCAAATAAACACTGTTTTTTAAATGTATTATTCGAGAAATCCTGGGAAGATCATGCTTTCCACAAAAATATGAAGCAGCACAACTGTTTTCAACATTGATAATAATAAGATATGTTCTTGAGGAGAAATCAGCATATTAGAATGATTTCTGAAGGATCATGTGACACTGAAGACGGGAGTAATGATGCTGAAAATTCAGGTTTGATCACAAAAATAAATTACATCTTAAAATATATTCAAACTGAAAACAGTTATTTTAAATTGTAATAATATTTTGCAGTGTTACAGGTTTTATTGTTTTTTTTTAAACTAAATAATTGCAGCCTTGGCGAACATAAGAGGCTTCTTTTAAAAGGAAATAAAAAAAAAAATCCTACAGATTCCAAACTTTTAATTATTAATTATTAAACTTTTAATTATTTTATGGTGTTTTTTTTTAAAAAAGTCTCTTATGCTCATCAAGGCTGCATTCATTTGATTTAAAAAAAAAAACAAAAAAAACATCAATATTGCAAAACGTTGTTACAATATAAAATAATGATTTTTATTTTAATATACTTTAAAGCATAATTTATTCCTGTGATGCAAAGCTCAATTTTTATCAGCTGTTACTTCAGTCTTAAGTGTCTTAAGTGTCACATGATCCATCAGAAATCATTCTAATGTATTGATTTATCATCAATATTGGAAACATTGTGCTGCTTAATATTTTTTGGAACCTGTGATACTTTTTTCAGGATTCTTTGATCAATGAAAGGTTAAAAAGAACAGCATTTATTCAAAATATAAAGGTTTTCTAACAATATACACTACTGTTCAAAAGTTGGGGTCAGTACATTTTTATTCTTTTTTTTTAAAGAAATTAATACTTTTATTCACCAAGGATGTGTTAAATTAATAAAAAAAAGTGATATTATAGATTTACGTTGTTTACGTTGTGATTTATATTCCGAATAATGCTGTTCTTTTTACCTTGTTATTCATCAAAGAATCCAGAAAAAAAAGAATCACAGGTTCCAAAAAATATTTGGCAGCACAACGGATTCCAACATTGATAATTCTAATAATAAATCAGCATATTAGAATGATTTCTGAAGGATCATGTGACACTTAAAACTGGAGTAACAGCTAAAGAAAATTCAGCTTTGCATCACAGGAATAAATGATATTTTAAAGTATATTAAAATTAAAACCATTATTTTATATTGTAATAACATTTTGCAATATTACTGTTTTTTTCTGTATTTTTGAACAAATAAATGCAGCCTTGATAAGCATAAGAGACTTCTTTAAAAAACATTACAAGTCCTCATTCCAAGACCATATGACACCTTTTTTTCTATGAAAAGGAGATGTTTTTAAACGTCTTCATATATATATATATATATATATATATATATATACACACACACATACATACATTATATATATATATATATATATATATATATAAACACACACATTCATATTATATATATATATATATATATATATATATATATAAACACACACAATACTACACACATATATATATATATATATATATATATATATATATATATAGGAAGACACTTAAAAACATCTCCTTTTCATAGAAAAAAAGGTGTCATATGGTCTTGGAATGAGGCTGAGTAAATGTGCTTATTTGGGGTGAAATATCATGTCGTCCGTTTCATTTCCGAACTCAAACTCCATCTCAGCTCGGAAAAAAGTTTCCACACTTTAAATGAGCCAGTGGAGCATTCTTAATGCTGCAGGAGTTTAAAAACAGAAAGTCAAACACACACACACGATGATGTCACAGCTAGCGGGTGTTTGTCGAGAGCAATTAGCGTTGAATAACGATGCAGTCAAGCACCGGCGCACATATGCGAGCGCACCGTGTGACTTCATCAGGAGAGGCCGCTGTAGCCATGGCGACGGTGTCCCTCTCTGCGCTGTGTCATCAGTCGCTGCCATGCTTCATGTGCTGCACCTGTGACTGTTTTCTTTTCTTTTCACCTTCTCACTCGCTCCAGCTCTCCTTCTGCTTCTCGCTCTATCCTGGGCTAAGCAGGCCCCTGACGCTCGGGGGCCGACGGATGACGCTTATTTGTTGTTTTTCTTTCTTTTCTCAGAATGCCTGCAGGCACCGCGTATATCGCACACCTTGCGCAAACGCTCTCGTTTGTAATAAATTCCTGCCCGCACCTGTAATGAGCTCATGGCCCCGGCAGTGATGGAGAACCATCGTATGCTTTGTTGCTTGATGGGGAACTTTGATCCAGATAATCACGCATTGATACATAATCACACAAAAGGTCACAAAGTAAAGCCTAAAGGCGTATCAGGCATAAAAACATTATAACATACAGTAATAAACGTAAGTGTTTAATACTTTTGAAATCTAACAAAGAAAGAGAAAAGTAAGAGCCAATATACGATCAGCAAGTCTTATTTTGGGATAATGGTCATCAGACTATACAGTATCCTGTTTATTACAGACCAATTTGTCCAATAAATAAATAACTAAAAACATCATGTACTATAGGAAGCATCACTATGAAAAATACCTGTGCAAATGAACAATAATTTACTATTTTACAAAGATAGCTTTTAATTAATTTTCACAAAATTAAATAACCCCCAAAATATAATAAAATAAAACAAGAAACATAAAACTGTATGAAATAAATAAATGGAAAAAAGAAAAAAAAGTTAAACTAAAATGTAAAATAAAACAAAAAAATAAAATAGAAAGACAGAAATATTCAAAATAAGATATTAAACAAAAAAAATAAATAAATATATGAATAAATATATGAATATGAATATAAAATAAACAAGAAAATAAAAATATATTAAATAAGTAAATAAATAAAAAAATACATATATGAATAATCTCATTGACAAAGGACAAAATAAAATAAAAATACCATTAAAAAATGAAATATATATTATTATATAGTGGACTATAAAAATAATATATTAAAATATAAAAAAGGAAAATTAATAAATATATGAATATGAATATATTAAAAAGGGAAAAAATAAATATATAAATAATCCTTATTGTCAAAGGACAAAATAAAATAAAAATACCGTAAAGAATAAAATATAAAGACAAAAAATATAAAAAGTAAGATATTAAAAATAAGATACTAAAATATTTTAAAATTGGAAAATAAATAAATATATGAACATGAATATATGAAAAAAAGGAAAAAAAAAATATATATAAAAAACCCTTATTGTCAAAATAAAATTTTAAATATAAAAAAAGTATATATTTATAAAAAAAAAGTACAATAAAAGATTAAAATATAAAGACAAAAATATTAAAAATAGAATATTAAAATATAAAAACAAATTAATATAATTATAAATATATATAAATATATGAATAAACATGGATATGAATATAAAATAAACAAGAAACATAAAAATATATTAAATAAATAAATGGAAAAAATTAAAAATAAATACATATGAATAATCTCACTGACAAAGGACAAAATAAAATACAAATACCATAAAAAATGAAATATAAATACAAATGTTAAAAATAAGATATTAAAATATTAAAATAAATAAATATATGAATATGAATAAATATCTGAATATATTAATACATGTATTAATATGAATATAAAAAAATAAACAAATATTTAAATAAATATTTAAATAATCTCATTGTCAAAGGACAAAATAAAAATAAAATAAAAATACCATAAAGAATAAAACAGACAAAAATATGAAAAATAAGATATTAAAATATATATATATATATATATATATATATATATATATATAGAGAGAGAGAGAGAGAGAGAGAGACTCACTAAGACTGCATTTATTTGATCAAGAACACAGTAAAAGCTAGAATCGTAGAATGTTAAATAAAAAGCACTTTGAAATTTGAAAATTTTAAATTCAAATCTTTTGTTACATTCGATAAATTCAATGCATCCTTGCTGAATAGAAGTATTAATTTCTTTCAAAATACGTTGGAACAGCAGTGTAACGTAAAGTTTGTATAGCAACTTGGACATTCAAATTAAAATATAAATGAATTGGAAACAAATAAATTCAGAATCAAATTAACACAGGAATCTGAATCAGAAAATCTGTACCAATTATCCGCCGTAATTTTAACACAATGAAGTATGCACCAACAAACACGTTGTGAACGCCAGACCAAAATTGACTGCTGCACTTTTCACAATTAAATTACAGCAGTAGTAATCATAATCTTTTTAATTAATGGTGCAGCTCTAGCATTCATATTGTTGAGGCTGAGGAAAGGCTCATGTAGGGGTGAAAGGGAAGGGAAAGCTCTCCACCAACACACAGTAAATGCTGAACCCAATGAATGTCACATTATGGGGTGGAGATGGGGGCGTTTGCTTGTTAAACACAGTGCCAGTTGATCTGAGTGACGGAGTGGGTGACGTACAGCACTCCAATGTGTTTATGTGTGTGAGGAAGTCGGTGCTGTATATACACACGTCTCTGTTTACACAGGAGTAGAGAACTGGCCTCTGACCATCTACACACACACAAACGTGTGCAAAACACACACTGACCTGTTTGCGGACGTATTCGACCATCATCTCGAGCTGTCTGGGGTCTTCACACTGTCTGTTGAACATGTTTCTCCAGAGCGCCGCCGCAAGAACGCAGTCGTCTGACAGAATTCCCTAAAACATACAGAAGAGACACATGAGATGTGTTTACAGAAATACCAAACTTACTGTTAACTCTTGACAGTTCTTGAATGGCAGTTATGATATGCAAAACTAGTGTTGAAAATAGTCAACAACTTTGGGGTTAAGTGCTTACCTCATCATAACCAAAAAGTGCAGCGTAGAACGTCTCCGTCATCACCTTCATGCTCTCCTTTCTCTGAATGGCATCAATCTATGAAAAAGGTAACATAAAACAATGAATAAAAACACAAACTCAGGCCAATTAATCACGTCACCATTTTCTGCCTTGATATTATTGGTATCAGGCAAACCTAATACAAAAAAGTAAATAATCTGTCAAAGGGAACAAATTAAAAATAAACAAAACTAAATTAAAACTAAAATAAAAATAAACTTAATAAAACTAAATAAATAAACAGATAAATTATTAACAAAAGTAAATGAAATTAAAATAATAATAAATCTAAACTTAAAAAAAAAAAAAAAAATTACCAAACAAAAAAATGAAAATAAATAAATAAATAAAAGCATCAATCTATGAAAAAGGTAATGTGAAACAACGAATTAAAATACAATATTCAGACCATTTCACCATAGCTAGTGACAGATTGAAACAAACTGCCTTGATATTATTGGTATTAGACAACCCTAATACAAAAAAAGTAAATAATCTGTCACTAGTTATGGGAACAAATAAAAAATTAACAAAAATAAATTAAAACTAAAATAAACTTTTAAAAAAATGATCCAAACAAAAAAATATAAATAAATAAAAAAATTAAATAAATTATTAATTAAAAAAAAATCGAATTAAATTAAAATAATAATAAAACTAAAGTTGAAAAAACACAAGAAGAAAGAAAAAAAAAGAAAGAAAAAGAGTAAAATTAAGTAAATAAATATATATATATATATATATATTTTTTTTTTATAATAAAATAAATGAAATTAAAATAAAATAAAATGTAAACCAGCTACTGAAAAATACAGTCATGTCATATGTTGAGCAAAAGAAATAAAAAGTGGAGATTCTTCATTGTCACTTTTGTTTACTCTGTAAAGCATCAAGGTCAAGTAAAACAATGAGGTAAAACACAGTATTTACACCAGTTTAGACATTTAATAACCAACAGAAATATTGGCCAGGACAATTAATCATAATTTACAATTTCCTGACTGTGAAATTACGTTATGTATTATGTTAAATAATTCTATTGTCAGAAGGTATAAAAAAAAAAAAAAAACTGAAGTAACAATAAAACCACAAAAATAAAAATATAGTTTTTAACGGGTCATTTGGACCCTAAAATCATCCTTTGCAAAGTATAATCATAAAACACCATGAGCGAAAAAAAAGAAGAGTGTGAGTGGAGATTCTTCATTGTGACTTTTGTTTGCTATCATTTAGATAATTAAAACACAACTATATTTACACCAATTTAGCTTAACTAGTGACAGACTGAAAAAAAAAAAAGAAAAGAATCAGCCATTAACTGAACTGTCTAATCACGAAAAGTACAATCACATCATACAACGAGGAAAAAAAAAAAATTCTCACAGCGTGACTTTAGTTTTATTTGTAAAGCATCATTTAGATGCTAACAGGTGATGGAGCGGTTTGAGTCTCTGCCTAATACTGAGATCACAGTTATGCGTTCAGTCAAAGCTGGAATAGTCCTTGGCATTAAATATCAAACATGTGGACGATAATGCAACAATCTTAACCTCGAAAACAAAAGCAGGACTGGATCTGAAGCGAGGGGCCTGCCCAGGTGCTTCGCTCCATATGAATCTAAACACACAATGGCCACAGACACCAACCCCTGGGAGGTTTTGGGTGGGGAGATTTTCAAAACAAGTGTGTTTATCCTTAAGTCTTGTATGTCGGGTTTTCTGCATGCTTGGAGTGCGTCGGGTCACAGCGTGTGTGTCTTCGTGTGCGCACGGGGCAGAAAAGCACCTGTGCATAATTACGCAGACCTGCAAATAATCAATCTCATCTGGCTGTGCTTTAACTCTTCTACTCGCCCCGTCTTCTCTGCACGCTCGCTCTCCTTTGTGTTTCTGCCCACAGACCGAAACATTCGACAGAAGTATGCGAATGTTCACTCTGAGCAATTCTCTTTCACTTTCAGAGAACAAATCTGAGTGAATGATTACTACTACTGGTCACCAAATGAATCAATGAACAAGTCAACCGATTCAAATGGCTGTTTTTGAACAAATAGGAGTGATTGATTCAAATATTTACTGAAATACTTAAAAGGACAAATAAGCAAATTGATTCAAATGATTTCTTCTGAACAAATAAGCAAATTGATTCACATGATTTCTTCTGAACAAATATGAGTAACAGATCCAAATATTTCCTAAAAAACTTCAAAGGACACTCACTAGTAACCAACTACTGGTCACCAAATGAATCAATGATTAATTCAAAGGACTCTTTTTCAATAATTCTGAGTGAATTATTCAAATATTTACTGAAACACTCAAAAGAACACTCACCAGTAAAATACTCCAAAGGATGCTCACCAGTTGCCAATTACTGGTCGTCAAATGAATCAATGAACCAATGAACAGGTAAACAGATTCAAATGACACTTCTATAACAAATCTGAGTGAATGATTCAGATATTCACTGAAATACTCAAAAGGACTCTCACTAGTCGCCAACTACTGGTCACCAAATGAATCAATGAACAAGTCAACCGATTCAAATGGCTGTTTTTGAACAAATAGGAGTGATTGATTCAAATATTTACTGAAACACTTAAAAGGATGCTCACTAGTCACCAACTGTTGGTCACCAAATTAATCAATGAACAAGTCAACTGATTCAAATGACACTTTTGGAACAAATTTGACTGAATGGTTCAGATATTCACTGAAATACTCAAAAGGACACTCACTAGTCGCCAAATGAATCAAAGAACAAGTCAACGGATTAAAATGATTCTTTCTGAACAAACATGAGTAACAGATTCAAATATTTACTAAAATACTTAAAAGAATGCTCACTAGTCACCAACTACTGGTCACCAAATGAATCAATGATTGATTCAAAGGACTCTTTTTGAACAACTCCGAGTGAATGATTAAAATATTTACTGAAAGACTCAGAAGAACACTCACCAGTCACTAACTACTGGTCACCAAACAAATCAATGAACAAGACAACTGATTCAAACAACTCTTTGAGTAAATATGAGTGATTGATTCAAATATTTGGTGAAATACTCAAAAGGATGCTCACTAGTCCCCAACTGTTGGTCACCAAATTAATCAATGAACAAGTCAACTGATTCAAATGACACTTTTGGAACAAATTTGACTGAATGATTCAGATATTCACTGAAATACTCAAAAGGACACTCACTGGCCTTCAAATACTGGTTACCAAATGAATCAATTAACAAGTCAATTGATTCACACAACTCTTTTTGAACAAATATGAGTATCTGTTTCAAATACTCACTGAAATACTCAAAAGGATGCTCACTAGTCGCCAACTACTAGTCACCAAATGAATCAATGAACAAGTCAATTGATCCAAATTACTCTTTTTAAACAAATCTGAGTGAATGATTCAGATATTCACTTAAAAACTCAAAAGGACGCTCACTAGTCGCCAACTACTGGTCATCAAATGAATCAATAAACAAGTCAACTGATTCAAATGACTCTTTTGGAACTCTTTTGGAACAAATCTGAGTGAATGATTCAAGTATTCACTGAAATACTCAAAAGGACACTAAACCAGTCACCAACTACTGGTCAACAAATGAATCAATGAATAAGTCGACTCATTCAAATGAATCGTTTTGAACAAATCATAGTGAATAATTCACATATTCACTAACATACTCAAAAAGACCCTCACCAGTCACCAATTGTCAGTTCAGCTATAAGCAGTTGTACAGAAGGAAACCGTGTCGTTATTCAACTCAGTTTAGTTTAATGTTAATTTGCTGAGGTGTCTCTGCAGTCAAATAGATATTTCTGAATATTAAGTCTTAAGCCCCAAATTAGCATGCCAAAGCAAACCTTAATCTTTTTGCTGAACAGAATCAAAAGATTCAAATCACATGAATGACTCAAGACCTCAGACTCCAGATTCCCATTACCTTGGAATCAGAGAATCGATTCTTTTTAGAACAGACTTCCAGTCACTATTTTTATATTTAACCACTGTCATAATGGATCAGTGCTTGAGTAAAGATGTTTGTAACCACCAAAGTAATGCATAGTAACTTTTACATACTTCACTATATTTCTTTTCTCCTTTCACTTGCTTCCCGTCTTTAATTTTTCCCTCCCAGTGTCCACCCTGATCTCTCCCATTCATCCATCTTCGTCCCTTCATCCTCCTTTCCCGTGTTGTGACGCAGGTCGGTAAAACCAGGCTGGGATATTTAATCCCTCACACTAATCAGGGCGAGGGACCAAAAACTTGCTTGAGAAGCAGAATCTCGCTCCTATACCGCCAAATTAGTGTCATATCTCACTTCACTGTTATTACTACGGCTTAGAAAAACTCCCGAATCACACACACACGGCCCGGCACACTCGTGAGTGTGTGTGGAGGTAAAGTTCAAGGGGGGCTGGTCTAACATGGCACAAATGACAAGTATTTTAGCACAATTAGGCGAAGTAACCTAACCGTGGTGAGGATTGAGTGAGTGGGGGTCCTTCCATTTCCAGCGCTGTAACTGTATCCCGATCCAACAGGACGGACCTGTTACGGAGCTGCCAGACACGCTGATTACACTCCGTTTACACACGATTTTTCACAGCTTAAAAAATAACGCGTTCGGGGCCGGGCACAAAGGGAAATACCTCCTCACTTCTGACCTGTGAAAACAGACTTCCACATCAGGTCAAAGTGTGCGCACATGTGCCCGTCTTCACAAAGCTGGCATTCCCAGCAAATACAAGCTGTTAAAGGCTTAGTTCATTTCCAGAACAAAAATTTACAGGTAATTTACTCACCCCCTTTGCCATCCAAGATGTTCATGTCTTTCTTTCTTCAGTCATAAAGAAATTATGTTTTTTGAGGAAACATTTCAGCATTTTTCTTCATATAATGGACTGATATGGTGCCCCGATTTTCCATTATATGGAGAAAAATGCTGAAATGTTTTCCTCAAAAAACAATTTCTTTACGACTGAAGAAAAAAAGACATAAACATCTTGCATGACAAGGGGGTGAGTACATTATATGTGAATCTTTGTTTTGGAAGTGGACTTCTCCTTTAAAGCAACTTTATTTTTAAGAGCGTTCCTTGAATTTTTGAGTTAAAAAAAGAAAAATGAATTAAAATAAATAAATAAAAAATTTAAATAAATAAATAATATTGCAATAAATTTGAATTTCAAAACTGAAAACTATCTTTCTGGTGGAATAAAGGCTATTTTGTCAAATTAGTCACTGCAAAGCACAATAAACAGTAATTCTAACAGTCTTTGTTTATGCATAATATCTGCAAATAAGGCACGAATAAAAGGATAAAAATAACAATAAATAAATGGTCAAGTTACTTGTCTGGCCACATTGAACATGAAATCTGACACAAAAACAGTCAGTCAGAACATATTTGATTTTTATTATGCAGTTACGCTGAGCAGAATAATGGACCAATAAGATTTCAAGTGGGTGGAGCTAAACCTGCAAGTCATTGCTGAAGCAAAATGAGCTACACTTAAAGGGATAGTTCACCCAAAAATCAAAATTCTGTCATTAATTACTCACCATTGTGTCATTCTAAACCTGTAAGACCTTCGTTTATCTTCAGAACACAAATTAAGATATTTTTGATGAATCGAGAGCTTTCTGATCTTGTATAGACAGCAACACAACTGACACGTTCAAGGGCCAGAAAGATAGTAAGAACATCATTAATATAGTCCAGTTGACATCAGTTGATTAATCTTTATTTTACAAAGCTACGAGAATAATCCAAAGATAAACGAAGGACTTACAGGCTTGAAACGTCATGAGGGTGAATGATTAATGACAGAATTTTCATTTCTGGGTGAGCTATCCCTTTAACGTCTTTAATTTTTTATTTAATTTAACTGTATAACCAAAAATACAAGCAAAAAAATCTGCCTCGTTGCTAATGTGTAATTCTAGCGAATTTTCTCTGCAGGAGAACCTACAAGAATTCAAGTGAAAGAAAGACTGTGATGGAAAATGAGGTCACTTTTCTACGGTGCCACTCGATGGCCGCTGCCAGGACTGAGAGGTCAAATGTCTTCGTTCCCGAACGTACCCACAGCCAAAACGTACGCCACCCCACGACCCCATTCACATCTCATTGAAAATCACGTCACACCAACATACATGCTCCGAAAAACTGAGGGCAACTTCATACACGTGATGGAAGCGAGCTGCTGGGCAAAGTGACAAGTCAAAAGTCAAACGCCTTTTCCATTTCACACACGCTTAATTTCATACAATATGTGAACGAGTTCTGATCAGGAGAGCAGGATAACTGATGACTGAGCATGTTTATTTAGGCGTTCGTTAATGAGCCAATTGCAACTATACACAAACGGGCCAATAGGAGGAAATGATGTCATTTGTGTCAGAAAATGTCAGTTTTAATTTAAAAAAATCCAATGAACTACAATAGCCCATTAGGAATGCAATATTTAAATATTTAAATAAATATTTATTTACATTATTATCCAAATTATATATCTTCAATAACTAAGGATGTTGATGAACAATTCCACATGCTCCTTTTTTAATTGTACCTATAAATCATTTATGTCATGAACCAGAACAACATGTTTATGGACTCTACATTGGTACACTGAGGTTTAACAAATAAAATAAAATAAAAAAGAAAAACACATAAGGTGCCATTTTGGTCTATGACATAAAACGAGTTTGACACTCCTAGCTAGGGGGCAAGTTTAGGAGCCCGAATTTCATTTGGCCTTAAATTTTAGGCTTATTATTAATATACACACTGCAATTCCAATGTTAAATTGATAATAAGCTTGTAAAATCTTACTGGCTGAGCAGAGCACCTGAAAAACGAAAGGATTATATTAAGAGTCCTCGTGAGAAAATGGAGATTTTTGATTTATGGGCTCTGGGAAAAGTGACATTATGGAAAAAGTCATTGCACAGCGTGGCATAAGAGAGGTGCTGAGTTCATAAAACACACACACACACACAAATGTGGACATTTAAAGTGTACTTATTTTACTCCAGTGCTCACTGTCTTTCTCTCACACAAGTCTCATTAAGGCTTCTTACTGAGTAAGATGGGAAGAGAGGTCAATCACATTAAAAAGTCTTTTCACACTATACTTAACCCAGTCAATGTCAAACCTAGCTCAAGCTAGTATTACACAAAAAGGGACAGTCCACTCAAAAAAACTGCGTTATGGTTCTTTCATCTTTCTCAAAATTTTATGTAATTGTAGGAAGAATCCAAAGAGCACATCAATAAAACTCTTTACTTTTTTGTTCCTCAAAAGAATTTTAGTCATGCAGGTTTGGAATGACATGAATGATGAGAATTTTCATATTTTAGTGAACTATTGCTTTAAAACAGTGCGTCTCGAACCCCTAACGGTACGCATTTTGGATGTTTTCCTAATCTGACACATCCATTTCAGGTCTTGGAGTCGCTACTAAGGAGTTGATGAGTTGAATCAGGTGTGTTTGATTAGGGAGACGTACAAAATATGCAGTGTACTTCTGGCACACCAGGACCAGGGTTGGGAAACACTGCTTTAAGACAAACAGAGCGTACATGCTGACAGTTTCACAGATGGACGAGAAGCTATAAATATAGATGCATGTACATATTGTGTTCTTTAGACTGGATCGTCTGCATATTTTCAAAATTAACTTTTTAATTAGATGCCTGATCATGTAGTTGATTAATTAGAATTTTAAATTTGCCAATATGATTTCAGAATTTTCATTTTTCCAATGTGTTCTAAGAAGCAACAGTAGATGGAAAGCACCAGAATCAAGCAGAAAGTAGGGGTTTAAAGACACATTTAATACAAGTTAAACTTTTAAAAGGAAATTTGGATCATTTTACCGACTCTGACCTTTGAGTCTTGTTCGGCAAAATGAATGAATCTTTTTGAGTCATTTCGTTCATTTTAGCAAAATATAATTAAAATGTTACGTGTTACTTCCCTAACACATCTACTGCTTAGACAAACGTTGATCACACTACAAACAAGACAAAACTATAATGCTATAAGAAACAGAAAAGATTCATTCATTGTTTACCTGGGTCTTTAGTCTATGATTAGCTCACCTCACCTCTTACGTTTTTGGGTTTGAGTTGTTCGATCATCACGTGACAGCCCCATAAGATGAACGAACGACTCTGAAAACCCGAAGACTCGAAACAGGTGAACTAATTCCAGTAATAGGATGTTGCGCATGCACGACTGAACGAATCACTCCCCGAGACGACTCTTTCTTCCCGAGTCACATGAAAGATTCGTTAAAAATAAACAAATCGTTCAAGAAAGACATTACTATTTCAAACAGCATCTTAAAAACACTACGCACATATATACTCACATATATGTATATATCTAAAAAACAATATTTGTAGGTATATTTGTTTAAACTTGTAAATAATTTATATTAGATATAAATATTTTGTATGTGTGCGTATTTATATATACATAATGGATATACACAATACACACATACATAGTATGTAAAACTTTTATTTAAATGCGATTAATCCTTTTGCAGCCCCAATACGTATATATTTGGTTAAGCAAGTCACCAACTTGCTTAACCAAATATATGGACAAAATATAAATAAAATAAAATAAAATAAAATAGGATAAAATAAAATAAAATTAAATAAAATTAAATTTAAGACAAAATGCAACAGAAAAACATTCTTCTATTTTTTTTTAAGTTTCCTAACCTTGTTTTCTAATAAACCCTGACACTGAATGTTGGCTCTGTGACAAACTGTTTTTGCTCCTCTTTGTAAACTGCTTTGGATAAATGCATAAATGTAAATGCAAACAATCAAATGTCCATTTGAACAACACCTGCACAAGGAAAAAAACTTGTACAGGGATTATGTGCAAACTTTCTACGAGCTAATGAGATCATGAAGCACTACAAAATTGACAAAAAAAAACAAAAACTATATAATCCCACTGACCTCACAAATCAAACAGATGGTAACCTCACTACTCAGGATGAATTACCAACCCTGGATTAGCATTAAATGTGAAAGGCTCAACAAATCTACCGTGCAATTTTCCACAGCGCCAAAAGTAAACACACAAAGCACAACATCTTGTTTACCAAGAACTTTAAAGATTTTGGTTTAGAACTCTCTCAGAGAACAAAGCTTACTCTATTCTAAGCCAAAAAAACCTAAGAGCTGTTCCGTCGGATAAATAAACTACTCGGCGACTCAAAACTGCTAATACTCTAACTGACAGTCAAAAGAAATCTGTCGACGGCTGGCTCACGTCCAGCCTTTGCATGCTCTGGCATATCCATAAGGTCGCGGTGACTGATTAGCCGCCGCTGGTTTGATCTGGTTCACGTTAACGGTGTTATGCAATCATCCAGGCCACTGCTATATGTTGTGTGCTGTATGTACTTGACATGCACAGATCTGGACCGAGCTGCACTCGTTCTTTAAAGCAATACTAATTCAGTCCTACTATTAAGATTAAGACGGAAGGTAGAAGAGATGGGGGGATGTCAACAAAGAGAAGTGTGGGGAAAGAGAGAGAGATTTCTGTTTTCACAGCTGGGCTAAAGTCTTGTTCCCACCCTTTCTGACAGCAGTTCCCCTAAGGCGCCTTGCGTTGGCTTCCTCTCAAACACACACATATATATGCGTACTCTCTGCGCAGCAGAAGCATGTCATCTTTACTGACCTCGCAAAGATTTAAACACCTTTTGCTACTCCGCTGGACAGCGATCGGCTCCAAATGCCTCCACAGTCTGTAGAGCATAGTAATTACATCCGAAAACCTGAGTGTGTGTGTGAGGCAGTATTTTACTGTATTTCACCATTTCTCAACATATCCAAACAACAGAGCTGAGCATCAGTCATTTCACATGCTATAGCATTTGGTGGGGAAACTATGTGTTTTATAAAAAGCAGAAAGTACTTAGTACTTGAATCATGAGACTGATAGGCTGTGATCTCAGACACGTAAAAATGTCTGAATGTCACATATATCAAAACAAATGGCATCTGGAAAATGAATAACGCAGGATCTTTTCTCTTCACAAACATTGCTTCCTTCGTCATTTTTTGATGTGATGTTTGGGTGATTTTTACTGAAAGTATGAAGTCAGTTCTCCTCATGTTCACACAGGTGTACTTCATCACATTGGACAAGTCCCCATCCCAAAAAAAAAAAAAAAAAAAAAAGGAAAAATAATTTCTTTGTATGTTTTTATTTAGTTAGGGCAATGTTTTTTTGGTGCAAACTGTAGTTTTTTTTTGGAATTGACTTAAGGTAAACACATTAGTAAATAAACACATTTCACAAAGACTAATTTTAATTTTCATTTGTAATTGTTTGTCTATTGTTTTAACATTTAAAATGTCTTTTTGTTACATATTTAGCTTGTTAACTTTTTTACATTTTTGGAATAAGTCTTTTACATTCTTACGCTCACTGAGGCTGCATTTATGTGATCAAAAATTCAGTAAAATCAGTAATATTGTGAAATATTTTAACAATTTAAAATAACTGTTCTTTGCTTTAATATATTTTAAGATGTAATTTATTCTTGTGATGACAATGCTGACTTTTTAGCATCATTACTCCAGTCTTCAGTGTCACATGATCCATCAGAATTTAGCCTTATATGCCAATTTGCTGCTCAAGAAACATTTCTGACTATTATCAATGTAGAAAACAGATGCGCTCTGCTTCATATTTCTGTGGAAACTGCAATATATTTCTTTTAAGGATTCAACAGGAAGTTAAAAAGAAAAGCATTTTTTTGAAATAGAAATCTTTTGTAACAATATAAAAGTCTTTACTGTCACTTCTGATCAATTTAATGCATCCTACTGGCCCCAAATTTACATATACACTATCAGTCAAAAGTTTTTGGACAGTAAGATTTTTAATGCTTTTTTCTTCTGCTCACCAAGCCTGCATTTATTTCATCCAAAGTACAGCAAAACAAATTTTAAAATATTTTTACTATTTAAAATAATTATTTTCCATTTGAATATATTTTAAAATGTAATTTATTCCTGTGATTTCAAAGATGAATTTTTAGCATCATTACTTCAGTCACATGATCCTTTAAAAATCATTCTAATATTCTGACCTGCTGCTCAAAAAAGCATTTATTGTTATTATTTTGTTGAAAACAGCTGAGTAGAATGTTTTCAGGTTTCTTTGGTGAATAGAAAGTTAAGAAGAACAGCATTTATCTGAAATAGAAATCTTTTTGTAACTGTATTTACCATCACTTTTGATCCATTTAAAAAGGGAAGGAAAGGAAAGGACGTGACCCATGCTCGTAATTTGTGCTCTGCATTTAACCCATCCAAGTGCACACACACAGTAGTGAGTAGTGAACAAACACGCGCGCACATACACACCGTGTATTATTCACCCCCACCACCTTCAATCCCTGCCGGACCTGGGACTCAAACCCGCAACCTTTCGGTTACAGGCCTGACTCCCTAACCATTAGGCCACGGCTGACTCCAAGCTTTTGAATGGTATCATGTGACACTGAACACTGGAGTAATGATGCTGAAAATTCAGCTTTGATCACAGGAATAAATTACATTTTAAAATATATTCAAATAGAAAGCATTTATTTTAAATAGTAAAAATATTTCACACTATTGCTGCTTTTGCTGTGTGCTTTGGATCAAATAAATGCAGGCTTGGTGAGCAGAAGAGAATAGAAATCTGTCCAAAAACTTTTGACTGGTAGTGTATCTCAAAATGGCCAAATATCAAGCTGACAGATGACAGATTATCACTATTGTGGATGGCAAAACACAAAAAGCACAAAATACTAATGGCAAGGCTTTTCAAAAGAAGCGGTTGAATCAAAAACACTTTTACTCACTCCCATAATCTTGCTCCTCTGCTCCACGTCCTCCCACATGGAGTGGACGATGTAACGGCACATGTACTTCCCAGCTCTGCCCTCCTGCCGCATCCGGACCAGACACATCCTGTCAGAGCAGAGCAGAGCAGAGCAGAACGCTTACTCAAGACAGTCTGACAAGCCGAGTGCCTGTGTTACGCTATGCTCTGTCAGGGTCTGCACAACCAGGAAACTTAAGAGATCAGCCAGACAACGCACTCGCATAAAGGAATAGTCTGGGTTAAATAGACAGCATCTGTGGCCTGATGCTGATTACCATGGAAACTCTTTTTTACAAGCTGAGGGGCAAAAAACTGTTTTTTTCTGTGGCACAGATACTGTCACATGGTCTGGCATTGTACCCCACTCCCATTTTTACTTTTGCAAGCTACTGATTTATTACTGCTGTAGGCGATAAGAAGGTGTGAGGGTGTGTGTGTGTGCATGAATGAACTACTACTGGTGAGTTTGACTGAGTCCAGACTGAGTTTTTCTTGTCCACGTTTCTCTGCACAAACACAGTTAGTCATCGTGCGGACGCATGACTGCACGCGCAAACACTATGTGCCTTTAGCTGGAAGTGTACAGAGTGTTGGCGCCAAACCGCCACCATTAATCATACGTCACATTCCGATTATATCACATATTCACACGGTTTTTCATAAGATCAGCCAATCTTGATCACCTGTGCATTACCATAGGTGACTTTGGTGACCGATGATGATAGAATTAAAAAAAAAAGATTAAATACTTCAATGACATTTGTAGCAAAATCCAAAATTTAATGAAGTATTAATTAAATACTTAATTACATAATGACATCTGTAGTAACATCTACATTAAATTCTACATTTATATTAATTCAAAATTTAAATTTTTGAAAAAAAAAAGTTTTTCGATTTTGGAATTCACAAATTATTAAAAAATATTTTTATAAACAAATCTATGCTTCTAGATCAATAATCAAAACAGCCAAAACAATAGAGAAAGTCCAAAAAAATTTGGATATGGAAAATATTTAAACAAAGGAAGAATGACAAGAAATATTAAAAATTAAGAAATATTTTTTAAATCTACACTACTTCTAGGTAACTTATCAAATCAAGACAATAGAGAAAGTAATTTTCAGTTTCAAAAAAAAAATAATAAAAAATTCCCCAAATCGCACAATTCTTAGAAACATAGAAATTAGTGAAAACTGCAGAGAAAAAAAAAATAATGTTTTAAAACAAGAATGGGTGTTTTAAAGCACAAACTCACAAAAATGATTGCAATCTCTGGTGAAAAAAATGTACTGATTTGTTTGTATTGTTGTTACTAAATATCAACACACTCTTCAGGATGAATAGGTCTATTAAAACACCATTTACAATTCACTTAGTGATGAATATTAATCAACTCAATGCTTTACATGAATAACCAATCCAGGATTTGGAATTTGCATGGCATAATGTTGCAAATCTTTGTCCAAAAATTCACCAAATGTGGAGCTACATTGAATTCCAAATTTAAATTAATTCAAAATGTAAATTTTTAAAAAACAAAACAAACAAAAAAAAACGTTTTTTGATTTTGGAATTCACAAAATTGTTACTTTTTTTTTTTTTTTTAAACAAATCTACACTTCTAGATCACTAATCAAAACAGCCAAAACAATAAAGTCCAAAAAATCTGGAAATGGAAAATTTGTAAACAAAAGAAGAATGACAAAATTATTACTTCTAGGTAACTAATCAAAACAAAACAATAATAAAAAAAAAATTCTAGATTGACATGGCAAAATTAATAAAATTGGGCAATCCTGAAAATTATAAACTGCAGATTTTAAAAAAAAAAGTAAAAACTTAATTAAGAAAATACCCAAAATTACAAAACTCTGGGAAACATAAAAATGAAAAATTACAGAGAGAGAAAAAAAAAGAAAAATTATGTTTTAAAACCAGAATGGGTGTTTTAAAGGACAAACACACACACACACACACAAAAAAGATTGCAATCTCTGGTGAAAAAAATTCAAGAGTTGATTTGTTTGTGCTGTTGTTACTAAATATCAAAGAGTATCATTGCACTCTTCAGAATGAATAGGTCCTAAAACACTATTTGGAATTTACTTTAGAGGATGAATTTTAATCAACTCAATGCCTTGCATGAATAACCAAATCCAGGATTTGGAATTTGCATGACACAATGTCGCAAAACTGCATCCAAAAACTCACCAAACATGGAGCTGTGCCACCAAGAACCAGGAGTTGAGCGTGTCAGGGAGAGAGCACTCTGGGAGAAAGAGAGGGAGTTCAGGACATCATAAGGGAAAACGAAAACACACAACATGTAGCCAAACCAATGCAAACTTGGGCTCTGATTCCAAAACCGCTATTGGGTTTACACCTGTTTTTTCCTCAGCTAAAGAAAACAACATAACACAGCTGTAAAGTGCCACATAAATCTTTCAGGTGCTGCTGAAAAGGTCCCTTTACGCTCATTTCAATGTTTCGGATAAAGTGAGGGGTGTTTAGGAGTTCTTCAAAAAATGTAAATGAGCATGACATAAGACTCATAAGGCCATAATACGGTCCGAAACGGAACGATTTGAAAATACTTACTTTCAAAAAATTCGTCATAGTTGATTCTTTCTACACAGCATGTGTACATGCGCAAGGCAGCTATCTTAATTTTCTGCAAGAGAAGAGAGACATTTGTGACACACATGATCAAAAAGCCACTCAATCCGGTGTGATCAAAAGCAGAAACTGATGAAATTGGTCACGACACGGCAGTGTTCACATTTTCAGTCCGGTCTACCGAGCCAAACATATGCCCCAAAATGAAGCAGACATGCTGAAGTTTTAGACAGCCGTGATGCTGATGACTCTAGCATGAAAGGTCATCTCGGATTTCACAAAGTGTGGCCCCGGCTTTTGAAAACACAAAACAGGTAGCGGGACTAGATGAAGTCATCATTCCAGCACCAAAATGTGACAGTGTCTACTTTAAAGTTGATTTGTTTGAGGGGAAATGCAACTTAAGACTGTGCCAATAAACTACTAGATTCAGACAATCTGGTTGTTGATTTCTGTAATATTTTCGTTCATACTTCATCCCAAAATTAAAAATAAATAAATACATCAATACAAATAAAAATAAATATTTTTTAATATTATATATAGCATAAAAATGACCATACTTTCACATTTCCTAATAAAAAAATGAATGGAATATTCCAATTTTTCCACAGTGACAGTTTCATGATAATTAAGCAAAACGCCCAACCAAATTCTCTATAATTGCAATATGTTCAGACATTTTATTTTGAGTATTTTTTATAGAATACTCTATAACAATACATTTTTCGCAAAGGTGACTCTCACTATATTCTTATTACTGTAATAAAATAATGCATTTTGCTTTATGATATGAGCATACAAATACTTACAAAAATTTTGAAATAATCTCAATATTTCAATTAAATATATATTTTTTCCATATTGCATTTTTTTGCATTGCAGTAATGAGAATAATAATAATTAATAATGAACATAATTATGAAAATAAAGATTAAAAAAAAACATAAAATTGATAATATTTAAAAGAAATAAATAATTATTTCTTTTGATTTTGGCATGAAATGCCAGACATGTGTACGTTCTGAGATTAACATGTCAAATAAATATTATAATAAAGCAAAACACCCAAACAAATTCTTTATAATGCAATGTATCTGGACATTTTATTTTGAGCATTTTTAAAGAAATTATTATTCGCAAAGGTGACTCTTACTATATTCTCATTACCGTAATAAAAAATGCTTTTTGTTTCATTATATGAGCATATAAATACTTTAACATTTAAATAATCTCAATATTTCAATTAAATATCATTTTTTCCAGATTGCATTTTTTCAGTAATAATAAAAAAAAAAATAATAATAATGAACTTAATAATGAAAATAAAGGGGGCTAAACACAAAAAAAAAACATTCAGAATATTTTAAATAAATAAATAATTATTTCTCTTGATTTTGGAATTAAATATAACCCAGCCATGTGTACATTTTAAGATTAAAACATACATTTTTATGAAACACTGTGATCACATGGGAGACATCAAATATAAAAGTGCACAATTAAAAAAAATAAAAAATTGTTTCGTAACACTAGATGAGGTTGTTTCTTTACCCATTTGTTGTATTTGAGGGGTCCGGTGAAGCCCATGGCCTCAATCAGTTTGGTGAAGGCCCCCACCTCTTCGTCTGTAGTCTGCGGGGTCTCTTTAACAGTATGCAGCTTGTAACAGAATATGGAAACATATTTGACATTAGAGCTATATAAAACACTGGCATGAACACATGGGTGCACACAAACACAAAGTGCATATAAACAATATCACTGGCATGCTAATACAAAACAATCAGTTAATAGTTGCATTTTCTAAGGCTTACTGACAATCAGTATTACAATGTCAAATCTATCAGCTACTCCTGTTTAAGATCAGTATTTTACAATAATCTGCCTGCAAATATCAGCTCAACCTGGGTACACTTTATGGAGTCACTGCAGTGAAAATGTTCCCTCAAACCACCACTATGGATGCAATAAAACCTTCCCCAAAGGATTTCTCACAGGGATTTTATGTTTTACTGCTATGATTAGGAATACTGACTAGTAGAAGTTTAGTAGGCTATAATAAGCACTTGCCCTTTGGGGTCGTACAGGGAGGAAATGAGAATATATGTCTCTCAAGATCTTTAGACTTTTGGAATTTCAGAATCAGATACATAAATTATTTACTCTATACATAAATTATTTAAAACTAAAATTAGGCAACACCATAGTAAGCTTTCATTTGATAACATTGGTTAACTACATTAATTAACATGAACTAACAATAAACATAAAACAAAATACATTTTAAAAATCAAAAGCTGTATCTGTTAATATAACAAATACTGTAGCAAATGTATTGTTCATTGTTATTTTTAGCATTAACTTATGTTAACAAATGGGACTTTTTGTAGTATATTTGTCTGGCAACATAATTTCCATATGACCATACTCGCATTTATGACTTTTAATCATGAAAACATAATATTTCGCCCTAAAATCAACATAAAGCATATTTTTTCTTTTTGCATTATGTCATAAAAATTATTGTTATCCATGGTGTCTCTCACTATTGTAATAAATTGATGGATTTAGTTTTATTATTCCACCTAGATAATATGAATTATAATTCTATGGCCTAAAATGCTTTCAGAAAACAAAAAATCCCTAGGATTCCTTAGAGACAAATGGAAATGGATGAGAAAATGCATCACACCTCTCTTGTGCTGTGAAGAGCTCGGCATTGTGAGTGATTGGGGACGCCTGCATCCGCTGTTATCCGGCAAGCCATTAAAGCCCTGGACTGACATGCATCTTGTTCAACAGCCTGGGAATCGAAATATAAAATCTGACATTTCAATCTAGTTTGAAAGAAATAGGGGGGTTCTGACTTCTGATTATCCATTAATTGGTACTAATATGACTAATAAACTGACCAAGAAAAATACAAATATGCAAATGTTACAAAACACTATATTAAATAAAAATATAAAAATATTACATACTAGAAGTTTGACAGAATTATTGCACAATGCACGGATAATAACAACAATAATTAAGAGATACACTTAAATACGCTCATTATTAAACCATATTAAATGTATAAACATATTTACATTCATATATTCATTTGTCACTCACACATTTTCTTTATTTATGCATAATGTCACCTTGTGTAGTGAAAGTACAGGTTAAGTACCATCATTATGCTTCGAAATGTAAATAATGTAATTACTCCAAATTACATTCAATGTCAGTCTTAGTACGTAAATAAGAACAACGTTTTAAAGGACCCAAATGTAAAACTCTTCAGTGATGTAACTGCCTTTTTGGATATTTAGGTATCTACAAATTACCTTTCCGAGGACAGCTCTCGATGCTGAAGCGTTTAATAACTGTCTAACGGCGGACTGCAGCGGTCGCCGATACATGATTCCGCTAAAGTTACAATAATGGAGTATTATTGTAACTATAAAGCAGGAATCAGTTGCTGTTACTTTCTAACACGTTTTGTAACACTTTGTTTTCGTCCCTCCCCCTTTACAGCAATGTCAAAGAATCTGTCCCCCGGTTAAAGTGGTCCGTGTGGAAATCAGAGCTGTGGAATTCTGCGCTGTGAAATATAGTTCCGCTGATGGGAGAACCATGTCAAAGTTTGGGTATTTGTTGGCATTAATGCCTCACAAAGTAAGCGTATAGTTTTGCCATCATAGGTACCTGTGTCATCCTCTAGTATTGGCACTAGGAATTCAAAATATTGTTTTAGTTTTCTGTTTTCACCACTGTTGCTGGACCATCCTAGCTTGAAAAAAGGTCACAGCAGGTAACAAATATTTTATTCATCTTTTGGAGTAGACCAGGTAACTACACTTACAAAAAAGTACTGTTCCAGTACCACATACTCCAAAAAAAACTTAAAAGGGGTAGTTAACCCAAAAATGATAATTCTGTCATCATTTAACCAAACAGCTAAAATACTATGGAAGTCTATTGGGGCCATCAGCTGTTTAGTTACCCACATTTTTTTTTTTTTTTAAATATCTTCTTTTGTGTTCAGCAGAAGAAAAAATTATACATGTTTGTAGTAGCTTGAGAATGAGTAAATGACAACAGAATTTTCATATTTTCATAATTTATTCTCTTAAAAAAAAAAAGAAAAACAAAAAACTACGATAATACCATGGTACACATCCAAAATACCTTGTAGTACCATGACACTTGTTGGTATTTGTGTGCCACAGACCATCTACTACTGTACAGTAGCTTTTACAATAATTTCTATATTTATAATAAATGCATATTTAATAATGCATATATTATGTAATGAAATAAATTATATAATGTATAAAGGTAGCTAGGCTTTACCCATTGGTCAGCAAGTAATTTTAAAAAATCATTTTTATATATTTTTTAATATTTGATTTATTTATATGGGTATAAATAAGCATGTTGTTTCATTAAAATAAAAACTATATATATATATATATATATATATATATATATATAATTTATATATATATATATATATATATGTATATAACTTTTAAATATTCATATATAATTTTTATTTTATTATATATATATATTTTATTTATATGTATATATATATATATATATATATATATATATATAACGTTTTAAATATTAATATTTATATTTTTAAATAAATGTTATGCTAAAAGACAATTTAACACTATTTCACAAAAAAACACATACATACACCTATTAATTTTAAATATTTAAAATATAATCAAATTTATATATTTTATTATTTTAAATATTTGTTTTTATTTTAGTAAGTACAGGTCAGAATAAGCATGTTTCATTTTTAAATATATCTGTTATGCTAAATGACAACGGAACAGTTTCACAAAAAAAAATATATATATATATATATATATATATATATTATATACACACACACACATACATAAACCTATTCATTTTAATCATTTAAAATATTAAAATATAATCAAATTTACATATTTTAATATTAGTATTTAGTATTTTTTTTAGATGAAACAACATGCTTATTCATGCTTATTAATACCTGTACTTATTAAAACAAATAAAATAATACAAAAATATAAAAATGATTTTTTAAATTTCTTGCTGACCAATAGGTGAAACCTAGTTACATTTATACATACATTTACTTCATTACATTTTCAATACATATATCATGAGAATTGCATCAGTTGGTAAACCCAAATCATACGTGGTACTTTATGTGGTGTTTTGTCCTTGTCACTGAACTTCAGTCTAAATTTCTGAACTGCATTGCAGAGGCAAGTTTAGCGTTTTGGCAGCGACAGGTGAACAGCTTGATGATGTCAGACAGTGGCATGCTGCTGGCAGGCTGCTAAACAGAGAAATCACATCAGTCGAGATGACGAATGGCTGGCTGTAGTCTGTTCTAAAGATTAATGTTGAATAAGTACCTGACTTCACAGCTCCCGAGCCACAAAGTAAGCAGGGCTATGCATTGCTGCGTCCACAAATTGTTTAAAGTCATCCGGGCATCGAGGCAACTTCCTGCCCGGCTACATCCAAAAATCACAAAAATATATAATGCCCCTTCTGCATGAACGATCAAGGAAAATAATACACGGAGCCCCCCCTCCTCTCTGTATGGCACACACGTAAAAGTACCAAAAACACTCGGGCGCTTTGAAGTGGGGATGTTTTCACAGCAGGGAGTAGATGAGGTAATGTTTGAGTTGTCTTTGCGTCGCTTTCCGAGTGACTGTTTATGCTAGGTGAGAGGTTCTTCCTCATAGCTGTGGAGTTTAAACGAAAATGTCACACGTCCCTCTGTTTCTACACTCCAACCTCAGGAAAGAGAATGTCACCGTTATTACCAGTGAAATATTTGTCTAGCTTTCACTGCTGCTCCTTTATGCCTTCAGGAAGCAGGAGGAGGTGAGGGGGGCCATACGACATGGTAGTATTATAGCTGGCCTCTTGAGGAACTGCCTGAATGTTGTTCATCCCCATGTCACCCATCCCTGAAAAAACAAGCAAGCAGTTGGGTGAAGTCATACGGGACAGTGATGTGTGTGAGTGCAGCAGTTTTGGTTCGGCAGAGATTAAATGTCATTTGTTTAAGACCTTTGATCAATATACAGTTCATTATGACAGAATTAGTGCTTCACTCAAGGTCATATCAGCAAACTCAGAGGCCCGTTCATGTCTCAGAGTTCAAAAAAAAAAAAAAGTGTTATTTTTTGTAATTGTGATTTTGTATCTCAAAATTTAAGTTTGAAACTATCTCACATTTAAAACATGTTTCTTTCTTACCATGGTACACATCCAAAATACCTTGTAGTACCATGGTACCATCTACTACTGTACAGTAGCTATCACATGTTTACATGAATTTCTGTATATATAATAAATGCATAAATTATATAATGAAATAATTATATGTATAAATGTAGTTAGGTTTTACCCATTGGTCAGCAAGTAATTTTAAAAAATAATTTGTATATTTTTTATTATTTGAGTTATTTACAGGTATAAACAAGCATGAATAAGCATGTTGTTTCATTAAAATAAAAACAATTTCTATATATATATATATGTATGTGTATATATATCTGTTATGCTAAAAGATTATTTAACACTATTTCACTCAAAAAAACACAAACATACACCTATTAATTTTAATTATTTAAAATATAATCAAATTTATATATTTTATTATTTTAAATATTTGTTTATATTTTAGTAAGTACAGGTCAGAATAAGCATGTTTTATTTTTTAAATATATCTGTTATGCTTAATGACAGTGGAATGATATTTCACTATTTCACAGTTTGTTACATTTGAAACTTGATTTATCATAATCATAATTTTCTTTATATCATTTCACAGTTGCAACTTTATATGTGTGATCCTGGATCACAAAACCAGTCATAAGGGTCAATTTGGGAAAGGGACATTGAGATTTATACTTCATCTGAAAGCTGAATAAATAAGCTTTCCATTGATGTATGGTTTGTTACAATATTTGGCTGAGATACAACTATTTGAAAATCTGAGGGTGCAATAAAAATCTAAATATTGAGAAAATCACCTTTAAAGTTGCCAAATTAATTTCTTAGCAATGTATATTACTAATCAAAAATTAAGTTTTGGTATATTTACAATAGAAAATGTACAAAATATCTTCATGGAACGTGATCTTTACTTAATATCCTAATGATTTTTGGCATAAAAGAAAAATCGATCATTTTTACCCATCCAATGTATTTTTTGCTATTGCTACAAATATATCTGTGCCACTTAAGACTGGTTTTGTGGTCCACGTATGTGACTTTATCAAAATGTGACTTTTATCTTAATTTAATTGTACTTTCTTGACTTTATCACAGCATGTCTTTATTTCTTGCAACTGCATTTCTCACATTTTAGTCTTGATTGCAATTTTGACTTTTGCTATTTGCAATTATATTTGTAAACTTTACATCTCATACATTTGCATGTTTTTCATAATTGCAACAAATTTTTTTTGTAACTTTATGTCTTGCAATGTGACTTTCTCAAAATGTGACTTTATATCACACAATTGCAGTTTAATCTGACATCTTCAGCTTTCAGTCTCCCATCTGCATCTTTGTTTCTCTTGTAATTTCAACTTTGTATCTCAAAATGTGAATTTGTGTCTAACAATTGTGACAGTTTCTCTCATGTTTGACTTTATATCTCGCATTTATGACTTGTTTCATTCACCTCACAGCTACCTGTTGTATTATTTACTCTGAGGCAAAAAGCAAGCTTCCATGATGCATTTCAAAACATACTTCATACAGTGAAAAGACACCTAAAGATAATCATATGAAACTATATTTTTTGCACTAAAATAAAAGCACTAAGGTGTTGTGGGTGGTTGCCAGAGGATTTTGTCATTCATTTTATTGTAAATTTGATTGCAGACCATAAGTCTGATTGATTCATTTTAGTAGCATGAGGGATAAGTAACACACAAAGTTTAACAAATGTATCCATGAATCGCTCACCTGGATTCACATTTCACTCACAGTTACACTGTTATACCTTAACCTCCCTTAACCCATTGATTCCTTGAGAGGGTTCATTTTAAACTCGGCTTGACTCAATGAGAACATTTTTTCTTTCAGAAAACAAAATGGGCCTTTTTCCTCAAGTGAAGCAAGGGCTGCTTTCTCCAGCATGTTTGGATTAATAAGGAGTGATTGATGAAGACAGGAGAGGAAACATTCGATTCCTGCTCCGCTCCCGTTCCTGTGAGAAAAACCTTGGGAAAGAGAGCTATAAATAAGGAGTGTTGGTCCATGTGCAACGACCATCTCGCTTAGGCACGCCGTAGGTGTGTGTGTGTGAGCGAGAGTCGAAGTGTGTCAAGTGTGTGTGCACGCTGTCGGTATGTCAATTTGGCATGAAGGACAGACTGGCGACAAGGTTTGGAAACAAGGCAAGGAAAATATTGACCAATCATGCACAGCAAACGTCAATACATAAGCTTCAAGTGTGCTCTTTTCTGCAGGATTAGTCCATTACTCAAACGTTCACAATGAGTTCAATGAGTTGAAACATGCTAATATTTTCTACATTTTTACCTATGCAAGTATATATTTCTTTCTCCAGCATTTAACTTCTGAATCGCCCAGAAACGCATCATTTGTGCTATAAGGTTTGCAGACCACACAGGAAATATGTAAATATATGGTGTCTACAGTCGGTTACAAGCCATAAAAGCATGAAATGCCTGTTGCTACAGCTTGGTCCGCTTTAAGGGAACATCACGTTTTCACAAATGTTGACTTGTCCTAAGTGTACATCGATTTTTTTTTAACTTGACTCAAGTACTTGTCTAAAAATGTGGCTTTTATTGTAGATATCTAGAAAGCCTGAAGCCAAAATCAACAAGAGAGATATCAAACTCATCTGAGAAAATTAAATTCGCAGATAAAACCGTGACCTTCTCCGTAAAGTCTAGTTGCACGTATCATAAAAAGGCAGAAGTCAGCACATGCGAAAGTTGAAGGGTCAGCACATATCATTATATTTCACTCATGTGACGCAGACGTAGGTGAAACAACAAACCCGGGCCTAATTAGCTGCCCTGTGTGTAAAGTTTAGCCTTAGAAAAATAAACCCCCACCATAAAGTGGCTCTAGAGTCAGGGGTACGGCGTAGCGAGGTAGGGTGGAGGTGCCCACAAGCAAAGATTTCCTGAGTTCAGAGGTTGGCGATTTCACTCTAGAAGTGCTTTCAAATGGATTCTTTTTTGTCACCGCTGATGTAAACAATCAAACAAGTGTTACCACTGAACATCTTGTTCTTGACAGCTGTGTTAACAAATTAGCATAACAAACTACAGCTGGATAAACTTGTTCCGAAGCTGTTTTAACATTGATTTAACTGTGTTGTCGTATATGTGATACTCGCGAATTATAAAATTGATTGCACATGTCGGCGCAGCTTAATGATGTTGTTAGCATGAACAAAAAAGGCCTTTTGTTTTTATTCACTGCTTACAGTTGCATTGGTAAAAACGCCTGTTTGATCAGGATGTATTTGATAGTTTACATTTATGCATTTGGCAGGCGCTTTATACATTGCATTCAACTATGCGGTTTTTTCACTTCATGCTTTCCCTGAGAATCGAACCCATGACCTTGGCATTGCTACTGCGCTGTGCTTTACCGTCTAGAAAAAACCTTATTTACCCAACATTTTTTATTTTAATGCACATTCCTGTTTGTAATTCTGCACAATTAACTGGTGCACATAATTGTGAAGTACAGTTTTTAAAGCAATAGCTTGCTTTGCCTCTAAAATGACTTTCCTTTTCAGATAATGTTATGAATTTCTTCTTATCTCTAAGAGCCAGTGTTTACAGTCCAATCAATTCCCAAATGACAAAGTCAGATCCGCCCAAAAATATTCTTGTTGAAAATTTCTTTTTCACTTGGAAATACACTACCGTTCGGAAGTTTGGGGTTGGTATGAATATGTTTCTGAAAGAATTTAATGTTTACTGCTCACCATTTATTTGGTGAACAATACAGTAAAATGACTAATATTCAGAACATTTTTTACAATTTAAATGGACTGTTTTGTATTTTAATATATTTAAAACATAATTTTTTCCTGTCACGCAAAATTGAATTTTCAGCATCATTACTCCATCATTACTATGATTCTTCAGAAATCATTCTAATATGCTAAATAACTGTTCAAGAAACATTTCTTGTTATTATGAACGTTAAAAACAGCTCAGATTGAAATATTCTGTAACATTATAAACGATTTTATTAAATTTAATGCATTCTTACGGAATAAAATTATGAATTTAAAACCCATAAAATGGGTTTCATGTTTATTTTGACTATTTTTAAGTATCTTTACACACTGTTTACACACAATGACCTTTAATAACATACAGTTTCCCTTTTTTCTTTCCCAGGGCCAGGATCTAGATTGATTAGTAGCCATGGATTTGCAAGCTCATAAACATTTAGAGTGCGTTATATTAATTTTCATTTTGCAGACACTAAAGCAACATTGAACATACATTTTATCAGCAAGCGATTTCGGTATCTCTACCAGCTGAGCAAGAGGAAAATTGGTCGTGAGCAATAGCATTGCTTTGTTCTTAGTCATGTAGGGTTGAGGCGAGCAGACATTGTGGCTATCTTAAATGTTTCACACTAAAAAGGAAACTTGGAAAGGTCGAGAAACGCCAAGAATCTACATTCCCTCTCGAACCGTTGGCGCGAGGTGAAGAAAGGTTAGCACGGGCCCTAATTCTTCTTTAATTGGTTGACTTCAAATTAAATTTGCATTAGTTTATAGCTCTCAAAACAATCGCCCCAGGGCATCATAAACAGCAAAACACTGGCAAACAATTCCAAACGCTCTCTCGCAAGTCAGATCTCGGAACTCGGCATGCTGTGTAAGGTTGGCCAAAGTTATGGTGAGGATGTTTGGCAGGGCCAGTATTGACACTAGAGCTACTCACAACATGCCTTGTTGAATCTTGGAGTGCTATGGGTTTCAGTTGACTGCAAAGGTCATTTAGGTCCACCCAGTTTCCCAAGTGAGTATATAAGGGTACCGCTTAGCTATGTGGCACTGAGGCTGTATTATTATTTTTAGAGGTGGTATAAATGCGACGTTTCGCCTCTTATCCTCCCACACTAGATCGAGACTACAGCTGTGTTCATATCACACTTAAATGTGGCCCAAATTGCCACTGTGTGTTTGATTTCACATTTGTGATCCTGGACCACAAAACCAGTCATAAGGGTCAATTTTTTGAAATTGAGATTTATGCATCACATGATAGCGGAATAAATAAGCTTTCCATTGATGTATGGTTTGTTAGGATAGGAGATTTGCCCGAGATACAACTTTGAAAATCTGGAATCTGAGGGTGCAAAAAAATCAAAATATTGAGAAAATCGCCTTTAAAGTTGTTCAAATGAAGTCTTTAGCAATGCATATTACTAATCAGAAATTAAGTTTTGATATATTTACGGTAGGAAACTTACCAAATATCTTAATGGATCATGATCTTTACTTAATATCCTAATGATTTTTGGCATAAAAGAAAAATCGATCATTTTGACCAATACAGTGTATTTTTGGCTACTGCTACAAATATACCTGTGCTACTTAAGACTGGTTTTGTGGTCCAGGGTCACATTTTTAATTCTGATCCAAGCTGTTTTTAAATACGCATCCAATTTTTTGCCATGCAACTTTAGTGTAAACACTCTAAAAAATCTGCATTTCCCATAAGCATTGCAAATTGATTGTACCAATGGTTTCTATGATCTACTTAAAACTCTTGGGTGCTTTTGGGAAACAAAGGTCAGATTGGTACTCAATCAGTCATTATCACTGATGCATTTGAGGTCAGTATATGTATATGTTTTTTAATTAAATTAATACTTTTATTCAGCTAGGATACATTAAAGTGATCAAAAGTGAGATTAAAGACATTATAAGTATAATATATTTACAAAATTATCATATAATTTATCAATAATATGATGCAGCACAACTTGTGTTTCAACACTGATAATAAAATGATTTCTTGAGCAGCAAATCAGCATATTAGAATGATTTCTGAAGGATCATGTGACACTGAAGACTGGAGTAATGATGCTGAAAATTCAGCTTCGTATCAGACGAATAAATTCAATTTGACAAATTATTCAAATAGAAAACAGTTATTTTAAATTATAATAATATTTCACAATATTACTGTTTTTTCTGTATTTTTGATCAAAAAGCCTTGGTACGTCTTTTAAAAACATAAAAAAAATCCTACCAACACTGAGCTTTTGAGTAGCAGTGCATTTACAAAAATAAAATACAGAATGTGTGTAAATAAACTAATTTTCACTAAAAATTCCCATTTTTCATATAGTAAACTTGCCTTTGCATCTAGTGAACTGCAGAATAGCAACATGTGTGAAGATGCTAAGGCCTCACACGTTACTATTCAGTTGTAGGCTGAATTCGAAAGAAACAAAGCAATGGATGCATTTGTTCAGAGTTTCCTGGCGTGCGGCCTGTCATGCTTAGGTGGAAAGACATGTCATAAACACCCTTCATAATAAAAACCACATCTGAGAGACACTAACCTGCCATCGTTGCTCGCACACCCCTAAAAACCAGGCTGTTCAGTCAAGAATAAATCGTGAATAGCCGTGATTTTAATCTTTTCCAGTTGCACCATCCTCTGCGTTTGGAGGCTAATTTTCGACACAATGATTAGGGCATTTCAGCGCATAAAATACTTTTCTCTCACTCTCACACACAAATTTTCTCTGAAAGTGTGACGGCCTGCCAACAGGCGCTCCAACACGACCAATTACTCCAACATCTCGCCGCGAAATTGTATATCACACAATTACTCTACAGAGAATCAATTAACAGAGTTCGGTGCTGAAAGCTGAGATGCTGAAAACCTCGGCAATGCGACTCGACAGCGCTGGCGGGAACGTGTTTGTATGCGTCGCTTAGCTTGGACTAAACGGTGGCACGGCCATGCGTGTTTTGCTTGGCAGCCGCTGCGGGGCCTGTACACAACACGCAGCGCTGACCTCATATCTTTCATGTATTTGGTAACACAATAACAACTGTGCAGGGTTTAAGGGCCTCCGAGAGACCGCCAGATCTGACGCGTTGCCCGAAGCTGTGCAACACTCACTCGGCGCTAATTGCGAAGCATAACAGGCCTATTTGTGAAAGCGCATGTAATGCACGAGGTGTAAGGTAAGTGCTGTTGAGAGGCGTGTGGCTAATGAAACGCTCAACGATTTATCAGCGGCTATAAATCATTCGACGTACTACCACAATATTGCATGCCCTAATAAAGTCTTGATTTGATTAACTTATCAAATAGACTTATGATTTATTAGAGACGTCATCGTATCCATCATAGTAACCGTGCTGAAATACAATAATAGAGTTACTTGGTATTACTCACTTCTTTCATGAAAAAACAAACTCTGTTTTAAACTATTATGACTTTACTGTATTAACAATAACTGTATGGTGGCATTTTTGGTGTAAACTGTGGTTTGGAGAGATTTTTCAACTCCTTCTTCTTGAAAAGTTGACATTGGCAACCGTAGTTTCCGCCAAAGTACCACAGTTGCAGTTCTAGTTACTACAATAAAACTGTGGTAACTCAGTATTAGTCACCACTGTCATAAAAAATAAATTAAACAATGACAGAAAGAATCTGGAGGTGTCTACCTCTGTTTAAAGAATATCCCATGTTAATTTATTTAGGTTTCATGTTAGTAATAATAATTGCTTGGTCACTGTGGTATTTTAGCAAAACACTGGTTACTATGGTGAGTTTTGGGAGTATTTCAATACAGTGCCAAGTGCAAAAGATACTTATGATTTTTTTTATTTAATATGTGTGTTGCTACACTGTACAAAATATTGGTAAAAAAAGGTAACACTTTAGTAACAGTACATGAACAATCCTATACTAATACTTAAATGAAATATACATTATTATGAACTAATGATCAGTTAAGGCATGTACTAATCAAAAACTAACCTTAACTTTGACATGAGTCATATGAATTAATGCATGAATAACCACCACTCTGACTATGTTAGTACATGTTTGTTAGTTAACTCTTTTGTCACACATTGATTCATATGACTCAATTTAGCCTCCAGTTAGGTTCATTTTTGATTAGTACATGCCTTATTACTACTTAATGTAAAAGCTAAAGCTATATTTAATCTAGGTAGTACAGGATAGTCATGTACTGTTATTAAAAAGTGCCATTATATGTAATTTTACTGTAAAATACCATCACATTTATGGTTTATAGAAGTTATGGAGTTACCATATAATTTATAGTGGAAAAACAGAAAAGAAAGAACAGTGAATTTCTGGCGACCACACTGAAACAAATTTGGCGTAGAAACTTTGTAAAAATTTGCTAGTAAATTTCAAGTTAACTGCAAAGCAATTTCAAAGGTGAAATATTAAATTAAATGTGAAAATTTGAAGTTGAAAGACCTAATTTCTTGTAAAACATACTCCAATAATCGTTATTTTATTTATGACTTTGAAAACATTATCACAGTATTTTTTTTTTTATTTACAATGAATTTCTGGCACCCACACCAAAACAAATTTGGTGTAGAAGCAAGTTTCATTCAGAAACTGTCAATAGTAATTTAAATAGTAATTTAAAATTGTTTTTTCTTGTGATACATCAATAATCTTTGTTTCATTTACATTTTTAAAAAACATTGTCACATTATTTTTATGATAAATTTCTACCAACCACACTGGAATTAATTTGGTATAGAAACAGTTTTCACTCAGATATAGTAAATAATTAATTTGGCAGGTGAAACACTAAATTAAATGTGAAAATGTGAATTTGTAAAACGTGCTATAATAATCTTTATTTTATGTACAACTTTTGAAATTATCACAGTATTTTTACACTGAATGTCTGGCAACCAAACTGAAACAAATTTGGTGTAGAAGCAAGTTTCTCTCAGAAACTGTAAACAGTAAATTTGTTAGAAGTTTTCACATAGAAATAATATGTACCAGTAAATTAAATATGAAATTCTGAAGAAGAAAGACTGAAATTGTATTTTTTGTAATACATCAATCATTTCTGTCTACTTAACTTCTTCAAAATACATTATCACAGTTTAATTTTGCTGAGTTTCTGGCAACCACACTAAAACAAATTTGGTGTACAATCAAGTTTCAGTGAGATATAATAAATAATACATTTGGTAGTAAATATCACAGTTAATTGCAAAGAAATGGCAAGTAAAACATGTAATTAAATTTGAAAATGTGAAGTAGAAAGACTTATTTTCTTGTAAACCGTATCCAATAATCTTTGTTTTATTTGCAATTTATTTGTAATTTATAATTACAGTATTTTATTTTATTTTTTTTACATTTATGGCAACCACACTGAAACATATTTGTTGTAAAAGCAAGTTTCATTCCGAAAAAGTAACTTTATTACTAATTTCCACAAATAAACAAGGTAACAGTAAATTAAATATGAAATCCTGAAATGGAAACACCAAACTAATATTTTCTTCTAATACATCAATAATCTTTGTTTAATTTACATCTTTGAAAATATTTTCACAGTATTTCTTATGCTGGATTTCTGGCAACAACATTTTTGGTGTAGATTTGGTGATAGAAACAGTTTTCACTCAGTTATAGAAAGTAAAACATTTGCTAGTAAATTTCACAATTAATCACAAAGAAATGCCAAGCAAAACACTGAATTAAATGTGAAAATTTGAGGTAGAAAGACTTATTTTCTTGTAAAACATACTCCAGTGGTCGTATTTATGACTTTGGCAACCAAACTGAAACAAATTTGGTGTAGAAGCAAGTTTCATTCAGTAAATTTGTCAGTAATTTTCGCATTAAATATGAAATTCTTAATTAGAAAGACTGAAATGGTATTTTCTTGTAATACATAAAACAAATTTGGTGTGAAATTAAGTTAAACTTCATACAGAAATTGTATATTTGCTAGTAAATTTTACAATGAATTACATACTAAAAATAGTATTTTTTTGTAAAACATACTCCTATAATCTTTGCATTCTTTAATAATGTTTTTACAGTTTTTACAGTAAATTCCAAGGATATGTTTTATATATTATCTCTATGCTATTGCCAGGTTATGAATAAACAATCAAACAATCCCAGTAGCCACTTTGGACCCTTTTAAACGCAGTATACAGTGGCACGCATCTGTTTACAGTTTGTAGACATGTTCTGGTTTGGCTGTGGGCATCTGAGTTGCACTCTGCTCCCCTCTAGCACTGTAGGAGGCCGACGCTACTCAGTGGCTCCTTGTTTAGTTGCTATTTTATTACCGCTGCCTGTTTTTCATTGAGTGTCCCATCTGACTCTTTACAGTGGCAGCAAACAGCTCCCAAATGCAACACTAATGTTACGCCATGGTGGGACAATGCCGTTCCAGAGGAGAAGACATCAAGCAGGCCAGTTTAGGGGCTATAATGGGAGGGCTTGAGCTACTCGATACCCCCCTTTAAGTACCAGATCCCCATTTCATACCCCGAATGGTAATTTAAACTCTAAAACAAGAGCGCAGCCCCCCTAAACAGGCTACTAACAATATGGCGAGTTATTTAATAGCTCAGTTAAACCTTCAGGCAACTTGCTGTTCCTTCTTTTCTCACGTGGTTGCATAACAAATGCCCGTATTTTTGTTCTACCAACTTCTAAAACTCTTACCCAAGGCCTATAAACCGCAAGGAGACTTCTTTCTCATCTAATAGCACTTCTGATAATAAAACGCCACACTTGAGTAAACGACGCATTGGTATAGTAAAGTTCAACTGGCGAGTGATGTCAGACAGGGTTCGGGAGGCGAAGAACTCGTAAATGAACTCAACTGGCTCCTCAGTAGAGAATGACAGAGAGATATCTTACCATCCTGCCATCCAGAAGTAGAAATCGAGTGTAAACGCTGAGCCGCTGCTGGACAGAACAGAGAGAGCCTTTTAAAGGGCAGCGGCAATAAATTGTGGTTTTTGACGTTTTGTTTTCTTTGCTTCGTTTGTTCAAAAATTATGACGGGGAACCGTCTCCAGAAAACTAAAAAGAGTCTTTCTGAAGACGTTTGCTTACCAGGGAGAATCTCTGCCAACTATTGGGCGCAGCCCAAACCAACCAACTCCTACTAACTAGATTTTCTAAAGTAAATGCAAGTGTTTTTTTGGCTTTAGCATATTATAGTTGCTAGGTGGTGGCTTTGGCTTTTCCAAAAGACTAAAGTAAAATTTTGACATGCAGTGCAATGATATTGATCCATTTATATACATATTTTTCCTGAGTGAATTACTGCGCAAAGTTAGTTTTTTGTTGTGCATCTAGTAATGCACATTTTATCTTCAAATTCTGGTGTTTTCATGCAGCATTTTTCTCAAAATGTGCATAAAATAGATAGAAAATTGTGGATGGTTAGAAAACAATGCTAACAAACTGCATTTGAAGTATATTTAATGCCTGTAGCTAAAACAATTGCGTAATTTACATACATATACTGTAGGTTTAATACCTTTTTTGCATCTATAAATGCACAATTTGGTGTATATTTAATGCCTGTAGCTAAAACAACTGCACAATTTATGTAAGTATAGGTTTAATACTTTTTTTGCATCTAGGAGCATCAGTTAGTAAACTGAAGTTAATTTACATTTTTTCTTACCAAATAAAATTGATGCATCCAAAGTGAGGTTTACGTTTTTTGTGCATATTTTGGAAATTTTCTTCACATTTTAGTGTTCTTGTGCAGCATTTTTCTCAAAATTGTCATAAAAGCATATTAATGGAAAATTGTTTGGTAAACTATAGTTAATTTACAGTTCTTCTTCACAAATAAAAAAAAAATCTGTCTAAAGTGAGTCTTTATTTTTGGAACTTTTGGAAATTTTCTTCACATTTTGGTGTTTTCATATAGCATTTTTCTCAAAATGTGCATAAAAATGGATAGAAAACTGTGGATGGTTAGAAAAGTAAAAGCATACCTCTACCTAACAAACTGCACAATTTGATGTATATTTAATGCCTGTAGCTAAAACAGTTGCATACTTTACGTACGTATACTGTAGATTTAATACTTTTTTTGCATCTAGGAATGCATTTAGTAAAATGAAGTTAATGTACATTTCTTCTTACCAAATAAAATTGATCCATCTAAAGTGAGTGGTTATGTTTTTTTTTATGCTCATTTTGGAAATTTTCTTCACATTTTGGTGTTTTCAAGTACCATTTTTCTTAAAATGTGCATAAAAATGGATAGATAATTGTATATGGCTAGAAAAGTAAAAGCATAACTCTACGTAACAAACTTCACAATTTGAAGTATATATTTCATATATACAATTGCATCATTTATGTATGTATAAGTTTAATACTTTTTTGCATCTAGGAATGCATTTAGCAAATTGAAGTTTTAGGCACTTTGGAAATTTTCTTCACATTTTAGTGTTTTCATGTACCATTTTTTTCTCAAACCATGCATAAAACATGTATATTTACATATTATATATATATATATATATATATATATATATATATATAAAACATATATTTGTTTACAAATTATGACAAATATGACAAAGCTGCTTGTTTTCAGTCTTTTTTATTAATAGAAACTGAATGTCAATATAATAAATTAATTACGTTTGTGATTACAGAAGTTTAAAGAACTTAATGTTCTTTCATAAAGCGATACTTCATAATGATAATAGTTACATTTCACAATTAATTATGCTTTTTACATTTTTTAATTAAAAAAATAATTATTTTTTAACCTAATTTATATCATATAAATTAAGTCATCCTGCAGCTCTCTTGTTGACAACCACTTGTTTAATAGTTATAGTTACGGGTTTGTTTAAAGCCTAAGTGAAAATAATAGTGATGCTTGCCTACTAATAACGTTACCCTACTAATAATATTTAATCCTTTATAAAATCTATGTTTTTACGATCTAAGATTGTTAAAATCGCAAAAACGTTACATAATCTCTCTCCGCTTGGTCTCACTAAGGCCTGTTCGTCACTAGCTATAATAGATGGTTATGCCATGTGAGGGAACAGGTCTCGAATATTTTATTTTTGTTCATTTTTTCACCATTAGGTTGATTCCAAGGTCACCGCTGTTATAAAGTTTCCGGTCAGATGCGTTCAGAGGTGCATGACCCTCCCCGGAGCCTGAAGCGGTTGGTGTTTGCAGCATGGTGCCCTGCAAAGTAATCAAAATAACTAAACCCCTCTGCATGAATTTATTAGCCCGAGGTAAGCGCTCTCAGCCTCTGCTGAGTCATTAAACGTAGAGCTGATAAGTTAAAATGAGTAGAGGGACGATGACATCATGACGGGGCTAAATGGTGTTTTATAGTGTTTCGTTTTCGCTTTGGCGAGAAGCGTCGATTTTGGACGGAGGCTGCCTGAAGGTTTGGGCGCAAAGGCTGATTGTGGGGTGAGTCATTCATGTTGAGGTAGATGTTTAAATGTGCTTTTGCTTTCACACATATAGTGATATCTGATTGTTTGACATACACATCACGTCCGTCATTCACTTCAGAGAGGATCTATTACAACATTTGCATAACTAATAAAATAGCACAGGTTTCTTCAAATATTCCCCTTGTCTTCCACTGTTTGTACAGTCTCAAATGTAATTTATTGGATAAAACAATTTCTGAATGTTATAAATAAAAAAAGACAACCTTTTCAGCTTAGAAAAACATTTTTTAGAAGTATGTTTTGTAAGAAAATACTTCTGTATGTCAGTCTTTTTACTTCAAAATTTCACATTTATTTCACTTTTACTCACGGTTTTCTTGCCATTTCTAAGTAAACGTCATTTATACACCTATTTTTCCCAGTGTAAATGTAAATTTCATATACTGAAAAAAAAAAGAAATGGTGCAAGATTTACTTTTAAACAATTTTTTGGAAATCAATAGTAAATTTCAAAGAAATGTCAAGTAAAAAACTGAGTTAATTGTGAAATTTTACAATAAATGAATATATGAGTATTTTCTTATAAAAAACAAACAAACAAACAAAAAAAATATATAGAGTATATATATATTTTTTGAAACAGCAAGTAAAAAACTGAATTAAATGTGCAATTTTTCAATAAATTAAACACTGAATCCATGAGTATTTTCTTACAAAACATACTCTAATTATCTTTTATTAGAATATATATATTCTAAACTTTATTCTAATATTTTTTCTTTATTTTATATTCTAATCTTTGTTTTATTTAAAATTTTAGGGGGAAAACTTAGAGTAAAGAGTTGAATTTGCACATTAAGCAAAGAGAAAATTGTTAAATATTTTCTGAAGAATTTTAGTATTTTTATTCAAGTATTTTGAACAAAACAATAAGTGCTTCATGACTTTGCTACGGTGTTGCTAGGTGGTTTCTAGGGTGTTTTGGTTGGATTTTTCACATCTTTTATTGTCTACAAGGAACAAATTGTTAATCTGAGAAAAGAGTAACTTACTGTCCTCAGGATGTTGCACAATTGGACTTAATAGCACAAATGCTGCAGGATGAGTTACGCGTTGAAGTTAGGGATTTAAACAATCTGTTAACCTTGTCATATGTATAAGCACTAATGATTATATTGTGTATTGCTTAAGTGCGCTACATTGCCTTTTAATCGTTTAGGTTACGTAATTAGCCGGCCTTGTTTCTTTGTTTTAATTTGCTGTTTATTTTCCTTTTCCAAATGCTGAGCGCATTGTGATTGAACAGAAATTCACATCAGCTGCCGTCTTGACAAGTTGTTTATCTCTCGAAAAATGCAACGTCTTGAATTAATTACGCCATCTTTTGCAAGAACCCTGCTTCGTTTACCTTTCATTGTCTGCCGTGTTGTAAATTGTGTTTGACAGCAGAATTAGATTAAAATTCAAAGGCTTCCTCTCAGACCAGCACAAAATCATGTATGACAGCTCGTGTTGGGTTTTAGGCCCGGATCGAGAGTGATGGCTTTCTCTGTGTTGTTGAAAAGACATTCCATTATTTCCTATTCACTATTGGCGTTTTCAGTGGTTGAGTAAGAACCAAAGTTTCAGCAGCGGACGCCAAGAGCCTTGCAGCAGAGATGTGCAGGTGTGCAAAGACCAAAGTCATGCATTTTGGTTTTAGCTTGCATATTGTTAAGAAAGATGATAATTGGAACATAGCAGGTTGTCTAAATCATTTAACCCACGCTGAATGCCAAGAGCTGTAAGTCATTTCTAACTTTACTGGCAGTCCCAATGCAGCGATTCTAAACTGTGCTTTATAAATGACTCGAAAGGACAACGCAAAGTTTATTTTACCGTTTCAACTCCACATTCCTCTGTATTTTGCAGGATGTCGGTTGCGAGATCTGCAGCGCATTACAGGAAGACAGAGAACATACGGTGCGTGTTAGCTTATCTTCATCTTCATCATCACCTTCATCCTCAGAAACACCGATAATATTATCAGACCCAAGTCTACGCTAACAGGCGAACAAAGAAATGCCCTTGCTTTTCATTTCCGCCATTATTACATCTGCACTGAAACAGTCACTTGATTTTAAAGCGAGCACGGAAGGAAGGAAACTCGGATTTTATGGTTTGCGTTTGGGTGGGGGGCAGGTGGACGTAGCCGCTCTTTCAACCTATAAGCCACGACGGGACGTTGTAAGTAAGTGATTTGAACGCCGTGTTTGTTTATAGAATTTGATCTAAGTTCATAATTAGCTTAAACCTGATTAGGCAAGAGCTAAAGAGAGTACAGCTGGAACTGCTTTTTGGAAGGAAAAATGAAAAACTCAAGGTTTTTTTTCTCTCTCTCTTTTGCAGACAGAGAAAGCCAATGTTTCTAATTCCACGACTGATGGAACTCGGTTGGAAGGGAACTTTTTTTTTGTTTTGGAGCTAGGTAAGTTAAAGAAAGGGTTCTTGTAAAAAATATGAACATCCTGACATTCTCCTGACAGTCTCCTGTGGAACACAAATGAGACATTTTTAAGAATGTTTGTGCTGTTCTTTTTTTAAAAGGATGAAAACATGTGACTATGGCATTTTAAACTGGCATCAATAAAAAGAACATAAAAGCACTCAAGATGAGTCAAAGATGTGCTGCATCAAAAATGTAAAACCTTCTATGATGCACTGAAATTGAGATTTATACATCATCTGAAAGCTGAATAAATAAACTTTCCACTGAAGTATGATTGTTAGGATTTGGCCGAGATACAGCTATTTGAAAATCTGGAATCTGAGGGCGCAAAAAATCAAAATACAGAGAAAATTGCCTTTAAAGTTGTCCAAATTAATTTCTTAGCAAAGCATATTACTAATCAAAAATTACGTTTTGATATATCTATGGTAGAAAATTTACAAAATATCTTCGTGGAACAAGATCTTTACTTAATATCCTAATGATGTTTGGCATAAAAGAAAATTTAATGATTTTGACCTATACAATGTATTTTTGGCTGTTGCTATAAATACACCTGTGCTACTTATGACTGGTTTTGTGGTCCAGGGTCACATTTAGTAAACCAATAAATTCAAATCTGTAAACATATTAGTGTTACTTAAATTTAAAAAGTTTTTGAGATATCTCTTAAAGGAAAGTTCACCCAAAATGAACATTTTCTTAACATTTTTTCTTAAAATTAGTTTTTTCATCAGAACATATTTGGAGAAACTTGGCATTATATCACTTGCTCACCAATGGATCCTCTGTAGTGAATGGGTGCCGTCAGAATGAGAGTCCAAACAGCTGATAAAATGAATGTCTTTTTAAGTAAAATCTGCATGTTTGTAAGAAACATGTCCATCATTAAGGCGTTTCAACTTTAAACTGTTGTTTCCAGCTAAAATACAAGTCCTCTATTAATAACATTGCTTCCTCCAGTGTAAATAATCAGCTAATCTAAATCAAGAGAGAAATATGCACAGATCAAGAACCCTTTACAAGCAAAAACAAAAAAAAAACTGATGTAAGAGGCCAACAGGACATGTACTTTTTCACTGGATAAAGAGTTATGTATTATGTACTGTTTTTTTTTTTGTCAGAATCTACCATTTAAAGTATGTTATCATAGCATTTGTAATTTACATAAAGCTTTTCTCTTAACAAGATGTTAATTGATTGACTGGAGTGGTGTGGGTCATTTTTGGATTATTGTGATGTTTTTATCATCTGTTTGGTCTCTCTTTTTGACGGCACCCATTCACTGCAGAGGATGCAGAGGCTGAGCAAGTTATGTTATGCTAAAAAACTATTTGCTGAGTCAACTTAAAATAATTTGTTACCCAGCTCCCCAAAAATGTAAGTTCCGTCAACTCAAAAAAGTTTGGTCAACTTGAAATGTTAAGATGTACTAAGAGACAACTTAGATATCTGAGTTGATTCAACTTAAAATTTTAAAGCGGCTGGGTAACAAGCCCAGCTTTTAAGTTGGACAAACACATTTTTTTTGTCACTTAGTACAACTTAAAATTTCAAGTTGACTAAACTTACTTGAGTTGACTGTACTTAAAATGTTAAGGCTGCAGGATAACAAATTATTTTGAGTTTATTTTAAGTTACACAAACAAATTGTGTTTTTTTGTTTGTTTGTTTGTTTGTTTTTTACAGTGTACATTTCTCAAAATCTCTTCTGAACAAGAAACTAAACGTTTAAACTTTCAGCAAATCCTTATTTTTGGGTGAACTATTCCGTTTTCTGTTTTTTTTCAGTTATGAATAAAATGTAAGTATATTTCAGGTCAACAATTCTCTCAGTTCATTCCACTATTTTGAATTCTATTTTTTCTTTTTTCAGATTGTTATAAGCCATGACCCTAGTTCTTCCTCAGAGGTTAACATGTTTCCCAGCAGGCTAATAAAAGGCTGTACACCTTGATAGCTTGTAGTCAGAAGTCCAGCTTGATTAGACTGATGAAGTGTTTGAAAAAGAGCTTGTTGAGTTGAGCAAAAATGGACACTTGTCAGCTTGTAAAAGGAGAGAGTGAAACAGAAAGGCCTGCAGGGGTTATGGCGAGTTCATAGCACTGATCTCTGGTCAGTGTTGTGTGTTTCAGGTGTTCTCAGTCAGCGCCACGGCTCTGTTCTCCCTTTACTACTTAGCGGTCAGTGGGTATGTGAAAGGGCTCCTTTCTTTCAGCCTGCTACTCCATCAACCCCCTGCTTACTGCCTCTCTCTCTCAGCCCTGCTACACTGCAAGGATTCATATAGTTACTGAAACCAAGCCAACCAAACAAAGACATCAATTATGCTGCTTTGACACTCCAGGTTTTACTTCAACACGCACATACGCACACATTTCTCTCATATCCCTCCATACTTCTCTCCTTCCCTCCTTTACACCTCTTATGCATACAGAACAGGGGCTGTCAAGCTTCAAAAGAGACTGAAAGCTTTTTTTTGCATTTCAAGACAAAAAATCACTAAATAAACTGTGCATGTTAGAAAAAAACAATGGGTGGTTAACAAAGACTCTACATTGCTTCAATAGGATTTTAAATGTCTCTGAAAGAAGTTTCTGATTCTCACCAAGGCTGTATTTATTTGATCAAAAATACAGTAAAAACTGTAATATTGTGAAATATTATTACAATTTCAAAAGACTATTTTCTATTAAAGTATCTTTTAATATATAATTTATTTCTATAATCAAAGCTGAATTTTCAGCATCATTACTCCAGTCTTCAGTGTCACATGATCCTTCAGAAATCATTCTAATATGCAGATTTGATGCTTAAGAAACATTTCTTATTATTAATGTTAAAAACAGTTGTGCTGTTTTATTTTTCCTTTACATTTTTTATAATATTATTAATGTCCTTACTGTCATTTTTGATCAGTTTAATGCACGCTTGCTCAATAAAAGTAATTTCATTCAAAAAATAAAAAATCTTACTGACCTCAGTCTTTTGAATGATGTATTTGTCACAGATGGAACAGTCCACTCATAGAACTATAAATACAAATACAAAAATAGCAGGTTAAAATTAAATGCAATGTCATTTTGGATTTGGGGAAAAAGTTAAAAAAATCAAGAAACTCAAAAATTTTGCCAGTGCATGTGAAAATGACAAACACGGCGCAGCATGTCTTGAGATATCATGTTCAAAAGCGTACAAGCATAAATAAGATTACAGAGCAACACCTGAGGGCAAGTTTACAGCAAATACCGACTTCAGTTTCATTCTGTTCCTCACACACAGCTATCATATGGCTTCAGAAGGCTGCTTTAGGAATTTAGCGCCTTTCTCAACTGATCCTCAACACTTGTCTCACCTCTCTTTTTCCTTCTCACTTTCTCACTGGCTACAGCGTTGTTGTACGTCTGCATCTGGTTTCTATTGGTGAAGTTGAGAAGTCCAGGATGGAGTAATTGGCTATTGGCCAGTGGATCTCTTTGTGGGAGACTGCGGACTGAGAGATCTGGACTCAAAGAGTCTGGGAGAGAAGAAAACGGTGTCGCACCAGGACCGCTTCCACTGTATCTGTGACCTCCAGGATTGACAAGGTTTGACACTCGGCCAACAATACGAACGATATATCAAACTACATAACATAGTATATATACACAAGCAAATTAGAGCTGGTGAAAAGTGCAGACTGGTGCGGGGCCAGTGGTGAGATACTGTTCTGTGGTGCTGTTATGTCTTTCCTGGCATTTTTATACTAAAGAATAACTGACTAACATCATAGTTTAAAGTAAAAATGAAACTGATTCACAGACACACATTCCAGACTCTAAATTTGCATAATGAGCACAAAACTGTCTTGTGGCAACGATGAAAAGAATTTTTCAGAATTAGAATGCTTGTGTCATGTTCCGGAATTCGTTTTGAATCACTTTTCCCGTTTTACTCATTTGTGTTGTTACTCATAACGTAACTTCATGTACGAAACCGTTGTGGGTTCAAAATTTTTCCCATAAAGTAAACGATTACACAAGACAAGGATTTGCAGGAATTTACTTTTACGAGCAGATGGCTAGCAACAAATTATGCTTGTTAAACAGGAAACCTGTATTCTAAACTATTGCTTCATCTATTTTTCTCCGTAAAATTCAATGCAGATTGTAAATAAACCTCAGGTATGTCAGTGGGATGAGCACTACTATTATACAGCTAATCTGTGCTACAAGAGCTTTAGCATTAAATAAAAATAAATAGATTTTTTTAGAAATTTTATTTCAAATTTTAATTTTATTAGAATGATTACTTCCTAACTTTCAAAAATCAGATCACGCAAATCAAATCTGTAACCAAAAGACATTGGGAAACAACAATAAGTGGTCAACAAATTAGTTTTTTTTGAGTGGTCAATTATTAAAATTATTATAAACAATCTTAAATATATAGTTATGTACATACCAAAGCACAGATTTAGTTTTATTGAGCTTTAAAGTAGTTTAACCCTGTCACATTAAGTCTGAAATGTATATAATACCAATCAAAAGTTTAAGGTTGTTATTATTATTATTATTATTTTTTTTTTTAAAGAAGTCTCATGTGCTCACCATAGCTGTACTTATTTAAAATAAAGACTAAAATAAAATAATAAAATCTTAAATATTTTTAAATAAAATATATTTTAATATTTTCTAATTTTTACTATTTATTTTATTATTTGTATTTTTAACTTTAATTTTAAATTAATTAATTTTTAAGTTTTATTTTTAGTTATTGTGTTTTAATGTCTATGTGGATTTTAACCATTTTTATTTCAGTTTAAGATATTTTTGTACATCATAAACTAAATTTATTTTATTTCAATTAATGAATTTATGGTTTTATAAGGTTATTACAAATATGTTTTAGAATTTTTATAAGATTTAATGCATCCTTATTAAAAGTATTAAATACTTTATTTAAAAAAAAAATCTTGCTCACCCCATATGTGATAACTAATTTTAATTGTAAAATAAAAATTGAATAGTCCATGACATGTTGTTTTGCATCAGTGCTGTTATAGTACATTCAAAATGTTGCAGCCTATGTGCTGGACTAACCTGGTTTAAGCCGGTCTACCAGCTGAAAGGTATATAAAAACCAACCAAAAGCCAGTCCGAACAGCATGAGAGACCAGCTAAGACTTATTTGAGCAGGTTTTGTTCAACAGGGTTGTTACGACATTAACGGTCAGTGCTAAAATATCTAAACTATTGTTATTTGTGTCAAAACAACATTTATGTGTATAAAAGTTTTTCTGTTCTGGTCAATATAAGTGTAAAACAAAATGCTATTTAAACCCTAAGCGATCAAACTATTACTCTAAAGCCGTTTATAATTGTATGGCCCGGCTTTAATAGCATGCACACTATTCTCTGATTCATTCTTCTTGTAACTCCTCCGGGAATACACGACTGTTGTTTGTTTGTTGGGATCAGAGCGTCTCAGGAATGGTTACCATGCTGTGTGTTTGCGTGGCTGCGTAGAAATAGTGTTTATGTGTTTATGTGCATGTGGTGACGGACAACCGGAGTCAAGATGTGTTTTCAGGTATCAGGTTTGAGTCATTTTGCTTGTGTGATCAATGCAAACATTAGTCAGCTAATAAGAGGAAGTCTTGTGAAGTTTGCCTTTGATAGTGCGTGAGACAGTTCAGGATCCCTAAATGACCTTATCTTAAAACGAAACCAGTCACCATTGAGGTGCAGCAGTTAGCAAACCCCATGGGTTTGAAAAATCTCAGTTTAAATCTCTATAATATCTCAGTTTTGTCAAAAAGAGAAAATTTAGACTTATCTAAAGTGTCCTGATTTTTTCTTAAGATTGTTCTAAGGAGTTTTGATGAAGAAACATCTGTGATAAAACATGCATTACCATTCAAAAGTTTGGGGTTGGTAGAATCTTTTATGCTCATCGAGGCTGCATTTGTTTAATGACAAAATATGGTAAAAACAATTGGTAAATATTATTACAATTTGAAATAACTGTTTTCTGTTTAAATATCATTTAACATGTAATTTATTCCTGTGATGCAAAGCTGAATTTTCAGCATCATTACTCCAGTCTTCAGTGTCACATGACAATTCGGAAACCATTCTAGTATGCTGATTTGCTGCTCAAGAAACATTTCTGATTATTGTCAATGTTGAAAACAGCTGTGCTGCTCAAAAGTACATCTGTTATTTGAAATCATCTTTTTAAAATTAGAAATGTCTTCACTGTCACTTTTAATCAATTTAATGCATCCTTTCTAAATAATTAAAAAAATTAATTTCCTTCAAAATAAATAAAATAAATCACGCCAACCCTCAACTTTTAAACTGTGGTGTAGACTCTCATAAACATAAGCATAACTGACAACGAGCAATGAAAAAGCAATCATTTAAACAATACAACTGTCCTCTTGTTCTTGCAGATGACACATGGTTTTGGGCTGCAGATTTGAATCTGGCCTGCCTCATATTTTATATCATTTTTCTACTATTTATTATCTTTACTTTCCTCTGGAAAATAAGCAAATGAATGAGAGATAAATAATGTAAATTCTTCAGAGAACTACAATGATCTTCCACTCCTGCCGAACACTGAAATCCACGTGTTAGACTCTACACAGCTTGAGACTGTTATTCACTCTATAACACACGGAAACCGAGTATTTTAAACTGCAAACAGGATTTCCTTCCAACAGGCATGTGGTTGTGATCCCCACAGATATAATGAATATTTTTCTACTCTAGACATATTACTATTTGCTAGAACATAGTGTTTTAATAAACATTATTTATTCATAAACTTTTTGCTGTTAAAGGACAGACAAATGTTTCACATTTCAGTTTAGTAAGAGCAAAAAGAGTTCACAGACAAATGTCTAATCAAATTCTAAAGAGTCTAGTCTAGATTTTACTGCTCTGAGGCTGATCTTAAACTCCAAAAGGAGACGTAGTAAAGACGTCGTTAAAACGTAGAACGTCTATCTCTCTTAGTTCGTTGTCTGTATATTCTGGTCTGGGCAAAAATTACAAGTCATCCTCTTTATCAGAGTATCTCTCTGTACACTCTTAAAAATAAAGGTGCTTCACGGTGCCATGGAAGAACCTTTCTTGTTTAAATGGTTCCATGGCAAAAGAAGGTTCTTCATATTATTAAAAGGTAAGAAAGCGATGGTTCTTTAAAGAACCTTTGACTGAATGGTTCCTTGTGGAACCAAAAATGGTTCTTCTATGGCATCGCTGTGAAGAACCTTTTAAAGCACCTTTATTTTTAAGAGTGTAGACAAAGAACTGAGAGAAATGGACATTCTGCATTAGAACACCGGCTCCTGATGTCAACAGAACCATACGGATGTGTCGTGGTACTCTCGTGAATGCGCGTCAAAGACTGACACAGAAGAGAAGAAATTGTTGAATAAAGACATTATTTTTGTTTTCTTTGTGCACAAAAAGTATTTTCGTAGCTTCATAACATTACGGTTGAACCACGATGTCGCATGGACTATTTTAATGACGTCCTTACTATCTTTCTATTCCTTGAACGTGTTAAATCTCTTAGATTTAATCAAAAATACAGTTGAGGTCAAAACTTTACATACACCTTGCAGAATCTGCAAAATGTTAATTATTTGACCAAAATAAGAGGGATCATACAAAATGCATGCAAGATATTTCACATAAAAGATGTTTACATATAGTCCACAAGAGAAAATAATAGTTGAATTTATAAAAATGACCCAGCTTAAAAGTTGACATATGCTTGATTCTTAATACTGTGTTGTTACCTAAATGATCCACAGCTGTGTTTTTTGTTTAGTGATAGTTGTTCGTGAGTCTCTTGTTTGTCTTGAACAGTTAAACTGCCCACTGTTCTTCAGAAAAGTCCTTCAGGTCCCAAAAATTCTTTGGTTTCTCAGCATTTTTGTGTTTTTAAACCCTTTCCAACAATGACTGTATGATTTTGAGATCCATCTTTTCACACTGAGGACAACTGAGGGACTCATATGCAACTATTACAGAAGGTTCAAACGCTCACTGATGCTCCAGAAGGAAACACAATGCATTAAGATCCAGGGGGTGAAAACTTTTGAACAGCATGAAGATGCTGGGGGTACAAACTTTTGAATTTAAAGATCAGGGTGAAATTAACTTATTTTGTCACTGGGAAACATGTATCTCCTGTAGTTTCTGAAGGGCAGTACTAAATGAAAAAAAATTATGATATTTAGGCAAAATAAGAAACGTACACATCTTCATTCTGTTCAAAAGTTTACACCCCTGGCTCTTAATGCATTGTGTTTCCTTCTGAAGCATCAGTGAGTGTTTGAACCTTCTGTAATAGTTGCATATGAGTCCCTCAGTTGTCCTCAGTGTGAAAAGATGGATCTCAAAATCATGCATTTTGTATGATCCCTCTTATTTTGGTACAATAATGAACATTTTGCAGATTCTGCAATGTGTATGTGAACTTTTGACCTCAACTATATCTTAATTTGTGTTCCAAAGATGAATAAAGGTCTTGCGGGTTTTGCGGGAGTAATTAGTGAAAGAATTAAAATTTGTGGGTGAACTGTCCCTTTATAACCTTACTTTGTGAAAGGACGAAATAAAAACATTTAAGACCTGCAGAAATCCTGCCACAAAAGAAAGAAATTCATACAGGTTTGGAACAACACAATAATGACCAAATTTTCATTCAGCTATCCCTTTTTATCCCTATCCCCTATGATTTTTCTTTCTATGAGGGAACAACAATAAATGATCTAAATGTGAAGCATATTTCTCCTCTAAGACTCCTCAATCTCTTTGTCTCTCCTCAGAGCAAGGACGTGCTGAAGGAAATTGCTTTGGAGAGTGCCGATATTTTCATATTTCAGAGCCGGTGTGTTTGCCTAGCACCTTGCAGAGAGAGCGAGAGTGCACTGTTTTCTAAATGACGGGTAATAGGTGAGAATGTCAGCGGATTCTTGTACTTGTATGTGTGTGTGTGTGTGTATTCAGTTTGGGGCCCCGCTCCGCCATGAGTGAAGTTAACATTCTGTGCCAGATGCAGAAACTGTCAGCATGTTAGTCGAAGCCACGTTGCACAAAACCACGACGAACAAAAGTTGGTTCTTACATGACTTGTTCCCCTAGGAAGCAGCAGTTCAAGGCCAGGTTCAGATGAAGCCGATAAAAACACACTTAACAAGATCCCTCACTCAACTCATTCATCAGAGAGCGGCGCAGCGGCTGTATGAGTGCCACCTGTTTCTGATACAGGCTAAAAGAAAGCAGGAGAATGCAGAAATGTCCACAGACGTCAAGAACAGAAAGCTCTGACATTGAACACGCTCGGCTCGTGAAGTAAAGGTATATAGTCTGTGATGAGTCAGGCTTGGCGACTGAACTAAAAAATGTTTGTTTTTTTAGTCTTTTGGTCAAATAAAGACATGTTTTCCACACAAGGACAAATGATATGTGATTGTTCCCATTTCATATGCACCAAACAGTGTGTTTTAAAACAAGTGGCACAGGTATATTTGTAGCAAAAATACATTGTATGGGTCAAAATGATCCATTTTTCTTTTATGCCAATGATTCCATGAAGATATTTTGCACATTTTCTACTGTAAATATATCAAAACTTAATTTTTGATTAGTAATATGCATTGCTAAGAACTTCATTTGGACAACTTTAAAGGTGATTTTCTCAATATTTTGATTTTTTTGCACCCTCAGATTCCAGATATTCAAATAGCTGTATCTTGGCCAAATATTATCCTAACAAACCATACATCAATGCTTATTTATTTATTCAGCTTTCAGATGATGTATAAATCTCAATTTCATAAAATTGACCTTTATGACTGGTTTTATGGTCCAGGGTCACATTTCAGCATAAAAATGCCTTTTAGAACATTTTTAAGTCATGTCACAAACAAATCTTTAAATCACAGTTCCGAATCGATTCACTAAAACAGACCGTTTGAACTGATTTAAAGTCCACTTCCAGAACAAAAGTGTGAAGCTGCATTTAAACTGCATTTTGGAAGTTCAAACTCAGGGCACCATATCAGTCCATTATATGGAGAAAAATCCTGAAATGTTTTCCTCAAAAAACACAATTTCTTTACGACTGAAGAAAGAAAGACATGAACATCTTGGATGACAAAGGGGTGAGTACATTATCTGTAAATTGTTGTTCTGGAAGTGGACTTCTCCTTTAAGGAAATCAAACTTACCAATTCTAATGCCAGTTTTTTTCTCTTACAGGTGCTGTAGGCATTCTAGCTAGTTTACATCTTCCACATGACCTCTCTCCAGAACCCCGCCCTCCAACGACATCAACCAATCAGATGGCAGCAATCCTGATAATACAAAATTATCTATAAAGCAGAGCACATTTTTGATTGGCTAGTTTTCTAATTGCATAATTTGCCTAAAGATTTGGCCTAGATTGACTAAAAAAGAATAAATAAACATTTCTTATAGCAGTGTTTCAGCTTTATTTGCTAGTTGCAATATTCAAAATAGTTAAAATGTTCACTAAAAATTGAAAAAACAAAATTCAAATGTACCACAAGCTCTACAGTTAAAAATTAAAAAATATTATATTAAACTTATTTTTAAGATTATTTACAAATTATTGTATTGCAGAAAAGATAACACTGTGCTAAAAATTGTATTTAGTCATTTAAAATGTCAAAATATATTTTTTAATAAATTAAAATTTAATTTTTCTCAATTTATTTTTTTAAATTAATTTATGTATTTAATGTATTTAATTAATAAATTAAACATAAAAAATGAGGCAATAACCATTATGTAATTTTTACAACGTTAAAAAATAATATATATTATTCATATTTACTGTATTACATAATATATTCCAGGCTGTCTGATGAGCTACACTTTGTAGATGTGTGAAGTCATAAAGCACATTATAAAGTCTCATTTTCGTTTTTGAGATCCTCATGGGTTTTAATAGTGGCCGTCTGAAGAACTGCCCTGATGAAAGGTCTTTTTGTGTGTTTTAGAGTATTAAGATGACAGCACGCTGATGTGTATGTAGGTGCGTGCGCCTGTCCCGAGCTTGTGCGTCACCATTTATAAACTCGAGCGTGTGTGCGCACACAGTGCTCGTATACCTGTGTGTGACTGGTAGGAATATGATGGCCAATCATAACAGGAGGACTTAAGGACGTGTTTGTGTAAGCACTGGAAATTTCTCAGTGGGAATAGCCTGTGCTTACCGAAAGCTCTGATTACGGCTGTTTGAACAGATGCTGGGCAGGAGGCAGGAGAAGGATGTGCAGGTATAAAGACACAGTCTGTGGAGGCCGAGACCCTGAACCATCCTGCAAATATTATTTTTCAACACCTGAGCATTTTCTGAAGACCTGAATAATGACCTCTGCTTGATGCCAAATCAAAATTGTGCGCAGGAGTCATTATGATCCATCAATCTGGCGAACAGAAGCGCCTCTATGTTTTTTGCCGGACATTTGTCCGAACACCTTCTCTATTCTGTAGTTTATCCGTGAGTTTAAAACTGGAAAGCCTTCACTGGCAGCATTTTAAAGCAGGAATTTATAACGTAAAACTCATCCGTATTTTAACTTCATATGCTACAGGGGGTGCACAGATTTTACATGGGAAATGACATCACTGTGTACATGAGCGTCAGGTGGTTCGATGCCTAACGCTGCAGCATTATTTTAAATGGCATAACTGTGTGTTTACCCACCAGGCTTAGGTTTCATACTTTGGCCAAATGCAATAAAACTTATAACAAAACATACCTGTATTCTCTAGAAATCCCAATACAAGCAGCACTCGGTTTCATTTGACAGCTGATACTAAGCCATGTTATTCCCAGCGGAACCTGTTTTCTTGTTGGAAATCCACTTCCTTTCTATTCTTGGGGCCCAGAAGGCTCCCAGCGAAATGTACAATCGAACAATAATAAATAACGTTTATTGCATGAAGCATGACTGGTGTGATTTGCCACTCCATCACCCAAATAAACCACCAGTGAAAGAACGTGGGTGCACGAAGTAGATCCGGGCCTGAAATATTCTCGTCTGCTCTTACAATGTGCTATACATCAGTGCTATGGGATGCAGTACTCATCTTTCAACAAGCTATAAGCTCTAATGTAAATTCCGCCTCATCAGCTCCCATTTTAGTCGGGTGTGAGGAGGGAGTGAGCCTGGCATACTACAATAAACACAATAAAACACGACGTAAAGGACAAAATAAATATTCCCACAGGGTGGCCTGCCAATGTTTTGAGAGACTCCAATTTCAGTGACAACTGGAAATGTACATGTAGTACTGCAGGTGTTGGCCACATTGGAAAGAATAGAACAAAATTAATGTCAAAGTGAAGGAAAAGACAGGCAGACCACAGTGCGTCATGGTTTGAATCAGTGGATTTCAACTGGTTTTGCTTCAGGATCCAGATTTTATCCTTTATTTAATATCACAGTTGTAGTTTCTTTTATTTTGCATAGCTGTTCTTGATTTCTAAAAATGAGGGAATGCACACAAACTGTCTTATTTGGCTAGTTCCTGCCATGTGAAAGACGTGTGTGCACCAAAATAGTTTTTTATGGAAGCCTGTTCCCACGTTTATGTGAAAAAAATTAATTGTGAGCAGTGTTAAGAAAAGCTACTTTTAAAAGTAATGCATTGCAATATTGTGTTACTCCTTAAAAAAGCAACTAATTGCGTTATAGGAAATTATTTAACAGTTGTGCAACATAGGAACTTCTTGCGTTAATAATAGTTAACCCTTGGTCATTCAAAACCCCAGGTAAGCAGAATATTGAGTTATCTTCTTCACATTTTACACTGTTTATACTGGGGTAACTTTCTTGTTTGCAATTTCGTGGTGTCGGTGACACTGATTGGACGAATGCAGCACTCGACCGGTTTGCATGAAGGTTCTAGCATTGCATATCCTCGTATTAAATCTTTAAGATTTTTCTTTTATGCCAAAAATCAGTAGGATATTAAAGGAGAACTCCACTTCCAGAACAACAATTTACAAATAATTTAGTCACCCCCTTGTCATCCACGATGTTCATGTCTTTCTTTCTTCAGAAAGAATTTGGGATCGTTTGAAGCCGCGTTTAAACTGCATTTTGAAAGTTCAAAACCGGGGCACCATAGCAGTCCATTATATGGGGAAAAATGCTGAAATGTTTTCCTCAACAAACATAATTTCTTTACGACTGAAGAAAGAAAGACATGAACATCGTGGATGACAAGGGCGTGAGTAAATTATCTGTCATGTTCCATTAAGATATTTTGTACATTTCGTACCAATAAATATATCAAAACTTAATTTTTGATTAGCAATATGCATTGCTAAGAACTTCATTTGGACAACTTTAAAGGCAATTTTTTTCACTATTTAGATATTTTTTCGCCAGATGTTCATATAGTTGTATCTCAGCCAAATATTATCCTATCCTAACAAACCATGCATCAATTGAAAGTTTATTTATTTAAATCTTCATAAAATTTACCCATATGACTGGTTTTGTGGTCCTGGATCACAAATATTCCCGCATGTACTATAAAATTTGTCTTAGAGGGAATTTTAAAGGTAAGAATTAACTTATCTTCACTCTAATTTCACTCCCGTTTCTTCCCCTCAAACTCTGAAACGAAACGACTGTTTATACGCGGTGTTTCCAACGGTCCAAAGCAAGTTAATGTGAGACACGCGATTGGTTGCTGTTGCTAAGTTTAGCCGTAACATTCTGTACACATTTAGCATCGCAATGCGGGGTTAGCGCTGCAAAAGCGGTGAAGCAGGTTTTCATAACTTGAGGTGAAAAGCTGTACTCACTTTTAAATAAGTGTTAAATGGGGTTAAAAACTCGGGGTTAAGCACAGAGCGAAAAGACCTAATGTCTTTTAAACTCACAAAATGGAGTAAAGAAGAGACTCTTTTATTCTTACCTTAAAGTCCACCGAAATTCCGTTCAGGTGAAAGCTGATAGTACAGTCTTCAATAAAAGGACGAGGCGCGATTTGAGCCGTTATGTAAAGAGGTCACGTGCTGCGTCCGTCCAATCAATAGGTGCTTTTCTATTACAGATTGCAGCAAAACTTTGGTGATATTTTATAAATGTAGATTAAAAAAAACTATTGCGAAATGACGGCGTTTCCATTAATCAGTGTTATACGAGTAAAAGTAAAGGTAATTTTTTCCTCTCGCGATAAGTCATGGCAAGGGGTTTTGTTGGGATTTTGACGGATTTAATATTTAATTACTTTTAATCAAAGGAAGGATATGCGTGTATCTTTAGAGAATTGCAGGGGGAAAGCCGCTTCTGAAACATGTGCGACATAGTTGGTATAGAACTTTTTCCCGAGTAAACGATGAGCGCCGCCATTACAAATTCTAACTTCCGATTGGATGCTCTTCTGTTCCGGTCTCCATAGGAACCCATTCAAATAGCGCCCATCTCTTTTTAATGTAGGTAATGTGGGCACTTTCATGTCATCTACACACTCATTAAACTTTGAGGAGTGAGGCACTGACAAATGACGGTCATTGGGACATTGCAAAGTGATGGCGCTGTGGAGCCACGTACTTTTAAAAAACATTTTATTGGTTTAGCATTAGAAAAAAATGTTTCCATTGCAGTTTTGGGAAATATTCCTTTTTCGACTTCATGCAAGTGTAAAAAGTTTTTTGCAAAATTGACGTGTTTTCATTAGGCGTATTTTAAATTTGCGATTTCAGTTTGCGCAATTTGAAGGGTGATGGAAACACAGCTAATGACATCATAAATATGCAAATAAGAACTATAAACCAGGGTTTAGGAATTTACTCTGTGAAATGTCACTTTATTAATACTCAGTATTAATCGTTAACCCACGTGAATTATGAAAAGTCTGAAATGTAAAGCAAGATAACCCAGGATACCCTTTACCCATGGTTTAAAATACTTTCCCAGGGTCAATCAAAGAAACAAGAAAAAAGCATGCATATTTGTGCTAAGCATGATTATATATGTAGTTGCATTTAATTAAAAAAATTCCCTCTTATAACAGACCTTCGACCCTCCAGTTCCCATTAGTCTCTCACTCTTGTTCCACAAGCAGATGTGCAATATGGATTTAGTACTAAAGCTCAAAGCATCACCACTAATTCGTCTAGCCGTGACAGATCTCTACATGGTGTTCTGATGTCATTCAGTGATAGAAAATAGGAGGAGGCAGATAAAATTATCTGCCTCCTCTGGAATGCCTTGATGCGTGGAAGCAGCTGCCAAAGCCAGTGACGGAAGTCATGAAAGTATGCATGCCATTGATCCATCAGGCTCACCCGTGTTTTCTCAACAGCAGATCTCAAAGCTGGGGGTGAAATAATACCGGCCAATCTGCAGAATGTCAGCACGGCAGCCAAAACCAGGAGGTCCAGGCAAGCTGGGAAGGTTATGCATGAACGACAAAGGTGGTCCTTGGCCTGACCAAATGACATTGTATTGGCCGTGTTATAAAAGTTTGTCTGGCTCGGATTGCTGATGCTACAGTTGGCCTCTGTTTTTTTTTTTTTTGAAAAAACAGCACATACTGAAGGGGAATTCATTCAAAATGAATTGTATCTGATGGTAGCGTTGTTCTATTTTGTTTTTAGCAATCCAATATTAAAACTCTGGCCAGTATTGATATACCAATACTTCATGAAGGTTGTACTTGTTTTTTTAAGAAACAAACTAAAATCATTTTAATGCACAAACACACAGAGTTAAATCATTATGTTCGCGCTTAACAGAGAAAGCGCTCTTTAAATGGTTAAATCTTCGCCATAATCTGTCGTTATCCCTTTAAGATAGTGATAAATGATGATCATTGAAATCTTAAAATAGGCAGAAACGATTCAGTTCCAAGGTTTTGTGCTGATATACTTTGCATGGGTTCACTCAGGTCCTGTAAAGGCATTGCAGAAGATAGAGCTTCTAACTGTAACTAATAGAAATGTAATTAATCATAGGTTGTGAACGTACAGAGAAGGATCATTTTTAAAAATGAAAAGTGTGTATATTTGACATACATAACTCTGAACGTGGCGTTCATAGGCTCTACTGGAGTGTTTGGGTGTTATGTTTTCTCTCTTGAGTTTTATAACCTTGTTAAACTATCCCATCTAACAGAAAAAAAATCTTCCTAAAACATTGTTTTTTCTTGATCACTGCTTGCTTACATTTTTAATTCGTTTTCCAATTCATGGTATCCCACTATATAATAGAATTGTACAGGCATCTGTCAAGGAAATATAAGATTGCGTTGGAAAAATGTTAAACATCGGTCAAGGTTTCCCTGCCAGAGCCGATAACAAGCCAACAAAAATGTTAAGCCTGAAAGATGGAGATGGAGGGAAGGGGAGAGATTAAGGTTTAGGAAACACACTCTCCGCTCAAAGCCGCAGGAACTCTATAAAAGTGAGAGAGTTTAAAGACTCCGCTGTAGTGAGTGTCCATTGGCCAACGTTAATGTAGACGTGTTTTTGTCAGCTTTCCCAAAGTATCATTGTGAAATCTGCACAGGCTAATGGACGGGCAATTAAAGTTGTATTCAATTAGCTCCATGGGTTAAAACTACTCTTGAATCCAAGCGAGCAGGTGGTTCTGCTTATATGTGAAAACAAAACACGTCTCTGTAAGACTATGTGATACTGTACAATCTGATCTAGTTTGACACTTTGCCACAATCCAGGGCCACGTACAGTGACAACCGAAACTTAATCCTACAAACAAGTCATGTTTCTGCTTAGACAGATGTTTTAATGTTAAAAAAGTCCATGCTTTAAGAAATAAGGTATAAGAGGAAAGCATACTTTTAAAGGAATAGTTCACCCAAATATTTAATTTTCTGAAAATTTACTCACCCTCAGGCCATCCAAGATGTAGATGAGTTTGTTTCTTCATCAGAGTTGATTTGGAGGAATTTAGCATTATGTCACTTGCTCACTAATGGATCCTCTGCGGTAAATGGGTGCTGTCAGAATGAGAGTCCAAACAGCTGATTAAAATATCTCAATCATCCCACATGACTCCATTTGTTTTGTACTAACAGAGCTTTTTGCTACTCTAGATGTTATTTGATTGACTGGGGTTACTTGTGCATTATTGTGATGTTTTTATCAGTTGTTTGGACTCTCATTCTGACGGCACCCGTTCACTGCAAAGCATCCACTGGTGAGCAAGTGATGTAATGCTAAATTTCTCCAATTTGTTCTGATGAAGAAACAAACTCATCTACATCTATCTTGGATGGCCTGAGGGTGAGTAAATCTTAAGCAAATTTTCTTTTTTGGATATACTGTTCCTTAATTGAATTGCCTAGTGTGTATAAATGTGCAATATTCAAATGCATCATTCACATTAAATCAGTCTGAAGCATAATTTTACAGGTCCGTACATTTAAAAAAGTTTTCAGACTTTAAACAATGCATTTCCAGAGGTTTTGCTATAGAAGTTTGGTTACTGAATTCTGTAAAACCAGACTAAGCAGTAGTATAGAGAACTGCATTGGATAGAGAATTTTCAGTAAAATCATTGTTGTAAAGTGTTTTCCTGGCATCAACAACAAAGCTGCATATGAATTGTTTTTTGTCTAAGCAGTGCCATAGAAAAAGATTTTTTGTCCTTTTTTTTTCAGAGAAATTATTTGTTGCTGAAAACATTGAGCCTGTTTAGGATGCACATTTTCTCAAAAACACAAAAACTCTTGCAAAGATAAAAATCACTTGAAACTACTTAGTTCTGGGACCTTTTGTTTATTTTGAATATCTGCTTCCATCAGTTAACATTGTAAATTCCTGTTTAAAAAGTTTCAATTTATTTACAAAAAAAGAAAACCTGAAAGTGCAGACATAATTAAACTTTGTGGTATGGCTGATGAATTAAATTCACTCAATTTAAATGCCATGTTTAAATGTAATTATATACCTTTCTATATTTGTACAAAGAGTTTTTAAACCATTTTTAGTTTCAAAATGGTTTACATCACAATATGCGTTACATGCTGTTACTTTGGGAAGTAACCTCCATTGGATCATCAAAAAACAACAAAACATGTCTGTTATCCCTTCAGCACTTTCAATGCAATAGCAACATGTTTCTTTTGTAAAACAAAGATTAAAAAGAAGAACATTTACATGGCATGTAGCTCAATTAAAAAAAAATTAATATAACGACTAGACATGTACTCAAGTTTTAACACTTACAGAAAAAAAACTAAAAATGTGCTTCTGTTGAGCAGCTAATAATGTGAGGACAAAATCATCGACCTGTTGAAACACTCTGGTGAGCAGTGGTGTATTTTCACCAGATATAGTCTCTGCACTAGTGACTAATCCAACACTTGTAAAACATCTACTATGATATAATTAAATATTTATTTGTTGCTTGTACTTAAATGTATTCCAACAGAATACACTAATAATATACTAAATGGCTGTCAGTGGAGACAGATGTTTTTAGCAGCCAGAGGGTGTAGTTATGACATCTACCAGCAGGGGCAAACTGAGCCAAATGTTTTAGTAGAAAAGGCCTAGTTTTGAAGAGGACACCTGCATTTGACTAAGAAATCCGAGGAGTTTTATTGGCACATCGACACAGGTTTGTGTAAACAAAGAAATACAAAAGCAACAGTGTTTGTTTGTTCTGAATTCCTTAAGATGTTAATAATGTTCTAGATGACAGGGTTGTGCAAATTTCAGAATGGAAGAATTGGCTCCCTTTTAATGCATGAGTGTGATTTGTGTTGGCCATATCTAACAGGAAGTTTAATGGAGTAACAGGAAGAAAAGATTGCTGAATTGCAATTCATCACAATTAATGCGTTCTCAGAAATGTTTTTCCATCCTGGTTAACGGTGGAAAAAATCCATATGTATATATATATATATATATATATATATATTTAAAATATGTTTAAAATCTATCAATCTATCCATCTATCTATGAGTCACAAGTTAAATATTTTTATTGCAGTCCCAATAAAATAGATTAATGGCGCTGATGTTTTTTGTAAAATGCCCTTTTGTTATTGAAATATAAGATTTACCATATAACATTTTAATTTCCAGTTAATTTCACTGTAAAAAAAATCCATAAACATGAGACAAAATATACTGTATTAATATGAAGAAATTTCCTGTATTGATTTTTTTTTTACAGGTGTTTTGTTTGGATTTTGGATTTTGCTTTGCAATGTGTTTTAGAGTTATTGGAAATGTCCATAAAATTAATAGACAATGTCCTGGCAGATTTTATTTATTTTTTAATTTTTTTGAATTTTAAATGTTTTTAAAATTTATTTTGAATTTTGGTTCATTTGAATTCTACTTCTGTACATCGACATTCAAATTGCAGTTCTGTTTTCTAACACAATTCAAATGCAAGAGTTAAATTGGAATTTAAAACATTATCACTTAATTCCTGAATGGTGCACAACCCTGTTCCGTTCTGAATGCAAGTGTATAGGCTAGTGTTTATAAAAAAAATTGGTCAACAAAAAGGAAATCATACTCTTGGTTTAAGCCAAATAGTTCTTTTCAAAGAAAGTTTGAAAGTCATGAAGACCCAAAATGTTTTTATTCTGGGTAGCTCTTTGAAAGTCTTCAGAATATCTCGCTACCTGCAACCACAGCTCTCCACCACCATGTCCTCGTACTGCTTATACACCACATTATTGGCCGAGTCAATGTAGAGGATACTGATGGGGCTGAGTCTGGTCGGGACGCAGCAGGTCGGAGGTGTGGATCTGGGATCCATGGAGTTCATGAGAGTCTGGATGATGGCGTGATTGGTCGGCTCCAAATGGGAGCGGATGGGAAAGTCGCAGACACCGTCGCAGTGAAAGGCCTCGTACTCCAGAGGCGCGATGATCCAGTCGTCCCAGCCCATTTCCTTGAAGTTGACGTGCAACTGCTTGCGGTTGCATCTCTGTTTAGGATTCTTGGGTGGTTTTTTCCCACGTGGCAACGGTGCCCGGCGCATCCGCCGCTGGGTGAAGAGGTACTCGTAGACGGTCTTGTTGTCGTGACCCGACCGGGCTTTGATCTCGTTGTAAAACAGCCCTCGCTTTTTTGTACGGCCAAACACCACAAAGAAGGCTTTTTCCTTATTTTGCCTTCCCGTCCGACCCAGGCCGAGCAATCGCAAGTCAAGCGGTCGGCCTTGATCGACGGCGTCCAGCTCGAAGCAAATCTGAGGAGCGTTTCTAAAGTTCTTGAACAGTTTCCAGATGTCAAACACTTCCCAGTACGGGGCGCTGTGAGGGTCAAAAAGTCGAGTCTGCAGCAGGATGGGTCTGTGGTTACCTGAGGCACAGGTGTACAGTCTCAAAGTTACCAAGCCCTCAGTAAATGTGGCCTTACGAGAGTCCATGTGCTTCTTTCGGAGGATGCGCAGCTCTGCGCCCAACAGACCCTCCTTCTCCATTGAGCTGATGTTGAAGAGGTACCACTGACGTCTCAGCAGGGGCCCACGGTCATCTGCAAAAATTAAGGTCAGAGGTCAATAAAAATAGTCCTTGCATTGCTTCATTAGTTTCATTTTACAACTTGTTTTTATCTAGCATAACAAACATTTTTTACAATTTTCATGTACCATTTTTATAATAATTCCATGTTTTTGATGTTACCATGCTATAACTATGCTCTTGTACAGATTATTAGGGTAACGTTGAATAGCTTTGGATATCAGCAATGGTATTAACTAAAATTTTAGACACAAACTATGGCACTACCATGTTTTTTTACATTTTCTGTGGTAATACCATGATTTTTATGGTGATTTACCATAAATAATACCCTCGTTTTTGCACATGGTATTAAAATAATACAATGTTGCTTTTACTTGTTTTATGGTAATACCATGGGGTTTTTTTTACATTTACCATGGTAATACTGTGTTTTTACATTTTACATTATAGTGTTATAATTATGTTATAATTATAGTGATACCATGTCTTTTGGATACGATATGTTTTTATCATTTACCATAAGAATAATATGATTTACCATGGTAATACCATGGTTTTGAACTTGGACATACACAATGATTTTACCATGCTTTTTGGACACAATATCATGTTTTTAACATTTACAGTAGGATTATGATTTATCATGGTTTTGTACTTGAACAATACAATACTAGCACAACACAAAAGTAGTACGACTTGCTTTTCGTGTACCATTTGTATAATAATTCCATGTTTTTTTATGTTACTATGTTAATACCACGTTCTTGTACAGAGTATTATGGTAATGTTCAATAATTTTGGACATCTGCAATGATATTATCTGATTTTAGACACAAACTATGGTACTACCATGCTTTTTTTATTTACTGTGTAATTTACCATAGTAATAGCCTGGTTTTACACATGCTATCAAGATAATACAATGTTGGTTTTACATGTACTATGGTAATACCATTCTTTTTTTACATTTACATTGGTAATACTTTGTTTTTGTACAGTAAAATATTTTATTATTTGGATGTACAATAGTGTTACCATGTTTTTTGGATACAATATCAAGTTTTTAACATTTACTGTAAGAATAATATAAGTTACCATGGTAATACCATGGTTTTGCACTGTTGGAACAATACAATGATTTTATTTGGACATGCACAATGGTTTTACCATGTTTTTTTGGACATGATATCATGGTAATATTTTGACTTGTAAGACATTTCTCACGGTAATGCCATGGAGTTTTGGACATGCATCATATCAGTACCATGTTTTTTAAACATTTACCATGGTTATACCATTGGATGTGGTGTCAGGGTAATACAATGTTTTTATTTGGACATGTACAGTGGTGTTATCATGCTTTTTTGGTCATAATACTATTGTTTACAATACTATTAACATTTACAATGATTTACTATAGTAATACTATGTTTTTGTTCACATTGTATTGTGATAATACTATTTTTTAATGGTAATGGTAATACAATGATATCATGTGCAGTAAACACCATATTCAGGAACGTGGAATTTCCAACTGACTCCATCACTGAACTTTTTGTAAGGGACGACATTTGTTTTTAAGAGTAAAAGAGTAAAATGACCGGTCACTTTGATCTTTTCTACCAGCAACACAGCTAATATTTTCCATAATCAAAGCTCACACATCGTGATTATGTGTTTGTCTAAGAGAGAGCACTTTCTCTCTGCAGGCAATGCAATATGAAGGCAGTGCATTATGAAAATCAAAGGTTTCATTTTATCCAAGAACAGTTTGCTTTCAATAGACTATTAAAACCAGACGACCTCGGCCTGGAGACCACAACATACTGTAAACACAGCATTATTATCAACCTGCAGCTATTTACCAGTGGGCCTACCACCGTGACATATGGCTTTCACTAACATAGGCTGAAAAGACCATCTGAAGCGCATGTGCAACTGAGAGTGCAACTGATTAGCGCTGCATGAGTGTGTGTGGAGACGTAAATTACACCAAATGGATGTAGCAGGACATGATGTGTGGTGCATTTTTAAACTTAAATAGTTAGAACTTATAAACTCCATTTACTCCCTTTCATGTTGATCCAAACCTGTATGACCTGTATGATCTCCAAAAGGAGATATTTAGCAGAATGTTCCATGCTGCTCTTTTTCATGCACTGAAAACCTCCTTTTGTGCTCCACAGAGGAGATCATACAGGTTTCAAGCAACGAGTGTAAGTAAACGATCATTTGTAAGAAAACTTTTCCTTTAGGTGAGGGAAAAATGCATGCATTTCTCTTTCTCAGTGTCTACAGAGGATGTGGTAACTATAAATCTGTGAAGGGCATTTCACACGGCATAAACTAAAACCATTCAAAGAGGAGCCAGCCTTTGAGCTACATAAAGCAGGGCCATTTAAATGCCACTTTAAACAGATTTACTTTGAAAAAATAAAAACATATTGAGGCCACCTACTTGTAACCAGCCCAGGAGTTTATTTACTTTAAGCAGAGGTCCATCAAAAGTCTTATGCCAGATGCATACTGACACAGTTGGTTTGGGTCAGAAGCACGGATTAAAAAAAATGATTTTGTCGATTTAGTGTGCAGTGTAATACTAAGCAGAAATAAGATGTTTTCAAAATATATATTCCCTGACTTTTCTTTTGTATAAATAGAAAAGGACAATTTAGCCTAAATGCAGTAGACTTCAAATGGGTAGTTGACGTGAAATTTCAAGCAGTGACAGCAGTATCCTGCTGTTTGAAAGCCTATAAACATTTTCCTTTCTGAGTTTTTGGACAGTTATGATACCTGCAGTTTTTATGGGTTTGTATTATTTGAGAAACTATATGGAATACAAACTTAATGGAACATTTATTCTCATAAATAATTCATTTTTCACACCACAAGACTATTAGGTGGACTTGTACAAATCTTAAACATTATAACATATAGATATATATATATATATATATATTCAGGAAAAAAAAGGATATAGCACACTGACAGTGGGGCATGTTGTCACAATATATGTGGTAAGTTGTCTAATTATTGGCTTTTCATATATATATATATCAGCTAAATAATGCATGAAACAGCAAAAATGTTACACACAAAAACAAAAAATAAACAACTGTGATTTGATTGTTCATCCATTTGCCTAACAACTGCATAAAAATATGAAATACATATGAAATATTACACTTTAAATATTAAACGGCCCTTGTGACAATTTACCAGTGTGACAACTTGCCCCTGTTATAATGTATACATTCTAGATTCATATATTGCCCCCCTATAATGCATACAACAGAACTCTCCAATGCGAACCAGAATAAACAGGCATACCTTGTCCTCGATCTACAAAGCTTGTGATGGTATTGGCCATCCCAGCCTCCTGTAGGACACTAGTATTGACCTCTCCGCTGGTCAGTGACCAGTACAGGGACAGCATGTAGTCATGGGGCGTCACTAAAGGTTGTTTGGGTTCCTCGCTGTCCTCCAGCTTTACCGCGCCTGACGCTTTCAGATGCGCAGGTGCCCGCTCGATGCTTTTCATTACGCCAGCGTTAGTCTGACCAGCCCTGAGTGCAGTTGGCGCGGCGGATTTCTGTGCCGAAACTCCTGTATTGTGTCCCGCTTGGTGTTGGATGCTGGAAGAGGATGCGACTCGCGCCGCATCCTTGGGTACCCAAGAGCGAGCTGCCTCCCTGCGCCCCAAACTCACAGGGACCACGGCCCGAGCCGGGTTACTCTCGGCTTTTATTAGAGGTGGACCGGCCCGGATGCGAGAGATCTTCGCGTTGTCGGAGGGCTTGACGAGCGTCGTGACGTTGCGCGCCACCGGTAACCGTGAACTGGGTTTGGCCGCTCCGGCGCCCCTGTGACCGGCCACTCCAGCGATGGAGAGCGCCTGCGGGATGAAGTCCAGGTATAAGAGAGTCCAGAAGCCCAATAAAAGAGGGAGACTAGTCAGAACTTTCATCCTCTGATCTTCCTCTGAGTTTCGGTGATGGAGAAATGACCAACGGCTCTACCATGAACGGGTTTGGAGAGGTAAAAATGAAGCTTTGGAAACGTCTGGTCGATTATTCTGCGCAAATCATTGCCATGAGCCCCTCTCTTCAGAACCATAGTGATCCAGCTCTCTGTCGGAGTGGAGATCCAGGAGTAGGTACAAAAGCGCAGTGTCTTTCGGTGAAGTCCGGAGGTTCTGCTTGATATCTTGTAAGAGACTTGTTTAAAATCCCACTTTTTCCAAGAGGGAAGGATGGCGTAATGCGCTCTCTCGCTCGCTCGCTCTTTCTTTCTCCGAGTTTGAACATGGTCCAGTGAAAACAGCACGCACACACACACACACACACACACACACGCACACACAAACCTGCAGGTGCTTAAGTTGTGCGCAAACCTGAGCGCAGGAATTGGAAGCGGAATTCCAACGCAAACTGGCTTAATTACTCTCTGATGTCATGCTGTCCAGATTTATTCAACTGCAATATTTCTTCTTAAAGCATGAGTCACTGAATACATAAAACCAAAAGCTTTGCATTAGGTCACCAGAATAAAGCACTGCTTAGGGTCCTCGATTAATGAGCCACGCGTCAGATCTCATATGCAAATGATCTATACATCAAACATGATTTGATATGCAAACTTTCACTCAGAAATCGCTAGTAAATTTCACAATTAATAACAAAGAAACAGCAAGCAACACATTAAACTCAACATTCAGTTTTGAAATCGAAATTCTGAAATATTACTTTCTTTTAAAAAAAGTTTTGTTTTAGTTATAACTTAGCAAAAAGTACAGTGTAAGCTGATGTGCAAATGCTATTAAATATGATTTTTATTCATGCACCCTTAAGAAATAAAAAGTTGTATTGAGCCAAATTAACAGGAAAAGTAAAAAAAAAAAAAAGGGTCAAAAATTTTATTCAATATGAAAAATTGCTGTATTACTGTATTGCTGTAATACAAAATCATTTTTGAGTCAGATATATTGCATATTGCATATATATATATATATAAACAAAGTCTTATTTATTTATTTATCTATATATTTAAAATTATTTATCCATTTATTTTTTTAATTCTATTTATCTATATTTATTTTATTTCCTGATTTTATTTTTTATTTGTTTGAAATAAATATATATATATATTAAATAATGCCTTTTAATATTATAATTAAATATGCAATATGACATACATTAGTACATTTATTATCTTTATTATTATTATAGATTTTCTGGTTATACAGTACAATGTAAAAAGTGAAAATATGCAATTATCTAACTCAAAAATGATTTTCAGGGATGTAACCAAGTAATACAGCAATTTTTCATATTAAATACAATTTTTGACCAATTTTAACTTTTTTTTTTTTTTTTTACTTTTCCTGTTAATTTGGTTAAATACAACTTACAATCGTACAATCATAACTGTGTACAAAAACGATTACAAGCGCTCACTGTTTTACCGCCTCTGTTTTTCATTCTGTTGGAAATTGCAGTGATATGTACTTATTGGTACATATTTTGTGTGTTGCGATGAGATCAGATCAAATGAGCTGAATGGATTTAAAATTCAATTGCCACATCATCTAAATATCATCACACTGGTGTAAGGTCAAATGTCACATGACAGATTTGAGGTTTCTGGGATGTAGAATCTGGCACTGCACTCTGTTTCTTCTCAACCTTGACTATACATTTGTATTTAAAGCCTGTGGAGAAATCGTTTATTTCCTCAAGTCAAATATATGGACTATTGGTAACGCTATGTTAGACACCCACACACACACTATTCCAATCCTTCCCCAACATTATAAAATATCCACCTCCGTAGACAAACAAAGAAGGGAATGGAGAGTGTTTCAGATTGTGCAGGTGAAGCTCAGGACACACACACACATAAACATGCTCATCCAGGGGTAAAAACCTCAGCGCTGGCCAGCAAACGGAGTGAACGCAGCACATTTCAACTGTCCGAGATGTCCGTCTCTCAGGATGTTTTCAGAAGAACGGAGGAAACACGGCTTGTGGTTTAATCCACACCTAGACGTATGCATCACCAGGAAGATTTCTTCTGTGTGGATATACAACAGACCACTAGTCTACGACCACTAGCCAAAAAACTTCCCTTTTGGATTTTTCAAATTTAATGCAAACATTAGCATTACAGATCATACAACTGAACTGAAGGTGAATTTTAAAAAAGGTAGCATGACTTTTTAGTATCTAGTTTGTTTCTGTTGCTTAATGACACTCAGGAACATGAATAAAACCTGATGTTCATACTTCAGCATCATTTGAGGAGTTCCAAAAATTTTTATTTTATTAATACATGTTTATCATTTTATTAAATTGTATTATTAATAATAAACTAGAAAAAAACAATAAATATTAATAAATTATTTTTATATTTATTATATAATACAATTGAATATTAATGTTATTGTTTTATTATTAATTAAATGATTAATATATATTTTTTTAACGTTTTTATTTAGATGTATTATATGTTATTTTTATTATATTTTAGTATTATTAATACATGTTTATTTTCATTTTATTATTTATTATATTGTATTAGTAATATTAAAATAGAAATAACAATAATAATAAATTAATAAATAATAAACTTTAATAAACTATTTTAATTGTTATATTGATACATTTTCATATTTATTTTTATTATTGTTTTATTAATTATTATATTATTAATATCGTTTATTATTTGTTTATTATTTTATTATATTTTAATAATAATAATAATAATAAATAATCAAAATAAATATACTAATTATAATATAATAATAACATTTATTATTAGTATATTTTATTACACATTGAATTTATTAGTTATTGTATTTTATTAGTAGTACATTGTACTATTTATTCTAAGTTTATTTTTTATTAATTATTTTATTATTAAGTATAAACTAGAAATAATAATAATAATACTGTTATGATTCTTCTTCTTAAATCATCTAAATCCTCTTCATTTCATATCATAATGTTTGTTTTAATGCTGAAATTTTATTTTCAAGGTTTGAATCCTAGATGTCCACTGTGCTGGCAGATATTTGGGCCTCACCGTACGTCTTTGACCCCCTTCACATTCCCCCAGATTGCCATGCTACGCTTGTATCTTTGTGCAGAGAAATGTGCTGTTGAGGTGTTAGACGTTGCAAAACCACAGACATTTCTCAGGTGCAGTTGTGGACAAACGAAATATAAAGGCCTCTTGTTCTGGAGGAGAAGCCACAGTTTTGACATTTTGCTAATATGCGTGTGCTCTCAGCTCAACCTGTGCTGTGCTTCATCAACTCAAGTAAAGTTCAAATAAATAATAATAATTAAAAAAAATCAGTGATTTCAATGACCTTCCCAGGTATGGCAGTCACAACTTTAAAATGATCTGATATTTCCAGGTGTTGCATGATCATGGAGACCCTCTATCATTTATTGTCTGTATATCTGTGTTTCCAACAGCAGCTTGTTCTCCTCGTTGACAGTATGATGAATGTGTTGTTGAGTCTAGTTCATTCAAACATTTGGGCCACACTATTAATACAGACGATTTGCTGAAAGGCTTTTCTCAATGACAGGTTGAAAAAATGCAACAGTGCCCCCTTTTGGACAACTTAGGTTATTACATTCAAAGGAAGAAAACGAAGGATGAAAGTCAAACTAAATTTTACATTTTCTATTCATACGTCTGTGGGGGTTTAAATAACACTTTATAAAAATCTAAACGAAAAGACATTTTATATAGCCTCGCAAAAATGGGGAAGACGGGGCAGTTTGTGTTTGTAGTTATTGATATAGTTATATTTCCCGTGAATTGTTAAATAATAGTTTAATACAGTCCATGTGACTTGTGCAAAATATTTCACATCTTCTGAAGCAACATGATAATATGTGTGAGAAACGGACTAAAGTTTGTCATTATTCCTTGAAAATCTTCAAAAACTACTTTGCACAAAATACACTGTACTATCCATCTTATTTTTCCTGTAAGCAGTGTTGCCAAGTCCGCGATTTTCCCGCGGAATTGGGCTACTTTAACACTGTTGCCGCGCGTTGTTTTTCTTGTCCGCGGGTTGAAGCGACCTCAATAACGTGATATTTAACCCGTGGAATGCGTATTGTAATAGGGGAACCCCGCCAAAAACCGTGTATTTTACCCCCCAGAAAGCGATTTTTACCGAGGGACCCCCTCGAAATGCGATTGGGCTAATTTCGAGTGGCAATTGGCCGGATTTTGTTGTGAAAACCTGGCAACCCTGCCTGTACGAGCGGGCGCGGCCATTTGTAAATGTTATGTGTCTGGCTTCCGGTCTCATCCGCGTCCGTATATATTTAGCTTTACAAAAAAGCTCGTTTTGCTGCTTGATTTTGCAAATTGGTGTCTTACCATATTATTTTAACATATTGTCTTAATTATGAACATACTGGTTTGTAGTGCAAACAGTTTTACGGTTTACTGCTGGTTGTTCCCTCGCCCATAGATTACTTCCGCGTTAAACAATAAGATGGATATTTTTGGTCTGAATTTGCGTATAATGTAAGAAAATTTTTAAACATTTATCCTAAAAACGGCTTTTTATGATTGATATACTCTGAAGACACAGACACTATAAATGTATATTTAGAAAGGACCAAAACGAATTTACTTGTAATGTCTTCAACAAACCAGCAGGTGGCAGTAAGAGCTATATTTTCAAACGCTACCTTCAACTCTCATGCCTTTAATCGGCTGTGTTCGCAACTGAATAATATTGTACTGCATTCTACTGTACTCAAAAAATAAACAAACAAATAAACAGTAGCCTTTTTTATGTGCTATACACTAAGGCCATGCGACCTCATCACCGCATCCAGTTGTCTTCTCAAAAATAATTTTAGCATTTTAATCTACATCCGTTAATCACAACAGTAAATACAATTTTCTGTTTTTGTTCGTTTTTTCAGTTGCCTGCAGTGCCTTTAAGATGCACACTGCCAACATCCTTGTGCAATTAAACTGCCCAGTCTTATCTTTGTTTGCTTTTCTTGTTTACTTTCCTTGTCTGGCCTGTTCCTCATATCGCCCAGAAATGGAACATTATCACAGACATGTTTCTGTGATACAAACAGGTTGACAGTTTGAATATCAATTTAGGTTTATATTTTTTAAAGCCAACAGAGACAAACCTTGCCTTCAATTGAACATCTGTGCCATTTATTTAATACATGTATGAAATATATCCCTTACGTAGGGTTTAACTACTTTAAAATAAGTTGACCTAGTAGCAGTGAGAAAAAACACTGCAAATGATTTCCATAAAGAGCGTTTTTATGACAAACGGTCGTTTTCGCCTGTCTTCTGCTCCACCTCTTGTGTAAACAAATCCTTGCTGTAGTTGAAAGTGAAAAGGCACCATTCATCTTCCAATGGGATGGCGTAATACGTGACAGTTTGAACATTTTCCAGAGTGTTTCATAGACTTGTTTTTCTGATACGCATTCAAATGTAGCAGGAAACGCGTGCATGTTAATGATGAAACTGCTCCGTGAGCCATGAGAAAAAAGCACAATATACTTCCTTGTCTTGTTCGCTCAACCTGTAACCGGAGGCATTATGTTTTTCCCCAGCAGATAAAAGATAAACTCATCATGGAAACAGTCTAATTTTGCATCTAATTTTCAAAGATATTTTTACAGCACGACGTTGCGAGATATAATCAATCACATGGGAATTTCCCCATGCAGTTCATTTAGTCACGTCGCCTACGAAGCAGATTTCAATTGGTTTTCCTAAATGTCACAAACAGTTGTTTGTGTTGAATTTACTAAGTAGCTCATGGCTTGTGCTCTGATTCAGGTCTGTAAACTGAAAGTGTGAGGTTAGAGAAGCCATGTGTTTAACACACACTCTGTCATCAACAAGTATAATGTTGCATTATCATACAGATGATAACTTAAACCGTTATAAAAAGTATTTAGCATCTACTGCAAGCTTATAAATATAAAAATGTCATTGCATAACAAAATATGAAACCAAATGGCATTTATTTTAGAGAGATAGTTCATCCAAAAATGAAAATTCTGTAAAGCAAAGGGGGTGGATTGGGAAAGGTCTACGAGCCGGGATTCGAACTCGTGACGCCCGCAGCGCAACGGCGCTACATATCGGCTACATATAAAGACAGTGCAGACACTTTCACAAAAATGAATTAGGCTGAATACTGTATGTTATTTGTTATTCACACACTAATAAACCTTGACCTGGGTTAAGAAATCCGGTCAATGTTTCTCATTTTAAAAACAAAAATAGATATAATCAAGGTCCATGCATGACCCTTTGCACTTTTTAATCAAAATATTTTCTATTTTTATTCTTCAATCCTAGAAGAAAACAGTCTCCATTCTCTTGGTATGCTCATATGTTTTGGTAGCAAAGCAGACAGGCATCAGCATGCTCCATACACACACACACACAGCTGGTTACAGTCATTTCTCTAGCGGTGGAAATTCCCCGTTTTACACTGAGCCAATTAGATTACATATTAAAGACTGTCCCATTATTAAGAAATATACAAAGTTCATTTATCAGGAACCGGTTCATGTACAAACAGCATGCGAATCCAATGTACCAAACCAGCAAACAAATATTTGTTTTGATTTGATGATCTGAGTGTTTATCAGTCCAAACAGGCATTTGAAAGCCCAATGTAAGGCCTTTCAGTACACACTCAAACATACTTAAAGTTCACCAAGAGACTTCAAATAAGGAATCATTTTCACTGTATTAGGACCTCAAGTTGCTTATATGGTTTCTTTACACCCTTGCTGAGCAAAATCATTACTTTCTGTTTATTCTTACTGACCCCAAATCCTCAAAAAGTTGACATTGTCAAAGCACATTGTCTTAACAGAAGATTGAAAGTTCATGCAAGAACTCTAAAGATCAACATTTCCAGTAACCCAATTTCTATCATTTTCATGGCAAAAATATTGAGCCCCCCTGGAGGTTTCACCAATAGGCAACTTGAGGAACCACAATGGTGGTTAAGTTTTACTGTAAATGACTATAGCGCAAGGAGTTTTTTAGAATAGATTTCTTAAATCTGATTTCTTTAATCAATCTAAAAATGGAAAAAAAACATTATCTACCTTTCCTTTGCTTCTTGCTGATCCACAGTTTCTGAGTTTAAACTTCACCCTCCTTAGCTTCAAATTTTGTGTTTGTCATGTCATAAATCCTCTTTTGCTATTAGCGTCTAGTTTCAGAGCCTTTAAATATCATACAGATCCTTAAACTAATTCAGAACTTGATTCAGGTCTGCTCAAAATTTCAGTTATGTACACTTTGATTATCTTTAGCCACATGAAACTTCATTAAAAGGCTGAGCATTTTCATTAAAAAAAAACTCAAGACATCTTCGTTTATGTGCATAAAATAGCTTTATTTTTAACAGATCAGAATCTGCATGCAGAAATCAATGATTCATTGACTTCAACATTAGATCAGTGATTTCATCTGGATGTGACCAAACAAAGCAGCAGATTTTTCTTTCTTTTTTTTTTTTTTATCATTGTACACCATGCACAGTAATGCACAGTTCATTCAACGTTCCCCTTAACTAATCCAGAACATCCTTCTACAAAACATAAATAGATTCAGCTTAAAAAGTCTAAAAGAAATAGAAACTCTGTCAATAGACTAACAGCCTTTGAATTTTTGCACTACTGTATATAAAACAAATCTAAAAACCAAACAAAATAAAATAAAATTATCACATGTACAACAGCTGAGAAGGGTGAGAAACACCCCCGACCTGAAGGCAGGCAATAAAATATGACAGTTTAAATTAATACCAAAAAAATCATTTAAAAAAAAGGAATTAAGAACATCTACAAAAACACTGAAAAAAAAAAAGTTAGTACTAGCATTGGTCATTGTTCCAAAAGATTTCTGTTGGTTTCACCAACAGGTTTCACGCTGAAAGCAAATACCGGGATGAGATACAAGAACAATAAAAAAATTATTTTGGCATTTAAATATTTGGTAAATAAAAGGCTGTCAAGAAATGGCTAAGTACCAAAGTTTTACATTTTATTCAAATGGCTATATACAGATCCCTGGATGCACAAAGTCTGTTTGCAGTGAACTGATTCTCAATCAACAACATCTGTACCTGTTAAAGTAGCTTAGCTGACAGTCAAGCAGCACTGTAGTGGATCTAGTCTCTTGTCGCACAAAACCACCACAGCAATGACTTACAAATATGAGGAATGTACCATAACACTATGGTTGAAATGAGTATACATAGTATAGCAAACCAATTTCAGGTTTTGCTCTCAAAGAATTTTGTTTCGAACACATACTGTATGCCCTCAATTTGGTTCCACTTCTGATGTTTTAATAAGGAAATAAAATGTTTTACACACACAGATTTAAAAACAAAAGACATCTGATAATGTAAAAAAGGCTACAGTAACCATCCCTTCTGTAGCACCGATCGTGACACTGACTGTTAACGGCTGGTCGATCCAAAGCCTTTAACCTGCGAATGGCTCCACTGCACCTTGTAGTGTTTTATTTAAAAAAAAAAAAAAAAAAAGGACACAATGGGCCACGTGTGGAAAGGCACTAAACTTAAGAGGGTGCGAGCACAAAAAGACAAGAACATCTTTTGAATCGAGCGGTTTGGCAACAGATGCTATCCCCTCAGAGTCACTTTAAGATTTCAATGCAAATGTCCAGTCAGAGTAAATTATTCGTGTGAGGTCCTTCTGCGGTTTTCATGGTACGTGAGAGGTTGGCGGCGGCCCGTTGGGCCGAGGCACTGTGTGAGCTTATAGTTCAAAAGAGAGGGAGAGAAGGTTGGGAGGGTGTGGATGCTCATGCATAGATTTCTGTGGTAGGAGCTTTCTTGTAGATGGGCGTCTTGCCCAAGTCGTAACTTCCTTCGTCTTTCTTCTTGATGCGGAGAACGAAGTGGACCAGCAGGACGATGAGGAGGATGGCAAAGACCAGACCAACTGCTCCGCCCGCAATAACAGCTGTAAAACAGAAATAGAAACTGTGAGGGAGGCATAACCTACAGACATATCCTTAATGGAAAATTACAGTTTTGTTATTGTTGTATTGTCATCATATTTTCAGTAACTGAAATAAAGTTGAAATAAAAGAAAAAAAAAAAAAAAAAACATTTGATGTTAACTTATATGAAATCCAACCTTGGAAACTAACCAAAATAAGTACAAATAAAATTACTAAAAAAAAAAAAAATTATGTAGAATGCGCACAACTATGGAAATCCTTTTTAACCATGGGTTAAAATAAAAACTGCCATTTAGATTTTTTCATTTCACAATGCAGACTTCAAATTCTGACTTTACATCTCACTTTTTTTTTTGCAATTCATAGAAATCTTGCATTGCAAGATATAAAAAAAAAATATTAAATAGTCACAATTAGCTTTTTAATTTTTTATTCCATGGAGGAAACAAAAATGCTAAAGTCCTAATATATATATATATATATATATATAAATAATCATCCTGTGGCAGAAACAAGCTTTAATACATAACCTGAAATTATAATAAAAACTATGTTTAAAAATGTATAAAAAAGAAGCTATATTAATAATACTATATAACAGTATATTATTAATTCTAAAATAACACTGGAAAATGCTGGATCATCAAAACAAAAAAGCAAAACACTGAGTGCTCGTGTAGTAGTAGTTTTACTTTTAGAAAACATACATTTAAATATTCAAATTTTGATTCAATAATATTACTGTATTTACTTTGCATATCAAACTATCACTATTACAAACAAACCAAACTGTCTTCTCACCTGCAAGCACCTCTGTGTTGTTGAACATGCTGTCTTCTCCAGCATGGGTCATGAGAACATTATTGTGCTGGTCATCGCCTTGGTTTGTTTCTCCACGCCGGCCGACCTCGTTGTGTTTAACCACATCATCATAATTGTTAGTTGGCTTTGGTGCAAATGGACCCTCAGGTTCAGGGATCCGGTTATTATTAAAGAGATTAGTCTGAAAAAGGAAAAAACAGTCACAAGATAGTCAACATCGGTTGTATAAACAACAAAAATGTGTCACATGAACAACCAATTAGTAATTCAACTGATGGCTTTATGAATCATAAGCATGGATGAAAAAGAAATGGCAATTCAAGCCGGATATGATACGAAGGAATGACTTTTGGATCAATGAGTCAGTTCAGCAACCATGCATGAGCCACTTTAGACCAACGAGTCAGTCTGTGACTCAGCTGAGTCACTTTGACATTCATTAAAAACAATCAGCTCATAGGAGTTACAAATCTCCTATGAGATGACACTGATTGCATTGCATTTAAAACAATTCATTTAAAAGCATTTTACTTTAAAATAATTCATGTGTTATAGGCAAAAACCTCATTAAGATTCATTGTTGTGTTTCCTAACAGTCAATTTTGTAGTATCCAACATTTTTTTTTACCTCGCTTTCTGTGGCCTCATCTATAAACCCAGAGCCTGAGCCATCATAATCATCATCATCTTCTTCATCATCGTCGTCAAAGCCATCTTCATCGTCAGTTGGGTTTAATTCCGCAAACTCAAAATCTTCATTCGGAGAGTCGCCGGAAGACTCCAGATCCTCATGGGGTGACGTGTTTTTCAGAGGTACCCATGTTTCTGTTTCTCGGACCTACGAAGAGAAATCATTTACGTGAGAAAAGTACACTTGGTACTATTTGTTCCAAGACAAATCACTAAAGAAAAATATACAAAAATCAGTCTTTTATAATATAATCCAACACAACATCACACAAGAATGATTTAAAGTTTGGTTTAACTTTAATGAGTTTTAGAGTTTTAAGACCGGGTGGAAAACATCTTATATTTCTTTAAAAGTTATGCAGGTTAATTTGTCTATGGCATCAAGATTGCTCTGAGAGCACAGTTAATTTAATTAAGACAAACCAATGCTGTTAATCACGTTAGCAGAGCCATTTGGCCAATCACTGTGAATTGGTTTTAAGCAATTAACAGACTAAGCCTATTTTTTACACATTTAAAAACAACCGTGGTTGAGCGAAGTGCAAAAAAAAAAAAAAGGAGGAAGCAGATCACACAAACTGATTTATGCTTTGTCTGTTTTTCCTCTTTCCTTGGAAGTTGGCTTTTTTTCCCCCACTGTTGCTATGGTTACAAGACATCAAAACATTCTTTTTTTTTTTTTTTGAAGTGTAATTCCAAAAAAAGCTCAATATTGTATTACAATCAATTCACTCTTGACCTCAAAGCGAATTGGAGTGGTAAGAGGCAAGTTATCACAGGTTTGGAGCCATTGTGTAAAACAACGCAAGAATTCATCGGACAGGGGCTGGGGGTCTTTATCTGTCTCACTCTCCTGCCTGCTGTCAAAAACAGATTTAATCAAACATGACTCACTGAAAAGTTTCACATACCAGGAAAGCAAAAACATTCATAACGCACAGGTGCGCACTCATGGCGTAACCACCTTAGACAAATTTCAAACACACCTTAGTGAGGATTTCAGTAAGGCAACAATGACTTTAAGTTTATCTTAAATACAACTTTTTTTACAACCTTTTTTTTTTTTTTAAATACAACAAATTGAATGCTTAAAATGGCTCTGGATGCAAAGGGAGGTTTTTTTAAATGGAGACCGGGGGGCACTGACTGACTCATTTTCCAGGAAAACCGGGATCATGCAAACGCCACATGAAACTGCAAGTCAGCTCTAGCCTGCTCTGTTGTTCGAAGATAATAAAAGAAAAAAGACGAGCGAGAAACAGAGAACGACAGAAACCACAAGAGGGTGTGGGGAGAGAGACCGACATACTTTATGGTTTTCAGCATTACAGTGCTGTGAAACCCCACTCCGAAATCCCCCCGCATTTTGAAACACTCAGCTCTGAGGAAAACAAACTGTAAAAGAAAGTACAGCGGATACCCTCTGACTGCGAAGAAGCCTTAAGCTGTGGTTCAATTAAACCGATGCTTAAATTCCCATAAGCAACCATTAACTTCTCAGAAAACGTATATAAGCCACTTGAAAGAGTTTTAAAAAAAAATCCACCAAAGCCCTAGACTAAGATGGACTGCTAAAGAAAGTCCCTTAATTTCTTAGTCGCAGTGCAGGAAATAATGTTTTTATTTATAATTTCTCAGCAATAACCAAAAACCCCCTCACCAGCATTTAAAAGAAACTAAATCAACATATATAAAATAGCAACAGCTCTTTAAAGAATAATAATTAGTTCATTTAGTTCACCCAAAATGAAATTTAGTCATCATTTACTTGCCCTCATGTCGTTCCAAACCCGTATGACTTTCGTTCACACAAAAGGAGATGTTTATCAATGTTCGTGCTGCTTTTGTCCATACAATGGATGGAGACGGGCGCTGTCAAGCTCCAAAAAGCACAATTAAAGTAGTCTGAAAACTGGTGCACAGCTTGAACTGAAATAGTTTGTGTATTATATTTGGCATCCGCTATACAGATTTAAAACAACATAAGGGTGAGTTAATAAGTAGTTTTATTTTTCAACTATTGCCTGAGGCAACCCTCGTGATAGCTATTGAGACTGCGTGATATAAAGATGACACATGTCTACAAGTATGACTATGACTCCTATCCTCAAAGTGAGTTGTAATGCTGTGTAAATTAACCAGCTTAGTAAACCAGGCCCAAGTCAAGACTAGCAAAGCTAGGAGCAAATCCGACCATCTGCTGACAAATGGTCCAGCATCTGTTCCAGTGAGTCACAATGGGAGACGCAGAGAGAAGATAACAAAATCAGTGACTCATCCATTACTGTGATAAACTGTCTGTGGTGATCAGGCGATTATTCACTGTTTGAGTCTAAAGGCCAATATTTAAACAACCACAACTGCATCGTAGTTTTACAAAGCAGCGTCTGTGTATGAAAAGTCATTGGTAGGTCAACACAGAACTGGAACAGTTCACAGAATTTATCTAGATTGGATTCACTGGTGACCCATTAAAGCTACACTACAGATATTATCCACTGGTTTGAAGACTCTCCTTGTTGTCCTTTCAGGTCACAACCAATTACAGCCTCGGTCATCAACACAAACGGCGTCTGTCACTCCCACCAATCGGATTTACCAGTGTATTGTGTCATATGATCTCCTCATGAGATACACTCCTCACTCAGGACACAGTGAACGTCCTACTTCGCGAACAAACACACTCACATGTCAGAAGAATTCCTTCCACCTTTACGGGAACTATTTATATCCTTATTTTTCCTTCCTGCAAATTCTGCTGAATCTCAACAACAGCGGGGCGAAAAGACTCACCTGCCTGCTAAACGATGCGTCATTGTTCAATCACAGGCCAAATTCTCACCCTAACACCTGTTCAAAGCCCTGAAGCATTAGTGCATGCCAAGGAAACAGGATTGGACTTTTCCTTCAAAATCTTCATCCAAACAAAACAAAAAGGGCAATTCAGCCTCACTGTCATCAGCCTCTATTCTCTCTCACAGGAAGTGCGATCAAGCTTTTCTTCTATGTGCTAGTGGCTTTCATTAATGAAGCTTCTCACCATTAGCTCAAAGACTGTTTAACACACAATGAGTCATTCTGAATAGCCCAAACAATCAGTATTGTGCAATCTGGGCATGAGGATTTCAAGCTTTCTGATATCAGACCTTCCCTGACTGGCTAAAACCTGAAGTTAACAGAGATTTAGATTGGATTCTGGCTTCAATGGATTTCACAGGTAAAGTTATAACCCCATTTAAAATGCCCTAAGCATAATTACTCTTTAATTACTTTTTGAAGCCATTAATTTGAGCCAGAAATGAGAAACATTAAGATTATCAGTTATACAGCTAAAAAAAGATAATAATTGTAACCATTCAGATTATATAACAACTCTGAATGAACATTATTGCATTAATATTTCTAGAGCACATATAGCGCCACATAAGTTGACCCAAAGTGCTTTACAATAAGAAAGTGTCAATTATAAATTATAATATGAAATTTAAAAGAAAAATCAAGCTAGGAGTAGAATCAAGGCCTTCAATTATTATTATTATTATTGATCCTATGCATGAATGGACCTGTTAAAGAGCATACTGAACAATATGAAGACTCAGGAAAACAACTTGAAAAGTAATCCAGGATACTGCAAATTAACAGTAATGTGTTATTAGATGTGAAAGACCACCGTGTTCCTGTTTGTAGGAACATCAGTGGGGTGATTAGACTCCAAGATTTCTTCAACTCAAGTCTGGAGACCTGAGAAACACCCAGACGGGTGTTTATTTGAAGAATGGGTATTTTCAGGAGCACAAACATTTACACGCCAAGAAAGACAAAAGGTTTGATGGAATTGCCATTGCTTAGGGGGAGGGTGTAGTCCACAAAGAACCTTCACTAAAAAGTAGGTAGTAAAGCCAATTCAGATGAATACAGATATCACAAACCTAACTGCTAATATTTTATAATGAATAAACTATTAAGCACAAGCCAAAAGTGCTATCTTCCACACTAATAAGCAGAAAAAAATTTAAATGGGCCAAATCAAGAAAGAGGAACCAGACAGCTGGTAGCTGCTTATCAGCATTTCCAACTAAAGCCCGTCTGACATATGGTTAATAGCTCCACAAGCAACAGAACTGAAACTGTGACGGATGTGGACTGCTAAATGACTCTAGAAAACACAGGATTCCCTTTACATGGCCTCAAGATACTCCTTTGGACTTGCAAAACAAAAGTGCACAGCATAAGGCATTGCATTTGTTTCAATAAACAACTGCGTTCACAAGCAGAGTTGCTGTAATAACTAAAATTCTTCTCTCACCCAAGCAGCAAATAAAACCATCTCCTTTGGTGCCAACATTCCAGCCTCAAAAGCGATTTAATAGGCCAGTGGACAGCAATGCAGAAATCATTATTACATCCTGGCGAAAGTATTTATCACGTCCACTGCCTTTCAACAGCCATTCAGATGAGCTTTGCACTCTAAAAACAACTGAATAAATAAATAAAAGCAAACCTATTCATATGCAAATCACCTCATGCCTAATTCATAACACAATCATTAGCAAGACATTTAGCATGGCCATTACACTTAAAATAATAATAGTGCATGTTACGTTTTAAGATCATGAATGAGCTATTAATGTAACACAGTACTGCTTGTATTAAATCTAAAATAATTTTTCAAAGTTGTAAATGAAAGATTATTCACTTGTGTTGTGTTATTTGCCATTTCTTTGTAATTGTGAAATTCACTAGCAATTCCTGAGTGAAAATTGTTTCTACACCAACATTAGCTTGACACATTCAAGTCATTCAAGATACAAATCCTGAAATAAAACCTTGGGAGGTTATCAATATCACTGCCACTTTTTGTTTGCCCAACATGTGCATTTCTAACTAGAGATTATATTTTATCAGGTTAGGTGGTCAAAGCTACACTCAGATATTCAAATATAACAAACCCAAGGCCAAATCGACAATATCCACTCCTACTTTGCCTTTACTGAGGTTTAAAGTGTCCATGTCATGTTGAGTTTAAGCCACACAAACTTGTCCAGTGGCTAAAGAGGAGGGACCTGGATGAAAGAGGTGGACCATTTAAATCCGCCGAAGTGTGTGAAATCCCAAAAGAAGGGCTGGTCAAGGTCAGGAGGGGTCACATTCCTCAGGAAAACGCAAAAGAATGGAGAGGGAGGGGGATGAAAGGAACACAGACACTTCTGCATGATTTTGAGGAATGCTGCGGCCTTCTATGCCTCGAAGGACAAGGCTTTTGGTGCGCGTGAGCTTGTTCTCACATTCCCACCCGCGATTATATCACACCGTCCAGTGTACTGCTAACAGTGCAGCTGGTTTACAGTTCTATTACCAGTGGATTACACAATTATACACACTAAAACCATCAACAGACAAGATCAAGATGCCGAGTACAAAAGCTGCATCATTTTGTGTTGAAGTGTAGATAAAGATCTGTGCCAACACCTTTCCAAAGGTCTGTGAGAGATTGGAAGGTTTGGGCTCAAAGAAATTTGCATTTTGACTTGTGTGAGGGTGTGTGTGTGTGTGGCTGACTGACCGAGCAAGCACACTGGGTGGCATTTGTCTTCTATTTCAGCTCCACAGACATCTGCACCAAGCTATTCTTTTGAGTTATGAAAGAACTGGCCAACACAAAGCTGTGGCATCCCATTCACAGGTGCTTCACTGGGTGATTCCATAATGAACAGATGGAAAAGTAAACCTCATGGATTGAATCCAGTCTAATCAAATAAAGCTAAAAAAAAATCCCTGAGGGCAAAAACTCAGTTTTAAGCCAGTGCTACTCACTGGGTTACTCAACAAACAAAAATGAGCAAGACTAGTTTTGTGCCAAAAGCCATAAAACTACGCTCTTAAATATATTACATACACAAATTGAGTATTACGAAACCACAACTCAACGACTAATTATTCCTTGTCTAATCAAACACTTGAGGTTTATTTGAGGCTTTGGAAATTTCGACCAAAGACCAAGAAGACTTGTCTAAAAGCTAAATCATTAACATGAAGTATTACATTTGTTGAACATATGATTTAAAAGCCTTTGTTGTTTCAACAGGTCTGTTGTCAGAGAGCTGTCGCTTTAGCTATCACAAATATAACACCCTGTTTCGTCATTTGGGATTAAGGAAAGCAATTATACGCTTAGTATCTTAGCTTAATGTAATATAAGTTACACAATTCACAAGATACTCACCGATTCAGCGAACACAGCAGCAGCCACAGACAAAACCAACATGAGGTAAACTTTCAACATCTTTACTTCAATATAACTAGCCCCGGTGACGAAAGTTGTTGTCAGTTTCCTGAATGAAACACTTTTGTAAATCAAAATAAACCGTTCCTGGTTTTGTAAATCCTTTTTTATGTCGTTTCAGTGAGATTTTTATCGCGTATTTCTTACTGCAACCCTCCGTCTTAGTACGCAGTATTCCTGTGTAATGATTGATCCCGTTTAGTTTTATTCAGAAACGTCACCAACCTAAACCCGCCTCTTTTCGTACGCAGCCAATCAGGACAGACAAACAGTGACGTGAGTTTCGGAAACTCCGGACGCAACAGGTTTACAACACAATACGTTAGAATCCATCACGTCGACGGAGAACGTTGTAAACAAAAATGATACTACGATGAATTTTTTTTGGCTGTATAAAAACAGTTGTTTTAAGATCAATCTCTTATAAATACAAAATCCTCCTTTTTCTGACAATGTCACATGGTTGGCGTACTTAATATCCGTCATTAACTGACCAACATGAAATTATGGAACAACGGCTAGCATGTTTGAGGAAGTTTTAGGAAGAATTAGGAAAGCGAGACGCTTGTGGAAAGTTTAATGACGTACACTTTTTGATCGTCCTTCCCATTTCCCTTAAGCAGTGTGAAAAACGAAAAACGCAATGATGTTTAGATGCTGTTGCTGATAAAAGGGATTTTCAGTTCTTTTTTCCTTCTCTATTGACAGAAGTTCTTAAATTAGCCCATATAGCTTGCTGCGGGTTTTAGTTGGTTTAAGCTGGTTTTAGCTGGTTGATGGTCTCCCAGCCTGGTGTTTATGCTGATCTCCAAAATCCTTTAGCAAACTGACTAGGCTGAGACCACTTGATGAGTTTATCTCTCTCTTTTTTTTTTTTTTCATTAATGACAGTTACATTCAATTTTAGGTGGTGTTGCATCATAGAATCAATGGTTGCCACTTCCACTAAAAGGAAATCAGTTTGGTTCTTATCCAGATGTAGTAACTGGAAACTGATGGAATAGGTCTTCTCATTCTTATTGCAACATTTCTATTCTGGTACAACTTTGAACTTGAAACCACTTTTGCATGCCCCAACATGACATTGTCGGTAAAAAGAGCTTTACTCACAGGTCAAGTTTACTGCAGTAAATCATCTCTTTGTAATAACTGAAATCATCAATTCTTTGTGAAGTCATTAGAGATGTACTTCATTACGAAGATTAAAATTAGCCATTTATTTAAAGTAGGTTAATCATCTAAGCATGTTTGCAATGCGTCACTATTTATAATTCACTGTTAGTAAGAATAGCGTCCCTTGTAAAAAAACAAAAACAAAACAAAACATTTATTTCATGTTATACTACAAGTATATTTACATATTTATGTACTTAATAAAAGTATGTTTAGTATATTAAACAGATTTACTTACAGTCTGCTAAATTGAAATGACTAATTTTGAACTTAGTGCAATTTAATTGGCCGGGAGTAGTGCTGAAGTCCAACTAAAGATATATTGAAGTATATTTGATTGTGCTAAAGTGTAACTATTGCAAGTATACTTGCATTTAATGACCAATGTTGTTCAAAGATCATACAGTCCTCATCAACAGTGATATTAAAACACATTTTAGGCTTAATATTAAGAAATGTGCATTGTGCAAAAGTAAAGTTCTCCAAATAAAGTTTATGTAAAATGTTTATATCAGTAAGTCTCGAGTGATAATGTCGATAAATATTTTATGTTAGTATGACATAAATATATTTTGAATATGTTACTTTTTTACTAGGGATGGCTTAGAAAACAATGCAACTCATTCAGTACAAGTCACTTATAGCTAATCAAGTCTCTCATGCATGTAAATAGTCTGCAAATAAGCAGTAATTCAGCAATACAGCAATTCTCTTTGCATATTTTAAAACAACAAATGCCCTGTTGGAAATGATCATCTTATGTCATCTTTGTTCACTGAGGAATGCAGTATTTCTTGCATGATTACAGTATATGTTCCCCACATCTGCACATACAGCAAAGTTTACTACACAGCAACTTCAGATGGCTTGTAAAATCGTGGAAAGCACTTCTGTGCTCAAACTGAGTCGTAAAAAGTACCAGCTGCGTCACTGACCTGCTGCTCGTGAGGTCTCAGACTGTCCTATATTATGAAGTGCGAGAAGAATCTGGCCTGATTTCAGCCTTGATTTGTTTAGTCTGGGCCTAGAGTACATTTTAAACAACCTGCAGGAAGTGTTCTGATAAATGCAAGAGATGAACAGGTTTTTTTCAAAGATGGCATTTGCCTTATACTGCAGTACAGAGTGTAATACATCTACGGTATGCACACAATGTGAGAAATGCAGACATAAGTGAAACAGGATCTAACTTAACATCATATACTTATTAGTAATGCATAATGTTCTCTTTTAAAAGTCAAAATAGGGTGAATAATGCATCTTAGAAATGCCATTGTTATGGAGCAAAAGCTTGTGGTGAATCTTCCTTCTTAGGTATTTAATAACTCACTTTCAACTGCAATTAATTTTTTAATCAGTGCACTCCATATTCTTAAATTCCACCTACAGGACTGTGTTTAAGCGTAATATTTCAGAGCTCACGGGTTGTCGGCGCTGCCGTTATGCCGTCATTGATAATCAGTTCTATAGCGGCTGCTGATCCAAGAACAATGATGGAAAAGTTTAGGCAGAGGCAGTAAACACTGCAGCTCGAGTTGGCTCGTTCAAGCAGTTATGGCAATCAAATCCACATGGTGTACATTAGAGAGAAGTGCTTGGCTCAGTGCTACTATACGCTGGCCTTCTCCACATCCCCACCTCGACTTTCACTCAGTCATAGTCCGTCTTTTGTCTCCATGTAAAAAGCAAATTCCACCCAACCTCTGACATAGTCTGACACACATTCCAGTTCAAGCACAACAATGGAGGTCTTTGTTCTGCGCTGCTGTGTGTGCGTGTGTTTGCTTTTCATTTTTTTATTACACTCTAGATGGGATAGAAAGTTTAATCATTTTTTGTAGCCATATTGCTATGTGTGTGATCTCACAAATCCCCTCCATTAGGAAAACGCACACAGTTGCAAACTTTATGACTGTTTATGGAGGGAAAAAAAGAGTATGGAGTTCAGTGTGGTCCCTTTGCTCTTTTGTAAATGACCTGTAAATCTTTCTTTGTTTCTTTCTTTGTTGGGACACTATAGGGAATAAAATACTTAATATTTTATTACATCATTGCTTACAAATATAAATGCACTACCAGGTAATTTTTTTGGACAGTAAGATTTGTAATGTTTTTTTAAAGACGTTTCTTCTGCTCAGCAAAAAAAAAAAAAAATTAAAATTTGAAATATTTTTACTATTTAAAATAACTGTAACTGTTTTTAAAATTTAATTTATTCTTGTGATTCCAAAGCTGAATTTTTAGAATCATACTAGTCACATGATCCTTCAGAAATCATTCTAATATTCTGATTTGCTGCTCAAAAAACATTTATTATTATTATTCAGTTGAAAACAGCTGAGGTTTCTCTGATGAATAGAAAGTTCAGAGGAACAGCATTTATCTAAAATAGAAATGTTTTGTAACATTATAAACGATTTTATCATCTTTTGATCAATTTAAAGCATCCTTGCTAAATAAATTATTAAATTTCTATAATTTTGTTTAAACATTGATAATAATAATAAAATATGTTTCTTGAACAGCAAATCAGCATATTAGAATGATTTCTGAAGGATCATGTGACACTGAAGACTGGAGTAATGATGCTGAAAATTCAGCTTTGATCACAGGAATAAATTACATTTTAAAATATATTCAAATAGAAATCAGTTACTTTAAATAGTAAAAATATTTCAAAATGATACTGTTTTTGCTGTATGTTTGATCAGTTAAATGCAGGCTTGGTGAGCAGAAGAGACTTCTTTAAAAAAATCTTACGGTTCAAAAAAGTACAAAATATATAAATAATTTGGTCACTTTTAAAAGCTAGTTTAGTTATTTTTATTTTTTGTGAAGCATCTACAAAAATCATTTTCTTTCTTCGCTTTAAAACTACATTTTCAAGTTTTGGTTACTTGCGGCACATTTCTGATATATCTGGTTAGTGTGCAATCAGAGCAGGTGTGACATTCTTTAAGGGGGCTTGCTATAATGTATTCAGTGACATCTTTAAAGTGTTTAGCGTACACAATCCCATCTAATCTCTTTCTCCTGAAGGGTGTTAGCCGTGAGGTGATGTTTGTGCTCGTCGTTGCTTTTGTAAACTACTCATTATGAAGTAAATAAGCTCATCACAATAACACATGTCACAGAAAATAGTTAAACAATAAAGCTACTCAATCCCTTTGAGCGGCATACATAAATTAAGTTAACGCTGTTAAGGGGAGGAATTTTTTTCCTGGCTGACTTTCTGTTTGTTTGTTTACTTTATCTTCCTTCATCAGTTTACAAAAGGTGCAGCCCACATTCCTCTGTCATTAACATCATTAACATCATTAACATATTTATTGCTCTAGATGTGAGAAAGTTTTATCTGTGTTGCACAGATATAAAAAGTAATTTGTAACATATTTTATTAGATTACATAAGTTTAGTTACTTAATCTAAATTCTTTGTAATAATGGCGTTTTTAACATTTAATGCACCAACAATTTCAACGTTATAAGACAATGCAATTAAAAATATTCATACTGTTTAGGACTTTTGGGACTGTTACTAATTCAATGAAATCTGTATCAATAAAATCCATGTTTGCACTGCAGAGATGGCACAGAAATGAAATGAAGAAGAAAGAAGAAATAGACATGTGGCATCATGAGAGTGTGAGATCAGTGTTGCCAGGCCTGGTTTTCAAAGATCAAGATCAACTTCAAGATGTCTGTCATTGATCTATGTCTGTATGTTGGTTAATATTAATGAAATTTTTAAGCAGTGAGACAACTGGTGATTCTTCGACTCTGACTCAATTAGCAACTTGCAGAGTGCAAACACACTAGTCAGCACTCATGAAAATACAGGGGAAATCAGAAAGCCATGCAATGAGCTTTTCATGGAAATACAAAGACAATTTTACTTGTAAATGTAAAAAAAGGAACATTACATTCTAGCCCAATGCAGTGTTTAGCTAAAACAAAACTGCTATTAGCTTCACAGGATTCAGCATCTAATCTGAACAAGCATCTTGAGGTAAACTGCTCTCAATATATTAAAAAAACCAGGGCTGCCACCACTGATCTCACGCCACACAGCCATTTTCTCACACAGTGTCACTGATGTTTGCCTGAATTAGTTCTTGTTTCTTTATATTTATAACATATAGGCCTGGTTTCACAGACAGGGCTTAGATTAAACCAGGATTAAACCATAGTTCAATTAGGACATTTAAGTAACCTTTATAAATCTTATAAAAACCTTTACTGGTGTGCATCTTAAGACAAATAATTATACATTTTAAGATATGTCAGTGCAAGTTTATGTGCAATTTATTGATTGAAAGCTCTCCGGTCCCCATAATGAGAGAAATTACGAGTAAGATGTTGTTTTTAATTCATCTCACTCACAAAAAAAAAAAAAACAAACAAAAAAAAAAAAACAGATTTTCTCAAAATTAATAAAAACAGTTAAATGCAACTCACAATATGACACATGCAATAATTAAATATGTTAAATTATACAAATATCCAACGTCTTTGCTGCTGACAAGTTCAACCATATTAATAAGCAAAAATTACTCAAGATAAATTAACATTTGTTCTTTTACTTTTATTTTTTTTGCTAAAGAGTGTTGAACTTTCGTCTTTTGCATTCAGCTGTACAGATGTGAATTTACTTTTCCTTCAGCCTGAGGATTTTGGTGTAAAAGGGCTTTTACATTTGCCAGAAAGCTAACTTTTTATATTAAAACAAACAAGCAAGCCCTGCCCAGATTTAAAAACTAACGCAAAAGTAACATAACACATTACTTTCTGTAAAAAGTAACTAAGTAATGTAATGTAGTAACACAAAATTGTAATGCATTACTTTTAAAAGTAACTTTCCCCAAACAATGTGTGTGTGTGTGTGTGTGTGTATATATATATATATATATATACATATACATATATATGTGTGTGTGTGTGTGTGTGTGTGTGTTGGGGAAAGTTAATAGCATAATATTGTGAAATATTATTAGAATATGAAATAACTGTTTTATATTTGAATCTGTTTTAAAATGTAATTTATTTCCTGTGATGCAAAGCTGTATTTTCAGCATCATTACTCCAGTCTTACATGATCCTTCAGAAATCATTTTCTGATTTGATATTATTTTTTTAATAATATAAATATATATTTAAATATTTTAATAACAAAATATGTCAATATTATAAATTATTTATAATATAATAATAATAAAATAATATTTATATAATATTTACAATTTAGAATATTTATATATAATATTATATATAATATATACATGTCTATTTTATTTGAATATAATTGTGTATAATATAACATTGTCAAAAAATATAATCATTTTCCTGTTCTGTGGAAATATATGTTGTTTTCCTTTTCACTTTAAATGTGAATATGACAGCATTTTGCGTTCCCTTTTCAGTGAATTTCTCTTCTTTGGAAACTCACACAAACAGACACACCCACTTCTTTTACTATGGTATCGCTGAAGCCCCACCCACTTTCCATTTGAACTTTGGACTGGATCCTGCTGCTCTTTCTAATCTAACAGCTCCCTCACTCCATGTGTATTTTCTCTCCCTCAAATTCATTTTCATGTTTTTTTTACACTTTCTCTTTTCATATCATATTCTTTCACCTTACATCCGAAGAGATAAAAGCTGTAGAAGGTCACTCTGTTGACAGGAAGCCATAAAAAACAGGGCACACAACAGCTACGCTTCACCTCCTCCACCCACGACTGCCTACTGCACTGCCAAACCATATATAGAAGAGTACATGCTAGTTCCCTTTCCAGGCACATGATAAAAGCCAGGAAGACGTCACCACTTCCTGTGCATATGCAAGAAAATGGAATTTAAAGGAAGCCCGTAGGGGGTTAAGCAGTGGGAGATGTTATGTGTGTGTTTGTGTTGGAGTATGGAAAAGGATACGAGAAACACCATGTGGTAACCGAGTAAAGCTGCGATAGGGGAATTGTGTGGAATGGCAGGAATTTCCTGCTAAAAACATCACATGTGCTGCACTGGTCAGCCACAGTTTACATGCGCAGCCAGAGAAACTGCATGATGAGACAATATTTAACTGAAAATTATGAGTCACCAATTGTCACTGGAATGATACGTGACCTCCATGATCTGCTGTATCTTGTGATGTAACTCCTTAAGGAGTTTATTATGCAATTGTTGGTCTTGCTGTAAGCTGGGTGTATCGTTGAGTCTTCTAAATAACCTTTATTTGATAAAAATATGAATATTTATTATCATTAACTTTACCTTAAAATGTTCAAAATGCACTTTTCAAAACCACAAATTAATACTTTTATTCAGCAAGGATGCATTAAATTGATCAAATGTGATATTAAACACATAATGTTACGAAAGATTTTTATTTCAAATAAATGCTGTTCTTGTGAACTTTCTGTTCATCAAAGAATAATAAAATAAAATGTTGCATTGATAATAATAATAATAAATGTTTCTCGAGCATCAAATCAGCATATTAGAATGATTTCGGAAGGATCATGTGCCACTGAAAACTGGAGTAATGATGCTGAAAATTCAGCTTTGCATCACAGGAATAAATTACATTTTACTATGTATTCAAATGGAAAACAGTTCATTTAAACTGTAATAATATTTCACAATATTACTGATTTTTCTATATTTTTAATCAAATAAATCCAGCCTTGGCAAGCAGAAATGTCTTCCAAAAACATAAAAAAATATCTTACAGACAGCGTAACTTGTACTGATTTGTTGGCGATATGTATTTTAATTATAGATCAAATTGTGCTTGTCCTTTTCATTTTTCCCGCTGGATGCTAAAATAGGATTCTAAAACCATTAGATTTACATTGAAAGCGAAAGGAACTAACGTCACTGAGAACAACATATCACAAAATTTGCATGGGCATGAAAGTAATCATCTAGCAACAACCCAGAATGCCCAAACAACCGCCCTGGCAACCACACTCAACACCTGAGCAAACGGCATGCACTATTTATTTAGAATATGTAAAAACCAAAAACAATAAATGAGTTGTGAAACATGTTAACTGAAGTGTATGTGTGCATGTATGTGTTTCAGGGTGTGGAGTTGTCGGATGAATAGGGTTTTTTTTTTTTTTTGTGTCATACTACTCCACATTTCACTGGAGAATTATCCGCAACTGCCTTAGTTAGACAAAAGCTCTGACATGGATCATTTTACCATTTCAGAGTGTTTGTATGCCCAGGAGACAATATAGACACTTAACACGTCTCTCTGGTGTTTCACCTGCTCGCCACATTTTCGCTCTCGGCCAGGTGTGACATTTCACTGTACAATGAGCTTCTCTATTTTACAAGCCACATGATTCTAATGAGGACACAATATGATTCTCTGTGTGCTCGCCATTATTAAAATGAATCTGGGTTTTTTGGCAAAAGGTCAGCATGTAACCGAGTCGGTTTCTGTTCTGCTTTTTTCTGGTGAGCAGACGGCAGGTGCACTCTGTGGTTTTGCTAAAAAGGAAATACAGTTTCTATTAATATGACTCTATTAGTAATAGATGCTTTTGATTTACATTTTCTGGCTTTCATTAGTGGTGTTTGATTAAGCCAGCATCATATTTACTTTAATAACTCTAATCTTAACTCATATCATGCAGCTTGCTGTGGAGAGCAGTGTTGTAATTTGAAAAATAAAACTATTACTTATTACTGGAAACTTAGATTACTCAATTTTAGAATAACACTGAAAACAAAATGTGATGAAAAGCTTACATAAAAATGAGAAAAACAGAAATGATAAATTTTGCCTCGACGACTAACTGAAATAAAATAATAAATTGAAGTAAATAAGTTGAAAAAATAAATTGAAGTAAAATAACTAAAACTGAAATTAAAAGAAATATAAATTAAAACTAAAAAGAAATCTAATACACAAAAAACTAGTACAACACATATATTTTGTACATTTTCAATTATTAATCAAATTAATAAAAAAATTATATATAGTATTTTATTTTTTATACTTTTTTGTATTTTGTAAAAAAAAATAATGAAAATGAAACAAAAATAAAAAACATTTAAAAATACTTTAATAATATATAAATAATACTAAAATAACAGTGGTGGAGGGATTTGTGATATATTCATTAAAATCATAAAAACATTATAAAACTATTTATGTAATTATTATATATAGTATTTAGTATTTCATATTTTTTGTATTTTGTAAAAAAAAAAAAAACTAATGAAAATGGCATAGAAAACATAAAAAAATAAAACCTTGCATTTTTTAAACATTGAAAAATGCTTTAGTGTATAGAAATAATATTAAAATAACACTGGTGGATGAATTTGTGATATATTGATTAAATTAATTAAAATTTTTTTTTTTTTTTATAAAAATATAATTATTATTTTATAATTATTATATTTCGTTTTTTTTGTATTTTATAAAAAAAAGTAATGAAAATGGCATAAAAATAACAACAAGAACAGCAATAAAAGCATTTAAAAACATAAAAATAAAACCTTTGAATTTTCTAAACATTAACAAATGCTTTAATTGTATAACAATAATACTAAAATAACACTGGTGGAGGAATTTGTGATATATTAATTAAATAAATGTAAAAAATAAAATTATTTATAAAAGTATAATTATTATATATAGCAAAAAATTTTGTTTTTGTTTGTATTTTGTAAAAAAAAAGTAATGAAAATGGCAAAAATAAAACAACAACAACAAAAAACATTTAAAAACTCAAAAATAAAACCTTTTTGTGCTTTGTTAAAAAACGAATGAAAATTGCATAAAAATAAAAACAAAAAACATAAAAATTAAACATTACCTTTTCTAAACATTGAAAAAATACTTTCATTGTATATTAATAATACTAAAATAACACTGGCGAAGTGATTTGTAATTTTCACCTGGTGGACAAAAAACCCAAAGACTTCCATTAAAAATAGGCCATTAGCAGTCCATATAAGTAGCTGTGAGGAACCACCTAGCAACCAGCGAGAACACCTTAGCAACCACCCTAGCATTATGTTTTGCATGTGTGAGCACCACTCACATTTTCTTTTTCCCAATTAAAACACTGCCTTTTTGATTTTCTATTCGGAAATGAAGTTCATTCTTTGTTTTTCTAGTGTGTTTTTGAATGCCTGTTAGTATTTGCTGCTTGCTGGCCTGTAAGAGAGGAATTTTATTCTGTATAGTGCAGCCTCATCTTAAACTGTGTTTAAAAATTGCATCGATGCATTCAAAAACTAATGCTTCATATGCAACTAAGACCTTCATTTGTTTTTTTTTTATTGCTTTTATTGCTCAGAGCTTAATAGAAGCAAATGAGAGAAACTCAAAATGAGAAACACAAAATGAGTACAGAGTTTCTGTGTTTCTGACCTCGGTAAAGCTATGTAACAAACTGATATTTTGGTCTAGAAGGAAAAATCTGAACAGATAAGAAATGAGACACTTAAAAATGAGCCACCATCTACCAGCATTGAGGCTGCAGTCATCCAGATGATCATGATTGAGTGCTTGATGCAATCAATGTTCTGCTAAGCATCACTGCACAGAAAGTCTCACCTCATCAGTTAGTGAACTGAGAGACTGTGTTGACTTTACACGCCTCCCCTCGCATTACACAACTCGTTAGATGCTAGTTTAGAAGGTAATCAGAGCTACTTTAACTTTGATCATAAGCAAGATGAATGCATGCACTTTCATTTGCAAGTGAATTGCTGTTAATTAGTACCGAATATGTTGATTCACCTTTTTAAAATGCGTTAGATTGGAGATCAAAGTCAGTGAGTGCTTTCAGCATACACCTAATTAATATAGAAAAAATAAAGCAATTATGCATATTTTTTAAAAATGTTATTAAAGATGCCACATGCACAAATGGAAAGCAATTTAAAAGATAACAGACAGCTAAAACAGCGCCATGGAGTTACTGAGTAAATATGAGACCCATGAAATTACCATTTTAATCTCTTTCTTCTTGTCTGTTATGACTTTTATTTTTTTTTAAGTCACTTTGGATAAAATGCATGCATGTAAATATGATTAAATAGGTATATTTGAAAAATATAGGGACAGGAGAATAGATTTGTAAATGTTTTTGGCATTACATTAATGTGTTAATTAAAAACTGAATACGAAAAATAATTTGAAAAGACATCTGAAAAATATTGCATCAGATTTTTCTCATATTCAACTTGATTTGTACATTTTTGCATTGAATAAACAGGCTGTTATGGTTGGTTTGCAGGTTTTTGTGTCAAGTGGTTTTCAGTGCATTGCTAAGCAGTTTTGCTGGGGTGTTTTAGGGTGTTATGATTAATAAAAGAACAATTTAATAATAACTAGGACAATTAAAAGGCAGTTTGATTAAAATGTTTAAATATTTTAATTGAAATATGTTGCATTCTTCAAAAAAACTGTGACTTTTGCTTTAATCAGGGATAAAACAGTCACAGAAAATAGAAGTTAAAATGTTAAATCTTTTCTTCAGTATTGTGACATACAAAATAATTGGTGTAGAATTTTTACTTAAAGATTGCTAGTAAATTTCTCAGTTAATTAGAAAAAACAGCAATTAACACACTGAATTAAACATGAAATTTAAGTAGAAAGTCTGAAATAGTATTTTGTTGTAAAAAAAAATCTATTGTGTAAATCCGAGTGTAACAGATTAGCGAAAAAGAAAAATGTAGAAATAATTTTCACTCAGATATTGTTAATAATTTCCTTCTAACAACAAAGAAATTGCACGTAACACACTGAATTTAAAAACTAAATTAAAAGTTACATTTTTAAAGTGAAGTATCTTTAAGTTAAGTATTTTTAAATGCAACTTTGAAAAATATTTTTTTATAGTGTAGGCTGAATTTTTATTGCATGCCACCTTTAATACTAATGCAAATGGTTAATTTGACATGCATTATTTTATACAACATTACTATGAGCTTTGTTGATGATGTTATGATGAACAATGCCAGAATATGGTGTTTTATAAATATATAGGTCATGTGAACTACCTTACAAAAAAATGGATTTGAGCATTTCCCCAATTCTAGCTGAAGGAGAGAAAAAAGAAAAACGAGAAATGAGCGGTTGAACCTTTCAAAAACACACACAGACTGATCAGAGCGTTCTACAAAGGATCAGATCTGGATCTTTCCAGTCTCACTCAACTCTGCTGACCTTTGCCCCCCAGTTGCTAGGATCATGCCCCTACGAGGGTGGCTGTGGGTTGAGTGGCGACAGGATCCCGCTATAGCTGTGCCGCCCTAAACACTTCCATATGAGCGTCCATCCTAAACCATGGGAAAAAGTAGCTTGGGTCAAAAAGTCCATATAAACATTGTTAAATGTCTCTTTTTATTATTAGTCTTAGTATTGCTTATGTTTTTAAACCCTTAACCCTAAATATTTAATTCTGCTGCATAATTTTTCCCACACTGACATTTTCCCCCCTAACATTTCAATTGAATATTTCCATAGTATCCCTATATATGAACATGGAGTCTATTAATTACCCTCAACCATCATCTGTGCAGCCACCTTCAAAAAACAGCATCTTATATTACATGAAAAAAGAGGAAAAAGTCTCCCGAGGGGGGACACAACCCCACCAGGACAGAACAATGGCGTTCCTCTCCTGAGTCCGTGATTGAATGCGCCCAGGATTCAAGTACAAACATTCCAGCGTACAAAAGGAGCAAAGCCAGGAGGGACAGGAACGGGGGTGAGGGGGAGCGCAGGTGAGGAGACAAGTCTGAACAAAACCAGCACAGACGCAGGCACATTGTAATGTATCACTAATTTGAAGTAATTGAGCATTACATAGGTATTTTAAAATATAAAAACTCAAAATTATCTAATTAAATTAGCTTACATTTTATAATGGGGTAAACAAGACTTTTATTGTAGAAATAACTTAAATTTAGTACTTAGGGGTCATGGGATGCCCATTTTCCACAAGTTGATATCATTCTTTAGGGTCTTAATGAAAAGTTGAGGCTGCTTTAAATGTTAATGAGCTCTGCTTGCCCCGCCCCTCTCTTCTCTCTGTGGAGTGATGAGCCTGTTTACTTTAGCCGCATTTAGCAGCGTTTAGCCTCTAAACTTGCTTACTAGAATGTTATTAGGAAAGACGATCGCAAAGATTCATAAAAAAAACTCTTATACTCACTTCTGCTGTAAGTGAAGCTGGGTCACAAATGATTTGCGCGAACATAGACGGATATATGTAGATCGGGAGGCGCATTCCCTTTACAAACAAATGTAATCCGCTGCATCTTTAGTGGCTCAGATGTCGGGGGTAAATGACGACCACTATGTTAATTATTATATCCAGCAACACAACACCTCAATCGCTCAATCTGAGATATTCTTGTCTAACTTACATCCCTGCTCCAGCATCGAAACAATGGAAGTCGACTGTTACGGCTGATTTAAGGTGGATCTGAGGTAAGACACTCATGTCAATCAACTATCGTGGGAGTGGCCTCTGTCGGTGTGATGCTACACAGACAGGCATCTGAGAATGGCTCGATTTGAAAAAGGGGATATTATTTTTACAGATTAAATAAAAAGCACTGGGTGGATTTTTATCATTATAGGGTGGTTGTGTACACACACTGCCAACACACATTTATGTTCAAACAACATGTAAAAGTGAACTTTGCATCCGATGACCCCTTTAAAATATTGTTACACCAGCTCAAAAAAAAAATTGAGCAAATGGTCAAACATTTAAATATTCCCAACTAAAGGTTTTTTTAGATAATACTCATTAAAATTCCATGTAAAAATTACTTAAAAAGAGGCTTGCAAAAATTATGCACTATATTTTTAAGTAAATCTAGCATTTTTTCAGTGGGAGTGAGAGCAGCACGTTTCCTAATTTATAAAGCCTACTGCATCATATCTGATAAGCAAATTTTTCAAGTCTCTAAATAATCAACATGATCAAAACATTGCTTAAAAACCTGTTGTACACAATCTACTACATGCCTTCTGTCATCTGACTGTTTATATTCTTAGAAAATGAAAGGACTTTTAGTGTAATTGTGAAAACAATTACACTAAAAGTAATTCTTTTTACTTTTTTTACTTTTATCTTTTTGCTGTGAAATCTTTACTGATTTTTAAGTAAATGGAAGAATGACTTATTATTATATTGTTAGTGATATTTCAAGATGAACATTTACTTAACTTAAGCAACTTTCCATGCATATTTTTTTTTTTTGAAAAATTGTTCAAATATGAGAATCAAAAATAATCATCAGGCTTTTGAGGGATTTTTTTTGTTCATCTCTGATTAAAATCAAATTTGTCAAATATATTTTAAAACAAACCATAAAAACAACCCATTATTGATTATTGAGAGATTTAGAATGAAACTGATATTTATATAATTTTATGTGACCCTGGACCACAAAACCAGTCTTATGTTGCACGGGTATATTTGTAGCAATAGCCAAAAATACATTGGATGAGTCAAATTCATAGATTTTTCTTTTATGCCAAAAATGATTAGGATATTAAGTAAAGGTCATGTTCCATGAAGATATTCTGTAAATTTCCTACCGGAAATATATCAAAACGTAATTTTTGATTAGTAATATGCATTGCTAAGAACTTAATTTGGACAACTTTAAAGGTGATTTTCTCAAAATTTTAGATTTTTTTGCACCCTCAGATTTGCAGATTTTTTTAAATAGTTGTATCTCGGCCAAATATTGTCCTAACAAACCATACATCAATGGAAAGCTAATTTATTCAGCTTTCAGATTATGTATAAATCTCAATTTTGAAAAAAATTACATATATATACATATATGGTCCATGGTCACATATAAATTTATATTACAATTACAAATATATTTATATTACAAATAAAATTGGGGTGTTTTTCCTCAAATTTTGAGCTCCTTATTCTAATTTTATTATACTATATGAGTTATAAAAGCTTTATGTATCAAATATGACATGTATGCAATCATTTTTACAATTTTTTAAAGATATTCTCAGGCTTTATGGGGTTAAAACACACATATCTGAAATACAATGTCCACAAACAAACCACAGAAATGGGTAACCCCATTTAAATAAATTATTATGCGTAAAGGAGGAACAATAAATGGCAGTTGTTTTTGCAAGACAGCAATAAGAATAAATAGAGAGCAAATGGAGATTATTTTTTGTTGTTTTTCTCCTGAGAAAATAGCGTCAAATAAACATTTTGCAAATAATTTGTGAAAGAAAATAAATAATAATAATAATAATAATAATTTGTAACATTTTTTATTCATTTGAAAATAAAATGAACATAACTGATCTCCACTTGAGTTTCATAAACCTAAAACTGTCTCAATCTGTGATTTAATTTACCAGTCCCTAAAAATCTTCAATGTAAAGTCAAACATCACAATATGACCTTCTCTAATGAACATTTCTAATCAAATTCTCCCAAATCGTCTGTTTACGTTCATTTATAGCTCTACTCTAAATAGCAAGCATTTCAGTAGTGCCTATTTTTATTTTTTCTTGAAGAATTTTAAGAGGAACATCAAAGTTGATGAGCTCTGAATGAGCAATTTCAGACAAACAAAACAACAGACACCACAATAAAAGCAGCTGCACATGTTCGGCCTGCATGTTCTCCCAGCAGAATTCCCTGTGTTTTTTCAATCTGGTTGACAAAAGGCTTGATTATTAGGCAAACTGGTTAGCTGGCCAGCTTTTGTTGACTGGCAACATCCAACAGACTCTTTTGTGTGTTTCCATAGCTTTTCTTGGTATGCTTTGATGCAGTTGCCCTTTTGTAGAAATCCATACAACCTTACAAGTCATTCTCACAGGAGCAAAGAGACAGAACTGAAATCAGTAAACCAGAAAAAAAGTGGGTGGACTGTTGATTTAGAGTTAGACTTATATTTTAAATAAAAGCGAATGTAACAGATAAGCGAGAGATGACTTATGCTGTGACGTTTAACGTGGGTTATTTACAGAGACAATATAAAGTCTCTGTGACGTGGTTGGAAACACAATGATGTATGCCTCACTGGAATGCCCTTTAGGGCAGTTCTCTCACCCTCTGTCAGGAACCAAGTCACCTGACCGTCCCATGTGCCTGAGCTAAAGAAAGTACACATGGGAATTTTTGTGGAACAAGTCAGGTGAATGTCTATTTACATGGATATTTTCTCTTTGCTCTCGTGCTTTCTGTATGTTTGCATGATATTTAAATCTTAATTCTTAAATAATTACATTTCCCCCACCCATTCTTGTATATACAATTACATCCAAACCCAAAAATGGAATTTCGCTGAAAATGTACTCACCCTAAGAACATCAAAGATGCAGATGAGTTTCAGAGAAATTCAGCATTATATCACTCACCAATGGATCCTCTGCAGTGAATGGGTGCCGTCAGAATAAGACTCCAAACGGCTGATAAAAACATCACAATAATTCACAAGTAATCCACGCCACTCCATTCCATGATATCTTGTGAAACAAAAAGCTTTGTGTTTGTTAGAAACAAATCCATCATTAAGGCTTTTAAACTTTAAACTGTTGCTTTTGAAGAAAATACAAGTCCTTTCTCGATAAGGTCATCTACTGGTCTGAATCAGGAGAGAAATATGCACAGATCAAGCACAGTTTACAAGCAAAAACAGTCCAAACAAATATGGGTTGTCAGTGGATTTTGATGTGAGATGACAACAGGTGATTGATTTTAACTGGAAGAAATGTTGCTATGGATTATGGACTCATAATTTGCCCACAAGTTTAAAAGTTAAAACACCTTAATGATTGATTTATGTCTTACAAATACACAGCTTTTCACTTAACAACACATTAATTGATGGACTGGAGTGGTGTGGATTACTTGTGGATAATTTTGATGCTTTTATCAGCTGTTTAGACTCTCATTCTGACGGCACCCATTCACTGCAGAGGATCCATTAGTGAGCAAAGGATGTAATGCTACATTTCTCCATCGAAAAAACAAATTCATCTACATCTTGGATGGCCTGAGAGGGAGTAAATTTTTTCAACAAATTTTCTTTTCTTGGGTGAACTGTTCCTTTAAGGCCCAGATTTAAACCAAATCTATGTTAAGTACAAAAAGGGGGAAAATTCTGCATTTAGCGCAGACTTTTATATTTAGTTGAAACGTATTGCGTCTAAGTTTCCCAGGCCCAGAAAAAAACACATTTATGACCACAAGATCAAAACTCTAACCCTGCAATCTAAAAATAAAAACAAAATGGGTTTCTATGGTGTTCTGCAGATGTTGCGGTTTGCATTATCTTTTGTGTCGCAGAGATTTCTTTTATGTGGTTAAATATTTATTCGTGTCATAATAAGCAAAATATGATACTGGTGAACAGGGTAACTTCCTTTATATGCAAAAGCTGATGCTATCTTAAATCTTTGTGTGGTTTCTAGTGGCTTCATTAGATACTACTAGAAGAGAATAAAAAGTTCGCTTACCGACTTAACTCTTAAGCAGATCTTCAGTACGTGATGTGAATAATCAGTGCAGTGCTTCCCCCTAGTGGCCGTTACAGCAACACCATAAAATTACGTCAGAAAATGTCCTGTTTTTTAAAGGATTACACAATCATGCGGGACTAGTTACAACACTGGATTGGCAGGTCACGTTTCATTCCATCTTATTGGTGATTCAGAACAAATCCATTGTTTTTAAATAGGAAGCTCCTACCTTATGTAACTCAGCTTTTTTTATATAAGCAGGTAAATGAAGTCACATGTTATTGCTTAATGAACATGTGCAAGCATCATAACTACAGTAGTTTTACATTATCTCCTTTCAATTGTTTAATGCATAATGTGGAGCACTGAAATTATTTTGACTTAGCAAATGACTTAGCAAGATGCAAAACAAGACGTCCAAGACAACAAACGTCATGAACAATCCCCAAAAAGCTGTTTTATTGAGAAACAAGATGACATCACATCCTTGTCACGGTGAACAGAATTATTACCTGGCGTGGTGTAAGTTTGCATATATCAGTGAAATCAAACCTGCAGTCTCTGGGACAGACCTTTGGCAACTTTAAAATGTAAACCAAACATAACAGTTATCACGAAATCAAACAAAGGAAACAGAGTAGTAAATCACAGAATGAGTCATGCTCCCATGATTCTTAGTCAACACATGTTATCTGGATGTTCTGGAGAAGAACAAACATCATAACGAATCCTCAATAATACAATAAAGTAGAATTGCTTTTAGATAACATCATCATTATTACATTTTATTTATTTTTTTTTTTTTAAATAAATCAATCGTTTATTTTCCTCTTAAAAGTACCCAATATCCAATGCTTGAACTTGCTTCATTAAATGTAATTTTCAGGTGTACATCATCTCAGCCATGTGCGACATCTTTTTCGGGATGTAAAGGTAATATTCCATGTATCCGGAAAGGTCCTCTATTGTGATGTCATCCACGTAGGCGCGGGCCTGTTCGGAACAAGAGCGAGGGGAGCTGGACGTCCCATTGGAAGTTCTGCTGTTGGTTGAACTGTCCTGCGGGTTGGGAAGCTTCCGCTCGCATTCGGAGATCACGTCTCGAAGGCCGGTGAATGAGTAAACCTCGACCCCCTGCCAACCGGGACACTGGCATTTCCGCTGCCCACAAGGGCACTGACCGGCCTCCTGCAACTTGGACAGAGTTTGAAAGTCAGATGGAACTGCATTACCTTCACCCGCCTCCTGAGATCCCGGCCCACATCCTAAAGCGGGCCTGTTTTCGGGAGCGCTCTCATCATCTGAGGGCATTCTGGGACTGAGGGGTGATTCCTGACCCTTTGGAGACGGGAGGTGCGTTTCATAGCCGACGACACCAAATACAGTGGAGCACGGAGCTGAGAATGCTACTTCGTTCTTGACAGCACCGGAGTCGTCGGGCTCTGGGGGGGTCTTGTGTTTGAGGTGTGCAGGAGAGGGAGACATTTTGCTGCAGTAGGTAAACTTAGGAGGATGAAGGATTGGAGATTTTGATCGTCGTCGTCGCTGGCTTCTCACAACGCCTCTAGATGACTTTCTTGTGCATCTATAGTAAAAAGAAAAAATAAGGGTGAAAATGTTTATTGTATTTATAGTCTATAACATGACTTTCTAAGGCCTCTAAACGATCAGCATGATCAAAACATGCTGAAAAACGTATGCATAAACTACTACATCCATTCAGTCGTCGATCATTCAGACTTCTTTTTGCAATTAAAAGACCTTTAAGTACAATTGTAAAACTGTCCACCGTCAGCTCATGGTTCACATGTTTTTGCTTTGAAATCTTTATAGCTTTTTATAGTAAACATAAGAATAAATTTTACATTATTAGTAATTTTTCAAGATAAACATTTACTGGACCTAAGCAACTTGATTTGTTCATCTCTCAATCATTATTGCATTATATGTTTTGAAAATACACAGCTTTGATATTAAAACTAAGCATTTAAAAAGTGGAGTGAAACTGATATTTACATTTAATGTTAAGCAGTCTGCTATACTATTATAAAGATCTTATTGAACTACATTACATGCTATCAGAAATTAATCTCTTTGGCCATATAAATAACTTCACCAAACTACATGTTTTTGCGCAGGTTGGGCCTTTTTTCCTTTATATTTTCACTATATCAAATTATATAAGCCAGGGGTGCTCAACCCTGGTCCTGGAGATCGACTTTCCTGCAGTGTTCAGCTCCAACCCTGACCAAACACACCTGAACCAGCTAATTAGGATCTCAAGGAGCACTCGATAATTACAGACAGGTGTGTTTGATTAGGGTTGGAAATAAACTCTGCAGGAAAGTTGAGCTCCAGGAACAGGGTTGGCACCCCTGATATAAGCCATAAAGGCCTGACATCAAAAATGATACTCAACAAAAAAACATTTGTAGCCTAAACTTTCAAAATATTCAATAAACTGTTCCATTTAAAAACAACAGAATCAGTTTTCAAACTGTTCTTTCATGTGTCAGGCTTTACAGGGTTAACTAATTCAGCATCTTAAAACAGTTCTCACCCAAGCCAGTTATCTTTTGAGGAGCTCATCTTGGATTTGGCTCCTTCCGGGCTGCTTCGAGCAACCAATCTGGAAGCCAAAGACTCAGAGACGCGGACTGCGGTTGTGGAACTGGAAAGGAATACACACAATTACCCAGGCAGTACAAAAATAAGCCCATCTTTGCTCAAATATTGAGCATCCATTTCACTTGTCAGCTGAAACTAAATTTAAAAGACAGCAAACCTTTCAGCATCCACACGCAGTTTCTTAAAAGCGGTCTGTAGTGTCTCCTCTTCACACTCCTTTTCTACTTTCTCCACAGCAGCCATGATGCTAGACAGCCTTAAAACTGAAAGCAAAAGCATTGAGTAATACAAGTGATCCACAATAACAAACACACCTATTTATAGTACGTTAATAAATATAAGGCCCAATAACTTTATGTTAAGCCACTCAGGTACTTCAAGCAATTAGAAGAATTCAATAAATGAAGAAAAAATGCAGTGGTTTGTTCAACTTTATTCAAGAATTTAGATTAACCTTTACACAGAGGTTATAAGGAACTAACTGAGGATCATGTTATGTAAATACAGGCTTACTCACAAGCAGCCTTCAAGTTCAACCTAACTAATTATATTTAACATTCATATTATCACACTGAAGCCGCTGACAAGTTGTGATTCATGTTATGAAACACTGATCACATGAACACATCGTATTATGAAACTTAGCTTAGCATTGTGTCCAGCCCATTGGCGCGATTTACATTAAGGTCTACTTCGCTTGACCAAAATATTAGAAACAAAAATAGGCCATTAGAAAAATATACTTACGGCCAAAAGACCCAAATCCGTGTAAATCCCGGACATACAGGAGTTTGTTTCTCCTTTTATGAGGGTCTGTGTTCACAAAGCTAACAGGCTAACGTTAGCCAGCCAGCGTGTAGCGACGAAATTTGTGAGAAAACTCGCGTCAAATTGCCCGATGACAGGCTGTCGACGGGCATAACGTGATCTAGATATTACGTCAGCACGGTCAATACTCAAAACCAATAACAGAAATCAATAAACCATACACAATTTTCTAGATTTTTCCCTCGCTAGTCTCTTGTTTACACTTAAGCACTCAGAGTGACTCTGCAACAACGCAGATCTTGATGACGTAGTGCACGTACACAGAAACGTCAGCAGATTACGAATATGCTTATAGAAGCTTCTCGTGTTGTGTCTTTTAATGTATTTTCTGAAATGATGCAATATATTTCATGCAGGTGTAATATTTTAATGGTATTTTTATTAGGTATTAAACATTTAAAAATACAGCCAACGGCACAAAAAGGTTAGAAATGTATGAAAACATAATTTTCCCGCTTATATAATGTTTATATAATATAATGATTTTTTTCGTCTGGTATTATTATGTGAAAATGTACCTGACCATTAAACCACTACCATACTTTTTTTCTGCTAACAGTAACTATTGTTGTTTTTTTAAAACCCAAATCGTTACACAAGCACTGCAAAACAGCTGAATGGCGTCCTCTTGTGGTGATGAAGTGAATTGTCTCGGGCCTCCAAACGTGCACCTTGCAAATCCTGTTAGTAGTTGAAAACAGGAAGCCTGGAGTTGTAAAGAAGCCAGACCCAAAACACATCATAAAGATGGAATTTATAGCAAGGCTGCCATGGTGGAACTGCTTGTATTACTGTACAAAAAAACATAACCAGATGCAAAGCACATTTAAGCCAGATCCCTGGGGAATGGAAAACGTTTGGTGAGTACTTGTTTACTCTTTTTCCCACATGTGCATGAGTTTATGTTTGGAGAAAACCATAGGAAGCCCTAAAAGCCTCAGTGTCTGGTTCTGACTGTTAAATGTGGCAGATGTGTGCAGGATCTCACACACAGGCCAAGTGTTTTGGCACAAATACTTTACATAACAATTAAAAATGCATTTTATCATTCGCTTTTCTTGTTCTTTTATCCATGTTTGGGTTTGATCTTGAAGGAAACTTTAATGATGTCTGAAGGGAAATGAGCTGTGTAATTCTAAGCACAGCATGTTCAAGCATTTAAATTGCAATGCCAGGACTTTTAAAGTCCCGAAATAAAAGCATGTTTACACATACAATCACTTGACAACATTTGTTGGACTATAAATGTTATACAATTTGATAAGGGAATTATCTGTTAAGGCTAAAATCTTTAAATATTGCAAAAATCTTTAAATAATTATACATTTAATTTTGTTTATTTATTGTATTATTTCTTATTTAAATACAAATTAAATAGTTATGAAAAGTCTAAGACTTAAAATTATTACAACTAATATGTAGTGTTAATATTATTATTTATTTAAATAATGTTATGTATGTATAATGCTTTGTTTAAACCTTTTATTTATTTATGAATTTATTTACAAAAGTCTGAGACTTTAATTTCTTAAGATGTAAAGTTATATGTAGTATTTATATTATTATTATTATTATTATTATTATCATTAATATAAATAATGTTATATGTAATGCTTGTGATGTTTTGGCGTTGATAACCTTTAATTTTAACCCTTAATTTTTTATTTTATTTTATTTTTTTGTTTGTTTTGAATTACAACAGTCTGAGACTTTGAAATTATTTCTTTATGATGTAAAATTATTTACAAGGTTTATAATATTATGTTAGTGATGGTATTTATAATGCTTTGGCATTGTCAGAGTGTTTTTTTTTTGTTTTTTTTTTTAAACAGAAGTCTGAAACTTTGAAATTATTACTTTTAATGCAAACCTTTATATAGTCTTCATATAATTATTTAGTTAAATAATGTCCTATATGCTGCTTTTATTACTTTGGCATTTGTCATTTGCTTTTTTTCTTTTCTTTTTTTTTTTTTACCATTGCAAACATCTTGAATATTGTGGTTTTACTATGGTTAATATTAGTGCTAGACTTTATAAGACCCGACTGATACAATTAAACTAGTGTTTTTATTCTAGATTCTCCCATTTATACAATATTATATGCTTATTTAGATTCAGGACAGTTTGTTACAGTTTGTGGCTGTTGCCTGCAGGTGGCGCTGTAGTTGCACTCATTTGTCCTTGTAAAAAGGAATCTTTAAATAACTACGCCTCTTGCAATCTGTCTTGTGTTGAAAAGATGATCTGTTCTCTGCGTTAATCAGGAACGAGGTTCCTCCTGCTCCAGAAAATTCCTCATGTTATTGAACTTCATCCGATATATCACGTTACATTGTTACATACAACCAGGAATCCTGGGCTTCACAATTACAGTTGATAGAGGACAGTTTAGCCTGTCTTGAAAGATTGATTTTCAAAAGCCCAGACAGTAGCGATCACAATCATTATGAGTCGTGATGAAGCGTTTCGAGGTTATCTGTTGTGTAATTTCCACTAGTCCAGTAAGAACACCCGCGGCATTGTTGAGCTCCTGAGCTTCCCGGAGCCTTCATTCTAGTCGAAACGCTTGTGAAAACAAACGTAAGCTTTATAAACCATCATTTCTCAATTTATAGAAATGTCAAAGCATGGCGCATACAGACTCTATTCATAAACACAATAGCGGCCTTTTCTTCCAGTGCCTTGGCTCTGGTGGAGGGATTTTACGCGCTGTCTTTAAAATCAGCACATTTCAGCTGCTTTCCCTGATGAAGCTTTCATGGATGCAGAGGTTGTGCTGAATGTAAAAGCTTTCCTGCCCACATACTGTACAGCCACTCACCACCCATGTGCTGCTTAAAGACTGAAGAGTCCTGCTTTGGGTTTGCTAGGGTTTTGGTTGCTGGAGTGTTTGTTAGGGCATTGGTAAATGATTACTATGGTGTTGTGTGTATTTGTTTGGGCATTGCTAGGTGATTTCTAACTCAGATGTTCTTTGTGATAGCTAGTGTGTTCTGTGTGGTTGCTATGGCATTACTAGGGTGTTCTTTGTGGTTGCTAGGACATTGCATTTCTAAATACTAGGTGATTGCTAAGTAGTAATTGCAGAGGTGTTGCTAGGGTGTTCTGGCCTGTTGCCACAGCATTGCTAAGTGACTAGTAATGTGTTCTAGGTATTTGTTAGGAATATGTAAAGATTATGCAATTGCTAAGTTGTTCTAGGTGATTTCTGAGGTGTTGCTAGGGTGTTCTGGGTGGTTAGTAGGGCGTTGCTAAGGTGTTCTGGATAGTTATTAGGGCATTCCTAAGTGATTACTATAGTGATTTAAGGTATTTCTTAGGAATATCTAAATACTAGGTGATTGCTATGTTTTTTTGAGTGATTGCTGAGGTGTTACTAGGGTGTTCTGGGTAGTTGCTAAGGTGTTCTGTGTATTTGTTAGAGTGTCGTTACGTTATTTTTAAATAAGGTCTTCTTTGTGATAGCTAGTGTGTTGTGGGTATTTGATGGAATGGCTATGTTGCTAGGCTGTTCTATGTGGTTGCTAGGGTGTTGCTAAGTGATTACTAAGGTGATCTGGGTATTTGTTAGGAATATCTAAATACTAGGTTATTGCTAAGTTATGTGTAATTGCAGAGGTGTTGCTAGGGTGTTCTAGGTGGTTATAGAGCATTGCTAGGGTGTTCTGGCCTGTTGCTAGGGCATTGCTAAGTTTTGGTGATTGCTATGGTGTTGCTAGGTTATTTTTCAGGAGCTCTATGTGGTTGCTAGGATGTTATTGCAGTGTTCTGGGTGGTGGCTTGGGCTTTGCTAAATGATTGAAATGTGTAAAGGTGCTAGTGCGTTTCTGGGTTATTTCTAGGGTGTTCTAAGGAGTTGCTGTGTTCTGGGCAGTTGCTAGAATGTTCCTATAGGTGATCTGTAGAATGTTGTGGGTTGTTGCTAGGTTGATCTGGGTGGCTGTTTACCGGCGAAAGTAAAAAGAGCTTAACCTCAAGTCTGTTCTCTGGTCTTTAGATATTTTTTGGCTCACATCACTCCTTCATTGTAAGTCTAGAGAATTTTTCTTATTTCTAGAGATTTATTTATTTATTTATTTATTTTGATTGTAAAAGTATTAGCACATTTCTCCATGCACAGTTTGAGTTGAGTTATCCTTAGGTATGAGCAGCAACAGTATAGTATTCAGTTCAGCAGGCACTGCTAATGAAATAAAATTGAACCCTAACCCCCCCAGGCACTGTATATAATTGGGTCAGTATAAGGTTTCCGTCTTTTACGTGGACGTCTGATGATTCAGTTTCTGCATACCTAAATAAATGATTTATTAAGGACCTTGATTTTATAGAATTACCATGCTCCATTTAAATAAAGACAGGGAACAGTTACTATGTAAACACTGGGGTATAAGAAAGTGTTTAAACTGCCTTACACAGACAATTTAAACTCAAGCGTTCTGCACTAGCTGGAGGAATATTCAGTTATATTATTTTTGGCTATTGAGGGTTATTAGAAATGAACATTAAACAAAAGGTTGCATTTTACAAGCATATCCTGAACACAAAAACAATTTATAATTCACTTGTGATTCTTTGTGCTTGGTTCCAGAGTGAAAAATATTGACGGTCATGTTTTGCAGAGAATAGGAATGGGAAAATATTCACTCTTAGTCTGTCTGCTAAAGTTTGATGTCTGTATTATGGCCTTCCATTTTTTTTTGATGAGAGAAAAGTTACTTTTGAGTTATTTTTGAGAAGCATTATTCAAATATTTTGATATTCTTTATCTTCTGAGAAGCTATATAAAGTTTTGTCAAAATACTATCTGATATTAATAAAGCTAAATTTCCATTCCATTCATGCTTTCAACAACCATGCCAGTCGCCAAGCCAACATTGTTGGAGTAAAGAGGCTATTAATATAAAAAAATATCATTGTCTGCCCTGATGAATAATATTATGGCAGTTGTTTTTCTGTTCTCAGGCCTTTAAATTAGTCTAGTTCTTTTTGGTTGAAAGCGAGATATTTGTTTTTATTTAGGGTATTGAAAGCGATGTATTTTTTCCAGTAATTTATGAGAATTTTTTAGGTTTGAAAGGAATAGTTCACACAATAATGAAAATTCTGTCATTTATTCATATCATTTAAAAAACAATAATACAATGCTCCACAGAAATAGTCTACACTATTTTTTTTCTAATGTCTTTGAAGCCTTTTTTTTTTTTTTTTTACAATATTTTTCTTTTTTTCCCCTCTAACCAGATTTTGTATGCAATTCATTTTATTTATAGATCTGCTATCTATCTCTATTTTTCTTGATGTTATAATGTGTCTGTGTATGCAGTTGCTCTAAAATGCATTTAAAATGTATTGCATAATGTCAAATTGGGTATTATGTGTCTTGCTGCACGAAGTGTGAATCAAACTGGTTTAATAACTGTGTTTGACAAAATCAAAGTTGAACCACAAATAATATCCATTGCACACTTCCCATGCTATTAACAAGACAAACAATAGAAGCAACAAATAAATAAATTAATAAAAATAAATAAATACAGCATAACTAAGCCTTATAAGCAAAAATAACGATGCTGTTTTATGTTTGGTGATCACATTAACCTGTGTATTAAATACTGGAGTATTTTCACTATCCTGTGCTAGTGAACAAAGCAGTTGATGTTAGAATGCTCTCCAACCCTTCAAACAAGTGGCTCCTAAGAGCCCACACACCCACAGCTGCCGGTCAGACCTACGTGAACACACTCCTATACATGTGAGTGCACACGCTGAGCTGGGTTGTAGCAGAAAGGCTTATTGACTATGAAAGCGGACCTGCTTCCTGAGAGGAAAGAGATTCCCACAGGAATACTGCCATACTGCTGCAAAGAGGAGGTACAGGGAAACGAGAGCCAGAGAGATGAGGTTCTGATCTGGACTTTTATCTCTTTAAATCTCATTTTGGCCCACAGGAAAGGAATATCACAAATATAGACCTCTTTCTTGTCTCTCCTAGATAAAGCGGAAACAAAACACTTACAAATATGAGACCAAGTCAGAAATCTCAATAAAAATATTTCTCATCAAATCCTTCCTAGTCTAAATTATCTCCACTGATATGCGCATTCATTTTAATAGCCTTTTCTGTATGTTAAAACCTCACTTTGTAACTTTTCACTTTGTCCCTCTAGCGGCTGAAGTATGAAACTACAAGTTACTCGCGTAGGAACATTGTTTTGATAACTTCGTGAGTTGTGCTTCGGCTCCGCTATTCTGCGCGGATGAATCTCATGGCTTCAGTCTAAGCGCTGTTCCCATGTTTACAGACGTGAAAAATCTCTCAGTAACGAAAGAAGGACGAAAACGAAAGAATCTGAAAAGTATGTCTTATGAGGAATTAAGTAGTTTATATTCCGTTGTTGTTTTGATTTACTGAAATTAGTTTGTTACAAAAGTTTGGCCTTATTTATTTAAACATAAATAAGGCTATTCATATCAGGTCACGGTGGGAACGATAAGATTTTAAGGCTGTTTATCCAGAGATTGTTTTACTATAGGGAGATGAGAGGGACTGTATTACTTACTTTTGGAGAAAGCGTAACGGCTAACTTGGATCACGTGTCCCGTTTACGGATAGGAATGAATGGGAAGTGCCGTAAACTGAATCCCACCTGTCGCAAAAAGTCTGTGACTTCTCTTATAAAACAGCCGTTTTTTGTGTTAAATGTGGTAAATAGTTAAATCTAAAAGTACTGTTTAGTGTAAAACATGTTCAAGATTAGCAGATAGGCTGTCAGTTCATTAAATGATAAGCCTTTCCCACGTACTGCCAGACCTGAAGCGTTAGCTTTAGCCGGCTTGCCTTCTAGTGGCTTTGGTTTATCCACCTTATTCTTCAACGCGGAAGTAAGCCTATGGGCGAGACTTCCTGTTCATTCACGGTTATAAGGAAATAAGGAGACGATAAACAACATGCTGTTAACGGTAAAACTGTTTACACTATAGAGCCAGTGTTTTCATAAGTAAGACAATACATTAAAATAATATGGTATGACATAGCAATTTGCAATATCAAACAGTAAAATTAATTTTATGTAAATTAATTTTCCTGCTTAAAATAGTAACCTGCCTCTTCTTTTCTTTAATCACGGATATGACATAAACATGCACTGTCTAATGATGAAAATATTACTGTATGCATACTACAAAATGCAGTTTCCCTGGAAAGGAAAAATGATCGTTATTTTAAAAAGGATCATAATTTAGATTTTGTGAATTTCAACCCAAAAAGTGATATAGTGTAGCTTTCACAATTATCTCATTTCTTTATTTCTCCACAGGAATTTTAGAAGAAACATCTGAGACTTTGTGGACACTTAAATGAGCTCCCCATTGCATATCCCGAGCTACAAAACAGAAGGCTTTTATACTTATTACATGGGAATGCTGACATTTACACCAGGTACGCTCTTTAAACAACCCTAATGCTAAGGATGTTGGAAAATATTCTCATTCTGCATGAACAAAGCGGTGTTCTCCTCAAAGTTCTGGGCTTTCCGCCCATATTTTTTAAACCACTTAGATTTAAAGCATTCTGACAACATGGAGCACTTGTGAGATTGCTGTAGGGAGTGATTCTGTTCCGGCTGGCGGAAGGATGCAAGGTCAGCTGGGTCCCCTTCAAGTCAGGCATCATTACAGACGTCCTGCGGAGGCAGAAGGACTTTCTAGAGCGGACCCGTTCCAGGTTCTCATGCAGTCACAACAGAGAGCAAAAAGCTCATAAACTCCATCTCACTTAGAGAGCTATGTGATGTCAAATAAATGTACTGGATTTAACAAATGTTCACTTTTAATCGCATTTTTACTGAAGATCAAGCATTACTTCATTCAAGTATCCTCTAAAAGGCTACACTGAAATGCCGTCAGACCAGAAATGACCTTTTAAGGCTTTCTAGGTCTTAGTTAATGCCTCTATCTTGTTGGTCTGTCAAATAAGCCTCATACTTTGCTGTCTAGTCATCTGGTCTGTTTGAAAAATCTGCCAGACATCTGGAATCGAGTCACTATACATGTCAGCCTGGCTAAGTAATGTCTTGATGGTGGTCAACTAAGTGCATTTGTGTCCTACATACCTGTCACGACTGATGAATGAAGATAATAAGAACTAATTGTATCATATTAGGTCAGTTACTCACAATATCTGCTCATAAAGTAGGGTTTTTAACTTTCAGTTTGCCATAGTTGGTCCACAAGAATGAGTTAGGATGTCTTAGTCACATTGCTAAGTTACCTACTAAGGAAAGTTGCTTTTAAATAAGCAGTGATTGTACAGCGGTACAGTCGTAAAACCACTGTAATCCACAGATTTTTTTTAATACACGTCTGTATAAATATTTGGGGTCAGTAACCTCAGTATCCATCCTTTCACACTGAGGACAACTGAGGGACTCATATGCAACTATTACAGAAGGTTCAAACGCTCACTGATGGTTCAGAAGGAATAACCATGCATTAAGAGCCAGAGGTGAAAACATTTGAACAAAATGAAAATGTGTATAAAATACCATATTTTTTCATTTAGTACTGCCCTTCAGAAGCTACAGAAGATACTTACATGTTTCCCAGAAGACAAAATAAGTCAAATTAAAGTCAAATGAGTCCCTCAGTTGTCCTCAGTGTGAAAAGATGGATTTCAAATCATACAGTCATTGTTGGAAAGGGTTCAAATACACAAAAATGTTAAAAAACCAAAGAATTTGTGGGACCTGAAGGATTTTTTTGAAGAACAGCAGGCAGTTTAACTGTTCAGGACAAACAAGGGTATATTAAATGTAGTTCCTCACTATCCATTTGATAATAAGCTTATGTTTTGTTCTTGTGCGGTGTTCAGGAAGAAAAACATGAGTTGTCAAACATGACCAATCCTTCAAAGCATTTGTGTTAATCCATTTCATAACCTCTTTGCAAAGTCTGCCTACTCTACCGTGCTTTACCTTGACGCACTAATTGGTTCGCATTTCGCCCCTGAACACACAAACGTCCCTGGGAACAATGAGTACAGACATATTTTTCATACTTTTCTCATCTTCTCTGTCCAGGCACTGGCCTCTCGGACCTTAAAGGGCCCTTCTCAGAGCTGTAAATGAGCTGTCAATCACAGGCTAGATTCTTTCAGTGATTGGAGCAGAAGGCCGATCAGGCTGGAATGATGGGAGAGTGCTGATATATTAGACAAACGCTCAGCCAAAATAAAGAGACAGAGGTTTCTTTATGCTCAGAGGGAGCAGCGTAGGGAGACTGTCGATGCGCCACGTACACGTGCCCAAAGTTTAAGTTTAAGCCACTCTGAGAGTTTCATTTCAAGCAGGAAGGCAAAGCTGAAAGAAATTTCCTTTTTATGGTATTGAATACAATCCTTCCTGTTACATAAGGGGTGTGAAGAACGGATACAGATAGAAGAATGAGTCCCTTCATATCTCTTGTCTCAGAGCGGAATGGATTGATGTGAAAATAAATTCCGGAGGCCTGTTGGCAGTGGTGGACACATGATAAAGATTAGTTGATGTGCCGATGTGCCGTTCCCTCTCACGCATATTTGCTTTAGTAATTAGGAGGAAACGAGCCAAAGACCTCTAAGACCCTTCAAAAATATGCACACACACTTTCACACTTTTATGGGGTATGTTCTTAGCTTTCATCCTTTGAAGATGATCTTGGATGTGGCAGCGGTGTGGTATAATAGCTGCTTTGTGTAAAGTTATGTGCAGTGTTATGGAAAAGATACCAGAGCAGTAAAGCAGAGTAAGTTGAGATAGAGGACATCATAATATCAATTACATAACTGAATTAATGATAATTAGATACAAGCTATACTTATAATTAGTGTTGTCACGGTACCAAAATTTCAGTATTCGGTACCAATACCAGTAAAAATCCACGGTTCTCAGTACCAGTTTCGGTACCAAATCAAAACACAAAAACATGAATTGAACAACACACTATTTTTATTAATAACAAACAAAAATAAAACAAAGTTTTAAATTGGAAGCTGGTATTTTAGGTTGAGGTGATGAAGCATTTGCTGGAATCCCCATTTTTCACTGTATAAACTGGCACTTGATCCATACATGTGAATTCAGCAACAGCTCGGTTCAGTTTTCTTGCCTCAGGTGAGTTTTTGTCGTACTTCTGCTGCTGAAAAGCATCTGGAACCGTTGTCTGCTTAGGAGTTTGATTTGGTGGTTCGTGGTCTTCTTCAGCCTGCAGCTGTAAAAGGAAAATATAATATACTTCAATAAAACAATGGGCTGAGTCTGACTAAATGCAACATTAGATTGACACCAGCTAAACAGAACTTTATATATAATATAACTTTTCAGTAAATAATAAACCTCAGCTTTTATAACAAATTTAGATAAGATTACTTATATTATGTGTATATCAATGTTACACAGACGGAAACTAGTATTAAAAACACTTTACAAAAAGATTCCATTTAACATGACTTAAACAAGTGTTACATAGCAATTATTCTTAATTTCAAAATGTATTAATTTATTTTAAATTAAAAGTTGTATCTGTTGACATTATTTTACGCACAATGAACAAACATGAATGATCAAGTGTTTGTATAAAATAACATTCACACACTTTAATTAATGTTCACTCACTGTAACTTGATGTTAGATAATATATTACATCATGTTAATGAATGGTATCTTTTACCAAACTATACAGGACTGTATTTGACTGTACTTTTATTTAATCAAACTGCGCAAACTATATTTCATAGCCTAGAACTGCTTTTCTGTTGACCGATTTTAAGGCTATAAACATTAACCATACATTTGTACATTTGTTCTCTAACACACATATTTTAGCTATTTAAAAGCCTCAGGTGTGTAAAAAAAATAGTACACTATCATGTCCTTTTTTTAAAAATAATTTTTAATAAACACTATAGGAACATTAAACACTTAATAAAGAAGTTTATTCTAATACTCGCGTTAGCATTAGCCGCGCTTATGCTAACGATTAACTAAGCAAATGGCGATGTTTATTTAGGGTATGATTTTTACAACAAAAGCTCTAAATATAAGATTAAATTAAAACTTACCTGCTTGAGCTTTCATTAAATCTGGGTGTCGGTCTTTGAGGTGTTTTATTAAGTTCGATGTATATCCTCCTTTTGAGAGAAAACTTCGATGACACCGTTTGCAAATGGGTTTCTGATGATCTATGATGTTGCCCTTGTCATCAGCCGCAAATACAAAATATTTCCACGCGTGGCTCCTTCCTCCCTCCTTTTCAACAAGCGGATTCAGAGCCGCCGCATCGGCAGCACCGCCGGTCGCCATGTCTCTGTGCTTTTATGAAGAAGACGCAACTGCGAAGTGCGCACCTTTCCGGATAGCGTAGCAAGAACCGGGTTGACCGGGTGCTCGGTACCACCGGTACTTAAGAAAACCTGGTACCGTAACATTTAATTTTTTTTAGTACCGACTTGGTACCGAAGTACCGGGTCTTTTGACAACACTACTGATAATCTAATTACACACCGAAATAGGGTGGTAATGGTGTTCGTTATAATTTAAAGTTGCAGGGTCAAAAACTCTCACAAATGAACAAGAATAGTTAAAAAGTGCTAAATGTTTAGACACACATATTATATTTTAAATACATCCTGCTATACATCTTGTATTCGATACAAGACTTTACTTTAAATTACTTTAAATTATTCTTTAAGGATGCATTAAATTGATCAAAAGTTAAAGACATTTATATTGTTACAAAAGATTTCTACCTCAAATAAATGCTATTCTTGTAAACTCAAAAAATCAAGTTTTGAAGTCTCCTGTTCTCACAAAGTGAATTTATATGATGGAAAATACAGTAAAAACAGCAATATTATGAAATATTATTACAATTTCAAATAATTGCTTTCTTTGTGAATATATGTTAAAATGTAATTTATTTCTGTGATGCAAAGCTGATTTTTCAGCTGAATTTTAGCTTTTTCATTACTCCAGACTTTAGTGTCACATGATCCTTGAGAAATCATTCTAATATGCAGATTTACTGCGCAAGAAACATTTCTGATTATTACCAATGTTAAAAACAGTTGTGCTGCTTCATATTTTATATTGAAACTGTGATACATTTGTGACCCTGGACCACAAAACCAGTCATAAGGGGCAATTTTTTGAAACTGAGATTTATCATCATCTTAAAGCTATCCATTGATGTATTGGTTTGTTGAGATAGGACAATATTTGGCCGAGATACAATTATTTGAAAATCTGGAATCTGAGGGTGCAAAAAAAAAATTAAATATTGAGAAAATCGCCTTTAAAGTTGTCCAAATGAAGTTCTTAGCAATGCATATTACTAATCAAAAACTAGTTTTTATATATTTATGGTAGGAATCTTACAAAATATTTTCATGGAACATGATCTTTGCTTAATATCCTAATGATTTTTGGCATAAGAGAAAAATAAATACTTTTGGCGCATACAATGTATTTTTGGCTATTGCTACAAATATACCTGTGCTACTTAAGACTGGTTTTGTGGTCCAGGGTCACATTTAATTCAGGATTCTTTGATAAATAGAAAGTTAAAGAGAACAGCATTTATTTGAAATGGAAATCTTTTGTTACATTTTGTGCTTCCTTGCTTAAATTAAACATTTTAAGTTCTTAAAAAAATACTTCCTGTCCCCAAACTTTATTTTTCCAAGCATGTCTGTACTCAGAATGCGAACACCCAATTTCAATATAGATGTTGCACAGCAAAGCAACAGAAAACAAAATGGTTTGTGAGAGTGATACTCAGAATGACCAGTGAAAACGTCACAGAGGCACGTCCAATTTCCTGAATCCAATTAACAGTATTTCATCTTTATTTCAGACCGACCCGGTTCTCTCCACAGCCTCAGCACACAGATCTTGTGCATTCCTAAGTGTCAAACACTCTGTCAGAGCTGTCGGTAGTGCGTAAGCTCCCTAAAGCTCTATGTGATTACATGCTGCGAGAGTTTTTCTTGTTATTGTAAGTGTTAACAAGAGGCTAGAATGTGAGCCAGGACTGGACATAATCTGACATGAATATTTGTGTGTGATCTCAGCTCTGCATAAATAGGTGAAAGTTCGTCCGTGTGAACTCCTGGTGAATGGTGTCTATGAGCGAGTCCGAGTCTGCGGTTCTCTCTGTTGTACCGTTTGCTTGAGAGGGGGCGCTGTGCTCTGGTGTGTAAGTAAATGAATACGAACTCCTGTAGATCAGACCGTCCAATCGGATCAGAGATAAAGGCACTGTGATTGGTTGTCTCATCCATCTCCACTCACCACTTAATATGGATACGTCAGGAACGACACACAGCAGAGACCTGGAGGACCTAAGACAAATGAAGTATTATATTTACATGGTTACGTTGATCAAATAACCTTATTTTTTTCAGTGTGCGACTATTATTTTTACTAAAGAATCGGACAGCATTTAATGAGAGTATCAGACTGAAACTCTGTATTTTCCTTTCACAAGTATGAAAAAAAGACATGTTATGGAAGCAAAAAGCATTTACCTGTAGTGCTTTTTATAGGGTTTTTGTGAGTCTTAGAACGTCTTAAATTTGCCTTTCCACAATTTAAGACCTTAACAAGGTCTTAAATCAGAACTTAAAGTCTTAAGTCATGGCACTAAATGTTGCATGCACTGCAAAAATAAAAATATCTTCCTTAGTGTTTTTGTTTTTCCAATATAAATAACTAAACATCATTAAATCAGGATGCATTTATTTGAAATGCAAGTGCAAAACTGAACAAATTAAGTGAGTTTATATTTAGAATAAAGAACAAATATCTGGCAATGTGGTATGAAAACTTTTTTTTCCCTTATGAAGTAAGTTGTTTTCTGAGCCCACTGGTAGATATTTACTCTTGAACTCACTTTATTTCGAAAATGTCTTTTTATTTTCCAATATAAATATCTTAGCATTCTTAAATCAGAATGCATTTATTTGAGATGCAAATGCAAAACCGAACAAAATGAGAGGAGTTTATACTTAGAATAAGAACAAATATCTGCCAGTGTGGTATGAAACTTGTAAAGTAAGTTGTTTTCTTAGCCCATTGGTTTCTTAGCCCCTCATAAAACAAGACTTCTTATGTCATATCCAGTAAATGTATCTTGATTTAAGAACCTGTAGACATTTAGATTGGAAAACAAGACAATATTGATGAAGAAAGTTAAAAGTTCTTTAGATTTACATGCAAAAACCCTGTTTTGGAAATTATTTCCTGTTCGGTAACAGTGAGCTTTACAATATTGTAATTGTCAAATTTTGACTTGGGTATTAATCTGATAAATGTTTACGTCCTGTAACTTAAGATGACGGAAGTTACACCTCACTAAATTGCAGTCATTTCAGTTGCTGACCTTCCTGACATCTGACATTTCACTACAACTTTAAGAACCTCCCTAAAAGGACCTGAGAGAAACCATCGTTCCATTTTTGCCTGCTGAGACAGGAATGTCGCACCACGGCATCCCTGGAGCCTTGGCAAGATGGTCACAACGAACGAAAATTATTGCACAGGGAAAGGTTTAGTAAGAGTATGAAGTTGGTTTTGTATCTTGCAATAAACTTGCAGGCATCTAGAACCTAAATGCAATTCCTAAAATAGTCAGTTTGTGATTAGATGAGCCATGTTCAAAGCCAAAAATATCTGCATGCCTGTATCCACACAGTTTACTTCAATACGAGTCTGGTATGTTAAAAAAAGACACTAGAAGCTTTTTTGGGGCTATTTTGCGTTTGTAACGTCGTCTTTCAGATTAATGGGAAGAAAACATCAAAAATACACATTTATGTGTTCATTTGATTATACTTTGCCTATTTGTGCCTTTCAATTACAATACTTATTTTTAAGTATCAGAAATCTCCACTTCACAGCACTTGCACACAGCAAACTATATATAATCTGATACTGACGGTTTGTTCATTTATCATTCAACTTATTTATATAACATTTTTCACCTTGAAAACATGGTGTTTTATGTCTGTTTTCTGGCTGTTGGCAATATTTTCTGTCCATAAAAAAACTTTTAATATCTCAAAAAAAATTAATCAAGAATATTGATCCTGGCTTTATCTAATATTCAGATTTCTGATTTGCCATTGATTTTATAGAAGCAATAAGCCAGTATGGTCAGTGTTCTACACTAATTGTACCATGTTTTATGGCTGTTTAGGCACTTAAACACTCCTTAATAGTGATAAACTCAGTGATAGCTGACTGCTTTGGTAACGACCTGTCAATTAGCACAATATAAATGATCCTTGTATCATTTGCAAGGACCTTGTGTTCCGTAACACTTTAGAATAGGGAAGAAAGGTAGTTGTTTAGGTATAGGGTAGGATTAAGGGATCTAAAATATGCTCATGCAGAATAAGGCATTAATTAGTACTAATAAAAATTGCTAATAAGCAACTAGTTAATAGTGAGAATTGGTCCTTAAAATAAAGTGTTACCTGTTTTGTATATGTACTTCCTCAAAAGTGTTTATAATCATTCTCTGTGACATCTGTGCTTTAACGTGTGATTTTGATAAATGATAAGATATGCAGTTTGCAACGGAAGACTTCAGAGCTTAATCTTGTGTTACACAGGACCTCCTGCGGTTTACAAGAAGAGGAAGTCATAAACTGAAAAAGACTGCCTTTAAACCGCACATTCACAAAGCGTGTCATATTCTAACTCGAATAAGGAAACTTTCCTTTTTAATGTGTTTGAACTGTTGAAGAGGAACAAAAAAGCAGCTTAGCTGTTTACAACATAGTGCAGTTTTAGTAATATTAGTATTTTAACAATTTTTTCAATGATTAACAATATGTGACCATGGACCACAAAACCAGTCCTAAGGGACTCAATTTTTCAAAATTGAGTTTTATAGATCATCTGAAAGCCGAATAAATAAACTTTCAATTGTTGTATGGTTTCTTAGGATAGGACAATAATTGGCCAAGATACAACTATTTAAATATCTTGAATCTGAATGTGCGAAAAAATTGAAATATTAAGAAAATCGCCTTAGCAAGTTCTTAGCAATGCATATTACTATATATATATTTTATATTTACGGTAGGAAATTTACAAAATATCTTTATGGAGCATGATCTTTACTTAATTTCCTAACGATTTTTGGCCTGAAAGAAAAATCAATAATATTGACCCATACGATGTATTTTTGGCTTTTGCAACAAATATACCCATGCTACTTATGACTGGTTTTGTGGTCCAGGGTCACATATAGCATGAAAAATAATATGTAAAAAATAATTTGAGCTCTGGATATATTTGGTTTATACTGTATAATACAATGTAAACATTCCATTGCTTTTTATCACTGTATTTTCAATTGAATTGCATATAAAGTTTTTTAAGATTTATTAGTTGGATTTTTTTGAGGTTATTGATTTTCACACCAGTTTTGGTTTTAATGTAGTGTAACTATCTATTTGGTAGGATGGCCTGACTGTTGCTTAATTTTAGCTTGCCCAGCTACAAGCCTACAAATATGATAAATGCTCACCTGAACATTGTCTCAGCTTGCATGTTGCCAAACCAGACCTTTAAGTGTGGACTGAAGTTTTCTCCATGAAGCTCCAACATGGCCACGTGTCCACCTCCGTTCAACTAAATCACCAAGGACACATTGTTCAGGCATAGAACATTCATAGAGTTTCATATTAAATTTGGTTTCTGTTGAAAAGATATAATGAAGGAACATCATTTCTTGATTTCTGACCTCTAGTCCATTGATAAAAGGTACAGGGCTGATGGTGGTCGGGTGACTGGTGAGACTCTCACTAAAGGTGTATTCGACCACCTCCGTTCCAATGATGGTCCAGCAGGAGCCGTCATTCAGTAACACCTTATTACTTTCTTTAGGACACGGAGAGGCCTATAAGTTCAGAGTGACATGGTGGTGAGTAAATGATGACGATGTTCATTTCAGGTTGAGCAGCTGTTCATAATTAACCGTCACTGCCAGTGTTCACCTGGAACTGTATGATTTTTTCATTAGAGAGGCACAGGTACATGTGGCTACTGTCTCTGAACTGGAAAGCACATTTATGAAGCTGAGACACAGGCTCATCCACATCTAGACATGCATGCTGCTTGTTCACTTTACGTATTACCTGCAAGGAAGGAAAACAGAAACAGCTTACCATTTTGTCCATTTTTTACATTTAACATCCTCTTGAAGAAATAGTTCACCCTTTTTCACTGGAGGAAGTGTTATTATAGATTATGGACTCATGTTTTGCCAAGAAGCAATGGTTTTACATTAAAAACATCTTAATTATGGATTTGCTTCTCAAACAGGCAACTTTGGCTTCACAAGACGTGGAGTGGTGTGCATTACTTGTTTTTATAGGCTCTGTTTTGATATAATGCTACATTTCTCAAAATCTGCTGAAGAAACAAACACATCTCGAATGGCCTCAGACTTAGTAAATATTCAGCTATTTTGTTTTTATTTCCAGAACCCTGCTGATTTTCAGACTTGATATATTACATTCTTAAATATAAAGCATCTTTATTGGCATCAGTGGTTCCATGAAGAACATCCACAGAACATTTCCATTGCACAAAAGGTTCTTTATAGTGAAAAAATGTTCATTTACACTAAAAATGATTCTTTTATGAACCGTTCACTAAAAGGTTCTTTGGGAATCCAAAAATTCATGTTCTATAGCATTGTTTCTATAGCCTTAATTTTCAAGAGTGTATTTGAACAAAATGCTCTTCATTTTTGTTTCCAGACTGCTGAAATCTGATAAGAGCAGAGTCAAAAAAGGAAAAAAAAAGATTCATCGCCCTTCAATCATGCACCATTGCACCTGGTCCGCCGCATACGTGTGCTGCACAATATGCCTGACTGTTGGCCATCAAAAATCCTGCTGATAGCAGGATAGCTTCAGATACACACTTGCAAACCAAAACAAGCCAGTCAGCAAATTCAAACAACTAAAACAACATTGTGAAGGCTTATTCTGTTTGCCAGTCTGCCAAATGTGGTATTTAAACATTGCCCTTGACATTTTGATCAAGTGCTTTATCAGCAAATTGTGACGCATGTTGGTAGCAGACTGGCTTCCAAAAAACACCACAGTCATGGAAATTTCTGCTGTACAAACTTAGAGACATGGGTGAAAAAATACACGCAACATGCAGATTCAATGCAGTAAGGTTTCTCAATAAAAAAGTGCATGGTTTTACACTTGCAGTGGAACACCATTACACATTTCTCCTTCATTTTAGCTTTGATATCTTTTATAAAAATGATTAAGGATCATGTAATAGTAACAAAATCAGTTTTTTAATATTTCCATACCATTGGTGGCAGCGCCACTCCTGAGTCAGTGCATACCAGCTGAACCACACAGCCATAACAGATGTAGCTGTCGCACACAGTGTATTCACTATGAGTGGCAGGCATCTCCTCCACTATGAAGAAACAGAGTGAGTATTAGACTAATAGCACTGTAGGGATGAGACAGAAAAATAGACCTCACTCAGATTCAGCCTTGAGTGCCATATATGGGTTAAACCCATTTATGCTACATTAATTCCAGCTGTTGAGCACATATTGCTGACATTTACATTTGGATCTTTTAGAATATCTATTTTATTTATTCATTTATTTATTTTTGTGTTTAATGTCAACACGAGTACTCTGGAAGACCAGATTTGCTCTCAAATGCAGTGAGGCGCTGCAGGTGTTTATGTGAGTTTATTTACACTGGACATCCAGCATGCAGTGTCATCAATTTGGCCGGTTGTTTCTAGATTTGTTTGGGTTTCTTGTGTTTATTTAGATACTGTGTTGAATGGTGAATTAGTCACTAGAACTGAACGTTGGGCAATTGCATGTGCATTTGTAAACCTGGGTTAATAGAAAAAGAGTTTCTAATGTCATTAGTGTGAATTCGCAGTTATAATAATACTGTTAGATTATGTTAAGTTTATAGTATATGTGCCTATTTAGTGAGAAATAAATGCATAAACTGCATGCAATCATTACTAAATGAGTCCTAATGTTGTTAACCTTGTATCAATATTAGGTAAACACTTTACAATAAGGTCTCAATTGTTAACATGAGTTAATGCATAAATAAACAATGATCAATTTAGTTTTACAGCATTTATTAACCTTTGTTAATATTAGTTCATCAGCTAATGTTAACATATACAACATTTGATCTTAGTAATGTATTAGTCCATGCTGAAATTAACTAAAATTAATAAATGCTGTAAAAATATTGTTCATTGTAAGTTTACATTAACTAATGTAGTCAACCAATGGACTGAAATAACTACTGAAACATTTTTTTTGTTAACCTTTTTTTTGTAAACTTTTGCCAGACGTAATCTAAAAAAAACCACCAAACCCAGGATTTAAAAATATATAGTGTGAATTCTTGAAACCTGACTTTGCAGGAATCATTACTAGCTAGGGTGAAGTATCAGTTTTCAAGTGTGAGAAATTCATAGTTTATTTGTATTAGGGATTGAGATATAAGGAATAAAAGCAGAATAATAGAGAAAAATCACTGGATCCCAAACCTAACATAACAGTGAAGGCCGTCCATTGTCTTGCGCTGGCTACAAAAGCCCCGTCTTCCACTGCCAGGTAACGCGTACTGACCGTCTGCGACCGTAAGCGGTTAAACAACGACACTTTTGAGCCTGACGAAATACACACTGCACAAACAAACACGTTTTTTCAAAAAATGAACCAAAAGGCAAACAAAAGAAACACCATAATAATTTAAACCCTGACTGACACCTAAACATGCACATTCAGACCTACAAGCAGGCAGCAAACACAAATGACGGATATACTGTGACTAATGCCAGTCTGTTCTTTTTCTTAATCTTTGTCTCATTGTCCGTCTCTCTCCCACAGAACGGTGAGGAATTCGACGTCATTTGACAGCTGCTCTCAGATGTCAAGCACCTCTTTCTTCCCCTTAGAAAGCTCTCTGTGGATCCAACAGTCAATGTCAACAGAAGATGCCCTCTTAGTGTGTGCTTTAGGATCAAAAGGTTAGAAGTCAAATGTCTGCCTCCTGTGGCAATGGCTGCCGGGTGACACCAGTTAGTGGTTTGACCCCACTTCTCATACAGAAAGACACGCAAACATGCTTATCCAAACTTACAGGAGTTCGGTTTCTACACCGGTCGACCCTTTTACGTAACGGCACTTAGTCAGAATAGACGTCATATTTGATTTTGAGGCAATAAGGATAGATGAACTATTTATTTTTTGCACTGTATGTGTTTAGCTGACAAAACAACAACAAAATCCCTGCTAGCTCTGAAAATTAGTCATGACTTAAAATTAAACATTTAAATGGACTGAATGCGTTTTACCTAAGTAAAATTATATATGGACGTTCAGAACTGCCATAAATACACACATCCACAGACTCACGGTCAGCGTTTTTCATGGACTGCCTCTTCTGTGATGGTTTGGAGATGACTTTGATGAGTCTGCTGTTAAATGTGCCAATTTCTTGCCCTCCGCTGTGAAACAGGTGTAGCAGCAGACGAAAGTGCTTTCGTTTGTCCGTATCTGAGATATACAATGTTTTAGCACAGGCAAACATCTGAAAAAATTAAATGGGCACAAATGAGTCAATTGCTAACATTTACAAAAGTTAAAAAGTTTGGAGTTATGTTTTTGGAACAAGTCTCTTATGCTTACCAAAACTGCATTTATTTGATGAATAATAATGTAATATTATGAAATATTTGTAGAATTTAAATGAATTGTTTTTGATTTGAATATATTTTAAAATAGAATTTATTTCTGTGATGCAAAGCTGAATTTTCAGTATAATATCTCCAGTCTTCAGTGTCACATGATCCTTCAGAAATCATTCCAATATGCTGATTTGCTATTATTAATGTTAAAAACAGTTTTGCTTTTTAATTTTTATTAAGTTACATTTATGCAGGATTCTGTGCTTTTAAAAAAAGTTCAAAAGAACAGAATTTACTTAAAACAGAAATCTTTTGTAACATTTTGAATTCCTTCAACTTTTTGTCAAATTATTGCATCCATGCTGATTAATTTCTTACTGACCCCAAACTTCTAAATGGCAGTGTAATTGTCAATTGTATCTAAAGCAATAAAATTAGCATCAAAACAGCTCAGACTGTTTGCTTTTGAAAGAAATATTGTTATGCATGTGATAAATAATGATATATTTAAGAGATCTTATTTGTGAGTATTATTTTCTGTGGTCAGAAAATGTGGTCATGTTCATCCATCTGCCCACCTTACATAAACCTGGTTGTAATCGAGGTAGAATAAACATATGATCCCATCTCCAAATCTATCTGTACACACAGCAGTCATGTTTTCTCATAAACCCGATAGACTCTCCTCTCTTTGATCGCTGGGCTTTGGCAGTGTCTCACCTTCCTGTCTGTTTGCTCCTCAAAGCTCAGCTTGAAACTGTCTGTCCGCGGATCAGCGGAGCTGTCCAGACCCATGTAACCGAAAAGCCGACAACTGGACTCTCCTAGACCTGATGCTGTGTGAATACAAATGGAAAAATTACAGTGAATAACAAGGGTAAGAATGAAGATGTTCTCTCACAGCTCACTGACCTTTCAGCTGCTCCTGTCTGAGCTTCCATCCGTGTCCAGTGAGATACACGCAGGGAGGCGGACAGAAAAACCTACGAAAATGCGCAAAATTCATATTTTTGAAATAACACATGAAGACAGTGTGCAATAGTTTTTCTTAACATAAATGATCCAGTAAGTGATAAACAAACTCTAAAAATGTTTTTTGGAGAAAAATGCAAGCTTTATTTAATGCTTTTTACAAGATTGCTTCAAAGCAGCTTCACATTAATAAACAGAAAAATAACAGTGTTACTGTTGTAAAGCTGGTTGATTAGTTGGTGGAGACCTGGTTTAATCGGTTTTCCATCTTTATCAAGCTGTTTAGAGCTAGTAAACCAGCAACAAACCGACTTTAACATCTTAAACCAGCAAACAACATGAGTACCTTGTTTGTCCTGAACGGTTAAACTGTTCTTCAGGAAAATCCTTAAGGTCCCACAAATTTTTTTTTTTTGGTGAACCCTTTCCAGTAATGATCCTCGTTTTAACACTGAGGACAACTCAGGGACTCATATGCAACTATTACACAAGGTTCAAACCCTCACTGATGCTCTAGAAGGAAAAACAATGCATTAAGAGCCGGAGGGTGAAAACTTTTGGAATTTAAAGGTTAGGATAAACTTCACATATTTTGTCTTCTGGGAAACATGTAAGTATCTTCTGTAGCTTATGAAGGGCAGTACTAAATTACAAAAATATGATATTTAGACATAATAAGAAAAATATACACATCTTTATTCTGTTCGAAAGTTTTCACCCCCTGGCTCTTAATGCCTTGTGTTTCCTTCTTGAGCATCAGTGAGTGTTTGAACCTTCTGTAATAGTTGCACATGAGTCACTCAGTTGTCCTCAGTTGTCCCTTCAGAAGCTACAGAGGATACTTACATGTTTCCCAGAAGACAAAATAAGTCAAATTAAAGTCAAATAAGTCCCTCAGTTGTCCTCAGTGTGAAAAGATGGATCTCAAAAACATACAGTCATTGTTGGAAAGGGTTCAAATACACAAAAAGCTGAAAAACCAAAGAATTTGTGGAACCTGAAGGATTTTTATGAAGAGCAGCAGGCAGTTTAACTGTTCAGGACAAACAAAGGACTCATGAACAATTATCACTAAACAAACAAAATTAAAAACAGCTGTGGAAAATTCAGGTAACAACACAGTATTAAGAATAACTAAGAAGAACTAATTTCTCTTGTGGACTTTATGTAAATGTATTTTATGTGAAATATCTTATTCAGGTCAGTACTAAATAAAAAATAACATGCATTTTGTATGATCCCTCTTATTTTGGTAAAATAATTAACATTTTGCAGATTCTGCAAGGTGAATGTAAACCATATACAGTTAACTATATATGCTTGAATATTTTACTGTTGAAAAATGTAAATGCACATATAAAAAAATCATTTTTACCTCTTCTCATTGCCGTAAGACTTCTGAGCAACTTTGGCATGCAAGATGATCACTGATTGGTCAGGTCTGAATTGAAGGTATTGCCTCACTGAATCTCTGGTTACTTTTGCCAATGAGGAGAAATTTTCATCCTCCCTAGTGATGCACAAAAATATTTATTTTAACCTTAGTGTTACAAAATGATAAAAGGGTGGTAAATCAAAATGCATTTTCTCTAAACTTATGCAATTTACCCTTTCAAGTAAACTATCTGTGCATTTCTCAAATCATGGAATAAGTCCTTTCCAGTTTCGACATAAATATTGATATTATTTCAGAAAGTAGAGGCATTAATAGCCTTTTTGGCTGTCCTTTATGTCTGTAGTAAAAGTCCTACTGCGTGTTCTGACATTAACCATACAGCAACAAGCAGCGTTTATGATTCAGTAATAGATATGAGTTATAATAGATATTTTGAAAGCAGCAACGATGAATTAGACAGGAACTTTCCCGTTATTTTGGTGGGGGGTGGGGGGGATACATTGCATGATACATTTAGGGCAATATATTTAAAAATAAATCCTTTTTATTCTAATTTCCTTTTTAAATCCTTTCAGGATAAATGCCAGTGGCAAAGAAGGGGAACTATATCATATTTGTATAAATAAGAAAACATCTCCCTTGGTGTTCCACAGAAGAATGAAGATCTCATGAGCTTGGAATGACACTGATGAATAAATAACAACAGGATTTTCAGGATTTGATTCAAGTACAACTCTATTCATCAAAGAATCCTGAAAACAAAGTATCAATTTAAAAAAAATTAAGCTGTTTTCAAAACTGATATTACTGAGCAGCAAATCATATTAGAATGATTTCTGAGGAATCATGTGACCATTCAGCTTTGCATAACAGGAATAAATTACATTGTTACTGTATTTTTTTTAACAAATAATTGCAGCCTTGGTAAATATAAAACACTTAAGTGTTAAAAACTTTTAAACACAATTCAGTACTTTGAACTTCATGTGATCTGTTTGCAGTTTCTCAATTTTAAATGTTTCACTTTTAAATGGCTAATTTTATTACTTACTCAATTCGAAACAGTTGTGGGAGTTTTAATTCCTCTGATTAAGACCCCAAGGATATAAATGTGATATTTCCCAGCAGAGCAAAGTGCTTTCACTGAAACTCACTCAAATCCCCAGGCTTAGGATGTTTCAGTCAGTCTGCCTGGATTTTTATCTGAGGCCTTCCCAGGAGGAAGCTTTTACAGGGTCAAAGGGTCACTGATGTTATTTCTCACTTTAGGACAAAGGTCAAATTAGATCTGTGTTTGGCTTTTTTAATTATTGACATTAAATATTATGCAGTTTAACATGCTGTGCTTTTTCTAAAATTATTTTAATAATCTTTTTCTTCTCATTCCTTTATCACCATACTTAAAGGACCAGTTGCTCTATCTAAAATTCACTTTTAATTCATATAAACTGCACTCTAATAAGAACTGAAAGAGATATTTGTTGATTACCCTAATACAGACTCTATTTCATAGGAAGCCTATAAAACACCATCACTGTAAATGAAAGTCAGACTGATAAAGTCAGTTCTGTGTACACTAATGACACTTTAAGAGGTTGTGCATCAATCGTGGACTAAAGCAGAACCGCAAGGAATTTCTGTAGGCTCACTGAAAGAAAGCGTTAATGTTCTCTCTCCTGCTGCAACCCCCCAAAGAAATCCTGCCTGCTCTTCCCATTTCGGACGGGGGTGGGATCTACATTTTAAACGTGCTCTGTAGATTTAATACCTTGCCGATGTCTTGACTGTTCACTCTATGCTTGAATAATCGCCTGGAGAGGTTGCTACTCACCTTAAGGAACTGTTTGACTCCTTTAATAGGCTTTCTGAATCATTGCCGCGTCATTTTGTCGTATTTTTGGATACCGTTGCACTCTTCAACAGGAGAGACTGTACCTGTGTCATTACCTGAGGTGAGTGAAGCACGCGTCTGATGTGTACAGGTGAGACAGTTCTGTCGAGTCCACAATGGCCAGCCCTGGAATATGAAGAGGAAGAATGCATTGTTGTTTAAAAGTGAAGCTAATAAACGGTTTGTTTAACGACCTGGACAGTGACCTAAAATAATAAACATAATTTTTTTTTCGGAACAAACTGTTTTAAATAGCAGTTGTACGGTTAAACGTTTAGTGAATGTGAGAAACATGGTAAATGTGCTTAGCTGAGCATTTTCATGCTATTTTTAAACGACGTTTTCAGGCTAAATTATTTCACGCTGTTATTTCCCTAGATAATAGAATATAAGATGTACTATTCCTAATAATATAAAACATTATATGTTATATAAAATATATTTTCTAAAATATTTTCTGTCATAAAATGCAATTGGTCACTTAAATATTCAGTTGTTTTTATCTAAGCAACTTTTGAGTGTGATGACAGTTTTTGAAATACATTTATGTCACGAGATTTAATTCAAAAATACTTTATTTGATTAGTAGTTAATGTGTAAGCTATTTAATTAAATGTGTGTCACGAGATTTATTTTTTTAATATCTAATGTGTAAGCTATTTTAAAATATTATGTGAACATTGTTAAAAATAATTGCGTTATGATCGCATCACGTGGTCTTTTTACCCGCGAAAAGTGCATTTATTTAAAATGGCATACTGACATACTATGTCTGCTGTCTGTGTATCGTGCACATGTAATTTTTCTGTATCCATTAGATATTACAGTGTGTAGTAGGCTATACTACCAAAGCACATGTGGAAAAATGTCTCCCACCATGCAGTGCTCTTAAATTGGCCTTTAAAGTGGAAGCTATGTCAGCTGCTTAGTTGCACAATAAAGCAAAAATGTAATCTAGACAAGTCTAATGTAATTGCAGCATTTTTTAATTTTTGGATGATGATCGAATGGCTAATTTAATCATGCAACATCAATAAGGCATACAAATTTTGAAAATGATTCTTGCTATAAGAGCAATACTTTTGAACATTCTGTTAAAGCATCTGTGTCAATACACAATATAGTACACTATTTCATTCCAAACACAGCCAAGAGCTGAACTAAACTAAATATAGATCAGCATGCAACAGACTAGCTGTGTTTCAAAACCTAGTGAGCTGCCAACCCAAACAGCATTTTTGGGCATCATGCTTTCCACAGTGCTGTCTAGATAGGCAGCTCACCAGGTTTTGGGACACAGCCACATGGTTTAGGTGCACAGTGGTTGGCTGGAGGCAAAATCTCTATTAGTCACATCTGCTTTCAATCCTACTTTAACAAGAAGCTGCTGTTAGTTAATCTAACTGTGTTCTGAAGCTGTCAGTCAATCGGCCACGCTTGTCATTTTCTTCCATTCGCCCTCCTACCTCTAATGCTCCTGTCTTCTTTCTCGCTCCCTCACACTGGGTTTTTCTTTGGTCTGTCTGTGCCCCATGTCAAGCTGAGAGAAATGTTTACACTGCGGGGCTTTACCCCATGGAGATCCCTGTGGGCAAGAGCTGGGATCCGGGAAGCTTAAACAGTCTTCTAAAGATACATATACAGCACACTGGAAGAAATGTGCTGTCGCTCTTATGTTTTTTACTGCCGGTCACCTTTTCTCACTTTGCTACTTTACTCTGACAGGAGGCTATGGTTTCTCTTGGTTTAGGTTCCTCAGGGGAGCTGTCATTTTTATTCTTCACATAGTATTTAGAATGATCTTTGCTCAATGTATCTAATATTACATGTTTCCCTAATTTTTAAAGCTCAGAGACTGATGAAACCAATGATGAATAAGGTCATATTTTACCCCACAAATAAAAATAAAAATTCTTCTTTGCTTAAGAATATGAAGCTTATTTAGTGCTATGTTATTGGCCCTTTCATTTCATGCTAATTAATGCTATGTTCTTCAAATTGTAAAGGTAGTTTTTGTACTGCCTTTTTATGCTGATGTATGATTTATGCTGAGAATTCGATATTTATTTTAATGCTTTACACTAATGAGAATTTGTGTTTTTAATTTTTTTTATTATTATTTATTTCTAATAAACAAATATTATACAATATATAATATAAATGACAAATCTATATTCTTTATTTATTTATATTTTTTGCTTATTTTTAACTGCATAATTGTCACGTAAATTTTGGAATATTGACAATCATCAAAACATCCTAAAACAGGCTTTTTATGCAATGTATGGTTTTTAAAGAAAGCCTAGTGTTGTTAACATGGTTCTCTTTTATTAAAATGTATTTATTTTTAATAAATGAAACACAAATATTATATTATAAATATTACATTTTACATTATTAAAAAATACTATATATATATATATATATATATATATTTTTTTTTTTTAATTTTATGAGTAACTAAAATTGTCAGGAAAGTGATGATGTTCACCATAGTTTACATGGTTCTCTTTTATTTATTTTTCACATCTCAATAAATAAAATATGTTAAATATATAATATAATATATAATATAAAAAGTAAAGTAATTCTTGATTAAAAGAATGCTCACCATTATTAACGGTTATCTTTTATTAACTTTATTTATTTTAAATTAATAAATAAAATATATTGTAATAAATATTCATATTAATTCATATTTTATAACATAAAAATACATTTCATTTATTTTTGTTTAAAAAATGCCCACCATTAGAGTTAGCGTGGTTCTCTATTATTATTTTCTTATAAAAAAGAATAAATGTTATATTATAAATAATAAAGAATATAAATAGTCCCGTGCAACAATTAATTGCAATTAATCACATCCAAAATAAAAGTTTTTTTTTTTAATATATGTGTGATACATATATAAACACACACATACAGTTACATGTATATATTTATATTCATATAATTTATATTATATATAAATATATAAACAATTTTTTTCTTAAATATGTACATGCATGTGTGTGTATTTATATATACATAATAAATATACACAGAACACATACATTTATTATGTACACAAAACTTTTATTTTGAATGCGATTAATCGTCCAGCACTAAATGTAAATAAAAAAAATACTTTTATGAATTTAATTTACTTAAAACAATGGTCACCTTGTTACCATATTTCTCGTACTGACCTGTTTCTCCGTCTCCTTTCCTTTGGTCCTGCATGACGTTCAAGTGTTCAGCCACTTTGAAATCTTCATAAAGTCCTCTACCGTTCCAGACACTCCACTGTTGTTCATGCCAACTAGTTTGACTTTATTCTGTCCTTTCGCAACACTGTAACTGTCAGAGCTCTGTTGTAAGAAGACTCCTCCATCTCCATTTCCAATAACTGTGTTATCAGCCTCATAGGAGTATTTGTAAATCTATATGCGTGTTTGTTTTCAGAGATAGTCACCTGTACTCAGGTGCTGAATTCTCACGCCTCCCTCCACGTGGCAAGCAGATACTGATACAAGTGAACACAGAATGAAGCATAAAGTCTAAGTAGAAATGAGTGTGGGTGACATTTAGCACAAAATGTTGCTTATTTTGTGGGAGCAAAATTTAGAAAACCAAACCTCTCTGGCTTCTAAGTTGCAACCATGAATAACAAGCAAACAGGATTCATGGTTGAACAGGATAAGTGATTTTACACGTTTGTAGTGATGTGGTCACAAGGTATTTGCATTATTTCCAGATGCAGGGCCTGAAAATGGTGAAATATGGAGGGTAGGTGTTCATTAAATCAGCAAACCTTTCTTTACAAGGGCTGCATGTTCTTCAAAGCCAGTTTATCGGTAAAATATCAGCACGTGCAAATGGACTGGAATAACAGCACCTCTTTATATGTCTGCTATGACATATAATATGACTTTGGCTGCTATCCAAAAGCCAGTAATGATGTTATGTCCTCTGTAAACATACCTCTTAAATTTTCTGAATCTGCTTATATGATGAGTGTGACCAGAGAGTGCTGAAATAATCAAAGCTTGAGTTAAGGGCCTTGGCAGCTCGTACGCACACACTCAAAGCCTAATGTACACATATAGCACAGAGGGCTTCATTGTATTAGCACACAAGGGACTGAAGTCTGCCGTTAACCTGGATGCCACTGAAACCGACGGTCATGTGCAGAGTCTTTATCAAGGCTGAGAGAAACCACAAACCAGTCCTGGTCATAGAGGTCACTTCAAATCTCCTGCTGAGAGAAGGAGAGTAGTATATAGGGATGCATGTGTGATGTCTTTACCTTTTTCATTTGTTAATTTGAAGGAGGTTAATTCAGCCTGAAATTAACATTCTGTCATTTTTTACTTACCCAGGTGGTTTTTCAAATCTATCTGATTTTTATCATCCAGACTGAGCAAAAATGACAATAAAAGCACCATAAAATAGAGGATTTTATACTATATTCCAACTCTTAAATCTCATTTGTTTCTGTATATATTTAAATGTTGCATAAAGATGCATGTTTGATGTCAGTGATGCTGACCTCCTGTGCTGGCTTTTCACATTTCATTAATCAAACTTACAGTAAAATTGTGAAATATTATTACGATTTTAAATAACCATTTTCTATTTGAATATATTTTAAGTCAAAATTTATTAATGTAATGCAAAGCTGAATTTTCAGCATCATCACTACAGTCTTCAGTGTCACATGATCCTCCAGAATCATTTCAATGTTTAAAACGAGTTGTGCTGCTTAATATGTTTATAGAGACTCTGAATTATTTGAAATAAAAATCTGTTCTAGCATTACAAATGTCTTTACTGTCACTTTTGATCAATTTAATGTCATTTTAATATTATTAAAATTTCAATGTATTTAAAAAACAAATTCACATTAAAGTATACTACTGTTGAAAAAGTTTGGGGTAGGTAAGATTTTTTTTAATGATTTGTTGTCTCACCAATGCCACATGTATTCAATCAAACTTACAGTAAAATTGTGAAATATTATTGCAGTTTTAAATAACTGATTTCTGTTTTAATATATATTAAATTGTAATTTATTCATGTGATGCAAAGATGAATTTTCCAGTCTTCAGTGTCACATGATTCTTCAGAAATCTTTTCAGTGTTTAAAACCAGTTGTGCTGCTTAATGTTTAAAGAAACTGTGAATTATAGCATTATAAATGTCACTTTTGATCAGTTTAATATGTCATTGCTAAATGCAAGTTACAATTTCTTTCCAAAAAAAAAAAAATCTTGCTGACTCCAAACTTTTGGCCCTAAAAAGGGATTTGAGAGTTATGGTAAGAAATATTAGCAAGTAATGTGAAAAATATGGGTATGTTAATTGGATAAAGCTTTAATATGCTTCAGAAGTTGCAAATACAGTGAAACAAAAAATTATTCACACACCAGATATAATTTTTTATATTTTTTTTACTAGTCGGTGCAGGACACTATAGTTCATTTATATAAGTGAGGATAGTAAAATATGGTAAACTGTAATATGTTATACCCAAAAATTATTCATACAGTTGACTACCGTAAAATTTATACAGATTTTGGGACCTAAAATTATTCAGACACTTGATCATATTTTGCTTAAGTGTTTTTTCTTTAATTGCTAATGCAAACTTTTCACACCACAGGTTGAACAAAATTAAGCATTGCTTGGTAATTGGTCAACAAAGTATATAGTTGTGTAAATATTGTCATATTACCAGTTGTCTTTTATTACCATTTTCTAAGCTATAGCGAATAAACTGTGATATATGAGAAATGTTAAGGGTGTCTGAATAAATTTTTTGTTTGACTCTATATATTTGGACTATAGTGCATGTTGTATTAACAACCTTTATGGTGCTCTTCGTGGTGTGAAATGACATGAGGGTATATAAATGATTTCATTTTTGGGTTCATTATTCCTGTAAGCATATCAGCTTCAACTGCAATGTGTACACAGCTGAAATACTGTTTTTAATTGAACAGCGGATAGAAAAGCAGAACGGCACTAATCTGTCTGGCTGTTTATCTGCTGAGTTTAAAGACAGTAAAAATTCATGCCAAACCATGACACACTCCTCCGTTCTGTGTCCCTCTGATAGTGATAACCCTTATCAGTCCTCTGGAGAAACAGATCCCTTTGTGAAAGCCGAAGTGACTGACAGCACGCCGTTTACAACACCAGCATCCCAGACGCTGTTATTTTCCAGCAATTACTTCACACAGCGTTTGAACTCTGTGCCTGTGGTGATGCGATCGGCCCAAAAGTCTATTAACTCTTCTATGTTAACGGCCTGTTTAGAACTGCTGCTGTGGACCATCTGTTTGGTGTCGCCGTTTTATTGCGAGCTCAGACTGGAATGTATGGCTGCCTTTAAAGCACAGATTTCCCTTGACCTGCAATTTTATTCTTTCTTTCTCTTCTCCACCTACAGCCATTGAGATTTTTGCGGCAAGATTGGGACTTTGTCGGCGAAACATGACACGTGCGTTGGCGTATGTTGGTGTGCTAATAGCCATAATGGCAGCGACGGAAGCAAGGCCTAAATCAGGTTGGTTTAACCGCCGTCTTAAGAGTAATAAATCAATCTTGGCAGTACTGAAAGTAGACACTACTTCAGAGTCTGTCGATTACGGTAAGCATTTAGCGGTGCCACAGTTGTGTTGTTATTGGCTAAGCAGACGACCATTGTAGACTTGTTTTTTTTATCAACTAGATCTGTGGTTCTCAACTGCTTCAGGATTCAGATTTTACATGCAAAACTAAATCTAAATGTATTATCCTAAATGTATTATTATGAGCATAAATTGCATAGGCCCAGTATGCAAAATTATTAATATGACATGGGGCAGAAAAGGACAGTTGACTTTGTTTTTATATTTTGAGTTTTAAGTTTAAAAATGTCTCCTGAATTTTAATGGTTTTATGCTTTTGGCAGTCACTAATTAACCACACAAAGCACATAGTAATCAGAACAAATTATGCTTGTCATCACTGGGTTGGTGAAACTTTATGTATGCTGAGGCATATTTTCTTTTACTTTGGGTAATTTTGTATATGGTTTTTAAGGAATGCAGGCTACCCATCTTCCAAGTTTGAGTAAGATAGATGAATTTGGACCCAAATAGAGTTTGGGTTTGACAGCCTTTGATGTTAACAACAAAGATAATTGAAAGCTCCTCCATGTTACAAAATTATAAACATATTGGCTTTCCTATCCAAATTACACCTGATTATATAGTTGCATTTTATTTGCATCTGTAAGGAATGCATGTGCAATTTATCTTCCCTTCTTTGTTTTTTATTATTTTTAATTATTTTTTTATCATTCTGCTATTGTTTACACATTGCATTTCAAATGTTTGATTTTCATCTTCCAGATTACTAATAAATATTCGTTACAGATGCTTTTTATTTGCATTATTAGAACAGATTTGATTGCAACCCTTTCGAAAGGACGCAGCACAAGTTCCCTTTCAAAAGGGAACGTCTCAGGTTATGCATGTAACCATGGTTCCCTTAGAATATATGGAACAAGACGCTGCATCCTCTAGAGGGTGCTATGGGAAATGCCGCCAGCATAGCGCCCTCTAAAGGATGCAGTGCGAGTTCCCTTTTGAAAGGGAACCATCTATGCCAATACAGAAACTTTATTTTTGAGACTGTAAGAACCATTTTTCGTTCCCCAAGGACATTTCAGTTAACAGTTCTTAAAAGAACCTTTTTTTTCTTAGTGTGAAGAACATTTTAATAATCTAAAGAATCTTTTGTGCAATGGAAATGTTCCATGGGTTATAAAGGTTCATGTAACCATGATTCACTTAGAATAGTGAACGAGACATTGCATCCTCTAGAGGGCACTATGCTGGAGGCATTCCCCATAGCGTCCCCTCGAGGATGCAGCGTCTCGTTCCCTATTCTCAGGGAACCGTGGTTACATGCATAACCTGAGACATTCCCTTTCAAAAGGGAACTTGCACTGCTTCCTTTTAGATGGTGCTATAGGGAATGCCTCTAGCATAGCGTCCTGTAAGGATGCAGCACAAGTTAACCCAGTAATGGGCCATTATTCATGTAATCATGGTTCCTTGAGAATAGGGAATGAGACACTGCATCCTCTAGAGAGCGCTATGGGGAATGCCTCCAGCATAGCGTCCTCTAGATGACGCAACGCGAGTTCCCTTTCGCAAAGGGAGCCATCTATGCCAATAAAGAACCTTTATTTTTGCGACTGTAAGAACCATTTTTGGTTCCCAAAGGGCATTTCAGTACACAGTTCTTCAAAGCACCATTTTTTTCTTGGTTTGAAAATTGTTTTAAATAATCTGAAGAACCTTTAGTGCAATGACATTTTCCATGAATGTTAAAGGTTCTTTATGGAACCATCTATGCCAATGATAACCTAGTGTACTTGCTTTCCTGTAAACTGAATCAGTATTGTCACTGTGTGTTTTTCAGTTCTATTTACCATTTTTTACAGCTGAACCAAAGTGTAAATCTGGGCCGGTCGACCTTGTGTTCATCATCGACGGCTCCCGCAGCGTTCGTCCCCATGAGTTCGAGACAATGCGCAAGTTCATGATAGACATCATCCACGAGTTAGACATCGGCCTGGAAGCTACAAGAGTCGGTGTGGTCCAATACTCCAGTCAAGTCCAGAACGTGTTCTCCCTCAAAGCCTTCAGCAAGACTGAGCAGATGGTCAAAGCCATCAACGAGATCATTCCATTGGCACAGGGCACAATGACCGGCCTGGCCATCCGCTATGCCATGAACGTAGCCTTCTCTGCAGAGGAAGGCGCCCGTCCCAACGTTCCCCACGTAGCGGTTATCGTGACAGACGGACGCCCTCAGGACCGCGTGGCTGAAGTAGCGGCTGCTGCGAGGGAGTCTGGGATTGAGATCTACGCCGTTGGTGTTGCCAGAGCCGATATGACCTCACTGCGAGCTATGGCGTCTCCACCTTTTGAGGATCACGTGTTCCTGGTGGAGAGCTTTGACCTCATTCACCAGTTCGGGCTTCAGTTCCAAGACAAGCTTTGTGGTAAAGTGTTCCTCTATTTGATATATGCTCCACATTAGTAAAAGGATCTAGACATAAAAGTTGAACTTTTCAAATAGGTTTTAACCTCAAACCTCAACTCAAAGGTGAAGTTTCTTCTTAGCAATGCTACTTTACACTACCGTTCAAAAAGTTTATGGTCTGTTAAGATGTTTAACGTTTCTGGAGAAGCTCTTCTGCTCACCAAGGCTACATTTATTTGAGAAAAAAAAAAGTAAAAACAATAATATTGTGAAATAATATTATTATAATAAAATACTGATTTCTATTTGAATATATTTTAAAATGTAATTTATTGCTGTGATGCAAAGCTGAATTTTTTTTAGCATCATTACTCCAGTATCTCGTGATCCTTCATCATTCTAATATGCTGATTTAGTGAATAAAAAATAAAATAAATAGAATAAAAAGAAACATTTCTTCTTTTTATCAAAAATGTTGAAAGCAGTTGTGCTGCTTAAAATTTTTGTTTTTCAGGAATCTGTGATGAAAATGTTAAAAACATAAACATTTTACATATAAAATTGTAAACATTTTTACATGTCTTTACTGTCAGTTTTGATCAATTTAATGATCAATTTGATGCATTCTTGCTAAATAAAAAAGCCTTAATTTCTTAAAACATAACTGTATAGGTTTAGGATAATGTAATTAAATATATTAACAAAAATAAAAAATAATAATTAAAAATTATAAATAAATATAAATTGATTTTTAAATTCTTTGTAAAATTTTAACACTATTTAATCTTAAATACAGCTAATTAATCATAATCTTAAATTTTATTGTTTATTTTGTCAACAAAAATTATATGCCATTTTTGTGAGAGTAAAATGGAGTAAAAATAAAGATTTTAATTTATTAAATTATTATTTAATTTCTAATTTAAAAGGCATTTTTGTCAAAGGTTAAAACAAAAATTGTGAACATGTTTAATATGCTAATCATTGATTCACATTGTCCTTTGGGCTTTAAATCAGTCCCACCTTTCTCTTTTTTCTTTCTTGTTGAATGTTCTGTTTCAACGAGGATTTGAAAGTGGAAAATCTGTTGCGCAACACGTAAATCTTCTGTTGACTTGAAGCACATGAATACTGTTTCTTTTATATTCTGTAGACAATATGATTTAGCTTTTCTTGCTTTCTCAGTACTCATGTATGCATGTGTTGGATTTGCAGGGATGGACTTGTGTCTGGAATCGGATCATGGCTGTGAGCACATCTGCGAGAGCTCGCCTGGCTCCTACCACTGTCTGTGTCTGCCTGGATACACGCTCAACGAGGACGGCAAGACCTGCACACGTGTGTAGCCTTACAAATTACACATCATAGAAGTATGACACAATTATCATTCCAGTGGTGCTCAACAGGTGTGTGTTTGCTTCTTTGCAGCCATTGATCTATGTGCTGAAGGGAAGCATGATTGTGAGCAGATCTGCATCGCTTCACCCGGGTCGTTCACGTGCGACTGTAACATGGGATACACGCTCAATGACGACAAGAGAACCTGCACAAGTTAGTTATGCACATTCATTGTGTCTGCATAACAGTTGAAGTGTGAACTTCTATTTCTTGTACAAACAAAAGTTACGTTCGGAATAGCATACTACCATACTATACATACTATTTTAGCAGTATGCATTATGCATACTGAACACAGTATGCAAATATTCTGTATGCATGGAATATCTGAACTGCGTTTGCTAAAATGTGCAGTATACAATATATACTGTACAGTATGCAGTATGCAGTAGTGTATACACTAGTATTCCATTCCGAACATAGACTGAGGAACAGCACTGTATACTATATACTATATACTATATATACTATATAATATTCACCTGTTCTGCTATTGTACAGCAAAGTATATGGTGCTTTAGCACATAATATGCTTACTTGTACACTTACATGCAAACTTAAAGATCCCATGAAATCACTGATGTGCATTTTTCTTTCCTGTATTGGCATATTTTTTCTTTGAAGTCAGCTTTATTTTAGTATTATTTAAATAATATTGCAATATTTTTTTGTCTAAATTTGAGTAATTTTGTTGTGGTATTATCAATTGTATTATTTTGTTTTAATATTTATATATTTATGTAGCTGTAATTTATTTTTAACAAATTAATTTTTGTCTACATTTTAAAAATTCTTATATGCTTTCGACATTTTTATTAGTTTTGAAAAATATTTTTATTTAGCATTAATTTATATTTATTTTGGTTTTAGTATTTTAGTACTTTAACTTAATCTTTTTTAATTCACTTAGTGCATCAAGTTTTATGTTTTATCTAAGTAAGTCTAAGTTCTGCTTATGCTTTATTTTACATTATTAACAAAATAAAAAGTTTTAGGCACTTTCATTTAGCAAGAATGCGTTAAATTGATCAAAAGTGACAAAAAAAGAAACATAAATATAAAAGTTACGAAACATTGTTGTTTCACATAAATGCTGGAAAAAAATATCATGGTTTCCACAAAAATAAAACATTTTTGATTAAAAAAAATAGTTTTTAAAAATTATTTTAATTTAATGTTTTATTTTCTAAATCAGCATATTAGATATGGAAGACTGGATTAATGATGCTGAAATGCAACTTTGCATAACAGAAATAAATGACATTTTAATATGTATTCAAATAGAAATCAGTAGACAAGTAACTATAAAAATGCTGATTGATGAAGGAAGTACACTAGCCTATAGATGGTTTCAAAACAAATAGACATAGACTAAAATCCAGAAAGCTCCAGTCAAGATTTCTTGGGGTCTTTAACACCTGATTACTCACTCAAAAATCCTCTCTCACCTTTCTCTGCCTGTTCCAGTGATCGACTACTGCTCATTTGGAAACGATAGCTGTGAGCATCAGTGTGTGAGTGTGCTCAATGGCTTTAATTGTCGCTGTAACGAAGGATACTCACTCAACGATGACCTGAAAACCTGCACAAGTCAGTGAGAGTGATTGCAACTTACAAAGCTTTTTAAAATATAAAAAGTATATGCTGTGTAGTATTGCAATAGATTTTCATTCAGCTTATACCAGAGAAGATGATGTAAAACAAATAGAAATAATAAATGTTTGCATAGTATTGCCAAATGCAAACATAAATAGACAGCAAAGAATTTTGCATGTGTTTTACCATCAACAAAATCTCATGCTTCTGTCTGCCTGTTCCAGTGATCGACTACTGCTCATTTGGGAATGATAGCTGTGAGCACGAGTGTGTGAGTGTGCTTCAGAGCTTTTATTGCCAGTGCCGTGAAGGATACACACTCAACGAGGATGAAACAACGTGTACAAGTTAGTGAGGGCCACGGATACACATGCAATTCACATATGGAGGACTCACAAATATCCACTACAAGCCTATAATTAAATGCCAGACACAGACATTCTCCTAACTAACATGTTTTTCAAACACATGGAACAGTTTCTAATACAAAGAGAAAGTTTGAACTATCATTACAACCTCCGCTTGGCCACATTATGCTGCTATAAAACACACTAGTGCTACTTATCTTCATTTCCTCCTGTGACCAGCTGGTTTATCTATCAAGCCACTGAACAAAAACAGGGTGTTTTAATGTTTGAGCTTCTAGTTCCGTACAGTTTTTATAGTAAATAGTAAAAACATAGCCAAATAGTTGAGTGTTTTTGATTTATAAGCAGTATGGGGAAGCTCCTTTAAACTGAGTAGCTTTTAGCTTAGCAAGTTCCAGTTTTAAAGCAACTCAGATATAAGCTACTCTGTTAACTAAGGCACAAAAACATTTGTAAGCAATACAGCATCTTAACAGATAATGTACTCACCCCCTTGTCATCCAACATGTTCATGTCTTTCTTTCTTCAGTCGTAAAGAAATTATGTTTTTGAAGAAAACATTTCAGGATGTTTCTCCATATAATGGACTGATATGGTGCCCTGAGTTTGAACTTCCAAAATGCAGTTTAAATGCGGCTTCAAACGATCCCAAATGTGGTTGTAAACAATCCTAGCCAAGGACGAAGGATCTTATTTAGCAAAACGACCGGTTATTGTCATAAAAATAATACAGTTTGTATACGTCTTAATGTCAACCGCTTTTTGTTAAGGGTGTCTGATCTTTGCATGTTCACTTTGCAAAGACTGGGTCGGTACTTCTGCAGTGATGTAGGATGATTTTGAAATGATTTTTGAAGTTGAGGGAGAAAATAGTTTTTCGACATACTCTAACTGTCTTGAGTCAGAATACACAGAGTTCAGGGAGGGCAAGGCAAGACGAGCGTTTGAGATTAAAAAGTATTTAAATTGTTTTTTTTTAATGAAAATAACAGATCGTTTACAACCGCATTTGGGATTGTTTGAAGTCGCATGTTCAAAATCAGGGCACCAGATCAGTCCATTATATGGAGAAAAATCCCGAAATGTTTTCTTCAAAAAACATAATTTCTTTACGACTGAAGAAAGAAAGACATGAACATCTTGGATGACAAAGGGGTGAGTATATTATCTTTAAATTTTTGTTCTGGAAGTGGATTTCTCCTTTAAAAAACTGTGATTTAGCTTTTTTTTTTTTTACCAAGCTGCACTGCTATTTGTTAGCAAACGGTTAATCGCGATTAATCGCATCCAAAATTCCAAAATCCAAAAAAGTTTTTGTTTACATAATATGTGTGTGTGTACTGTGTATATATATAAATACACACAAATGTATGTATATATTTAAGAAAAACATTATGTTTATATGTTAAATATTTTTGTATATAATATAAATTATATGAGTATACATATATACATGTAAACACATAGAAATATTTTACAAAATATATATTGTATGTGTGTGTATTTATATATACATCATAAATATACAAAGTACACACACATATGTTATGTAAACAAAAACTTTTATTTCGGATGTGACTAACTGTGATTAATCATTTGACAGCACTACTTTTTATTTATAATGTAGCTTAGCAAGCTGCAGTTTCAAATGAATAAAAGTACTGTACAATATCCATTATGAAAATTAACTATAGTTACTAGGTTACTATAGTTAAACCATGTAACCACAATTTAACCTTGGTTTTGCTATATTACCCATGGTTTAACCGTGGTATTTGTAGTAAAACCGTGGCAATACGCCAAAAAAACATAGTTACTACACTTTTACTAAAATTAAACCATGGTTAATTTAAGGGATTCTTAGCCATGCTACTAGTAAAAAGTAGCTCAGTTAAAGCTAATAGTTACCTGGCACAAAACCATTTGTAAGCAATGCCCTAAAAATCTATTCCATGCTACATTGCTATTTGTTAGCACGAGTAGCATGTTTTTTGTTATTGTAGCTTAGCAAGCTGCAGTAAATTAAAACAAGCACTGTACAAGCTACTATTTGTTAGCTATGCTACAAGCTACTTAGCTATTAGTTATGTGAAAACTGTGATTTAGCATTTTTCCTGCTACACTGCTAGCTTGCCCTGTTGAAAAAAACAGCATATTCTGGTAGGTAGGTTTTGATGCTGGTTTAAGCTGGTCCTTCAAAATCCAGCAACATGACCAGCTAAGGACCAGCATAAACCAGCAAAGGACCAGCTTATACCAGCATCAAAACATACCTAACCAGCATATGCTGTTTTTTTCACCAGGGTGTTACTGGAAAAATGCACTGTTTTGAAGATAGCTAAGCTACTAGCATGCTACTGAAAATGTAGTTAAGTTAGTAGCATTGCTAATTTAAGCTAGTTGCTCCCCAGCACTGCTAAACAGACACTTGCATATCATTTTAGCAGCTTAACTGTTCTGAAACAAGATAAACACAGCTTGTATTTTAGTTTGATGTGGTTTTACTCTTCTTGCTTTGCCAAAGCTTTTCTCACTGTTTTCTGCCTGTTCCAGTGATCGACTACTGCTCATTTGGGAATGATAGCTGCGAGCACGAGTGTGTGAGTGTGCTCAATGGCTTTAACTGCCATTGTAACGATGGATACTCACTCAATGATGACATGAAGACCTGTACAAGTTAGTGAAGTCCATCGTCAGTTTGTACATTCACAGATTCAAAAGGAATTCCCTTAAAATCAAGTTTACTTAACATTTTTCTCAATTGTTTATCATCGGGTCCATCCATGCTAAATTGCTAGATGCTATATGTGGATTGCAAAGGGTCTAATATCCTTTCTCTCATTGCTCTATGTACTTTCTCAATGCACTGAAAGCTGCTGTAGGGGATTTCAGATGTTTGTCCACAACTGGGGATTGAGATTAGTAACTAGGCCACACAGCCTTTCTTAGAAAACCTCATCCTCCTAAAACAGCACATAAATGTGTCAGTAAGAGCATGTGATGCATGGAGAACAATTGGGAAACAAATAAAAGGAAACTTGATTTAAAGAATCTAAATGCTGTAGTGCAAAGTTTATACAGTGCTGCTTGAAAGTTTGTGAACCTTTTAGAATTTTCTATATTTCTGCATAAATGTGACCCAAAAGATCAGATTTTCACGCAAGCCCTGAAAGCAGACAAAGGGAACCCAATCAAACAAAAAAGAGAAAAATATTTTCTTTGTCATTTATTTATTGAGAGAAATGATCTAGTGTTACATATATGTGACCCTGGATCACAAAAACAGTCTTAAGTAGCATGTGTATATTTGCAGCAATAGCCAGAAATACATTGTATGGGTCAAAACTTTCAGTTTTTCTTTTATGCCAAAAATCATTAGGATGTTAAGTAAAGATCATGTTCTATTAAGATATTTTTACATTTTGATTAGTCATATGCATTGCTGAGTATTTCATTTGGACAATTTTAAAGGGACTTCTTCCCAATATTTAGATTTTTTGTGCAACCTCATATTCCAGATTTTCAGTTAGTTGTAGCTCGGTCAAATATTGTCCTATCCTAACAAGCCATACATCAATGGAAAGCTTATTTATTCAGATTTCAATGATACATAAATCTTAATTTAAAAAAAAAATTGTGGTCTACACAGTTCTTGCAGCAATAACTGTGGTTAACATTTCTTGTAACTGCTGATCAGTCCTGCACAACGGCTTATGGGAATTTTATCCCATTCTTCAGTATAAAACCACAGATGGGATAGGATTTTTATAATGGAATGCAGTGTGTTCTTTTCACTAATCAAAACGCTACTCATTTAAACCAAAAAGTTCTATTTTGGTCTCATCTGTCCACAGAACATTTCTCCAGTAGTCCTCTGGATTATCCACACAACCTTTAGCAAACTGCAGATGGGCAGCAGTATTCTTTTAGGAAAGCAGTGGCTTTCTTCTTGCAGCTCTTGCCATGCACACCATGGTTGTTCAGTGTTTTCCTGATGATGCATTCGTGAACATTAACATTAGCCAATGTAAGAAAGGCCTTTAGTTGCTTAGAAGTTACCCTGGGGTCTTTTGGAACCTCACAGACTATTACAAGTCTTGCTTTTAGAGTGATCTTTGTTGCTGGACCACTCATGGGGAGGGTAACTGTGGTCTTGAATTTCCTTCATTTGTATACAGTCTGGCTGACTGTGGATTTGTGGAGTCCAAACTGTTTAGAGATGGCTTTGTAACTTTTTCTATCCTGATGAGCACAGCAACTTTTTTGTTGATCTCCTTTGTTCATGCCATGAGTCACTTCCACAAACATGATCAGACTTTGATAAATCTCTGTCCTTTAAATAAAACAGGGCAGACACTGACACCTGACCTTTAAATGATCTTTTAATCCTAGAGATTCACTTGTGCACAGATATGTAACACTGTACCATTTTTCTCCATGAATAAATTAGTTTGACTGGATTCTCTTTGTCTACTTTCAGGACAAAGAAAATCTGTTTTGGATCATATTTATGCAGAAATATAGAAAATTCTAAAAAGTTCACAAACTTTCAGGCAGCACTGTATATGAAAAAATTAATTGGAATGTTTGTCATATTTGATCCGTCTAATCCATATTTAGTGATCGATTACTGCTCATTTGGGAACGATAGCTGCGAGCACGAGTGTGTGAGTGTCCTGAAAGGCTTTCACTGCGTTTGTAATGATGGATACACACTCAACGATGACAAGAAGACTTGCACAAGTTAGTGAAGGCAGAACATGCTTCTGCTTATGATCAGTTTGTCCATTCCTTTTAAATCAATTTAAATGCAATTTTCTCAATTGTTTACCATCAATATTTGGGGCATCAAATGCTAAGCTGGTAAGAGCTTTTCAGATAAATGAAATTGGTGCATTCAAGTTGGAAAGATCGTATTAATGAGTTAAATGCAAATGAACATCACCACAAAATCGTAATTTCAAGTGGGAAATTTAGTGGGCCACAATGGATGTAGCATCAAAGCTACAATACAACTATACAACAATAAAACTAAGTTGCATGCACAAAGTACCATAGTATTGTACAATTATGGAGCAATATATATTGATTTTTCACTTTCTAACTCATGACTATGAACTTTCCAACTGGTCAAACTGAGTTGCACATTAGTGAAAAGATCCATTTTTAAAAATCCAATTATGTTTCATGTGTTAATTAGGACCAAAAACCATTTCTAAACATATTTAGGGTTTCCCAGCAAAAACGAAGGCCCCAGTGAAAGCATATGATGGTCCACAACAAGCCTTACTATTATATTAATGGTAGATGATTGAGAAAAATTTGAAAGAATTTGGAAGAATCAAAAAAACCTTTGTGATTCATTAGGAATTAATGAAATACTGTGTTCAGTACAACACATCATATCCTTGAATTCTAATACATGTTATTCATATTTAGTGATTGATTACTGCTCATTTGGGAATGATAGCTGCGAGCACGAGTGTGTGAGTGTCCTGAAAGGCTTTCACTGCGTTTGTAATGATGGATACACACTCAACGATGACAAGAAGTCTTGCACAAGTTAGTGAAGGCAGAACATGCTTCTGCTTATGATCAGTTTGTACATTCCTTTTAAATCAATTTCAATGCAATTTTCTCAGTTGTTTACCATCAATATTTGGGGCATCAAATGCTAAGCTGGTAAGAGCTTTTTAGATAAATGGAGTTGGTGCATTCAAGTTGGAAAGATTGTATTAATGAGTTAAATGCACAAGAACAAGAAAGTACCATAGTATTATACAATTATGGAGCAATATATATTGATTTTACTTTCCAACTCATAAAAATGAATGTTCCAACTGTTCAAACTGAGTTGCACATTAGTAAAAATATCCATTTTTAAAAATCCAATTACTTTTTCTGTATTATTTGAGGCCAAAAGATCTCCTACACACCATCTTGTTGAATGCACCAATTATAGACATACTTAGGGATTCTAATGAGATTCCCAACAAAACAAAGGCCCCAGTGAGAGCATATGATGGTCCACAGCAAGCCTTACTGTCATATTAATGGCAGATGATTGAGAAAAATTGGGATGAATTTGGAAGAAGCAAAGAAACTTTCCTTTAAAACATTACATGCTAAAACAGTAATTCATAAGGAATTAATGAAATACTACAACTGAGGTCAAAAGTTTACATATACCTTGCAGAATCTGCAAAATGTTAATTATTTTACCAAAATAAGAGGGATCATACAAAATGCATGTTATTTTTTTATTTGCTACTGACCTGAACAAGATATTAAGAATTTATAAAAATGACCCCGTTCAAAAGTTTATATAAACTTGATTCTTAATACTGTGTTGTTACTTGAATGATCCACAGCTGTGTTTTTTTTTCTGTTTAGTGATAGTTGTTCATGGGTCTCTTGTTTGTCCTCAGCAGTTCTTTAGAAAAATCCTTCAGGTCCCACAAATTCTTTGGTTTTTTAGCATTTTTGTGAATTTGAACCCTATCCAACAATGACTGTATGATTTTGAGATCCATCTTTTCACACTGAGGACAACTGAGGGACACTTATGCAACTATTACAAAAGGTTCAAACCCTCACTTATGCTCCAGAAGGAAAAAACGATGGCATTAAGAACCAGAGATGTAAACCTTTGAACAGAATGAAGATGTGTAAATTTTTCTTATTTAGCTTAGTTTAGCTGTTCAGGACAAACAAGGGATTCATGCTATCACTAAACAAAAAAGAACAAAAAACAGCTGTGGATCGTTCAGGTAACAACACAGTATTAAGAATCAACCGTTTGTAAACTTCTGAACCTGGTCATTTTTATAAATTCAACTATTATTTTCTCTTGTGGACTATATGTAAACGTCTTCTTTGTGAAATATCTTATTCAGGTCCGTAATAAATAAAAAAAATAGCATGCATTTTGTATGATCCGTCTTGTTTTGGTAAAATAATTAATGTTTTGCGGATTCGGCAAGGTGTATGTAAACTTTTGACCTCAATTATATATTCAGTACATGTAATGTCCTTGAATTCTAATCCGTCTAATTCATATTTAGTGATCGATTACTGCTCATTTGGGAATGATAGCTGCGAGCACCAGTGTGTGAGTGTCCTGAAAGGCTTTCACTGCGTTTGTAACGATGGATACACACTCAACGATGACAAGAAGACCTGTACAAGTTAGTGAAGGCTCACAATCACATTATGCATTCACTTATATATTTCCCATCTTCTTTCTCAGTTGTTTAGCATCAATAGTTGGGCCATCCATTGCTAAACTTGTAATAGGTTTCCTAAATGCTGGAGTGTTTCTAATGTTCAAAGGTTTCTGAATTGAACTCCAACAATAAGGGGCATAATAAGAGCTGTGGTTTTATTTGTGATGACCCAAGACAGGTTCTCCACCATATTCATGATAAAGAACTGAGAAAATTTGAGAACTACTGGATACGAAAGAGAAATGATTGTCTTGTTATTTAAATCCATCTAATCCATATTTAGTGATCGATTACTGCTCATTTGGGAACGATAGCTGCGAGCACCAGTGTGTGAGTGTCCTGAAAGGCTTTCACTGCGTTTGTAACGACGGATACTCACTCAACGATGACAAGAAGACCTGTACAAGTTAGTGAAAGCCACATGTTTAAACTCTATGTATGCTCACAGAGTATCCATAACCCATATTTGATACTTAAGTAAAAAACCAAAATATTTAATATCCTTTCTGAATCCATGCTTTACTCCAAATTCATAAAATCTCAGTAGAAAAATAAATGTAATAGCATTTTTACAAGTTTCCTTTCTATGCTTCTTCCTCTTACAAAACATTTTGCTCTTTGCCAACTTCTTTGGCCGATCGTCTTACTCCAGATTTTGAGCTTCTCTGCTTCTTTCTGCCTGTTCCAGTGATCGACTACTGCTCATTTGGGAATGATAGCTGCGAGCACGAGTGTGTGAGTGTTCTCAAAGGCTTTAACTGCCGCTGTAGTGAAGGATACTCGCTCAATGACGACCTGAAGACCTGCACAAGTTAGTGAGGGCGACATAGCAAACTCCACACACACGTACTGTTATACACACCTTGCTTTTGTTAACTTTTATGGAGGCCCATTTCCGCTTCAGAGTAAAACGGATAAATTGAGGTATACACTAGGTATCCTTTTAATGCACTGAATTGATCAAATACTATCAACATTGATAATAATAAGAAGCAGCAAATCAGCATATTAGAATGATTTCTGAAGGATCATGTGGCACTAAAGACTGGAGTAATGATGCTGAAAATTGAGCTTTGTATCAAATTAATAAATTACATTTTAAAATGTATTCAAATTGAAAACAGTTGATTTAATTGGTAAAAATGTTTCACATTTTTACTATATTTTTTGGTCAAATAAATGTTGTCCTGATGAGCATGAGTGAATTCTTTTTAAAATGTAACAAAAAAAACTTTCGAACAAAAGTATAAATTTAAAATAAATGGGTTCAAAATTGTGATACTTGAGCCTCAACTATGAAAAGTAAAGTCACAAAGTTATTGTAATTTTATTTTTGATTTTGTGAAGCAGCAATTGGCTTCCACAGCACTAACAGCAAGGACAAAACATACAAAAACATCGCAAGGGCATCAAATCAACCACAAAATAAACACATCTGTTACATTATGAACTCTACATCCTATCCCTTTTGGACCAGCTGGTTTAACTGTTAACATTCTACTTCCTAAGCGTTTTACGTTAACATAAGGACAGTAACTTGAGGGTGCTGATCTGTCTGTAATTTGAGACGCAACTTGTGAACTGTTTTCACTGTTTTTTGCTGTTCTAAAGTGTGTTTCCTGCTACTCTCTTCCTGTTCCAGTGATCGATTACTGCTCATTTGGGAATGATAGCTGCGAGCACGAGTGTGTGAGCGTGCTGAAAGGCTTTAACTGCCGTTGTAAGGATGGATACACCCTCAATGATGACAAGAAGACCTGCACAAGTTAGTGAGAGTCACTGACCGACATACATACTGTTCCAGATCCATATACACAACGCTAATCATGCATGCTTTGTCTGTTTGACTTGCCAACAAGCTCTTTATATTGTTCAGCTCTCATAATGTTGTTTTTAGGGGTTCAAGTGCATACACTCTTAAAAATAAAGGTGATTTAAAAGGTTCTTCACAGCGATGCCATAGAAGAATCATTTTTGGTTCCACAAAGAACCATTCAGTTAAAGGTTCTTTAAAGAATCTGAAGAACCTTTTTTTGCCAGAAAGAACCTTTTGTGAAACGGAGAGGTTCTTCGGATGTTAAAGGTTCTTTATGGAAGAAGGTTATTTTTTGGCATTGTGACGCACCTTTATTTTTAAGAGTGTAGTGCTGAAACCCTATTGTAATTGTTAGAATGGCCAAGGGTCAGCAATCTCCACATAAAACTGATCGGGCAGACCAAACTGTAAGTTGTAGAGACTTAAAACTTGGAGGAATGGTAGTACTCACACATCTACAACCTCACCAAGGCTCGCCTCAGTCGGCCTCAGTCGCTACAGCGCTCAAAAGTACAAAATTGCTCATAACTCCTAAACCATTTGTTGCAGGTGAAATTTTACATTTTTACTTATGGCTGTAACTATTGAATGGAATGAGATATCTTCACCAAACTCACAACACATATGTAGAGCTGAATCTGAGGTAACATGAAAAACGTTGCAGAGTTTGGCCACTTGGTGGCGCTATAAGAGGGAAAAAATGGCCATAAGTATGCAAGCGTTTGTCATATTGATGTTAAAATTGGTATGCACGGTCTTAGGACTAAAGGACATTTGTTTATCTCAAAAAACATAACCGCCACAGGCTGATGAATTTTGACCACCTATTAGACAAGCTTAATGCAGGCCGATCGGAACGAAATTCGGTAGGCATGTTTGGCTCATGACCCTAAAGGTCTGTGAGAATTTTGAAAGAAATCCACTGGGGGGTGATATCGCATTTTTCTAAAGTGTTAGCGATTGTATATTGCACGGTTTTTCACACATACGCACGATATTTGTATCATACAATAGACCTTCTCTTTCCGAATGACTTTGCCTCTAGAACCACCACTGTCAATCAAACTGTTAGTTAAATAATTGAGAAGATGTAAAAAAAAAAAACTACTTTTGCGAACTAGTCCTAGGTTTTTCGCTCAATCTGGAAAAAAACACTGCAGTGCAATTCTCTCATTATTAAAAATCGTTGAAATTTACCATTTGGGATGCTATAATGGGGTCGTTTAGAAAAGGGGCCTGTCCAAATATACCCAAAAGCCTATAAAGCTTCACAAAACATAAGCACATGCAACAGGTGATTTTAAAGAAGCATGCAAAGTTTTAGGGAGATCGTACCACAACTGGCGCTATAACGGTCATAAATGTTAAAAAAAACCCATCATATTTCTATGCCAAATTACCTGTGTTTGCCACAAATGCTTTTTTAAATAATTGATTAAGGTGGTTACAGGCTTGCTAAATAATATGTAATGTCTTTTTTTATATATGCTTAAATGACTTAAAGCACTTGAACCCTGGTAATCGCTGCTTGCGGCTATATTTTATTGTTGGATAGTTACCTCATGCTCTTTCCTAACCTGAGTTTTATGAGAATCTACATTTTAATGGTTGATATTGCATGTCTTGTGTATCATCTTCATTCTGTGGGATGTTTTGCACTGTTTTACTAAAACACTATTGCCTTTGTTTTTGTCTCTTAGTGATCGATTACTGTTCGTTTGGGAATCACAGCTGTGATCATCACTGTGTTAGTGTGCTCAATGGCTTCTACTGTCGCTGCAATGAGGGATACACTCTTCAGGGGGATGGAAAGACCTGCCAGTGTATGTATGAAACTCCAGACAGGTGCTATAGTTCTTCCTGTCCTGTTATAATGATTGCATTAGAGAGGTTTAAAGTGTTTTATATATTAAAATACTGTCTCACATGCTAGTTGCAGATGCAAAGATAACTATTAGTAGGTTGCAAAAAAAACAGTTTAAAAAGCAGTGGTTGAATTTGCTTAGTGCATATTGACGTCTGTATTTTATTGCATGGTTTTTATGTAACTGCTTTTTTAGAGCAAAACATTTGTTTTTCAAACTATCTATCAGGCTTTTTTGGCTTTCGAAACATTTAAGATAAGATACAGTATGATTTATTGACCTTCCAAGTTGATTATCAGAATTATCCAACACATAAAGATATTGAGTTCCCAAACTGCGCTTAAATTACTTAACACTGCATGGTTACCTTGGCCTAAACGGTTCAAAATCAGCTGCCACGGAAATGAAGCGCCCCCTCTTTAAGCCTGATGGCCTTCCCAGATTTTGGCCTTGAACAGCTGGAAAGACCAAGAATATCAAGTGTGTCGTTTATCATTTGTTAAGTTTACCTAAAGGCTCTGGACATTTGCTTTAAGAGCAAAGTCATTCCTTCACCAGATTTCCGTTTTCCGCTACCAGTGTAATCTATAGCAGAAATAAGTTTCATTCACATTTTTTGAAATTGTGCATAAACCTGATATTAAAGGCCACGTTTATTTGATCCAAAATGCAGCAAAAAAGTCTTTTCTATTTGAATGTATTTAAAAATGAAATTTATTTCTGTGATACAAAGCTGAATTTTCAGCATTTTCAACATCTTCAGTGATCCTTCAGAAATCATTATAATATGCTGATTTGGTGCATAATATTATAAAGTTAAAATTTTTTTTAAACCAAAATATAAATGTCTGTACAGTCACTGTTAATGAATTTAATGCATCTTGCGGAAGAAAAGTATTTATTTTCGTTGCATAAATTACATTTCTTTTCTGCCTCACCTCATAAGTCCCTTTTATGTTTATTTTCATTGACATGCTCTTCATGTTTATGTCTTCTGCAGCGGATAACTTGTGTAACACAGTCGAACATGGTTGTGAATACCAGTGTGTGAGCACTCCGGGATCATACCACTGTATATGTCCTGAAGGCCATGTGCTACAGGACGACGGCAAGACCTGCGGAAGTAATGCACGCTTTCATTCAGACGACCCTTATTACAACTGAGATGATCCTAAACTTTGTTTTAAAAGGGGATATGCCTAAGGCTGAATTCCTAAAGCTGCAAAGTATAGATGGGTGTCTTCATAAAATGCATGCATTCTGTTGCTAGAGGTGAAGTGTGTCATTTTTTCGGTGTTAAAATACTTTCTTATATCTCAGTTTAACATTCATATATGTTAGCTGTATTACTATTAGTACAGTTGAGGTCAAAAGTTTACATCCCCCTTTCAGAATCTGCTAAATGTTAATTATTTTACCAAAATAACAGGGATTGTACAAAATGCATGTTATTGTTTATTTAGTACTGACCAGAATAAGATGTTTTACATAAAAGATGTTTACATATAGTCCACAAGAGAAAATAATAATGGTTTTCCAGCATTTTTGTGTATTTGAACCCTTTTCAACAATGACTGTATGATTTTGAGATCCATCTTTTCACACTGAAGAAAAACTGAGGGACTCATATGCAACTATTACAGAAGGTTCAAACGCTCACTGATGGTCCAGAAGGAAACACAATGCATTAAGAGCTGGGGGGTGAAAACTTTTGGAATTTGAAGATCAGGGTTAATTTAACTTGTTATGTCTTCTGGGAAACATGTAAATATCTTCTGTAGCTTCTGAAGGGCAGTACTAAATGAAACAATTATGATATTTAGGCAAAATAAGAAAAATGTACACATCTCCATTCTGTTCAAAAGTTTTCACCCCCAGCTCTTAGTGCATGGTTTTTCCTTCTGGAGTATCAAATCAATAATTTGTGGAACCTGAAACATTTTTCCAAAGAACAGTGGGCAGTTTAACTGTTTAGGACAAACAAGGGACTTGTGAACAACTATCACTAAACAAAAAACACAGCTGTGGATCATTTAGGTAACAACAGAGTAATAAGAATCAAGGGGATGTAAACTTTTGAGCAGGGTCCTTTTTTTTTTTATACATTCAACTATTATGTTCTCTTGCGGACTATATGTAAACATCTTTTATGTGAAATATCTTATTCAGGTCAGTACTAAATAAACTATAATATGCATTTTGTATGATCCCTCTTATTTTGGTAAAATAATTAACATTTCGCAGAAGGGGAATGTAAACTTTTGACCTCAACTGTATTACTTTGTGCATTTCAGAAGTATTTTTTTGCACAGGAATGTAAATATGAAGATGAAAAGTTATTTTTATAGCTGTTTTGTGGCACAAAATTATATACTTCATCTTTGAAAATACAAAAAAATGCCAGACCTTCTTTGTTAATGAAAAAGAAATGTGTTGAAATACATGTTTGTTAATTTCTTTTGCCCTCTCCAAGCCTGTCGATCCTCCAACATCGACCTGGTCCTCCTCATCGACGGTTCCAAGAGCGTACGGCCGCAGAATTTCGAGCTTGTCAAGCAGTTTGTTAACCAGGTGGTGGATCAGCTGGACGTCTCCCCTAAAGGAACACGCGTGGGTCTCGTCCAGTACTCAAGCCGAGTGCGGACAGAGTTTCCGCTGAGCATGTATCAGACAAAAGAAGAGATCAAAAAGGCAGTGATGAATGTGGAATACATGGAGAAAGGGACCATGACAGGCTTGGCCCTCAAACACATGGTGGAGAACAGCTTCTCGGAGGCTGACGGAGCGCGTCCTGCTGCGAAGAACATCCCACGGGTTGGCCTGGTTTTTACTGATGGGCGTTCACAGGATGATATTCAAGAGTGGGCCAAGAAGGCCAAGGAAGCAGGTATTATATTTTAGGGGCTGAAAATAAAAGTGGTACAGTCACAGGAAAAATACAGACATTTAATATTAAAATTTGAGGGTAAAAATCTATTTTTATGTATTATTATTTTTATGTATTATTATTGTTCAGTTTGTTTACAAATGAGACATTAGCCCTAATCCAAATTTAGTCTAGTCTAGTCTGTTTCTTTTTTATTATTTTTAATATTTTAATTTTCTATTTTTAAACACTATTTTTATTGTCAGAAAAGATACAAAGTTATTAATTAAATAATTTATTGTATTTTATTTTATTTTATTAAGATATGTCCCAAATTGTCCAAACATTGCAAGCCTCATATAAAATGAATATATAATATATATATATATATATATATATATATATAACATACATAAAAAATAAAATATAGTTTGACCTCCTGAGCTTGTCAATATTTTCTGAAGGATAAGCATCTTCTTGCTGACCTTTTTACTGAAAAAGAAAAATTATTTTTATTATAATTCTGTATAATTCTTTAAATATTAATTTACAAATATTTGTCTTTAATTTATCGAAACTAAAAAAACAAACAAACAGAATTTATTTCTAGTCTAGCTGTTTAATAATTACTTTTTATTGCGAATATTTAATTTATTTTTGTTTATTATTTATATTTCCTATTTATTTGACATTTATTGATTTTTTTTTTTTTATAAAAAAATATTAAGAGAACTTAGATATTTTTTGTGTGTAATCAGTTATTAATAGATATGTAAAACATAAAATATAGTTTGACATCCTGAGGTTGACAATCAGTCTTCTCACTGACCTTTATAAACTTTTTTTTTCTTTTTTCCAAAAAAGTGCCTATGATGTTAATTTATCAAAAATTGAAAATTTGTCTAGTCCAGCTCTTTAATAATTAGTTTGTATTGTGAACGTTTTATTTGTTTTTATATTTCATTTTTATTTTTAATATTTATTTGAAATTTAATTCATTTTTATTAATTTATTGCTAAAAAATACTAAAAGAAATTAGATATCTTTATATATGTGATCAGTTATAAATAGGTAATGTAAAACATAGTATAAAAACAAAAGTATAAAATATAGTTTTACCTCCTGAGGTTAACAATTAATATTTTCTGAAGGTTAAGCATCTTCTCACTGACTTTTTACACTTTTTTAATTTTTTAATTTTTTTTTTTTTTTCACATAAAGTGACTTGTATCCGTGTGTCTTGCATGTTCCAGGTATCACCATGTATGCTGTTGGTGTGGGTAAAGCTGTGGAGGATGAACTGAGAGAGATTGCCTCTGAGCCTGTGGAAAAACACTTCTTCTACACCGCTGACTTCACTGCCATCAGCCAGATCGCTGAGAACCTCAAACTCAACGTCTGCGCAGGTGCGTTTGAAAGACTGAGAACACCTATATACCATACCTGAATCATCTGTTTTAGGTGGCACACACAGTATTTTGTTCAATAGCGCCATCTAGAGTCTGAGGTAAACACACACATCCAATGTTCACCTACGGAGGTGCTAATGAGTATTCTATACAGGCTGTATATTTCCTGCAAATTTGCATTTCAGCCAAATGCATAAATGCAAATTTAATATATTGGATATTCCTTTCATTCTCACTCATTTGATGCATCATTTTGCAGCTGAGAGTCAAGGAGAGATCGAGGTTAAGGACCCCTGCGCTTGCGAAAGTCTTGTGGAGTTCCAGCAGGTTACGATGTCCACCCTAGACCAGCTCAACCAGAAACATATCCTTTATATATTCAGTCCAGATCCTTTAAATATGCTTGCTTTTCAGCACATGCAACATTGCAGCGTAACTCATCCAGACCCCAAACTTTCTCCGGCATAACCTGAAGATTAACGCATTATTACATGAAGCTAAAGGCTTTAACAGAAGCCTCTCTGTACAGAAAGAGCCCATATTGTGTCTGTTGGTCTGATCTGTTCCAGACTGGCCCCTCTGGTTTGGCTCCTCACGTAAACCTCTGTGACCACACGTTTCAATGGCTCTTTGTTTCAGATCTCTCACTCAGCATCATTCATCTAAGCTCAAAAGAGCCCTTGTCCCACGTCTGAGGCCAGAAACAGATGTTTCTGAACTACTAGATGCGGATGCACGTCTCCACTGGATCCATTTAACTAGAATTTGATGAGATTTCAAAGGAAGGATGTTGCTTCTCGGTTCTCATCACAGTTTAAGTGCAGATCTTGCTGATAGGAGTCATTTACAGTCGGGTCTAGTGGTTAGAGTGCATTGCTCAGAAAATTTGAGCTCTTTTTTTCTCAAGCAATGCAATTCACAAGCTAATTCCCACGTCATTTTCTCATCGTTTTCTCATCAGAGAGGCCAAAAGACCACTCTAATTTATTTTGCATTGCATATTAGTGTTATTTTTAAATTAGCATTACTCTAGTTCCTTCCAAAAAATCCCAGTGGGATTATTGCGGAAAATAAGCTCTGTGACCAACAAAAGTTTGATTCTTATATGTTTTGTTCATCACGATAATCTCCACAAATGAACTTTTATGAATTTGGAAGCCTAAATGCAATCGGCAGAAGTACAAAGCTAAATGTAGGCCATAAATTAACAACTCTTTCAGTCTTTATTCAAAACACATTTCCCTAAAATTTGAGTTATAATAAATTGCAAGAGTGTGGTATATTAGATTTCCATATACGCTACCAGTCAAAAGTTTTTGAACAGCATGATTCATGAGCAAGTATTTTCTGCTCACCAAGCCTGCATTTATTTGATCTAAAGTACAGCAAAAACAGTAAAATTTTGAAATATTTTTACTATTTAAAATAACTGTTTTTTATTTGAATATATTTTAAAATGTAATTTATTCCTGTGATGCAAAGGTCAATTTTCAGCATCATTACTCCAGATCATTCATCAGTGTCACATGATCCTTCAGAAATCATTCTAATGTGCTGATTTGCTGTTCAAAAAACATTTTTATTATTATTATTATTATTATTATCAATATTTAAAACAGTTAAATACATTTTTTCAGCATTCTTTGATGAATAGAAAGATCCAAAGATCAGATTTATCAGAAATAATAATCTTTTGTAACATTATATACTATACCATTTAAAAGCTTGGAGTATATATATATATATATATTTTTTTTTTTTTTTTTTTTTTTTTGAGAAAGAAATTATAGAAATTAGTATTTTATTTAGCAAGAATGCTTTAAATTGATCATGAGTGATGATAAAGACATTTAGAATGTTACAAAAGATTTCTGTTTCAGATAAATGCTGTTTTTTTCTGAACTTTGTGTTCATCAAAGAAACCTGAAAAAAATCTACTCAGCTGTTTTCAATTATTCAATTAATAATAATAAATGTTTTTGAGCAGCAAATCAGAATATAAGAATGATTTCTGAAGGATCATGTGACTAGTATAATAATGCTAAAAATTTAGCTTTGAAATCACAGGAATAAATTACATTTTAAAACATATTCAAATAGAAAACAGTCATTTTAAAAAGTAAAAATATTTCAAAATATTACTGTTTTTGCTGTACTTTGAATCAAATAAATGCAGACTTGGTGAGCAGAAGAGACTTCTTTAAAGAACATTAAAAATCTTACTGTTAAAAAAAACTTTTGACTGGTAGTATACAAATTTGACTTTACTTTCATGTTATAAACATATTTTCATCTATCCATCAGAGAACGTATGTGTGCCTTATAGGTAACATACTGCCCTATATAAAGAGTGATATTGTCATATGTAAGTCGTATATTACGCTTCCACATGGGCCTGTTTGACGGGATGCCTTTTAATCTCTCCAGTAACCTCTGTAGTCTCATTTAGCCATTTCTTTAAAGACAAGTAAAAAATTTGTAAAAATCACAAGGGGGTATTTCTGATGCATTTTATGTCATCGAATAAAACATGAAAAACCTGTGGTAACCACAGACCTTAATTCAGGCATTTAACCAAAAGCCCATTCCAAACACTCACAGACTTTAGTATGATGGAACTGGAAGTGTCGAAATGCAAAAACATTTCCCGGTTTGGGCCTACACAAATACATGATTTGACACAACTTGTAACTTGTGATAATTGTATTATCAGTAAACACATGCATAGAGACTCAATATGCAGTAATTGCTCTCCTGATTTAAGCTATAAAGGGAAAAGCACCTACATCATGTAAACAAGCAATTGGAAACCACCTAGAACACACTTGACTTGTGACTTTTGCATGTGCAAACCCAGGTGAAAATCTAGTCTGAATATATTTACTGCCTAAAAGAGCAGAAAATGCAAAAAACTAGATGCTAACTGATTGATTGTTCTTTTAATAATATTTTTCCTTAACGATCTTTCACTGTCAGCTATGACCAAGCGATTGGAAGTCCTGGAGAGTCAGCTGCTCACGAGAAAATGAGAGCGCAATTTACACAACAGAGTGGATGAGGACGGGGCCCGCTGGGTGTGAAGGGTCCCACAGTCACAAGATCTACAGGTGTAGACGCCTGAGGCATGAGGCCCACTATTTCTGGTGCCATTATTGGACATGGCTGATACTGTTCCCTATTTATACATGATCTGTATTGTATGATTTATAGAGAGGTATGTATTTATGGCAAATTTGATATTAGCATTTATACACTAAAAGGGAAATGAAGTGTTTGGTACCACTCTGAAAAAGTCATCTTTATTATGTTTGCAAATTTTTTGACACCAAATTTATGCACAGTGTGGAACGTGGATCTGGAAAACCTTACTTTATGCACAAATACATTACAAATTATTTAGTTTTACAATCTGTAGTACTGATATCAAATGAGACTAAAACATGCGCTCTGTCTTATTACCAAAGCTGTTGCCTGTCAATGTTGTGCATGAATATTTAAAATAGTCAATTGTTTAACTGGACTGCAAACAGATTTTCAACTCAAGAATGGTCTGAATGGTTTGTTAACACTAAAATGAGAATTGAAAAATTGTGTAAACAGGGTAATGTGTACGAGTGCCCCTTAAGATTGCAGTTTTTTATTATTTTTATTGAATACAGAATCCAGTTATGATACCTCAGAGTACTCTGGCCTCAGGTTTTTATGTTTTCTAGATGTTTGCCAAAAAAGGCCCCATTATAAGGCTCTTGTATGTGAATTCTTGTACTTTTTGGATATTTCCTAATAACACTCTTTTTTAAAACATTCAAAGTGTGTCTTTATTCTTTCACAGTGTGAAATGAAGTTTTCATCTGGTGTGTAGACATGTAAAGATGCCTCAAGAAATGTTCACTCTCCTATATATATATTTACAGTGCCCTCCACAAATATTGGCACCCTTGGTAAATATGAGCAAAGGCAGCTGTAGAAATAAATGTGCATTGTTTATCCTTTTGATCTTTCATTCAAAAAATTCACAAAATTCTAAGCTTTCATTGAAGTAAAACAATAGAAACTGAAATAAATGTTTTTCTCTAGTTCATGTTGGCCACAATTATTGGCACCCAATTGCCAACAGCTCTGAGTCTCTCCTATAATGCATGATGAGTTTGGAAAACACTTGACAAGAGATCAGAGACCATTATTTCATACAGAATAACTCCATAACCTTCAGATTCCCAGCTCCATGTTGGTGCTTCTTTTTTTCAGTTCACCCCACTGATTTTCTATGGTTCAGGTCAGGGAACTGAGACCGCCATGGCAGAAGCTTCGTTTTGTGCTCAGTGACACATTTTTGTGTTGATTTTTATGTTTGTTTTGGACCACTGTCCTAATGGAAGATCCAACCACGACCCATTATAAGATTTCTAACAGAGGCAGTCAGGTTTAGATATTTTATCTGTTGATATTTGATAGAAACCATGATGCCATGCATCTGAACAAGACGTCCAGGAACTCCGGCAGAACAATAGGCCCACAACATTAAAGATTCAGCAGTATATTTAACTGTGGACATGGGGTTCTTTTATCAATGTTTGCACCAAACTCGTCTGGTGGGTTAGCTGATTTTTAAGTTTCATCTGACCATAGAAGCCAGTCCCATTTGAAGTTCCAGTCGTGTCTGACAACTAAATATGCTGGAGTTTGATGTTGGATGAGCGAGCAGGATTTTTCTTGAAACCCTCCTAAACAACATGTGGTGATGTACTTTTACATGCTGTTTGAACATTAATGTGTGTTGGCAGTGTATGTACAAATCTACCCTATAATAAGTAAAATCCATGCAGTGGTTTTTAATTAATCTGTAAAAATAATATTCCCTTGAGCGTTTTACCTCAGATCAGCTGTCACAGTCCGACCTCCATTGTTTTGATGCTGGAGCAGGGATGTAAGTTAGACAAGAATATCTCCGATTGAACGATTGAGGTGTTGTGCTGCTGGATGCAATAATGAACATAGTGGTCGTCATTTACTCCCGACATCTGAGCTGCTGAAGATGCAGTAGATTACGTTTGTTTGTGAAGGGAATGCGCCTCCTGATCTACATATATCCGTCTATGTTCTCGTGAATTATTCATGATCCAGCTTCACCTACAGCAGAAGTGAGTATAAGGGTTTTTTTTCTGAATCTTTGTGATCGCCTTTCCTAATAATGTGCTGGTTAGCAAGTTTAGTGGCTAAACGCGGTTAAATGCGGCTAAAGTAAACAGGCTCGTCTTTCCACAGAGAGAAGAGAGGGGTGGGGCGAGGGGAGCTCATTTGCATTTAAAGCAGCCTCGACCAGAATGAGATGATTTTTGCAGAGCTGATTTTGGCAAGGTTAAGAATTTTTAACCAAAGTATATTATAGACTTTTCATTAAGACCCTGAAGAATCATATTAACTTGTGGAAAATGGACATCCGATGACCCCTTTAAGGCTTTCTGGCCCATAGATTCATCTAATCTGTGCAGTTCTTCAGCTGTGATCTTTGAAGAGTCTTTGGCCACTTAGACTCTCCTCCTAAGCATGCATTATGACGATATAGACACACGTCCTCTTCCAGGCAGATTTGTAACATCTTTAGTTGATCTGAAATTATTGCCCTGATGGTGGAAATGTTGATTTTCAATGCTTCAGCTATTTTCTTACAGCCACTTTCTGTTTTGTGTCCCGCAGATCAGAACTATATTCTTTGTTTTTACTCCTTGTGATGGACGATTGAGGGAATTTGGCCTTTATGTTCCTCATATTCATAATCCTGTGTAACAGGAAGTCATGGCTGGACAACTTCACGCTCCTAGTCACCCTGGTGTGCTAAAACATATAAATATGGACGGGAATATACTTTCCATTGTTCTACTTCAGTGACAGATTAGAATTTTGTGAATTTTTTAAATGAAAGATCAAAAGGATAAACAATGCACATTTATTTCCACAGCTGTCTTTGCTCATATTTACCAAGGGTGCCAGTATTTGTGGAGGGCACTGTATTTATTTATTAAAAAATAAAAAAAATAGCTTGAATAACAACATGTCAGACCAAGTGGCATTTAAGTATGACTTTAGTGTCTAAATAGTGCATTTCACTCATTTTTACTCAGAAATTGCTAATACATTTCACAAATAAATGCCTTGTAAAATACTGAGTTAACTGCAAAATTTCAGTAAAAAGACTGAAATAACATTTTCTTCTAAATCTTAACCCAATAATCTTTTGTTTAATTTAAAACCATTTTTACAGTGTACTTGGAATATGACATAAATCCACAAACATAGTGATTGATCAACATTTACATCAGCCAACATGTAATCCAAACACCAGGGACCATTAGCGTTAACATTTCAAAACAAAATCTCTCTTGATGCTAACAGACCTTTAGACATCTAAAATAATCTGTCTTATTATGCTGCATGATCTTTTCTGCATCTCTCCACAGACGTGCTAATCACTCCCAGGGATGCGAGCTTTAGAACAAACAAGTGTTCCTGGCTGCTTTGCCCTTTTGCCTGCAGATCTCTGGGGCCTGAGACGCTCGAGTCTCTCTCCCTCACTCTCGCTCAATCTAGGCTCAGTGGAGGTTATGAAATGTCAGAGATTCCCGCTAGCCTCAAGTGAATGTGTGTTAATTACCACAAACATATTGTAGCTCAGAGTCCAATACTCAGATGTCAAAAGGACAAATGTCTTGTTATCTCAACAAAAGCTCCCTTTTGTGAATTACTTCCTTCTTAGGAACACAAACATATGTTGAGGAAAAGGTCATGGTTTTCTAGAAATGTTAGAGTTAATTGTTTGTTTGTTTTTTGACAGATGTGTGATATGATGATGATGTAAAAATGAGGTGATGCAAGTTTACAGCCTTATCTTTAAATACATTCAAAGTCAATAAATATTTTAATGCTTACCGAGGCTGCATTTATATAATCAAAAACACAGTAAATACAGTAATATTGTGAAATTTTATTACAATTTAAAATAGCAGTTGTACTTTTCAATATATTTTAAAATCTAATTCATTTCTGTGATCAAAGCTGAATTTTCAGCATCATTACTCCAGTCTTCAGTGTCACATGATCCTTCAGAAATCATTCTAATATGCTGATTTGCTGCTCAAGAAATATTTTTGATTATTATCAATGTTGAAAATAGTTCTGCTGCTTAATGTTTTGTGGAAATCACGATCCAATTTTTTTTCAGGATCCTTTCATGTTTCATGAACAGACAGAGAAAATAGAAAAATAAAATACAAAAGAATTTCATTTATTTAAAGCAGACATTTTGGTAACAATGTAAAAGTCTTTACTGTGACATTTAATCAGTTTAATAAAATGCTGAATAAAAGTATTAATTTCTTTCTTTTATATACAGTACATATATATATATATATATATAAGAGGTAATTGATGCTAGATATTCCAGGGGTTACAGAGATTTTACATGTATGTTTTTTTTCCATCAGTAAAAATTACAGTAACGGAAAAGTTCAAAGGTCATGCTTCATGATGATCTGGATGTTAATATCACAATGGTTTCAACTGCCTTTTAAAGATCTTTTTTTTTTTTTTAACATCAAACAGACTTTTTATTTAGTATTTTTACATGGACAAATGATATTTGCTCCAGACTCTTAGAACCTTGTATGAATTGAAATATAAGAAAGATACATAAGAATTTATAAGAATAAAGAAAACCCACGGGCAGACTGCAAACCCAAATGCAGACAGCCTGAAATTGGTTGTATGCTATATTAAACAAAACAAAACATTAAAATGTGGAAAATTTTATTGAATGCCTGTTCTAAGGCCTTGACATTTGGTTTATAAGAATGAATATTAATGAGAAGCTTTTTTGTTACTATCACAGATCTACTATAAAATGTCACTTGCAAAACATGACTTTTACTGTATTTTGCTTGTCTTTTAGCAGAATATATGGCCACTTTTGAATGTGCCTGTCAGTGGAGAAAGAGCATCTGCCAGCACTGGAACATGCTATAACCAAACCTTGACCCCATATTTTCAGGTCAAAGGTTGTCCTGGCATGTTCATGCCTATCTGAAACTATTTGTCTCTAAAGCAGAGATGACCCAAACTGCGGGCCATGGGCCAAAGCTGACCCGTGATGACCTTCGATAGGAATAAACGTGCCATTAAAGCATATCTTCATTGTTAATTTGTGACCCTAATTTGTGACTTAAGACAAAACCAGTCTTAAGTAAAACGGGTATATGTGTGGCAATAGCCAACACTGTGTGGATCAAAATGATTTATTTTCCTTTTATGCCAAAAATCATTAGGATATTAAGTAAAGATATTTTGTAAATATCCTATCGTAAATATATCAAAACGTAAGTTTTGATTAGTAATATGCATTGCAATGAACTTCATTTGGACAACTTTAAAGGCAACTTTCTAGATTTTAGATTTTGTTTTTGCACCCTCAGATTCCAGATTTTCAAATAGTTGTATCTCTACCAAATATTGTCCTATCCTAACAAACATACATAAATGGAGAGTTTATTTATTCAGCTTTCAGATGATGTATAAATATGACCAGGGTCAAATTTATCATTTTGTTTTAACATTTTTTACTTAGGTTTTGCATTAAAAGTAGAAAATATAAGTTAGTTGGACTATTATTTAAAAAAAAATAAAAATAAAATTATTTTACATTTTATTAGTTGGATATAATGCAGCGTTTACTTTCGGCCTACAGCCCTCAATCAAGTTTGATGTTTGGCCCTTCATAGTAAAACATGTTTGCTGACAATTCCTCTGACATCACATGAGGTTGTCATGGGCAGTTCTATAGGATCGCAAAGGTGAGACCGACCTCTATTCTCAAGACACAAATCATAATGGTATAAAATTATGTTTCTCATCAGCTTGCTTCACACCAGGCTGGAGCAGCTGCAGAGGTATTACTGTAAAGACAACTGAACTTTGTGATTTTGTTGATGCAACTGAATTTTATATTGTCTTGATGCACAATTTTTAATCTCCTATGCTCTTTCTTTTTTCCCAGAAAGTGGTGCTATCAAAAGATGAACATTTCACTGGTGGGCAACATCACACAACCCCAGTATCTGCGGGACAGCTTTAGCACAGCGGTGACTAGAAATGTAATCGTGGTTGGTTTGTGCATCTCCATCAACTACATCAACGGCACGCTCGTCCACACCTTCATGAAGCATGAGATCTTCAACGGAAACCCTCGCTACATCCTCTTCATTCACATGGTGTTCAACGACGTGATCCAGCTGACGATTGCAGTCCTCCTTCACGTTTTAAGCTACACTGTGTTTACTCTCAATATCTCTTTCTGCTGTGTCTTATTGATGAGTGTTATATTCACAACGCTCAACACACCCCTGAATCTCGCTACCATGGCCATAGAGCGCTATATAGCCATATGCAACCCTTTACGTCACGTTCAGATCTGTACTGTACGTAAAACGTACATCCTTATTGGTCTAATCTGGGTCCTGAGTGCCATTCAAGTTTTTCCAGACATGTTCATCCTGTTGGCTACAAGACCTCTAACCTTCTTCTACAGCAGAATGGTCTGCGTCAGAGATTATGTGTTTGATAACCCATATATAGTAGAAAAGAGAAATGTTGTGTACATCATTTACCTGACCTTTGTGTGGCTCACTATAGTGTATACTTACTTGAAGATCATGTTTGTTGCAAAGGCCACAAACTCGGATGCTCGCAAAGCTCGGAGTACCATCATCCTACACGGGATCCAGCTTGTGATGTGCATGCTAACATTTGTTGGACCCTTCCTGGACAGGCTGTTTGCAGAAATATTTCCGTTGTTTATTATGGATACGAGATTCGTAAGTTATTTAGTAATCCAGATAATGCCCAGGTTTATCAGTCCTATTGTGTATGGCGTGAGAGATCAATTGTTTTGCAAATACCTGAAAAGATATTTACTGTGTACAGTGTTCAACATGAGAAGAAAAATACAAAATCTCCAATCCAGCAAAAGTTCATAATAAATAAAAGATATTTAAAAAGCAAAGATAATTCTATAAGATGTTTGTATGATACACATATTATACACATATTACCAGTTATAAGTCGCACAGGTATATTTGTAGCAGTAGCCAACAATACATTGTATGGCCAAAAATCATTAGTATATTAAGCAAAGATCATGTTTCATGAAGATATTTTGTACATTTCCTACAGTAAATATATTATAACTTAATTTTTGATTAGTAATATGCATTGCTAAGAAATTCATGTGGACAACTTTAGTTGATTTTCTTAATATTTTGATTTTATTGCACCCTCACATTCCAGATTTTCAAATAGTGGTGTCTCAGCCCAATATTGTCCTATTCTAATAAACCAAGCATCAGTGGAAAGCTTATTTATTCAATAGTTTTGTGGTCCAGGGTCAGAAATACTCTCATAAACCAATTGTAACATACTTGCACTGCAAAATTCAGCAAAAGTTTCCAATAAATCCATGTGAAAATTCACTATATCAAAATATTGTCTTTGCGAGCAACATTTGTAAATGAATCTGATTTGTGGACATGTGTTAAAGAAATCATTTAATAAATATATACTGCACTACGTGCACAATGAGTGACATTTCAGAGGTGGATATACTCATTGACTGGCACAAAATTTTGAACTAGAAGTACCCAGATGTTTAATTATCATCCAAAATGGATCTTGTTTTGTAGGAAACATGTAATTTGTAGAATTTGCATAAGATATAAGACATTTTTAGAGAAGTGTTTGGGGTCTGCAATTACTTGCTTTAAGCATGAACAAGTGAAAAATAAAAGAATATTTGTACATGCACTTCACAGACATACTAGCCAAAAAAAATCATTGGAAATGGTCCTTTACATGGTATAGTAAAAACACCCAAACAACACATTACTAAATCAGTAGTTTCAACTGACCTTTTTATCTATCTATCTATCTATCTATCTAACTACAGTTTAGGTCAAAAGTTTACATACACCTTTATTCTTAATGCTGTGTTGTTACCTGAATGATCCACAGCTGTTTTTTTGTTGTTGTTGTTGTTGTTTAGTGATAGTTGTTCATGAGTCCCTTGTTTGTCCTGAACAGTTCACACTAAGACAACTGAGGGACTCACGCGACTATTACAGAAGGTTCACAAAAGTTTAAACAAGAATTTGAATTTTGAATTCGAAGACCAGGGTAAATTTAGCTTATTTTGTCTTCTGTGAAACATGTAAGTACTTGTAAGCTTACACCCCTGGCTCTTAATGTATCGCTTTCCAGCAATAACCGTATAATTTTGAGATCCATCTTTTCACACTGAGGACAACTGAGGGACTCATATCCAACTATTACGGAAGTTTCAAACACTCACTGATGCGTCAGAAGAAAACACAATGCATTGAGAGCCAGGGGTGTAAACTTTTGAACAGAATGAAGATTTTTAATATTTTCTTATTTTGCCTAAATATCATATTTTTTTCCATTTAGTACTGCCCTTCAGAAGCCACAGAGAATACTTACATGTTTCCCAGAAGACAAAACACGTTACATTTACTGTTCTTCAAATTCAAAAAGTTTTCACCCCTCGGCTCTTAATGCATTGTGTTTAAACCTTCTGTAATAGTTGCATATGAGTCCCTCAGTTGTCCTCAGTGTGAAAAGATGGATCTCAAAATCACACAGTCATTGTTGGAATGGGTTCAAATACACAAAAATGCTGAAAAACCAAAGAATTTGTGGGACCTGAAGGATTTTTATGAAGAACAGTGGGCAGTTTAACTGTTGAGGACAAACAAGGGACTCATGAACAACTATCACCATTAAAAATCAAGCATATGTAAATTTTTGAACAGCGTCATTTTTATAAATTCAATATATAAACATATGTAAACATCTTTTATGTGAAATATCTTATTCGGGTCAGTATTAAATAAAAAATATCATGCATTTTGTATGATCTCGATTTTGGTAAATAATGAACATTTTGCAGATTCTGCGAGGTGTATGTAAACTGTATATTTCAATGAACTAATACTACCTCCATTTAAGGAAATACCATCAGTTATGTCACTGGGACAAATAAAGAAAAAACAACTCACACGCTTAGTGAAATGTATGTTGAAAAAACCCCAGAGAATTCAGACATATACAGTATCGATGACCTTAGAAAAATGCCCCCTAAAACTGGGCCTATTCTGATATATCCTATTTTGAATTCTTATTTTTCCCATATACATTGCACTAAGCTTTTTTGTTTTTTCTACATTTGCCCTAGTGACATAACTGACGTCAACATCTACAACCAGAGTGTGTGAGCATTTAAAAAGCTGCCACGTCTTTACAGCACTGGTGCTTGCCAGACAGAGGCGAGTGCTGGACAGGGGTGAGTTCTGCGGTCTGACCAGTTACCTAACTAGAAAAAGTCATCTTTTGATTAATTTGTTTTATTTCCATTTATTCATCCTGTGCTAACTAGGAATGGTGTTTTATAGTGCTGACAGCTTGACTGGAAAATGTCATGGCTGCCAGTTGATGATTTTTTTCACTTTACAGGCTTCAACGATTGTACTGGAACAGTTTATTGTTATTGTTATCTATTGTATTGTTATTTTATATTCAAAAGCACTGTGATCAGGAAAAGCATGTAGTTGATGTATTTATCTGCACCATAAGCCCAAAATCCTGTGCATGGAAGCATGACATGAGAAATCATTTTATAGCTGATTTATTTAAATTTAAGTCATTGCAAGTATGTTAAAATTGGTTTATGAGAGTATTTGTGACCCAGAACCACAAAACCACTCATAAGGTTCAATTTTTGAAAATTGAGATTTATATGTCATAAGCTTTCCATTGATACATGGTTATTTAGGATAGGACAATATTTGGCTGAGACACAACTATTTGAATATCTGGAATGTGAGGGTGCAATAAAATCAAAATATTGAGGAAATCGACTTTAAAGTTGTCCACAATAAAATTTAAGTTTTAATATATTTACTGTAGGAAATGTACAAAATATATTCATGGAACATGATCTTTACTTAATATACTAATGATTTTTGGCCATACAATGTATTGTTGGCTATTGCTACAAATATACCTGTGCTACTTATGACTGGTTTTGTGTTCCAGGGTCACATTTGTGTATCATACAAACATCTTATAGAATTATCTTTGCTTTTTAAATATCTTTGCTATCACATAAACATGTGGTAACATTAATATTGAAGGTTTTAATGTTATACTATAGGTTTTTTAGTTGTTGATTTTTAGATTATTATATTTGGTGCACCACAAGTCATAAAAAATATTGATATTTAATTTGTTTTCTGCTTTTATTTAAAGCATAGGCTTGCACTGCATTTGAGATACATGCTTAATCAGATCTATATATGATGTATATACTATAATATTTCAAAATATATTACTGTGTAGATAAATAGATAGATCTCGAATGCAATGTCAGCCACTTTGGATAAAAGCCTCAAACAAATTAAATATATAACAATATCTTATTAGGCAAGATTTACATGCATTTCAATCTGTTTTTTCCTCTTTTTTCAGACTTAAGGCCAGAGTGATGAATTCAACAGGAGGCCAACAACTCCTCATAAGAGACACGTTCACCACGGCCGTCATTAAGAACTTAATCGTGGTCCTGGTGTGGTTCCTCCTCAGCTACATCAATGGCAGCGTCGTGACCACGTTCTTCAGACACCAGATCTTTTATGAAGACCCTCGCTATATTCTTTTCATACATATGGTGATTAATGACGCAGTGCAGCTCACTGTAACCATCACTCTGTTTTTGGTCAGTTACATCTTGTATACTATCAGCGTAGGAGTGTGTTGTTTCTTTATGCTGGTGGCTGTGTTCACCACCCGCAGCACGCCGGTTAATCTGGCCGGGATGGCGATCGAGCGCTATATCGCGATCTGCTATCCTTTGCGTCACGCACAGATCTGCACGGTGCGCCGCGCTTACATGCTCATAGCGGCTATTTGGTTCATATCCGTGGTTCCTGACATCACTGACCTTTTCGTGACTTTATCAACAGAGCCTCTGAGTTTCTTCCAAAGTAATGTGTTTTGTCTCAGGCAGAATGTGTTCAAAGACCCTGTGCTGCTGTACAAACGCCAGACGTTCGACGGGATTTATTTCTTGCTGGTGTTCCTCACGCTGCTGTGCACGTATCTACGGATCGTGTGCGCGGCCCGTGCGCTCTCCACCGAGAAAACTTCCGCCAAACGGGCGACCAGCACTATCTTGATTCACGGGGTACAGTTGCTCATGTGCATGCTGTCCTATGTGTCTCCCAGTGTGGAGGGCGTACTGAACATCATCTTCCCGGGACGCATTTTGGAAATGCGTTTTGCTAACTATTTAATTGTCTATATTTTGCCACGCTTTTTGAGTCCAATCATATATGGAGTCCGGGATAAAAAGTTCAGGAAGTATCTGAGGAAGTATTTTGTGTGTGGTCTCACTAGAATAGACACAAGAGTACAGTGTAAACATGGGGAAGATTAAAGTTATAACATCGTTTTGTAATATTATAATGTGCCAAGGGGTTTGGAATCATAATCTGATCTGTAACAAATTGTGCTTCTGTCTTAGCAAATGTGTTGATTTAAATGTTTACCACAGATATTCAGAAATGTTTTACTCCTTTTGAGTCTGAATAAATTCTACCTCTATAATGAGTTACATAGACCACAATTGTTTTAAAAATATTAATTTGCGCAATTCATTTACTTACATGTCTGTCTGTCTATCTATCTATCTACAGTATCTATCTTAGGTATCTGTCTATTAGTTATTTGGTACACTGAGAATTGGTCAAATCAAAATTCGCTAGTTTATTCTAGTCAAATATTATTTAACATCACTGAATCAACATAAACACATCAATTTATACTAATAAAAAATAAACTCTATGGTTTAAACCAGATGGAAATAGCAATTTTGAAGGTAACAATTGTGTAACAAAAAAGTTGCATTGCTTTTGATGGAAAATATGATGTAAAAACATCATACACAGTAAACAGTATTTCACATTCCAAAGTCACAAGTATTTTTTAGAGTAATAAACTGATTATTAATTAATCAAAACAATGCATTTCTTTTATTTTTTTCTCATCTCATTTATAAACTGAGGCCTAATATGGAGCACATTAAAGGCCTTTACTAACAGCACCTTGATCTCGTGAGAACTTTTAAATATATGATTTTGTTTAAATCGACATACAAAGTTGAATGAAAATATGCTTTTATAGTAAAACTGTGTTTTCAGATGAAACATATTTAATAAATATTGCAGACGAATATTCACACTTATTTAACAGCTAATTTAACATGTGATAAATTACACCTCTGTTGACATCTTTTCTCTGGGAAAAACAAAACTGTGCTAAAGCCAAACCCCTGAAGAATTTTCTGTGCATCCTCCAATCAGCTACCCTGATCTATATCACATCCATACAGTATATAAGATACACCACAGGCCTGGACTGTCAGATAGGGCAGGAGGCGTATTAGGTAAGAGTGTATTTGACTAATCTCTAAACACTAGTTAGCAATCTTTAAATGAAGCATACTGGAAAATTGCATTATGCTAGGATGTACTGTGCCTTACAACTACAAGACATATTTATGACATTTATTTCTTTCAGGAAACAAAAACGAATTAATCTTGTATTTATTTGTGCAGTAGCACAATAGAAAAGGTATATGCATAGGTATTACATACTTGCTTATATAGCCATATTGCTCTAACAAATCATTGTCATGCATTTTATATGACTTTGACTGTAGTAAGCTTTACTGGGTAAAAAATGAATGGTACAATGAATGTGTAGCCTATTATTATATTGTGTTTAGCTGTGTATACTGTCTATAATGTGTGCTTTATCATCTCAGGTTGAGAACATGAACTCCAGCGCTGTCTCAGAGTATAGTAACTCCTCTTTACTCCTTTTGAATGCCATACCGCGGGACAGCTTCAGCGCTGCTCTCACTAAAAACATTGTGGCCATGCTTGTGTGGCTGGCGCTCAGTATCCTTAACTGCAGTATGGTGTCTACTTTTCGAAAGCACTGTTTCTTCTATGAAGATCCACGTTATATCATGTTTATCTGCATGGTCATTAACGATGCCATACAACTGACGCTGGTCACCGCCTTGTATGTGGTTAGTATCGAGATGAAATATGGGGCCAAAAATGATTTAAAGAACTCTTATACATGCCAGAATGTCATTGCATTGGATGCAAAATATCAAAGTGTCATTTATTGTAAATATTTTAAGTAAAAAAGTAATATTGTGAAATATTATCATGTTAAAATAACTGTTTTCTGTTTGATATCTTAAAATGTATTTATTTCTGTGATGCATCATTACTCCAGTGTGACATGATCCTTCAGAAATCATTATAATATGCTGATCTGTTGCTCGTTTCTTATTATTATCAGTAATAATAAGAAAATAATATTTTCATATATCTTTATCTTAAAAAGATATATCTATATCTTTTTAAAATCTGTTCTTGCAGAATAAAAGTATTAATTTTCATACCACTAAAATTCAAAACTTAAGTTTAAATGTTTTACTTTTTTATTTTTAGGTTAATTTTACTTTTAGCTGCTTAGTATTTTTGTAATATATTTTTCGGGAATTGTTTATGAATAGAAAGTTCAAAATAACTGCATTATTTGAACCATTATCTTTGCTTTTTAAATATCTTTGCTATCACATAAACATGTGGTAACATTAATAATGAAGGTTTTAATGTTATTTGAAAAATGTAAAAAGCTTGTAAGTGAATATCTTTTCTATTTTGTCTCTATTTTGTTTTTAGTATGTTAAATCATTCATTGTAACAATTTTCATTTAACACAAATTGACAACCTGACTTTAAATGTCAAAAAGTAAGACAAATTGAACAAATGAAAACAAACATTTTTAAGCATAATAACTGTATAATGAAACCATGTCATTTCTAATGTGCATGTTGTTTTCTTTCTAAATAGGTGAGTTATGCCTTCTCAAAGATCCTGGCATCTGCCTGCTGTCCGTTGATCATGACCGCTGTGACGACCACACGCTCCACCCCGCTCATCCTGGCCGGCATGGCCCTGGAACGCTACATCTCTATCTGTTTCCCCCTTCATTACAGCCACATCTGCACGGTCACACGCACCATGTGGATCATCGGGGTCATATTCCTCCTTAGCTTCACTCCCCCCCTTACCGATCTTTTCATTACTGTGGCCAAAGAACCACCACAGTTCTTCCACACATCCATTTTCTGCGATCACTCACTCTTATTCCGAGACCGTTCGATTTATTACAAAAACTGCGTGTTTGATATTGTGTATTTCTCTTTTGTCTTCTTGACTTTGCTTTATACGTACTGTAAGATCATGCTGACGGCCCGTGCGGCCTCCACTGACCTGGTGTCAGCCAAGAAGGCCCGAAACACGGTGCTGCTCCATGGGGTTCAGCTGCTGCTGTGCATGCTAGCTTTTGTCGTGCCATCCATGCAGGCTCCGCTCATACAACTGTTTCCGATGTACAGCCTAGAGATCCGTTATGTTAATTTTCTTCTGGTCTACATTATCCCGCGATTTCTCAGTCCTATGATTTATGGATTCAGGGATGAGAAGTTTCGCAAGTATTGGCTCAGATACTTTGTTTCTAAAGCACACAAAGTAAAACCAGCCAAACATTTCTCTCAAAAGCCTGGATGATGTTTTGTTTATTTCTATGCCACATGAATGATTTGTAGGTGACACTGGTTTCTGGAGTAGAAAAAATGTTCAGAAATCGAAGATTTCATTTTAACAGGCAACAGGACATTTGAAGACTTTGTATTTCAAAAGAACAAACACATATAATTGTGTATTTAAAAAAATAAAAAGACCTGTTTGAAAAGAAGCCTGTCACATTGCTAAATTGTTAAAACACTTTTGGCACTATCAGCAATTCATATAAAGGTTTATATTAATATACAAGACAAAATGCTTTATGGGTAGTTAAACTTGTTTAAAAAAACATTACAATTATATATATAGGTATGTGTATGAGCAAAGTATATTTTGTAGTTGCTATTACTGGCATTCTTGTCCTCATATGAAACTGCATGTACTATGCAATTTATTACAACTGGAAATACTGTTTGCAATACTTTTAGATGCAGTCTAACAGGACATTGCCATCTCAGTTGCCCAAATGGTATCTTAGAAATGTCAAAAAAAAGGTCATGCAAACCTTCATCAGGCTTGCATCATCTTAAAGTAGCTCATTAATTCAGCCAAATCCTCAGCTGTTCAGTTTGCCCTTCAGAGAACACAGCCATTGCATCATTGTAAGGATATATACAGTATACCTTATCATGCATTTCTTTGAGGTCAGAGGCCATAGCAATACGGCAGGTTAGTTTAGTATTAAGTTTTACCACAGTCGAAATGTGAACGTCTTTTCTATTCAGCTGTCTTTGTAAAGGTTGACACAAATGCATTAACTGAGTTTTTATAATGCTAATGTATTTCAAGTGAGCTTGTACAACTTTATTTTGATTACTGAGATGCTACAACATATTACTCCAATGATAGTGTACTTATGTAAGTGTATAAGTAATTTAACCACTGGAATTCTTCAGCTGTTGCAGGTTACAGGATCATAATGAACAGCACCATTCCAATGGATCGGTTTTATGACTATTTAATCAAGAACGTCATCAGTGTATTCTGCGGCCTAATCATCAACTATATCAATGGGACATTTGTGCTTGTGTTTTTCAAAAATACCATTTTCTATAGTGACCCAAGATACATTTTATACACCCATTTGGTAATCAATGACATGATTATGTTGTCCATATCTGTGTGTTTACAAGTCACAGTACATGTTGTGGGGATCTTCAGTCTCTCAGTGTGTTGTGTTGTGCTGCTTTTGAGTAGTATAGTCACCAAGAACTCTCCACTAAATCTGGCCTGCATGGCCATAGAGCGTTACATTGCCATTTGCAAGCCGCTACACCACACGCAAATATGTACAGTTCGCAGGACCTACATGCTGATCTGGTTAATATGGACTCTGTCAGCAATGCCAGCTTTCACTGATATATTCATCACATTATCAGCTCGACCAGCAAGCTTTTTCTCTACTTCCGTTTTATGTCAGAGATTGTTCATTCACAACACCTGGGAACACACAGTCAATGATACTGTGTCGAATGTTGTGTATTTGACATTTGTGTGGACTACGTTGATCGTCACCTACTATAAGGTTCTTTCCGCAGCAAAAGCTGCTAGTACAGATCGAGTGTCTGCTAGAAAGGCCCGGAACACGATACTGCTGCACGGAGGTCAGCTTTTACTGTGTATGATGACCTACATCAACCCATTCATCAGTACATCACTTATAACTCTTTTTCCTCAGAGTCGATCAACCATTCTGTTTATTCTGTATTTGCTGATAAATATTCTACCAAGGTTACTAAGCCCACTAATCTACGGGTTGCGAGATAAACAATTTGCTGAGCGCATAAAGGTGTATTTTTGTTGCAAACAAATAAAGACACAGATAATACCAGTGAAGTAAGCTATGAACAGAGTATGTTTTATATTCACATTTATCTTAAATGAATTGATCAGCATTTGATTCTGTGTAAATGTATATGTGTGTTATTTGGTAAGTGACTTTCTTCACTCCTGATAAAGGAACATGTCCATGTGTGGTAAGATCTGAAATAGTTTAATTAGTCTAGATTACCTTTAAATCCTCTTGTTCTTTTGCAGGGTGGGTATGTATATAAAATATACCATATTCAAAGCCCAAGCATAAGTGTCTGTTTGCAGAGTCAAATTTGACTTGTTTGACAAATTGGACTTGGTCTCACTTGGTCTACCTATAGGCCTAGCCTAGATTTGTCTTTTTAACTGAACAGGGGTTTTATAGCATGTGTTCGAAAGACAATACTAGAACTACACAGAATAAAATATTATAATAAAGTCATTTTTAAAGTAACTTCAGCCTGTTTTCTATATTACAAAGTTGTGACATCTAGTTGGATGAAGATATATTTACAATGCATTATGAACTATAAACTATAAATTAATGATATCTAACGTATTGTTAGTTGACACTGTTGTTAGAAATGAGGTTGCAGTATTACTGCCACTGCCGCTTTAAGAGACCGCAGTATTTGCCGCGCGCACGAGCAAGACTCGCATGGAGGAATAGCGAGAACAATGTTTTGCCCGCGAATAGTAATTTACTTAAGAAAACGTTCATGAAACCACAAGAGTGCTCGGTAAGTCTTTAATTACACTTGTAGAGTAAAACTGATGGCCGATGGCTGTGTATTTTTATATATTTGTATACTTTAAACTACTATTTCGTATTTTGTGAGACCCGTATGTGTGAGGTCGCTAGTTAGTTGCATTTAATAATATTCAGTGAGAGTGAAAACATTTCAAATATATGAAGTTTTCAAAGTCAGTTGACATTCAGCATACATTTATGTTTTGATACATCATGGAACATATTGTATTGTAAGGAATAAGGAAAACGTTAAGCAATTTTTTTGAAGTACAATATTACAAACCTCGTTATTGTTGACATTAAAAACACAAAACGTATATAATCGATAAATAAATCAATAATTCAGCAGGCTACTTTAGAAGTGCCGTTTTTGGCATTTTTTCAGCACACTTTATTTTAACGTGTTTTTAGTAAAAATTATACTATTGGTTTTATATTATAAATTAATCTAATATGGGTTTAATGTAAATTAAAATACTTTTCATCCAATTTACTGTAAATATATTATTGCTGTTAATATTTTTATGGAAAATGCAAATGTCTTTGTTTAAAAAAACGGTTTGAACATATCTCTACATTTTTCTCTTATTTCTTGCTTTTAATTGTCTAAGAAATCAGCTACACTGCTAAATATATATACTACAAACACTTTTTCAGTCATATCACAAAAGGCAGAATAGTTTCTATACTGTAATAAATGCAATGTCAATTAGCACTGGATTGTTCATATACTTTATTTATTACCTGGAGATGACTTGAAACACAAATAAACCGTATTTAGTTTTTAAAGCAGTATGAGGGTACTCATATGAAACTGCATGTACTATGCAATTTATTATAATTGGAAATATTGTTTACAATAGTTTTAGATGCAGTCTAACAGGCCACACTGCAGGATATTGTCATCTCAACTGCCTAAATAGTACCTTAAAAATGTCAAAAAGGTCATGCAAACCTTAATCAAGCTTGCATCATCTTAAAGTAGCTCATTAATTCAGCACAAATCCTCAGTTTGCCCTTCAGAGAGAGCAACCATTGCATCATCGTAAGGATATATACAGTATAGCATATCATACATTTCTTTAAGGTCAGAGGCCATAGCAATACGACAGGTTAGTTAGTTTAGTATTAGATCTTACAAAATGTGAATGTCTTTTCTTTTCAGCTGTCTTTGTAAAGGTTGATACAAATGCATTAACTGAGTTTTTATAATGCTAATGTAGTTCAAGTGAGCTTTTACAACTTTATATTGATAACTGAGACACTTCAACATATTACTCCAACGATAGTGTACTTATGTAAGTGTATTAGTAATTTAACCACTGGAATTCTTCAGCTGTTGCAGGTTACAGGATCATAATGAACAGCACCATTCCAATGGATCGGTTTTATGACTATTTAATCAAGAACGTCATCAGTGTATTCTGTGGCCTAATCATCAATTATATCAATGGGACATTTGTGCTTGTGTTCTTCAAAAATACCATTTTCTATAGTGACCCAAGATACATTTTATACACCCATTTGGTAATCAATGACATGATTATGTTGTCCATTTCTGTGTGCTTACAAGTCACAGTACATGTTGTGGGGATCTTCAATCTCTATTTGTGTTGTGTTGTGCTGCTTTTTGCTACTATACTCAGCATGAACTCTCCACTAAATCTGGCCTGCATGGCCATAGAGCGTTACATTGCTATTTGCAAGCCGCTACACCACACGCAAATATGTACAGTTCCCAGGACCTACATGCTGATCTGGTTAATATGGACTCTGTCAGCAGTGCCAGCTTTCAGTGATATATTCCTCATATTATCAGTTCGACCAGCAAGCTTTTTCTCTACTTCCGTTGTATGTCACGGTTCGTTCATTCACAACACCTGGGAACACGAAGTCATTGATATTGTGTCGAATGTTGTGTATTTGACATTTGTGTGGACTACGTTGATCGTCACCTACTATAAGGTTCTTTCCGCAGCAAAAGCTGCTAGTACAGATCGAGTGTCTGCTAGAAAGGCCCGAAACACGATACTGCTGCACGGAGGTCAGCTTTTACTGTGTATGATGACCTACGTCACCCCATTTATCAGTACATCACTTATAAATCTTTTTCCTCAGAGTCGATCAACCATTCTGTTTACTCTGTATTTGCTGATAAATATTCTACCAAGGTTACTAAGCCCACTAATCTACGGGTTGCGAGATAAACAGTTTGCTGAGCGCATAAAGGTGTATTTTTGTTGCAAACAAATAAAGACACAGATAATACCAGTGAAGTAAGCTATGAACAGAGTATGTTTTATATTCACATTTATCTTAAATGATTTGATCAGCATTTGATTCTGTGTAAATGTATTGTGTGTTATTTAGTAAGTGACTTTCTTCACTCCTGATAAAGGAACATGTCCATGTGTGGTAAGATCTGAAATAGTTTAATTAGTCTAGATTACCCTTAAATCCTCTTGTGTTTTGCAGGGTGGGTATGTATATAAAATATACCAAATTCAAAGCCCAAGCATAAGTGTCTGTTTGCTGAGTCAAATTTGTAAACACTTAGTCTACCTATAGGCCTAGCCTAGATTTATCTTTTTAACTGAACAGGGGTTTTATAGCCTGTGTCTGAAAGTCAATACTAGAACTACACAGAATAAAATATTATAATAAAATCACATAAAAGTCAATTCAGCCTGTTTTCTGTATTACAAAGTTGTGACATCTAGTTGGATGAAGTTATTTTTACAATGCATTATGAACTATAAACTATAAATTAATGATATCTAACGTATTGTTAGTTAACACTGTTGTTAGAAATAAGGTTGCAGTATTACTGCCACTGCCGCTTTAAGAGACCGCAGTATTTGCCGCGCGCACGAGCAAGACTCGCATGGAGGAATAGCGAGAAGAATGTTTTGCCCGCGAATAGTAATTTACTTAAGAAAACGTTCATGAAACCACAAGAGTGCTCGGTAAGTCTTTAATTACACTTGTAGAGTAAAACTGATGGCCGATGGCTGTGTTTTTTTATATATTTGTATACTTGAAATTACTATTTCATATTTTGTGAGACCCGTATGTGTGAGGTAGCTAAAGTTAGTTGCATATAATAATATTCAGCGAGAGTGAATAAATTTCAAATCTATAAAGTTTTCAAAGTCAGTTGACATTCAGCGTACATTTGTGTTTTAATACATCATGTTAACATTACAAACACAAAACGCATATAATCGATAAATAAATCGATAATTCGATAAGGGTCTGGATGCAGACATGCACTTGCATTTTCAGACCTGCACTTCCGTATGACGTTACTTCCAGTCTTGTTTATTTTTATTTTATTTTATTTGTTTAATTTTTTTTAAATTGAATCACTCAGCATTTTACAACAGTAGCCAGATGGCGAAGATAAGAAAAAGAAACTAAATTACAATGTCACTCGCAATCGCCACTTGCACTCTATGCTACCTGCTACTTCACTTGCAATCCACACAAATTGTGCGTGTTGCCAATAGAGACAAGACGCTGTGGTTATTAAACGAATAAAACTAATTCAATAGCAGAACGTACAGGGTCCTGCAAGTCATCTGTTGGAGATAAAGACAAGACCCGCAAATCCGTGGCCACAGAACAGCTAAATATAAACGCAATGTGCAAAGTCACTCGTTAATCGTTTTCCTCCCGTAGAAAACCATTAACACTTAATATGGCTTAATGTATTTAGATAGAATAAGTGCCATTAAAAAATCTATTTTGATATATAGTTTATTAATTTAATATACTTCAAGGCAAACATATGACCATGAATACAATGCACAAACTTTCACTTATTATCTACTTGCCCAACAAACACTTAATGTGGCAAAACGTTTAGTCTATCATCTTAGTCCGTTATGCCACATTATGCCATGTTTTGTGGAGGGAAACACTATATAAATGTAGATTATATTAATAAACTGTATATCAAATTTGATCTTTTAATAGCACTCTCTTAATACATTAAGCCATATTAAGTGTTAATGGTTTTCTACGGGAAGAAAACACTTAAGGAGAGACTTTGTGCAGAGAGACTTTTTTGCTGTTCTGTGGCCATGGGTTTGCAGGTCTTGTCTTTATCTCCTACAGATGACTTGCAGGATAAATAGTTTCTATACTGTAATAAATGCAAAGTCAATTAGCACTGCATTGTTTATATACTTTATTTATTACCTGGAGATGACTTGAAACACAAATAAACCGTATATTGTCACATTTCTGTCACATTGCTAAATTGTTAAAACACTTTTGGCACTATCAACACTTTATATAAAGGTTTATATTAATATACAAGACAAAATGCTTCATGGGTAGTTAAACTTGATTAAAACTAATTTTAAGTTAACCTTCATCCATCACTCGGGTCATTTTGACCCGAAAACTGATTTTTAAAGATTTTTTATAAATCATACGTTGATTGTTTTGGTTCGAGACTCCCGTACTTTTCGCACACTTGAGCCAGGAACGCACAAAAAAATCGAGTGGATTTGAGTAGTTTAAGGGGGTGTAATAAAAAAAAAAGTAACAAAAGTGTCCCTCATGGGTTATTTTAACCTGGGCGCCAGAAAAGAATAGAATTTACGAAAATCGGTGGATTTTTTAAATTGAATTTCATCGCACTTGAGCATGGACCACACACAAAAAAATGAGTCGATTCCAGGATTTTATGTGGGTGTAATAAAAGCAATAAAAAAAAACGTACCAAAGCGCCCCTCGCAGGCTATTTTGACCTGGCCATAAGAATGAATTGGAAAAAAAAAACAGCTTTTTTTTTGGGGATTTTTTTTTACTCTACAAAATCTGACACAATCCAGAAAGTGTGTGTGTGTGTGTGTGTGTGTGTGTGTACCTGGTATTTATCACGTTATGGGGACCAAATGTCCCCACAAGGATAGTAATACCAGTAAATTTTGACCTTGTGGGGACATTTTTAGGTCCCCATGAGGAAACAGGCTTATAAATCATGCAGAATGAGTTTAATGGATATTAAAAGTATAAATATTCCATTGAGTTTTTAAAGCAGTATGAGGTTACTCATAGAAAACTGCATGTATTATGCATATTATAACTGGAAATATTGTTTGCAGTAGTTTGAGATGCAGTCTAACAGGCCACACTGCAGGATATTGTCATGTCAACTGCCCAAATAGTATCTTACAAATGTCAAAAAAGGTCATGCAAACCTTAATCAAGCTTGCATCATCTTAAAGTAGTTCATTAATTCAGCACAAATCCTCAGTTGTTCAGTTTGCCCTTCAGAGAGAGCAACCATTGCATCATCGTAAGAATATATACAGTATAGCATATCATACATTTCTATAAGGTCAGAGGCCATAGGAATACGACAGGTTAGTTAGTTTAGTATTAGGTCTTACAAAATGTGAATGTCTTATCTCTTGAGCTGTCTTTGTAAAGGTTAATACAAATTCATTAACTGAGTTTTTATAATGCTTATGTATTAAACAGTATTTCAAGTGAGCTTACAACTTTATATTTATAATTGAGACACTTTAACATATTGCTTCAACGATAGTGTACTTATGTAAGTGTATTAGTAATTTAACCACTGGAATTCTTCAGCTGTTGCAGGTTACAGGATCATAATGAACAGCACCATTCCAATGGATCGGTTTTATGACTATTTAATCAAGAACGTCATCAGTGTATTCTACGGCCTAATCATCAACTATATCAATGGGACATTTGTGCTTGTGTTCTTCAAAAACACCATTTTCTATAGTGACCCAAGATACATTTTATACACCCATTTGGTAATCAATGACATGATTATGTTGTCCATTTCTGTGTGCTTACAAGTCACAGTACATGTTGTGGGGATCTTCAATCTCACATTGTGTTGTGTTGTGCTGCTTTTTGCTACTATAGTCAGCAAGAACTCTCCACTAAATCTGGCCTGCATGGCCATAGAGCGTTACATTGCCATTTGCAAGCCGCTACACCACACGCAAATATGTACAGTTAGCAGGACCTACATGCTGATCTGGTTAATATGGACTCTGTCAGCAGTGCCAGCTTTCACTGATATATTCATCACATTATCAGCTCGACCAGCAAGCTTTTTCTCTACTTCCGTTGTATGTCACGGGATGTTCATTCACAACACCTGGGAACACACAGTCAATAATACGGTGTCGGATGTTATGTATTTGACATTTGTGTGGATTACGTTGATCGTCACCTACTATAAGGTTCTTTCCGCAGCAAAAGCTGCTAGTACAGATCGAGTGTCTGCTAGAAAGGCCCGAAACACGATACTGCTGCACGGAGGTCAGCTTTTACTGTGTATGATGACCTACGTCACCCCATTTATCAGTACATCACTTATAAATCTTTTTCCTCAGAGTCGATCAACCATTCTGTTTACTCTGTATTTGCTGACAAATATTCTACCAAGGTTACTAAGCCCACTAATCTACGGGTTGCGAGATAAACAATTTGCTGAGCGCATAAAGGTGTATTTTTGTTGCAAAGAAATAAAGACACAGATAATACCAGTGAAGTAAGCTATGAACAGAGTATGTTTTATATTCACATTTATCTTAAATGAATTGATCAGCATTTGATTCTGTGTAAATGTATATGTGTGTTATTTGATAAGTGACTTTCTTCACTCCTGATAAAGGAACATATCCATGTGTGGTAAGATCTGAAATAGTTTAATTAGTCTAGATTACCCTTAAATCCTCTTGTGTTTTTGCAGGGTGGGTATGTATATAAAATATACCAAATTCAAAGCCCAAGCATAAGTGTCTGTTTGCTGAGTCAACTTTCCTGTGTCAATACTAGAACTACACTGAATAAAATACTATAATAAAATCTTTTTTAAAAGTCACTTTCTGTATTACAAAGTTGTGACATCTAGTTGGATGAAATTATTTACAATGTATTATAAACTTGAAACTATAAATTAATGATATCTAACGTATTGTTAGTTAACATCATTGTTAGAAATTAGGTTGCAGTATTACTGCCACTGTCGCTTTAAGAGACCTTAGTATTTGCCGCGCGCGCCAGTGAGACTTGCATGGAGGAATAGCGAGAAGAATGTTTTGCCTGCGAAAAGTAACTTAATTTACTTTAGAAAACGTTCATGAAACCACAAAAATTCTCGGTAAGTCTTTAATTACAAAGAGTAAGACTGATGGTCGATGGTTGTGTATTGTTATGTACTTGTATACTTGAAACTACTATTTCATATTTTGTGAGACCCGTATGTGAGAGGTAGCTAACGTTAGTTGTATTCAATAATATCAAAGACAATATTCATTAAGAGTGAATAAATATCAAATGCATTAAGTTTTTAAAGTCAGTTGACATTCAACCTACATTTATGTTTTAATACATCATGAAACATAAGCATTTTTTTTAAAGTACATTATTACACTCATTATTGTTAACATTAAAGACGCAAAACACATGTTAAATAAATTGGCAGACTACTTTAGAAGTACCATTATTTGGCATTTCTTTTTTCAGCCCACTTTATTTTAATGTATTTTTAATATAAATTATACTATTGGTTTTATGTTTTGAATTAATCTAATATGGGAATTCATGTAAATTAAAATACTTTTTATCCAATTTACTGTAAATATATAATTGCTATTAATATTTTTATGGAAAATGCAAATGTCTTTGATTAAAAAATGGTTTGAACATATCTCTAAACATATCTCCGTAGTGAACTAATAGTCCTTTGTATGTTCAACTTTTTGGCCCAGATGCAGGCTGAATAGTTTCTATACTGCAATGAATGTAATATCAATTAGCACTGCATTGTTCATAAACTTTATTTATTACTAGGAAATTACTTGGAAAAACACAAATAAACCGCATATTGTCACAATCGTGTTTAATGTCTTAACGTTTCCAAAAGTTTCTGCTTTTTATTCAGTTCATACAGCAAAAGCACACTTTTGTCCATATTAGGGATTTCCTGGTACTTTATAAGTTACTACTTCTATATGAGTCCGTCTTGGACTTGCTGCGCAAAAGCACCCTCCGGCTTTCATTACTGCTAGTTATTTATTAGGTTTGGTGTGTTAGTTATATGTTAGTTGTATTGCTTGTTAGTTATATGTCTGTTTGGTGTGTCTAGGCCTTAAGACAGCAGCCATGAATGAAGAGTGTAGCATTCGTGTCGAGTCCAAACCACAAATCAGATGGGACCAGCTGCAGTGGAAGACAGTGACTGGATCAAAAACCTTTGGATGACATCCTTTGGATCTCACATCTTCATATCTGTGAGTTCCCAGAAACCAACATAAGAAAACAAAATGCACACAAATCAAGCATATATGCAGTGAAGTGCAGTTAGGGAATTTCTGACTTCTGAGTACAAATGGTACGAACCAACATTCAGATTTACTGTATAAAAATGATCTTTGATGTGGAAGCTTAGTGCCATGTCAGGTTCTAAGCAGGTGTATGCACTTTTCCTTGTGGCAGAGTTTGAGTACTGCAGGTATTTGGAATTCTAAGCAATTATTACGCTTGCCATTCAAGTAAATGATTTAGACGTTGGCTGGTGCTTTTGTATGACATTAGTTAAGGGACATGTACAAAGGTCACTTCTAAAACCATTCAGTTGCGTGCAATTTGCAGTGTCGTTTGCAATTTAAAGATTTTACATCTGGAAGAGAACACGTTTTATAAGTACATTTGTTTATCCGAACTATACATATTCACATTTGAGCTTAAATGTTGGACAGTTTCTACGCAGAATTTTATAAATGAGGCCCCTGGTTTAATAAAACAGATAATGGAAGGCGACCCTGTCGCCCCCTTGAGCACTGAGGTTTGTTAGCAGCACAGCAAAACAGAGGAGCATTTTAACTGAAGTATCTTCATGCTTGCGATACCAAGCATTCGTCTGTATTTGCATATTTTTAAAAACTGGTATTTAATAATTTATGAAAAAGAGGCACCATCATTTGCATTATATTCTGTTTTATGCCCATCTCAATTTTACCAGCCTATGATGAAACTTGGAGTGCCCTCGCTCTCTTTCTCCCTCTCTCTATCCCCCTCCCCACTCTTGTTTTCTTTCTCCCTCGCTGTCTCCTCTTCCTCATCTTAAGTATTTAAACCTGTCAGTTTTTACATCTGGAGGCAAATTAATTGACTACACAAGTTGAGAAGGTAAGCACTCAAAGTTTTTCGTTATGTTTGATTTTGGAATTCATGTGTTGCTTATAACTTCTCACTCTTACATACTCAGTTTCTATTTTATTTTCAGTTCAGATGACACAGATGGAAAATATTTATCCTACTGCTTGATGGACTTCAGAGAGTTGTGGACATTATTTGGAGGAAAAACAAAAACAACAAAAAAGCGAAGAAAAAGGAGTCTCAGAACTTTACACCAGTGCAAAAGGGCAATGAATTCTACAATGTTTCAGTACGCCGCTGAAAACAGATATGCAGAAGCTTTTGCAAAGAATTTTACCACCGTTCTTCTTGGGATCATAATCAACAGCGTCAATGGAATGTTTGTTTTCACGTTCTTCAAGAGTTCAGTTTTCTACAATGATCCAAGATATATATTGTATATTCACATGGTTATCAATGATATGCTCTTGGTTTTTTTTAGTGTAAGTCTAAGTGTGATGGCTTATGCATGGCCAAACGTTCCTCTCCCGTTCTGTGTTTCGCTTCTAATAATATCCTCAACTACTCATAAGAACACTCCTCTGACTTTGGCCGGTATGGCTGTTGAGCGTTACATTGCCATCTGCAAACCTCTGCATCACCATCAGATTTGCACAGTACGGAGGACGTACATCCTCATCTCTCTGATTTGGGGTGTTGGAGTTATACCTGCACTGGCTGACCTGATTGTCTTTTCAATTGTTCGTCCTTTATCTGTTTTTTCAACAAGCAGTCTCTGTAGTACAACTATTGTGTATAGCACCCCGTACCATGAAGAGCAGAGCAAAATTACACATGGGATTTATACATCTGTTGTGTGGGTAATTCTTGTATTCACATATTGTCAAGTGTTGATTGTGGCCAGAAGGGCCACTACTGATAAATCTTCAGCAAAAAAAGCCCAAAGCACCATCCTGTTACATGGAGCTCAGCTTCTGCTCTCTATGATGTCCAACATAACTCCTGTTATAGACAAGATTTATGGCCAACTGCTACCTACGTTACGGTCAAAAATCAACTTTCTCAATTATCTTCTTACAAACTTGTTACCAAGACTACTTAGCCCCCTTATTTATGGTGTTCGAGATAAACATTTTTTTAAATATATGAAAGGACTTCTTTCATGTAGATTATTTAATGTAAAAGTTGAATCAATCAAAAGTAATGAGCTTAAAAAGGCATCATCAGATAAGCGCTATTAGTAATTAATGTTCATACTCTGTGCAGAAAATATTTTTAATAAGTGCTTTCCTTTCATTATTTTCTTACTCATACTTATTTTGCAGAGGCAGACAGTAGTGAAATATTTTTACTCTGCTTTAAAAGTACTTTTCAAGTGTCTGTACTGTTTTTCTTTGGAAAACATAACTTCACAACAATCCAAAGCATATATTGTACTTTTTACTATGTTTCATATTAAATATTATTTAATACTTATTTACATTAGAAATTTAGTACTTTCTTACTTTTACTCAAATAAAAGTAATTCAAAGATTTACTTTTTTAATGTTCTTAAGTAAAAACAGAAACAAAAAAACAACATTTGTAACAATATTTATGAAATGTAGTGCAGTAAACAGTATGACATTATGTGTTGGATTGTAGATAAGTAAGTAAAAATACTTCACTACTGTCCACCTCTGTTATTTTGTAATCATAAGTTCTTGGAAAATTAGAATTTGGAAATATTGTGTGACAAGGTGTTAAAAAATATTAAAACTATTTGTAGCATTAAAAACATGGTTATAAGCGTTGTATAAATTGTACAAATAAACAAGCATTGTCTCACAAACACAAAGTTATATTTTCTGAAATATATCACAATTGTGAAATTTGATCAATTTCATTGCTTCATTTGTTATTTTACTGTATCACTTTCCCCCCCCAAAATCTTTCAGGTTAATGTTTTTTTATATATATATATATATATATATATATATATATATAACAGCACTTATACAATTGTAAGTATGTGTGTGTACACTGTACACGTGTGAATTAGCCGTACTTTAATACCCTGATTTAATACATTAATGTTTATAATACATTTTGTAATTTTGTAATACTCAATACTCAATACAAAAACAAAACCAAACACTGTAATAGTCAAAATATTAACTTGTCACCTGTAGTGTCTCTGGGTGGGAATTTACATATCAAGTCCTGATGTTCTTTACGGATGACAAACATCGTCTTATAAATGAAAACGTCTCGGTTACGTATGGTAACCCTCGTTCCCTGATGGAGGGAACGGAGACGTTGTGTCGAGTAGTGTACGACACTAGGGGTCGCTCTTGAGAGCCCAAACACCTCTGACAGTTTTGAGAAAGGCCAATGAAAATTGGGTGTGCAGATTTGCATAGCTGGCCACGTCCCGGCTATCCGGGTATAAATAGGGCAGCGTGTGCATCTGCTCACTCGTTCTGATCTGAGGAAAAGACATTACGGAGTTCACGACCTGCCCAACAGGGGGGGTTAGAGTGACATTGTTAAACATGGGACCTGAGGTGGGTCTCACACCCGGGGAGACAGCCAAACTCAGATCCTAGAGAAATCTGTTCTCAGGGGAAAACACCGCACCACAAGAGTTATAGGTGGAAATACACATATGGGGCCACATAAGGAGCCACTACATATGGGGCACGATCCAATCATGAATAAAAGGTGTTCATACCTTGTGATGGGATTCCATAGCGAGTTTCTCCGCTAAACTCCGCAATGTCCAGAAGTGCCAAAGATGGAGATGGTGTCCAGGGTTCGCATCAGGAAACCTACTGAAACTCAGAAGCGTAATCACCATTAGGGGAAGCGCTTTATGCAAGCTCTACACCAACCAGTGTGCTGCGTCAAGAGTTAGCAATCAAGACTCTAGCTGACACTGGTTCTGTGCGCAAATTGTAAAATCTGGCAAATGTGTTAGGTGTAGCCCAACCTGCAGCTCTACAGATGTCTGTTAATGAGGCCCCATTTGCCAGGGCTGCTGAGGCAGCGATGCTCCTGGTTGAGTGGGCTCTTACCTCCAGAGGGCAGGGTAGGCCTCTGGCCAGGTAGGCCATACGAATCGCGTTCACCAGCCAATGGGAGATCCTCTGTCTGGAGACAGCTTTCCCCTTCTGCTGTCCTCCATAACAAACAAAGAGCTGTTCCGAACGTCTGAAGGGCTGAGTTCGTTCCATGTAAATGCGCAGGGCACGGACTGGGCATAACAAGGTCAGGTTGGGGTCATCTTCCTGAGAAGAAAAAGCTTGCAAGGTCACTACCTGATCTCTGAATGGAGTGGTGGGGAGGTTCCAAAGATCGGGCGCGGGTGCCAAATTGTGCCCTTCCCCTGAGAAAGGAGGTCCTTCCTCAGAGGAATGCGCAAGGGAGGGGCTGATGCCAGGAGCACCAGGTCCGAGAACCAGGTTCTGTTGGGCCAGAAGGGGGCCACCAAGAGAATCTGTTCCTTGTCCTCCCTGACTTTGCACAAGGTTTGTGCGATGAGGCTTACTGGGGGAAACGCATACTTGAGCCGGCCCCTCGGCCAACTGTGTGCCAGTGCGTCTATACCGAGGGGGGCCTCGGTTAGACCGTACCACAACTGGCAGTGGGTGGATTCCGGTGAGGCAAAGAGATCTATCTCTGCCTGGCCGAATCGATCCCAAATCAGTTGGACCAACTGGGGGTGAAGTCTCCACTCGCCTCCAAGCGAAACCTGTCGTGACAGGGAATCGGCCATACGATTGGCTTCGCCCGGAATGTGAGTGGCCCGTAGAGACTTGAGTTTGTATTGACTCCAGAGCAGCAGATGGCGGGCTAGTTGTGACATGCGAAAGGAGCGTACACCGCCCTGGTGGTTGATGTAGGCCACAGTCGCAGTGTTGTCGGACCTGACCAACACATGCTTGCCCTGAATCATAGGTCGGAACCTCCTCAGAGCTAGAAGCACTGCCAACAACTCCAGACAATTTATGTGCCAATACAGTCGGGGGCCTGTCCAGACCCCGGAAGCTGCCTGCCTGTTGCAGGTGGCACCCCAGCCTGACACCTGTTCCAGGGGAACTCCTGACCGTAGGAACACAATGTCTGTCCAAGGGCTGAGTGTCTGGCAACACAATGGTGTGATGTTCACTCGAAATGTGCCTCGATGCCACCCCCACCTGGGGACTCGAGTATGGAGCCAGCGCTGCAGCGGTCTCATGTGCATCAAACCCAGGCGCGTGACCGCGGCTGAGGATGCCATGTGCCCTAGGAGCCTCTGAACCTGTTTTAGGGGGGCCGCTGACCCGCATCTGAGTGTTGCCACACACCTCAGAACTGACTGTGCACGCTCCGGGGAGAGACGCGCAGACATACTGACCGAGTCCAGCTCTACGCCGAGAAAAGAGATCCTCTGTGCCGGGGAGAGTTTGCTCTTTTCCCAGTTGACCCGAAGTCCCAACTGAGCCAAATGGTTGAGAACCATGTCCCTGTGTACGCAAACCAAATCCCACGAGTGAGCTAGGATCAGCCAGTCGTCGAGATAATTGAGAATGCGTATGCCCATTTCCCTGAGGGGGGAAAGGGCGGCCTCCGCTACTTTCGTAAAGACCCGGGGCGACAGGGAGAGGCCGAAAAGGGGAGAACCTTGTACTGATATGCCCGCCCTTCGAAGGCAAACCGTAGGAACGGCCTGTGTCTTGGAAGGATTGAGACATGAAAGTACGCATCCTTCAGGTCTATAGCCACAAACCAATCTTGAACACACGTAAGAATGTGCTTGAGGGTTAACATTTTGAACGGGAGCTTGAGCAGGGCTCGATTCAAGACCCTTAGATCCAAGATTGGTCTGAGTCCGCCACCCTTCTTGGGTACAATGAAGTAGGGGCTGTAGAACCCTTTCTTCATTTCGGCTGAGGGGACAGTTTCTATCACACCCTTCGCCAGAAGGACTGCGATTTCCGCCCAAAGAACCGCGATGTTGGAGCCCTGAACCGACGTAGTGAGAACATCACGGAACTTGGGCGGACGACGTGCAAACTGGATGGCATAGCCGAGCCGAATGGTCCTGAGGAGCCAGCGAGAAGGATTGGGGAGATTTAACCAATCCAGAAAATTCTCCGCTAGGGGTCTCAGAGGAGTTACATTTGGTGTACCAAAGGTGGGGGTACCGTCGCTGGGAAAACAGTGTGTGGCCGGAGGTGAGAAGCCCCGAACCACACTGGCTGTTCTGCCCAGGGAGTTCGTTCCGTGAGAGCTGTGCGGACGATCCGCCCGAGAGGGGAGATCGTCTGAACGAGCTCGTTGTCTCAGAGCATACGGGGGCACAGATGGTGTGCGACCGCATGTCTTGGATAAAGGAGACAGCATCCGACCATCGTGTAGAGGGTCGGAGGTGCTGTGTATTGCGCCCAGAGAAGAAGGAAATTTTCTCTTTTATTGACCATATGGTGGCCGTCTGCCAGGTGGCAGACAGCCGGGTAGAAGCCGAATCCAGCGCTCGTCCCCTCGTCGAGTGTGGATCCGGACAGGTCAGATGATCCTCCTTCCCTGGGCTGCCCGTCTCAGGAACGCTTTGAAGCCTGACGAGGGTTCTTAGTGGCCTGAGGACGGGCTGGCGGTGCCACCTTCCTACGAGTGCTGGACCGTTGGGCGGGTCTAGCTGCAGGACCGGCAGGTTGCGGGGCCTGAGCTACCCTCGTAGGGGGTCTCCCTCGGTGGGGGGCAGGCGGAGGTTGCTGCGTCGGCTGAGCTGGGCCGGCGCTAGCTGCACGCCGAGGCAGGATGTGTTTAATGGCCTCCGTCTGCTGCTTCACCGCGGAGAACTGCTGGGCAAATTCCTCCACGGTTTCGCCGAAGAGACCAGCCTGGGAAATGGGAGCGTCAAGAAAGCGCGCTTTCTCAGCGTCTCGCATCTCGGCCAGGTTTAGCCATAGGTGGCGCTCCTGGACCACCATAGTGGACATCGCCCTTCCCAGAGCTTGCGCCGTAACCTTCGTAGCCCGCAGAGCATAGTCGGTCGCAGAGCGCAGCTCGTGTAATAGCTCTGGGTTAGGAACACCCTCGTGCAGGTCTTTGAGAACCTTAGCCTGATAGACCTGCAAAATCGCCATAGCATGTAAGGCGGACGCAGCTTGCCCAGAGGCCGCATAAGCCTTCGCCACAAGCGCAGACGAAAACTTACAAGCCCTGGACGGGAGTCTCGGGCGGCCCCTCCAGGAGGCGGCGTTTTGCGGGCACAAGTGCATCGGGACCTCCGTATACCCCCTCGCTGGACCGCCATCGAGGGTGGTGAGGGACGGGGAGTTAGCGTGCCGTGAGCGAGCCGACAGAGGGGCTTTCCACAACTTTGTTAACTCCTCATGCACTTCCGGGAAAAACGAGACCGGGGAGGAACGTGGCCTCGAGTCACGTCCACTGCCCAGGAACCAGTCATCCAGCCTTGAAGGCTCAGGGCTGGGCGGGGAAACCCACACAACCCCAATCTCCTTGGCTGCCCGTTTTAGTGCGGCGGCCATTTCGGCATCCGCCACGGACTGAGACTCTACCGCCGGAGCGGCGAGTTCAGCCGTGACGTCAGCCTCTGACGGCTCTCCCTCTGATGCTACTGATCCTGCCTTTTCCTCAGCAGGAGCCCCGAACAAAAGATCCAGCCCATACTGAGCTTTCAAAATCGTCCGGAGACTCCATCGGTGGACACACAGGGTGAACGGTTTACGAGGACGTACCCGGCAAAGCGTCGCTCAACACCTGTCGCTCCTCTTCAGCGCACATCGCGGCGGCCTCGTACCCGGAAGTAGAAGGACCGGAGCGGGAAGCAGTTGAAGCGCGTCGCGGCTCGTAAGCGAAGCGTGCCCAAGGGCATGTCCTCGCAGTTCTGACAACCTCCCTCAGCGAACGCTGCTTCAGCATGCTCACGCCCCAAGCATTGAACACAGCGTTCGTGCCGATCGTTAGGGGAAAGGTAGAATCCGCAACCAGTTGGACACGGACGGAAAGGCATAGTGAAACACACAATCCGCCCGTGGAGCTCTTTTAGAGAAAATTTGCTCAATTAGAGGAAAATCTTCTCCTGAAGATCGCCGTTGACGCACCCACGGGAACTCTCACAACACGAGCCGTGTCAGAGAGGGAGAGACCGCTGTCTGTGCCGTAGATCCAACGACGAGAGAGGTGAATGTTGCCGCTTCTCACACAGAGACGCTGCATTCGGCTCCTAAGAACAGAACGAGTGAGCAGATGCACACGCTGCCCTATTTATACCCGGATGTCCGGGGTGTGGCCAGCTATGCAAATCTGCACACCCAATTTTCATTGGCCTTTCTCAAAACTGTCAGAGGTGTTTGGGCTCTCAAGAGCAACCCCTAGTGTCGTACACTACTCGACACAACTCGGAGTGTACGACAGATAGGGAATCAAGGTTTCCGTAATGTCATTGTAATGTGAAAACTCACCAAGCATTTTCCCAAAACAAAAGTCAGTTTGGCAAACAACTGATAACAGGACAATAATATGCCTAATTTTTCTTGGTTCTTAATTTTTTCTTACTTACCTCTAGGGAATTTACACCTAATTCAACATGAAAACATTTTTCTCTGTTTTGCAGCCTTAAATGTAGTGTACATTGTTTAAGTCTTTCTCAAAAGGCTGACCATATCTTATTAGGCTTTTTTAAATAATATATGATAGAAAAAATAGCGTGTACTGTTAACTTGTGTTTCTGCATGCTTACAGTATTCCTGTTAAATGAACAAACACTGCATTATGAAAACTCGAACAATTACTAGAATGTTACAAATAAAAATATTGCAGTATTGTTGCCGTATTCATCTTATTTGCCTATTTCTAATGGTCTTTTTATTTCTTAGTGTTAGTTTAAAAAAATAATATTCAAGTCAAATTCTAAATCAGTATTTCACGTCCACATATTAATTTGGTTTAACAGATGTAGTATGTTGTCAAAAAATAGCAGGGTGTACCAAAATACTCACTCACTCACTCACGCCCTCTCTCTCCCTCCCACTTTCTCTGTTCAAGTGTGTATATAAACTGGTCGGTTTACCTCTGGAACCAAATTGACTAAGGAAACTAATAAGGTAATTCTGAACATTTTTAATTTTAATGCATAATAACTGATCTGTATTGCATGCTCTATAAATATTGTATCCTTTGTATTTTCATATCAGGGTAACACATATGAAAAGACCTTTGGGATGTCAACTTCATGCTCGATGGACTATTTTTGATATCTTACAGGGAAAACAAGCCACAACGAAAGAAAGAAAAAACAAACTTCTTAATAGGATTTTGAATCACCGAATTGTTGACTGCATAAGGACAATGAACTCTACAATTCTTCAATACAGCGCACAAGACAGATATATGGAAGCTTTTGTCAGAAATTTCATCTTTGTTCTCTTTGGGACCATAATTAATTCCATCAATGGAGTGTTTGTGTTTACATTCTTTAGGAGTTCAGTTTTCTACAATGATCCGAGATATATATTATACATTCACTTGGTTATCAATGATATGCTCATGGTTTTTTTCACTGTCACTCTTTCTGTGATAGCTTATGCATGGCCGAAGATTCCTCTCCCGTTCTGTGTTTTACTTCTATTAATAGTCTCAGCTACTCACAAAAACACTCCTCTGACTTTGGCCGGTATGGCTATTGAGCGTTACATTGCCATCTGCAAACCTCTGCATCACCATCAGATCTGCACAGTGCGCAGGACGTACATCCTCATCTCTCTGATTTGGGGTGTTGGAGTTATACCTGGATTGACTGACTTGATTGTCTTAGTAATTGTTCATCCTTTATCTCTTATTACTATAGGTACTCTCTGCACCTCAGCAACTATGTATACCACACCATACCATGAAGGTCTGAACAAAGCTATGAATGGCCTTTACTCGTCTGTTGTGTGGCTAATTCTTGTATTCACATATTGTCAAGTGCTGATTGCAGCCAGAAGGGCCTCCGCTGATAAATCCTCAGCAAAAAAAGCCCAAAGAACCATCCTGTTACATGGAGCACAGCTTCTGCTCTGTATGTTGTCCTACATTACTGCTGTCATAGACAAGATTTCTGCTCAGCTACTAGATGATTGGAAAAAATTAATCATTCCCAATTTTTTTTATAACAAACTTATTACCTCGACTGCTTACCCCACTGATTTATGGTGTTCGAGATAAGCTTTTTTACAATCACATGAAGAGGCTTTTTGCATGTAAATTGCTTATTGTAAAGGTAGAATCAACCCAACAGTGAGCAAAAAAGGCTTTTAATATTGCTATTTATTGTTTTCTTTATCTGCTCTCTGCTGAAAACAGTGCTAGTTTTAGTACATTCTTAGAATTCTTTGGTAGTGCTTACATATTTTTAAATTAAAATTAAAATTAAATGTAAAAAAAATGGATGGCATCATAGTATAAAAATGTTTAAAATGTGCTTGATGCAAATGTCAAACTTGAGCCGATGGCATAATTCCTGAAGTTTGACTGGTACAGTCTAGTGCTATCAATGCCAACACAGATAATAATAAATGTATATCGTAAATGCACTGTAATTTGCTTTCAATTGTTCGTCCTTTATCAGTTTTCACAATAAGTGATCTCTGTAGTACAACTAATGTGTATAACACACCGTACCATGAAGAACAGAGCAAAATTACACATGGGCTTTATACATCTATTGTGTGGGTAATTCAAAGCACCATCCTGTTACATGGAGCACAGCTTCTGCTGTCAATGTCATCCAACATTGCTGCTGTTATAGATAAAATGTATGCCCAATGTGTTCCTACACTATAGTCAAAAATCACTATTTTCAATGATCTTCTTACAAACTTGTTACCACAACTGTTTAGCCCCCGTATTTGTAGTGTTTGAGAAAAACTGGGTTTTTTTAAGTGTATGAAAGGACTTCTTTTATGTAGATTATTTAATGTAAAAGTTGGATCAGTTTAGCAGTGAGCTAAAAATCAGAAAAGCATTATGAATAATTAATGTTTATACTCTACATAGAAAATATTTTTGTGCCTTTCTGCCATTATTCATTTACTCATACTTATTTTGTAATGATAAATTCTTGGCAAATTGTAATTTAGGAATAAGGTGTGACAAAGTGTTAGAGAATATTAAAAATATTTGTAGCAATAAAAACATGGTTGAACATTATACAAATAAACAAGCATTGTCTCACGAACACAGAGTTATATTTTATGAAATATCACAATTGTTAAATTATATCTTTCTATTTTCTTGCTTCATATCTTATTTTACTGTATCACTTTTTCCCCCATTGTCTAGATACATAAAAATAGTTGGTTCATAATGTATTGTACGGTCTCTATAGAGTTTTCATCTAGTTAGCCAGTTTTTTGTTTTTTTTTGTTTTTTTTAATAGTATAGTTATTTCTTAGTGTAAGTTTGAAAATAATATACAAGTCAAATTCTATATCAATATTTCATGTCCGCATGAATATTTTTTCAGAAGCCAGAGTTTGTGGTCAAAAAATAGCAGGGTAACAAAATATCTAGTTAATGCACTCACTCACGCCCTGTCTCTCCCTCCCACTTTCTCTGTTCAGTTGTGTATATAAACTGGTCGGTTTACTTCTGGAGCAAAATTGACTAAGCAAACTGATGAAGTGATTTTGACCAATTTGTAATTTAGTTCATAATAACTGAACTATATTGCATGCTCTATAAAAAAAAAAAAACTGCATCCTTTGTATTTCCATATCAGGGTAACACACATGAAAAGATCTCTGGGATATCAACTAAATGCTTGATGGACTTTGGATTGTCATTGGTATCGTACAAGGAAAACAAGCCACGACAAAAGAAATCCTAATAGGATTTTGAGTCACAGAATTTTACCAACTGCAAAAGGATAATGAACTCTACAATGCTTCAATACAGCGCACAAGACAGATATATGGAAGCTTTTGTCAGAAATTTCATCTTTGTTCTCTTTGGGACCATAATTAACTCCATCAATGGAGTGTTTGTGTTTACATTCTTTAGGAGTTCAGTTTTCTACAATGATCCGAGATATATATTATACATTCACTTGGTTATCAATGATATGCTCATGGTTTTTTTCACTGTCACTCTTTCTGTGATAGCTTATGCATGGCCGAAGATTCCTCTCCCGTTCTGTGTTTTTCTTCTATTAGTAGTCTCAGCTACTCACAAAAACACTCCTCTAACTTTGGCCGGTATGGCTGTTGAGCGTTACATTGCCATCTGCAAACCTCTGCATCACCATCAGATCTGCACAGTGCACAGGACGTACATCCTCATCTCTCTGATTTGGGGTGTTGGAGTTATACCTGGATTGACTGACTTGATTGTCTTAGTAATTGTTCGTCCTTTATCTATTGTTACTATAGGTACTCTCTGTACCTCAGCAACTATGTATACCACACCATACCATGAAGATCTGAACAAAGTTATGAATGGCCTTTATTCGTCTGTTGTGTGGCTAATACTTGTATTCACATATTGTCAAGTGCTGGCTGCGGCCAGAAGGGCCTCCGCTGATAAATCCTCAGCAAAAAAGGCCCAAAGAACCATCCTGTTACATGGAGCACAGCTTCTGCTCTGTATGTTGTCCTACATTACTGCTGTCATAGACAAAATTGCTGCTCAACTTTTACTAGATGATCGGAAAATAGTAATCATTCCTAATTATTTTATAACAAACTTATTACCTCGACTGCTTACCCCACTGATTTATGGTGTTCGAGATAAGCTTTTTTACAATCACATGAAGAGGCTTTTTGCATGTAAATTGCTTATTGTAAAGGTAGAATCAACCCAACAGTGAGCAAAAAAGGCTTTTAATATTACTGTTTATTGTATCGTTCTTTATATACTCTCTGCTGAAAACAGTGCTAGTTTTAGTACATCCTCTTTGGTAATGCTTACATATTTTTAAATTAAAATTAAATGTAAAAAAAAATGGATGGCATCATAGTATAAAAATGTTTAAAATGTGCAAATTATTAATGCAAATGTATTGTTCTTCGATAAATCATTTGCAACACTTGATGCAAATGTCAAACTTGAGCCGATGGCATAATTCCTGAAGTTTGACTGGTACAGTCTAGTGCTATCAGTGCCAACACAGATAATAATAAATGTAAATCCTAAATGCACTGTAATTTGCTTTCAATTGTTCGTCCTTTATCTGTTTTCACAATAAGTGATCTCTGTAGTACAACTAATGTGTATAACACACCGTACCATGAAGAACAGCAAAATTATACACAGGCTTTATACATCTATTGTGTGGGTAATTCAAAGCACCATCCTGTTACATGGAGCACAGCTTCTGCTGTCAGTGTCATCCAACATTGCTGCTGTTATAGATAAAATGTATGCCCAATGTGTTCCTACACTATAGTCAAAAATCACTATTTTCAATGATCTTCTTACAAACTTGTTACCACAACTGTTTAGCCCCCGTATTTGTGGTGTTTGAGAAAAAGTTTGTTAAGTGTATGAAATGACTTCTTTCATGTAGATTATTTAATGTAAAAGTTGGATAAGTTAAGCAGTGAGCTAAAAATCAGAAAAGCATTATGAATAATTAATGTTTATACTCTATATAGAAAATATTTTAGTGCCTTCCTGCCATTATTCATTTACTGGTACTTATTTTGTAATGATAAATTCTTGGCAAATTGTAATTTGGAAATAAGGTGTGACAAAGAATTAGAGAATATAAAAAATATTTGTAGCAATAAAAACATGGTTGAACATTGTACAAATAAACAAGCATTGTCTCACGAATACAGAGTTATATTTTATGAAATATCACAATTGTTAAATTATATCTTTCAATTTTCTTGCTTTACTTCTTATTACTGTATCACTTTCCCCCCCATGGTTTGGATACATAAAAATATTCATAATGTATTGTACAGTCTCTATAGTTTTCATCTAGTTTAGCCAGTTGTTGTTGATTTTTTTTATTTTTTTTTTATTTTTTTTTTTCTCTAATGGTCTGTTTATTTCTTAGTGTAAGTTTAAAAATAATATACATATCAAATTCTATATCAATATTTCATGTCCACATGAATATTTTTTCAGAAGCCAGAGTTTGTGGTCAAAAAATAGCAGGGTATAACAAAATATGTAGTTAACTCACTCACTCACGCCCTGTCTCTCCCTCCCTCTTTCTCTGTTCAGGTGTGTATATAAACTGGTCGGTTTACTTCTGGAGGAAAATTGACTAAGCAAACTGATGAAGTGATTTTGACCAATTTGTAATTTAGTTCATAATAACTGAACTATATTGCATGCTCTATAAAAAACTGCATCCTTTGTATTTCCATATCAGGGTAACACACGTGAAAAGATCTCTGGGATATCAGCTCAACTTTTACTAGATGATCGGAAAATAGTAATCATTCCTAATTATTTTATAACAAACTTATTACCTCGACTGCTTACCCCGCTGATTTATGGTGTTCGAGATAAGCTTTTTTACAGTCACATGAAGAGGCTTTTTGCATGTAAAGTAGTTATTGTAAAGGTCAAATCAACCCAACAGTGAGCAAAAAAGGCTTTTAATATTGCTGTTTATTGTTTTCTTTATCTGCTCTCTGCTGAAAACTTTTTAGTAAGTTCTTAGAATTATTTGGTAATGCTTACATATTTTGAAATTAAAATTACATTAAAAAAAATAGATGGCATTATAATATAAAAACGTTTCAAATGTGCAAATTCTTAATGCAAGTGTATTGTTCTACAATGAATCATTTGCAACACTTGATGCAAATGTCAAACTTGAGCCGATGGCATAATTCCTGAAGTTTGACTGGTACAGTCTAGTGCTATCAGTGCCAACACAGATAATAATAAATGTAAATCCTGAATGCACTGTAACTTGCTTTCAATTGTTCGTCCTTTATCTGTTTTTTACAGTAAGTGATCTCTATAGTACAACTAATGTGTATAACACACCGTACCATAAAGAATAGAGCAAAATTACACATGGGCTTTATACATCTATTGTGTGGGTAATTCAAAGCACCATCCTGTTACATGGAGCACAGCTTCTGCTGTCAATGTCATCCAACATTGCTGCTGTTATAGATAAAATTTATTCCCAACGTGTTCCTACACTATAGTCAAAAATCACTATTTTCAATGATCTTCTTACAAACTTGTTACCACAGCTGTTTACCCCCCTAATTTATGGTGTTCAAGATAAAAAAAAAGTATATAAAAGGATTTCTTTCATGTAGATTATTTAATGTAAAAGTTGAGTCAGTGAAGCAGTTATCTAAAAATGTATAATCATTAATGTTTATACTCTATATAGAAAATATTTTTTAGTGTTTTCCTCCCATTATTTTCTTACTCATACTTATTTTGTAATCATACTGTAAATTCTTGGCAGTCTGTAATTTGGAAATAAGGTGTGACAAAGAGTTAACAAATGTTAATAATATTTGTAGCATTAAAAACATGGTTGCACATTTTACAAACAAACAAGCATTGTCTCGCAAATACAGAATTATATTTTTATAAAATATATCACAGTTGTAAAATTATATTTATCCATTTTCTTGCTTCACATCTTATTTTACTGTATCACTTTTACCCATAGTTTGAAAACATAAAAAAAGTTGGTTCATAATGTATTGTATGGCCTCTATAGACTTTATCAATCAGTTGCCAATCAGTTTGTATGTTTCAGGCTGATGCTGGTCAGCAACTGTGTTTTAGGCCCTATTTACACTAAGTGTGTTTCCGTTTTAAAACAGCATATTAAAATGAAAACGATCCTCATCTACACTGGCGTTTTCACTGTGTTTCAGAAACAATCTCCATACATACTACACAACTGAAAATGCATGTCACATGACCATTTTTAATGAGCATGATGTCATTGTTTAAACGGTCATCAAGAATACGCAGAGCGAATGTGTGGGAAGCCACGCCATCGTTTTCAATAGTCTCCATTTTGTTATGTTTACACTAAAACGCAACCCTGGAGTTTTCAAACTAAAATGGGGTCTGCAGCATACACTACAAACGCCGGAGTAGTGTAAACAACAGGCATAACTGTAGTAAAAGTTATGCTTTTAAAAACGAAAATGCACTAGTGTAAACGTAGCCTGAAGTGCAACCCTGGAGTTTTCAAACTAAAATGGGTTCTGCAGCACTTTCGAAAGTCTCTGTTTTCGAGGGCTGAAAACACCGGAATAGTGTAAGTGACAAGCGTAACCATAGTTTTAAAACAAAACTGCACTAGTGAAAAACATAGCTTTACTCACGATAAAGCACAGCTATGAGCACTTCACCCACCGGTTCTGTGCATCACTGCTTAACACCCTTAGCAGCCACCCTTTGCAAAATAAACAATCAATAATATAGCATCAGAACTGTTCCATGTATTATATTTCAGCAAAATAACTTTTTGTTATTTATTTTATGAATTTTGAGTGACCCCTGCTGGCGTTATATTGCATTATTTACCCTTTATTTTGAGATCACACCCTTTCCTCTTCAGAGAAACCAGAAGATATGTTGATGTGTGCGCGGGTCTGTGTGGAAGCCCACGGTTTCTGAAGTATGGAAGGAGTATTACTGTATTTTTTCCATATGTCCATGAACTTACACTGTAATGACACTTCAAACTCGTGCTGTGCTGTGATTCGTTATGTTTTAACCTAAAAGACGGAAAACACACGTTTTAATTCTCATGCCGATAAGCAGATATATGTGTGTGAGAAAATATCATATATGGAGTTAAAAAACGTCTCAGGTTACGTATGTAACCCCGGTTCCCCGAGGGAACGAGACGCCGCGTCGAAACGCATTGGGAACACCTTCAGCGTGACCGCGCTCTGAATCACGTATGTAATCAGTCCAAAGAAAGAACGAGACGTCATCGGCGGGTGACGTCACCAACCAGGAAGCTATAAATACACGTGCGTCGGAAGCCGGCGTCAGCTACAAGAGAGAAGCAGCGCTCGCAGGGATGCAGGATCATGGCCTCGAGACGCGGCGTCTCGTTCCCTCGGGGAACCGGGGTTACATACGTAACCTGAGACGTTCCCCTTCAGGAACTCGAGCCGCGTCGAAACGCATTGGGAACGAGATGCCCACGCCGCCAGGATCCAAGTCCCTGCCTAGGAAGAGCTAGGACGAAGGACAGAAGAGCCAGGAGCGACTCGCAGGTCCAGGTCATAGAACCTGAAGAAAGTGAGGGGCGTGGACCATCCCGCAGCATTACAGATATCTTGCAAAGATACACCTTCAAGAAAGGCCTTAGAGGCAGAAATACTCCTAGTCGAGTGAGCCTTGACCCCTAACGGAGGAGGGAGACCAGAGGACTCATATGCACACGAAATAGCATCCACAATCCAACGACTTAGAGTTTGCTTAGTGGCCGGAAGGCCTCGCTTAGCCGGACCATAGCAAACAAAAAGTTGGTCCGACTTTCTCCATATGGCAGCTCTGTGGACATATGTATCCAGCGCTCGAACTGGACACATACAATTTAGCTTCTGCTGGTCGGGCTCCCGAAAGGGAGGAGGACAGAAGGCCTGCAGTACGACTGGCCGTGGTGCCGAGGAGGGGACTTTAGGGACATAACCCGGACGAGGGTGCAAAAAAGCTTTCGCTAAGCCTGGCGCAAAATCCAGAAAAGAAGGGGCCACTGAGAGGGCCTGAAGATCCCCAACTCTCTTCAACGAAGTGATGGCTATCAGCAGAACTGTTTTAATCGTAAGATGGCGATCAGAGATTTCCTCGATTGGCTCAAAAGGAGGCCTACAGAGAGCCTCTAGCACCAGCGACAAGTCCCATGAGGGAACACGAGGACGTACAGGAGGCCTCAGCCTCAGTGCACCGCGGAGGAAACGTGTAACAAGAGGGTCTTTTCCCACGGAAAGCCCACCAAGAGGGGCGTGGTAGGCCGCTATAGCCGCCACGTAGACCTTCAAGGTGGAGTGGGATAACCCTGCGGAAAGCCGGTCCTGCAGGAACTCCAGCACTGTACCAACTGGGCAGTTAACTGGGTTCTGCTGGTGGCGTCCGCACCAAGAAGTGAAAAGCTTCCACTTCAGGGCGTACAGTTTCCTCGTGGAAGGAGCTCTAGATTGGAGGATGGTCTCAACAACCTCGATTGAGAGACCGGAAGCTAAGAGGTGTGCCCCCTCAGAGGCCACACCCAAAGTTTCCACAGCTCCGGGCGGGGGTGAAAGATGGAACCCCCCGCCTGTGAGAGGAGATCCCTCCTGACGGGAATCTCCCAGGGAGAGCCGTCGAGGAGAGAAATCAGGTCCGAGAACCAAACTCGGCCCGGCCAAAACGGGGCTACTAGGAGAAGGGACACCCCGTCCCGGCGCACTCTCTCTAGAACTCCTGGGAGCAGAGCAATCGGGGGAAAAGCGTACAGGCGAAGCCTCGGCCACGTCTGTACCATGGCATCCAGCCCCAGGGGAGCTGGATGAACTAGAGAGCACCAGAGGGGACATTGAGTGTTCTCCCTCGTGGCGAAGAGATCCACTTGGGCTTGACCGAAAATACTCCATATCTGCTTCACCACCTCGGGGTGAAGCATCCATTCCCCGGGCCTCGGCCCCTGTCTCGACAGGATGTCTGCTCCCAAATTGAGATACCCAGGCAGGTACACTGCTCTCAGCGAGAGGAGTTTGTCCTGGGACCACACAAGGATCTGGTGCGCCAGCTTGTACAAGGGGCGCGAACGCAGACCTCCCTGGTGGTTGATGTAAGAGACCACCGCTGTGTTGTCGGTGCGGACCAACACATGACGGTCTCTCAGGTCCGGGAGAAAGTGTTTCAAAGCTTGAAACACGGCCAGCATCTCCAGGCAATTTATGTGCCAAGTGAGTTGTTGACCGCTCCACAGACCGCGGGCGGTGTGGCCACTCATGACCGCACCCCAACCGGTGAGGGAAGCATCTGTCGCTAGCGTTATGCGGCGACAAGGAGCTCCCAGCGCCGGTCCCTGAGACAGAAACCAGGGTTTCCTCCACATGTCTAAGGCACGTAGGCATCGCCGCGTGACCTTGATCATGCGGAGCGGGTTTCCCCTCGGGGAGAACCCCCTGGTTTTGAGCCACCACTGTAGGGGTCTCATGTACAGCAGGCCAAAAGGTATCACGTTGGACGCAGCTGCCATCAGACCCAGCAGTCGCTGGAACTGCTTCACAGTGAGTGACCGGCCTTCTTTGACTCTCTTGACTGCAGCGAGGATCGACTCGATCCGAGCGGGAGACAAACGTGCCCGCATCGTGGTCGAATCCCACACCACGCCTAGATAAGTGGTCCTCTGTGATGGAGAAAGCACACTTTTCTTGGCGTTCAGTCTCAACCCCAACTCTTTCATGTGAGCGAGCACAACATCTCGATGCTGAGCCGCTACCTGTTCCGACTGAGCTAGGATCAGCCAGTCGTCGATATAATTCAGTATGCGGATGCCCCGGAGTCGCAACGGAGCCAGAGCTGCATCCACACACTTTGTGAAAGTGCGGGGGGAGAGTGCTAGGCCGAACGGAAGAACCCGATATTGGTATGCTTCGCCCCTGAAAGCAAACCTCAGGAACTTCCTGTGCTGAGGAAGGATGGAGACGTGAAAGTAAGCATCTTTGAGATCTATCGTCACAAACCAGTCCTCGGACCTGATCTGTGACACAACTTGCTTGACTGTAAGCATCTTGAATTTCAGCTTCATGACCGAACGATTCAACACACGTAGATCTAAAATGGGACGCAAGCCCCCATCCTTCTTCGGAACGATGAAGTACCGGCTGTAGAACCCGGATTTTTTGTCTTGAGGGGGAACCACCTCGATGGCCTCCTTCCTCAAGAGAGTAAGTACTTCTTGTTCCATTACCAGACCCTGCTCGGGGCCCACCAAAGTGGGAGAGACCCCGTTGAACGGAGGCGGAGGAGTGCCGAATTGTATGCGATAACCTCTTTCTACAGTGTGCAGGACCCAAGCAGACACATTGGGCAGTAGTTTCCACGCTGCCAAATGATCTACTAAAGGAACCAGTCTCTCGAGACTGGTCTCTGGTGTTACTTGGGCCGCTAGAACGGTGTCCTGTAACAGTCTCCCGGCAGGAGACACCTGAACTAGCGACCCCGAGGACCCCCTCGGGGGTAGCGAGCTCCCCGGCTCCGCTACGTTGCCGGGCGGAAAAAACCGGGGCAGATGCTCGCAGGAGGTCGCTGCGCCCTGAAACACTGGCAGGGTTAGCGAGACGGCCTCCTGGGGGCACAGGGGGGAGGCGGACACCGAAGAATGCGGTGCACCCCGCTTCCCCCCAGATGGGGCTGCCCCCAGCGGTCCTGAACTGTCAGGACCGCTTTGTCGAGGACTTCTTAGCTTGCAGCACGACCCTCAGGTCGGGCCTCGACTTCGAAGTCCCCGACTTAGAGCGTTGCACTACTCGTTCTCGATGTAATGGAGAGCGAGTGGCAACGCTCTGTTTCTGCGCCTCACGGTATGAGGAGCTGGTAGACGGCCGGGGCTGCTCCCGCCCAGCAGCCCCGTGAGCTGGATGACGGAGAGGGAGGAACCGCTGGAACGCCGCCGCTTGTTTCCGGGCCTCCTGGTACCTGTCGACGACCGAGTTGACGGAGTCGCCGAACAGGCCAGAAGGCGCAAGCGGGGCGTCCAACAGGCAGACCCTGTCCTTTTCTTTCATATCGGACAGGGTCAACCATAAGTGTCTCTCCGCGGCCACAAGGGCTGCCATAGACCGCCCAATAGCACGAGCGGTCTCCTTAGTGGCGCGGAGAGCAAGATCAGCGGTCCTCCTAAGTTCGGCAACATCGGTATCTTTGATGTTTTCCCCCTCATCCAGCTCTTTAAGCAGGTCAGCCTGGTATGCCTGCAACACAGACATTGTGTGCAGACAAGCACCAGCCTGACCCGCCACCGTATACCCCTTGCCGACCAGCGCTGAGGTGACTCGCAGCGGCTTGGACGGCAAGACTGGAGCCTTCAGAGACGATGCCGAGCCGGGGGACAGATAACTGGCGAGCGTCTGTTCCACCCGTGGCATCGCTCTATAACCGCGCTCATCCAACCCCGCGACATTACCGTAGTTATAGGACGCGGGGATGAACAAGCGGGCCGAGAATGGAGAGGTCCACGATCTCGACACCTCAGTGTGGAGATCAGGAAAGAAAGGAAGGCTCCGGCGGGCTGAAGGTGGCCGAGACCGCAAAAACCTCTCATCTAACTTGCTCTTTTGCGGCTCGGAATGTGACTCGGCGGGCCAGTCGATCTTGCTTCTCGACCGCACGAGTCACCACCTCCAGCAGCTCCTCATACTGCACAGATTGCGGCGCTTCTTCGACGCTCTCGAGATCAACCTCCTCGGAGGAAGATAATCGGAGCGCCGAGCCCGCCCCTCGGGGGGAAGAAACCGCAGAGCGGGCTTCCGACCCCGCGGAACGGGCAGCAGATCTGCTGGGTGAGGCAGGAGATAGGGGGTCACCCGTCTCCATACCCTCCAGCAGATCCAGTTGCGATCCCCACGAGTGCAGCAGCCGCTCCGCCTCGGCGGAAGCGGGACCGGACCCGCGAGGAACGCTGGTGAAGGCTCCCTTCTCAAAGAGAGCCTTCCGGGAGCGGAGCGTGCGAAGAGGAAGAAGCTCGCAGTGCGGGCAATCGGCCCCCTCGAGAGCCGATGCCGCGTGCTCCGCTCCCAGACAAACCACACATAGAGCGTGTGTATCCCCGCTCGTGATGTAACGAGAGCAGGGAGGAACACACGCTCTAAAATGCGGTTTGTCTAAATGCTTAGATTTCTCGACTGACTTAGACATTGTGCTCAAAAAGAAAGCGGTGCAAACTAGCAACCAAACGGAGCACAAACAACACAGACACAGAGCGCTGCTGAAAGACAGAAGCTGACGCCGGCTTCCGACGCACGTGTATTTATAGCTTCCTGGTTGGTGACGTCACCCGCCGATGACGTCTCGTTCTTTCTTTGGACTGATTACATACGTGATTCAGAGCGCGGTCACGCTGAAGGCGTTCCCAATGCGTTTCGACGCGGCTCGAGTTCCTGAAGGGGAACTAAATGACAGCAGATGGGAACAGTGCCTATTTTCAGGTTTTATTTGAGCTCCATAGGATGAGGCATATTAAAAAATGTAAGTAATTGAAAATGCCATTTTAAAAAATATTGCAGTATTGTTGCCGTATTCATCTTGTTTGGCCAGTTGTTGTTTTGTTTTGTTTTTTATTTCTAATGGTCTGTTTATTTCAGGATAAATAGCATAAAAATAGCAGGGTATACCAAAATCTCTAGATAACCCACTCACTTGCTCAATTACGCCCTCTCTCCCTCCCTCTTTCTTTGTTCAGATGTGTAGTATATAAACTGGTCGGTTTACTTCTGGAGCCACACTGACTAAGAAAACTAATAAGGTAATTTTGAACAATTTGAATTTTAACGCATAATAACTGATCCGTGTTAAACATTCTATAAAAATGATATCCTTTGTATTTCCATATCAGGGTAACACATATAAAAAAATCTTTGGGATATCAACTTCATGCTTGATGGACTTTGGCCTGTCATTGATATCTTACAGGGAAAACAAGCCACGACAAAAGAAAAAAGGGAAAGAAAAGTCACAGAATTTTACCAACTGCAAAAGGACAATGAACTCTACAATGTTTCAATACAGCGCCCAAGACAAATATATGGAAGCTTTTGTCAGAAATTTCATCTTTGTCCTCTTTGGGACCATAATTAACTCCATCAATGGAGTGTTTGTGTTTACATTTTTTAGGAGTTCAGATTTCTACAATGATCCAAGATATATATTATACATTCACTTGGTTATCAATGATATGCTCATGGTTTTTTTCACTGTCACTCTTTCTGTGATAGCTAATGCGTGGCCGAAAATTCCTCTCCCGTTCTGTGTTTTACTTCTAATAATATCCTCAACTGCTCATAAGAACACTCCTCTGACTTTGGCCGGTATGGCTGTTGAGCGTTACATTGCCATCTGCAAACCTCTGCATCACCATCAGATCTGCACAGTGCACAGGACGTACATCCTCATCTCTCTGATTTGGGGTGTTGGAGTTATACCTGGATTGACTGACTTGATTGTCTTAGTAATTGTTCGTCCTTTATCTATTCTTACTATAGGTACTCTCTGTACCTCAGCAACTATGTATACCACACCATACCATGAAAATCTGAACAAAGTTATGAATGGCCTTTACTCGTCTGTTGTGTGGCTAATACTTGTATTCACATATTGTCAAGTGCTGGCTGCGGCCAGAAGGGCCTCCACTGATAGATCCTCAGCAAAAAAGACCCAAAGAACCATCCTGTTACATGGTGCACAGCTTCTGCTCTGTATGTTGTCCTACATTACTGCTGTCATAGACAAGATTGCTGCTCAACTTTTACTAGATGATCGGAAAATAGTAATCATTCCTAATTATTTTATAACAAACTTATTACCTCGACTGCTTACCCCACTGATTTATGGTATTCGAGATAAGCTTTTTTACAGTCACATGAAGAGGCTTTTTGCATGTAAAGTACTTATTGTAAAGGTCAAATCAACCCAACAGTGAGCAAAAAAGGCTTTTAATATTGCTGTTTATTGTTTTCTTTATCTGCTCTCTGCTGAAAACTTTTTAGTAAGTTCTTAGAATTATTTGGTGATGCTTACATATTTTGAAATTAAAATTACATTAAATAAAAAAAAGATGGCATTATAATATAAAAATGTTTAAAATGTGCAAATTCTTAATGCAAGTGTATTGTACTTCGATGAATCATTCGCAACCCTTTATGCAAATGTCATACTTGAGCCGATGGCATAATTCCTGAAGTTTGACTGGTACAGTCTAGTGCTATCAGTGCCAACACAGATAATAATAAATGTAAATCCTGAATGCACTGTAATTTGCTTTCAATTGTTCATCCTTTATCTGTTTTCACAATAAGTGATCTCTGTAGTACAACTAATGTGTATAGCACACTGTACCATGAAGAACAGAGCAAAATTATACACAGGCTTTATACATCTATTGTGTGGGTAATTCAAAGCACCATCCTGTTACATAGAGCACAGCTTCTGCTGTCAATGTCATCCAACATTGCTGCTGTTATAGATAAAATTTATTCCCAACGTGTTCCTACACTATAGTCAAAAATCACTATTTTCAATGATCTTCTTACAGACTTGTTACCACAACTGTTTAGCCCCCTTATTCATGATGTTCGAGACAAACTGTTTTTTAAGTGTATGAAAGGACTTCTTTCATGTAGATTATTTAATGTAAAAGTTGAATCAGTTAAGCAGTGAGCTATAAATGTATAATCAGATAAGCATTATCAATAATTAATGTTTATACTTTATGTAGAACATATTTTTAGTGCTTTCCTCCCATTATTTTCTTACTCATACTTATTTTGTAATCATACTGTAAATTCTTGGCAATCTGTAATTTGGAAATAAAGTGTGACAAAGTGTTAAAGAATGTTAATAATATTTGTAGCATTAAAAACATGGTTGTACATTTTACAAATAAACAAGCATTGTCTCGCAAATACAGAATTATATTTTTATAAAATATATCACAGTTGTAAAATTATATCTATCCAGTTTCTTGCTCCACTTCTTATTTCACTGTATCACTTTTTCCCCATAGTTTGGAAACATAAAAATAGTTGGTTCATAATGTATTGTATGGCCTCTATAGACTTTATTTGCAAATCAGTTTGTATGTTTCAGGCTGATGCTGGTCAGCAGCTGTGTTTTAGGCCCTGTATACACTAGTGTGTTTTCGTTTTAAATTGGCGTGTTAAAATGAAAACAATCCTTGTCTACACTGCCGTTTTCACTGCATTTCAGAAACTATCACTGTCCACACTACAACCGAAAATGCATGTCACATGACCATTTGTAATGAGCATGATGTTATTGTTTATAGGGCCATCAAGGATGCACAGAGCGAATGTGTGGCCATTGTTTTCAAAAGTCTCAGTTTTGGTACATTAACACTGAACCGCAACCCTGGAGTTTTCAAACTAAAAGATTTTTAGAAAGTCTCAGTTTTCGAGGGTTGTATAAACAACAGGTGTAACTGTAGCAAAAGTTATGCATTTTAAAATGCACCAAAATCTACATGTATAGTTAAATCACTCACTCACGCCCTTTCTCTCCCTCCCTCTTTCTCTGTTCAAATGTGTATATAAACTGGTCAGTTTACATCTGGAGCCAAATTGACTAAGGAATCTGATGAGGTGATTTTGATCAATTCGTCTTTTAATTCATAATAGCTGATTTGTATCGCACACTCTATAAAAACTGTATCCTTTGTATTTTTATATCAGGGTAACACGTATGAAAAGATCTTTGGGATATCAAGTTTGTGCATGATGGACTTTGGCCTGTCATTGATATCTTACAAGCAAAACAAGCCACATCAGAAGAAAAAAGGGGAAAAAAAGTCACAGAATTCTACCAACTGCAAAAGGATAATGAACTCTACAATGCTTCAATACAGCGCACAAGACAGATTTATGGAAGCTTTTGTCAGAAATTTCATCTTCGTTCTGTTTGGGACCATAATTAACTCCATCAATGTAGTGTTTGTGTTTACATTCTTTAGGAGTTCAGTTTTCTACAATGATCCGAGATATATATTATACATTCACTTGGTTATCAATGATATGCTCATGGTTTTTTTCACTGTCACTCTTTCCGTGATAGCTTATGCACGGCCGAAGATTCCTCTCCCGTTCTGTGTTTTACTTCTAATAATGTCCTCAACTACTCACAAAAACACTCCTCTGACTTTGGCCGGTATGGCTGTTGAGCGTTACATTGCCATCTGCAAACCTCTGCATCACCATCAGATCTGCACAGTGCGCAGGACGTACATCCTCATCTCTCTGATTTGGGGTGTAGGAGTTATACCTGGGCTGTCTGATTTTATCATCATAGTACTTTTTCGTCCTTTATCTATCTTTACCACAGGTACTCGCTGCACCCCAACAAATGTGTATAACATGCCGTATCATGAGGAACTAATCAAAGTTATGAATGGCCTTTACTCGTCTGTTGTGTGGCTAATTCTTGTATTCACATATTGCCAAGTGCTGATTGCAGTCAGAAGGGCCACTACTGATAAATCCTCAGCAAAAAAGGCACAAAGCACCATCCTGTTACACGGAGCACAGCTTCTGCTCTGTATGTTGTCCTACATTACTGCTGTCATGGACAAGATCCTTTCTCAATTTGTAATAGATTATTGGAAAAATGTGGCCATTTTAAATTTTCTTCTAACAAACTTATTACCACGGCTGCTTACCCCGCTGATTTATGGTGTTCGAGATAATCTTTTTTGCAGTCACATGAAGAGGCTTTTTGCATGTAAAGTACTTATTGTAAAGGTGGAATCAACTAAACAGTGAACAAAAAATGTTATCCTGCTGTTGACTGTTTTCTTTAATATTAGACTTTGATAATGCTTACATATTTTTTGTGCAATCATAAATTATTACATTGAAAAAATGGATGGCATTGTAACATAATATATTATAAAAATGTTTAAAATGTGCATATTCTTGATGCAAGTGACTATTTTTTTAAGTATATGAAAGGACTTCTTTCATGTTTATTATTTCATGTAAAAGGTAAATCAGTTAAGCAGTGATCTATAAATGTATAATCAGAAAAGCATTATCAATAATTAATGTTTATACTCTATGTAGAAAATATTTTGTGCTTTCCTCCCATTATTTTCTTACTTCTTATACATATTTTGTAATCATACTGTAAATTCTTGGCTAATTGTAATTTGTAAGGTGTGACAAAGAGTTAATGAATGTTAATAATATTTGTAGCATTAAAAACATGGTTGTACATTATACAAATAAACAAGCATTGTCTCGCAAATACAGAATTATATTTTTATGAAATATATCACAGTTGTAAAATTATATTTATCCATTTTCTTACTTCACTTCTTATTTTACTGCATCACTTTTTTCCCCATAGTTTAAAAACATAAAAATAGTTTGTTCATAATGTATTGTATGGCCTCTATAGAGTTTATTTGCAAATTAATTTTTATGTTTCAGGCTGATGCAGGCTGGTGAGCAGCTGTGTTTTAGACCCTGTTTACACTAGTTTGTTTACGTTTTAAAACGGCGTATTAAAATGAAAACAATCCTCGTCTACACTGGTGTTTTCACTGCGTTTCAGAAATGATTTCCATACACACTACACAACTGAAAATGACCATTCATACTCTGTCGTCAAGAATACGCAGAGCGAATGTGGGCAGCCACGGCATTGTTTTCAAATGTTTCGGTTTTGGTCTGTTTACACTGAGGCCCTGTTTACACTAGTGCATTTTTGTTTTAAAATTAAAACTCCTCGTCTACACTGGCTTTTTCACTGCGTTTCTAAAAAACGATCAGTGTCTTAGCCTCATGCTGAGCTGGTTGGACAAGAAGCCTGGTGTAGCCAAAGGGGTAAAGAGTCGAGTAAAGAGTCGGCTGAGCGACAATCGTGCAAGGTTCATCCACATGCCAAGGTGGAGAAGGGGAAACGCGGAGTCAAAGGGCTGAGGGGTAGAGGTGGAGACATGGGCTTGGAGGCATAGCTGGGGATTCAGCCTCACGCTGAGCTTTGAGGGAGAGGCTTCCATGCCAGAGCATTCAGTCCAAATACCCCAGTAAATTATGTTACTTTGGGAGGAGAAGGAGAAACAGTGCTTGTGAGTGTACAACATAACATTTTCTAGTCTGATCTTCTGTCACAAATGGGTTGCAGTAGTAATGCATATGACAAGGAAGCAGGGAATCCAAATGGTATTTATTAAATCGACCAAGAATACAGAGGAGCACAACCACTTAACACTGACAAGATCAGACAAAGAACCGAAAGACACAGGGAGTATATATATGGAGACTAAACAAGTGAACTAATAAATAAATGAACAGCAGGTGAATGGAATAATATAGATAAAATATGTGTTCTTAAAGCATAAACATTCACAAACCACTATTAATTTTAACTAAAGCAAAGGCTGCTGCTTGCATGGTTTGGCATGGCGAGCAAACAGTGCTCCATTTAAAAAGCAAACATCTCAGTTCATCACAATCTCACAAAGCTCTGTTATAATAACAGTGAATATATGCATAATAAATCTTTCGCAATGTCGGGAGCACACAAATTTCAGCACCGCACAGGAACTCCGGCATTCTGAGTGGTGAGTGGATACTTACACTTCTGTCTGGCCATTGCGTTCCAGAAATCAACATTGCTCAACGTATTTTGCGGGAGTCCCGTTAATCATTTTATGCTCCTGCATCCCGCACACACACAAGTCTCTACCAGCCCATGTAACCCCTCTCCTCAGGTCCTACTCGCCCCTGCTCCGTGCGGGTCTGCGGCATGGGAGGTGGGTACACTAACAAGGAGGCTAAAGACTGCAGCCTCAAGCATCAGTCGCTTGTGCTCCTCTTGAGATCAGGGGAGTGAGGTTTACCTGCACAGCACCTACCGCTGGCCTCTGTTGGACTTACCCCCCTAAACCTCACTCCCATCCAGGTCACGGCACCAATGTAACCCCTTGTAACGAGTGGGGCGGGGCCGAGAGCTGTGGGAACAGAACGAGGCCGTTGGAGTATAATGATAATGACTGACACCTGCGCCACTCACAGGTCCCACGGAGGAACTCCGGAAAGATAAAAGGAGGAGCGACGACAGTGGAAGATGAAAGAGGACCAGGCCTGGACTTTAATTTGTGTTTTGTGTGCGGCAGTCGTCCGTGAGGGGCTGCCGCTTTATTTTTGTGATTGTTTATTTTATTATTAAGGTGTTTGCCGATTCCTACCTTTTCCTTCCCGTTCTACGAACTGTGTTACATTGGTGCGAAACCTGGAAGGAAGGAGGGACACGCTGACAGAAGAGCTCTCACTGCTGAACGGGATTGTGTTTCTGAGGAGGTTGGGCAGCACAAAAAAGTGTTGCTGCCCGAGGCGGTGGTGCTGGAGCGGTGCTGAAGCTGGTACAATAGGTGGGACGGAAGGCTCGCTGCCATGCTCTGGGGTTGAGGAGGGGTGGCTGCCGTCCGAAAGGGAGCGGAGGAGTCGGCGCCGTTAGCCAGGAAGACAGAGCCTGCTGCTGTCCACCATGTTGGGGAGGAGCAGAGAACGGGGGACTCTCTGCCGGCTGCCCTCAAATCGGAACCATCGCATGGCACCGCGAGTCAAAGGTGCTCAGGACCGAACGGCAGTGTGTCCCGGGTTTCGGCACGAATGTAACACAGTTCGTAGAACGGGAAGAAGGAAGCTGGAACCGGCAAACATTTAAACACTTTAATAATAAAATAAACACAAAAATAAAGCGGCAGCCCCTCACGGACGACTGTCGCACACAAAACACAAATTAAAGTCCAGGCCTGGTCCTCTCTCATCTTCCACTGTCGTCGCTCCTCCTTTTATCCTTCCGGTGGGACCTTCCTCTGTGGGACTCGAGATCTATGCATGGCGCAGGTGTCACTTATTATCATTATATCATTATACTCCACTGGCTTCGTCTGTTCCCACGGCTCTCGGTCCCGTCCCACTTGTTACACCCCTCTCTCCGGGTCTTACTCGCCCCTGCTCCGACCGGGTCTCCAACCTAGGTCTCCGGCATAGGAGGCGGGCTTACTAATGAGGAGGCTAAAGACTGCAGCCCCTAGCGTCAGTCGCTAGTGCGCCTCTTGAGATCAGGGGAGTGAGGTTAACCTGCACAGCACCTACCGCTGGCCTCCATTATACCCACACTCGCCAGTCTGTCCCACAACGCTCTCTGTTGCGTCGGGTACCGTGGGAGTGCTCTTTAATCCACTGGCAGTAAGGCCCAGTTGGTTACCTGATTTCCCAATTAACACTCGCTTACAATCAAAAGAGGCAAGCAGAATGTACAAGTCTGCAGCCTGAAATTTATGTTACTTTTTTATTATTATTTTCATACCAGTCAAACTCTAAATCAATATTCCATGTCAACATATTTATGTATTTGGTTTAGTAGATGTAGTATGTGTTAAAAAAAATAGCAGGGTATACCAAAATCTCTTGCTTGCTCGCTCACTCACTCACTCACATCCTTTCTCTCCCTCCCTCTTTCTTTGTTCAAATGTGTATATAAACTGGTCAGTTTACTTCTGGAGCCACACTGACTGAGCAACTGATGATTTTGAGCAATTTGTATGATAACTGATCTGTACTGTATGCTCTTTAAAAACTGCATACTTTGTATTTTCAGGGTAACACACATGAAAAGATTTTTGGGATATCAGCTTCATGCTTGATGGACTTTGGACTGTCATTATTATCTTACAAGGAAAACAAGACAACAAACAACAAAAGAAAAAACTTCCTAATAAGAAGATTTTGAATTCTACCAACTGCAAAAGGATAATGAACTCTACAATGATTCAATACAGCGCACAAGACAGATATATGGAAGCTTTTGTCAGAAATTTCATCTTTGTTCTCTTTGGGACCATAATTAACTCCATCAATGGAGTATTTGTGTTTACATTCTTTAGGAGTTCAGTTTTCTACAGTGATCCGAGATATATATTATACATTTACTTGGTTATCAATGATATGCTCATGGTTTTTTTCACTGTCACTCTTTCTGTGATGGCTTCTGCATGGCCGAAGGTTCCTCTGCCATTTTGTGTCACCCTGCTAATAATAATTGCAACTACTCATAACATCACTCCTCTGACTTTGGCCGGTATGGCTGTTGAGCGTTACATTGCCATCTGCAAACCTCTGCATCACCATCAGATCTGCACAGTGCACAGGACGTACATACTTATGTCTCTGATTTGGGGTGTCAGCGTTTTACCTGGACTGACTGATTTGATTGTCATAGTAATTGTTCGTCCTTTATCTATCTTTACCACAGATACTCTGTGTACTTCAGCAAATGTGTATAACGCACCATACCATGAACAACTGAGCAAAGTTTTGAATGGCCTTTACTCCTCAGTTGTGTGGCTAATTCTTGTTTTCACATATTGTCAAGTGCTGATTGCAGTCAGAAGGGCCACTACTGATAAAACCTCAGCAAAAAAAGCCCAAAGCACCATCCTGTTACATGGTGCACAGCTTCTGCTCTGTATGTTGTCCTACATTACTGCTGTCATGGACAAGATTTCTGCTCAACTTCCAATAGATGATCGGAGAAAAGTGACTATTCCTAATTATTTTATAACAAACTTATTACCTCGACTGCTTACCCCGCTGATTTATGGTGTTCGAGACAAACTTTTTTACAGTCACATGAAAAGGCTTTTTGCATGTAAAATACTTATTGTAAAGGTTGAATCAACCAAACAGTGAACAAAAAAGGCTTTTAATCTTGCTGTTAATCATTTTCTTTATTTACTCTCTGCTGAAAACAGTGCTAATTTAGTAAGTTATTTATTATTAGAATTCTTTGGTTGCTTACATACTTTTAATGCAATCATAAATTATTTACATTTAAAAAAATAGATGGCATTATTATAATAAAATATATTGTATAATGGAAATTTTATAGATGTATAGCACTTAGATGATGAATGATTTGCAACACTTGAGGTCATGGCTTAATTCCTGAACCTCGACTAGTAAAGTGTGGTGCTAGAAATGCTGACACAGATTATAATAACCCTAGTGAGAAATATACTAAAATGCATTTGAAACATATTTTTTTAATGCTAAGTATACTGCAAATACATTTACATATTATGTACTTAATAAAAATAACCTACAGTTGTACTTTGAGTATACTAAACTGCTATATTTAAGATCTGCTAAACTGGAACAACTACATTTGTGCAGAAGTAGTGCTGAAGTCCAACGAAAATGCAAATAGGCTTTAAATGCAAAATATTTACAATCATACAATCCTCATCAACAGTGACATTAAAACATATGAAACTACATGTTATGTGTACTAAGCAGCTGAGTTGATACAACCTCTTAACTTTTCTCTTTTTTTAAAAAAATGTGCTTTTTACCTTGTCATCACTTATTTTGTGTTTCTTTGTCATTTGACTTTCTGTCATTTGAGTTTCCTTTCTGTCACAAAACTGAACTGAAACTTGGCAAATATAGGTTACATTACGTGTAGCACTGCTTTTCCCCTTGTCTATCAGTTAACTAAATTAAATATATTTCAAGTATTTATTCCTTGTATGTATATATGTACTGCAGATTTTATAGCCTATATATGACATTAATTTGATATAATATTTAGTATTTTCACATGTAGGTGGAAAAAAATGTAATTTGTACTGCTGTGTTTAAAATAAATGAAAAGAAACCTAGCATAGTAGATTTGATTTTTTTTTTTTTTCTGTTGTACCGTGACCCTCGAACCGAGGTACGTACTGAACCTGTGACATCTGTGTACCGTTACACCCCTATCTGCCATGGTAACAAGTTAACTTTTAAAAACTGTTATATGAACTAATAAAACAATTAGTTGTTACCTCTATCCATTCACATTCACCAGGATCTTAATATTCACATTTAAACATCTTAACAAATGATAAAAAAATGATCAGAACACATATGATCAGAATACAAATGAACTGTATTATGCATAAATATGGGGAAAAGGGTGACAGAGTGCATAGAGCCCCTTATACTCACTTCTTCTGTATAGGTGAAGCTGGATCACGAATGATTCGTGTGAACATAGACTAATTTAGGTAGATCGGGGGACGCAATCACTTCTAAAACAAAAGTAATCCTCTGCGTCTTCAGCGGCTCGGATGTCGAGAGTAAATGACGACTGCTGTCACTCAATGGCTTAGGAGACATTCTTGACTACTCCGGCATCAAAAAAATGGCAGACTGTTTACAGGTCACTCAGGGCGGGTCTACGCTAAAACGGCCATGTCAGTCAACAGTTGTGGGAGGGGTCTGGGGCTGTGTGACATCACAGCCAAGAATCTGAGAATGGCTTGATCTGGGAAAGTGCTAATGATTTATTGGGATTTATAAAAAAAAAAAAACACTGGGTGGTATATTTTTATAGGGTGGTTTGTATTTGATGAGCGTTTAAGTTCTTTGGAAGGAAAAGAAGACAACAGCTACAATCAAAAAACTTTATTACAAAGAAAACGACTGTCACCTAAAGCCACTGATTTTTACACCAGCGCACAAACACAATGAACTCTACAGTGCAACCCTACAATCTACAAGAAAGATATGCAGATGCTTTAGCAAAAAATTTTACCATTGTTTTTCTTGCGGTCATAATTATCTCCATCAATGGAGTGTTCGTATACATATTCTTCAAGAGTTTAATCTTCTACAATGATCCGAGATACGCATTATATATTCACTTGGTTATCAATGATATCCTCATGGTTTATTTATCTATAACTCTTTTTGTCTTGAGTTTTGCATGGCAAAATGTACCTTTCCCATTCTGTGTTACACTTCTAATAATATCCTCAACTACTCATAAGAACACTCCTCTGACTAATGCAGCTATAACGTATAGAGACCTTGGCTTATAACTATAATTGCTATTTTGAAAACTATAACGCATTAAATTACTCCGTTACTAAAAAAAGAATCAAATTACAGTTACTGCCCAACACTGATTCTGACCAACTAAAATGCCTCTGACTGACGACTGCATTCATAAAATCAATTGTCTGTGATTGGCTACATTGTAAGTAAGGCCCAGTTGGTTACCTGATTTCGCAATTAACACTCGCTTGCAATCAAAAGAGGCAAGCAGAATGTACAAGTCTGCAGCCTGAAATTTATGTTACTTTTTTATTATTATTTTTATACCAGTCAAATTCTAAATCAATATTCCATATCCACATATTTATGTATTTGGTTTAGTAGATGTAGTATGTGTTAAAAAAAAAATAGCAGGGTATACCAAAATCTCTTGCTTGCTCACTCACTCACTCACATCATTTCTCTCCCTCCCTCTTTCTTTGTTCAAATGTGTATATAAACTGGTCAGTTTACTTCTGGAGCCACACTGACTGAGCAACTGATAAGGTGATTTTGAGCAATTTGTATGATAACTGATCTGTACTGTATGCTCTTTAAAAACTGTATACTTTGTATTTTCAGGCTAACACACATGAAAAGATTTCATGCTTGATGGACTTTGGACTGTCATTATTATCTTACAAGGAAAACAAAACAACAAACAACAAAAGAAACAAAAAAAGAAGAAGATTTTGAATTCTACCAACTGCAAAAGGATAATGAACTCTACAATGCTTCAAAACAGCACCCAAGACAGATTTATGGAAGCTTTTGTCAGACATTTCATCTTCGTTCTGTTTGGGACCATAATTAACTCCATCAATGTAGTGTTTGTGTTTACATTCTTTAGGAGTTCAGTTTTCTACAATGATCCGAGATATATATTATACATTTACTTGGTTATCAATGATATGCTCATGGTTTTTTTCAGTGTCTCTCTTTCTGTGATGGCTTATACATGGCCAAAGGTTCCTCTGCCATTTTGTGTCACCCTGCTAATAATAACTGCAACTACTTATAACATCACTCCTCTGACTTTGGCCGGTATGGCTGTTGAGCGTTACATTGCCATCTGCAAACCTCTGCATCACCATCAGATCTGCACAGTGCACAGGACGTACATCCTCATCTCTCTAATTTGGGGTGTCAGCGTTTTACCTGGATTGACTGACTTGATTGTCATAGTAATTGTTCGTCCTTTATCTATCTTTACCACAGGTACTCTGTGTACTTCAACATATGTGTATAACACAGCATACCATGAACAACTGAGCAAAGTTTTGAATGGCCTTTACTCCTCAGTTGTGTGGCTAATTCTTGTTTTCACATATTGTCAAGTGCTGATTGCAGCCAGAAGGGCCACTACTGATAAAACCTCAGCAAAAAAAGCCCAAAGCACCATCCTGTTACATGGAGCACAGCTTCTGCTCTGTATGTTGTCCTACATTACTGGTGTCATTGACAAGATTTCTGCTCAACTTCCAATAGATGATCGGAGAAAAGTGACTATTCCTAATTATTTTATAACAAACTTATTACCCCGACTGCTTACCCCGCTGATTTATGGCGTTCGAGACAAACTTTTTTACAGTCACATGAAAAGGCTTTTTGCATGTAAAATACTTATTGTAAAGGTTGAATCAACCAAACAGTGAGCAAAAAAGGCTTTTAATCTTGCTGATAATCGTTTTCTTTATTTACTCTCTGCTAAAAACAGTGCTAATTTAGTAAGTTATTTATTATTAAAATACTTTGGTTGCTTACATACTTTTAATGCATAAATTATTACATTTAAAAATAGATGGCATTATTATAATATAATATACTGTATAATGGAAAATTTCTAGATGTATAGCACTTAGATGATAAATGTTTTGCAACACTTGAGGTTATGGCATAATTTCTCAACCTTGACTGGTAAAGTGTGGTGCTAGAAATGCCAACACAGATTATAATAACCCTAGTGAAAAATAAATGTACTAAAATGCATTTAAAACACAGTTATTTAATGCTAAGTATACTGCAAATACATTTACATATTATGTACTTAATAAAAATACCATACTAAACTGCTATATTTAAAGTCTGCTAAACTGGACCAACTAAATTTGTACTTAATGCACTTTAATTTAATTTAACACAGTAGTGTTGAAGTCCAACTAAACTGCAAAAAGTCTTTACATGCAAAATATTTACAATCATGCAATCCTCATCAACATTGACATTAAAACATATTTTAGGCTTAATATTAAGAAATGTCCATTGTGCACAATTAGTACCTCAAATAAAGTTTAATTACAATTGTTATATTTCATATAAGTCTCGAGCAATATGTCAGTAAATATGTGAATGACTTGAACTGTACTTAGTATAAAATAAAAGTATTTTAAATATATTACTTTTTTACTAGGGTAACAAAACAGAGTGCAATATTGAAAAAATAAAACCTTGTACTCAGACAAATGAAACTACATCTTATGTGTACTAAGCAATTGAGTTGATACAACCTCTTAACTTTTCTCTTTTTTTATTAAAATGTGCTTTTTACCTTGCCATCACTTATTTTGTGTCAACACCATCTGATGCCAAAAACACAAATAAATTTTCACTCACATTATGCAAGACTAATATGAAGTATAATAAACACTCTTTTTTACCAAGCCTGACAGAGACTACAAAAAAACACTTACAATATTTATATATATATATATATATATATATATATATAATAAAGATTTTTGTCTGTGTTTCTTACAACAAACAGTGAGCATGTTATTATTTATAAAGCTTTTTATTCAAAATTCACATTTAAGTATTTTAATTTGTCATTGGAACACAAGTTATCTATTTTCTCTCATCTCAGAACAGTATGTCTGCTGTGCATCTGCTATGATAACAAGTTAACTTTTAAAAACTGTTATATGAATAAATAAAACAATTAGTTGTTACCTCTATTCATTCACATTCACCAGGATCTTAATATTCACATTTAAACATTAATAAAAGATTAAAAATGATCAGAACACACATGATCAGAATACAAATGAACTGTATTATGTATAGATATGGTGAAAAGGGTGACAGAGTGCATAGAGCCCCTTATACTCACTTATTCTAGGTGAAGCTGGATCACGAATGGTTTGCGTGAACATAGACTAATTTAGGTAGAGCAGGGGGACGCAATCCCTTCTAAAACAAAAGTAATCCTCTGGGTGGTTGTGTATTTGATATGAGATATTATTAAGTGTTGCTTTTGATAAAACAAGCTCTTTTTCACCATTAAACATTTGTATCCATTTTATAGCATATGAATGATTGTTCACAGACAAGGCTTAAGCCTAGTCCTAGACTAAAATGTAAGTCTGAGCTGTTTAACTGAGAGAAACTTGCACTGAGAGATCTTAAAACATATCAGTGCTTTTGTTTTGTCTCAAGATGCACAACATTTTAGAGTGTCCAAACTCTCTCTTTCCCTCCCTCCCTCCCTCCCTCCCTCCATATTCTCCCTCTTCATTTACATCTCAGAAGAGCATATAAACTGCTCAGTTATGCCTGAAACCAAAACATTTATTAAGCAAACTGAAGAGGTGAGTTCACTCTTTCTCTTGTTTATTTTATTGTTCCTCATTGTTAAAATGCTAAATGTTTCTCCTTTTAATGTCCATATCAGATGAAATAAATGGAAAAAACCTCAGGATAAAAAAGATTCATATTTCAGCTTGATGTACTTTGGACAGCCTTTAAGATCTTTGGAAGGAAAAGAAGACAACAGCTACAATCAAAAAATCTTTCTTCCAAAGAAAACGACTGTCACTTAAAGCCACGGATTTTTACACCAGTGCACAAGCACAATGAACTCTACAGTGCAACCCTACAATCCACAAGAAAGATATGCAGATGCTTTTGCAAAAAATTTTACCATTGTTTTCCTTGCGGTCATAATTATTTCCATCAATGGAGTGTTCGTATACATATTCTTCAGGAGTTCAATCTTCTACAATGATCCGAGATACATATTATATATTCACTTGGTTATCAATGATATCCTCATGGTTTGTTTATCTGTAACTCTTTTTGTCTTGAGTTTTGCATGGCAAAATGTACCTTTCCCGTTCTGTGTTACACTTCTAATAATGTCCTCAACTACTCATAAAAACACTCCTCTGACTTTGGCCGGTATGGCTGTTGAGCGTTACATTGCCATCTGCAAACCTCTGCATCACCATCAGATCTGCACAGTGCACAGGACGTACATCCTCATCTCTCTGATTTGGGGTGTTGGAGTTATACCTGGATTGACTGACTTGATTGTCTTAGTAATTGTTCGTCCTTCATCTGTTTTTAAAACAGTTGCCATCTGTAGCACAGCAACTGTATACAACACACCGTATCATGAACAACTGAGCAAAGTTACGATTGGGCTTTATACATCTGTTGTGTGGGTAATTCTTGTATTCACATATTGCCAAGTGCTGCTTGCGGCCAGCAGGGCCTCCGCTGATAAATCCTCAGCAAAAAAGGCCCAAAGCACCATCTTGTTACATGGAGCACAGCTTCTCCTCTGTATGTTGTCCTACATTACTCCTGTGTTAGACAAAATTTATCTTCCACTAGTGACTGATCAGCAGAAGAGAATCAGTTTTTTCAATTACCTCTTAACAAACATTTTGCCACGATTGCTCACCCCCCTGATTTATGGTGTTCGGGATAAACATTTTTATAAGCACATAAAAGGATTTTATGCATGCAAACTGCCTATTGTAAAGGTTGAATCAGTCAAACAATGAGCAAAAAATACGTCTGCTGTTTATTTTTCTTTTGATTTACTCTGCAGAAAACATACATTTTAAATAATTTCTTGATTATTAGCTTTTTTCATTAATGCTTACATATTATTTGTGCAGTCATAACACATTTCTGTAAAATCTCCTGTTTAACCTATTACAATAATGCAATATAAAACATGCAGAATTCCTTAAGTGTATTATATTAATGAATTACAACACTTGATGCAAACATTGAATTTAAGCATTGTTGTTTTGGCAAGTGTGTTTTTTTTCCTGATGTTGTTAACACTATCGGCAGGGTTTACAGTACACTATTGGGAAAAAAGGCCCAAAAGCTGCTTCTGGGCAGTGCCCTTTTAAAAGCTACTAATATGTACGATTCAGGTAGTAATATGCACCCTTTAAGAGTAAATAAGGTACCTTTCGAAACGGTACCAACCCAGTGACAGCTTTTGTACCTTTTTTTCTGGGTTTATTGTAGGTGGCATGTTATTTTCAAAGCCCTATTAACACATCTGAAAAGGTCAAATGAGTAATAACCTTTGTGGTGCACTCACCCGAGATTTCATGTCTGAAATGCGGCGACACGTAAAACACTCAGCCAGGCTTTGAAATGAACACCTACCAACCTACCACTAAATGCAGGTGATAGTCAACTGGATGGGTAATGCATTTCAACTCACTAGTTAATTTGGCGGAATATGGTTCACAAATTATGTCCTCGAACATTAGCAAAGCAAGAGGTAAATAGAGTTGCACAATGGACAAGAAGCGCCACATCTTCAAAGTTCGAACTCTGTAGTTGTCTATGAGTGAACGCACATTGGTTGCACCACTCGGCATCTGTCAGCAGAGTCCAACTACAGCTGTGGAGGCTGTTCTAAATCCTGCTGCACCACCCTTCTGTGTTTTCCATTAAATTACATTAATAATGATTAAGGACAAATATTTGTGTATACAGTGTACGTGCCAGCAATAGTTGAGTCCAACATGAAAATAAAGGCTGGATCTAATTGCACACCAGTAATGTTTTTTCCTAATGCACGTTTATAAAAAATTACTTAAATGTCCTAATTAAGCTATGACTTAATCCTAGCTTAGGCTAAACCCTGTCTGTGAAACCGGGCCTAAGGGTCTTAGATTTGATATAGCAATGGTAAAATTAAACTGAAGGGGATAACTGTGTTTAATACATTCTATTATTACTTCCTCATAACATTTACAATTTAAAATATCTTCATTTTTAAACCTAATAGCAGTTACAATTGCTGGACATTTTTTTGTCCCATGTCTCAAGAATCAGTGAAATGTAACTCTTAAATGCACTGTAATTTGCTTTGCATAAAAGTGTATGTCAAGTGAATGAAAATAAATAAGAAGATATACTGCCATACTCTCCTGTCACAAATTGACAAAATTACTGTTCGTTAGCTGTCAGTAACAGTGAATTGAACGTTTTTACACAACTTTTGACATGATGACTTCATAAATAATTAAAGTCAATACATATTTTAGAGTGTCCAAAGTCTCTCTTTCCCTCCCTCCCTATTTTCCTTTCTTTCTCATGCTCTTTTTTTTCCTCCCCCTTCATTTACATCTCAGATGACCATATAAACTGCTCAGTTATGCTTGGAACCAAAACATTTATTAAACAAACTGAAGAGGTAAGTTCAATCTTTCAATAATGTATTTTATTTTTGTTTATTTTATTGTTCCTTATTGTTAAAATGCTAAATGTTTCTCCTTTTAATTTCCAGATGAAATAAATGGAAAAAACTTCAGGATAAAGAAGATTCGTATTTCAGTTTGATGTGCTTTGGACAGCCTTTAAGATCTTTGGAAGGAAAAGAAGACAACAGCTACAATCAAAAATCTCTTAAAGCCACTGAATTTTACACCAGCGCACAAACACAATGAACTCTACAGTGCAACCCTACAATCTACAAGAAAGATATGCAGATGCTTTTGCAAAAAATTTTACCATTGTTTTTCTTGCGGTCATAATTATCTCTATCAATGGAGTGTTCGTATACATATTCTTCAGGAGTTCAGTTTTCTACAATGATCCGAGATACGTATTATATATTCACTTGGTTATCAATGATATGCTCATGGTTTGTTTATCTGTAACTCTTTTTGTTATGAGTTTTGCATGGCAAAATGTACCTTTCCCGTTCTGTGTTTCACTTCTAATAATAGCTGCAACTGCTCATAAGAACACTCCTCTGACTTTGGCCGGTATGGCTGTTGAGCGTTACATTGCCATCTGCAAACCTCTGCATCACCATCAGATCTGCACAGTGCACAGGACGTACATCCTCATCTCTCTGATTTGGGGTGTTGGAGTTATACCTGGATTGAACGACTTGATTGTCATAGTAATTGTTCGTCCTTTATCTGTTTTTAAAACAGTTGCTATCTGCAGTTCAGCAACCCTTTATAACACACCGTATCATGAACAACTGAGCAAAGTTACACTTGGGCTTTATACATCTGTTGTGTGGGTAATTCTTGTATTTACATATTGTCAAGTGCTGCTTGCGGCCAGCAGGGCCTCCGCTGATAAATCCTCAGCAAAAAAAGCCCAAAGTACCATCCTGTTACATGGAGCACAGCTTCTCCTCTGTATGTTGTCCTACATTACTCCTGTGTTAGACAAAATTTATCTTCCACTAGTGACTGATCAGCAGAAGAGAATCAGTTTTTTCAATTACCTCTTAACAAACATTGTGCCACGATTGCTCACCCCCCTGATTTATGGTGTTCGGGATAAACATTTTTATAGGCACATAAAAGGATTTTATGCATGCAAACTCCCTACTGTAAAGGTTGAATCAATCAAACAATGAGCAAAAAATACTTCTGCTGTTTATTTTTCTTTTGATTTACTCTGCAGAAAACATACAACTGTAATAATTTTTTGTGCAGTCATAATACATTTCTGTAAAATCTCCTGTTTAATCTATTACAATAATGCAATATCAAACATGCAGAATACCGTAAGTATATTATGCTTATTTTAATGAATTGCAACACTTGATGCAAACATCGAATTTAAGCCTGTGGCGTAAAACCTGCAGCTGAACTGGTTGTCAGGAAAGCACAACTTTGGAAAAATGTGCCTCAATGTACATTTTAGCAAAAAATACGTTTCCAGTTGAAATGACCCCACTGGTGGCATTAAATCACAGGCAACATCTTTTTGACACAAATTATGATTACATACATAAGATACACAAGATTAATAAAGACTTGTAAGATTTGTAAACTATACCATTGCAATTGCATCTCATAACCAGTTTCATATGTGTCTTTTCTGACGTAAACTTATTTGGTGGCTCACTTGGTAAAGCATTGCTATGTACAAGTCTTGTGAATCACGAGTTACGATGACTAAGCTTAAAGAATTGTAAAAGTAGATTAAAATAGCATTGTTGTTTTTTTTCCTGATGTTGTTAACACTATCAGCAGGGTTTACAGTACACTATTAGAAAAAAAGGTCCAAAAGCTGTCTCTGGGCAGTGCCCTTTTAAAAGCTACTAATATGCACCCTTTAGGAGTAAATAAGGTACCTTTTGAAACGGTACCACCCCAGTGACAGCTTTTGTACCTTTTTTTCTGGGTTTGTTGTAGGTGGCATGTTATTTTCAAAAGCCTTATTAACACATTTGAAAAGGTCAAATGAGCAATAACCTTTGTGGTGCACTCACCCGAGATTTCATGTCTGAAATGCGGCGACACGTAAAACACTCAGCCAGGCTTTGAAAGTAACACCTACCAACCTACCACTAAATGCAGGTGATAGTCAACCATGACGGGTAATGCATTTCAACTCACTAGTTAATTTGGCGGAATAAGCAAAACAAGAGGTAAACAGAGTTGCACAATGAACAAGTTTGAACTCTGTAGTTGTCTATGAGTGAACGCACACTGGTTGCAACACTTGGCATCTGTCAGGAGAGTCCAACTACAGCTGTGGAGGCTGTTCTAAATCCTGCTGCACCACCCTTCTGTGTTTTCCATTAAATTACATTAATAATGATTAAGGACAAATATTTGTGCATACATTGTACGTGCCAGCAATAGTTGAGGCCAGCATGAAAATAAAGGCTGGATCTAACTGCAAACAATTGATCTTTAAAGGAGAAGTCCACTTCCAAAACAAAGATTCACATATAATTTCCTCACCCCCTTGTCATCCAAGATGTTCATGTCTTTCTATCTTCAGTCGTAAAGAATTTCTATCTTCAGTCGTATTTTTTTTGAGAAAAACATTTCAGGAATTTTCTCCATATAACAGACTGCTATGGTGCCCCGATTTTGAACTTTCAAAATGCAGTTAAAATGCAGCTGTAAACGATCTCAGCCGAGAAAGAAGGGTCTTATCTAGCAAAACGATCAGTTATTTTCATAAAAATAATACAATTTATATACTTTTTTAATGTCAAACGGCCAACATCATTTTGACGGACAGGGTCGTAAAAATTCCGTCATAATCTGTTATTACCCGTCATTTTAATTTTCATATTTTAATCATAATAACACATTTAATTGCTTTTATTTTTGTTCACATTTTAGTTTTTAATCATGAACCTACCGGACGACAGCGCAGTGTTTAAAAAGAACAAAATATGCCAGGGCTGTGTAAACAAAAAAACAAAAAACTATTTCTCGATTTTAATAGATTCTAATTTTGATGATCCAATATCGATTCTTAAATCCCAATCGACCTTTTGGTCTATGCTGTTTTCAGCTGATGAATAAACAGTACACAGTGCACTTTCCTTCCAATAAATAACAATAGGCAAGGCTTTTTGTTACTTTTGATACGAAACAAAGTCTCAGATTTCAAGTTCTGTCCATTTCATTAGGAAATTCAAGCAATAAATACCGTTTTGGCACTCTTAAATATGGTGTGATAGATCGTTATAGCTTCTGTGTACTCGCCTGTGCGTAATCAAACGTGTGGGAAAACATTCGTGACAGTTTCGTTTTTGTTCTGGATCCTGTGCTCTGCTGCCACACTGAAGCGCACTCACCACCAACTGGACAGGGGTGGGAATTACAGCTACAATTTACAATAGATTACCCGCAGTGTAATTGTAACGGAGTAAACGAGACGAGAGGCGAGCGGATCCATAAGCAAGCTTTATTGTAGGGACGAGACAGATACGTGGTCGTACAGGCAGGGTCGAGACGGGAGCAGACAGGTAAATCACAGGCAAAGAAGAGAATAGTCCTTAAACAAGCGAAAATCCACAAGGCAGGCGGCTAGGCAGACGAAAACGAGGAAACCAGGCGGGAAGGACCAAACACTGGGAACTAGGAACTCGGAACCAGAAACTAGGAAACAATAACAATAACACCACAACAAAACAACGATTCAACAATCCAGGAAGTGCACTGGGGAGGACCGGGGTTTTTATAGAACGCCTGATTGGTCACGGGGGCTGACGCAATCAGAGCGGTGGAGGATGGGAGATGCAGTCCGAGTCAGAGTGTGTAGGTGAAGCGAGAGTGACATCTGGTGGTGGGTGGACAACGGGACACCGACCAGATTCGTGACATAGCCCCCCCCCAAGGAGCAGTGGGGTGGGAGCGAGACAGGGCGAAGGCTGGAGGACCAGGTCCATGTGGGAAGCCCAGAGATTGAGGCAGGACCGACAGAGCAGGTACCCTCCAGGGCGGGGCCGGAGGCGGAGCAAGAGCCCTCCAGGGCGGAGGTGGAGCAGGAGCCTTCCAGGGCGGAGCCGGAGGCAGAGCAGGAGGCGCAGGAGCCCTCCAGGGCGGAGGCGGAGCAGGGGCCCTCCAGGGCGGAGCCAGAGGCGGAGCAGGCAATGCGAGAGCCCTCCAGGGCGGAACTGGAGGCGGGACAGGCGACGCCAGAGCCCTCCGAGGCGGAACAGGAGGAGGGGCGGTCCTCCAGGGCGGAACAGGAGGCAGAGCAGGAGGCGGAGCAGCCCTCCAGGGCGAAACAGGAATCTGCGTCACGGTCTGGGACCTGGGGAAAGCAGGGACAGAAGAGGCAGACAGAATAGGGGGAGAAGGCACAGCAGCCCTCCGGGGTGGAACAGGAGGCGGAGCAGGAGGCGCCGCAGCCCTCCGGGGCGGAACAGGAGGCGCAGCAGCCCTCCGGGGCGGAACAGGAGGCTGCGTCATAGACTGGGACCTGGGGAGAACAGTGACAGAGGATGCAGACAGAAAAAAGGGAGAAGCAGAGAGTTTAGCGGTTAACGCCCCCTCCATAAGAGGTTCTACAGCAGGCGCCGACACCTCTGGAGGCATTGGCGCAGCTTCTCCGATGGGGAAGGCCTCTGGAGCAGACTTGAGACCAGACGGGACCTCTGAAGCAGGCTTGTGATCAGAGGGGAGCTCTGGAGCAGGCTGGAGACCAGCCGAAAGCTCTGCAGCAGGCTTGAGATCAGAGAGGGGCTCTGGAGCAGGCTTGAGATCAGACGGGAGCTCTGGAGCAGGTTTGAGATCAGACGGGAGCTCTGGAGCAGACTGGTGAACAGACGTGGCCTCAGGGGTTGATTTGTGAACAGACGTGACCTCAGGAGCTGACTTGTGAACAGACGTGACCCCAGGGGCACAGTGTGCAGCCCACACACACCAGATGGCAACCGCCATTAAAGGAAGAGCAGCAGCGGGAGGTTGTGGTGGGTCCAGTACACTGGCTATCATGATAGGCCGTGATCGTGGGATATCAGACGAGGCATGGCGCGGCTCTGGAAGGTCAGACGAGACGTGACTTGGCTCTGGACAAATAGACGAGACATGACGAGGCACTGGGAGGTCTGATGAAACATGGAGAGGCTCTGGGCCGTCAGGCGGGACGTGGCTTGACTCTGGGCGGTCAGACGAGACATGGTGAGGCTCTAGACAGATAGACGGGATGTGACGGGGCTCTGGAGAGTCAGACGAGGCGTGACTTGACTCTGAGCGGTCAGACGAGGCGTGACTTGACTCTGAGCGGTCAGACGAGGCGTGATGGGGCTCTGAGCTGTCGGGCAGGATGTGACTTGGTTCGTGGTGACCAACTGTGACTTGACCTGCTTCGTGAAGATCAGTAGTGAATTGACTTGGCTCATGAAGATCAGCAGTAACTTGACTCGGTTTGTGACGACCAGCTGTAACTTGGCTTGGTTCATGGAAATCCACTGTAACATGACTTGACTCAGGGACAACAGCCTTGACGTCGCTGGACTTGGAAGCTTGACTGGACTTGGAAGCTTGACTGGACCTGGAGGCTACAGCCGTAGCCTGACTTGACTCTGGAGCAGCGGCTGAAGTTTGACTTGGCTCTGGAAAAACAGCAGCAGCTTGGCTTGGCTCATGGAGATCCGTTGTAACGGGACTTGGCTCCTGAACAACAGGGCTTGACTCAGGAACAACAGCTGTAACGTGACTTGACTCAGGAACAACATGGCTTGACTCGTGGGGAACAGCTGTGACTTGGCTTGACTCGCGGGGCACAGCTGTGACCTGGCTTGACTCTGGGGTAGCCGCTGTGGCATTAAGGAGCGCCATTCTAGCTGCCCATACCGTCACTAGAGGTGTGTCCAGCACGTGGGCCATCATGGCCACAGGTGGCGTCGGGAGGCGGCCATATTGTGGAGTGGCTTGGGGACGGCGGCCATCTTGTACAGGGGCTCTGGCGTGGCAGCCATCTTGTACAATGGCTCTGGCGTGGCAGCCATCTTGTGCAGTGGCTCTGGCGTGGCAGCCATCTTGTGCAGTGGCTCAGGAAAGATGGCTGTAATTTGACTTGAGACAGAGGCAACAGCTGTAATTTGACTTGACACAGGAACAACAGTTCTGGCTTGATTTGACACAGGAAACACAGTGTTAACTTGACTTGCCTTACGAGAAGTTCTGACTCGCCTTGATGCAGGAACAGCAGCTGTAGCTTGACTTGACTCAGGGGCGGCAGCTGTGACTTTACTCGACTCAGGAAACACAGCTGCAGCTTGACTTGGAAACTTGATTTGACTCAGGAAACGCAGCTGTAACTTGACTTGACTTGGAAACTTGACTTGACTCAGGAAATGCAACTGCAACTTTAAATGGCTCTTGTAGGGCGGCTGTGACGTGACGGAGCTCTGTTCTCGCCGCCATCTTGTGAACGGGCTCCACCGTCGCCGCCATCTTGGGGACGGGCTCCGCCTCCGCCGCCATCGTGTGGACGCGCTCCGACGCGGCCGCCATCTTGTGCGCGGGCTCTGCTGACGCCGCCATAGCTCGAGCACGCTCCGTCACGGCCGCCATTTCACGAGCGATCCAGGCGGAAAACCTGTTTGTGCCGTCGTGATCCGGCGTTACCGCCAATCTGCGAGAGGGGTGCGCGGCTGCTCTGTCTGCGTTGTCGCGCACCTCCTTCGCGGCCCCCATAGTACACGCCGAGCCCACACATAATGACGCAAAGTTCAAAAAGGCAGCCAAAGATGAGCGCGGACCCTCGCGTCTGAGTCTAGCCTTTAACGGCTCGTTCACGCCGTCACAGAATATCTCGATCTTAGAACAGTCCGGTAGGGTGGAATAATTGGAAATAGAGATGAACTCACGGATGTAACGATCCAGTGTGTGTGATCCCTGTTTGATCCTGAAGAGTGTTCTGTCTGTGTCCATATCTGTTGACTGTCCGGGGGTGAAGCTGCTGGATCCTGTTGTGCTGGATTGTTCTGTAACGTGGAATGAGAGGCGAGAGGCGAGCGGATCCATATGCGAGCTTTATTGTAGGGACGAGACAGTTACGTGGTCGTACAGGCAGGGTCGAGACGGGAGCAGACAGGTAAATCACAGGCAAAAGAAGAGAATAGTCCTTAAACAAGCGAAAATCCACAAGGCAGGCGGCTAGGCGGACGAAAACGAGGAAACCAGGCGGGAACGACAAAACACTGGGAACTAGGAACTCGGAACCAGAAACTAGGAAACAATAACAATAACAACACAACAAAACAACGATTCAACAATCCAGGAAGTGCACTGGGGAGGACCGGGGTTTTTATAGAACGCCTGATTGGTCACGGGGGCTGACGCAATCAGAGCGGTGGAGGATGGGAGATGCAGTCCGAGATGCAAAGTGACAGTCAGAGTGTGTAGGTGAAGCGAGAGTGACATCTGGTGGTGGGTGGACAACGGGACACCGACCAGATTCGTGACAGTAATCTTTCAAAGTGACGGACAACCGTCACTGATGAAAACAATTTCGGTTAATGCAACCTCCAGTATAAATGTATTTATTGGCTGCAACCAGCATAATAAAATGATTTGCCAGATTCGGATAAAATTGAAGGTGCTTTTAGTGCCACTTTGTATGTGTCAGGAAACGTGAAGGAAGCAATGTAATATCACCAAAGGCACATTTTTCCAATAAGGCTGAGTTGTGTTCTACTCAATTTTTGACATAATGTGTCCATATGTAAATGAAATTACTAACAATTTAAGTCAATACACTCTAAATTCTTTCTCACATTAAATCTAAATGCTGTATATTCATTCGCAGTATATTATATATGTGTACAGTATATTTACACCATAAAAGAAATATAATTAGACTCTCTCTGTCCCTCCCTCCCTTCCTCCCTTTTTGATATGCCTTTTCTCCCCCTTCTTTCACATCTCAAAAGAGTATATAAATTAGTCTGACCTTTAGGTCTGGAGTCAAAATTTAAGCAAACTGAAAAGGTAAGTTCACTCTTTCAATGATGTGTTAATTTTTTTTTCTATATATTGATTATAGCATATAGTTGTTGACCTGTTAAATGTTTCTTCTTTTCATTTTCTTTATCAGAAATCTAATCTTCAGGATAAGTCAAGATATTCTAATCTTCAAGATCATATTCGAGCTCCATGTACTTTTGACGGTCATCAAGGAAGAGAACAGTCTTTTTTTGTCTCTCTTTCAAGAAAAGGATTATCACTTATAATAATCAGTGAATTTTACACCAGCGCACAATGAACGCTACAATGTTTCTATATAGTGTACAAGAAAAATATGCAGATGCTTTTGCAAAAACTTTTACCATTGTTCTTCTTGGGGTCATAATTATGAGCATAAATGGAATGTTTGTATTGACTTTTTTCAGGAGTTCAGTTTTATACAGTGACCCACGATACATATTATATATTCACTTGGTTATCAATGACATGCTCATGGTTTTTTTCAGTGTAAGTCTTGTTGTGATGGCTTATGCATGGCAAAATGTACCTCTCCCATTCTGTGTTTCACTTCTAATAATAGCTGCAACTGCTCATAAGAACACTCCTCTGACTTTGGCCGGTATGGCTGTTGAGCGTTACATTGCCATCTGCAAACCTCTGCATCACCATCAGATCTGCACAGTACGGAGGACGTACATCCTCATCTCTCTGATTTGGGGTGTTGGAGTTATACCTGGACTGACTGACCTGATTCTCCTTTCAATTGTTCGTCCTTTATCTGTTTTTTCAACAGCTGCTTCATGTAGTGCAACAATTCTGTATAATACCCCATACCATGAAATACAGAGTAGATTTATGAATGGCCTTTACTCATCTGTTGTGTGGGTAATTCTTGTATTCACATATTGTCAGGTGCTGGTTACGGCCAGAAAGGCCTCCACTGATAAATCCTCAGCAAAAAAGGCCCAAAGCACCATCCTGTTACATGGAGCACAGCTTCTGCTCTGTATGTTGTCCTACATTACTGCTGTCGTAGACAAGATGTTTGTCCCACTTATACCAGTTGATCGGGCAAAACTAACCTTTTTAAACTATCTTCTAACAAACATAGTACCACGACTGCTTACCCCGTTGATTTATGGTGTTCGCGATAAACTTTTTTACAAACACATGAAGGGGATTTTTTCATGCAGATTGTTCATTGTAAAGGTTGAATCAATCAAACAATGAGGAAAAAGGTCATCAGATGTTTCATAGAAACACATCATTAATGGCTATACAACATAAAGCATGCATAATTCTTTATGTATCAGATACATGTTTTGCAACACTGATGTAAATGTTACATTTAATCAAATGTACAGCCACATTGTTATGCCATAAATTATCAGTGTTCTTTAGTTTTTTAATGTTTTGTTCATCATTAAATGTTTTCCATGGTTTAATATAACAAATGACTCCATGTGTTAAATGGCACATCTTGAAAATAAGGAATTGTGTTTACATTCAAACCTACAGTAAATAGTGTATTATGAGAAGTTTCATCTTTATTTGTTTTATCAAAATGTTTCAGCTAAGCAGCGCACAGTGTAAATAGTGCAAAGATGTGTTATACAAAGTAAAATTAAAATCTTGCATGAAGAATAAATGCAATATCATCGACAAAACAAACAAACAAACAAACAAAAAAACAGTTTAGGTTTAGTAGTTTAGGGCCAGATAGCATTGCATTTTATTTAGTTGCATTTAAATTTAAAAGTATTTTTACCACTCCTGTTTTTATCCAATGCAACATTTTGGACGATATGCATTTACAAGCATTAAATCTGCTTCAGATGTAAGCAATTACATACTAGACAACTCTAAATCACAAAAACACATACAGGCAGGCACATACATTCAGCCAAGATATACTGACCCCATGTGGTCATCATGAGAAGTCTAAGTACAAATTACATTACCAAAGTGCTGTTATGTTGAGTATTACCTAATTTTGCAGTTAGCAATAATACGAATCCTATTTAGATACGTCTTATCAATGCAGTTATAAAATTATAGTAGGCTGTAGATGAGCACAGCAGAAAAAAATAACTTGGGTTGATATTAAAACCAGTACTGAAATACCATATAGATCTACCATAATAATAAACATCTTAAAAAAGAAAATAGTACAACTAATATAATGCTAACAACAACCACTTGAACCCATTTGTATTATTTTGAGTTTTGAACCTTAACTCAGTTTGGCACCAGTCGCAATGAATGCTGGGTACCCAGCACTTAAATGCTAATGCAGTGTCAGTTACAAGCTTGGCCAATGCATTTCAAGTGCATGTTTATGCAGACTAATGAAGCTATAGTGCCTCTTGTGGTACTAATGTACTAACATTGCATAATGAGTTATCTTCTGGCACAATTTGCATTGTAATGTGTGAAATCAAGTTTGTGGCCCACTAACATTTTAATCATTATTGTATAACGTGTTCTGTATGTTGTTGACGATGAGAGATTTCTCAGAAAACCCATGACTTTCGCTATTGCACAGCAGATTTTAATTCATTTTGATAGTTGCTTTTGCCTTGCAAATACTGTGGTGTCATGGAATTACCAGCAAATGTTTGAATAGGCTAATTAAGTGACCCAAGGGCAATGACCATCATATTTAATATTCATAATCTCTGCCCTTTCCACAAACCATAAATAACACATGAGCACATAATGTAGCACTTCTACTGATTAAAACCCAAGTGAGCTTCAGAGTGAAACACACAATCCAGAACCGGTTCTTCTGCTTAAGGTAAGCCTATCTACAAGGCTTCTCAAAATACACTAGATTAGTCTAGACTAGGTCACTATTTAACCATGCTTTCCTTGTTCTTTTCCAGACCCTTGGAACCAGGAAATGAACTCGACAACCTGGATTGTGGATAGTTATGAAGAAGCTCTTGCCAAAAACGTTGTGATTGTTTCTCTCGGTCTCATCATTAATTTCATTAACGGAATGCTGGTGGTGACTTTCTTCTCCAATCCAATGTTTTCAAGAGACTCCAGATACATTTTATACATTCACCTGGTAATCAATGACATGCTCATGATATGCATATCAGTGACTATATATGTGTTGACCTACGCTTCACCACTTGTAAATGCACCATTGTGTTACACACTGGTTTTTCTTGGTACAGCCACCTTTATGAACTCTCCATTGAATCTGGCTGGTATGGCAATAGAGCGTTTCATTGCTATCTGTAAACCACTGCATCACGCTCAGATTTGCACACCACGAAGAACCCACATCTTTATATGTATGATTTGGGTTGTAGGAGCTATGCCTTCTCTGGCAGATATCATTATTTTACTCTCAATCCAGCCTATGGCTCTCTTCAGGTCTACTGTGCTTTGCTACACATTTAGTTTGTTCCCATCAAAACAGCACAAGGATCGCATCACTGCTTCACAAGTCATCTGTATGTCACTGGTGTGGATAATTATCATTTACACTTATTGCAGAGTCCTGTTCACTGCCAGAAAGGCAGTTTCAAAGGGTTCAGCAAATAAGGCTCGGAGTACGATATTGTTGCATGGTGTTCAATTACTTCTTTGTATGCTTTCCTATTTGACCCCTGTTATGGATATGTTTATCATTCCTTTTTTTCCTTTTCACAGAACAAAGATCACTTTCTTTAATTATCTAATCACAAGTATTATACCAAGATTACTGAGTCCTTTGATATATGGGGTCCGAGACCAGACGTTTCTGAAACAAATGAAGGAATACACTACTTGTAAGGTTGTTATTGTAAAGATAGTGCCATCAAAATAATGTTTTATACATATATATATTGTTTGGCTACATTTGTTTTGAAAGATATTAGAATTTTATTTATTTATTTATTTTTATTTCTATTTGATTATGACATTTGTTTTTATCTGAGAACATTACTGAGAACAGAAACTCTCTACAGAGGCCCAAAACAATTCAAAACTGAGTATTTATGACTTTTCAGTACAAACAAATGATAAATGACCTTTATTCAAAACTAATTTCACACATCCACTTTCAGTATCTTTTTTTGATGATTTTTAGTGCATGTATGAAATCATTTACCCTCTAGTTCACACAGGTGCTGTTAATCACATTAACTAAATGATATATTATGTATGCACAACAACAAAAATATTTGTGTCTTTATTTTAAGCAGCAGACTTTTTTGTCAATGAAATATTTCAATTACAATATTTTTTATTACCAAATACATCATAATTTTAAGATGAACAATTAGAGAAATATACTTATTAATTTTGGTGATACAGTAGTACTGTATAATGATGATTATTTCAATTAAATAAGTTGCACTCAAAATTCTAATTCTTTTAGTTTTTCATTTTATTGTATTTTGATAAATTAGTATGATCATAAATGACTAATTAACCTCCTAATTAACTAATTAACATCTTTCTTTAATTTGTCACGTGATAATGAATGTCACAATGAATTAAGCACCCACACATGGTTCCTATGTTACAAGTGAAAGAAGAGCAAGTACTGACACTTGCTACTGCCAATACATCCATAGACATGCTGCTGTGAGCATGTAAGTATACATGAAATCACCCCATAGCGGATCTGTACAGGTGGAGCTGGAGGGTTTCTGAAGCGCACTGCAACTGCTATGTACTAGCTGATTATTTGAATGTTGAGCAGCAAGCTCATTGGCTGTTGATGCAACTAGAAGCAATCAGCTGTGCCATGTGAAAAATGATGTGTTTATATCAGATCGTGTTAGAACCTATTGGTCTGCGCCATCTAGAGTTTCATGACAGAAGCCCGAAAGTGACTTTGACAAGGGCCAAAAAGTGATGGCTAGAAGACTGAGAGCAGCTCCAAGTTTTGTGGGGTGTTCCCAGGAGCCTGTTGCACAAACTGCTTAGATTAGTCTTAAAAAGTTAGTCATACAGTTTTTTTCTTCAAGACGGGTCATAACTTTTCAAAATCAGTTACTGAAGGGTAGACTGGTCTAATTTGAATTCAAAAGTAAGACTGGTCACCCCTCGGCTAACTGCAAGTTGGTCAAACTAGTTCTTAAGTTGTCAGTTCTTAAGACTTAGTAACATTGTTTCCTTTGTTGCCATTTTCCCTCCACTTGTTACCCAGCAGAAATGTCATATGATGTTGATATCTGGTTAAATTTTGGTTGCAACGTCAGGTAACCAACATTTTTTGTTCAAATCAAAGCTTAAAGAACTTAGAAGACGTATCCGTGTGGTGCGACTGACACAGAACAGTGTACACAGTTTGCCTCCAGCGGATGTCCTCCAAAATTTCACTACGGTGATGTAGATGAGACGAATTGCTGAATAAAGATGTTATTTTTATTTTCTTTGTATACAAAAAGTATTCTCGTCACTTCATAAAATTCAGATTGAACCACTGATGGCAGATGGACTGTTTTGATGATGCCTTTCAAACTTTTCTGGGTCTTGACAGTGGTATTTACTTGGCAGTCAATGGGACAGTCACAAACCTCTCGCTTTTCATCATTGTGTTCCAGAGATGAACAAAGCTTTTACGGGTTTGGAACGACATGGGGATAAGTGATTAATGACAAAATTTTCATTTCGGGGTGGAGTAACCCTTTAATACTTTGTTGTGTGCAACCAAAATCCAACGTTAAGTCACTGTCAAATTTCTGTCAAATACTGACTGTTACAAATACTGACTGTTAAAATGCAACGTCAGTCTGATGTTGTGGTCCAGCGTCAACCTGACGTTATATTGACGTTTGGTGCCTGCTGGGTAGTTTCCATGGTTTCTGTTTAGTTCACACCTGTTCTGTTATCGTTAGTCATCATCTGTCTGTTTGGTTTGGTATGTTTGTTCTTATTTCTGTGGTTGTGTTGTTTTTGTTCCATCTCCTGTTGGATTTATTATTAAACACTGTTCGTTTGGATTCTCCTGCATCATGCACTTGATCCGGCACAACACTATTACAGTTCATAATTATTGTTGAAATATAAGATTGTTAATACAATATGTTTATTTTACGAGATCTGATTATGACTGTAATTGTGCATGGAAATTATGTCCATGCCTATGAGGCTGTAGTGCCTCTTGTTGCAATGCAGAAAGTGCAATATTTACTAACGCTACATTATGAATTGAATACGGACACATTTTGCATTGCAATGCAAAGACCCTGAAACACCACTACAAGCTAAAAAAATGGAGAATCTTTAGATATTGCACTGTAAATTTATAAATATAATGGTCATTCTGTTACTTGCATTTGCATTGCAAATATGCAAATGTTTGGATAGACTACTTTAAAATGACCCAATGGCTATGACCATCAGATTTAATATTCATGATCTCTGCCCTTTCCACAAACCATAAATAACATACAGTAGCACTCTACTGATTAAAACTCATGTGAGCTTCAGACTGCCCACCATCCAGAACTGGTTCTTTTGCTCAAGGTCAGTCCATCTATAAGACTTCTTGAATGAATAGACTAAGTCAAGACTGCAGGATGTGATTTTTTAACCAGTCTGTTCTTTTTCTGCTCCAGATCCTTGCTGGAAAAGAATTGGAACATGAATTCAACGATCTGGATTGTGGATAGTTATGAAGAAGCTCTTGCCAAAAACATTGTGATTGTTTCTCTTGGTCTCATCATTAATTTCATTAACGGAATGCTGGTGGTGACTTTCTTCTCCAATCCAATGTTTTCAAGAGACTCCAGATACATTTTATACATTCACCTGGTAATCAATGACATGCTCATGATATGCATATCAGTGACTTTATATGTGTTGACCTACACTTCACCACTTGTAAATGCATCATTGTGTTACACACTGGTTTTTCTTGGTACACCCATCTTTATGATCACTCCATTGAATCTGGCTGGTATGGCAATAGAGCGTTTCATTGCTATCTGTAAACCACTGCATCACGCTCAGATTTGCACACCACGAAGAACCCACATCTTTATATGTATGATTTGGGTTGTAGGAGCTATGCCTTCTCTGGCAGATATCATTATTTTACTCTCAATCCAGCCTATGGCTCTCTTCAGGTCTACTGTGCTTTGCTACACATTTAGTTTGTTCCCATCAAAACAGCACAAGGATCGCATCACTGCTTCACAAGTCATCTGTATGTCACTGGTGTGGATAATTATCATTTACACTTATTGCAGAGTCCTGTTCACTGCCAGAAAGGCCGTTTCAAAGGGTTCAGCAAATAAGGCTCGGAGTACGATATTGTTGCATGGTGTTCAATTACTTCTTTGTATGCTTTCCTATTTGACCCCTGTTATGGATATGTTTATCATTCCTTTTTTTCCTTTTCACAGAACAAAGATCACTTTCTTTAATTATCTAATCACAAATATTATGCCAAGATTACTGAGTCCTTTGATATATGGGGTCCGAGACCAGAAGTTTCTGAAACAAATGAAGGAATACTTTACTTGTAAGGTTGTTATTGTAAAGATAGTGCCATCAAAATAATGTTTTACACACACACACACACACACATATATATATATATATATATATTGTTTGGCTACATTTGTTTTGAAAGATATTAGAATTTGATTTATTTATTTTTATTTCTATTTGATTATGACATTTGTTTTTATCTGAGAACATTACTGAGAACAGAAACTCTCTACAGAGGCCCAAAACAATTCAAAACTGAGTATTTATGACTTTTCAGTACAAACAAATGATGAATGACCTTTATTCAAAACTAATTTCACACATCCACTTTCAGTGTCTTTTAACTGCTGGTGTTTTGATGATTTTTAGTGCATGTATGAAATCATTTACCCTCTAGTTCACACAGGTGCTGTTAATCACATTAACTAAATGATATATTATGGATGCACAACAACAAAAATATTTGTGTCTTTATTTTAAGCAGTTGACTTTTTTTGGTCAATGAAATATTTCAATTGCAATATTTTTTATAACCAAATACATAATAATTTTAAGATGAACAATTAGAGAAATAATACAGTAGTACTGTATAATGATGATTATTTAAATTAAATAAGTTGCACTCTAAATTATAATTTTTTTAGTTTTTCATTTTATTGTATTTTGATAAATTAGTACAATCATAAATGACTAATTAACCTCCCGAATCTTTCTTTAATTTGTCACATGACAATGAATGTCACAATGAATTAAGCACCCACACATGGTCCCTTGTTACTAGTGAAAGAAGCTACTGCCAATACATCCACAGACATGCTGCTGTGAGCATGTAAGTATACATGAAATCACCCCATAGCGAATCTGTACAGGTGGAGCTGGAGGGTTTCTGAAGCGCACTGCAACTGCTATGTACTAGCTGATTATGTGAATGTTGAGCAGCAAGCTCATTGGCTGTTGATGCAACTAGAAGCAATCAGCTGTGCCATGTGAAAGATGATGTGTTTATATCAGATCGTGTTAGAACCTATTGGTCTGCGCCATCTAGAGTTTCATGACAGAAGCCCGAAAGTGACTTTGACAAGGGCCAAAAAGTGATGGCTAGAAGACTGAGAGCAGCTCCAAGTTTTGTGGGGTGTTCCCAGGAGCCTGTTGCACAAACTGCTTAGATTAGTCTTAAAAAGATAGTCATACAGTTTTTTTCTTCAAGACTGGTCATAACTTTTCAAAATCAGTTACTGAAGGGTAGACTGGTCTAATTTGAATTCAAAAGTAAGACTGGTCACCCCTCGGCTAACTGCAAGTTGGTCAAACTAGTTCTTAAGTTGTCAGTTCTTAAGACTTAGTAGCATTGTTTCCTTTTTCGTTCAAATCAAAGCTTAAAGAACTTAGAAGACGTATCTGTGTGGTGCGACTGACACAGAACAGCGTACACAGTTTGCGTCCAGCGGATAAACTCCAAAATTTCACTATGGTGACGTAGATGAGACGAATTGCTGAATAAAGTTGTTATTTTTATTTTCTTTGCATACAAAAAGTATTCTCGTCACTTCATAAAATTCAGATTGAACCACTGATGGCAGATGGACTGTTTTGATGATGCCTTTCAAACTTTTCTGGGTCTTGACAGTGGTACTTACTTGGCAGTCAGTGGGACAGTCACAAACCTCTTGCTTTTCATCCAAAATATCTTAAATTGCGTTCCGAAGATGAACGAAGCTTTTACGGGTTTGGAACGACAAGTGATGAATGAGAAAATTTTCATTTTGAGGTGGAGTAACCCTTTAATATTTTGTTGTGTGCAACCAAAATCCAACGTTAAGTCACTGTCAAATTGACATCAAATACTGACTGTTAAAATGCAATGTCTGTCCAATGTTGCAGTCCAACGTCAACCTGACGTTATATTGACATTGGGTGCCTGCTGGGTAGTTTCCATGGTTTCTGTTTAGTTCACACCTGTTCTGTTATCGTTAGTCATCATCTGTCTGTTTGGTTTGGTATGTTTGTTCTTATTTCTGTGGTTGTGTTGTTTTTGTTCCATCTCCTGTTGGATTTATTATTAAACACTGTTCGTTTGGATTCTCCTGCATCATGCACTTGATCCGGCACAACACTATTACAGTTCCTAATTATTGCTGAAATATAAGATTGTTAATACAATATGTTTATTTTACGAGATCTGATTATGACTGTAATTGTGCATGGAAGTTATGTCCATGCTAATGAGGCTATAGTGCCTCTTGTTGCAATGCAGAAAGTTCAATATTTACTAATGCTGCATTATGAATTGAATTCTGACACATTTTGCATTGCAATGCAAAGACCCTGAAACACCACTGCAAGCTAAAAAAATGAAGAATCTTTAGATATTGCACTATAAATTTATAAATATAATGGTCATTTTGTTACTTGCATTTGCATTGCAAACATGCAGATGTCTGGATAGACTACTTTAAAATGACCCAATGGCTATGACCATCAGATTTAATATTCATGATCTCTGCCCTTTCCACAAACCATAAATAACATACAGCAGCACTCTGCTGATTAAAACTCATGTGAGCTTCAGACTGCCCACCATCCAGAACTGGTTCTTTTGCTCAAGGTCAGTCCATCTATAAGACTTCTTGAATAAATAGACTAAGTCAAGACTGCAGAATGTGATTTTTTAACCAGTCTGTTCTTTTTCTGCTCCAGATCCTTGCTGGAAAAGAATTGGAACATGAATTCAACGACCTGGATTGTGGATAGTTATGAAGAAGCTCTTGCCAAAAACGTTGTGATTGTTTCTCTTGGTCTCATCATTAATTTTATTAACGGAATGCTGGTGGTGACTTTCTTTTCCAATCCAATGTTTTCAAGAGACTCCAGATACATTTTATACATTCACCTGGTAATCAATGACATGCTCATGATATGCATATCAGTGACTATATATGTGTTGACCTACGCTTCACCACTTGTAAATGCACCATTGTGTTACACATTGGTTTTTCTTGGTACAGCCACCTTTATGAACTCTCCATTGAATCTGGCTGGTATGGCAATAGAGCGTTTCATTGCTATCTGTAAACCACTGCATCACGCTCAGATTTGCACACCACGAAGAACCCACATCTTTATATGTATGATTTGGGTTGTAGGAGCTATGCCTTCTCTGGCAGATATCATTATTTTACTCTCAATCCAGCCTATGGCTCTCTTCAGGTCTACTGTGCTTTGTTACACATTTAGTTTGTTCCCATCAAAACAGCACAAGGATCGCATCACTGCTTCACAAGTCATCTGTATGTCACTGGTCTGGATAATTATCATTTACACTTATTGCAGAGTCCTGTTCACTGCCAGAAAGGCCGTTTCAAAGGGTTCAGCAAATAAGGCTCGGAGTACGATATTGTTGCATGGTGTTCAATTACTTCTTTGTATGCTTTCCTATTTGACCCCTGTTATGGATATGTTTATCACTCCTTTTTTGCCTGTTCACAGAACAAAGATCACTTTCTTTAATTATCTAATCACAAGTATTATGCCAAGATTACTGAGTCCTTTGATATATGGGGTCCGAGACCAGAAATTTCTGAAACAAATGAAGGAATACTTTACTTGTAAGGTGGTGATTGTAAAGATAGTTTCATCAAAATAATGTTTTATATATATATATATATATATATATATATATATTATATACATTATTTGGCCACATTTAGTTTGAAAGTTAGATATTAGAATTTGATTCATTTATTTGTATTTCTATTTGATTATGACATTTGTTTTATTTGAGAACATCACTGAGAACAGAAACTCTCTACAGAGGCCCAAAACAATTAAAAACTGAATATTTATGAATTTTCAGTACAAACAAATGATTAATGACCTTTACTCAAAACTAACTTCACTCATCCATTTTCAGTGTCTGAATGTATGAAATCATTTACCCTCTAGTTCACACAAGTGTTGTTAATCATATTAACTAAATGATATATTATGGATGCACAACAACAAAAATATTTGTGCCTTTATTTTGAGCATTACAAAACATGATTACAATATTTTTTATAACCAAATAAATAATAGTTTTAAGATGAACAATTAGAGAAAAATACTTATTAACTTTGGTGATAACAGTAGTACTGTATAATTATGATTATTTAAATTAAATAAATTGCACTCTAAAATCTTATTCTTTTAGTTTTTCATTTTATTGTATTTTGATAAATTAGTAAAATTATAAATGACTAAATAACCTCCAGAGTCTTTCTTTAATTTGTCACATGACAATGAATTAAGCACCCACACAAGGTCCCTTGTTACTAATGACAGAAGAGCAAGTACTGATACTTGTTGCTGCCAAAACATCCACAGATATGCTGCTGTGAGCATGTAAGAAATATTGTTGCAGCACATATAACAGCTGAATTAACCACCATATATAATATACATGAAATCACCCCATAGCTATACAGGTGGAGCTGGGGAAGGTGGAGGGTTTCTGAAGCACGCCACAACTGCTACAGCAAGCACTAGCCAAATATTTGAATGTTAAGCAGCAAGCGCACTGGCTGTTGATGCCACTATAAGCAATCAGGCTGTAGTGCCTCTTGTTGCAATGCAGAGACTGTAGGATTTACTAACACTGCATTATGAATTGTATTCTGACACATTTTGCATTATATTGCAAAGACCCTGAAACACCACTTCAAGCTAGAAAAAAAGAGAATCTTTAGATAAAACTTAAATTGCACTGTTGCTTTATAAATATAATATTTGTTACTTGCATTTGCATTGCAAGAAAATATTGTTGCAGCACATATAACAAGATGAATTAACCCCCATATATGAAATATGATTTCATTATTACAACTGCTACAGCATGCACTAACCAAATATTTGAATGTTGAGTAGCAAGATTATTGGCTGCTGATGCAACTAGAAGCAATCAGCTGTGCCATGTGAGTGATGATGTGTTTATATCAGATTGTGTTAGAATCTATTGGTCTGTGCCATCTAGAGTTTCATGACAGAACTTTGTATTTCTTGAATTTAATGTGTCAGAAGCATAAAAGTGACTATGACAAGGGGCAAAAAATGATGGCTAAATTACTGTGTAGAATACTGAGTGAGATCATCTCCAAGTCTTGTGGGTTGTTCCCACAGGCCAGTTGCACAAACTGCCTAGACTAGTCTTAAAAAGTCAGTCATATATTTTTTTTTTCTTTAAGACTAGTCATAACCTTTTAAAATCAGTTATAGAAAGGTAGACTGATCTAATTTGAATTAAAAAGTAAGACTGGTTACCCCTTGGCTAACTGCCATTTGGTCAAACTAGTTCTTAAGTTGTCAGTTCTTAAGACTTTTGCTGCATCCCAGTGTGCATACTTATACTACGCCCTTAAAGTATGTACTCTTTTGGTGAAGAAAAAGTACACATGCTTGAGTGTGTAGTAGAAAAGTAGGCAATATTTGGGACATACTATCACATCACACAACTACGTCTTTATTTATTTTAAGATTTATTTTTGCCTATTTTGCCTTTATTATGATAGGACAGATCATACAGGACAGGAAGCGAAGTGGGAGAGAGAGAAGGGGGCGGGATCAGGAAAGGTCCTCGAGCCGGGTTTCAAACTCGGGATGCCCGTAACGCAACTGCGTTTTTAATGGACACTTTGTCGCATCGATACACGCAGCCTGTCACTGTTAACTGGCCTGTCAATCATCTTGTCACAGTTAACATCCTCCACATTTCATTTAATTTACAGTTCCTACTGTATTGGAGAGAAGAAGTAGCACGTTTATCTGCCAGTCACAGGTCTTTCATGCCGAAAACTCGTATTTTCTGCATAATGATGCATTTAAAAGTCAATGACCAAACGGATGTGTATAAATGTACACATTGCAGTTGCAGATTAAATATAACACAGATAACATTACATTTTTTTTTTTTTTTTTTTTACCAGGTTAAATGCTGATTATTAGTAACTCAACTCCTTTTTCTAAACATCTTTACCTAACCACCAGTCGCACACATCCGCCATGTTTGTAATTTTTAACACGTTTATTCATGTTTGTAGTTCTTGACCGAATCCTTCGCCAAAGCGCAATGGATTGTGGGCATTATTAGCCATTAGAATGTGCATGTATCCACACTTTAAAAATCGACCTGAAATAGCAGACCATCTGGTGACTTTTGGCATACTCTTTTCATTATACTATGCTTTGGGACACAATTATTCTAATCTCACATACTATTTAGGATGGATAATATGAACATTGAGACGCAGGGTTAGTAACATTGTTTTCTTTGTTCCCATTTTCCCTCCACTTGTTACCCAGCAGGCACACAACGTCATAAGACGCTGATAATTGGTTACATTTCAGTTGCGACGTCGGGTGACCAAAATTCAATGTCAATTCAACATTTAATGTTAACGTTAATTTGATGTCTAATACCGACGTCAGCTGACGTTAATATCTGTTAGGTGTGTAACCAAAATTCAACGTTAAGTCACCGGTGCCTGCTGGGTAGTTTCCATGGTTTCTGTTTAGTTCACACCTGTTCTGTTTTAGTTAGTCATCAAGTCTATTTAAGCCCTCAGTTTTAGTCAGTTCCTGGTTTGGTATGTTTGTTCTTATTTCTGTGGTTGTGTTGTTTTTGTTCCATCTCCTGTTGGATTTATTATTAAACACTGTTCGTTGGATTCTCCTGCATCATGCACTTGATCCGGCACAACACTATTACAGTTCCTAATTATTGTTGAAATATAAGATTATCAATACAATATGTTTATTTTACGAGATCTGATTATGACTGTAATTGTGCATGGAAGTTATGTCCATGCTAATGAGGCTATAGTGCCTCTTGTTGCAATCCAGAGAGTGCAATATTTACTAATGCTTCATTATGAATTGAATACTGGCACATTTTGCATTGCAATGCAAAGACCCTGAAACACCACTGCAAGCTTTAGATAAATCTTAAATTGCACTGTAGATTTATAAATATAATGATCATTTTGTTACTTGCATTTGCATTGCAAACATGCAGATGTTTGGATAGACTCATTTAAAATGACCCAATGACTATAACCATCGTATTTAATATTCATGATCTCTGCCCTTTCCACAAACCATAAATAACATACAGCAGCACTCTGCTGATTAAAACTCATGTGAGCTTCAGACTGCCCACCATCCAGAACTGGTTCTTCTGCTCAAGGTCAGTCCATTTATAAGACGTCTTGAATGCATTGACTAAGACTGCAGGATGTGATTTTTTTTAACTGATTTGTTCTTTTTCTGTTCCAGATCCTTGCTGGAAAAGAACTAGAAAATGAACTCAACGACCTGGATTGTGGATAGTTATGAAGAAGCTCTTGCCAAAAACATTGTGATCGTTTCTCTTGGTCTCATCATTAATTTCATTAACGGAATGCTAGTGGTGACTTTCTTCTCCAATCCAATGTTTTCAAGAGACTCCAGATACATTTTATACATTCACCTGGTAATCAATGACATACTCATGATATGCATATCAGTGACTTTATATGTCCTGACCTATGTTTCCCCACTTGTGAATGTTTCATTATGTTGCGTATTGGTGGTTCTTGGTTCAACCACGTTTATGATCACTCCATTGAATCTGGCTGGTATGGCAATAGAGCGTTTCATTGCTATCTGTAAACCACTGCATCACGCTCAGATTTGCACGCCACAAAGGACCTACATCTTTATATGTTTGCTGTGGGTTATAGGAGCTATACCTTCACTGGCAGATATCATTATTTTACTCTCAATCCAACCCATATCGTTTTTCAGTTCTCTAGTGCTTTGCTATCCTGTCAGTTTGTTCACATCCAAACAGCACAAGGATCGCACCACTGCTTCACAAGTTATTTATATGTCATTTGTGTGGATGATTCTCATTTACACTTATTGCAGAGTCCTGTTCACTGCCAGAAAGGCCATTTCAAAGGGTTCAGCAAATAAGGCTCGGAGTACGATATTGTTGCATGGTGTCCAGTTACTTCTTTGTATGCTTTCCTATATTGCCCCTGTTTTAGATATGAGTGTCACTACTTTTTTTCCTGTTCACAGAACAAAGATCACTTTCTTTAATTATCTAATCACAAATATTATGCCAAGATTATTGAGTCCTTTGATATATGGAGTCAGAGACCAGAAGTTTCTAAAACAAATGAAAGAATACTTTACTTGTAAAGTCCTTATTGTTAAGATTATGCCAACAAAATGATGATTTTCAGCTGGCTAAATGTTGCTTATAAATAATTTCTTTATATGTGTCTATGTTTAATTATAACATTTTATTTGAGGACATCAAATTATAGTCTCAAAAAGTGTTTAGACACTTTACTCAAAAGTAACATCACTTTTCTGAGCCATTTTTGCTCACTGTCTTCTAATCATCTGGTGTGTTGGATGTTTTGTGGATGAATGAAATCAGTTTCCCTAAAGTATTTTTTCCCCAAAATGATCATAGCCAAACAACAGTTTTAAGATAAACAATTTGAGACTACCGCTTATTAATGTTAAAGATAGTACTGTATTATGAATGTTATTTTAATAAAATAAATTGCACTGTAAATTCTGATTTTAGTCCCTATTTTTCCACCCGTGCCCAAATGCCACCATGAAGTGAATATTTATGTCTCAAAAGTCGACTGCACTATTAAAACCACATATAAATTAGAATAAACATTAACCTCTTCAGTCTTTAAATGTGTTCAACAGTGTTTGTGTACTTTATCACAGATGAAGTGGACTGTGTAGTGTTCTGCCACAGAAACACTTTTTGTTTAATACTTTATGTACTGCTTAATGCAGTGCCTGTACAGTATGAACAAGTGCAGGTTTGGGGTAAATCAGACAAGGACTCAGAGCTCAATGGGTTTCACTGCGTGTCAAAAATAAAACAAAAAGCAATCAAATCTACCTCATAAGGGAAAGCACTCAGAAAAAGGAAGAAAATGCTTTGTTGAAATGTGCAGGACAAAACTAGAGCAAACTACATAGGGGTACATTAGATAACATTCTGGCACAGGACAGGGAACACAGAGGACAGGGAGAATAGGAAAGAAAGGTGCCGGTGGGGCAAATGAAACAATAATCAAATAATAAGAAGGGAAGGGTTAAGAGAGGCACAATTCTGACTTTTTTTCTCTCAGAGTTGCAGGTTTATATCACATTTCTTTCTCTGAGTTCTGAGTTCACATCACTCACTTATATCTTGTCTCTCAGAATACTTTCTGCATGTGCATGCAGTCAGTTTAGAGGTCTAAAGACTTGTGTGTGTATAGAAGGTTTAACAGCATTGTTTCTTGAAAACCAATATTATTATTAAAACATTAGTAAGGTTACTAATATGGTATGTTATGGCAAAACTGACAGAAGTTGTGTACACTCTCAGAAAAAAGGTGCAAAAGCTGTCACTAAGGCAGCTAAAGGTACACTTTTGTAACTATTTACCCCTAAAGCATGCATATTTGTACCTAAAGTGTAAAAAATAGTACCTACATTAAACACAGTGCCTCAATGACAGCTTTTGTATCTTTTTTGTGAGAGTGTAATGATGCTATAGCACCTCTTGTGGCAATAGCAGGGAGTGCAATATTTAGTTGCATTATGAACTGTGACCCTGGACCACAAAACCAGTCATAAGTAGCATGGGTATATTTGTAGCAATAGCTAAAAATACATTGTATGAGTCAAAATTATTGATTTTTCTTTTATGCCAAAAATCATTAGGATATCAAGTAAAGATTTTGTTCCATGAAGATATTTCGTAAATTTCCTACCATAAATATATCAAAAAATAATTTATGCTTAGCAATATGCATTGCTAAGAACTTCATTTGGACAACTTTAAAGGAGATTTTCTCAATATTTTGATTTTTTTGCACTCTCAGATTCCAGATTTTCAAATAGTTGTATCTCAGCCAAATATACTCCTGTCCAAACAAATACATCAATGAAAAGATTATTTGTTCAGCTTTTGGATGATGTATAATTCTCAATTTTGAAAAATTGACACTTATGACTGGTTTTGTGGTCCAGGGTCACAATTGTGTTCTGACACATTTTTGCAATGCAAAGACCCTGAATGTATAGAGTCACTGTACATTCATCAGTGTGATATTCATGGTGTTACTTGCATTTGCATTGCAAATACTCCACTGTCATGAAACAGCAAATGATTGAATAGGCTAAATGAATGTGGCCCACGGCCAATGACCATCTTATTTAATATTCATGATCTCTGCCCTTTCCACAAACCATAAATAACACATGAAAGTAGTGTGATTGAAACATACGTGAGCTATAGACTGCCCACCATCCAGAAATGGTTCTTCTGCTCCAAGGTAAGTCTATCTACAAGAAATATGCTAAGACTGTACAATAGGTCATTTTTAACCACTCTCTTCTCTTTCTGCTCCAGATCCTTGCTTGTAAAGAACTGGAAAATGAACTCGACGATCTGGATTGTGGATAGTTATGAAGAAGCTCTTGCCAAAAACATTGTGATCGTTTCTCTCGGCCTTATCATTAATTTCATTAACGGAATGCTGGTGGTGACTTTCTTCTCCAATCCAATGTTTTCAAGAGACTCCAGATACATTTTATACATTCACCTGGTAATCAATGACATGCTCATGATATGCATATCAGTGACTTTATACGTGCTGACCTATGCTTCACCACTTGTGGATTTTTCATTGTGTTGCATATTGGTGGTTCTTGGCACAACCACGTTTATGATCACTCCACTGAATCTGGCCGGTATGGCAATAGAGCGTTTCATTGCTATCTGTAAACCACTGCATCACGCTCAGATTTGCACACCACAAAGGACCTACATCTTTATATGTTTGCTGTGGGTTATAGCAGCTATACGTTCTTTAGCAGATATCACTATTTCACTTTTAACGCAACCCATATCTTTCTTCAGATCATTTGTACCTTGCTACCCAATTTATGTGTTCCCTTCCAAAGCCCACCAGGACAACACAACAGCTTCACAAGTCATCTGTATGTCATTGGTGTGGATAATTCTCATTTATACTTATTGCAGAGTCCTGTTCACTGCCAGAAAGGCCGTTTCAAAGGGTTCAGCAAATAAGGCTCGGAGTACGATATTGTTGCACGGTGTCCAGTTACTTCTTTGTATGCTTTCTTATATCACTCCTTTTATGTTTATACTTATTACCCCTTTTTTCCGTCTTCACCAAACTAAGATCACTTTCGGTATTTATCTGTTTACTAATATTATGCCAAGATTACTGAGTCCTTTAATATATGGAGTCAGAGACCAGAAGTTTGCAAAACAAATGAAGGAATACTTTACTTGTAACGTTATTATTGTAAGGATAGTGCCATCAAAATAATACATTTTATTTGGCTGCAATTTATTTAGACATAATTTGATTTATTTGTGTTTAATTATGATATATGATTGAATTACAGTAGATTACAAAATATCAAACCATGTAAACCAAACACAGTACAAACAAATGACTGAACTTTACTCAGGGCTTTACTTTTCTGAGCCATTTTTGTGCAATGTCTTTTAATCAGCTGCTGTTTTGTAATTTTTATTGGATGTATGAAATAAGGTTTTGTTGATCACATTAACTATGGGAAGAAACCACAAATGTTGGCTTTATTTTAAACAGTATCTATTGCTTTATCCATTTAAATGCTTTAATAGCCAAACTACAGTTTTACAATGAACAATTTGGAGAAGCTGCTTATTAATGTTGATGATAGTACTGTATTACGATTATTATGTAATAACATAAATCACACTGTAAATTCTTATTCTTTGTGAATGTAGTTTCACTGTACTATTTTTAATACCTAAAATTACTTTAAATTACCTAAAATTGCATTATTTTGTCAAATAATCAATTCATTCATACAATAAAGTTTATAAGATTTTTTATCATTATTTAACTTGACAACAGAGAAAATAAACACAAAAAGAAAAACACTCTGAGGTCAAAAAGTCATGGCCACTCTTTTCTTTTATTATTTTGTCATATTAGAATAGCAGGTAATTTAAATTCTAGAGTATTAAATACTAAATGCATGTATGCATAAATCAAATTGAAATTGTTTGGATCAGTAAAATATACAACACTGTAACTTTATTAAATTTATTAGTTGAGCAAGTTTAAAGTGACTGAGACTCCAGCGAGACTTCTACGGTAACACGTTTAATTATTTAAGTATAATAATAAACATACATTACTAATTGACATACTATTAGCAATATATGTGAGAGATTTATATCTGAAAACGTAAATAAGTAAATAAGCTTTCCATAGATGTATGGTTTGAAAATATTTGGCCGAGATACAACAATTTAAAAACCTGGAATCTGAGGGTGCAAAATAAATCAATAAATAATAATAAATTAAAATATTGATAAAATCATCTTTAAACGTGTCCAAATGTAGGTCACATATGTATTTTTTTAAAATCACAAACGATTGTGAATGGTTCATCCAAGTAAGCGCTGAAAAAAGTAACAGGTGTCACACGACAGCTAATGTTCGTTATTAGACCATATCATTAGCAGCGGTTTTGACCTTTTATGGACCTGACAAACGACAGAGTGGAACTTTACCATTTTAGTTGAAATACTAAGTGAAAATAGGGGACAATTATTTAGAATTAATACCCGGAGTTTTGTGCCCAGTCACTTGTTTTTCCTTGCATTCTAGCCAGAGATGGTCGGCGCTTATGCAGTTATTTCCGTAGATTTGCAGCGCCATCTTGTGGTTCCTCTGTGGTGATTTTTTCGTACAAACCTACAGTGTGTTCACCTCACCTGAGGAATCTCAGCGTCCGGTGACAGAAGCAAAGCCACATTAAAATATAAATAACTGTCTTTTTAACCATTCAGTATGGCCGAATGTGAGCGAGAGGCCGAAAGTTACACAATATCAGAAACGAAAGTGAAACCACCTCCTCTGAATCAGACGACTTTCTGTTCTGACAGAGGAACCAAAACGCCAAACTCCGCTGCAAGGTAAATCTAACTTAAAATATTGCCTTATCATTGAGGATTTTTGCCAGTAATAGCTCATTACAGCTAGTTATGCAGTTGCCGTATTTATACATTCGTCATTGGTCACTTACTGTTCGCTAATGTACAATATCCTTGAAATCTCTCAATTACTTGCACGGTTTACACTCATGTGTTGAACAGGTGCATTTAAAAACCTCACCATGTACAGTGGTACTAACATGTTGGACATGCACCAAATTAATAATACAGTATTTTTAGGATGTACATGTAAATACTATGGTACATGAATATGGAAAACAAAACTTAACATGGTATTAGCATATGATACAATGCTGTACTTCTTTGTAAAGGGCACCACTGATAACGACTTATTCTTACAGAAAATGGCTCAGGCTGATATTGACGAGGGGTTATATTCTCGACAGCTGTAAGTGTACTGTAAAATATTATATTATAACTTTTCTTATCTGCATCTTGGGTTTCCCTTTACCTTCTACCATTTTGTGCTTTCTGTTTCTGTTATCTCTGGAAATTTTATTGCCAGCAGTCACTGCTGAGAAGTGTAAAGCATCATACTTTCTTTTCTAGTTATCATTTTTACTTTATGTACTTTAATTAAGTGCTGTTGAAACTGAATGCAGTCACTTGAATTACATGCCCAGTGGAGAAAATCTGTGTTGCACATATTATAATTCCATTTAGACATTAAAAGTATATATTATTTCACAGGTTTGGAGTTTTCGCTGTTCAAAAAATACATGCATACATACATAAGTAAAAAACAGAATTTGTTCAACAAACAAATGAAGCATGTACAATGGAAGCCTCATGACAAACGTTTTAAAAGTAGACACTTTCATTAGTTTTTCAATTTGTTGTATCACCTTTAATGTAACTGTAAATCATCAGGTCAGATTACTTAGTTTGAGGAATTCCAGTTATGTTTTTCCTGTTGGCATGTTCCAAGTTAGCAATATAAATGGTTACACCCAAGTTTGGCTTGTCTCTTCTTGGTATTTTTCACAGAAAACCAAAGCAAAAGTAACTGTGGTCTTGTTTTGTTTTGCATAGTTGACATAATTTGCATACTATTTTGTTTACTAGAATTGGATTAGAGTTAGTTTGTCAAATACAAAAAATGATGACTGTTTAAGAGCATTATGATTTTTAAAATAATTTGTTCCCCAATTCTCAGTAGCCTACTGATATGTGAAAATATTCCATATGTTATTTAAATATGCAAAGTGCAAAGAATACATCATGGTAGCATTTGCGAAATTTACTGTATGCTTGTTTTAATTAAGATCAAAAGAAGTATGTTTTTATGTTGCACGAAATACTATTTGAAATGGCATCATTCACAGTTCAAATGTTTTAAATATTAAATCACCAAGTAGGGAAATTTTACTTAATGCATGGTGCAATTTTTCTTCTCACAACAGGTACGTGATTGACCATGATGCAATGCGTCGCATGGGAAAGGCTGATGTCCTCATTGCTGGAATGCGAGGTCTTGGCGTTGAGATTGCCAAAATTGTCATCCTGGTTGGAGTTCGATCGGTCACCATTCAGGATGAGGGTGTGGTGGAGTGGAGAGATCTGTCCTCTCAGGTAATAAGTCCTATTAATGCATTTAAAAGAATAGTTCACTTAAATGAATCGTCTGTCATTATATATTAACCACAAAAGATGATGTTTTGAATATGCTTCGAGTTGCCGTTTTGAACGACGATTAACGCTTGTGTGCATTCAGACTTTCTAAACCAATGTTTTATATTAAATGGGACTTCAAATAGTTTTGAGAGCTGAAATGCAAAGAATTTACTTTCATTGCATGGGAAAAGCCGCTCCCCTTTTGTGCTCTATGAAACAAAGCAAGTCACACTAGTTTGGAAAGATATGAAAGTTAGTAAATGATTTTCATTTTCAGGTGAATTATCCCTTTAGTTAGTAGAAATGCAAATGGTTTGTTCAGGTGTTTTTGATGGGTCCATTACAAAGAATTATTTATATAATAACAAATGCTCTCTGTAGTTTTACCTGAAGGAAGCTGATCTGGGTCAGAACAGGGCCTTGTGCTCTGAGAAGCAGCTTTCTAGTCTGAACGTCTACGTTCGAGTGTCTGCCTCGACTAATAAACTCAATGAGGACTTCCTCAGCAAGTTCCAGGTGAGCAGTGATGCTGGTCTTATATGCATGTGTAAAAAAATTGTTTTAACCCTTTTTTCTTGCTTATTTGTTTATTACAATAGGTGGTGGTGCTTACAAATTCACCTTTAGAAGAGCAGCTACGTGTGGGAGCGTTTTGTCACTCGAACAATATAAAGTTTATTGTGGCTGACACCAAAGGGCTTTGTGGGTAGGGTGCATCCCGTGAATCAGCAACATATGTGAAACTGGTTAAAATAATGCTGAATCAGATTCTGATTTCTGTTTGGTTTGCAGGCAGCTGTTCTGTGACTTTGGTGAATCATTTGAGGTCAGAGACACAAATGGAGAGACTCCAGTATCATCCATGATTGCTCAAATCAGCAAGGTGACACAGGACAAAAATCACATTTTCTTTCAGTGTGGTGCTCTTATGTAGTTCCAAATCTATAGGACCTTCAAGTAACTTTAAAATACAAATGAAGACTTTTTAAAATTGTGAACATTTTTAATGAAATCTGAAAGATTTCCTTCACTCCACTAAATGTCCATTCCAGCTAAACTAATCCATAAGATTCCAGAAAAAATATGTTTGAGCTTCTGTTTACCATATTAATTTGCTCTATGTATGTGTGTAGATCAGTGTTTAAATGTGGATAAAAAATAAAAACCTAAATATGTTGATCATAACATGATTGTGCCTTTCCAGAAGACTTAGATTAAACATTCATGTGGGTTATCTTTATTATTTCTTAATGAACTATCCGAAGCATCAACATTTTGGTTGAATGGACTTTCAACAGAGGTACAGAAAGAGTCTTGAACATGACACAATTTTCATTTTTAGTTTCTGTGTAACTTTCTAGAGTTGCCAAATTGAATTTCAAATAGTGATTGTTTCAAAACAAGTTGCCCAACATTTCCTACCACTCCTTATGAGTCAACATTTCTTAATTTCCAATAAATTTTTTACTATCCTCTAATAAATTTGAGCTGCAAATATGTTTTTTCCATCATAGGACAATCCAGGCATAGTGACATGCACAGATGAGGAAAGCCATGAGTTCATCGATGGCATGTTTGTAAATTTCTCTGAGATTCAAGGCATGACTGAACTCAATAGTCATGGCCCCATTCAGATCAAAGTGAGAGGTAGGTTTCATATAATCAAATATATGGAAAACATCAAGAGCTGATCATTGATAGAGAAGGTCAAGAAAATATCAGTAGCATGCAAATCAGTCAATAACAATATATTTTAATGTTTTAGACAAGTACTCCTTCAGTATTTGTGATACTTCAAGCTTTTCTGAGTATGTGAAGGGTGGAGTGGCAACTGAAGTAAAACAGCCTGAAATCCTCAGCTTTGTAAGTATCACCTATGATTGATTTATTCAGTAGTGTGGATATGTGACTGCATAGTAAGGAATAATCAGATATTTTAAGTTGCTACTCAGGGCTCTACAACCATTCAGTCGCATTTGCGAATGAAAACTACTGCGTGCGACTATGAAAAATATTTCGGAGCACCAGTGCGACTGACCAGATCAGCATATTTGTGTTTGCACTGAGGTTTCTACATGTTTTTGCAACATTGAGTAATGTATCACAGACATATCTCACCAATCCTTTCATAAACAGTTGATTATAATGGAACTTTGTGAGATTGCGATGAACTAAGATGAGCGACAGCTTTTAATAATTTTTAAAGGAGTTTGTAAATGAGATATTGATTTAATACAAACAAGAAGTTAATATTAAGTGACCTACATTGTCTGATTATAACACTATTGCCTGATTTTGCTCTATTTCATCATCAAAAATAGTCTAAACTAGTCACAACTGAGCCGCTGCACATCTCCATTCAAACACAGCGGCGTTTCGTTTATGAATGAACGTACGTTTTCTAGTCAGTCAGTGATTCAATTTCCCATTCATAAAGACAGTCACTTTCTTTATTCCTGAATAAATCAGCTGTTCGAACGAATCAAATAAATGATATGATATGAAATGATATGATTCAGTAATTAAATCAGTGACTTGCTGCCATCTACTGGCAGATTTAGTTTCATTTTTAAAGTGTCTTTTCAGTTATTTAATGTTTCTGTATTCATGATGTTAAAGTTATATTTAAAACATTAATCTCAACATGAATTTATTAATTTAATTGCACTCATGCCTCATTAAACATATGAAAATACACCTACAGGCCACTTTTTTTTCAATGCCACCTCTGTAGTACAAATTAATCTTGTTAATATTGATTTCATTTGATTGGTAACTTATTCTTATTCTACCTGTTCTTACTGCAATGTTTTAATTAGAAATTTTAAGCTTAAAAAATATAATTTAAAAAAAATTACATAAAAGATGACATACTTTTAATAAAGTTAGAAAAATGCCATTTCAAAGGTAAAAACAAAATTCCCCTGTAAATCACTTTAAGGAGTCACCTGCACCCACCTTGTAATGGAAAGGCTACTTTTGATTTTTTGATTATGGATTAGAAGGTGCTCTTAAAATTTTGACTGTGCTCCTAAATTTTTTAAAGTTAGGAGCACAAATGAAATTTGGAAGTGTAAGCATTCAGTGTAATAGCAATGCATGTCATTCAGTTGATATTTTAATTCTCGCAGAAACCTCTGAATGTGGCACTGGATGAAGCGATCAGAAATCCTGAGCTTGTGGAGATGACAGACTATGGCAAGACAAAAAGACACCAGTCTCTGCACCTGGCCTTCCAGGCCCTGCATAGATTCATTGAGAAATACGGTCGGACACCCCTTCCTAGATCCCAGGTCAGTCAAACAACACTTTTATGCTAAATAAGTTTTTAAAAGTACATCTGAAAATATTTTTACAGAGCATTTTTAAAGAATCATTCAAACAGGTATGACCTGTTTGACCGAGTGTATTGTCACAACATTGTGTAAAATGATGGCTAAGAATTTGTTCTGTTCTGGAAAACTGATTCTTCAATAAAAATTGATATACTTCAATCTCCATTAAAACATTTTATAATACACATAAAAGCATTGCTCTTTTGTATGTGGATATGTTATACAATACATAACATATTTTCTCTGGCAGTGATTCAGTTTGATTACAATTACAAATCATCGTATCGTGACATGGTTCATAACTATTCCAAAACGTTTACAGCATTGTCTAACAAAAACAGACTAAAATGAATTTTTACTACTGAAAATAGGCCTGGAATTGTATTTTTAATTAGAAGGAAGCATACCACATTGTAAAACAATATAATATGTAATAGGTCAGTGTTTCATCTCTGTTTTTGCTGCCCTCTATAGGCTGATGCTGAAGTGCTGGTTAATATCACAAAAGAGCTTTGCACAGATGCAAAGTTTGATGAGCTCGATGAAGACGCTGTAAGACAATTTTCTCTGGTTGCCAGTGGTGACCTGGCACCTATCAATGCCTTCATTGGCGGTCTGGCTGCTCAGGAGGTGGTGAAGGTGAGTTTATTCCTTCAACGTTTTACACTGCCAACAGCGGTTGAGTTTGAGACCATGCTGTATATGAGCACATTTTTTAATAACTATGCGTGTATGAAATTTTTCAGGCGTGCAGTGGTAAATTCACTCCTCTCAGACAGTGGCTGTACTTCGATGCCCTGGAATGCCTGCCTCAGGATTATGATGGAGTCCTTTCTGAAGATGCCTGTGCTCCTGTAAGCAACAAGCCAGCTCATTCTCAGTATTTAGAAAATATAAAAGTCTTGTTTTTGATGAACAGAAACAGCTGAGCACTTGTAATCTTTATCTTCTGTGCTGTAGAGGGACAGCCGATATGACGGACAGATTGCTGTGTTTGGAGCTGCATTTCAAGACAAACTGAAGAAACAGAACTATTTTCTGGTGAGTGTATTTCTCCTGTTTCACCAACAGAGGAGGACATTACCCTGATTTGTGTTGTAGTAAACCATGTTGGATCTTACAGTTGATCTGCTCCGAGGAGCAGTGAGCAGATTGGTGAGTCAGTGGTGTCGAATGCACAGGAAATATTTTATGTGCCGTCTGAAATTTCCTGCTGAGCACTGAGGATATGTCAGTCAGAGTTTCCCTTGTGAATCAACTGAATATTTCAAATTTTTGGGAGGGAGGATTTTTTGGTGTGCTACTTTGATGACTCTGAATGTTGCTAAATTGTGTACTTCTTTTTGAAACAGTTTGCTCATGTAAGTTTTATTCTAATAAAGAATACGTTTTATTTTGAGCATACACTGTTCACTGTTTGGGATCTTTATATATATATATTTTTTTAACAATTGATCAAATATGACAGTAAAAACATTTATAATGTTACAAAGCATTTTTACTTTGATTACATGCTGTTCTTTTGCACTTTCTATTTATCAAAGATTCCTGAAAAATGTATCACTGTATCCCAAAAATATGATTGATAATAATAAATGTTTCCTGAGGAGCAAATCAGCATATTAGAATGATTTCTGAAGGACCAGGAAACACTGAAGACTGGAGTAATGATGCTAAAAATTCAGCTTTGCGTCACAGGAATAATTTACAATTTGAAATGCATTATAATAGAAAACAGTTATTTTAAATATTCATAATATTTCACTGTTTTTACTGTGTTTTTTTATGAAATAATAGCAGCCTTGGTAAGCAGAAGAGACTTCTTTCAAAAACAATAAAATCTTACCAAACCAAAACTTTGAACAGTAGTTTATATTTATGCTATAAAGAACATCACGTCTAAATTTTATGACATATTTAACCTCACTTCATTGTCACTTATTGTCGATTCTCATCAAAATGTCTTTGTCTGTGATCAGGTCGGTGCTGGAGCAATCGGTTGTGAGCTGCTGAAGAACTTTGCTCTGATTGGTCTAGGTGCGGGAGAGGGCGGGAACATTACGGTGACTGACATGGACTCTATTGAGCGATCAAATCTGAATCGACAGTTTTTGTTCCACTCTAAGGACATTGGGGTAAGACAAGTTGGCACAGAAGTGCTACAAAACTGACTTACAGTTCACAAAATGAAATGGTTTCACTAAGATATCAATGACTGCCGTCAAAAACAGAATCTGAAATCTGACTGAATGAGCCACATCCACTTGATGTGCCTAACATAACCTCTTAACTCACTAATGCATTTACATTTATTCTTTCTGTTTCCCTCAGAGGCTAAAATCTGAGGTGGCGGCAGAGTCTGTTAAAGAAATGAACCCTTACATGAACATCACAGCTCACCAGAACCGCGTGTGTCCTGAGACAGAGGAGGTCTACACACATTCGTTTTACAGTAACCTTGATGGTGTGGCAGCAGCACTGGATAATGTGGATGCACGTAAGTGCTGATTTTGCTTGTTTTTTTGTGATGCACCAACAGTGTTTATGTCATCTCACCCAAAATGGCAATGCAAACTTGTAAATCATAAACATTTATTTTCCCTATGCATTAGGAGTCTATCTCGACCAATGCTGTGTGCGAAACAAAAAGCCTATGCTGGAGGGAGGAACTCTGGGTAGTAAAGGCCACACTTTGGTGGTAGTACCACGTCTGACTGAATCATATGGACCCTCCACATCTGGAGGACAGAAAGCCATTCCCATCTGTACACTTAAGAACTTCCCTCACCATATAGAGCACACACTACAGGTCAGAATGCATTTGTGATGTTGTAAAGTTTATTTAATTATGAATTCATATGTTTGGCAATTTAAAAGCCATTATAGTTTCTCTCATTTTGTGATCACAAATCACAAACATTTTGATGAAAGCATTTTAAGAGATAAACCGTTGTCGTTTACTCCAAATGTCAATTAAAGGCCCATTTACACGAAGAATGATAACTATAAAGATAACTTGAACAATAGCTTCTGTATATTTGCATCCAGACCAAAAGACAATAACATCCTGTTTATTATAAGTGCACATTGCAGTATTGTCAACTTCAACTTTAAAGGAGAAGTTCACTTCCAGAACAAAAATTTACAGATAATGTACTCACCCCATTGTCATCCAAGATGTTCATGCCTTCGTAAAGAAATTATGTTTCAGGATTTCTCTCCATATAGTGGTCTTCTGTGCTGCCCGTGAGTTTGAACTTCCAAAATGCAGTTTAAATGCAGATTCAAAGGGCTAAATGATCCTAGTAAAGAAATAAGGGTCTTATCTAGCAAAACAATCAGTCATTTTCTAAATGAAATAAAAATGTTTATGCTTTTTAACCTCTGTGATGCGCATGTGTATGTTTACTATGTAATCCAGGTCAATACAGTTAGGGTTTGTCAAAAAACTCCCATCTCATTTTTTCCTCCAACTTTAAAATCGTCCTACATTGCTGTTTTACCTTTTTTTGTAAAGGCCATTTCACCTTCTTTGCATTTTCACTTTGTAAACACTGAGTCGGTACTTCTGCAGCTACGTAGGATGATTTTGAAGTTAAAGGAAAAAATGAGATGGGAGTTTTTCCTGTATTGACCCGGATTACACAGAGTACGCATGCACATGGCAGAGCTAGACAAGATGAGCATTTGAAGTTAAAATGTACAAAAATGTTTTTAGAAAATGTCAGATCATTTCGCTTTATAAGACCCTTATTCCTCGGCTGGGATCATTTAGAGCCCTTTGAAGCTGCATTTAAACTACATTTTGGACATTCAAACACCTGAAATTCCTGAAATGTTTTCCTCAAAAAACATAATTTCTTTATGACTGAAGAAAGAAAGGCATGAACATCTTGGATGACAAGGGGGTGAGTACATTATCTGTAAATTTTTGTTCTGGAAGTGAACTTCTCCTTTAAATGCAACATAATAATAACTAAACAGCACTACAGTATATATTTACAAACAAATGTTTGCATACATAAGAGACAAAATTGTCATTTTAATGCAGCTGTTGCATTTCTGCCATACATGAAGCTTGTGTGTGAATCATAAATCAATTGTTTGTCATTTTCAGTGGGCCAGAGACCAGTTTGAGGGACTTTTCAAACAAGTGGCAGAGAATGTGAACAACTTTCTCAGGTATAGCTGCATTTAATTTAATTTAATCTAGAAGAGAAACTGGGGCTCTGCTGTTATCAGCAGATGCAGATATTGTGTCAGAGATTCTGTTTCAATATTATACTCCTTCAGGTATACAGGCTCACGTCCAGGCTCAGCTATTCATTATTAGTGCAACCTCGAATGCCCCCTGGCTTTCTGCCACAAGTGTCAACTGTTGTCAGATCTCTTTTCCATCTGAAATGAAGTGAAGGATGTTTATAGAGAGGCGAGTGTGCAGGAAGTTGAGGTGCTGTGTGCTGTGGGCAGATACCGCAAAGGGAAGGCAGCAACTTATCTGCCTCCATTTCAACTACTTCCTCTTGGCTGTCGGCAAATTGCAGCCTGTGAGTGAAGTCACGGAAGGACCCCACCCAACTCAACAGCTTTCCAGTTAAAAACTGGAAGTTTTTTAATGGTTTTGGTTAATGATAATAGCTGTGCTTTTGGTGCCAAATGAAACTTAGCCTAAACAATTGATGATAAAAAACTAAAACTACTCATAGCTTTTCCTCTTTTCTCCATCTGTGCAGTGACCCAACGTTTGTCGATCGCACAGTCGCCCGTGGGGATGTGGAGGCTGTGGAAATACTGGAGAGCGTCTATAGGAGTCTGAGCGAGGAATGGCCTCAGAACTGGGTTGACTGTGTCAGCTGGGCCCGCAGACAGTGGGAAACGCTCTATAACAATCACATTCGACAACTACTGCACTGCTTTCCCCCTGACCAGGTAACACATTTATACAAATGTGTAACATAGTGGCTAAAGCCGATGACTGGGTATTCAGAAAGTTGCTGCTTCGAGGCTGTTATGCACCTTAAGGGATACTTTAAGGGAATTATCACTGTAATAGGGTAAATTTCATGAAAGCATATCTAGATCATATCCCAAAATAAAAAAAGAATGAAAATGAAAAAAAAAAAAATTGCATAAAAGTTATTTTAAGAACCATTATGATTTTCTTCCCCACTTGTGACATAATTTTCCTGATAATTGAAAATAGTGCCATTCTTAATTAAACATTTCTTTAAGTGAAGTATTATTCTTATACTGTAAAATGCTTTGTTTACTTATAGACCTACTAGTCTTATTGTTATACCTTAGACTATGAGTATGTTAGAAAGTTGGCAAATTATGCTTTATTTTTGATTATGTCAGTTTCACTTTGCACCAGAAGGTGGCACTGTTGTCTATAACTACAATGGGCTCAGTAAAGGTCAGTAAAGGTTTAAATGGCATGATAAAGTCACAATAACAGGCACCTTGTCGTCTAATAACAGACCATCAGTCATTCATTATCTGGAGTTTATAAATTATAGTAACTTATTATAAATACAAATACAAGTCTTCATCATGAGGATGGCAGCATATTGCAACAACTTCTTTTTAAATATGACATTCTTATTTGGTATCACTGATGGTGTAAAAGTACAATTGATCACTTCTACTGGGAGTCTGTGTGTTTATGGTTACGTAACAGTACGGATGTGGAGAGATGTCTAATCCATAGCATCAGTGCCTGCACACTGAGATAAACATGTGTCCAGAGGAGAGGTGATATGGTCAAGAAGAGTTTCGAAACTTTGTCCTTTATCTTGCAAGTCCAGATATAACAGTTGCAAAACCTAAAGCTGCAGATGTGAAAAGGAGATGTAGACCACAGTTCAGTTTGAGGTTTTGTGCATGATCCAGTTTGCATGAATGTACTAAATCATGTGGTTCTCTTGAGGTTTGAATGAGCTTGACATAACAGTTTCTCATTATCAGTTGGACGTCTTTCCTGGAGCGCAGAAAGACGGTTGTAACACACACAAACCAGTGGGATAAGCCTTGCATTACTGATCTTTTGGTCTGTTTTTGCTCTTTTGAACAGCGCCTTCTGTTTTTTGTTAAAAGACTAATTGTATTGAACACACACATGATAAACTCATTATTCTGTCTGTCTGGGCAAAAGGCTTGGAGACATGGGCTTTATGGTGACCAATCACGTCCACTTCACAACAGCATGTGACAAGTGGCTGCAGGGCTTCCATTTGGCTGACAACACATGTAGACGTCTTTCATTCTTGCTTACTGGAGCCGACTATATAGCGTCTTTAACAATGTTTTTATTGTTTTTTTTTAAATAAACAACAATAAATAAAACTATATTTAATTGTAAAAATGAAAAGTAAATAAGTAAATAAAATAGTCATATTTTATTAAATAACAAATAAAATGTATATATATTTAAAATTATTTATTTGTTTTAAATTAGTATACATATATTTACATTTACAAATAACATTTGTAAAAAGTGTAAACAAAATAAAAATAATATTTAAACTTTATTAAATTTATTTTAAATTTTAAATTAATTAAACAATGTTTATAAAAACATTTTAAGGAAAAAAAGGCAAACGCTTTTATTCTTGCCTACTGGAGCTGATTATATAGCAAATTTAACATTAATATTTAATATTTGTATTGTTTTTTTAAATAAACAACAATAAATAAAACTATATTTAATTGTAAAAATAGACAAACATATAAAAATAATTAGAATAAAAAGTAAATGAGTAAATAAAATAATCATATTTTATTAAATAGCAAGTATCATTTATATATATTTAAAATATTATTTGTTTTAAGTTAGTGTACGTATATTTACATTTACAAATAAATGTAATAAAAAATTAATACAAAATAATATAAAAAGTATGTATAATTATATTTAAAATGTAAATAATTGAGCATACATACACATGTTATAAATATAATAACAATAGAACTATATAGAATCTTTAACAATGTATTTGTATATTAAAACTGTTTATAAAAATATATTTTAAGGAAAAAAGGACAAACGTCTTTCAATCTTGCTTACTGGAGCCAACTATATAGTGTCTTTAACAATATATATATATATATATATATATATATATTTTAATAAACAACAATAAATAAAACTTCATTTAATTGTAAAAAAAAAAAAAAGACAAACGTACAATAATAATTATAACAAAAAGTAAATAAGTAAATAAAATAATTATATTTTATTAAATAACAAATATCATTTATATATATTCAAAATTATTTATATATTTTTAATTTGTATAAATATATTTACATTTAAAAATAACATTTGTAAATGTTGTAAAAAAAATTTATATAAAATGTATATGTAATAATACTTAAAATGTAAATAATTGAGCCTACATACACATGTATTAAATATAATAACAACAGAACTATATAGAATCTTTAACAATGTATTTGTATATAAAAACAATGTTTATAAAAAAAAAAGACAAACATCTTATGACAAATATCTAATAAAATATCTAATACAATCAAATAAAAATTATAAAAATTGTATATATAATTATACAATAATACATACACGTAATATGTATCGTTTATTTAAAAACAAGGAAGTGTATTTTTTAAACACTTCTTTCTCTTCTCTTTCCACTCTGGTCCTTCCTAGGTAACAAGCTCTGGACTTCCATTCTGGATGGGGGCAAAGAGATGTCCACATCCTTTGACCTTTGACACCAGCAATGTAAGTTTTACTCAGTAAATCCCCACACACAGCCTCTAGGATCACCCATCATCCCCTGCAGACAGCATTGTCTAAGCTTAGATGACTCACAGTTTCTCTCCTGGTGTGAATAAGATAGTATCTGATATCAGTGATCACCTGTGATTAACAAAACAAGGTGAAAACGTGTTAAACCCCGACTTCTCTCACACAGGTCAACACAGTGCCACATTAGCAAACAAGTCATGCTTTTCACAGAAACCCTTACAGACACATATATAAACTGAAAAAATCAAGAAAACCTTCTAAATATTTTAATTAGGCATCTCTAGATATGCAAATGATATGATTCTGTAGCTATTGTTCTATTTTATGGCCCATTGTTTCCATTGTCTTGATTCTTTACGCATGTTATCAGCATTTGGTAAGATTTGTGTTCCCCTAAAGGAATTCCTTTTAACTCATAACAGTCTGTTTGAATTCTATGCTTTTAAAAGGGTAAGTGTTGTTTTTTAAATGCGCTACACACTTTCCTCTCACCATTTCCTGTTAACCACTGCAGTTCTGTTTCTCTGCATCTGTGTTTGTGATCCATGGCAAGTTTTTCCACCCTTCAGCTCAAACACAAATGCATAGTTTTGCCTCAGTTCTGCCAGCTACAGTAGGATTTCTTTTGTTTTATAGACCACCCATATGGACTTCATTGTGGCAGCGGCCAATTTATACGGCCAGATCTATGGGATTACAGGTTCAAGAAATCATGCTGATATTCAGAGCATTCTGCAAGGAGTAAAAGTGCCCGAGTTCACCCCTAAATCTAGCGTAAAGATAGCAGTGACCGATCAGGAGCTGAAAGAGGAAAATGAGGAGAGAAAAGAAGAAGGTGAACTTTTAGGCTTAATATGAATAAATGCAATAAAATTAAGTCTGTAAAGAATGTTAAGCATTAAATATTTCTTGTGAATATCCTTCACCACTCTTAGACAAAGTCAAGCTGGAGATGTTAAAGGAGAAGCTGGCCAAACTTCAGCTGAAGGACCAAAGCTTCCGGATGCATCCACAGGAGTTTGAGAAGGTACCTTGTGTTTTATTTGCATTGCATTTTTGCATATGTGACCCTGGACCACAAAAAGTCATATGTAGCACGGGTATATTTGTAGCAGTAGCCAAAAATACATTGTATGTGTCAAAATGATGGATTTTTCTTTTATGTCAAAAATCGTTAGGATAATAAATAAAGATCATGTTCCATGAAGATATTTTGTAAATTTCCTACTGTAAATATATCAAAACATAATTTTGGATTACTAATATGCATTGCTAAGAGCTTCATTTGGACAACTTTAAAGGCGATTTTCTCAGTATTTTGATTTTTTTGCACCCTTAGATTTAAGATTTTCAAATAATTGTATCTCAGACAAATATTGCCCTATCCTAACAAACCACACATCAATGGAAAGCTTATTTATTCAGATGATAAATCTCAATTTCAGAAAATTGTCTCAACTATTTATTGTTTACAGTGTTGTTTTGGGCTGTTTTCACCTGAAAACGCTGTTTGATCTGTGCATATTTGTCTTACTGGAGAAAGCAATATTATGGATCGAGGTTGAAAACATTTTGCTGCATTTGTTTTTTGCAAAAGACGTTAATTAATAGACTATAATCATGTGGATTACTTGTGATTACTGACGGCACCCATTCACTGCAAAGGTTCATATTTGGTGTTTTTGTTATTTTACCACCCATCAGATTGCATTGTATAGAACAACACAGCAACAACACAGCTTAGACATTCTGCAAAACATCTTTTTTTGACTTTACACTAACTAAACAAAACAATATGGGTTTGGAATCACATGAGAATGAGATGAGTATGATTTTCCTTTAGAAAAAAAGAGATGAGTATTATTCCTTTCAACTTAGCACCTTAAGGTAGAGTTTGACATCTCCAGTAAATACACACGTTTGGTATGTACACTGGGCCTGTCAGACATGTTGGCGTCCACTCTCAGGTAGGAGGTCTCATTCAACCGCAAAATTGGCCCTAAAACATCCAACCCCGACTGCAGTTTTCATCGACCCTTAACCAGCTCCATCCATTACAGACCAGAGAAAACAGTCGTCCTTTCTGTTGAGACAGATCTTCTTCACAGAACCTCACCGCTGTGACATGCTTCTCAGAAAGAGAGCGTCCAACGCACAGACGGGTCTTATGAAAAAGTATGGATGCACGCTGGTTTAGTCAGTGTTTGCTTTGTCTTTTGTCGTGACTGCATGACACATGGGCTTCCACACACATGCATGGAGACTGAATGCTCATCAGTCTCTGAACAACATCTCAGCTGTGTTTTCTGTTAGGAAGAGGATTAGTCTCAGTCTGTGTGTTTCTCTGCATGTATCTGTCTTTGATTTTCACAATCGCTTCAGTCTTTAAGTCTGACCTGGACTATCATTTCTCCATTTTTCTTTCTCTGGTTGCTTCTGTCTTTGTTTTCTCTGAAGATGAAAGCATTCTGGTATCTTTTTGGGAATGTTCATATGGCAACAGTTAGGCAAAGGTTTCTGTATATAAATGTCCTGCAGGGTCCACAAGTCTAGAACTGCATAGAAAATCTGGGATTTTCTTTTATTTAAAGCTGAAAATGAACAAAGTTTTAGGGTTTTAAAACATTTGAAACAAAGAATAGTTAAAATGAAGAAGAAACGTCTCAGATTTTGCTCTATTTCTAGGTCACTAATTAAATGTACACTGCTGCTCAAGTTTCAGGATCAGTAAGATTTTTAATGTTTAAAGAATTCTCATCAAGGCTGCATTCACTTGATCATAAATACAGAAAAAAAAACATTAATATTGTGAAATATTATTACAGTTTAAAATATGGGTTTTCAATTTTAATATATTTTAAAATATAATTTATTCCTATGATGCAAAGCTGAATTTTCAGCATCATTATTCAAGTCTTCAGTGCCATATGATCCTTTAGAAATCATTCGAATATGATGATTTATTACTTTTATTATCAATTTTGGAAACTGTTGTGATGCTTAATATTTTTTTTTTTGGAACCTGTGATTGTTTTTTTGGGATTCTTTGATGAATAAAAAGTTAAAAAGAACAGCATTTTTTCAAAATAGAAATCTTTTCTAACAATATAAGTTTTACATTGAAATAATATTTCACATTATTATTTTCACAATGTTTATTTCTGGATTTCTGATCAAATAAATGCAGCTTTAATGAGCATAAGAAACTTAAGAACTTAACTTAAAAAAAACAATAAAAATTTTACTGATCCCAAACTTTTTAACAGTGGAAATTAAATGAGCTACACTGATTATGATCAGAGATGATCAGATTTGTTTGCTTACACTGAAGCTCAAAACATGGTTATTTCTATATCAAGGATATACTATTAAAGTTAGTAATATTTTGGATTCGAATTTAGTTTAATATTTCCTGTTTTCACTAATTAGTTTTAGTCATTTTGAGTTGTTTTTGTCATTTTTTTTTCTTATTTTTTTCTAGATTTTAGTGTCATGCTTAGCTTTTTAGTTTTTACTTTTTCATATAATGCTTTTTTTGTTTCAAATAACAAAAATGTTTTTTATATGGTTTTAGTAATTAACAATAATTACTCTGGCACAAGATGCTCAAATGATGGTGGAGAACATGATTAAGTGCATCTATCATTAAAGTAAAAGAGAAACATTTCAAATACTAAGACATTATACATTTATATTTTAAGCTGATAATATTTTTTTAATGCAAGAATTCTATTAAATTAGAAAACTGAACATTTCTGTAGTGGTCTCAGATGTTTGGGCCCCACTGTTTGTATCATATGTCCATATACATGTGCAAGTGTGTGTGTGCACTTTAAGCGATGACACATTCTTTGCCAGATCAGATGTTTTGTTTTTCCAGTGGAATGTGCGTATGGGGGATTCTGGTGGCATCAGGTTGCCAAATTATATACTGCGCTCAAACACCCCCGCAGTTGCCCCCAACACACCCAATACTTGACAGTCTTTGTAGTGCTGCGATGCCCGGGGCGTAAGAAGAGTGCCAAAACCTCAAAACCAGGGTATCCTTGCATTCCTGCAATATCTAATATCACACCAAACTTCTTGAGCTGCGATTATGCTTATCAAATCTTAAAACCATATCTTTAAAACATCACTAAGTATTACTAGTTTAATTTGGAGCAAGTGCGGTTTGTTTTGTGTGACATCATGTGTCTCTGGAACATTACAATCGAATAAAATAGGAAGCTATCAAAGTTTAAATATTATGCGGTATGACATCTTTGTCAGGTACCTGTTGTACCGAAGTGCACAAACATACCTGTGACTATGTTTTGTTCCTGTTTTTAAATTCTTGTTTTTATACAAGACTAAAGATAACAATCAGCATCACACTTTGGACACAACAGGACTTTAATTTCCGTTGTTTTTGCCCTAGGGTAATGAACGAACATATGGTTGGTAGGTGAAGATTTTCTGATGGACAAATCAAAAGGTGTTTTCCGCAGTAGAAAAGAAATAGGAAATGTTTTTAAAAAAAAAACCAAATGTTCTTTTTTTATTCTTGTTTTCCAGGATGATGACAGCAATTTCCACATGGACTACATGGTTGCAGCATCCAACCTGAGGGCGGAGAACTACGATATACTGGCAGCCGACCGCCACAAAGTGAATGGCTTTTGTCTTTGTCAAACAGCTCTGCTGTGCTTTTGTTTGTGAGACAAGCTCTAAAGTGATCAGCATTCCCCTTTGGGGGTTTGTGTCCTCTGTTCCTGTACACATACAGTACACCCTGAGGAAAGACCTTTTGATTATGCAGTACTACGCCACAGAGTTCCATTCCAGATACTATTTTTTGCCCATACTACTTTCCATTAATAGTTTGCATGACTAGTTTGAATCCAAGAGCATGTATGTGTAATTCATAAACAGTGCACAGTGTATAGATGTGCATATATATGAAAATAATACTGTTTTTCTTGTCTGCAGAGCAAGTTAATTGCTGGCCGCATTATTCCAGCAATCGCCACCACAACAGCTGCGATTGCCGGGCTGATGTGTTTGGAGCTTTATAAGCTTGTCCAGGGTCACCAGAAAATCTCATCCTACCGAAACGGATATATAAACCTGGCCACCCAATACTTTGTCTTCTCACAGCCTTGTGTGGCCCCGACATTTACAGTAAGTGGTGAAGCTACTCACTTATCACCATCTAGCATGTCCGAACGAGGCTTTTTTCACTCTAATGAATTAGAGAGCATTAGAAAGCTTTTAATTCTATGTGCATTTAGCATAAGGAGCTCTAAGCTGTTGAAAACAACATATGTGACCCTGGACCACAAAACCAGTCTTAATACATTGTATGGGTCAAAATGATGGATTTTTCTTTTATGCCAAAAAGGATATTAAGTAAAGAACATGTTCCATTTAAGATATTTTGTAAATTTCCTACTGTAAATATATCAAAACTTAACTTTTGATTAGTAATATGCATGGCTAAAAACTTTATTTAGACAACTTTAAAGGCGATTTTCTCAATATTGTGATTTTTTTGCACCCTCAGATTTTCAAATAGTTGTATCTCAGACAAATATTGTCATATTCTAACAAACCACACACCAATGGAAAGCGTATTTGTTCAGTTTCAGATGATGTATAAATCAGACCCTTATGGTTTTGTGGTCCAGGGTCACATATCATAATGGTTGTATGTATTTATTGACTGTAGGTCTGTATTGGCCTTTTTTTTTTTTTCAAACATAATGTATTAAAGCAGTAATCTGTGACTCCAGTACAGTAATTTTACCGTGGTTAAAGATGGTTGTTAGTCACAGTGCAAAGAGCACTGGCCAAAACCTATTAACTATTGTGAAATCACAGTAATACATGGTTTCAAGTAGCTTAATTGCATTTATAAAACAGCAAAATTATAAAACAACAACATACACTTTATTTATATTATTGTATTTTTATTATTTTATTAGCTATATATATTTATTTTAGCAATAACAACAGGAATAATAATAATAATTGTATAGCTATTAAAATATACGAAAATACAGTAATAATATTTCTATATATTAACTAAAACTATTAACTATTTTTTAAAAAATTAAATATGAATTTAATATCGAGTTATCAATAGTATTAATCACGTTAATTATCTGAATTATCTGTTTTATTATAACAGCTTTTCACATGTACTCTGAAGAACTGAAATTGCTAAATTTCACAATTAATTACATTGGTACAATTAATTTGCATTGAATTGAACATGAAATTAGGAAGTTGAAAGATATTTATACAACATTCCTCTATAATCTTTGTTTTATTTACAACTTCATAAAAATGTCTTTCTTTATTCAGACAGTTTTAGACACGTATAGAAGACAAATATGTTGTTTGTTAGAGTAAAATTACTAGTTAAATTATTCTGTTCCCCACATTTCTTTGCTCCGAAATTGCTAGTAAGCTTCTCAATTAGTTACAAAGAAATGGCAAGTAACAAATTTAATTAAACACAATTTTGAAGTACAAAAATTGAAATGTAGATCTCTAAAAAAAACATCATTTTTTACAGTGAAAATCATTTACAGTGTATAATAACTCTTGTGCAGTGAAGTAAAGGTTTTTTTTTTTATTTTACTGTGGTTGAGCTCTGTTACGAGGGCTGGGGGTGATGGGTAGGGAGCGATGGCTGGGGTGAAAGGCTACAGCATCAGTCTTCTGTCTGGGTCTGGATCACTACAGGCTTTAGTGAACTTATATTCATCCTCAAGGGCTTAAACCACTTAGTAACTGTACACTCACCCCCGCAGACCCTCACCTGCCAACCTGGTGCGTTTGCTCAGTTTAGGGGACTTCCACTTTCAAAGGGAACGTGTTCAGATGCAGACACTCAAGTATTCAGACAGACACGTGTGTGTATATAGCAGCAAACCTCAGAAGAGTTGCATGTAAAATCTGGAGTTTAAGTTTGAGCTGGTGTGCTTATGCGTTTATAGCAACCGCTAGAGACTAAAAACAGCTGAATGGTCCAAGATTTGTGCAGATAGACTTTATAGATGACGTAATGCAAACCCCAGACATGGCTGTCCACACATGGGGGGAGTGTTGTTTCTACCAACATGTGCGGGGTCAGAGTTGAGGGTAATTCTCACCCAAGGGGACAGGCGGTGAGCTGGGCTTTGAAACACACAAGCTCAGGTTACTGGTGCGATGTGACCGTTTTCTGGAGTGTCCAGACTGCTCCTTTCTCAAAACACTCAACACACACACACATTGTTTGCATTATAAGAACATTCAGTGGCTCTAAGAAGTATTTAGACACCAAAGCCACACAAATCTCTGAATGTCATTGCATTAAATAAGTTTTTTTCTAATTTCATTATTTCTTCTCAATGCCTTTTCATCATTTCGATGATTTTTAGTGGATGTGTAAAATCAGTTCTCCTTAAGTTCACACAGGTGTAGGGAAACCACAGATGGGTCATTTCGTGTCAAATCAACCAAATTTAAAAAACTTCCCTGTCTCAAATTTTTGATTTTGCAAATATTTTTCTGAAGAAAGATACACATGTATAGTGATGAAAGCCAAAATATTAAATGCCACTGATAAATATTTACTGAGTAATCAACTATTTTGTGAGGTCAAAATGGCAATTTTCACCTAAGATTTAAAGTCAAGTTACAGGGGGGATAAAAATGACTTCAGAAAGATGCCAGCATCATCTTATTTTTACACAGAGATTGGTAGATCTATCAGTAAAATCTGTTGACTCTAGCAATCTTTGTTGCATTATGTGCCAACGGTGACCATTCAAAAATGGGGAAACAGCACTTTTCAAGTTTTTCTCCAAAGTTTGCATGCCTGCAACTCAAGAAGTAATAAAGGTATCTTAATGCCCTTTTAGATCTTGGGTTGCAAGAAACTTTTCATTTGGCATCATAATTTTTAAGGCCCTATGAGATTCGGTTCCAGAGATATTGGAATTTCAATACAGCTCCAGGAGTAAATAGTTACAATTTACACATTTTCATTGGTCAAAAACCAAATGTGGGTCAGTTTGAAAAAATATGAGACTTCTTTTTTTTTAAAGAGGAATGTCTGAAGCACAAATAATGTTAAAACTAGAGATGTATCTCGTTTCTTTCTGTCAAGACAACTTCACTGAAAATACCAGTCTTACTATTAAGATATCTTTAATACTTCTTGAGTTACAGGCATGCAAACGTTGGACAAAAAGTTGAAAAGTGCCGTTGTCACCATTGCCACACAATGCAACAAAGATAGCTAAAGTCAACAGATTTTACTAACAGAACTAGCTCTAATCTCTGTTTAATAATAAGATAATGATGCTGCCATCTTTCTGAAGTCATTTTTACCACCCTGTAACTTGACTTTGAATCTAAGGTGAAAATTGCCATTTTGCCAAATTGCCTCCCTCTACAAAAATAGTGGATTACTCAGTAAATATTAATCAATGACATTTAATATTTTGGCTTTCATCACTACACGTGTGTCTTTCTTCAGAAAAAATATTAGCAAAATCAAAAATTTGAGCCGGGGACCTCTGGTTGAGTTGACACGGAATGACCCAGATGTGATTCATCATATTACCTATCAACATGTCACAATAATTTTTGTACTCATTTTGAACAACAAACATATTTTGTAATATTCAGATGAATGTTTTAGAAAGAAAACATATGCATGCACCAAATTCACCAAGACTGCATTAAAACAGTAATATTTTTTTCAAATGTATTTGTAAATATAGAATGTAATTTATTGCTGATGCAAAGCTGCATTTTCAGCATCATTACTCCAGTCTTCAGTGTCATATGATCTTTCAGAAATCATTCTAATATGCTGATTTGCTGCTTAAGAAACATTTTTTATTATCAATAATGAAAATATTTTTCTTTAGGATTCTTTGGTGAATAGGAAGTTTAAAAGAAAAGCATTTATTTGAAATAAAACGACATAGGAATGTCTTTACTGTCACATTTGATCAGTTTAATGCATCTTTGGTAATATTAAAGTATATAAAACTCACCTCAAACTTTTAAACAATATAAATAAAAAATATATATATTGCTCAAAGTGTGCATGTGCTATCTTTTTTAAATTTTAAGTGTGGCTTAAGTGTTCAGAAACTTCTAAGGAATACTGTGTGGAAAGGTTTTGTGTCTAGAAGTTTAAACTTCCAGCTTTTATCTCTGGAGGTTTCACTTTTTCCATCCCTTTTGTTTTGTTTGCATACCTTATTCATAAGACTGGCACTCTGTTCACTAGTCTTTTCCAAGTACAGAATGTGTGGAAAAGTTTCCACACATGGGACTAGTTAAGGTTGAGCTTGAACACACTTTATTTTGTGATACTGATACTATTTGAATGCAGTCACATGGCAGAAAACAAATCATTGAGTCGATTAGTTAACGTTTCCATTTTATAAACCTTTGTTTAGACTGTGGTGGCGATACGGTAGTCGCCATATGGAGCCTTGTCAGCTGACGGTGTTTTAAATTGAGCTGTGGAAATATCTATTAGTCTTCTTTCCAGCCACGCAGCGTCCAATTGGAACATTTCATGGATTTAGAAAAAAGAAAAACAACAGAGAGACACACTTGACTGATTGGAAATGCATAACAGTCAGTTGCTTGCTAAAATTAACTTTTTAAGTGAAAATGTGACAGGTCACAGACTAAGAGGGTTCTTTATATGAAAAAAGATACACTTGTGAAACTGTCATCAAAAATCTTGTCTGAGGAAAGACGGATATGCTTGTAGCTTCCTGTTTTCCACCAAGGACATCCTTTTTAAATGTCTCCACTATTTTTACACTCTCAAGACGAGTTTCAGAGAACTCGTTTATCAATCCTTGTGTCATGAGAATGACCTGGTTTAGTGTTGCAGACCTTATTTTAGGATTATATAAATGAAATTTCTTTTCATTTAAACAGCTATATATATGTATATAATAACAAAGTCAATATTTATTTTGGATAAGTCCAATTAGCTCACTTTTACTGACTATGATGCATTTTTACCATAGCACTTTTGTTTCCCAGCATAGAGCATTCTACTATATGTGCAGTGTTACAATAGGAAAATGTGCCTTTATCTAAAGTGAGACAGAAAGTGCTCTGCCTGCTGGGGTTATTGCTGTGGCAGCTTCAGGTCCTTATTAGCAGCCTCTCAAGGCGTTTTATGAGACTCTGCCTGTCGTAACCCTGCAGAAAAGACCAGCATGTGTTTTCTTTTAGATGCTGGTCGTCAGCATGGGATGCTGGTGTGCTTGTGTCTACATCAATCACTTGTGTGAGTCTGGTTCCTCTGAAGATCTTTCCCTCCTCTACCTGAACACCGTTTTTGACCGTGTCACAGTCACTTTTGCTCGCATACTAGAACTTTAAGTTTAAGGCACTTTACAAATAAAAATGATTTGTTATAGGTTTCATTTTGTAGGTTTTGTATAGACTTCATAATTATATGTCACTTCATTGGTACAGTAACTCAATCACTTGGATCTGTTTAAACATGATATTTTGGACCATCTTTTGATTTTTTGATGTAGCCTTGAATGCATCAGTATGCATTACTGTTTAAAGGTGGTTTGATCACAGAGTTAAGCAGGGACTAAAGGTCTGAATTTCTGCTGCACAGTTGTCAATTTTTAAAGGGTTAATCGGTGCTTATATGTTTCATGTTTGAACATGCTTCTTTTAATAAATCCATTTCTGGCAGTTTGCCTTTTCACCTGTAGGCGTTAATGTGAGGGTCCTCAGCGGTGAATCAGACATCTGGCAGTGCTTGTAACGCTTTCGATAATTATAATTCAAGCATTTCTCTCTTTTTGTAGCCACAGTTAATACATTTTTGTCCTGTTAAGTCATCCTATGCTGTTCATGACTTAAAGGGATTCAGAACCACATCATTGCCGTTCAAAAGTTTGGGGTCACAAAGATTTATTAATGTTTTTAAAATAAGCCTCTAATGCTTACCAAAGCAGCATTAAAAAATTAAACAATTTTCCAGTTTAAAATAACCATTTTCTATTTGAGTAGATTTTAAAACTGAATATATTCGTGTGATCAAAGCTGAATTTTCAGCATCATTACTCCAGTATTCAGTGTCACGTGATCCTTCAGACCACAAAACCAGTCATAAGGGTCAATTTTGCGAAATTGCAATTTATACAGCATCTGAAATCTGAATAAATAAGCTTTCCATTGATGCATGGTTTGTTAGGACAATACAGGACAATAGGACAATATTTGGCTGAAATCTGAAATTTGAGGGTGCAAAAAAATCTAAATATTGAAAAAAAAACACCTTTAAAATTGTCCAAATGAAGTTCTTAGTGATGCATATTACTAATCAAAAATTAAGTTTTGATATATTTACGGTAGGAAACTTATAACATGTCTTCATGGAGCATGATCTTTACTTAATATCCTAATGATTTTTGTGCATAAAAGAAAAGTTCATTTGACCCATACAGTGTGTTTTGGGCTATTTGCTACAAATATACCTGTGCTACTTATGACTTTTTTTTTTGGTCCAGTGTCACATAAGCTGATTTGCTGCTCAGAAACATTTCTGATTATTACCAATGTTGAAACCAGTTGTGTTTCTTAATATTTTTGTGGAAACCGTGAAACATATTTTCAGAACTTTTTCTCTTGTACTTACATAATGGATTAGTTGTGTTTGCTGGTCTTGAAAACCCAATGGAATTGAGCTCTTGAGTTGTGAGCATTTATTTGGATATGACACATGTGCCACCTTATTTGGCCATTTATGAATTACGACTGGTTGGAAAGAGAGCGAACAACAGAGGAAAATAGTGAGGAGGCAGAAAGTGAACCCTGCAGAAATGACAGCTATTTCCTGCCATCGCAGGAAACTCCTCTATTAGAACCAGATTTTCTTGAGCTCCATTGCGGCTGCCTTTTTATTCCTTTAATCATTCACAGCTTCTTAGAGTTAGACCAAGTAAGAAAGAAGGAGGCTGTGGGGGAGAAATGGAGGTTTCAAAGCCCATCTGCTCAATCCCAAAGCTTCTTCTCACTTCTTTGTTCACAGCCGTTCCCTTTATGATGGAGTTTCAAAACATCGAGCCTTTACTTGTTCGTTCATTTACTCTTTTTTCCTTCAGTGTTTACTGTAGAGTGCACTCACTTGCATAATCAGCACTGACAATAGAGCTGAACTGTGTGTACCTTCATCAGCGAGCATTTGGTCTTAGTTAAAGCTATGCCTTGTTAACGACGCACAAACACACAATCCTAACCACTTTGCATGATGACATCTTGATGAAGTGTTAAGGAGGATGATTTACATGTTTAATGTATTGCAAAATTTGAGGTCATGCACAATTTAAAGATAAGAAATGAGCATGAAATAGACTTGTTAATGCTTCCCATAATGTGTACTGCAGTTCTTTTGGAGTAAATGAAATTAAGACTTTTCATTAGTCTGTTTTCAATAAATTCCCAAAAAAATCCTAAAAAAGTAATTTCTACAAAAATATGAAGCAGCACAACTGTTCAACATTGATAATAATAATGTTATTAGATAATCATATTAGAATGATTTCTGAAGGATCATGTGACATTGAAGGCTGGTGTAATGATGCTGAAAATTCAGTTTTGCATCACAAGAATAAATTACATTTTAAAATATATTTAACTAAAATTTTAAAAGTTATTTGAAATTGTAATAATATTTCACAGTTTTACTGTTTTTACTGTATTTGAATAAATAAATGCAGCCTTGGTGAGCAAAAGAGAATTCTTTCAAAAATATTTAAAAAAAATCTTTGCAACCCCAAACTTGAATTGTACACACAAATAGAACTGAAATGATCAGTCTATTTCTATGGACATTTTACACCAGAAGCTAAATTTACTGTATGCTTTGTGAAAATGTGTTATAAGTGAGATCAGTTTGATTACTGTAACTCTGCTAATCTGTGTTTTGGAAGTGTAAATCTGTATGCAATGTTTAATCAGGCCTGCAAAACACATTCATCTGCTTTTCAACAGTTCATCTGTTGATGTATTGTTGAATTTACACCTCTAGCGCTCTCCCACTTAATAAGAGTCATAATTAATGTTATGAGTATCGCCATCAGTTTTCAAGCTTTAATCTTCAACTGCTTTGCCCTGTAGTCTTTCTACTTCTCTGATCTTTAAAACTTTTCTTTTTATTACAATCATATGGTTGAGTGAGCACAGAAATCCCTCTGGTTTTCATTTAGATAAAATGGTAATTTTTCATAGACATGCACCAGAATGTTGCCAATAAAATGTGTGTGGCCATCTAAAGTAATTGCTTTGGAAGTAACAGCATACTGCATACTTTCCATATGTCTGCATGGTGTAGTCATTAAGCCGTACTTCATACGGCACATATAGTATGAAGCCATGACATTGCCATCACGAGACCACACCAAGAGGGTTAAATCATATGAACTATTCCTGGAAATAGAAAGAAAGAAATGGAAGGAAAGTTTGATAGCAGTTATTATTTCAGCCTATTTTTGTGGTATAAGCTGTTTAATTTAGGTTAGACTGTTAAATGTCTTTCAGATAGTCTCCTTCTGTTTAAGTGAACTGTTCTTGACCAGAAGAAGCTGCAAAGTACACAGACTTTGAAGAAATGCGCCCATTGATCCCAATAGTCTTGATTCTGAACTTTTTCTCCCAGCAGTGAATTTCAGTTGGTAGTTGGGATCAATCAGACCACAAGCCACATTATTTTCATTACCCACAGTGTTGAGTGCAGGGAAGACGAGCTTTCCCATAATTCTTCCTCCATGTGCAGCAGTGGTTCTGGAATCAGGCTTTAAATTAGATGGGAAAGTTCTGGTTTGGATTAGCTAATCTTAGACTAAGAAACCATGTGTACACCTGATGGAAAAAAACGGAGAGAATACTAGAGCAGTGATTAACTGATGCATAATCCAAGCCATATGTAGTACTTAAATATTTATTTAGAGGAACGTGCAATGATAAATAATGCATAATAAGCAGGAATGTGCATTAAAGAAGTAAATAGAGAATGTGTATACAAAATCCTCAATTATGTTTACTAGTCTGATAAATCAACAGATTCAATTGGAATTTCAAAGTCCAGACTGTTTTGTTGCAGGGTGGCATGGTTGTTGCGTTATCAGTAGAATTTCATGATGATGCCTATTGAGAAGAAAGTAAACAAGCTGTTTAGTCTGCTAGCGTTTGTGTTTGTGTCTATGATGCTCGTGAATGCAGCAATGCAATGTAATTTGATGAACATAGAGGAATGTGGCCATAAAACAAACAAGACACATGAAAACATTTATTCAATTAAAAGGGGTTTCCATGCACACATGTCCCCCAGGAATCCAAGCTAGACTGTAAAAGCCACAGTTTGCTTAATTGGCAGGGCTGGTCTGTGAAAACACCAGAATTGAGGTCAGTATCACGCTTCTTACCAGATAAAGTCCCTTCAAAATGCGCCTGCAATGAAATATATGGCATTTCGAAAGTGCCGCTCATTGCATGAAATGTGAATCTGCCAATACTTGCATCTCTGATTGGCTTGGCATGCTTTATAATGACAGATTCCGCAGTAAAACTCAGGATTTTACTTTTACTCCTACAGGGCAAATATCTTAAGCGAGTGCTCTGTTACTGCAGCAAGGCTGTATAGTACGCAAAACGATGGCTAAGAGGATAAATCTGAGCTTTAGTACTCTGTGACTTTTTTAGTGATGTTTGTCCAAAATTTTTTATACAATGCCTACTCATGTGACGGGTAATAAGTGATCACTGGAAATGCATTTTAGACATATTAATGCATATAAACGGCTGTAAGCACCGGTTATAGTGTTTTGGTGCATATTTAGCACAGTCACATCTAGATGCATGCCCTGGCCATAAAAGAAAAGGCATTATCTTATAAAGTAATCAGCTGAGGAAATGGAGAGTGTTTCCTTGCCGTGCAAATTCACTGTAATTCCATCAGATAACTGGAATTGTTTGGAATGCTCTGGATGATATATTTTATTAATCATGAATCTGATGCATAATCCAGCTGATGTGTTTTAGAGATCCCAAGAAATATATGCTACACTTTGTTGACTTGAAGGGAAATAGCTTTTCTGTAGAATGATATGCACTGTTGAGAGCTGCATGTGTTTTAATAGCACTCGAACTGACTGCCAGTTCGCTTAGATATGTATTCATGGCAGCTGCTCATTCTCACAAATGGAATAAACCATGTGTTGCTTCATCTGTTATTCAGTCCTACTTTTCTATGCATATGTACAGCTTGAAAGATCACGTCATTTTAATTTCGGAACATGGGATGTGTCATTTACCGTCTATGTGCGGATTTAAACAGTCTCTTCGTAAACAAAACATCAACAGCATGGAAAGCAGAAGTGTAACTTGTGAGAGAGGGGAACAGAATTCAACTGTGGTTAGTCTCTGTACTGTTACTTATGTTCCTACTTACAGTTTATCACAACATATGTGCGTCAGCTACTGTATGTCGATAGGTCAGGGATCCATGTAAACAAACAAATGTTTTGATCAGGGTTGTATTTCATTGACTTTTCTCTTGCACTCTTGGTAATACCAAGGTACTTTTTGTTATTGGTAGCATCTGCTCTGCAAACATGCCAGAAGACTTCCCAAAACAAAAATGCATGGCAGCTGGATTTTTATTTTTTTAATCTTGATATGTAACGTCATTCTATCAGCCTTAGGCATGAAAACATAACTGCTGACCCTTGAGCCGTCTGCTTGACTCCAGACACCTCCAGGCTTCACCAGACTCACTGCTTCATTTCCTGTCTGTTTGCCTGCTCTCCTCACTATCCTCAGCTTTCGCTCAGCCATATCAGCTGAGGGCAAACATTAGCACCATTTTGTGTAATTATGGCCTCTGTGGCATTTAAAACAATTACGTAGGTATGCATCGTGAGTTTTTCCCTTCTGTTCCCATAATGCTCTTTCATTTTTCATCTGCACTTTTGGCACAGTTTTAGACTTTGGATAATAGAACGAACATGCTTAACTTTTAACAGTTGTTATCCAAAAGTATTTGAGCTTAGAATTCCACAGCTGACAATAGAGGCCTGTTTCTGTCACTGAATAAAAAAAAAAAAAAAAGGTAATTGTGAGTTTGTATCTCAAACTTCTTTATTTTTAAATATAACATCAAATTCTGAGAAAAAAATTAGAATTGAAATACAAAAGAATTGAAAGACAAACTCGGAATTGCAAGAAAAAAAAATAGAATTACTAGTTTATATCTTGCAATTCTGACTTTATAACTCGCAATTGTGAGTTTATATCACGCAATTCTGAGGAAAAAAAGTCAGAGTTACGAGTTTATATCTTGTAATTCTGACTTTATAACTTGAAATTGTGATTTATATCATGCAATTCTGAGGAAAAAAAATCTGAATTACCAGTTTATATCTTAAAAACCTGAAATGTATAACTCGCAATTGTGAGAAAAGAAATTTTAAGTATGGGTTTATATCTTGCGATTCTGACTTTAGAACGAATTTGTTTTTATCAAATCCTGACTTTATAACTCGCAATTGTGAGTTTATATCACGCAATTCTGAGATAAAAAGTCTGAATTGCAAGTTTATATCTCAAACTTAAAATAAAGTCAGAATTGTGAGATAAAAACGTGCAATTATTTTATTTTTACTTTTTTTATTCAGTGGCAGAAATAGGCTTTTTTATAACTGACCAATCAGAATCAAGTTCTGTTTTTGTGTGTGATTTTGATAAAATTTTATTTGATTTTGATTATAGTAAAATCATAAAAATGTACCATGGTAGCCATGAAAATTTAAACTGAATATCATGGTATTTAAATACTGATAAATGTTCGGTGTAGAAAGTTTTCACTCAGAAATCGCTAGTAAATTCCACAAACGTTTACAAAAAAATGTCAAGTAACACATTGAATAACATCACATTGTAAAGTAGAAAGGCTGTAATAGTATTTTCTTGTAAAACATACTCTAGTAATCTTTGTTTTATTTTCAACTTTGAAAAATGATGTAGAAACAAATTTCACTCAGAAATTGCTAGTAAATTTCACAGACAATTGAAATTTACAAAGAAACAACAAATACTTCAAAATGTTTTTATTTCAGAAAATGTATTATTATTTTTCTTAATGTTTTAAAAATGTATTCCATGGTACTTCCAAGAATTTATTTGTATTTTTTTGTAAGAGAAACACTATTTATTCAAACATCTGTGATTCCAGATGCCCTTGGTGTGCCAATGTGTGACAAGTCTAGTACAATCCTATTACATTACATAACACGATGACACCCCTGACCCCTGGACTGGCTAATAGAAGCCAATCAATGATATTGATGTACACAGAATCAATTATTGATCACAATCAGCAGGCTATTCAGACGTATTCATTGCACTGGCAAGTCAAACAAGGAAAAACTGTAAAAACACACAGAACTCAAAGCATGTTGTCGTGTACTTATGTGACAATAGTAATTAGGCTTCTGAATTTATGAGACCAGTGATTACACCAAGGAGAATTACACCCTTTCAGCACAGGCCTATATGGGCTTTACTTGCCGCTGCTGTAATGTGTGTGTGCGTGTGTCAGTCAAAGGGACACTCAAACAAAATGCACCATTTGTAAGAAACAAACTCTATTGACCGACTCCTTCTGGCACGAGCCGTCAGTCAGGTGGGGAGCACCTCATTGGCAGGACAATGAGCCAGACTTCTGTTTACTCTTTAACACGTCAATGGGCCTTTTGTAGGAAGGGCTATAGTTGGAGTGTAAGTGTCAAACCCTCTGGAGACTGCCTGCCATGCTGTCACCCCTCTCCATCCTTTGTTACCCCGCTCTCTGTTCCAGAAGGGGATATGCATGAGTTTAAGGAGATTAAAGAGAGATATTCAGTCTGGAAGACTGTGGTATCTGATTTTGTTGGCCTAAACAGTATTTAAGTCACACTTAAAGCATTAAATGACATTCTGGCTTTTGCCAACTAACTTCAATTTTCTTACTCATTCTTAATTTTTACTCAGTTTTCACTCAACTGACTGATGTTTTGATGAATTTTATTGGATGCATGAAGGTTTTATGAAATAGTCTGTTTCAGAATTATGTTTGTCCCATCTTTCTTGAACAAAAACGCATTTGCTTTGATATTTTGTGATCCAATGCATCAACGTTCATGCATTTTTAAGTGTGGCTTAACTGGCCAAGTACTTTTTGAGGCCATTGTTTGTGTTAAAATGCATCACTCTGACAATCTTGTTTCTTCTTGTGGTCAAACATCAAGAAAGGCCTTTCAGAAAAGTTTTGGTGATGGCCATCTGTCCCTTAGTTTATCTCCCCGGGGGGCTCCTGTAAGATAGATCAATAATCATTTCCTAACGACAGACACACTTTCAGCTGTCTCACTTTTTCTGAAGCTCCTTCAGTAAAGCAGTCAGCCTTGTTTTTGTTAATAAAAGAGAATTGAACCAACCAAGAACAGCTGAGCAAAAGGTACCTAACTTAATGCTTAAACATAAAGGATTTGTTTTCTGTAGGATTTTACAGTCTTTTTTGCATTGATGCATTTATAAATGTGGATGCTTCGCAACATACAGTTTTTATTTTATTTTTAATAAATTTTTTAATAAATTTTAATTTTTAATTTTGGGAAAAAAGTATCTTATGCTCACCAAGGCAACATTTATTTGATAAAAATACACAAAAATAGTAATATTGTGAGATATTATTACAACAGTTTTCTATTTTAACTTTTTTTTTAATTCAGTTATTTCTGTAATGATAAAGCTGAATTTTCAGCGTAATTTCTCCAGTCTTTTATAAACTAAAAGAAGCCTTTTATACTCACCAAGGCTGTTTATTTAATCAAAAATACTGTAATATTTTTACAATCTAAAATAACTGCTTTCTATTTTAACATATTTTAAAATGTAATTTATTTCTGTGATGCAAAGCTGAATTTTCAGCATCATTACACCATACTTCGGTGTCACATGATCCTTCAGAAATCATTCTAATATGCTGATTTTCTTGTTTAGCATTTATTACTAGTGATTTTGAAAACTCTTGTGCTGCTTAATATTTTTTAGGATTCTTTGATGAATAGAAAGTTCATGCAAAATGCAAAAAGAATAGCATTCATTTGAAATAGAAATCTTTTGCAATAATATCAATGTCTTTACTGTCACTTTTGATCAATTTAATGCATCCTTGCTGGATAAATATTAGTTTCTTTCACAGACACGTCTTACCACAAACAAATATAAACATTTTTTATGTGTTTATAAAAATGCTTCTGCAAGTTTGCATGCACATATTGCAGACAAAAGGATTTACACCACAGAAAAAAACAATGAAAAGATCTCAATCTCTAGTGCCCATAATGTGTTTCTCAGCTGTATTTTGGCTGAACATTGTGAATCAGCTGGCTGCCATATTTTGCCCCTCCGGCAACATATTGACTTTTGGAGATACCAGTTGCGTCAAAGGACTCATTTCATTGCTAGAATCCCCTTGGCATGACGTTAAAGAAGTGGCATGGACAAATCAGCTGATCGTTTTTATACTGTAGCAACACAGTTAAACAGCACCAGAGGAAATGGATTGTTCATGTTCATCTGTTTGTCTGAGGCCATGTGTTTCCTCAGTTACGCCTTTCAGCTTACACACACTGGACTTTTGTGGGTGATTCAACACACTGAAGTTTGGACTTTCAAAGACTGTCATAAGACGAATTATAATTTCCCCAAACATCCCACGGATTGCCATTAGCACACTTGGAAAGATGATTGTACGCTTATCTACTCATAAATATGAACAGATGCTAGTCTTGAACAGCCAGACTATCATGATGAAGTTTAATTTTTTATCTTTTTTTGGCCAAGAACAATCCACTTAGAAAGTAAGGGCCTGTCTGACTGACTTGAAAGGCGGCCAATCAGTTAATTTTTTACAGTATGGTTTAATGTGCTATTAAAAGACAGGTTTATCTGAAGTGTTTGATACCACAGAAATAACTATGATTCAAAATGCTGTGTTTCTATACTCTGTTGAAAAACCTCTGAGTGTCTAGGGATTGAAACAAACTCTAAAAACAGTTTCAGCTGTATAGGTTATGAGAATTAATCCATTGTTATAGTTCTGGCGATGATTCTTTCTACCCCAAACCTTAGAGGACGTGAGCCGTTCCATTTTTATTCTACAGGAAAGGGCGACTTATCATGCTGCACCCTTTGCGTCAGGTTTCCTGTCTCTGAGAATTAACCATTGTGTGAGCAGTCGCTCAACAATTGCTATCAAGCCTTTACTCAACTCTTAATCGTTTGACCACCACTAGATAAAAGATCTTTTGTATGTGCTTCCTTCAACATTTTGCATGTGCTGGAGCTGAAATGCATTCATAATGCAATCCTCAAGACATGTTGTTGAACAGTTGTGTGTTCCCTCAAATTCTTCTCTATGCCATGGACGCTGCAGAGACACATGTTGAGTGGTGAAAAAAGCCCAGTTTACAATGCGGCCTGTGATAGAGCTTATGAAGAACAGATGAGAATGTTGGCCGAGCTCCATTCTGAGAGTGATTACCTCACATGTTTGGCCCAGGACTTCATAGTTTCATCCTCCATGGACTATAGCAACAGAACGGCGCTCTGTGAAAGACATATTGCATTTCAAGAATAAAAACTCAGAGGAAATATTGGAATTTATTAATTATGTTGTTTTAAAGCTATTTTACCCCCAGTGAGCAAGCAAGAGGTGATGGTATGAAGAACCAAGAATCAGCCATTCCCTTCTGGTTTTATATTTTGTTTGACATTTTAGAGCGTTCTGTATTTTTCGTTGTATTTAAAGCAAGTGGCCAAGACCTTCAAACAATGCACACAAGAAAGATACTGTTGTATATGCTGATTTGTGTAAAAGCATGTGCTGAATGACTCTGTAAAAACACTGAATGAGATTTGGATTTAGTTTGAGACAACAAATTAGCATCTGTTTAGATCATTTACTGTATACTACTGTTTAAAAGTTTGAGGTCAGTAAGATTTTTTAAAAAATTTTTAAAGGAGTCATCGGATACCCATTTTCCACAAGTTGATATGATTCTTTAGGGTCTTAATGAAAAGTCTATAATATACTTTGGTTAAAAATTCTCAGTGGTTGTGTAAAACAACAGCCTTTTTACCATGTCAAAATCAGCTCTGCAAAAATCATCTCATTCTAAGGGGTTTTTCCATTAATTGTTAATGAGCTCTGCTCACCCCGCCTCTCTCTTCTCTCTGTGGAGTGACGAGCCTGTTTACTTTAGCCGCATTTAGCTGTGTTTAGCCGCTAAACTTCCTAATTACCACGTTATAAGGAAAGGCGATCGCAAAAATTCATTAAAAAAAACCCTTATACTCACTTCTGCTGTAAGTGAAGCTGGATCACAAATTATTAGCGCGAACATAGACGGATATATGTAGATCGGGAGCCGCATTCCCTTCACAAACAAATGTAATCTACTGCATCTTCAGCGGCTCAGATGTCGCGAGTAAATATGTTCATTATTACATCCAGCAACACAACACCTCAATCTCTCAATTTGAGATATTCTTGTCTAACTTTCATCCCTGCTCCAGCATTGAAACAATGGAGGTTACTGGACTGTTACAGCTGGTCTGAGGTAAGACGCTCATGTCAATCAACTATTGTGGGAGCGGCCTCTGTCGGTGTGACGCCACGCTGACAAGCATCTGAGAACGGCTCGATTTGAAAAAGGGGATATTATTTTTACAGATTAATTAAAAACCACTGCATGGATTTTTATCATTATAGGGTAGATGTGTACATACACTGCCAACACACATTAATGTTCAAACAACATGAAAAAGTGAACTTTGCATCGATGACCCCTTTAAAAGAAGTCTCTTCTGCTCACCAGCCTTTATTTGGTCAAAAATAAAGTACAAACAGAAATATTAAGAATATTATTACAATTTAAAATACCTGTTTCCTATTTGAGTATACACTACCAGTCAAAAGTTTTTGAACAGTAAGATTTGTAATGTTTTTTTTAAAGAAGTCTCTTCTGCTCACCAAGCCTGCATTTATTAGATCCGAAGTACAGTAAAATTTTGTTTTATTAATAGTTTTATTTTTAAAATAACTGTTTTCTATTTGAATATATTTAAAAATGTAATTTATTCCTGTGATTTAAAAGCTGAATTTTTAACATCATTACTCCAGTCAGATGGTCTTTGAGAAATCATTCTAATATTCTGATTTGCTGCTCACAAAACATTTAATATTTTTATTATGTTGAAAACAGTTGAGTAGAATTTTTTTCAGGTTTCTTTAATGAAATTCAAGTCAATGATCAATTTAAATCATCCTTGCTAAATAAAGTATTCATTTAAATGGTATAGTGTATAATGTTACAAAACTTTTTATTTCATATAAATACTGATCTTTGGATCTTTCTATTCATAGAAGAATCCTGAAAAAAATACTTAAATATTGATAATAATAATAATAATAAAAATGTTTCTTGAACAGCAAATCAGCATATTAGAATTATTTATGAAGGATCATGTGACACTAAAGATGGGAGTAATGATGCTGAAAATGTAGCTTTGGTCACAGAAAAAAATTACATTTTAAAATATATTCAAATAGAAAACAGATATTTTAAATAGTAAAATTATTTTAAAAATTTTACTGTTTTTGCTGTAATTTGGGTCAAATAAATACAGGCTTTGTGAGCAGAAGAGACTTCTTTAAAAAACATTGAAAATCTTACTGTTCAAAAACTTTTGACTGGTAGTGTATGCTAAAAAGTAATTTATTTTCAGCATCATTATGCCAGTCTTCAGTGTCACATGATCCTTCAGAAATCATTCTAATATGCTGACTCTAGCATTTCTGATTATCAGTGTTGGAAACAGTTGTGCTGCTTCATATTTTCATAAACACAAAAGCCATCATATTTTTCATCATGTTTTTTTTTTATTAAGTCTTTTATAACTTTATTGATGTGATTTTTTTTTTTTTATCAATGTAATGCCTGCTGTGTAAATTAATTAAAAAAAAAATCTTAGTGACCCCAAACAAACTGATCGTTAATGTGAATTCGATAGCATTTAAAAGAAAAGCAAAAGTATTTACACCATAGACCATGCATAATATTTTTTCAACATTAACTTAAAAAAATAAAAACAATGAAAAGAACCCAGCCAAGTCCCAGTCTCTGGTGCCCACAATGTGTTTATCAGCAGTGTTTTGACCTCTGGCTTTTGAATGGTAGTGTAGATAACTCAAAGCATTAAGACGTGTGGCACCGCAACACAGATACAATCAAGTGATGGGATTATGAAGGTTTATGGCAGAAACACCTGAATCTGAGAAGGCTTTCTACAGGCTTAGACGTCTTCAAATAGGATTTGCATCTTTCCCAAAGACTAACGGGTTTCTGCATTACTATGCTTATTTTTAACCCTCCTATGGAGAGGTTAATGCTGTCATTATACCCCTTCATTTGTGGTTAGATCGACCCCTACTTTCTTAGTTAAGAAGCATTAGCATGCTATGGGGTTTCATCCATTCCTGAAACGTTGCATTGCTTTTATCCTATGTACTGTATGTGGTGTCTTTATTTGTTTCAACCTTGAAATACTCAAACATGACAGTTACTATGCAAGAATGTCACAGTGTGAGGGAAAGCGTAACTTCTAAAAGTGAAGTTATGGCCGCAGATTGGGTGGAGTTGATATATCCAGTGAATGCACTGCAATGTGGTCGGTGTCGGCACAGCATGACAAATTGATTGGTTTTCAAATTACTGTGGTTGAAAACATATGCTAACCTTACTATTTACAGGACCGAGTAGGAAACTTGACCCCGACCACTTTCGGACTTTTGGACAGAGATATCTGTCCTGTCAAGACTTGAATTATACCATTATATCCACTGCTACAAACATTTTTGCTAAGTCTGGGTTAGATGACTTAGATTTACACTACAATTCAAACGTTTGAGGTTAGTAAGGAAAGTAAAGAAATTAATGCTTTTATTCATTTAGGATGCATTAAACTGATCAAAAATAACAGTTAAGACATTTATGAAAAGATTTCTATTTGAAATAAATGTTTTTTTCAACAGTTTACACAAAACTATCAAGCAGCACAACTACTTGTCATCTTTGTTCATAATCAGAAATGTTTCTTAAGCAGCAAATTAGCATATTAGAATGATTTCTGAAGGATACTGAAGATTAGAGTAATAATGCTGAAAATTCAGCTTTGCATCACAGGAATAAATTACATTTTAAAATATATTCAAATACAAAACAGCTATTTTATATTAGAATATTTCACAATTTTACAGTATTTTTGATCAAATAAATGCAGCCTAGGTAAGCTTAAAAGACTTCTTTTAGTTTATCATATGCTTTCCACTATGGGCCCAGGAATAGCAGCTTCCTTCAATGAAGTCCAAGTAATTCACACACAGGTACAAGGTCCAGCAGAGGTGAAACAACAAATTAGCATGTCTACAGCAAAAAGGTGTTGTGTCTCAGGTCTGTGATAAAATGAACTAACCCAGATGGCACTTTTATAGCTTATTAGTAGCTCTTTCATAGCTCTGGAGATTTAATCAATTCTCAGTTCTGAGTCAGTTGCTCATAGAGCTATAAAAGTTATCAAAGATCATTTTCTCCTGGAGGAATTTGAGGCTTGGCTTTGGGGTCTGTATTTAGCGCTGTACTTGATCACACGAAAGCAGTGTATTTTTAGGTGAAGGTTTATATGCTTCTACATGCAGTATGTTTGAAATGTTGTCAGCAAGATCAAGTCAAGACATGGATCTGTTTTATTGAGCAGGACTGTACTTCCTCTTTCCAGAGCAGTCATAAAACCTCTTCTTCTTACATTTTCATGCATTCCACCTCAGGCAAACTTTTTGCACAGATGAAAAAGGTCTTTGAATGTATCATTCATAATGTATAAGCTGCGGAGAAATGTTGTAAATGAGATGTTTGTAGAATGTTGTACCAGTAAACACTCAGAGTAGGAAAGATTATTGTAGTATGTTTTACTAGCAGATGCTGTTTTAGTGTTTCTACTTAAAAATGCCATGTTTAATTCAATGTGTGACTTGCCATTTCTTATTAATTGTGAAATTTTACCAATTTCTGCGCAATTTTTTTGGTGCACAGAATAATTCAAATTTGTGCATATGGACATAAAATTTACTGTAATGTATGAACTCTGCCTCAGGATTAGTATTAGTAAAGTCTTTTTAAGCAAGTCAGTTCATGTGAGATCCACCCTTTTTTTAATAGTCAAGCTCCTTCAGTGAGGAAAGACCAAAACAGTTTGCAAACCTTACATTTTAATGTCAAATCTACATTATTAGACAAAATATTATAATATAGTTTCTTCCCATTTATTTTCTGTTTATCTCGTCTCTGGTGTTATATGTCCTACATGACCTTTGACCTGGACTGCATTTGAGGTCCAAGACATGAGCTGCAAATGTGTCAGCAGGTTAACAAGATCTATATCAGCTGTTAACGCCACATCCATGTAGTTCATGCATACTCAGTTAGTTTAGTGAGCTAGAGGTAGTATGCATTGGAGAACTAGCGCATACCCTCAACTGAGAGTGCAGATGTGTGATAATGTTTGTTAAGCATGTGTTTTAGAGCCGGTGTGTCGTGTCTGTCGGCAGGTCGCGGAGCGGCGGTACTCTCTCTGGGACGACTTCCTGGTGCAGGGCCGGCGTGAGGGTCAAAAGGAAATGACCTTGGAGGAACTGCTGAAACACATTAAGGTTAAAGCACACACGCTGTCAACATAAGACACTTAAGGACATCAGATACTATTCACACTCAGTCTCACACCAGAGTCTGAAATCTTCTTTGTCCTTCCATTTGGCACCAGAGTTGATTTTTCTATGCCAAATAAATACATGCACTAGCATTTAAAAGTTTAGAGTTGGTAATAATAAGAAAAAAGAGAAGTTTGCAAGATGTATGTGCCTTGCTTTCTTCAGTCGTAAAGAAATTATGCTTCTTGAGGAAAACTTTCCAGAATTTTTCTCCATATAGTGGACCTTTATGGAAACGGCAGTTTCAGTGCAGCTTCAAAGTGCTCTAAACGATCCCAGCTGAGGAACAAGGGTCTCATCTAGCAAAACGATGGTTATTTTCTGAAAAAAAATTACAATTGATATACTTTTTAACCTTAAACACTCATCTTGTTTACAGGTAGGGTATGTCAAAAAACTCCCATCTCATTTTCTCCTCCAACTTCAAAATTTTCCAACATCGCTCCAGAAATACCAATCCAGTGAACTTGCAAAGAAGATCAAATGCCCTTTACCAAAAAAAAGTAAAACAGTGATGTATGATGATTTTGAAGTTGGAGGAGAAACTGTTTTTCGACATACCTTAACTTTATTACTATATTACTGGATTACGTAGAATTTGCATGCGCGTCACAGAGAATAGACAAGACGAGCAATTGAGGTTAAAAAGTATATAAATTCTACATTTTGTCTGGAAAATAACTGATAATTTTGGTAGATAAGACCCAGCTTCCTCAGCTGGAACCATTTAGAGCCCATTGAAGCTGCATTGAAACAGCATTTTGGAAGTTCAAAATCGAAGTCCACTTTTTGAGAAAAAATCTGAAGAAGGACGTGAACATCTTGGATAAGGAGGTGACTAAATTATCTGTAAATTTTAGTTCTGGAAGTGAAATAATCCTTTTGAAAGAAGTCTGTTATTATCGACAAGGCTGCATTAATTTGATTAAAAAATACAGTAAAAACAGTAATATTGTGAAATATTATTATGATTTAAAGTAGCTGTTTTGTATTTGAATATGTTTTAAAATGAATTTTCAGCATCATTACTCCAGTCTTCAGTGTCATAAGATCCTTTAGAAATCATTCTAATATGTTAATTTTCTGCTCACATTTACTTAACATTTTTTAGTACTTTTGTGGTAAAAATGATAAATTTTTTCATAAAAGTATAAATTTCTTAAATAAGCATTAAACTGATCCCAAACTTTGGAACAGTAGTGCATGTAGGAAATTGTTTGATTAAAAAAAAATCATACAGTCTAGATGAAAACACACATTGAGTGACATGTTTGCAGGCACAATACGTATGATGAATCAATTAAATTCATACGTCTTTTTTGTCATTTCAGGATAACCATAATTTGACCATCACTGGCTTGTATTATGGTACTGCTGTACTGTACAGTGATCTTTCAGATCATACTGATCGTCTGAAGCTAAGGTGTGTATGCTGACATACAGCTGTTTTTAAGATAAATATTCCAAACAGCATTAATTTTTTTATGCTATATTGAATGCTTACCTGCATAATATTACCTAAATTCTAATCTAGAGCAGTATATCATTAGATCAGTCTAGACTGAGAGATTTCGAGACTTTTGTCCCTTAATGTTTATTTTGAGATAATGGGCTTTTCCTAAGGCTTTCCAGCATAAAACGGTCATTTGAAGCCACACGCCTTTATTAACCCCTCACTCCTCTCTGCATGCATGTGTGCATCTAACATCAGTATGCTGAGAGATCTCAAGGTTATTCCTGGGTTCTTCCTGTTGGAGCCAAATTGGTCTCGGAGGACAAATTAAAAGAGAGCCAAAAAGAAATTTATTACCCTGTGCCAAGTGCCGCTCCTTCCTGCCATTTCTTCATATGCATTTCTCTGGCTGGCATGATAGAAAAGCATGTGAAAACACCACCAGTCTAAAGTTTAGAATTGTAATAAGACACCAACTTTTTTTTTTTGCAACTTTAGACTGGAAGATGCATAGTATGCAAATGTTTTGTATGCATTAAATATATGCATGACATGCTGTACTACATTAGACAAAATCTGCAGTATTCAAGCAGAGCACACTGCAAAGTTTTGCACAAAAATAAATAAAATTCAAAGTAACAACTATATTTCTTTAATAATTGCACAGCACACAGCAATTTAAACATTCGATGTAAAGAGGTCATGTTTGAAACTATATGAAATATGCATTTCATATAGTAGTATGCACTGTGCAGTAAACAAGTACTTCATTCTCAACATAACTGATGATGGCATAACAGTGACCTTCCTGTTCCTCTGTAATTATGAGCGAGTCCATACCACACCCTTACATAAATAAACACTCTCATACATTAATTCACAGCAACTACTATTATGTAACAGTATGTTGTGTAAGTACACAGAAGATTATGCTGGTTATAAAGTTTTGGTTCTTTATTATTTAGTCTAAAAAGAGAAGTGATATTTTTACTCATTGATGAACTTGTTGTGTATGCAGCATTACAGATTTGGTACGCACTGCAGCCAAACGTGAGGTTCCAGATCACCAGCAGATGTTGGAGATCATTCCCTCGTTTGAAGAGGATGAGGACTGCCAGACCGTCCCGCCCATCAGATACCTGCTCAGGTCATGCTGGAAACCAGAGCTTTAACCAAAGATGTCAATTACTAATCACTCTCTTTTCACTTTGATTCTAAGTTTATATGCTGAACAGTTCTAAAATCATGTGAATTTGTACACTGCAAAATTACTGGTAAAAATAATAAACATGATCAATTTAATAAGGTTTGTTATTAAAACGGTAACACTTTACAGTAAGGTTTCATTAGTTAACATTAATTTCAGCATTTACTAATGCATTATTAAAATCACAAGTTGTGAACTAACATGAACTAACAATGAACAACTGTATTTTTATTAACTAATGTTAACAAAGATGAATAAATACTGTAATAAATGTATTGTTCCTGTTAGTTAACATATTAACTTATGTTAACAAATGACACCTTACTGTAAAGTGTTACCCTTAAAACAAAAAAAATTGCCTATAAAGCAAAACAAAGAAACATTCTGGTAACACTTTACAAAAAGATCTCTTTTGTTAACATTAAAATATGAACTACACTGGAAATAAAATTTTAAGTTTGAAATTGTTAGTAAGAGAAACAGCAAATAACACTTTGGATTAAACATGAAATTTGAAAACAGAAAAACTGAAAAACTCTTTTCTTGTGAAACACTTCAATAACTTTAAAACTTATGTAATTTATAAAAATGTATATGATTTATATGAAGATTAAAATGTGTATTTTTTTATAGTTATTAATCTTTGTTAATATTAGTTAATAAAAACAGTTGTTTATTGTTCATGTTAGTCACAATGCATGAACTAATGTTAACAAATACAACTTTTAATTTAAAAAATGTAGTAGTAAATGTTGAAATACACTGCCATTCAAAAGTTTGGGATTAGTAAAATTTTTTAATGTTTTCAAAGTTCCATTTATTTGATCAAAAATGCAGAACAAAAAGTAATATTATGAAATATTGCAATTTAAAATAAGAGTTTTAATTTTAATTTACTGTAAAATATAATTTATTTTTTTGATTAGAAATCATACTAATATACTGATTTATTATCAGTGTTGGAAACAGCTGTGCTGCTTAATATTTTTTTGGAACCTGTGACTGAGAAACTTTTTTCAGGATTCTTTGATGAATAAAAAGAACAGCATTTATTCAAAATAGAAATCTTTTATAACAGTATAAGTCTTTACTATCACTTTTTATCAGTTTAACACATCCTTGCTGAGTAAAAATATTAATTTCTTTCAAAGAAAGAAAGAAAAAATGTCCTGACCCCAAACTTTAAACAGTAGAGTATGTTACCAAAAAATTCTATTTGAAAATGCTGTTCTTTTTTATGTTTTATTGATCAAAGAATCCTAAAAAAAAGCAGAAAAGACTTTAAAAAACATAAAAAAAAAAAAACGTACTGATACCAAACTTTTGAGCGGCAGTGTAATATTAAATAAGATTAATAGATGCTGTAGAGGTACCTGGTTCATGTTAATGTAGTAACTGTTAACAAATGAAACCTTATTGTAAAGGGTTACCAGCACTGAAAAAGTCTCCATTAAATTAAATTAAATTGCTAACTAGAAAACAAGACAAATACTGATTAAGATCAGGGATATTTTGCAATGTAAAACTTGAACTGGAAAGTTTTTGTGAAGAATCTCTCATTATTTTACAGTCTGTAAGTGAAATATCTTTCTTTTCTTTCTTTTAAACTTTGTCTCCTGTATCAATATGACCCCTGTGGTTTGTTAGTTCCCACCCTCATCCTTTTGTTATGCAGCCATGACCACCCACCCCTCACCTCACTATTAGCTTGAATGAAAACACTTCCAGAGCACAGACCCAAATGAGCTGCATCTGCTTCACTTAATTAATTTAATCACCTTTAGATGCATTTGTGTGTGTTCAGTCCTAATCACATTACAGCAGTGGGTCTCATTCACAAAAAGACTTGACAGCTGGGTCTTTCTGTCTAGTGTATTCAGGTTGCAAGCCTTCAGTTTTAAAGTAAAAATCTTAATATTAAAAAAAAAAAAGCACTGTGTCTTTCTACATCTCTTATCATTCCATATGTAAAGTCTTATTTTAAAGAGTGCATGCCATATTTGAGCCACCTACTGCCTTTTAGAAATTAAGGTTAATATTTGCACAGTTTATGAGATATTTGGTGTTATGTTGAAATGATAAACTATTGCACAACTCTGTAAGAGATTTAAATAGTTGCACACAATGTTTAAAATCATTCAGTTGCACTTGAACATAAGAGAACATTTAATAAACATGAATTGAACATTGGTTAGCATTGAAAATAATGAGAGGATGATGAACTGTAAGACTTGTTTTTCTGATTCTGAACTAATAAATGATGTCTTTTATCATATTTGAGTCGCAGCCAATTTATAAAAGCAGTAAGCCGTAATATTTGTGACCCTGGACCACAAAACCAGTCTTAAGTAGCATTATTTGTAGCAATAGCCAAAAATACACTGGATGGATTCTTTTTAATGCCAAAAATCATTAGAATATTCAGTAAAGATCATGTTTCATAAAGATAAATATAAATATATTCATGTAAATATAAATGATATATAAATATATCAAAAGCTAATTTTAAATCAGTGATCTGCATTGCAAGTTTTACCCTTTTTTTTTTATTTTCTCTCATTTTTGTTTTAAACCTTATTGTATTTTTAAGGCGCAAATGTTATGATATTAAAACCTGTACTCTTTTTTTTTTTTAATGCTTTAATGGCAATTTCATATTTCATCTTTGTCACCAAGAAGTGTTGTTGAACATGAGAGCAAAAGAGTATATTTTATATAAAAACATTTATTACAATATTAATACACAGAACAATATTAGACATTTTCAGAAATAAACTCCAGTCCGTTTTCATGAACACATCAGATGTATCCAATGATGTCATTGCATATGATAGGCTGTCGACTTCCTGTCTTCATGGCAGCGCTAAACTGGTAAAAGTCTGGTCCCATTTGGTGCAAACTTGTGTGGGACTGGTGAAAGAACGGTTTGGGGGCTTGAAACCCCACGGGACAAGACATGCGTTTAGTGCAAGCCTTTCTGTCCTCAACTCCCTTTGACATGCCCGCTAATTTCCGCCGCATGTTAACCAGAAAGTCCTTGGCTATTTTGCGGCTGGCGTTCGGCTTGAGTTCTGCAGAATCTGGACATTCTGGAAGATCCATCCAGTTCTTAATAAGATCTGCAAAGCTGTTGTCCCCAAGAACCAGTGGTTGCCTGTTACGCCCTCTGGTTAACAAAGACGTGGTCCAGTCCGTTGGATCGCTGGCTTCAAATGACGTCCAGCGCTCCAGGCATGCGTCTGATGTGGATTTGGGTCGGATTCGGTTGGTGCGGACGCAAGCCGACGATGAAACGCGTACATTCCTCGTACGCCTCAACACCACACCCTCGTCTTGCCACGATGCTTCAGAGTATCCCGAATCAAAGTCCAGACTTTTCACACTGCTCGGGGAGCCTTGAGGTAGACGCCCAACGCCGGCTTCCTCATCCTCTTCTTCCTCCAGCGGACTGGCCAGGCAGCAGGCGGAATCGTAAGTGCTGGCGTCGCTGACGTCGGAGATCCGCAGGCGGCTGAGCTGCTCCCGCTGTTGTGCCCTTTTTTGACAGGCTCGAGTCGCGTACGAACACTTCGGCTGATCGGCAGGTTCTCGTATCTGCTTCAGATCCTGCAGAGACCTCATCATGTAGCGCATCTGGTCCCGGAAACAGTCGCCTGAACTGCGAACGCACAGCTGGAGAAAGAAGAAAAAAAGTTAGTGCATTGACTACACAAACTTAAGACTACGTCATCCATAAGGGCACTAGATGTGCTCATCTTCCAGTTTTGGGGCACCACATAGATCACCAGCTATATGCATTTTTCATGGCATCACCATTACTGTACCAGTGTTATTTTAGTATTACTGATATTTTCAATTACATTTAAATATTTTAATGTAACATTTTAGATCATTTTGTTGCGTTTTGTCAATAGTTTCAATTATTAATTTTGTTTTATTTTAATTCTATGTAATGTATTTTTGTTGTGTTTTGTCAATATTTTGAATTTGATCATTTTGTTTTCATTTTAGTTAAAAATTGGTGTTTTGTCAATATTCTGAACTAGATTTCCTTTATAATTTTTGTTTTTATTTTAAGTTTAGTAATTTTGTTGTGTTTTGTCAATATTTTGAATTCGACTATTTTGTTTTCTTTTTCATTTTAGTTCAAAATTGGTGTTTTTGTCAAGATTTTGAATTAGAATTCCTTTTTGTATTTTTTGTTTTTATTTTAATTTTAGTAATATTGTTGTGTTTTGTCAATATTTTGAATTAGACTATTTTGTTTTAATTTTAGTTAAAGTTTGGCTTTTTGGACAATATTCTGAACGAGATTTCGTTTTTATATTTTCTGTTTTCATTTTAATTTTAGTTTTAATAATCTTGTTGTGTTGTGCCAATATTTTGAATTAGACTGTTTTGTTTTCATTTTAATTTTAGTTAAAGTTTGGCTTTTTGGACAATATTTTGAACTAGATTTCGTTTTTATATTTTCTGTTTTCATTTCAGTTTTAAAATTTTAGTAATTTGGTTGTGTATTGTGTCATCATTTTGAAATAGACATTTTCTGTTTTATTTTTAATTTTAATTTTTAAAAATACATTTTTGTGTTGTCTCAATATTTTGGTTTAACTTGTAATTTTGTTGTGTGCAATTTAATTAGACTGTTTTGTGTTTTTAATTTTAATTTCAAAGTTGGGTGTTTTTTTGTCAATATTTTGAACTAGATTTAATTTGTATATTTTCTGTTTTCATTTTAATTTTAAAGATTCTGTTATTTTGTGTTAACATTTTTTTTAAGATGTCCAAGTAGTTCATTTTTCTATTTAGTTATTTTAGTACTTCAGCTTTAATTGAAAGTGAGAAATGTTGCTTTGCCAACTAGCTAAAATATATTTTTTAAATATTTTAATTTAGTTAATTTTACATAACACACATTTTTTTTTATGGTTGTATGATTTTAGTAACCAATAACAACCCTGCACTGTACTGCGGTACCATCACAATACCTTTTGATAAGGACAAGATGAGCTTGTTCCTCAAAAATGTTCTAAATAAAAACTGTGAATCCATTGCTAGACTGACATGTCCAGGAACTATAATCGCCTTGGAAAACAATCCATGGACCAGGCCATAAAGTTGACTGATTTTCCCCTCAGATGAAAGCAGTCCAGAGTTTTCCACAGTTTAATCCAGCAGCATTAATCAACAACATGAGTGGGAGAGAAACAAACACACAATCCATTTGGTTGAGTCTCGGGGGAGAAGAGTCAGAGCATGATGCATACAGATACATCCGCATCAATTGTGGGAACGGGAAACAAAAGGAGTCCCTTCCTGCACTGCTTCTGGACGAAAGAGAGGCCACACTTCTCCCACATCAAGTTCATAATTAATGCACAAATTGTTGTGGTCAAAAAGGAAATGATGTCATTTGGGACAATGCTACACTATGCTGGCTGTAGTTCACAGCAGATGAACTGGGATCGGACTAATTGTGTACATTTGGGAGGGTTCAATACAAGCAAAAGTCAAATTTACAGTAATGCACTTACAGTTAGGAATTACGTCAGCAATGCATAAGTAGATATTCAACAGAACGGCAGTGCCATAGCTATGATTTAAATACATTTTATAGAGAAATAAATTATTAAATAATAAAATTAAAATATTATTTATTTTTAATTGGTTAATATTTTTGTATTTTCATTTTGTTTGGTCATTTGTATTTTTCTTATAAAATGTCTATAAAGTTTGTATTCATTTTTATTTAAGTTTTAGTTATTTTAGTACATGAAGTTAAACTAAGAAAATGAGAAATTGCTGAAATTCTTTATATTTTCTCAATTAACATTTATTTTAAGTAAAATATTTGTATTTCCAGTGGTTTTAGTATTAGTTAACTATAATAACTCTCCAGAATGTCTTGTACCATCTTAAATTCTTTGAAAGGAAAACAACAACAACAACAACAAAAAATACAGTAGGAATTCCGCCTGACCAGACCTGGCAAAAATCAAAGGACTCGATCTATCTAAGGTCCACACCTCTTTAGAACCAGAAAGTCCCTGTTTTCCAGTGATAACATCCCCCTACTCTCAAATGATTAACTTTACTTTCACTTAAAGCTCTGCTGTAGCCATCAAGCATCTGGAATTTTTTGGGAATGCTTTTGAAAAGCAGAAAAAACAGCCATGTATGTGTACAGACGGGTCTGAGGCAGAGCTGTAGGACCAGTGACCACTCCATGATGTTATCACAGCTGTGAGAACTTAGCCATTTGGCTTTAAGCTGCAAGTGTGTATAAAAAGCCAGTGGTTGCCAGAGGCCATGAAAAATGCATAGAATTGGGTGGTGGTTAACCTCCATCACTGCTGAAAACGTACATTTCATTTCACAACCCGGATTACAGTTCAAGATATTTTATGACGCCTAAGGGAGGCAAAAAAATGCAGCAGTGCATCTGTCACATTACTGTTTGAGTTTCAACTATAGGAATATTAATGCAGCATGAACAAATCAATTCAAGATGCCACAAAACAGCTTTTGAGACTCTAAACTGACATTTTAGTGAAAGTGCTTTATACTTGACATTACCATGGTTGTTATTACTGTAAAATCATATCAACTTAACATGGGATCTACTTTCAGAATGTCAATTTTTTTAACTTATAACTGTAATTTTATTGTATTTTGGTCCCAAAAAAAAAAATAAAATAAAATAAATCACACCCTGTTTACCACGGTAAAAAAACGTCCTCTTAAAAACAGATAAAGAAATAAATAAAAATTTAATAAAAATTTTGACTACCAATTATGTGTAATGTTATATCCCGTATTGACTTCGACTAAAACCTCAACCCTTGTTACAAACAACCTAATCTTTTTAGACAATAATATTGTCTCCAGATGAGCAAAAATAAAGCAAGCAAAGTCGAACACTTACCATGTTTAATTTTCTTTTGCTGAGTTAGTCCACCTTGGTATAGTTTCCCGTTTCCTCTGGAAAAAAAAAAAGGATAGATGTGGCATAAATATTTTATTTAAATAATGCACCGCTGTGCGCGTATGCAACCTAAGAGCGTTTGAGACACTTACCAACTGTACACAAAAATATCCAAGATTTATAAAGCAGTCCAGAACAACACAAAAGCTCCTGATGCAGACGACTCTCGTACTTCTGTTATCAGTCAATGCGAGTTTGGACTGAGCGCTGAGCGCTTTTGACCGCACCGTCAGTTTCCTGTCAGGACGACCTCAACCAATCAGGAACACGCGTCCAACTGCCAGCCAATCAGAGAGCGAGAAGTGAAACGTGAGCGAAGACTAAGACTGACTGATTAAGCGTATTGATTTGATGATAATAATTACAATAACAATAATTCTAATAATAATTTGTTTTATATAACAAAACGGAAATTAACAAGATAATTATAAAATGAAATAAAATATACATTATAAATATAAAACTATATATATTTCCTATTGTGTTATTTTACGACACAAAGTATGGCATCGGAATTAAATGAAATTACACATGAGAACACCAAAAAAAAAAAAAAATTATATATATATATATATATATATATATGGCGAGTTAATTGGCAAAAACAATTTTCAAAAATCATGTTTTCATTGAGCATTGCAATTAATCTCCAAGTGCAGTTAGGTTATTTTGTTTAGGTAAAAAATAACTAAATATACAGATAACTAACACAATAAATCACAATAAAAACATGATAACGTAATAAAAAAAAAACATGATTTTTGAAAATAAAAAAAAAAAACGGACTTATCCGTTTTAGCAAATATATATATATATATAAAAAGCATAATGGCAATGTATTTTAATTTGTACGTACAAATTATTATGGTATTATTTTAAGTACTTCAGGGTAACATTAATTATTGAATACAAATACATAAATTACTCAATAATATTACCATCACTGTACCATTTTTAATAATAATATTTGCCCAACTGAGGCAAATTTACACAGCTGGATTGTCAGTCATTTTGAGTTCAGTTTTACACAAAAAGTTCCTCTAGCGCCATCATGTGGTCAAGAAATGACACCGCAGAAGTATAATGAATATAAACTAATGTAGCATGAATTAAAAAAATAATTATTCATGCATACATTAACTGGCAGCAGGGTAACCAAATTAAGAAAAAAACAAATTTGCTGAATTAAGAGCCAAAATAAAGACACAAGAAGCACAGGTCTATCTTACATATCAACTTTTATTTCCAACGAAATCTTTTTATGGTATTTAGATATTAACCCAAAGACTGTGGTCTAAGTTTTATTTAGCTCTTAAAATGTGCTCAACACTTTACACTTTTCATTTGATAGCGTGAATAAAAACAGCCCTATGATCTACAGACAGTGAAAACAAGGCACAGACATCGCGCAAAAGAAGGGATGGTACAGCAACAGGAAGGAGAAATGTGAGGGTGGATATAAATATTTTACATGTTAGTCAATTCTGGACGGTGTCAAAGTCAAGCTAGTAGAGAGAGTGAGAGATGTGAGGGAATGTCACGCCGTGGATTGGAGCGAGCGAGCAATTTCACATGGTCCGTCATGCAACAATATACAGTTTGAGTATGGTGTTACAAAAAGGGATGTCTCGTTTGCTTTCTGTGCTCACATTAACTTTACAAAAGAAGCATTTTGCCATTGAGTTTAATAAAATTAGCACATCCATAAAAGAAGTCCTCACCCACCCCACTGGTAAGCTGTCAAAAACAAAACCGAAAGCTCGATAGAAACAAATATCAGAATATAATCCTGACTCCACCTGTTTTCTGGCAGAAAATAACTGCAAAATTAAATATTTACACATTGAGAACCAATTTAAAATCAGGTTCAGGAAAGAAGGATGGTGTGCTGGAATTCGGCGATTATTGAAATTCGGTGAAGTTTCTCTTTTCCTTGTTCACGAGTCTTTTTCAGGTTGTCACATTAAAAAAAAAACATTACGATTCTTATAGGTAGTTGAAGGCAGTCTAGCATGTCGTGTAGAACCAGGTCCAAAGAGTTTACACCTTCCTGAGGAACAAATCACAACAAATGAAAAAAGTTAATAACAGCTTGGAAGTCCACTTCCAGAACAGAAATTTACAGATAATGTACTCACCCCCTTGTCTTTCTATCTTCAGTTAAATGTTTTTTGAGGAAAACATTTCAGCATTTTTCTTTGAACTTCCAAAATGCAGTTTAAATGCATTTAAATCCCAGCCAAGAACGAAGGGTCTTAGCGAAACAATTGGTTATTTTCATAAAAATAATACAATTTATATACTTTTAATGTCAAATGCTTGTCTTTCTCGTCTGTGAACTGATTTTTTTTTTCCAGTTCATGATAGTTAGTGTATGTCGAAAAACTCCCTCAAAATCTCATGTTCTCCCTCAACTTCAAAATCGTCCTATATCGCTGTTTTACCTTTTTTGTTAAGGGTGTTTGATCTTTTTTGCAAACACTGGGTCGGTACTACTGCAGCGATGTAGGATGATTTTGAAATCATTTTTTAAGTTGAGGAAAAAAATACAATTGGAGTTTTTCAACATACTCTAACTGTCTTGAGCCAGAATACACAGAGTTTACAACCACATTTGGGATCGTTTGAAGCCGCATTTAAACTGCATTTTGGAAGTTCAAACTCGGGGCACCATAACAGTCCATTATATGCAGAAAAATCCTGAAATGTTTTCCTCAAAAAACAATTTCTTTACGACTGAAAAAAGAAAGACATGAACATCTTGGATGACAAGGGGGTGACTACATTATATGTCAATTTTTCTCCTTTAACTATGAACATGATGCACCTTTTATCAAACCAAACAAACTCACTATATGATAAATGTTCAGGTGAAGTAAAGTGTACATATGCCATCTTTAAACTAAATTTGGTTTGGTAATTATCAATTTTAAAAGGTCATCAAGTTTTAAAAGTTAGTTTTGTTTTGGTTTTTAAAGTCGGATATATTAAATAGACATTTATATAATCGTATATCAAAAATGCTGTGCTTTTGAACAATGCATTCATCAAAGAATCCTGAAAACAAAAAACGTATCACGGTTTCCCCAAGAAATATGAAGCAGCAACATTGATAATAATTAAAAATGTTTCTTGAGTAGCAAATCAGCATATTAGAATGATTTCTGAAGGATCATGTGACACTGAAGACTGGAGTAACGATGCTGAAAATTTAGCATTTGCATCAAGAAATACATAACATTTTAAATTATATTAAAATAGAAAACAGTTATTTTAAATGTAAATAATATTTTACAATTTTTTTTACTGTATTTATCATCAAATAAATGCAGCCTTGGTGAGTAGAAGAGACTTTTCAAAAACATTAACATTTTACCAACCCTGAACTTTTATGGCAGCTTCAAATGTTAAAAAACATATATATTATAAAGCCATATTTCGATACTATTTTTGAGCAACTATGCTCATGCAAAGTGTATAATTATGTGAAAATATAATATATAATGAAAAAATGTATAATATATATAAATATATGTTTTTGCGCATGAATGCTTAATGTGTGTGTGTGTGTGTGTGTGTGTGTGTGTGTGTGTGTTTACCTCGTCATTCTCTCGGCCACCTTCATTAAAAAAGGCCGCAGTCCTTCAGGTTGTTTTTGATAATGACGTCAGTGACGGCGTCAAACACAAACTGCACGTTCTTAGTGTCAGTTGCACAGGTAAAGTGGGTGTAAATTTCCTTGGTGTCTTTTTTCTTGTTGAGGTCCTCAAACTTGGTCTGGATGTAACTGGCAGCCTCATCATATTTATTAGCTCCTGTATAAAAACCACATAATAAAATACTGTCAACAGATTTGAACTTGTCCATCTTATACCACACAACATAGTTCAGCCAAAAAAGTTATGTTTTAATTATACTACGCATGCCAAAAGAACTGAAATTAATATTCTGTGTTCAACTGAAGCCTCATCTACACATCAGAAAATCATTTTCGACTAAGCAATGGTGAAGTCAAAGACCTGAATACTCGGGGAAGCAGATGGTGAGAGGGCTGCGTGTGATCTTTTCCTCAAACAGATCCTTCTTGTTGAGAAAGAGGATGATGGAGGTCTCGGTGAACCACTTGTTGTTACAGATGGAGTCGAACAGTTTCATGCTTTCATGCATGCGGTTCTGAAAAAGAGGAGTGCGACTATTGAGAAGGTGAAGACGCTGCACAGTAACTCAACACCAGAGGGCGCTGTCAGCTTACATTTGCTCTATGGAATGCATTCTAGCGTTTACTAGTTTAATAAACATCTTTATAGGTTTAAGTTATGCATTAGTCTGTGTTGTGACTGCTAGCAACATAAAAGATGCCAGCCTAAATTAAAAATCTGGATTTTGTTCAGAAAAGACACAAAGACATATGCTCTAACAACATAAATAGCTATTTACTCTTTTTAATGTTTATTTAGATTGTTCATTCTGACACTATTCAATACTAATTCAATCAATACTATTATTATATCAATGTCAATATTAATTGGATAAAATGTAACATGAATAAAGAAGAGAATTTCTAAACAATAAATTGTTTTTTCAATAATCTTAGCCAAAAGCTCTAAACAAATGTAGCCGTCGAGATTTTAAAATTGTGTTTTAATTTGTTTAAATGCCTGCTCGACCTTAAAATAATGAATCACTTCCCCAATGGATTATTTTCCCTATCATTTAATATAGTTTTAATTAGTTTAAAAGTATTGCTCATTCTTAAAATAATAAATAATAAAATACTTCCCCCATCTTATGATTATCTGATGTCATTTTAATATATTTAAATGTATTTCTCAATATAATGAGATTTTTATATTGTATATCAGAAAATAAAAATAGCTTGAAATTAAAATGTACAATTCTTGGACAAGGTTTGCCAAACTAATACACTTACAGATTCATAATTCATTACCTCAGGGTTACTTTTTGGATAACCCACAACATTTCCAATGACTTTTCCACTGATTTTGTTTATAGGATAAGGATTTTTTAACAAAACCTTTCCAAGCCTATTGTTTTCAGGCCGTATCTGAAACTCACCATCTCCTCATCTTCTGCCAACACCAGGTCGTAAGCGCTCAGAGCCACACAGAAGATGATGGCTGTTACTCCCTCAAAGCAATGGATCCATTTCTTCCTTTCTGACCTCTGACCTCCCACATCAAACATCCTGAAGAGAAGAGGGAATTGAAAGGCCATAAAAAGGGAGAATATTTTATGTTGAAATGCAGCAAAAGGTGAAAGTGTCACTTGTCACACGACCATTAACATTTCATGAGGGTCTCAGAAGAACAAAGACAAACTAAGATAATGAGAAACCACTTTCTACCTTTCACTTTCCATATACAGTCACGCGAAAAAATTAGGACACCCTACTGAATTCCATGGTTTTCTGTATCAGGACATAATAAAAAAAATGACCTGGTCCTTGGCAGGTCTTAAAATTTGGAAAATAAATCCTCAGATAAACATCACCACGTGACATATCACACTGTCTCATTATTTATTTAACAAAAATAAAGCCAAGATGGAAAAGCCATGTGTGACAAAGTTAGGACACCCTATGAGTCAACTGCCTGTAGATCCACTTTTAGCAGCAATAACTTAAAGCATTTATTTTCTGTGTGACTTTATCAGTCTCTCACATCGTTTTGGAGGAATTTGGACCACTCTTCTTTTCAACGTTGTTCCAGTTTATTGAGGTTTGTAGGCATTTGCTTATGCACAGCTCTTGAGCATTTGAGTCAGGATGAGCTCTGGACTTGGACCGAGCTATTGCAACACCTTGATTCTTTTCTTTTCAGCCATTCTTCTGTAGATTTGCTGCTGTGCTTGGGATCACTGGCCTGTTGCATGACCCAATTTTGGCCCAACTTTAGATGTCGGACAGATGCCCTCACATTTGACTCTAGAATACTTTGATAGACAGAGGAGTTCATGGCCAACTCAGTGACTGTGAGGTGCCCAGGTCCTGTGGCTACAAAACAAGCCCAAAATGATCAGCCCTCCTCCACAGATTAGATCGCACAGTAATGTGTAAAAACGATCATCAGGTCGTTGGCGCCCTCTGCAGGCCTCTGTTGTAATGCGTACAATCAGCTCTATTGTCTATAATATATTACGTATTTTAACAGTTTTGTTCTATAAAACCATATGATTTATTGCTTTTGATACTTTATTTGAACTAATTATTATTGCCTCATTGCTATGATATATGTATAGCAATTTTAAAAGCTACTGCTCACTTACATATGTAATTATAGGGCTTTATGAAATTCGCTCCAAATTCACTTTTTTCCGTTTAAATTTTTCTATACTCTGTTTTAATGGTTCAATTTTATTAATCAAACAGCCTAATTAATTTTTTGCCATTTAACTTTTTTTTAAACCAAATTCTGTGTTTTCCATTACTTTTCTAAATTCCATTTTAATGGTTCTATTAAGTTTTAATAATCCAAAGCATCTCCAATTAATAAATTTTTTTTTAATTACTGTATTACTAATTTTTTATTTTATTTATTTTTTTTTTTTTCAGAAATACTGTGTATTTATATTTTTCTCCAAACTAAATTAGAGTTTTTTTGTGGGAAATTAATCATTAAGATTAATGATGAAAATTAGTTGATAGATTAATCAATATCAAAATAGTCGTTAGTGGCAGCCCTAGAAAAAATACATTTCCTGTTGTACCGAACTCATATCAAAGAGTGACCCCAAAACAAGGTACGTACCAAACTGTGACTTCTGTGTACAGTTACACCCATAATATACACGTGTACATGCCACAGACAGACACATGGGTGTGGTGCTTATAGAAACAGCGTGAAATGTTTCTTACTTGAAGTGCAAATCTTTAAAAGTGAAATGTGTCTCCACGATCCCAGTGGTCTTCACTCGGGTCCTCAAGACGTCCTGCTGGGTGGGGATGTAGTCTGCCCGTGCTATCCTGTCCAGATCATTCAGATAACTATACACACACACACAAACATATATATGCAATTAGGTCACTCACAACACAGCTCAGATGAAGAACTGTCATGGAAATTAATCATTAATACACACAGTCCATTTTAAAAACCCTTATTCTCAGTGACCTGCTGAGCGCAGCATTAAATCTGCCTTCATCACAATCATACAGTATGTGGGCAGAGGAACAACGTTTGTATCCACCGCATCTGCGCTCGCTTTTGAGATCCGACACCTGCTTTAGTGTCTGATAAGATGTGTTTACAGCGGACAGTTTGCTACGGAGTACTACAGTATTGCTGCGACAGGAATTCACAACTTTGTAGTCAGCAAACCCTCTCTAGAATCACGATTATTTACTTGACACCACTGGAGATTTATTAAATCAATCCCAATGCATTGTGAGATAGGGATAGAGTATGGCTAATGGTCATTTGCATATTTCATGCATAGAGCAAATCTGCCTGCTGTGTGCAGAACAGTACAGTGATCAGAGTGAAGTTTGATTTGAGTCCAAACTTCAGCAGTTTCAGCAACACAACAGCTGCTGGTGTGTGAATTAGACTTTGACTGGAAGCCACAAACAGTCATATTAGCTCAGTGAGCCATCGCTGTTGGACAGACTACAGGCCTGAGCGTTGAGCGCTAACTCACAGCATCACTATGGCAACCCCGACTGACACTGACCTTTCATACATCATGATTCAGGCTGAAAAATTAGGTCATACTTTCATATTGTGATCGGCAGAAGATACAGTTACAATTTCACAATAATAGTCCTAATAATTTCAGACATGAATGTGACAATGAAGTCTTTTCTGACTATTTAATCAGTACCAAAGTATAAAATATTACAAAGCCATTTACACACATATAAATACCCATTATATATACCTATAAAATCTAATTAATAATAGCAATAATAATAACAATGATAATAATAATGCACTTTATTTATTTAGTTCATTAAAAAAAAAAAAAAACAATAAAGTAATAATACAATTATATTTTTAAATAATAAGTAAATATTAAATAAAAATACAATTATTTTATCAGTATACTTAAAAATACATTTTTTTCCATCAGCATTTTCAACCCTAAAATCAGCAAGCTTTTATTTTGGCAGGTTGCCGACAAGTATATGACCCTGGCCCACGAAAACAGTCATAAGCCACATGGGTATATTTGTAGCTATAGCCAAAAATAAATTGTATGGGTCAAAATTTTCCTTTTATGCCAAAAATCATAAGGATATTAAGTAAATATTATGTGCCATGAAGAGATTTTGTACATTTCCTACCGTAAATGTCAAAACTTAATTTTTGATTAGTAATATGCATTGCTAAGAACTTCATTTGGACAACTTTTTTGAATATTTAGATTTTTTTGCACCCTCAGATTCCAGATTTTCAAATAGTTGGACTTCAGCCAAATATTGTCCCATCCTAACAAACCATACATCAATGGCTTATTTATTAAAAGCTTATTTATTCCACTTTCAGATGATGTATAAATCTCGGTTTCAAAAATTGACCCACTACAACTGGTTTTGTGGTCCAGGGTCACATAAATGCAAATTAAGTCCACTTTCATGACCACTAGGGTAAAATAATTGTAATAAAATCAATTAAAACACAAAATAATTGCCATTGCTGTTAAAACAAAATGTAAATAATATTATTGCACTTTTTTTAATACATTTATTTTTTCAAAAAATTAACAAAATAAAGTGTGATAATACAATTATATTTTAAAATAAAAAGTGAATATTAAATAAAAATACAATTTTTTAGTACACTTAAAAATACAACGTTAATATTTACTTTTTTCCTCAGCATTTTTAAAACTAAAATCAGCAAGCTTTTATTTTGGTTTTAGCACTACTAATATTAGGTAAATTAACCTGAAGTCCACTTTTATGACCATTAGGATAAAATAATTGGAATTTAAAAAAATTATTAAATTAATTAATTAGTTCATTAAAATTAATTAAAACAAAATATTGAATAAATCTAAAAAAATAAAATGAAAATGAAAAAATAAAATTGATTGCTATTAAAACAAAATGTAAAAAGTGAAAAAAAAGAGAATATTTTAAAATGCAAAGCTTTCAGCTGATGCTATATTTAATAAAAAAAAAAACAAAAAAAAAAACATTACATACAAAATACAAAAGAATCTTCAAAATTGGCTATAACAGAATATTAAAATAATTAAATTATTTTCCTTTCAATTTTGGGGTGAAATATGACCTTTTACAATAAGTTATCATTTGTTAACATTAATGTATTAACTAACATGAACAAACAATGAACAATACATTTATTACAGTACTTATTACTCTTTGTTCACGTTAGTTAATAAAAATACAGTTGTTCATTGTTAGTTCATGTTAGCTCACATTATCTAATGCTAACAAAAACAAACTTTTGATTTTAATAATAATATTAAAGATTAATAAATGCTGTAGAAGTATTGATCAATCTTAGCTCAGGTTAACTAAAGTAGTTGACTAATGTGAACTAATGAAACTAAAAAAACTTGTTTTTATTAAATTCAGTATATATTCACATAAGCATGTGGTGAAAGAATTATTCCCCACTGTACTGTCAATAGTCTGTTAACCATAAGAAAGGACATGTAGAAATGTGCCCATGTTCACAGCGACACGTTGCTTCTATATTTCATGCTGTCTTCATTTTTTTTTTTTATGTAATTGCATGCCATTTCTGAATTACACTGAAAGCTCTTCAGTTCAAACTGATTTACAACATAAACAAGCACAATAATTCTATTGTGCATTCGATTAAATTAAGCAAATAAATAAAATGATTATTTCCTGAGGCTATGCATTCACCATTAAATGCTTATTAAAACATCATGCTATTCTGATCGCACAATAAGTAAATACTCAAGAATCTCATTATTCAGAATAAAACTGTTTAGCTCAGAGTCATTTATAATTACAATCAGAAATGAAAAACAGAGCTCATTTATTGTGAGATGAACTGAAATGACCCACTATCTTCCTTTAGTTCCGCTGTTAATTCACATTTTGTGCTTCAAGTTTATTTCCTAGAATGCAAGTCCTCCCGCCAGCGCTGGTTTTAATGGGCGGCACTACAGAAGGTTTCAGGATGAAGATCATATGATGGGCAGAGAGAAGCAGGGCTTTCAGATGCATGGCCTGAGGATCTTGACAGACTCCATCTGCTTTAACTACTGCAGGATGGAGCATGAGACGTGGGAATGTGGGAACCAACTTGTGCATGAAGTAGGTATTGCATTTAAATGACTGATGAACCAAATTCAGCCTAATGTGTCCAAACTTTCAATTTAATTGTGCGTGCGTGGCCAGTGAAGGTCTGAGTGTTCACAACGTGACCTCAGTGAAGTTTGGAGACGTGTCCGCTAACAACAACAGATGGACTTGGCATTGAGTTCCCTGCTTGAACCTGGCTCCCTTCATGCATCAGCGTTTATGTGCAGGTGCTAAAACACCATTTAAAAGTCACATTCTGTCTAGGAAGAGATTTGTAATTTAGTTTGGTGCTGCCACTGCTTGCACGATTCTGTTCTCAAGTGTTTGTGTTTATGCAGCTCTGAAGTACAGGGATGAAATCTAATTAAACAACAGGCCGTGTGAGACGTGAGCTGTGGTGATCTGACAGAGGTGAAAGAGTGAAGTGAGAGGATTTAACTGCTGAAAAATGACTAACACACACGGCCTCGAGCGGCTTACTGCTCTCATAAACCAACAACAGTATGAGAAATCACAACAGTGAGCGTGGTTTATGCGTAAGCCAACTATTTTACATAACTGTGCAAATTTTTTTTTTGACAGATTAATACTTTTAAAATTAACATTGATAATAATCACCAATGTTTCTTGAGCAGAAAAATCAGCATATTATAATGATTCATGAAGGATCATGTGACACTGAAGACTAATAATGATGCTGAAAATTCAGCATTGCATCACAGGAATAAATTACATTTTCAAATATATTCAAACAGAAAACAGCTATTTTAAACGGTAATATTTCACAATATTTTTACTGCATTTGTGACCAAATAAGCAAAATCGAAAAATGAAATAAAAAAGAAAATAAAACAAGCAGAAAATCTTATGCTGTCCAGGAAAGCAAAGTAAAAAAAAAAATAAATAAATAAAAAATTAAATTAAAAAAAAAAAAAAATTAAAAATATATAATGAAATAAAAGAGCTGAGTATCTGACAAAAAAAATAAATAAATAAATAAAATAAAATAAAATAATACAATAAAATAAAATAAAAATGTTCAAGCATGGCTCATCCAAGGAGATTTTAAAATAAAATTTACAAAATAAAATAAAATAAAATAAAATAAAATAAAATAAAATATGTTCAGACTGTGAACATATCACATCCAATGAGATTTTAAAATAAAATAAAATGAAATCTAAAATAAAATAAACGTTCATACAGTGAACATGGCTCATCCAAAATAAAAAAATAAATAAATATGTTCAGACTGTGAACATGGCACATGCAATGAGATTTTAAAATAAATAAAATAAAAAAAGACTTAACTAAAATAAAATAAATGTTCAGATAGTGAACATGGCTCATCCAATAAGATTTTAAAATAAAATAAAAATAAAATATAATAAAATTAAATAAATACATTTTCAGACAGTGAACATTGCTCATCCA